>OY019134.1:45239141-46481628 GCA_955652365.1 Eristalinus aeneus | reverse complement strand
GGGGCTTTAAAACATTATTTAATTTTATGTCATCATCAAAATTGCTCTCCTTTGACAAAACAACTTTCATTTGTGTTTATCCATAAGAAGTTATTTGCTCTAAGGACATTTTTGATTTCTTTCTGTGAGGATTGACATCTTTTTGTGTTTTATACCCGAAAGAAACTGAATTTATTTTGATTTAAATGGAAATATATTTATTTTGAATCATTTTTCTATGGCACTTCACTGGATATAATAGATTTATACGGTCATGCATTGCTTTGAACCTTTTGAAGGTTTCGTTCTCACTCAAACTTCGCTTATTTGTGTGCAACACTCTTTATAATATTTGACAGTCCACAGGGGATCTGGGCCTAGCTTGCTCATCAACTACTCATGTCGTGGGCGCTACTGTTGTCTCACGAGTAAAAGAAAAAAAAATGACTCCAAAAGGCGAAGTTTGAAGCATTTTCTCAGACAGTTGCTACTGTTGTAATCAGCCCGAAAGAGGTGTTGCAGCGAAAAATTCGAAGTGTTCAGCCGGGATGGAACCTGGATCTTTGGCGCGTGAATGTCGCATTCTATCGACTACGCCACGACGGTCATTTTCTATGAAAATTGGAATTTTGATCAATGAATTGAAAATTGAATATTAATTTACGAAGGGTGTCCCAACAAGAACGCATGATTTAAATTTGGCGCCATTCGAATTGTCATTGTTTGACATTTGAACAATTTTTATTGTTTGTTAGTAGAAGGTATAAGGTTAATAAAAATGGAGCGCTACACGAATGAACAATGCATTCTCATTGTGAAAATGTTTTACCAAAATGGTGAAAGTTTTGCGGCTACAGTTCGCAAATGGCGATCAATTCGGGGTTACAATAATGCTCCAAAAGAGTCAACTGTAAAGCGATAAATGGAAAAATTTGCTGAAACTGTGTCTATAACTGATGTTAAGACAACAACGCGCCTTCGACCAGGCCGATCGACCGAAAATATCGCAGCAGTACGTGATGATGTCGCTCAAACTTCATTCACCTCAATTCGACACCGAGCTCAGCAAAATTGGTGTTTCCAAATCCACTATGCAGCGAATTTTGACGAAAGATTTGCATCTTCGTGCATACAAAGTTCAATTGACTCGGGAACTGAAGCCAGCTGACCATGCACAGCAGGAAGGGAGTTCGTTAATTGAGTATTGGAGAGACAACATGAAAATGTTGTATTTGCCGATAAAATCATCTTTGACGAGGCCCATTTCCATCTTGATGGCTTCGTCAATATTCAAAATTGCCGCATTTGGGGAGAGGAAAGTCCTCGAGTTATTCACGAGAAGCAAATGCATTCTCAACGTGTCACTGTGTGGTGTGGATTTTGTGCTGGAGGAATCATTGGAGCCTTTTTTATGAAAATGAGTCAGGTCAAGCGCAAACAGTCAATGTTGTTCGATATCGTGGAATGATAACCAATTTGAAGAATTGAAGAAATTAATGTGGAGGGGATGTGGTTTCAACAACACGGCGCCACATCTAATACAGCCAGAGAAACAATTCAATTGCTGCATCAGTTATTTAAATCTTGCGTTCTTGTTGGGACACCCTTTATAATTAACGCGGCGTCCATAAAATTAACGTAAGGTGGGCGCAAAATTGTAAATTATACCATAGCCTAACGTATGATAGATTTCAAATAGTACAAATTATTTCTGCTCTTTCTTAAAAGATGGCGCCACCAGGAACTTGTTGCTGATCTTGGAAGCGTTTCCATACTTCGTTGGAAAGGTGTGACATTACTTAGCAATGGGCATCAGCGCTTATATTGGACAATAACATTGTTCTTCGCCTTTTTGAAAATATACGAATTCATCCTAAGTAAACTGAATGTGCGGGTAGTTTGGGTTTTCTTTTTTAATTGAAAGAACACTGCCGCTTAAGGTCCAGCGTGTAGAAGTGTATTGTAAATCTGCTTCCACCGATAAATTATGCAGACGTGCAGTGATTTTGATGCTTCAAAAGTTTTTTTTTTTTTGATTTTAGTGTCGAAGACAAAGAACGTCTTAGCCCGCTCTTAAAGTTTTAAGATGAGGAATTGGAGGCTTCACTGGATCAAGACCCGTGAAAGTTAGTGACTTTTGAGAAATGGAATATTGAGCAGGAAAATGCCAAGGTATATGTACCTCTTCTCCCTCCTACAATTTTTGCACAGACGTTAATAAAATATGAAAAAAAATAATTAAATGTTGCAGTCGACAGTAACTTGTTGCTTCAATTGTTTCTGGCTCAAACAGTTGAGCCCTGATTGACGAGAAGCTGTAGAACTTCAACGGAGGTGAAGTTTGACAATTTTTAAAAAACCGAGTTTCAGATGCATCCACAGTTGTAAGTGACATGAAAGAGACATCAACGTATCATTATGTTCATTGGTATAAAAGTTTGACGATCTTGCTTTCATTTAGCTCTAAATTGAACCCGGAACGTGGCAAATCACCATTTCTTAATTCTGCTGAACTGTAGTCCATATCAAACTGAACAAACAGACTGCCCCCAAAATTTCAGCAACAGATTCTGGTCCATCTTTCAGAATGAAGGCGAGTTTTCTGAATATTTTCATATGGCGAACGACCATATTTACATTGCCTACCAGGCAAGGCCATGTAGAGCGTATAGACACCACTTTTCCGCTACGAAAAATCTTCGAATCTGAGCCATTGGGACAACACAACGGAGGACGGCCAAGGCAAAGGTGGAGCACACAAGTGGAGACGGACCCCAACCAACTTCGAGGGCGGAACCGGAGGCAACTGGCGAAGGATCCTGCTGGCTGGAGAGGCATGTTGGTTGAGGCCCATGTTCACCCCGGACTGTAGCGCCAGAATAAAAAGAAAAACGACCGGAATGAAAAGGGCAACCAACTCATACACGTGTAAAGGTCCTGTACGGACTAAGCGGCAACATGGGCATAGAGTTCGTATTCTTGTGGATATTCCCTCGGTTGCGAACAAGTTGTCAAATCAAATGGTTACTAAACTTCAGATGTTTACGTGTGAACATAAAAATTAACAGATTGCGCAATTTTGAAACCTGCTCGAAAACGAATGAGAAGTAATTCCATTGCTGGTTTGCAAAACTGAAGGTTCTTAAAGTGTAAAAATTCTTATAGAATATTTCTTAAATCTAAGAAGCCTCCTAGTCGAAGTTAAAACTTAAAATCTGGCAGTGGAAGCTGTCTGGAATACGTTCTTGAGCAGCATTTTCTCCAGCGCACAAGTGTCTAATAGGGATTTTCAGCCATCTAGTGTTATTGACATCCAACGATTATCGAGTCTGGACAGACATTTTTCGTGTTGCCCTGAAGAAAGTGCTCCAAAGGAGACCAGAGCTCAGATGCTTTACCAGCAAATTGTGTTGTTCGTGCTATACATGCAAATTGTGTTGTTCGTGCTATACATACCCTAGAGTAGAAAAGACCCACAGTTTTTTACCGACTCTGAACGGGTTAATCTAAGAAGAATTTTCACAGACAGTTAGTACTCCTTGAGTGTTGTCAACAATTCAGGCAAGGTGGTGCTGTGCGGAATTGCGACGTGTGTAGTGAACGACCTTGTCTGCGACCAAAAGCTCACATAGACCGAGGTGGCTCGACTCACGAGTTTTTCAAGTTTTCTAAAAAGCCGAGAGTTTGAAGTTTATCTCTAAAGTCTGATTAATTTAAATAAGCAAGTGGTTGAAACGGACATTTGACTTTTGCAAGCGCAGAAGGCTACATATTCAAGCCTTCTTTAACCATTCCTTAAAGCTGTCAGTCTAGTGCTTCAAGACAATTACAAAACGCAGTACCTCCGCTCCCTCAACCCATTCATTCATAGACTCACAATGAGGTGTCATCCTGAAGTGGGACTCTCATCCCACGCTTGCATATCCCACATCAACTCACCTTTCATAAAACCATTCCCGTACTCGTTTGAGTTGTTGGAACTTGAACTATCTTCATCTAGGACACCGTTTGTGGGTGTGCATCTCTTTGGTGATTGAATGGTTTTATTCACAGACGGACTAGTTCCGGTGCTATGACGGCGTGACTTTCGACGTTCCGCTGAGTCCGTGCTCGGACGATACCGCAGAGTCTTTCGCAGAGAGTTATCCGGTAGACGAATACCGTCAGCTTCACCGTCCTCAAATCTGAAAACAAAACAAATTTTATTTACACTCCTCCAACGCACTGCAGAGCCAAACATACTTCAGAACAGCCTCATAGAGTTGCAGCTGATCAAGGAGATCTAAGTCAGTTCCAGGTCTCGACATGTACCGCTGAATGACGCCCTCCATGCCCTGTTGCTCCAGCAGATCGCTCTCGTCGTAGAAGCTATCCTGGTCGTTCAGCCCAGCCAGCGTTTTGTTTATCAGCGACGTGGCGTAGATGAGGAGCTCAGTGTCGGCGTTGTCGTAGTCTTTCAGCAGCCTGAAATGAGACGACACAAATTAAAACTCAAAGGTCGCATCCTAAAAATATGCAACGAAGACAAGGTTGAGCAGAGTGAAGCAAAGGCAACGCACACCTCAACTCAGTCTGGAGCCCGTTCCAAAGGACTTACTTCATGATGTTTGACCATGGCAGAGTGCCCTGAGCGCTATCCACCGCATGGATGGCGTTCACTAGCAGATAACAATTGCTCTCCACATACTCGACGAAGACCAGCAGTAATTTGAGCGCGGTCTTCACCACCAACCTGTACTTAGAGGCTATTAGCGAATACAGCCATTGCATGGTTGGCTCATGCTTCATGACACCGTTCATCCCGTCAACGTACAGCATAACCTGTCGATGGCACAAAGGCGAAAACATTTAATGCACAATTGACTGAAAGCAATTCCACCGCCACAATTTCGACCGCACTGATTGCGGGGAATTAGGAGAGTGGGCGCTAGGCGCTGAACATCAACTTACCTGACCGAGTGCGCGTAATATGTAGTTCTGGTAATTTTGATCGGCTCCATTGCCGACACGAACTAGGCAATTGAGACCGCCCAATGCGACGAAAGCGTGCACTAGATCTTTGTCCTCCTGGAAGACCTGCTTTAGCGAAAACAGGGCACGCCGAAGATCGCTTCCCTCCGATGTAAGGAGTTTTTCTGCAAGAAAACAAGAACAAAGGCGAACGATGAGTGATGGGCACATCAATTTGAGGCAACTTGTGTCGACACTACTTTGATCTGGCGGACGGTCAGTAGAGTGCTCGTGCAGGGAAATGGCCTCAAGGTCAAGTCGTGAGGAGCTGAACACGAGGTGGTCTTCAAATTAAAAAAAAAAAAAATGAGAATCCAATAAGTCGAAGTCGAAATCATCTCAAGGAGAGGTGGTTGCGTGGGTAGAGGCGCTCACATCAAAGATTGTTCTCCTAGGATACTCGGGATATGTCTATTTGTAAGTGGGAATCAAATCCACAAGCGGTACACGAGTGCAGATGTGACAAAAGTCTGTTTCGTTCAACAAGGAAAACGGTAAAAAATAAACCTTATCCTTCCTTAGACCGGCGATTAAATTCGGTTAAATTCGGCTCGGCTCTGTCTTTAGCCATGAAGTCCACGTTATAGTGCACCCTTCTCTGATGCTGGGATTCATAGGCTCTCTTGGCTGAAGCGATGTTATCCAATCGCAGTAGTTAGCGGATTATTGTCTTTCCCATCACATTCGCATTCTGAGCACATATCCCGTAACTTCTTCTTCTTCTTCAAAAAAAAAGTGTTAAGACCCTGATCAGCCACTTGGCTTATTGTCCAGCATTTGTAGACGATTTGATTATATTCTGCTCCTTCAAGTCGGAAGTTTCAACCCATTTACAGGCAACGAAAAGTTGTGCGAAGAAATCTGTTGAATTGTGCGAATACAATTGAATTGCAATTGAAGAGTTTGAGATTTCTCTGGAGCATACGGCTCAACTCTCAATTTCAGTTGAAAGAGGATCTTAACAATTTTAATTGCGAGTTCCACAAGAAAGGAGTGCTTTCCACTACGGTTAGAAAAACCTGTGCGTCATTGCCTGGAAGCGCCAGAAAAAATTTTGCGTGAAGTTGTATGTAAAGCCGAAATGGATAAAATTTTCTTTTCCAAAAGGCAGAAATCAGTGCATACCCTCATTCACATTCACAAAAAAGTCGCCAGATTCAATATGAACTTATGCTGCTGCATGAAAGTCGGTGATGAATTCTCCAAAACCGTCATTCCCAAGGAAAACGTGACAGAATGTGGCACTCTTTCGCGTAATGTCTACGTTATAAGACCGCCTGAAGGGTCAACAGATGAGACACAATCCTCCAGAGATGTGTCGAAGGCCAACATAATGGACATTATCCTTCAAAATGGGACACGCTGCTGCCTTGCCGGGATCACATTGACTTGATGCTCAAAGCCAAGCGTTGAAACATTGAAGTATAGCCGGCTGCTACTTTCTACCTCTTGTGGCGCTACAGTCCGGGGTGGACCTGTGCTTTGACCAACATGTTTCTCCAGCCAGCACGATCATTCGCCAGCTGCCTCCAGTTGCACACTCCAAGTTGGTTGAGGTCCTTCTCCACTTGTGTGCGGTATCTTAACCTAGGCAGTCATCTATTGCGTTGTCGGTTGAGGTCCTTCTCTACTTGTGTGCGCCATCTTAGCCTAGGCAGTCATCCAATGCATTGTCCCAATAGCTCAGATTCAGACTTTTCGGGTCGGAGCAGTGCTTTCTATACAGCCATCTTGTATCCGAAAACGCTTGACAATGCGCATTTTGCTGTGCAGTCCATAGAGTTTGTCTTCAAATCTTTTTCTCTAAATGCTATCCATGCGAACAGGACCAATATCGCACGGCTGCTATCTATCGAAATAAAATAGGGAACCCTTCATTGCGTTCTTCAAATAGCTCAGATTCAAAGATTTTTGTTGCTGCAGCTGTGTTGTTCAGCCATCCTTAGCGTTGATGGTGTCTAGGCTTGACTAGGGGCAGCACAAACCTCCTTCTGCAGATACCACAAGCGTACACAGGACGGAAATCAAATGAAATGACCAATGGTTTCATCATCTGCTTCAAGTGATGTTAAGCTTCCTGCGCTTTAAAGCAGGTTGCCACTGATGTTGTTGCGTCCATGTGCTGCTGAAATACACGCGGATGAGTTCCCAGACTGTCCATTGTGACGTACAGCCTTAAATATTGGAGTTGTGCGTCCATTCGGGATGAGGCCACTTAATTATTTGTAAAAAGGTTTACAACAAAACACATTTTAGTCATACTAACTGTTCCTCTGTTCAATCAGTTCGTTGTGGTCCGCATATGAATTGACTTCTTTAAGAGCGTGTTTCTGGTACTGACTTGGGAGCTTCGTGCGATCCTTTTAAGTACTAAGTCATTAAAAGGGTCTCGTGTCTTTTGAAAAATATTTTTTTTTGACACGGAAGGTCTCACGTATAAGATCAATACTCCAACAAGCTCCAGACCGGATTTAATACTTGACTATTTTTATTCTCCACATTTAAGTTTGATCGAAAAGGCAGTCTATCTCCACCGACTGATGTTTGATGTTTAATGTTTGTTGTTTGATGTTTGATGTTTAATGTTTGATGTTTGATGTTTGATGTTTTATGTTTGATGTTTTTTGTTTGATATTTGATGCTTGATGTTTGATGTTTCATGTTTGATGTTTGATGTTTAATGTTTGATGTTTGATGTTTGATTTTTAATGTTTGATGTTTGATGTTTTATGTTCGATGTTTGATGTTTTTTGTTTGATATTTGATGCTTGATGTTTGATGTTTCATGTTTGATGTTTGATGTTAGATGTTTGATGTTTGATGTTTGATGTTTAATGTTTGATGTTTGATGTTTGATGTTTGATGTTTAATGTTTGATGTTTGATATTCGTTGTTTAATGTTTTATGTTTGATGTTTGATGTTTGTATCTTTGGTGTTTGATGTTTAATGTCTTACGTTTGATGCGACATGTGTAAAGTCTGGTGTATGAGGAATAATGTAATATGGATGATGAATTACGTTTCTTGTATGTACATTACATGTTTCTAGAGTTTGCATTACAGGATTGCCACCTCCTGATTTGATTTTTTCGGGGCTTCTCCAGAGTATGGCACAGCGTTAACATTTTATCCACCGTGGACTAAATAAGGATGCTGGGTGCAGTCAGATTTTATGGAACAGGGAACTTGTTTTAAATACAACCGAAACGCAGTCCCATGAAATACATGTGGAGTCTAGATTCAGCTGTGTTTGAGCCCCTAAGCAAGTCTAAATCTCCGCGCAAGCCTACTGAGCTTGCTAGAAAACTTCACCTTTTTCAACACACCTGTTTGTGCTCATAAAGATATCCGAAGACAAAGAAGTGAGTCACAGCATTAAAGTTCTTTAAATTTTGTTGTTATTCAAAAGCAACCTCCACCAGCAAGCAAACAGTGCCTTTAATACCCGTGGAAATTGATGTGAAAACAAAGCGGCAAAACCCTGCTCTAACAGTACCGTCTACAAAAGAGCAAATCATCAGCTTTAGAGGAGCATCTAATCAAATTCAATCTCTAGAGGTTTTCAATTACCGAGGCCGAAGCAACAAAGAGCTTGTTAAGCAATTTCCAAACTCATAATAAAGAACTAGTTTTAAGACTCACTTCTCTTGTGTTAACTGCCTTAACAGTAACTCGGGCTTTATGTGTGGCACAAGTGGAAGTCGGAAGCGCACACCTCAAGTGCTGCAGTTAGACGACTAAGTGTGTGAACAAGTTGTGACCTAAAAAAGAGACTTCGCACTCGGATGAGCGTCCATTTGAATGTGTTTTGTTGCAAAGACCTAAATTGGTTTCACGTCTCTGATGGAACGTGCAAACAAGACCTCAACCCAATGAATGCGGTCTCTGACCAGACTGGGCTAACCTGACTGTAATTTGCAATTCAAATCAATTGCAGTGATGACTTTTAAGGCGTCCCTGTGGGAGGAATGATTGTGATTCTCATCCAACTGGGTGTAGAGGTCATGCTAAGACTCATGCGTCACATACATTTCTCTTAAACAGCCTCTGAATTATGAACCAAACTCCGATTTTGAATAGCAGCTCAATACACTTCAGGCTGCAACTCTCTCAAAATAGGTCTAAAGTTCATCGATGTCAAATTAAAGCGATTCTTCCTCTCGTCGGCGCACCCATGATGATGGGCAAATTACACAGTCGGACGGGAAATGTGGAGAAACTCTCTGCGAGGGATTCCAGAAGGTACACCGTCTCATGCATTTCATTGCACTCCTGTCTCTAAATGGCTCCCTGAACGGCACGGAACCAAAACGATTGCAGGTTGATTGGTCTTTCTTGAACTTGACCATTTATCTGGCAGTGCATATGCACTCGCAGGTCAGGCGGACGGTGGTGGCATGGGTTGTTCACTCGTTCGTCAGGTATCCAAAGCGCTTCACTGGATGATAGCTCAATCTGTTCATAACTCAAACTAAGTCTAGATGGGATAGTCTACGTGCGACGACACGCGAAACGAAGAAATTAGGTCTCGTTCGTGATACACACGAAGCACAGCGCACTCTCGGACCCGCCAGGCAAAATGACTGGGTAAGCGTTTTATTAATAGCCACTAAAGTGGCGTCATTACTTCTGTGTTCTCTGCTCTCCTCCAGTCGAATAATATGTTTCTTCCCCCCCCCCATTCCGTGCGCCATCATCTTCCGTAGTTCTTTGAGTTCGTTTTGTTTCTCTTTTTTTTTGCTAGTCGCGTTCTTTGTCTCTTTGGCGCGTCGTCTTCCAAGACCGGTAGCCTTCCCGGGCGTACACAGCGGATTTGAAAGTTGTGTCGGTTAGGTGGTTTCAAATTCTTTTGTTCCTACTTGCACTGAACTAGAATGCGCCGCCTGCTGCATCATCATCACAACGGTTACAACACGCCATGGCTAAACTTTCCACTGAAATTCATAATTCCTGTCGAAATCTCCACACAAAGAGCATCGATCGCGCAGTTGTTATTAGACGCGTCTGTCCGCAGTGCCAGGTGATTCATCAACTCGCCTTTACAAAAGCAAATATTCGAGCCAAGGCCAGCACAAACAGCTGACTGCCGACCGTTTGCCAAATCAAAGCCGGATGGATGTACATTTGGCGGCGCGGCTGGCTATGAGATCACAGTGCTTAATTATGGCTACTTACCAATAATTGCGTGAACCCGTACGCTGAGCTGGGTTCGAACCACCAGCGAGTTTTTACGGCTGAAAAGAAACGAGAAAAAAAACAAAAACAGAGAATACGTTAGTAAAGCGATGTTCAATGCGGTGCACGGTGTGATGTGGGTAGCTTAAGAAATCTATTGACTGGGGAATTGATTTATTGCGTCTCGTTTGTTTGATGAGTAATTAACTGTAAAGGAGTGATGGCAATTTATCGAGAAAAATGCATCATTAGCTGGGGATGCAGACGAGACGCAAGTTCTTAAAGGCTGGTGGTGGCATAAATCATGCCTGACATGATTGACTTCGAATTGTGGAGGGGGACGATAATTTGGGGAACCAGTTGGACAACGAGTTTCGGGCATATTGACGGGTTTAACGGTTTTGCCTGAGGTCAGCAGCGAAATGGAGCATGGGGTGAGGAGGCTTCTGGTGGCTCTGAGTGAGCAATTGGGTTCTTTCTTCGGCCTGTGGGAAAAGAGGACTCAAATTGGCATTGTCTAGGTCACAAAGTGGTTGGGTTCGAAGGAACCAGCAGAGGAAAGCAGTATGTCAATTTAGGAAACATGGCCGGAGCTAAATGTGATTTGGAACAATGAAGAAGAAAAAGGAGACGCCGTCAAAAGCGGCGTTGGCCTCGTTTTCCTGTAAGAGAAGTCAAGTGAAAAGTTTTGCCTCCAAACAACCACCGCAGCGGTGGGTAAATGTGAGCAAGAAGCGCATCGATGTAGAAAGGATTCATTTGTCATTTCTGCTGCTTATTAGTGCGTTTCCAGGACGGCGAAATCCATCAGAGATCAAGTCCTAACACTTGGTAACAGATGGAAATGGAAACTTAGCGATTGTTGATTTTAGGACTTCATATGATGATTGGAAGATGATTTTTTTTTTACAATTGGCGCGCTAAAAAGATTGTTTGGGGTCCTTAAGTGACCGGAATTAAGTAACAGCACGGGTCGAAGGTATAGAGAACGAGGAGGAAAGGAGGTACCGGTGCACAAAGGTTTTAAATGCCTGTGGACTGTAATGGGACAACGCAACAAAGGACGGCCTAGACTAAGGCGGCACACACAAGTGGAGAAGGACCTCAACCGACAACGCAACGGATGACTGCCTAGGTTAAGATCCCGCATACAAATGGAGAAGGACCTTAACCAACTTGGAGTGCGCATCTGGAAGCAGCTGGGAAGAGATCATTCAGGGCTGTAGTGCCACAAAAAGAAAGAGAGAAGGAGAAGAAGGACGGTAATTAGAGGGAAAATGTGGGCTCAAAAGTGCATTCCATATTCGTTTGGCTCAGCTGAAGAACGAGTCTCTAAACTTGACTGTATGTCCGAAGCTGGGCTTAAGGGTGAACGGGTGGGCTTTCCTAGCGAGGCGAGTATTACGGGTAAATTCTTGAAGGGGAGGAATGCAGCTGGCTAACTCATTAAACAAATGTTTCTTGATGAAGCGATAATAATAATTGTTGGCGCTACAGTCCAAAGGGGGACCAGGGCCTAGCTTGCTCATCAACTACTCGTGTTGTGCGCGCTACTGTTCTCTCACGAGTAGAAGTGACCTACAGTTTTTTGCCGACTCCGAACGGCGAAATTTGAGAAACTTTCTTAGACAGTTATTACTCTTTCAGCGTTGTCAGCAGCTCGAAAGAGGTGGTGCCGTGAAATATTAGAAAAATTGGTGTTGAACTGGAAGTTGAACCTAGACCCTTCGGCGTGTGAGCGTCGCACTCTACCCACTACGCCACGGCGACCACTTGATGTAGCGATAAAATAGTGAAAAAGACGCAACATTCAGTCGATATTCCAGCGAAACAATTGATTTCGCAGCATTATTACTACCAAGAGGAATGATGAAGAATTCTGGACCATCTATCTACCGAGCTCTTCACAGTCAAAAAAGGTTTAGATAAGACGACGCACTCTCATGCGACTGTTTCCAAATTCCTCTTGAGATTGTAGTGCAAACTTAACTTGCCATCTCAAGAGGCAGTATCACCCGAAAAACAACACAATTGTCAATCAAAGTGGTGGACATTGATGTGATCGTGAACACAGCATCCTTTGAGTGTTGGCTGGTATTGAAGCAAATTCAGCCAAACTGGGCTTAAAGATAAACGAGAGCAAAACTAATTTTATGCTGTCACCAATAAAAAGGCGTACAAAATCAACGGCTTTGTAGGAACGCCACCCTAGGCAGCATTAACTTTAAGAAATGAAGGATTTCGTGTCCTTAGGCTCCAAAGGACAAAATTGTTACTGAGATTAAACGCAGACTAACTCTTGCCAATCGCTGGTTTTATGAAGCCTTGATGTTTTCAAGAGCAGATAAAGAAGCTCTGGGTTTTTCGAGAAAAATGTTCTGCGTTCTACCCTTGACCCTGTTTGCGTTGATGGCATTTTGGAAAAAAAGATCCAATCACCATCTGTCTACGAGTTCAGCGCCTGAGATGACTGTGTGACACTGTTCTAGCCTGAAGAGTACTCAAATTTGAGCAATCGCCCATTAGCCCCAAGGTTAAAAGGATCTCAATCTCATTGGATGCAGCAAGCTCGTTGTTTGAAGCCCAGCTTCACTCTGGGAAACGGTGTCCCATGAAAAAGCAGAAGAACATCTTATGGTGATCAAGAGTTTTGATTGATTTAGATTAAAGATTAGAGGAGTAACCTCCACTCACTTAATGCATTCAATAAATTTGGATTTGATGTGGGTGCCATTTGGATGCTTCCTCTTCTGCGAATAGAAGAGACCAACAGTTTATTGCCGACTCTAAATGGAAAAAGATTTAAGAAGAATATTCAGTAGGCGTTTAAAACATGTGCCTTGAAAATACCAAGGAATCCGACGTTCGGCGTGCAAGTCGCAGTCACCCACTTCAACACCGTGGTTAACAAAATGCTTAACATTGACTTTTATTGTTTCGCTCTGTCGGGTGTTGTAAATGGAAGTGTGACCGAATGTACGCCTAACAAAAACCTACCAAGGAGCTGTCAGGTTTTTGGCACTTTCGACTACCTCCAGGGACCATCATGAAAAAGAGCCATGCATTGGTTGTTTGGGAAATATGCCCTAACATAAATTTGTATCTTCTGTAGTTTTCTTCTTCTTCTTCTTGTCAGGCTACAGTCCGGGGTGGACCTGAGCCTCAACCAAGATGCCTATCCAGCCAGCACGATCTTTCGCCAGCTATCTCCAGTTGCGCACTCCAAGTTGTTTAAGGTCCTTCTCCACTTGTGTGCGCCACCTTTGCCTATGCCGTCCTCTGTTAGTTGTCCCAATGACTCAGATTCGAAGACGTTTTGGGCCGGAGCAGTGTTGTCCATACGCTCTACATGGCCTACCCATCTTAAGCGTTCTATTCGTAGACTCTTGACCAGGAGCATGTCGCTGTACAGCCCATAGAGTTCGTCCTTAAATCTTCCCCTTCAGATGCCATCAACGCAAACAGGACCAAAAATCGCACGCAAAACTGTTCTCTCGAAAAGACTAAGGGCTTCCTCATCCGCCTTTGCTAACGTCCAAGATTCTGCGCCATAAAGTACGACTGGGGTGATCAAGCTGTTATATAAAGCGAGCTTAGTCCTTCGAGAGAGGGCTTTATTACACGATTACCTCTTGAACCCAAAGAAACAGTGATTGGCAAGAGTGGTTCTGCGTTTGATTTCGGTACTGATGTTGTTGTCCCTGTATACCGCGGAGCCGGTAGATGAAGTCCTTGACTACCTCGAAGTTTCTGCTGCCTAGTGTGACGCTCTGTCCGAAAAGTCGATGTTGTGTGCCCTTTCTTGATGACAGCATGTACTTCGTTTTGCCCTCATTTACCGCCAGACCCATTTTAGCCGCTTTCGCTTCAATGCCAGTAAACGCCTTATTGACGGCTCTCTGTGTTCGTCTAATCACGTCAATGTCATCAGCGTAAGCTAGTAATTGAACTGACTTCTGGAAGATCGTGCCTCTGGTGTTGACTTGTGACTTACCCACGATCTTCTCAAAGATGATATTAAAGAAGTCACATGACAGTGCGTCGCCTTGTCTGAAATCTTTTTTGACATTGAAGTTCTCGGTGAGTTCGTAACCGACCTTGGAGGAGCATTGAGAGTTCTCCATCGTCATCCTACACAATCTGACGAGTTTGGTAGGAATGCCAAAACTAGACATGGCGCTGCATAGCTCGTCTCTGGGCACACTATCGTATGCAGCCTTAAAATCGACGAATAGATGGTGAGTAACGATTTGCGCTTCTTGGGTCTTTTCCAGGATCTGCCGTAATGTGAAGATCTGGTCTATTGTAGACTTCCCTTGTCTGAACCACACAGATAATGACCTTTTAGGTTGTGTAAAGGAGGTTTCAAACGCTCACACAAAATGGCAGGGAGAATCTTGTATGCAATGTGAAGAAGGCTGATCTCTCGACGCAGTCAAAGGGATCTCCTCTCCCGTAGTCACTTACTTTTAGAATCGCCTTCTGTCGACTACACAGGAGCTTCTTCTGACACACCCGTAACTAACTTTAATGCACTTTAAGCGGTATACTTACATAATAAGGTCAAGATTTTCGCCATTGACCAGACGGCCTGCGTATAGACCACTCAAGAACCTTCTTCAACTTCCATTAACTAGCTCAGGACTCATAATCGTCAGAAAGAAATCAACCGATGTACAGTCAGTCAACCAGCTGCGATGAACAGCCAAACTTCATTTATCATGAGGACTCCCCTAACATCCTGGTGTAAGATGACAACATCGTCGGTTGACAATATCACTTTATTGTGGAGACCAAAAGGACAAACACTGTATGCGTTTGTAGCAACAGCCAAGACCTTCCACAAAACCTTAAATGATATGGTAGTTAAAGAACGCGAGTTGATCGGCGACCTTAGAATTCACTAATTATAAAAATCTCGATAAACATTGCAAGCAAAGATAAGATAGGAAACTCTTAGACTCGTTATTGTCGTTTGGTTTTACCTTGTTGAGACTCAGATTTTGTCTGCTGTCTGCAGCATTGGGTGGTCTCGAGTCCTTCATTTGAGCTTCCAAAGACGCCTTTTTCTCTCGGGAGCACCACACACCACAAATTGAAACGTGAATCTTCGGGATGTAGTCAAATCAACTCCTTTGAGCCACCACAAAGTGCGCATAGCACACTTCATTCGCCACTGCTCGAATCAGAAGAAGGACGACTCTGAGTGGTAGGAGGCCAAAAGACCAAAAGACCAAATGTCTTGAGTTAAATCAAGATGCTACTTGAGAGTATAATGATTACATTCTTTCGAGGCTCGGTGATTCGGTACGGCGTTCAAACACGCTTCAGACCACAAGGCATCAGGTCTTGTTTCTGCAACAATTACTTGTATTATCGTTCTCTAAAGGTAGAGGGAACTTTGACAGTGAACCTTTTTTGATTGACACTTGACTGTCTTAGAATGAAGTCTTTAAATGTTGGCAGAAACTAGAAAGAGGTGGCACCGCGTGACAGGACTCAAGTGCTTCCTATGACGCCGTTCGCATTGAACCTTTGAATGGTCTTTGAATGTTGCCAGGAGCGAGAGAGAGAAGTTGCCGCGTGACAAGCTTCAAAGTGAACATAGCGAGTTCATGCAACGAACCGTACATGTTGACGCTGCTTGCATTCAACTATCTCTATCCCTACTCCACCGAAGTTCCAACATTTTTCTGTGGAAGCCCAACGTAGGCACTTTTAAGCAAATTTCGCCTGACTCTCTATCCTGCCTGCATTGCTTTCAACGTCGCAGCTGATTAGATTAGATACAACTCGAGTTTATTTGATGACCACCCTAGTTGTCTTATCGCCCGATTTTGCCTCACCACTGCTTAGAACACTTATCACATTTTATTCCCTGCAATCATGAGTATCAGGAAGGGCAAGTAGAAAGGGCCCTGTTGCACCGAAGTTCATCTCCTCGCCAAGCCTGCGTCACACATCGCTAAGTGACCTTAGAACGAATCAAAACCTCGTGTCCCCTACCAAACTGCGTCAATTGCAGCTCACCAACAATAGTATACAGTCGGACACAACCTCTTCCATTTGCGAACACACTTCCTTCATCGACGTCATCGCCAACGTGTTGCACAATGCGACGAGTACAGAAATCGTGCGCTCGCATGTGCTTCAGCAAAGCGTAACATACCGACAATCTCGCTCAGCAGAATTTAATTAAAAACAGAATTACTTTTCGTTTGCCTCGTTTTCCTGTAAGTGAAGTCAAGTGAAAGGTTTTGCGCATAAAGGCCCCCAAACACCCACCGCAGCGGTGGGCAAGTGTGAGCAAGAAGCGCATCGATGCAGGAAGGCCGTCAAATGCCCCAGAAACCTACTAAATTCTCGCTCTCTGCGAGGGGAGAAAAACAAAAAACAAAAGCAGGCACACCACTGACGTCCAAACAAGGTACAGAGAGCTTGAGCCTGTCTGCGGTGTGTGCGGCGCTGGTGTTTGATGGACACGAGGAGCTATCGCCTAAAGGTTCAAGGTAATGAGTGGAAAGATGGCTGCAAGAAGGAGATTTTGTAAATTGCTTTCCGCTTTCCTGATGATTGACAAGCGAATCGATGATTGACGCTTTAGCTGCGCTACTGCGCTGTCCGAGACGGACCTTGTTAGCCTCAATTTGGAAAGTCTTTCACAAGTGTGTGCTTCTGTGATGGATTGCTGAGAACAGGAAAAGAGTGGCACACTTTGGGATGATAAATGGACATATTTTCCCAGATTACATTTGACTTGCGTTGGTCGCTGAACTGAGTTTGGGAACACGTACGCGTTTTGGGGGAGAACGTTTGATGATATAGGAACTTACCGCAGCAAGGAGATAGCCGATAGGAAGCTAAGAAGTACGAGCAACGCCACGAGTGTAATTTCATCAACGCTTTGGCAACTCAAGCGGAGGGTACTACAGACTAACCTTACATGCGAACAATTCACTGCATATTTCAGATGAGGAAGAGCTCAATGGTGGAAAACGCAATTCAGTCGATGGAAGAGGCACGTTACGGCTGCCGGAACCTTAACAAGCTACGCCGGGCCGAGCTGTTATATCCTCAAAAGAGCTTGAACGGCTGATGGGTTTCCCCATGAATGATGGGAATGAAAAATCGTTGTCTTCCTTAGAAAGGAAATTTTTGCTGTGCATAAATTGGAGGAGCATACAACTGCTTTTGGTGGTTAATAATACAATACAAAACATTTGGTGAAATAAATTAAAAAAAAATCGCGACGTCTAGATGGAGAGTAAGGAACTGCTGATGTGATGAATACCATCACTTAGCAAATTTATTTGGACCAAGGCCTGCCGGGACCAAAACGGACAACTCGTAGTAGAGTCGCGGTCTGTGCTGAGAATCTGGAAGGATCATTTCTGCAGACTCCTTAACGACGACGACGGCCCAAATCCGGCAGAATATTTCACTCAATTTGGACGATGATAGACAAACATTCCGTCCCCCCGACTTAGACGAGGTGAGGATAGCAATATCCAAGCTAAAGTCGAACAAAGCTGCAGCAGCGGACGGACTGTCCGCAGAACTATTTAAAGCAGCTGGAGATGACCTGGTTGGGCGCATGCACCAGCTCATCTGTACGATATGGTCGGAGGAAAGCATGCCTGATGTGTGGACACTCAGCGTCGTTTGCCCGGTTCACAAGAAAGGAGACACCTTTGACTGCGACAACTACCGAGGGATTAGTCTCCTGAACATCGCATACAAGATCCTCTCTGTCGTTTTGTGTGAGCATCTGAAACCGTTTGTCCATGACTTAATAGGTCCCTATAAATGTGGTTTCAGGCCAGGGAAGTCCACTATAGGCCGGATCTTCACATTACAGCAGATCCTGTAAAAGACCCAAGAAATGCAAATTGACACTCACCACCTATTCGTCGATTTCAAGGCCGCATATGACAGTGTGCACAGAGACGAGCTATACAGTGCCATGTCTAGGTTTGGCATTCCTACCAAACTCGTCAGATTGTGTAGGATGACGATGGAGAACTCTCGCTGCTCCGTCAAGGTCGGTAACGAACTCACCGAGACCTTCAATGTCAAAAAAGGTTTTAGACAAGGCGACGCTCTGTCATGCTACTTCTTTGACATCATTCTTGAGGGGATCGTGCGGAACTCAGACGTCAACATAAGAGGCACGATCTTCAGCAAGTCCAATCAACTGCTAGCTTACTCTGATGCCATTGACGTGATTGGACGAACACGGAGAGCCGTCAATAAGGGCGTTCGCTTTCATTGAAGCGAAAGCGGCTAAAATGGGTCTGGGGGTAAATGAGGGCAAAACTAAGTACGTGCTGTTATCAAGGAAGGACACACTATATCGACGTCTCGGACAGAGCGTCACACTAGGCAGCAGAAACTTCGAGGTAATCAAGGACTTCGTCTACCTCGGCTCCGCGGTAAATAGGGACAACAACATCAGTACCGAAATCAAACGCAGAATCACTCTTGCCAACCGCTGTTTCTTTGGGCTCAAGAGGCAATCGAGTAATAAAGCCCTCTCTCGAAAGACTAAGCTCGCTTTATATAACAGCTTGATTATCCCAGTCCTACTTTATGGCGCGGAATCTTGAACGTTAGCAAAGTCGGATGAGGAAGCCCTTAGTCTTTTCGAGAGAAAAGTTTTGCTTGCGATTTTTGGTCCTGTTTGCGTTGATGGCATCTAGAGGAGAAGTTTTAACGACGAACTCTATGAGCTGTACAGCGACATGCGCCTATTCAAGAGTCTACGAATACAACGCTTAAGATGGTTAGGCCATGTAGAGCGTATGGACACCACTGCTCCGGCCTTGAATCCGAGCCATTGTGACAACGCAACAGAGGACGACCTAGATTAAAGTGGCGCACACAAGTGGAGAAGGACCTCAGCTTTGAATGAATTTTTATAACTGGGGTTTGGAACTGAACCTTGCGAATGAACCTCAGACGGTGCCTTAAAACTAGGATTCCAAATCGGAAAGTCGACCTGGGCTTCAGAACTAGAACCCAGCTTGAATAAGACTTAAGCTTTGAATGAATTTTTAGAACTGGGGTTAGGAAGTGGACCTTGCGAATGAACTTCAGCCGGTGCTTCAAGACTTGGATTCAGAATTGGAATTTCGACCTGGGCTTCAGAACCCAGCTTGGATAAACAGTTCAGCTTTGAACGAAGGTCTAAGACTGGACTTTGGACTTGTTTTCTTGAGAAGAGCCTTAGAGTAAGGTTCAGACCTCCGATTTGCACTCTCGACGCTGACTCAACACGTTCCCTGCCAAGCTGTTTTTCACTAGGTGTAATTTCTACGCCGCTTGTACCGAAAACAGTACACGGTAAGCGCTTTAATAATTTTGTATAAATTCTTATTGCTTTGCTTTGCTTTGCTATCATGACTAATCACCACGTCGCGTGTACCGTTATCAGTATACGATGCAAAAATTCCTCTAAACATCACTAAATAACATAAAACAATCATAACGAGAATTAAAATTTAGAAAAAAAAATTTAATTTGAAAAAACACGTTGGCGTAGAAATGAAGCTAAGCGTGTACTGTTTTCGGTACACGCGGCAGGGAACGTGAAATGAAAGACATGTTTTTGGGCTAAAGCATATTCTTCTGCCAATACTAAAATTGATATTTCGTTTCCTTTCGCTCTGTTCAATGCCATGCTTCACATTCCATCTTGTGGGCATCTTATGAACGATTAAACTGATATTAACATTTCTCGAACTCACCGAGACCTTCAATGTCAAAAAAGGGTTTAGACAAGGCGACGCGCTGTCATGCGACTTCTTTGACATCATTCTTGAGGGGATCGTGCGGAACTCAGTCAGCGGCACTTCGTTGCAGTAACTTCCCGAAGTTGATTTACGGAGAGGCCTTCCTCTTCAAGGAATCGAAAGACAAGTCTCTTCCGCCAACAATTCATCTCGTCATGAATAAGTCAGCGGCACTTCGAGGGCGGAAACTATCAAAAATTGCTTGATCTTTACGACTTGCGTATTCCTGAAAAGCCTCCCTTTGACGAGCTCTGTCATGCATTCATTTCAGAAGTGGAGTATCGTTTCGGTTCAGAGAATTTTAAAATGAACTCGCTTCCTCACCGCAAAGAGTCTAGTTCTCGAATTCGACGAAATACCGCAGCGGTGTCATTATCTCTAAGCACTCCTCTATCCAAAAGAATGCCAGCTCCAACCACATAATCTTGAAACCTAAACAGGAGTGCGCAAGAGAGGCGAAACAATTTATGAATGACTCAACGCACAGCACCGCCGATGTACACCGGCCGATAAGAACCGGCCATTTGGACTTGGATCACGTAACTGATTTGCATGCAAACCACTTGCCGACGCAAGGGTTACAAAGTGCTCGACGGCTACGAAGCGAGTGCTTACGAATATTTTCGGTTGGCTTACGAAACGCGATCCGAGCAAACCAATCCAAAGCACACTGAGTCGCTTCCATCAGCCAACTGACGACAATTATTGCCGTTGTGATTTCTTCAAAGACCTGGCAATCAAAACCGTCGATGTGTCGCGCCCCAGGGCACCACAGACAAATATGCACTCACTAGGAAGTGGCCCTAAGTGCGGCTTTTGATGGATTCAACGAAATCTGCAAACGGCACATGACAACTTAATTATGGACTTTTCGTGTGTATCCGTCGACAAGTGAAATCGAACTTTCGAATTTCTCACCACGAATCAGGGGGGCGGTCTGTTTTGGGAGGAATTCGAAAAGGTTCGAGGTTTGGGGGCCTTTCAAGTGCGAAATTAATTAGGGGCTTTTGTTTGTGTTGTAACGGAGCTCGACTGAAGTGCGTAGTTGGAAGCGATCGCCTGAGTGCCGAATTCTTGTCATTATGTGACCGTGGCACGTATGAGAGGGCCTTTGAAAGTGAATCGGGCAAACCTAAGGCGAAACCAATTTGTCATGAAATCTCAGAGTGGTGCTTTAATTTGAGTGCTCTTGCCCGCTGAGAGGTAAATTTTGAGCACTTAACAGTTTTCGGCTGGAGGCTATGCAATTTTGAAAAATGTGCAACAGATCCTTGGATCTGGTTCCGGCAAATATTCAGATCTTCAGGTACAAACAGTGACTTGGGAAAGGTGGGCATGGTCTCGAAAACGTTACAAGGGACTTTCGATGGGGCTACGGGACTTGAACTTTGTCTATTTCAAAATGGGAGCATTCTAGAGGACCTGACATCATCAATCGTTCAGGCATGGGGCATGGGGCAATGGTCTCATTGCAGGAATAAATCGATCGGTCCCCATCTCACAAGCTGACTGGGCTTGCTCTTGCTGACTCTGTACTCCGTGGTCAGTTGGAGACCAAACTTTAAGTGCGAAAGGGAAGTGCATGTCTGACAACTGATATACAAACACACTTCTTTAACAATTCCCCTTGCAATCGATTATCGTATGAAATAACAGCACCGACTGCAAAATATTAAGCAGCGTCCACCCACAGTAGTTCCGCAAATTCCCCAATGCACCCATCTGACGCCTCATTCTCCTCCAACGAAAAACAAGAGATTCAATTTGAAAGACTAAACGTTTGGACACCAGCAGCCGTGCGCCATTCTGCCGAAAGACCCGATCACCTGGAACAAGAGAGGAAGTGGGGACACATACGAGGCAAGCCGAGAGAGAATTACAACTTAAAACCGTTAAAATGACCGATTAACATATATCATTGCCAACTATTCATGTTTTGGTCTTCCCCTCCCCATCCCTCCCATTCAAACGTTCGATGTTTGAATAAATTAAGCCACCATGGAACCAGTAACCGTGAAAATGCAAAACAAAACCAGGCCACCGCCAGATTATTCTCCGTTTTCTACGATTCGCCAAAACCCGATTTACATGAAAATCAATACGCTATCGCCCCAAAGGGCTGCCGTTTGTGGTTTGTTTATGTTGGGCGCTGTTTGGTTCAACGAACCGCCACTTTAATGAGATGCGTTCGTTTCGAACACCGCTACATCAGTATTCACAGACGACTTGAATGCCAGTCCAATTAATTCGTTTCCATGACATCTCGGGAAACTGTCATCTGGAAATATGACACCGACCTGCAACACGCGTGTCTTCTCTTTTGAAAGTGCCTTCACCACACTCTCTCATACACACACAGGGGCGCACGTACAGAATTGGAGGCGAAAAATTGTCATTTCGAATGAGACATGAATTTCGCAAAAGTACAAAAGTCCAACGCCCACTGCCGGGGACTATCTCGAGCAGGTACCAGCAACTCCCACCAGTCTCGGGCCGCATGAGATCCTCACTGATGAAATTCAAGTATCACCTTCGTCAGCACGTACGCAAGCAGAAGCAGTGCAACGGCAGCAGCGGCGGCCACAGTTCGTAAGCGCTGAGATGCCATTTTGAGTTTTGCAACGGTGAGACCATCGCCAAAGAGGTGTTACATGCAATCGCCCGAACGTCATTGCTCCACCGTAGGTCGGCACATGGAGCGGCGTTACTGTTGCCAATTTAAATCACATTTGAGTCTATTGTTTAAATTGGAGTGCGCACATGGCTACACACCGTGCACTGTCGTGTAATCGCTGACGTCAATTTGAAAAGTCCGCGGCGGAGGTGCTTTTCATTTTGACACTGAGACTTGGTGATGGGAATGTTTCGATATCGACTGGCTGGCTGATAGGGGGGTGGAGGAATGCCTTGACGGAGCATTTTTATTCGGTTGAGGAGTTGCTGCTGAGGAAAAACCTATTTGCAGCGCCGCCCGATCACTTCGCACAGCTACACCACCGCAAGAGAACAATAAATATTCCCATCGATCTGACGTCATCGTGATCCCCAAGTAAATAAGGTGATTAAACGAAAATTAAAATTCCACCAATTCCGCGCGGTTTGTGGTTGATGATCCGGCACGTCTGTGACCGTGCGCTTAAATAGCAACCATTAAGTCACCCACTGTCCAAAATGGACTGTCACTCGGATTGAAGTCGGGAATTCGAGTGATTGGTAAACTTCTGTGTCGCAGAATGATAGTACCGCAGAGACTTTTGTTGACAAAGAACGACTGTCTCTTAGCAGCTTCGAAGATCGAAACAAAGCCGCACCGAAATGATAAATTGACACATAAGCCCCGACAGCAGGATATTGTCTCTACCCAAAGTGAGACCTAACAGTGACGAATGGATGCCAATTAACTGCACACTTTGCTTCGGCGCGTCAAGGACGCCAGTAAAATGTTTGCAAATGTCTTCAATTAACTTTGCAAGCGGCACAACAAGGATCTTTGCGGCAGAGAACAAATTAACTGTCACGTTAAGCAGACGGAACTTGAGTTTGCTGGGATTTGTGTGAGAGAATGTCAGAGGGTCAGAGATAATTTTCCTTTGTTTAAATGTCTCTTATATCGGTGCCTAGAAGTCCTCTACTCTACATTTTAGCATTTCTAATGAATGGTGTGCAATTTGAATATCTTTCTGTTGACAAGGTCTGACGCTGGATGCCCTCAATTTTCCACATTTGGTGGATTTTCTTTCTTTTCCACTTGTGTGTCAGTTTGGACTAGAAGGCCCTCTATTGCCTCCAGAAACCTTATGCAAGATTGTTTCCAATACTTCACGTGACATACATTTCGCTACACCTACACTAATCCATGAAGTGATCTTTAGACCGATCCGTGGAACGATATGCAAACCGATCCGTGGAGCCGTCCGTCGAGCAATCCGTCGAGCAATCCGTGGAGCGATCCGCGGAACGAGCCGTGGAGCGATCCATGGAAGGATCCTGGGAACGATCCGTGGAGCGATACGTGGAGCGATACGTGGAGCGATATGTGGAGCGATCCGTGGAGCGATACGTGGAACGATCCGTGAAGCGATCCGCGGAACGATCCGTGGAGCGATCCATGGAAGGATCCTGGGAACGATCCGTGGAGAGATACGTGGAGCGATACGTGGAGCGATCCGTGGAGCGATACGTGGAGCGATCCGTGGAACGATTTGTGGAGCGATCCGTGGAGCGATCCGTGAAGCGATCCGTGGAACGATCCGTGGAACGATCCGTGGAGCGATCGGTTGAGCGATCCATGGAGCGATCCGTGGAGCGATACGTGGAACGATCCGTGGAGCGATCCGTGGAGCGATACGTGGAGCGATCCATGCAGCATTCCATGGAGCGATCCGTGCAGATCCATAGAGCGATACGTGAAGCGATCCGTGGAACGATCCGTGAAGCGATCTGCGGAACGATCCGTGGAGCGATCCATGGAAGGATCCTGGGAACGATCCGTGGAGCGATACGTGGAGCGATACGTGGAGCTATCCGTGGAGCGATACGTGGAGCGATCCTTGGAACGATTTGTGGAGCGATCCGTGGAGCGATCCGTGAATCGATCCGTGGAACGATCCGTGGAACGATCCGTGGAGCGATCGGTGGAGCGATCCATGGAGCGATCCGTGGAGCGATACGTGGAACGATCCGTGGAGCGATCCATGGAGCGATCCGTGGAGCGATACGTGGAACGATCCGTGGAGCGATCCATGGAGCGATCCGTGGAGCGACCCGTGGAGCGATCCGTGGAGCGATACGTGGAACGATCCGTGGAGCGATCCGTAGAAGGATCCGTGAAGCGATCCGTGGAAGAACCCGTGGAGCGATCCGTGGAAGGATCCGTGGAGCGATCCATGGAAGTATCCTTGGAGAGATCCGCGGAGCGGCTTGTGGCACCATCCGTGGAGGGATCCGTGGAGCGATCCGTGGAGCTATACGTAGAGCGATCCGTGGAGCGATCCGTGGAGCGATCCGTGGAGCGATCCGTGGAGCGATCAGTGGAGCGATTTGTGGAGCGATCCGTGGAGCGTTCCGTGAAGCGATCCGTGGAACGATCCGTGGAGCGATCGGTGGAGCGATCCGTGGAGGGATCCGTGGAGCGATCCATGGAGTGGTCAGTGGAGCGATCCATGGAGCGATCCGTGGAGCGATCCGTGGAGCGATCCGTGGAGCGATCCGTGGAGCGATCCGTGGAGCGATCCGTGGAGCGATCCGTGGAGCGATCCGTGGAGCGATTCATGGAGCGATCAGTGGAGCGATTTGTGGAGCGATCCGTGGAGCGTTCCGTGAAGCGATCCGTGGAGCGATCCGTGGAGCGATCCATGGAAGGATCCTTGGAGCGATCCATGGAAGGATCCTTGGAGCGATCCGTGGAGCGATACGTGGAGCGGTCCGTGGAGCGATTCGTGGAGCGGTCCGTGGAGCGATACGTGGAGCGGTCCGTGGAGCGATACGTGGAGCGGTCCGTGGAGCGATTCGTAAAGCGGTCCGTGGTGATCTGAATAACACTCATTATCCGACGGCAACTTCCCTTTCGAGTCGTTGAAAAAACTCAGGGAGCTTCTTTAATCTCGGAGTCGTCTTGAATCCTTTCTTCTCGCAAGAGAAGAACACGTAGTTGCTGAAGAGGGTACACTCTGGTTCATTTAGGACTGTAGAGCCACTCAGTGTTTATTTACAAATAACGTCGAAATTTAAAATCCCACAATCGTAATAAGATTATTAGAATACTACCAGAATACAAATCCCTTCGACCAGAAAAGTTTTACTTTCGCCTTCTTAGACAGACATAGACTTAGTGCATATTGCAAACATTGCGTCTGTGCGACCGTGTACTGCTTTCTTTTGCCATTTAATCGCCCAACAAAAACGTAAATCCTTGCCCAGCCTGTTGAAGGAATTGCTTCCAACAGTCCTTCCCCGTACTAAAGTGTTGAATCACAACTACAACATAAACTTACGAACGGGAGCACAAATGTCACCGAAATTCCTGGTCCAGTTCTACAAAAAATGCGAACTTTTATTGAGACCCAACAAACACAGCCTTATCATTGAGCAGTGTGCGCAGATGTGATTTTTCTCGACAATAAAGTTCCCACCTTGAGCGTGCGTTCTAAGAGAAATAAATGTGTTCCATTTCGCCTTCAACAAGATTTACCTACGGGAAAAAAGGAAGGTAAGAAGTTGACCAACTTCCTTATTATAGCCAGAAACATCCGAAACCTTGTTAAAAAAAAAACTATCGGCTTTGGAAAGAAACACAAGGCGAGATGAAAGCATTTTGGCTCTAAACTGATCTATACGGGTCCCGGTACATTAGCCACATCGGTTAGGCTTTTCCAGAGGAAGAAATATGTATTCTACCGAAAGCATGAAAGCCTGCTTATGGATAAACTAACCCAGTTTCTCTGGAATACAAGCGAAAACAAACATATGTTTCACTGGATCAGAAGAGAACATTGTTAACGAAACCCTCAAAAAGATCTGTCGAATAGAATCTTTTGCTGGGGTAAGTGGAAAATTGTGGCCGCCGTGGCGTAGTGGGTAGAGTGCGACGCTCACACGCCGAAGGGTCTAGGTTCGATTCCCAGCTCAACACCAATTTTTCGAATATTTCACGGCACCACCTCTTTCGAGCTGCTGACAACACTCAAAGAGTAATAACTGTCTAAGAAAACTTCTCAAATCTCGCCGTCCGGAATCGGCAAAAAACTGTAGGTCCCTTCTACTCGTGAGAGAACAGTAGCGCGCACGACACGAGTAGTTGATGAGCAAGCTAGGCCCTGGACCCCCCCTGGACTGTAGCACCAACAATTATTATTGTTATAAGTGGCAAATTTACACCGGGTCAGTTATGACCAAACATTTAATTTTTAGGTGAATACAATGACTGGTCAAATTCGTCGTTAACCGGAATTCCCTGAAAAACGCTTTAAAAGTTCAGGGTATATGAGAACTCTGACAGACATGACGGATGAACTATTGGAGAGACAAACACATTAAGTACAGCACTCGAGAACGAAACCTTTAGAAAGTGAGGAAGGCACATGCCCAATTTATTGCTACCAAAGTGCGTGGTAATCGAAATTATGGAAGTCGATTATTTTTAGCTTGAATTATTCAATTGCAAACATTGCGCCTGTACTCTGACATTTTGACATATTTCCTTTAAACATGTAACCTTCCACTCGCACATCTGTACCCACACATTAATGTCGAACAGAAATTCCAAATGGAATGGAAGTGGAAATGTTTATTCAAAGTCTGACTCATAATTTACAAAGTTCGGCGAAAGCAAACAGACTTATGCAAAATTTTTGAAATTTGCATTTTCTGGTCATAATATTTGTCAGAAACAAAATTTAGGCGGTCGTTCCTTAAATTTGAATAGAATTTTGTGCATTTCTTTGTGCGCCGGTCAGAACGGTTTTGTCTTTAAACATGTGAAATTTTCGATTAGCCAGAGTGGCCGCCGTGGCGTAGTGGGTACAGTGCGACGCTCCCACGCCGAAGGATCTAGATTCGATTCCCGGCTGAACACCTCGAATTTTTCACGGCAGCACCTCTTTCGATCTGCTGACAACACTCAAAGGGTAATAACTGTCTAAGAAAGCTTCTCAAACTTCGCCGTTCGGAGTCGGCAAAAAAACTGTAAATCCTTTCTACTCGCGAGAGAACACAACATGAATAGTTGATGAGCAAGCTAGGCCCTGGTCAATTATTCAACAATTATTATTAAAGTCAGAATTTATCTAAAAGATCACTCGCTAAGTCCTGGGACATATAGGTGGCGCCACTAACAAAAATTGTTGATTTAATATAATTTTTTTTTGTGTTGGTGGCGCCCCCTATATGAGTAATGTGTAACATGGCCACACTCCTGCTTTTACATTTCGCCCAAGAATACCATTCCAAAGGCCTGAAATCATTTAAAGTATTTGCATCCCTCTCGCAATAAAGTAAATTGCCATTTCCGTATTTTCCTCAGATATGGACGTCCTTAAGACCTTTCCATTTAAAAAAAAAAAAATTACTACTCACTTTGCATTGAGACCTTCAATTTCTTCCGATTGCTCAGCTAGGGAGGATTCCAGATCGAGATAAGCTCCGTAGTCTCCGTCCTTGTATACTTGCAGCGCCGCATCGTCCAGCTGAAACGAGGGAGGGAACCCGATTAGTTGATGCCACGAAACGACCCAAACAATAAACACATCACTGGCTGAAGTAGAGAACCTCGCCAAGCCTCAATTAATCACATGTCGTGCCACCCACTTCCTTCAATTCGAACCCCTGAATATTCACTTGATGTTTTTATTACCCAGCTGGGAGTCATAGACACTGCCCGCTCCGCCCCTCCCCAGAATTCAAACAAAGAAAATTAAAGTGCAACCCTAAACGACGATTTAAATGCAAAACACTTCACAATTTAAGGCAACAGCAGTGGCAGCAGCACACAGCACCGCCACCAGGAGCTGCACACTGCTCTGCAGCCGTTGGCAAATTTTATACATCCACCTCCAGCCATAAACAACTGGCAGGCTGGCAGTCGGAGGAGAGCTATTCTGCCGTGGCCTCTTCGGTGTCGTCAGAATGGCGGCGCGAAGGCGCGCTTGGGCCAGAGACGACCGTCTCTAGTGGAGCATACTTCTTTATAGTAAATTAGATACAACACACACAACGGTCAACCCATCGGCCGTGTATCTCTAATTTAATGCTTCCGTTTGGATGTTGCGATGCGAGATTGCCTCTCTCGCGCTGGGAGGACTGGACAGGGCTCCTTGTGGTGGCACTCTTCAATAGTCCGCGCCACTGCCTGTTGACTGACAATGGCAGCACCGAGATAAATATGGAAATGGATTAAGCCCACAGATTCGGTTCCATTCGGCGATTTACGCATCCTCCAGCTGCTGAGGCCGTGTTGAATGGTTGCGTGTAAATCGATATTTTATTCTTTAGAAAGTGATTGTAGCCTGCGAAGCTGCAAGGAGCATCCCATTCGAAAGTGGCTCTGTGTGCCGTGAAGATCTCATGGGAAATATGCGCATGATGAGAGCAGGTTTGATGCGAGACACGATAGAAGTAACAGACTGCTTATGGCCGACATTTCTGGGATTTTGTCGAGGTTCCCATAACCGAATGGTCACACGGATGAGCGGGAATTGTGCGCGGAGTTGAGAGAAAATCTTTTGGGAAGCACTTATCAGAATGCAGATTAAAGGATGACGCTTGTGAGCCTTTTTAGAATTGACTGCAGTCAGGTATTTCAACATACACACCAGTGGTCAATGACTTAACTTTACTAACCGCTTAAATTGGTTAGGCAGGAATGAGAATTCTCAAAGAAAATCCTTTGAACAAAGTATGTGTGGACCGTGTGTGGATCATGTGAGTGGACTGTGTGTATGGACCGCTTGGGTGAATTGTGTGTATGGGCATTGTGTTTGGATCCTGTGTGTGGACCGTATGTGTGCACCGTATGTGTGGATTGTCTTTGGATCGGCAAACGATCCAGTTCTCACTGTCTCCACCCAAAACTTGATGCCCAACATTCGTCACATAGCTAACAGGCTATGCCTTAGCTCACATCGATGTCTAACCCATCCATGTTGGCTAGAGTGCCTGCCCTACACCCTAATAGATTCAATTTCTCACACCGCACCATGAAGTGTGTCTAGTTGATTGCATATTACATCATAGCCTTGTGCCCCACCGCAAGCGAAGAGGGCACACACAGCAGTCTCCCGGGAATGACATCTCCAAACAAGACACCCAGCGGCGGTCCACCGAGCAAATATCGAATGACCGTACCTCGTCATGTGTGAATCTCACATCGATTATCACATTCACTGTCCGACTGAGCATGAAGTTGCTCGAGTGCACTTGAGCCTCCGCGCCCTCACCCTGGCACACACATCACACCTACAACGAAACGTCGTGGCAACCGCCGTCGTCACCGGCGTGTTCCATAACACAACTGAGGCGAGTGAAATTGCAAAATTGACATATTCCCTCAAATCATGTCGGCGGCATGTGGGACGGGATCGCACTGACGTCAAGAAGCGCAATCGAAGAAACTGCCTGACAAGTGCCTGCTTTGCATATTTCCGCATCGCTTAGTTTGGTCAGATGCATGAGTCAACTATTGGCTTGACCGCCGCCGCTCCATCGACGGGGTGACGGTGGGAAAGTTTATTGAAGCAAATACCATCCACGAGTGGGGACTGCAATTATGCCATTACACAATATTAGTCCTCCGTCGAGGACCGTCAATCATAGGACTGCCAACACGGAGCTGCACCCTTTGCGGAAGAGCTCCCTGTGTTCTTGCACTTCTATCGACCGGTAGCCACACCCGGTCCCCACACACAAAGGAGCAGCAGAAATACTAAACTGCACCTACCTCAATCTGACCCCGGTCGGCTGCAGGGAGCAGGGTATATCATCACCGTCATACGCTGTGATCTCTGGGGCGTATGCGGTGTGCTGCAGATGTCGCTAAGTCACGATGTCCTTGGTCACTGACCACGGCACGGATGCCCGTCCCCAAATGATTCGCCTAGCTCTGCGTGCCTGGGCCAGGCTCATAGACGCCCCATCTGTGTGTACCTGTTTTATGCCAGTGGACGCGATGGACGTTGTTGCCTGACCGACCGACCGACGTTCGAGTTTATTTTCGTTTGCAACTAAGTGTCTTGTACTGTTCCGGCCGCTCGCTTATCTCTCCCTTAGTTTCACTGGGAGGGGGCTGACTTTGTTTTGGTCGTTTAGCTTGCCTGCGTTCTTTTAGAGAATTAATACTTCCTCCGCACTGTCTCTCATCCGCCATTCCCGCGATCACATAGCTGCTTGCGTGCGGTTGTGGATGCAGCTTGAGTGCAGCGGTTCGGTGCTTAGACGATGACGGTGCACCCTCGACTGCATGTGGCATAGATATCACACGGAATGTACACGCAATCATATCTGCTACGTTGTAAGAACCGGCCAGTGGGGCCGAAACCCCTGCCAGGGGACACGCGTCTCCGTTAAAGAATTCATTGCTGCCAGAAAACAAAACCTCAACAATCTTACAAAACCTCTGCAGTAGACATGCAAAGATCGAACGATGAGAGGTTCCCAATATGCACCGATCTGTCCAAGACAATGCGGCATTCCACTTTTCGCCCCCACTGTACACCTGCATTCTGCCTTGCAGCGCAGCAGCAAGACACCACCGCCATCATCAAGGGAATTCGTTGCAACCCCGAAATCGATATGTTCGCCACTCCAGCTTCATTCCTAATCTCAGGCGTACATTTCAAAGCTTCGGGTGCACTTTCCAATGCCATCTCGGACACAGAGTCCGACTCGAGAATCATTCCAGGGAATGGAGGCAGACCGCGATTCCTGCCCGTGAAACAATGGAGTTATCAAATTCTGTAAAATCTTAAGTGTAGGCTTCAACACACCATAACCACCGACAGGAGGAGTCCGAAAACACGCGTGTTCACATGCAACAAACAAAGCCCGACCAAAACAATGCAGCGACCGCTCGGAGATGCTACGCGCGCAACAGCAATTACAAACAATAGACGCTAGGAATTTATATTGTCGGTTGTATTATTTGTAAATGATGTATTACAAGCGTAGCGCTCTAAAAATAAACCTTGAATTCGTTTCGCGGTTCCGAGTCGCTGTCCGTCCGAGGTATCCCTCGGGGTTCAAGAGATGAATGTAAGAGCGAGAGAGTGAAGAGTTTATTGCACTCGTCGCACCGTACACCGTCGCTGGACATCACCGCCGCCGCCGCCGCCGCTGCCGTGAAGCCGATTTAACGAGAGAGGGAGATGCGCCCGGCGAATGAGCGACGGGTATCGCCGCGCGGTATCTCGCTACATTAGTGGGAAGGTTATAATGGGTATCTCTTAAGATGACATTGGTAAGAAGGGCGATGACTCTTCGCGTCTTGTGTTCTTGGCCGAAGGAGGTGAGCGATCTGTTCTCCTTTTGAGTTGTTTTTGTTTTCGATGGAACTGTTGACGTTTGAGGGAAGGCTTAATCGAGACGTGAGGTGAGTTCTATTTTTCCCTGTAACGAACACTTGGACTTTGGTTGCGACGACATTGATTTGAGAGCCCACTCGAGGAGGGGGAAACTGTCGATTGCTACTGGTATTTCGGAATAAGGCACTTGAAAGACGTCAGATATTGGAGATGTGTCGTCGACTGGACGGTGCATCGAACTTGATGTGGTCTAGGACTAGGATTGGAGTTGGAGGCGCTGTTTGCTTTGCGATGGACGGGTCACAAAACAATTGTCAGCTGTGTCTTGAGCGGGTTGGGTTTGGGAAATTTGGGCATTTCGAAAAGATTTTCGTTAAAGAGAAACAATCAACGCTGCTAGCTCGGAGTTTTCTATAAAATGGAAGTGCTTTGCTATGGAGACAACACTATCCGGACCATTACCGTTATACTAGTGCGGCCCAATGGACTAGAAACGAAACAACGCACAAGAAACCTGGTCAAAATAAATTTTTCGCCATTGTTCTTGTTTAAGATTCAAATGTATGCAATAAGGCGTTATTTCTGTTTACCTTTTCTTGGACTTTCCTTAAGAAATCTGCAAAATGTCCAAAAAGTGGCAAACCCAAGATGTCCTGTTCATGTTTTAAATGCAAGAAATTCATATTTTATTTTATTTTCCCTCGTAATGAATTTCAAATAAAATTGACAGCTGTATGTGATTCACTCACACAGGGTTTCGTTTTAGCATACAAATGGAAAAGGTGCATGGAGAAATTGGTGTGCCTTGTTAATGGTGCGGACCTGTACAAATAGCGTAAGATGACTACTTTTGCAGTTAGTCACATTCTAAAATATGTTATTTTGCATGTATTTTCGTATCTTGTCGAAAATTTATCGTGACCAATTGCTTTTGTGGACACCGTGGCGTAATGGGTAGAGTGCGACCCTCACACGCCGAAAATCCCGTTTCACTTTCCGAATGAACACCTCGATTTTTTCACGTCACCACCTATTTCGAGCTGCTGACAGCACTCGAAGAGTCTATGAGAAAGCTTCTCAAACTTCGCGGTTCAGAGTCGGCGAAAAGATGTCCCTTCCACTCGTGAGAGAACAGTAGCGCGCACAACACGAGTTGATGAGCAAGCTAGGCCCTGGTCCCCCTGTGGACTGTCGCGCCAACAATTATTATTATTATAATGAATGGTGTGCAATTTGAATTTCTTTCTGTTGACAAGTTCTGTCGCCGGATGCCCTCAATTTTCCACATTAAGTGGATTTTATTTCTTTTTCACTTGTGTGTCAGTTTGGACTAGAAGGCTCTCTACTGCCTCCAGAAACCTTGTGCAAGATTCTTTCCAATACTTCACGTGACATACTTGCATTTTGCTTTGATACATACAATAATCCATGAAGTGATCTTTAGACCGATCCGTGGAACGATATGCGAACCGATCCATTGACTGATCAGTGGAGCGATCCGTGGAGCCGTCCGTCGAGCAATCCGTGGAGCGATCCATGGAGCGATCCGGGGGACGATCAGTGGAGCGATCCTTGGAACGATCCGAGGAGCGATCCGTGGAACGATTCGTGGACCGATCCATTGAGCCGTCCGTCAAGCAATTCGTGGAGTGATCCGTGGAGCGATCCGTAGAGCCGTCCGTCAAGCAATCCGTGGAGTGATCCGTGGAGCGATCCGTAGAGCCGTCCGTCAAGCAATCCGTGGAGTGATCCGTGGAGCGATCCATGGAGCGATCTGTGGAGCGATCCTTGGAACGATCTCTGGAGCGATCCTTGGAACGATCTCTGGAGCGATCCTTGGAACGATCCGTGGAGCGATCCGTGGAGCCGTACGTCAAGCAATCCGTGGAGGGATCCGTGGAGCGATCCATGCAGTTATCTGTGGAGCGATCCTTGGAACGATGCGTGGAGCGATCCATGGAACCGTGCGTCGAGCAATCCGTTTAGCGATCCGTAGAGCGACAAACTGGCCACACTGGCGAAGTGGATAGAGTGCGACGCCGAAGGGTCAAGGTTCGATTCCCGGCTGAACACCTCGAATTTTTCACGTCACCACCTATTTCGAGCTGCTGACAGCACTCGCAGAGTCTATGAGAAAGCTTCTCAAACTTCGCGGTTCAGAGTCGGCGAAAAGATGTCCCTTCCACTTGTGAGAGAACAGTAGCGCGCACAACACGAGTTGATGAGCACGCTAGGCCCTGGTCCCCCTGTGGACTGTGTCATACAATAATCCATGAAGTGATCTTTAGACCGATCCGTGGAACTATATGCGAACCGATCCATGGACTGATCCGTGGACCGATCCGTGGAGCCGTCCGGGGGACGATCCGTGGAGCGATCCATGGTAGGATCCTTGGAACGATACGTGGAGCGATCGATGGAGCGATCCGTGGAGCGATTTGATCCGTGAAGCGATCCGTGGAACGATACATGGAGCGATCCGTGGAGCGTTCCATGGAGCGATCCGTGCAGATCCATAGAGCGATCCGTGGAGCGATCCGTGGAGCGATCCGTGGAACGATTCGTGAACCGATCCGTGGAGCCGTCCGTTAAACAATTCGTGGAGCGATCCGTGCAGCGATCCATGGAGCGATCCTTGGAACGATCCATGGAGCGATCCTTGGAACGATCTCTGGAGCGATCCTTGGAACGATCCTTGGAGCGATCCGTAGAGCCGTCCGTCAAGCAACCCGTGGAGTGATCCGTGGAGCGATCCGTAGAGCCGTCCGTCAAGCAATCCGTGGAGTGATCCGTGGAGCGATCCATGGAGCGATCTGTGGAGCGACAAACTGGCCACACTGGCGAAGTGGGTAGAGTGCGACGCCGAAGGGTCAAGGTTCGATTTCCGGCTGAACACCTCGAATTTTTCACGTCACCACCTATTTCGAGCTGCTGACAGCACTCAAAGAGTTTATGAAAAAGCTGCTCAAACTTCGAAGTTCAGATTGGGCAAAAAGCTGGCTCTTCTACTCGTGAGAGAACAGTAGAGCGCACAACACAAGCTGTGGACAGTCGCGCCATACAATTATTAAATTAATTGTTGCTTTCTCACATTCATGTTCAATTTACTTTGGTTGACAACTCGAATAAGGTGATTCTGTTTAGTCTTAAAGGGGTTTTCAATAGTTGCTTGACAAATTTGAATCTTAATTGTGAACGCACATTTATGACCAAACTGCTACTGAACTCGAATGCATAAGCGAGCAATGTCTGCAAAGTAAAAAAAATTAAAAAAAAGGTTCTATTCGAAAAGCCTTTAAGACTGCCAAGCATCACCTCTTTCGAGCTTCCGACGGCACTCAATGGTAACTAATTGCCTGTGAACAACTTCTTAAACCTCACTGTCTCTGTTTGAGAAAAAATTTGAAGACCGTTTCTTGACTGCAAGCAAAACAGAAGTAAATTCTGGGGGACCTGTGACTTGGTCAAGGCAACAAGACTCTGAATCCATAATATGATGCCACATATGAGCATAATTTTGACTAAAAAGAAAATCTTTGATGACGAAGAAAATTTAGAGATGGAGTGGAACCATTAGTCACAAAGCAGGAAGAACATTCTAATATTTTCGGAGTCGTCCAACTATCTCTTTGCGATCGTTCAAAAATAATTGGTATGATCTAAAATGCATGCAGGACATTCAGTGTTGTATGAACTGAGTTTAAGAGACGTTAGAAGTGATTTGTATACTTTTGAATTTCGTTTGAGCCCAAAAAAAAGGGAATCGTTGGGGTTAGCACAAGCTGCTCGCGACTATCATTTTCTGTTTTAACCAGAGTAACGTCTTAACGTACCAATACGACAGCGACGTAAAGCAGTTAAGACAGTAAACTAGACAAATAGATAAAGACAATTGATGAACAAAGGGACAGCAGCGTCTTAACTAAATTTAAGAATTTATATTCATGTAAGCATTCAGCAGAAAAAGTTTAACTGATTTTAAACCGAATGGTTTTATTTTATACATTTTGCAAAAGTAGGGAAACTTGGGAAACAACAAAACAGAAACAAGTTGGAAAAAGTTGCAAAGAATCCGCTCTGCTCCAGTGTATTAATTTGTCTCTTGAATATTTGATGTAACTAGAAGGCGATGACAGCCCCAAAACTCGCTCCTAGGCAGAAAATTTACTCAATTCTGACGATGACAAAAAAGAATTCCATCCCCCAACTTAGACGCGGTCAAGATAGCAATATCGAGGGTGAAATCGATCAACGCTGCTTGTGCGGAATCTGGACAAAATCTAAATGAGCGCATGCGCAGTTCATCTGTAAGATTGTTCACAGGAAATCATGAGCCAAGATCGGAATCTGGTTGTCGTTTGTGCAGTCCCAATCAACGAGGGATCAGCCTCCTCAACATCACCTACATGATCCTCTCTGCTGTATTGAGTGAGCGGTTCAAACCATTTGTCACGGACTTGCTAGGTTCTAATCAGTATAGCTTTGTATAATAGCTTGAGCGTTTTAGTTATGCTTTATGTCGCGGGAGAGAAAAGTTCAGCGCATGCTGTTTTGTCCTGTTCGCGTTGATGCCATTTAGAAAAGAGTTAACTACGGGCTGTACGGCGGCATGCAAGCTGTAGGGCGGCATGCGGCCTGTAGGGCGGCATGCGGGCTGTAGGGCGGCATGCGGGCTGTACGGCGGCATACGGGCTGTAGGGCAGCATGCGGGCTGTACGACGGCATCCGGACTGTACGGTGGCATGCGGGCTGTATGGCGGCATGCGGGCTGTACGGCGGCATGCGGGCTGTACGGCGGCATGCGGGCTGTAGGGCGGCATGCGGGCTGTATGGCGGCATGCGGGCTGTACGGCGGCATGCGGGCTGTACGGCGGCATGCGGGCTGTACGGCGGCATGCGGGCTGTACGGCGGCATGCGGGCTGTATGGCGGTATGCGGCCTGTAGGGCGGCATGTGGGCTGTAGGACGGCATGCGGGCTGTAGGGCGGCATGCGGGCTGTAAGGCGGCATGCGGGCTGTAAGGCGGCATGCGGGCTGTAACGCGGCATGCGGGCTGTATGGCGGCATGCGGGCTTTATGGCGGCATGCGGGCTGTACGGCGGCATGCGGGCTGTATGGCGGTATGCGGCCTGTAGGGCGGCATGCGGGCTGTAACGCGGCATGCGAGCTGTAAGGAGGCATGTGGGCTGTAAGGAGGCATGCGGGCTGTAGGGCGGCATGCGGGCTGTACGGCGGCATACGGGCGGCATGCGGGCTGTACGGCGGCATGCGGGTTGTACGGCGGCATGCGGGTTGCACGGCGGCATGCGGGTTGTACGGCGGCATGCGGGTTGTATAGCGGCATGCGGCCTGTACGGCGGCATACGTGTTGTACGGCGGCATGCGGGCTGTAAGGCGGCATGCGGACTGTAAGGAGGCATGCGGGCTGTAGGGCGGCATGTGGGCTGTACGGCGGCATGCAGGTTGTACGGCGGTATGCGGGTTGTACGGCGGCATGCGGGTTGTATGGCGGCGTGCGGGTTGTACGGCGGCATGCGGCCTGTTGGACGGCATGCGGGCTGTACGGCGGCATACGTGTTGTACGGCGGCATGCGGGCTGTAAGGCGGCATGCGGACTGTAAGGAGGCATGCGGGTTGTACGGCGGCATGCAGGTTGTACGGCGGTATGCGGGTTGTACGGCGGCATGCGGGTTGTATGGCGGCATGCGGGTTGTACGGCGGCATGCGGCCTGTTGGACGGCATGCGGGCTGTACGGCGACATGCGGGCTGTACGGCGACATGCGGGCTGTACGGCGACATGCGGGCTGTACGGCGGTATGCGGGCTGTAGGCGGCAAACGTCTTCGTTTACAACGTTTAAGATGGCTAGGCCATGAAGAGCGTATGGAAACCACTGCTTTAACCAAATAATTGTTCAAAGCGGAGCCATTGTGAAAACGCTACAGAGGGCGTCCTAGGATGAGAAGGCGCACCAAAGTGGAAAAAGACCTCAACAAACTGGGAGTGTGTAATTGGAGGCAGCTGGCGAGAGATCGTTCTGGCTGAAGAGGCATGTTGATTGAGACCTAAGTCCACCCCAGCTGTAGCGCCACTAAAGAAAATTGCGTATTGCGGTGCAACTGAGTTAAGCGAACAAAAGGCTAGGTTTCAGGGCATTACCTCTACCATTAAAAAAAAAAAAAAAATCTAAAACCTGACCCAAAATAGGGGTAGTTTGATACCATACGCGGAATAGCCCAAATTTAGCGTAGTCCTATTACCGATCATTCTGTTATATGCAGGCGCTAACTTAATGGCGCCTGAGTTACGAGGATTGCCTTTTGTATTTCGGGATTAGAGAACAAAAACAAATATTTATCATCGAAAATAGCTCTATCGTCTTTCGAAATATCCCCCATTAAGACCTATTCACTTTTGCATGCGTTTGAACCAATTGTTGAGGCACTTTTGCCACTCTGATTGAGGTATGTCCTAAACATGCATTCTGAACGCATCAACCGCTTCTCCAGGTGTCGAAAAACGTTGATCTTCCATTTTATTTTTTTCGTACGGAAAAAAAAAAGGTCAGTCGGTGCCAAGTTAAGACAATACGGAGGATGACTTATCAAATCGATGTTTTGAGTGCTCAAAAATGCAGTTGTTTGAGCCGAGGTGTGAGAGACCCGTCTTCGGCGGTTGGTTGTCCTGATTTCTTGGAAGACAACTGGCAAACAAATGGTTGTGTACCACTCAGAATTGACTGTTCTGCGTTGATACAGTTGCGATACAATTGCGAGATGTACAGTTGCGAGATGTCCAGTTTTTCCGAAAAAACAGTCGATCATTTGCTTGGAAGTGCTTCGAGGGCGAGCAACTTTTGTTGGATTTGTCTCCATTTGAACCACCCATACAGTCGACTGCTGTTTACTTTCAGGCTCATATGCGTAAACCCACGATTCATCACCGGTCAGGATGTCATCGACGTGTTTCGAAGCACCGTGATCGTATTTTTGGAGCATTTCTTTTGACCAATCGACACGAGCCTTTTTTAAGCGATTGACAAATTGTGCGAACAAATTTCTTTGACGGTCAAATGTTCATGCAATATTGAATGTATGCTGGTCCCACAAATGCCTAAGGTCGTCTCAATCTCACGATAGGTCACATGACGATCTTGCAATATCAGCTGGCTCAGCATCAGTGGTTTCCGGAACAACAACTGATTTTGAACGACCTTCACAAAATTCGTCTTGGAGTGAATTACAACCTCGGATGAATTCACTATACCATCGATAAACACCGGTCCTTGATGGAGCTTCATCGCCAAAAATTGAATTAAGTTCATCGATGCACTATTGTTGAGTTAATCCACGTCTAAATTTGTAAAAAATAAAAATAATCGCACGAAATTTCACGATTCCATTTTTGGGCGAGATGAATTTTTTAAGTTCCATTAAACAACACAAATAGCGCTCGTATGTCAAAACGTTCTGAGTACGTATAACCTCAAAAATGTCAAACTTTACGATAGAGCTGGTAGTTGCCAGATTGACACCCTAAGGTTGCCCGATCCCGAAATATAAAAGGCAACCTTCGTAAACGACTTTTTCGACTCCACCATTCAAAAACCAAAAAAAAAGGAATCAAAAACTGAAAACTTACCCAATTAAAAAGGGTTACTTCTACACCACTTGCGAAATAGACCGAATTTAGCACAGTTCTATTATCTATCGTTCTGCTTTATGTAGTATGATGGAATTCGTTAGTCGTCGCACTTACCCACTGCGTTACGGGGTAGTGGAAATACTTATTTAGCAAACGAAACCATGTATGCGTGAGTATAACTGGGAGCCCTCCTCTTAAAGACGCATGAAATGAAATGGGAATAATAACCCCATCAAGTTTGAACAGTCCCTTTCTGGATTACAGCGTAAATTTGAAGAATGTTTTGAAAGTTTGTCAAATTGAACTTGAGGTGATTATATATGATATACCGAGTTTATTCATATCCTAGTGAGATTGTCAAGAAAACAAATGAAGGTCTAAGCTCCAATTGAATTTTACCATCGGCAGAAAGAATACTATCTGCCGTATTGAAAAAACTCTCAAATTAAGAATTTACAAATCGCATGATTCACCAGATGCAGCTGAGAGGCGAACGCGCATGAATGCAAATCGCGCCCATCAAGTACCGAAGTTCACACAGATTAGTCAGCCCCTTTCACCGGCTGCTTGAGTGAGTCGTCGAGTGAATGCAGCTAATTCCGTGGCTTTCAGCATTTGAACTGCACAAAGTGACGCATCGCTCAAAGGCTAAGTGTGCCGACCCAATTTCAATTTTGCGCGTAATCGAGTTTCCAACACACAAGTTTAATTGTGAAGGGGCAACGTTGTTGCATCTTGGGACCAGTTAGCACCCCGTTCCTGATTTGCAAATCACGCACCCACGTTAGTCGTTGATTGAGATTGTCGTTTATCGAGAAAATTAGCGCCTCACATGTCAGTGCACGAAAGGAATGCCCAAGCGGCAGTGAAACAGCTTCGTCTTGTCAAGTGAATGCTCTTCATCTGAACCTCATCATTTCACACAGCGAGTGATTCAGCAGCAGACATCAGCGACTGTGCCAGAGCAATTCAGATTCTCCTGCCTTTGCGAAAGAAAAAGTCCTCGCATTGGGGACGTAAATAAATAGAAATTATCGATCGCTGCCGCAGACAGATGCGATCCACTTACACGTAGCAGTCGTAAATGTTAGCCAATGAACTTGACTCTGTCTTGTGGCGAAATGCAAATGCAGCCGCAGCGACCGTCGCCCGAAAGATGACTGCCCAGATAAAAGCGAGCGTTTGCGCGCTGGGAATCCATTCGAATCTCACAAAAAGCTAATTTCTCGTGCTGCCGGCCTGCCATTCAATCTAGTCGATGTGTCTGTAATTTATTCATGCCCGCGAAGATAGTGTTGTGTCTGTTTTTTTGTTTGCCGCAAAACCGGTTCCGGTTATTTTGTTAATAACCCGGTCCGGCGTGGTGGTGTGCGTGAGAGTGTGCTGTTTGACAGTGTTACGTGATTTGATTTGAAGTTAGAATACCACACACCCGATGGGCGGTACAATACCGGGCACACAATGTACCGCAAAGAACTTCTGAAACGCTTTTGTTGTCTGTGAAATTGTTTGGTGCCGACAATTGCTGCGTTTGGGGATGCGGATGCCGGCTGCTTTGAGACCGTGGTCAGGCGTGTACGAGCCGAAGTCGTAGATTGCAGTTTCGGTGATGAATGACAGGCTAATTGGCTGTTGAAGAATCAATTTCATTGCTCCGTCAAAAGACTACCGGCGGCGACTTTGTGCTGGTACCTCCTACCTTGACATTGACCGCAGCCGCCGCCGCTATGCCGCTGTGTGAAATGGTTTTAAAGTTCGTGATAAGAATCTGAGATGGCTGCGACACCCGGATAACTTTGCTTCGCCGTAGTTTCTGTACATCGTGGGTGTGACAGTTTTTCTTGAACTTGACGGTATATGGTAAGTCCATTGCAGACTAGGAGCCCGGAAGGTGTGGTGTCTTGTGACGACCATAAAGAGTGTTCAACTAGCTCTCATAACACAACCTTGAAGAGTGTGCTTTAAGAGGGACTTCTAAAATTTATGTCTGAGTTTTCAGTCGGAGTTGTCGGTCAGAGTTGTCAGTCGTAGTTGTCGGTCTGAGTTGTTGGTCTGAGTTTTCCGTCGTAGTTGTTGGTCTGAGTTGTCGGTGTAAGTTGTCGGTGTGAGTTGTCGGTGTGAGTTGTCGGTGTGAGTTGTCGGTGTGAGTTGTCGGTCTGAGTTGTCGATCTGAGTTGTCGGTCGGAGTCGTTGGTCTGAGTTGTCGGTCTAATTTGTCGTTTTGAGTTGTCGGTCTGAGTTGTCGGTCTGAGTTGTCGGTCTGAGTTGTCAGTCTGAGTTGTCGGTCTGAGTTGTTCGTCTGAGTTGTCGGTCTTAGTTGTCAGTCGTAGTTATCGGTGTGAGTTGTCGGTGTGAGTTGTCGGTGTGAGTTGTCGGTCTGAGTTGTGGGTCTGAGTTGTCGGTCTGAGTTGTCGGTTTGAGTTGTCGGCCTGAGTTGCCGGTCTAAGTTGTCGGTCTGAGTTGTCAGTCGGAGTTGTCGGTCTGAGTTGTCGGTCTGAGTTGTCAGTCGTAGTTGTCGGTCTGAGTTGTTGGTCTGAGTTGTTGGTCTGAATTTTCAGTCGTAGTTGTCGGTCTGAGTTGTCGGTCTGAGTTGTTCGTCTGAGTTGTCGGTCTTAATTGTCAGTCGTAGTTGTCGGTCTGAGTTGTTGGTCTGAGTTTTCAGTCGTAGTTGTCGGTGTGAGTTGTCGGTGTGAGTTATCGGTGTGAGTTGTCGGTCTAAGTTGTCGTTCTGAGTTGTCGGTCTGAGTTGTCGGTGTGAGTTGTCGGTCTGACTTGTCGGTCGGAATTGTTGGTCTGAGTTGTCGGTCTGAGTTATCGGTCTGAGTTGTCGGCCTGAGTTGTGGGTCTGAGTTGTCGGTCTGAGATGTCGGTTCTGAATTGTGGTTTACTTTCAATATTGAAGACGTATAATATCAGCCAGTCATTGATCCTTGAACGAAGTCAGTCGAAAATCGGTTAAAACAGTTTTAATCCTGTCGCGCATTGTTTTTTGATGACAAGTCCTTGTGCCCCACCAATTGGTATCACAGAGGGTGGCGTAGTAATACGAGGTTCCTTGAGCGCACACCAAGGAGCAAGGCACAATCGAAACGGTGGATGAACGCGCTCCGAAGAAAGCCAAAGATTTCCTATCATTCAGAGAGGTGATCGACTTAGGGTCATATAGTTCAAAGTATGCAGTCCACATTGACTGCCTGAAGCAGGACCAGATTGCAAAGTGGCTCTTGTTTGGAGCAAAATTCGACCCACTTGATTGTCGAGAAAGAATCCATTTTGACAAAGAATAAAAAACAGCACGAAGAAGCTAGGCCTTGGGCACTTGTTCCCTTTGTTCCAACTGTGTTGCAGCCAGGTCGGAATATAAGAACTGCTCTCCTCGCAGATTAAAGAATCCTTCCAACGTGGAAGCAACGTCGGCGATCTCTAATACGTGATCGGAAGTTTGGACCCGTCTCACCCAGAAGAGGTGCCAGACAATTTTGCGCTTCATGCATAACCGCAGTGATGTTACAAATTCCGATAGAATCTTCAACTGCTTGGGAAATGATTTCAAATTATTTTGGCGCACCAACTTCTTTTTCATCTTTGCTTGGCCCTACAGTCTGAGGTGGACCTGCGTCTCAACAAACATGCATCTCTAGCCAGCACGATCCTTCGCCATCTGCCTCGGACACGATGGAACGCACACGTTGCCTTATTTCTTTTTGAGTTTGTACAAAATTCTCTCTCCGTGCCCTCGTCCTTTTTTGTTGTTGTTTGTCAATAAAACATTTCCCGCCTCATTTAAAACAAAATCATCTGCAAACTGTTCTATGTCATTATTCGAACCTTCAGTGGAAAGAAAAATAATCGCAATTTTAACAATGACATCCTTGAACCAGCCTCGTCGTCATTTCCGAGACTGATTGGCGACCGCGCAGAACAGATCAGCTGTTAACTCGGAATGTTCATGAAGTCATAAAAAAACGCTTGTGTTTATCACCATCCGTAGGAATGGCATCCAAAAATGCGATTCAAAATTAATCTGAAATTTTTTGGTTTTCTTTTTTCTTGCGCCGAAATTGATAAGTGTCGAGTCTTGAAGTGTGCATGTGGCGCAAGTTGTGCCACGATTAGATAGCTTCTTGTGTGAAGATAAGAAACGAGAGAGTCTGTTTTGCTTTTTGGAACGAAGCTGCACTCATGTCCCACAGTTTACCAAGGCATACAAGTTCAAGTGAGGTTGAGCATAGCGAAAGTTTTTCTTTGCCAAGGGAAGACACAGCTATTATATGACTATGTAAGCAAGTATTGTGTACAGAGAAGGGTGCCCTTCAGCTACTGCTGACAAACAAGGCCTTCATGATTATGAAGAGATGTTTACGGCAATAACGATTCCGTTCTCCGCATTGATAGTAATCAGATCCTTTAGGTTTACTTTGAAGGGATTACTTACATAAGCTCTGAACAACCTTGGGGAGGATGAATTTTATTTTCTTTCCGTCTTCACAAAGTTTACAATAGGCGCCATGCGGGGAATTGCAAAGCACTTCCTCAACATTTGAACTAGAAGTCTTGCTTTCTTCGATGACTTAATAATAATAACAATGGGATAGCAATAGACAGTTCACCGGGGGACCAGGGTCTAACATGCTCATCAAATACTCGTGTTGTTCTTTCCTCACGAATAGAAGGGTCCTACAGCTTTCTGTCAACTCCAAACGGCGAAGTTTGAGAAGCTATTTCTTAGACAGTTATTACTCTTTAAGTAGCGTCAGCAACACCAAAGAGAAGGTTTTAGCCGGGATTCGAACCTGAACTTTCGACGTATGGTTGTCGCGTTCTACCCACTACTCCACGGCGGCTACCTTTGATGGCTTAAGCGACCATCAACCCAATTCTAGGGTTTTGGGCAAATTTCGCAAACACAAGCCTTACTCGAGGCTTCTACTCAGTTGACCCTTTCTTGTTTTCTGAAATCTGCAGGAATTGGGCTTCTGCCTGTACACAAAATGGAAGGCTCCGTTCCTGTTTATCTCATTTATCTGACGTTTGTGTAATATTAAGTAGGTTTTTCATAGTTTGTGTTAAATGACATTGGGGATGTCTTTAACAAGCTAAAGTCTCTTCCACAGGGGCCGACATAGGAGGGAACCTCTAGTCCCTATGTAATCTACTCCAGCCAACAAGAGATGCGCGACTGGAGATGAGTGGCAATGACCTTGCAGGGCAGTTCCACCCCGGATTGTAGCGAAGAAGAACAATTCTCATCATCTCCTCATTTGTCTGTAGGCTATCTCGCCAATCACCCGATTGCTTCGAACCACAAAAACAAATAAATGACGATTTTCATGAATTCTGCCAAATACAGCATCTGGATCCATCTTCTTGCAGCTTGCAAACTGGAAAGCTATAGCAACTGGTAATGAACGCGATTCTTAGCGGCCAATGCGAGCCTTCATACAGAGATTGAATTTCTCGCAACCCGTTCTGTCTAGCCAAATGTAACCATGGCCGAGTTCATTTTCGAAACGCCTGCTCTTTGTGACTGATAAGACTGCACCTAATCCAACTTTACTTGCGCCCGATGCTGACGTTGAATTTCCAAAAAACAATGAAACGCAATCCTTTCCTTAACTCTCGTGAATATAAAAACTACTTGGAAACTTTTAAAGTCAACAAGGCACAGAGAAGTTGGGGAACTTTTTATAAATAACACATGACTCAATAAGTCTGGGGACTAACATATAGGGGGCGCCACTAATAAAAATCCATAATATTTTTGGGGAGTACAAACATTCAAATGTTACCTGCCAAATTTCAATGACAATCTAACATTTCGATACCTTTTTTATAGACCGATGTATTTTTGGTTTTCAAGATACATCGGTCTATAAAACAAACAAGCTTCAGTTTCAGCGATCACCTCCTCATTCGAGCCACATTTTTACCATATTTTTGAGGTGTCTGAAAAGAGGTAGAGTTCGCAGGGGCCAGATCTGGAGAGTACGGTAGGTGCGGAAGCAATTCAAAGCCCAATTCGTGCAATTTGGTAGCCAGCAGTGACACGTTGCATTGCCCGTGTTTTTGCAGTTTCTTCCTTCCAATGCATCAACAACGTTATTTAGTATTCGCAGTTGATCCTTTTGTTTTTCCTAAGTCGATGAATAAAATTCCGTGCGCATTTCAAAATGCCAGAACCTTGAGAGAAGATCTTTGCGTTTTTGAACGCTTTGGGCGTGGTTCGCTGGCTGCTGTGCACTCCGCTGACTACCGATTTAACTCTGAAGTGTAGTGATGGATCCATATTTCATCCATTGTGACATACCGGGGCAAAAAGTCCTGTTTATTTTGGCGAAACACCTCCGAACAGCTCTCAGAATCATCGATACGTTGTGGTATTTGGTACATTGTGAGTAAATGCGCCACCCATTCCGAAAACAGCTTTCTCATAGAAACATGTTCATGCAAAATACAATGTATACCGGTATGAAATGAATTTTTTTGAAAATAAAAAACTAATTATCAATGGGAAAGTAAAAACATTTCATTCAAAGTATTGGCCAATATTTTCTACACATTTTGACCACCTTTCTGGCAATTTGTGAATACCAAGCCAATAAAATTGTTCGTCTGTTAAAGCAAACCAATCAGACACCCAATTTTCGACCTCCTCGTAGGAATCAAAGTGCTGCTCAGCCAAGGCGTGTCCCATCGATAAAAACAAATGGTAGTCGGAAGGAGCCAAGTCTGGTGAATACGGCGGGTGGGGTAGCTGCTCCCAGCCAAGCGTTTTGATTGTTTCCTAAACCGGTTGTGCTTCGTGTGCAGGTGCATTGTCATGGAGCAAAATTACCTTGCCGTGTCTTCTGGCCCACTCTGATCATTTCTCGATCAATGCATGGTTAAAATTGATCATTTAATGTCGGTAGCGATCAGTATTAACGGTTTCACCAGGCTTTAGGAGCTCTTGGTACAGCACACCTTTCTGGTCCCACCAAGCACACAGCATTGTCTTCTTGTCGAATCGATCTGGTTTTGCAGTCGTTGTTGATGGTTGTCCCAGATTAACTGGACAACCATGATTTTTTCCGTATAGGATTCTTAAAATAAATCCATTTTTCATCGCCAGTAACAATCCGATGCAAAACCGATTTTCTTTCGTGTCTTTGAAGCAAAATTTCACAAGTGTATTTTCGGTTTTCCATCTGTCCTTCATTCAATTCATGTGGCACCCATTTTCCACACTTTTGGATCTTTCCCATGGCTTTTAAACGGTCAGAAATTGTTTGTTGTGCAACATTTAACATTGCTGCCATTTGCTTTTAACTCAAAGTCTCATCTCCATCCAATATCGTTTGCAATTCGGCGTCTTCAAACTTCTTTGGTGGTCTTCCACGTTCTTCATTTCTCACATCAAAATCATTATTTCTGAACCGTTGAAACCATCTTTTGCATGTTGCTTCTGATAGAACATGATCACCATATGCCTCGACAAGCATTCGATGGGATTCTGCAGCACTTTTCTTCAAATAAAAACAAAAAATTAATGCTTTCCGCAAATCATCACTTTCTGGTACAAAATTCGACATTTTCAACATGATGAAATAATATGATGTTGTCTGTTTAATGACTTGATGTATGCTAATTTTTTTTCACAGATGTCATAGCAAAACAGAAAAAAAAACCAAGCGCTCGTTCACAATAAATGCTCTTTATCGAGACATTTGTATCTTGACGCTCACTTTATATCGGTATACCTGGTAGACACTGCCTTCTGATATCTTCATTTTGCGGTTTTCCAAAATGATCTTATGTACTTTTTTGACGTTTTCAGGTGTTACCACCTGAATTGGCTTTCAGCATCGTTAATGTCTGTATAGACATGTTTAAAGTAAGCTTACTACCGACAAATAGTTGCTTTAGATGGAGCAGGGTCTTTGTAACACTTCTCAAGCTATTGCTGAGCTTGCTAGGCATTTTCCCATCAAAAAGCAGGGTTTGATCAACACACGAAATTGTGCTTTTTCCATTGCTTTAAATATTGCAAGAGTAGCATCACTTGAAGCACTGTTACTTGTAACCTTGTAAATTTGACAGGTATCATTTGAATGTTTGTATTTCCTCCTTCTACAAGTCAGTCCCGGGACTTAGTAAGTTATTTGTTACTTAATATTAATTTTTTAATCTATTTTTAAACATTCTGAAACTTTTATGCAGAAATTAAGGGACATGAACTCTTTTTCTATAAAGCGCAGGATAAAGAACAAAGCCGCACAGGTCAAAGAACTGAAGCTTGCTTCAGCTGCAGATCACACATTCTCAAGTGATGCTTTAAGGACGAGGGAGAGACGCTTTTCTTTGTAATTGTTCCTTAGAGGAAGGAAGGAAGGGTTCTTTTCGTCGGAAACTTCGATTCAATCTTCATGGCTTTTTTGACTGAACTATTCTTCTCACGGCATTCTGAAAACACAACAAGCCACTTGCAAAACTTTACATTTTTCAACAGAAGGAAACTAAAACGTCATACAGTTCTGCATATCTTCGTCCACAACGCGCCTTTCACCCACTAAGAAAACAAATGGTTCCCCTGGTATATTCAACCTTTCTTTCCATCCCAAACACAATGTCACCACCTTATCAGTCAATGTCAGCCCTCAAGAGCCGGTGGCACAGCCTGCACCACAAAGAACCCTAAAAAACCGCTTAACGACGCACAAGAGACAGACTCATTAGACCGGTCAATGTTGGTTAATTCTATTACCAGCTAAGTGCTAGCCCATTAAGTGCCGAGTGTTAATGTGTTCATTCATGAGTGCTGTTGCTATCGAAAGTGTAATCGTTAGTGCCATCGAAAGTGCGACTTTTGTGGCCAGTGAATATGAGTGTTACGCCTCCTCCTCCTCCTCCTCCAGAACTAAGAAGGAAAACCGTCAACACTCAAATTTCAATCAAGCGAAAACTTTCAGTTGATTAAAAAAATGAAAGTTTCTGCCTATGAGTCACCGACACGTATTGGCAACTGCGAACTGCGGCAATGTTGTCAAACAACTCAACAACGAAACACCAAAAATATATCTCGGCACGAACAAATTCATTGCCAAATCGAAAGAAATATTTTTTATGACTTCAGCAGGAGTTCCGAAGCGGGAACGGGCAAAATCTTCACGTAGAGTTCCACAAATCCACTCCCGACTGAGAAGTAAACTGATTTCGCAAAGGAAGGTCCCACCTAGCCCCGGATATCTATCGACTGCTTGCCTCATCAATAAAAATATCTTTCGTGGGAATTTTTCGATTTTCAAAGATTGTTTTATGGGCTCTTAGCGTAGCTCGCAGAAATTTAAAAAAAATAAATAAAACCGCCACACCGTACCGTGGCGTGGTATCTTAGAATTGCTTTCTTATCTCATAGATTCGACAGACAACATGACTCGATAAAGGTGTCGAACATGTTCTGTCGATTTACTAGATACGCCAACCGTGACGCGCAAACGACTCCCGCAACCGAGTAACGATCGGTTAGGTAAGCAAAGCAATTCACCGGACAATCAAATTCTATTTCAATCGCTTCAAGCATTCATATCAAAGCATTCTAGAACGTACACGAAAAGAGAGAGAAGTAATGAAAATATAAATTTTATCTCACCCTTTGTGGTGCTCCAAGCAAACGCAATATCGTTCCGAGCTGTGTGGCCAGCGGCATTGTGCTGGCAAACGCATACGTTGGCGCACGCGTCGGTATCGGATACATTGAGGTGCAATTCAAGGGGTCAGTATCGACCAGATACTGCACCCGCAAGGTGATCAGTTCATCTGGATCCATTTTCACAATCATTTTTGTAGCGAACTCTGACCAATATCATGGAATCATAAAATGAAATAGATCTGTGATCTGTGGTGCTGGTGTATGGTGACTCTTAAAATGCGGGACTTGGCTAAATTTTGTCACACCTTTCTTTTCTGTTTTTGCTTTCCCGATGGATGTGTCCTGTATTCAGAGTGAAGACCTGAAAAAATTTATGAATTTCAGCAAAAAAAAATTGCTTGTTTACAGATGGGATACTATCACCTTCGATGTCGTATTGCAAAGTTTTTCTCTTGGCTTTCGTGAAGAATAAAAATCGTTTTGTTTATGTAGCTTTGATTGAGTGCCACCAGGGTCCATGTTGGGACCTGTGCTTTATTCATCCATAAGAACAGAGAGAAACAGGAGATGACTTTCCTAATCAATACCCCGCTTTCAATGCTTCACACCAGAAAAAAATAATAAATTAACTAAAGGGTATCGCACTTCTTACTTAACCTTCTCCTAGACACTTTTGTTTCAAATTAACTTCTTAACTTCCTCCTAACTTAACTCCTTTGATACTTCCTTTAAGAAGGATCAAAGTTGATGCCCGAAAAGGGAAAATACGTCACATGCTACAGGATTTTTACGTTAAATGCGAAAACACTAGCTTGACGCCTGATTGCTAAGGAACTCATAAAAAAGGTATTGACTTTTGGATGAATATGGCAACCTTCGAGGCCTTCTTCTGCAAAAGTAGGACACGTTTTGCAGAAGGTGCCTGCGAGTTTGGAATTCGAAACGTCTTTTAAAACAATTTTAGAAATCCAGCTCCGATGATTCAATTGAGTGGCACAGTCTCCCTACAGTGCGCTCAGGATACCGATGATTTTCTTTTTTTGTTGGAGGTTGGAGTATACTGCACTGGAGCGCTCAGACTCAAATACTGGTCCATTGTACTACCAGGCAGTAACCTTTTTCTAACGATATTTCTTGGTTTCCTAAAGAAAAACTAGAAGACGCTTCTGTCATACAGCACATAGGTTCTCAGTTCCCACCGCATCAACCCCAAACAGCCGCCACCTGATACGAGCAAAGGCGGGACACTGACAGAGAAAGTACTCTGAAGTGTCTTCACCTTCTTCACAGGCATCGCAAATGGTGACATCACTAAGCCTAAGCCGACTTAGGTGCAAAGCGAAAGTAAAGTGTCCCGTCAGAATGCCGATAAGTCGTCTGCACTCGTTTCTGTCTAGAGATAGCAGAAAAGACGCTGTTTTCTTGTTGACATTTGGGAGCATACTCTTGGTAATCCTGCATCCTAGAGATTGACTGAGTGTGCTGTAGGGTGACCCAGCCGTCGACGGAGGCCCTGACCAAGGATGCAGGTAGTCTCAAGGTGGGTTTTGGCCCTACGAATGCTTCTTTTGAACTATGCCTAGCTAGTTGTTTGTTAAAATTAAAAGCTATTGGACTACCTTTTAGATGTCTGTTTTGAAAAGGTACAGAAGCCGAAAGCAATATACAAATATGTGGATAACATATTTGTTGTGATCGATCGCAACAGCATAGACAGTTTGCTACTTGCTCTCAACAATTTTAATGATAAAGTAAAGTTCACAGTAGATGATGAGAAGCAGAACGCAATAGCGTTTGTTGACGGTAAAGTTCATCGGGAACAGGATCATCTTTGTTTTGACTGGTATAAAAAAGACACAGCTTCAGGGAGACTAGTCAACTATCGTTCCAACCAAGCCAAGCACATTATAATCAAAACAGCTTCTAACTTGGTTAAAAAAGTGTTCAAGCTAAGTGACAATAAGATCCATCAAAAAAACGAACGGATTGTCACAGATATCTTAATGGACAATGGTTATCCGACGCAAGTTATAAAGAACTTAACAACACAATGCAAACAAAACCTTCACTCCGAAACACAGCCAATCAGCACAGTAGATTATATCTATAAAAGCATGGTGTACTTCCCAACATTGTCGACAAATTTTAAGAACGTAATTGCTGGTCGCTGTGACAATATAAAAATAGCGTTCACGTCTTCGATTACACTAGCATCGGTTTTCAACAGGCTCAAACCAGATACAGACAAAGGAAGCAAAACTGACGTTGTCTGCAAAATCAACTGTAAGGGCAAAGACAACGAATCCTGCAATTTATGTTACATAGGTACCACCTAGCAGTTTCTTCGTTAAAGACTAGCTGGTCATAAATCAGACATCAACAACAAGAACTTAGTGAAAACAGCATTAGCTAATCGACAAACCATTAACGTCAAAATCCTGCAAACGTCAAAAACATACTAGCAAAAGGTACACTCCGGAAACCCTTCACATAATCAAGACCAACAACAATATGAATAGGAAACAGGACAAACAGAACATATCTGCCGTATATTCAGCGCTTATAACGGCTTGGTCAGATTGTATTTCAATCAAATTTTAAATTTGACATCATTCTAGACTGATCTTCACACACAGAAGTGCTCAATGTTTTGTTCTATTGTGAATGTTGTTTTTTTGATAATTTTAAACAACATCTAGACTCTAACATCCACTTGTAACACAATTAATGTAAGTTTATTGTTCACTTGTTAAATTGCATTGTTACTATGTATGTATGTAAAATATTTTGTTTTATTGTTTCAATACAAAAGATCCCCTGGTGAAGGCAGCAATCCCTGCCTAAACGTTGGGATTATAACAATAAAATAACCTGGTTTCATTGAAAAACAACAGTAACCAAAAAAGCCGACGAAGGAAAGACAGTTTTCCCTGCATAATATGCCTAGCTAGTTCCTCGACAATCTCGTTTCCCGTGATCTCGTGATGTCCCGGGACCCAAACAAGTCTTAGCCAACTCAGCCTAGCGACCAAATTAAGGGAAGACTTGCATTCTTGAACTATCGTAGAAGTGATTAAAGGGTTCAGTAAGGCCTTAGGCACAGTTTGACTGTCGGTACATATACTTCGTCCCTTGCATCTATTCTTAACAATATAGTTGGTGGTCATTAGGATGGCGAAGGCTTCCGCCTGGAAGAACGACGCGAAATTGCCTAAAGAGGTGTGAAGTCTGATGTTGTCATTTTCCACGAAGGCCTCAGCTCCAGAATACTCCATCGTCTTAGAGCCGTCCGTAAAAATCCGACTTCATTCCTTTCCCGAATCAGTTTCTGGCCAGAGTCAGGCCAGGACACGGGGAAAGTCGACTTTGTATGAGCGACGCAGCTGTATCATTGGTGACCTCGCATCAGATGGCATGTGCATGAGGCTAGTGTTATAGGAGATGCGGTGCGCGAGGTCATCAAAGCTCCAGTGCGAGCTGAACCAAAGACCATTCCTTTTTAGACGGGAGATGGCCTTGAGTGTACATCTCATGATGTACCGAAGTTACTCACGATAATTACCAAGTCCTTTATACTGCAGACAGAATGAGATTCGCAAACCAATTAACTTTGGCAACACTTCTCGAGACCCTGCTGCCATCGAGTAAAAACCGGAAATTTTTTAGGAAACCTTCTTAATCAACGACATTTTTGCCTTCATGGGCAAACAAATCTTCGATCGCTGCACTTTTTGATTGAAGTTACTCCCAATGCTTACGTCGCATGGATGACGCCACCACCTAGCTCGATCCACTTGTCCGTTTCATTCTTCAACTCTCCATTGCAGACAGAAAATAGGTGGCTGAGACCGAATGACTGGACTGAATAAAAAGAGACGCCGCCGTGACGTAGTGGGTAGAGTGCGGCGCTCATACGTCGTAGGTTTCGGTTCGATTCCCGGCTGAACACCTCGAATTTTTCACGGCACCACCTTGTTAGAGCTGCTGACAACACTCAAAGAGTAATAAATGTCTAAAATAGACTCTTAAACTTCGCCATTCGGAGTCGGCAGAAAACTGTAGATCCCTTATACTCGTAAGAGAACAGTAACATGCACAACACGAGTAGTTGATAAGCAAGCTAGGCCCTGGTTCCCCCGTGCACTGTTGCGCCATACAATCATTATTATTATTAAATTCTTACAATGGCACCCAAATTAGAAAACAAAAATTGCAGTCATGTGTATAAAACTGACACTTGCTGACTGTCGTGGCACCTATTCAAAGGCATGGCGAGGTATGGCAGTCAGTGGAACGTGTCCCACGGACGCTCAAGAATTATTCAAAGAGTAAACCTTGTATACCAGAACCTTGACTATGCGGCACCGAAGGTCTTTTTGACACAAAATTTCCGCACTATGATCCCTGAACGAGACGCGTGGTGGGCGAACCCACAATGGGTTGCTGACACTATGTGCATCTACACCGACGGATCAAAAACAAGCGAAGGCGTTGGTTGCGGAGTCTACTCTGAGCATCTGAACCTTAGTCTAAAATTTAGGCTTTCCAATCACTGTAGCGTTTTCCAAGCTGAAGTAATGGCCATTCGCGAAGCACTGTCTTGGCTGAAGAGGAATAGGATATCCTCAGCTGATGTCATTATTCTTGCGGATAGTCAGGCAGCACTCAGGGCCCTGGAATCTGTCTCAACAAACTCCAAGACGGTCATGAACTGCCGCATAACATAAGATGAGATGGCTGAGCAGTTCAAAATATGCCTGTGCTGGGTGCCAGGTCATACAGACATTCCAGACAACTGCCAAGCAGACGAATTGGCCAGGCTTGCCACAACGCACCCACTACTTCAGGAACACGAACACCTTGGTATCCCTCTTGCCAAATGCAAGTTAGTACTGCATTTGAACGTGATCCATCAGACTAATCAAAGATGGTCTAACTATAACCTTTGTCGCGTCTCCAAGGAGGTGTGGCCCTCTCTTGAACCCAAACGCTCCAGATTGCTACTATCGCTCATAAGGACAGACATAAGCCTGGTCATGGGATCCATAACCGGGCACTGTCTAATCGGTGAGCATGCAAGTAGGCTAGGGGCTCCCTCAAACGATTTTTGCAGAAGCTGCAGGGACGAGGAAGAACGAGAAACCCTCTTACACCTGTTATGCACATGCCCAGTGCTCTCGCGCCTCAGACACAAACACTTTAGAAGCTGTTTCCTCAACGGCCTACATGACCTCAATAAAGCCCCTCCCGCCGACATTTTAAACTTTATGATCGGCTCCAGCTGGTTTTAGGTTCTTCCCACATGGTGTGGCAGCACAATAGTCCTGTATGGGACTAAATGTATTCATCAGCCACCTTAACCTACCTAACTACTTATGGCAGTCTTCTCTCTGAGCTTGGGGCAATCCTCCCTTATGCCCCGTTGAGACAATCGAGTTCTACTCGGAATCTTACAAAATAAGTTGTTTATGAAGAAGCCACTCTTTCATTCCCGGAGGACTGTACCGCCATCCAAGCGTCATGAAAACACTTTTTCGAATGCTGAGGAGCTTATCATTATAGTCTCAACCATTTTTTAAACATTTGAAAAAGAATCATAAAAGTCGAAGAAGACTGGATGAAAACGAAAGTTCGATGAACGAGGAACGATGAACGAAGGACCCAGTAGACACCAAAGAACTTAAGCAACAAACCCTGAGTCAATGCCATGTTCCAGTCTTGAATGGCAAATAACCACTTCAGGTTTGTTTGCAAAATGGTTGTTAGTCTAATAAGCTTGGCAGAGAGTTACCAATGGATTGCTTAATACGCCTAATCTTAAGCACGCGCTGCCAACCACTGGATAGCCTTCTAGACTTAGTTAAGCAAATTTGTTTCATGAGAAATTCGTCCAATGTTTGGGAGTCTTTGTTAGACCGTTCGAATGTCTCCACCACCCAGCATCAACCCAGCTTGGTGAACGTTTTCTTTATACCAATAGAAATGAGAGCTTTTATGAGTAAGCGGGAGTGGCACCAACAAACTGACAAAAGCCAAATCTACCAATAGGGTGCATATTTGGCCGAAATCAAACATTTTCTTAAGGAAGTAGTGTATCCCCTTGTAATTCCTTCTTGCCTAGGTTGACGTGCTTCAAATTGCTCTAAAAGATAGAAAGACAGTACGTTCAGAAAGGTGAAGCTTAAGACTTTAAAAATAATTAAAACCTCGTGCGTTGTAAGCAGCAAAAAAGGCAGTCTTTAAACTTTGCTCTGAATAGAAATGATCACAACATTAAGTATCCACAAAATAGACACACAGATGAAAACAGAGTCAAACACAGCTTCCTTTTCCTTTTGTATTTCATTCAGGGTTGAACTTTGTATTGTCAGCTCCACAGTAAGGTCGGTGTCGTGCTTTGTGTAGAAACATTTACAATCACTCCGGATCGAATTGCAGATTTAGAAATACGTACAAATGTTCCTTCAATCTGGGAACCCAACGCCCAAAATAATCTCTGAATTGGGCATACAGTCTACGCTGTGTGACAGTTTCTCCGTTGGAAAGTGCAAACTGGTGTACCCGACAGGACTGAAGCAAAGGCTTGGCAATAGATTGAAAGAGGAAGTTCTTCAACATCGGTAAAATATAATAATAATATTGTTGGCGCTACAGTCCAAAGGGGGATCAGGGCCTAGCTTGCTCATCAACTACTCGTGTTGTGCGCGCTGCTGTTCTCTCACGAGTAGAAGGGACCTACAGTTTTTTGCCGATTCCGTACGGCGAGGTTTAAGAAGCTTTTTTATACATTTATTACTCTTTGAGTGTTTTCAGCAGCTCGAAGCCGTGAAAAATTCGAAAAATTGGTGTTGAGCTGGGAATCTAACCCACACCCTTTGGCGACTGAGCGCCGCACTCTATCCACTACTCCCCGGCAACCACTCAACATCAAATAACGAGGTCAAAATTTAAGGTGAGACCTTGTCCCTGAAACATTTTGTCTGTAGCACCCAAACTTGCAAGAAACACCATCACTGTTTGATTTATATAGACTGTTTGACCATTTGATTGCGCGCACATCTCTGGCAACAAAACTTGGAGCTACGCCGCAAAAGACTCTTTCACAGCACTTCCTTTCAACAACCAGCTTTGATAACGTCAAAGCCACCCTTACATAAGCTCAGCACCAATCTGTGCCAGAAGTAAAACCTCACATTCTGTCACACAGCGGCCGCACCCTTAATTTTACAATCCACACCGATAAAGCCCCCTCCTACCTGGCCTACTCCGCTACACGAAGACCCTCTTCAATCATAAGCCGAGCCGTTCAAAAGGCGCCCACACGTTCGCTTGCATCATATCCGCCGTCATCGATTGGCAATGCCTCAAGGCTTTCAACAGAAACTCATAAAAAATAAATAGCAGGCGCCACGGCAGAATATTCATAATCGTCCGTCGTCCGAAGATCGTTGGTCCTGTTCAGCGCTGCCCAACACATGGGTACATTCCGTCGCAGAAGAATGAACCAGAAAATGCCTTCAGAATCACTAAATCAGAAGAAGAGAATTCAAAGTCCACGTCATTCGCAGTCATACGGTACCAGCAATCCGTCTAGACAATTGACACCATCGAATGAGCCATCCTACGTACAGCCGGCCGGCACAGCGTACGGACGAACACGCAGCCGCACTCGGCTGCCTCTTGCATAATACATGCGATGAGGAAAGTAAAACTGCTCAGCAAAGAACCCACGTACCGAGATACCCAACAGAATGCACCCACTACCAAGCCCAGGAATTGTCATGCACAGCGGTAGCTTGCGTACATGTTATGCAACCGTAACAGAGAAAAAAAAAAAATTAAAAGAACAAGTACTTGTGTTCTGACGGAGTTCCACTCTACCAGGAATCTGTGCTTTAAACATCGTCGTTCTCCAGAATTGAACCGAATTCGGTGAAAGAAAAGTGAAAGAGGACGTGTCTCAAGTCGTATCTAAGCAATAAAAGAGACATTGCTGAGATAAAACATCTCAGATAAAGTCGCAGCAATGGAATACAAATATGTACATCTCGAATAATGGTTATTCTTTGGGTAAACAGTACTCATACGCTGTGTTCCTCTGTATCTACAAAATTTGCAAAAACGATTCAAACGCATGTGCGGTTGGGTAAAAGGAACAATTTCGCCGCATCACCACGCCGGGTGCTTACTCAGAATATCTTATCTCCGATAAGCCCTGAATTTAAATGAGAACGCGACAGGTTTTGTATTTAAATTGGCTCTGTACGAGTGTCTTGTTTGCGCGAATTTGGCTGGGCATTAACAAATTCAAAATGTTCAAATATTTTAATTTAAAAGTTCTTAATTTGTGGAGTGATCAATTTGCTGAAACTGTCGGACGCTTTGCGGGAGGAGAGATCAAGATGATGTGATCTGATTGCTTGATTGATGAACTGCCCACAATTCCCAATGCCGAAAGTTATGTAATTCTATTCACACATACTCCAGTGAATGTGTGTGAAGTTTGGAAGGGTAGGGTAAGGTCAATGAAATTTTTGGCGATACATTGGATGATTCAATAACTCATATATGTGATTCCTCTGGTAATTAAACTTATTCCGTTTACTCCGTTTACTGTAAGGTAGTACATACTTTCCTCTTTTCAAACAACACTCAAAGAGTAATAACTGTCTAAGAAAGCTTCTCAAATTTCACCGTTCGGTGTCGGCAAAAAACTGTAGGTCTCTTCTACTCGTGAGAGAACAGTAGTGCGCACAACACGAGTAGTTGATGCAAAAGCTAGGCCCTGATTCCCCTGTGGACTGTCGCGCCGTACAATTAATATTATTAATTAAATTTCAAAATGAACGGAAGTATTGACATTATTGTGGCTGGCAACTAAGGCATTTACCTTCCTAAAACTTTTGAGAAAATACAACACGTCTGTCCATAGAATCATGTTTGCAGCAGCCAGCAAAGATCTTAAGCAGATCTGCCTTGCCAAACGCTTAATGAAGAACAATGTATAGACCGCTTAAACTCGGCGATAACTTTTGCAGAATTCTGGAAAGCGGCCAAGGCAATTAACGGAAGGCCAAATAGGATTGGTTATTCACTGCAGGCATCTAAGCTACAGGAGTACCTTAAAAGGCTGCTAAATGCGGCAGTATTTTCACCCCTCCCCCAATATGCAGTACCACTCTTTACAGACGAGCTCCTCGATTCGTTGTTTTCAGTTGAGGAAGTGCGGATAGCGTTGATAATAATAATTGTTGGCGCTACAGTCCAAAGGGGGACCAGGGCCTAGCTTGCTCATCAACTACTCGTGTTGTGCGCGCTGCTGTTCTCTCACGAGTAGAAGGGACCTACAGTTTTTTGCCGACTCCAAACGGCGAAATTTGAGAAGCTTTCTTAGACAGTTATTACTCTTTGAGTGTTGTCAGCAGCTCGAAAGAGGTGGTGCCGTGAAATATTAGAAAAATTGGTGTTGAACTGGGAGTCGAACCTAGACCCTTCGGCGTGTGAGCGTAGCACTCTACCCGCTACGCCACGGCGACGACCGGCGGATAGCGTTAGAGGGCACAAAAACCGGAAAGACACCAGGAGATGACAGGATTCCTTCAGAGTTCTATATCAACTGTACCTCAGAGTTCTTGCTGTTATAAACCAAAGAATTTTATAAGATATTGGAAAATGCAGTTATACCAAGCTGTTTTAAAAAATCAATTATCGACCCCCTGCACAAAAAAGGTGCATACGATAACCCTACGAATTACCGGGGCATCTCTTTTTTTGAATTCTTCAGTGAAGTTATTCAGCTCATTGATTTTTAAACGACTCACAGAACGGATAAGCAATAAAAGCAAACTCAGCGTGTACCAAGCTGGTTTTAGGAAAAACCACTCTACTGTTATTGTCCAGATGATGTGACTGGATTTATGAATCTCATGATTCAAAATCACATCCGTATCACTATTTATAGTGTCAACGGAATCACTGATGGAGAAAGGACCATCTACGGATGGCGGCTAACAGACCCAGGCTTTGAGGGAACCTGACTGATAGTGACAGCTTAACCAGAGGCTAAATTCTAGTGCCATGGGAGGTCAGGGGCCCCTGGAACTTCGGTTCCAGCCTGACCGTGCGGTAGGCCCCCTTGTGGGAGTATCGTGGTGGCTGTGGTTTATCACCTAACATCGCGGGTAGAGTCGAGGACTGTGCTGACTTGTCTAGTTCATTATTTAAGCACAACTAGGCAAGACGGTTAGGGGATTATCCCTTCTCAGTGTGGAGTTGCATTCTCAACCGGGCGCTGCGACAATAAGAGCGGAAGAGGTTTTGGAAAGGCTTCGCATCAAACCAAAGTGGGGTGATTGCCCCTCAGGCGTGATCTCAGTTTGGTACTTGGGTAACTAAGGCGTCTAGTCTTGCATTACTTACGACTCTTGGGAAAAAGCTTCCCCGTGATATAAGCCGTTAAGGCAGGTGGTCACGTAAAACCAAATCCCACATCTACTGTTATTGTGGCTGACTTTGTTGTACTCCCACGCTAAAGGTCCAGGTTTGATTGCCGAACTGAACACCACACATTTTCCACAGCACCACCTTTTTTGAGCTCGATGACTGGCATCTCAGGCCCGGTTCACAAGAATGGAGACCCCTTCGAATGCGCCAACTACCGAGGGGTTAGTCTCCTCAACATCGCATACAAGATCCTTTCTGCCGTATTGTGTAAGCATCTGAAACCGTTTGTCCATGACCTGATAGGTCCCTATCAGTGTGGTTTCAGGCCAGGGAAGTCCACTATAGACCAGATTTTTACGAAGACCAAAGAACCAGCGAAACCAAAGAAATGCAAAATGACTCTCACCACCTATTCATCGATTTCACGGCCTAATACGACAGTGTGCACAGAGACGAGCTATACAGTGCCATGTCTAGTTTTGGGTTCCCTACTAAGCTCGTCAGATTGTGTAGGATGACGATGGAGAACTCTCGCTGCTCCGTCATGGTCGGTAACGAACTCATCGAGACCTTCAATGTCAAAAAAGCAAGACGACGCACTGTCATGTGACTTCTTCATAATCATTCTCTTGAAGATCGTGCGTAGCTCACAATTCAACACCAGAGGCCTATAGAGTTCGTCGTTAAATCTTCTCCTCCAGATGCCATCAAGGCAAACAGGACAAAAAATCCCACCCAAAACTTTTCTCTCGAAAAAACTGAGAGCTTCCTCATCCGCCTTTGCAAACGTCCAAGATTTCGCGCCATAAAGTAGGACGGGGATGATCAAGCTTTTAGTCCTCCGAGAGAGGGTTTTATTACTCAATTGCCCCTTGAGCCCAAAGAAACAGTGCTTGGCAAGAGTGATTCTGTGATTGATTTAGGTACTGATGTTCTTGTCCCTGTTTACCGCGGAGCCGAAGTAGATGAAGTCCCTGACTACCTCAAAGTTTCTGCTGCCTGGTGTGACGCCATGTCCGAGACGTCGATGTTGTGTGTCCTTCCTTGATGACAGCATGTACTTCGTTTTGCCCTCATTTATACCAGCTGTATCAATGGTGACCTCGTATCAGATGGCATGTGCATGAGGCTAGTGTCATAGGAGATGCGGTGCGCGAGGCCATCAAAGCTTCAGTGCGAGCTGAACCAAAGACAATTCCTTTTTAGTCGGGAGATGGCCTTGAGTGTACATCCCATGATGTACCGAAGTTACTCAAGATTAATACCAAGTCCTTTGTACTGCAGACAGAATGAGATTCGCAAACCAATTAACTTTGGCAACACTTCTCGAGACCCTGCTGCCATCGAGTAAAAACCGGAAATTTTTTAGGAAACCTTCTTTATCAACGACACATTTGCCTTCATGGGCAAACAAATCTTCGATCGCTGCACTTTTTGATTGAAGTTACTCCCAATGCTTACGTCGCATGTATGACGCAGCCTACTTGGTAGCAAGCTCGATCAACTTGTCCGTTTCATTCTTCAACTCTCCATTGCAGACAGAAAATAGCTGGCTGAGACCGAATGACTGGACTGAATAAAAAGACACGCCGCCGTGACGTAGTGGGTAGAGTGCGACGCTCATACGTCGAAGGTTTCGGTTCGATTCCCTGCTGAACACCTCCTTCCTTGATAACAGCATGTACTTAGTTTCGCCCTCATTTACCGCCAGACCCATTTTAGCCGCTTCCGCTTCAGTGCCAGCAAACGCCTCACTGTGTTCGTCCAATCACGTCAATGTCATCAGCGTAAGCTAACAAACTGACTTCTGGAAGATCGTGCCTCTGGCGCTTGTGACTTACGCACGATCTTCTCGAGGATGATGTTAAAGAAGTCACATTGCAGAGCGTCGACTTGTCTAAAACACTGCCTACATAAACTGAAAATATCTCTCTTCACCTCATCTCTCCAAAAATTGTCTCTTAATCGAATAACATCGATAAGATCAATACGCTCAGTCAGCCATCAAACCAATTTTGCAAGTAGAAAGTTGCTACCAACAAACAAGAACAAAAAATATTCCCCCAAAAGGCTTCTCGTTCCTTAAACAGCGACATCGCCAAAAAAAAATTTAACTTCTCGCAGAAAGGAAAGAACACCCTTTAGAATGCCTAATGATGTCTGACCGCAACAGGCGGTCAACGGAAATCGTTGATACCCGTCGAACTTCAAACGCCAGATGTGCAGCCGCATTCCATGCCTCAGTTTTCATTTTTTGTTCATGCTCGCAAGAAGAACCAAAAAACAGGTGTCCCGAGCGTTTACCGGATGGAGAATAAGAGAAACAGAAGGACCGAGAAACTTGAGCAGAATCGCACGAAAACATTGCAACCGGCGAATTCCTTTACCCAGCCAGCATAATAATTGCTTCGCAAAAATTCTCCAACCGCACTGGTAGTGCCTTCTTTGTTTCGCAGAACATGCAGTCATCACATCGACAACCCTCCAGACGGCACATTTTCAGCAAAACCAAAAAGAAGAAAGGACCCACTCGTCGAGACCGCTGAAATTACTTAAAAGATCGCCTTTTTTACCATTTCTGTCTCTCCCCACCGGCGAGGTCCATCAATTATGTCCACCGGCAGGAAACTTTCACTCCACGAATCTTCCCAGAAATTACCTTCACCTCTGAGCCATTTGTTTGGATTAACATTCCACCTTTCAGCTTCCCATTGCCATTGCCCATGCGATTGCCTATAAATACTGATAACAATTAGACGGCGTATCTAATTATACCCAGAAACCCGTAGTCCAGAGCCGATTGCGGCCATAAACAGATCACCATCACCGTTGATCGGTGCGATTCTCCTTTGGCCCGCGGACTCCCACAACCGAACGAGAGAGTGTGCCGCGGACACAGAGCCAGGAAGGGAACTCTCGATTTCGCACTGACAGTGGAGAGGTTAGTTTTGTCAGATTTCCGTTTTCGGGCAAAACTTAGCATAAGCCTCAAAATGGAGGCGCCCATCAGTTGGCGGAGTCTCTGTCATCGCCCTCGTTGTAGTTGTCCGGTGATGAGGGGGGGCAATGTGTGCCGCGTCTTATTGATTGGGGTTAGTCTCTCTGAGTGCCGAGATGGCTTTCCCCCGTCGCGAGGACTGTGCCGTGAGTTCAAGATGCGCCCACTTAATCCCCACAGACACACAGTCACGGCGCCAAATTGCGAAATTAAGAAGAAGAAAACTTTTGCTTTTGGGCAGTGAAGCACTTTCACTTTTCAGTGTTTCCATGCAGTGGCGGTTGACGGTGGCTGCGGCAGCGACAGCAACTGCGTAGCGTTCGGAACAGATTCGTGCGTCTGTTTCTCCTGGAATTGTTTGCTTTGTGCTGGGGCTGTGGGTGTTCTTCGTCGGCTTATGCAAATAACGAAATCTAATGAAATTTTGTTTTTCGCTTTGTGAGAGTCTTTTGATTTTGTTTTCTGCCAGATTCAGATGGTTCTGCGAACACGGTTTTGACGTGTGCTTATCTCTTGACAGATTTACGCGACAGACAGCAGTCGGTGTGGAATTTTTGGGAAATTTATATCTGTCTAGATAAGGAAAACAATTTAACAACTTGGAACGGAATGATAAGCTGTGGGAAGGACTGTAAATCTGCTTAATTAGAAATTTAAGCAAATTAAGTGTCTTTTTGGAAGAGGTGAAACGAATGAATGTCTAAAGTGACAGTGCGAAGAAAAAATGACGGCATTGTGTTGATTTCTTGTCTAGAACAGCCTTGAGTTGAAAGTGAGGGGTTCACGCACATCAGAGATCCGGGAACGATTTGATCTTACCAACTAATGCTAATTTTCTTCCAATAACTCAGAAAAATCGAACTTTTGCTGTTAGGATTGAAGAACGGAAGCGCTTGTTCCTAGGCCACTGGCTAAGCACGATAAGGGGCGCAAATTAATTTAGTTCGGCTCGTTTTCAAAAGATGGCACCACCTGAAAGATGGCTGATCTTGGAAGCAATTATCGAATTCATTGGAAAGTTATGACATTTCCAAGCAATGAGCATCACCGTTTGTTTTAGACAGCTACATTAGTTTTCCTCTTCAAAAATGCCCAGATTCGATTAAAATATATATGCTTGCGGGAAGTTTTGAAAAGTTCATCTGAAGCCCATCGAATGCCTTTAGAAGTTTATAGCCAAACTGCTCCGACCGAAAAGTCGTACGGAGAGTGGTTTCGGCGCTGCAAAAGTTGTGAATTTAACGTCAAAGACAAACGGCGTCTTGGCCAGCCTGGTATTTGATGCAATTTTGAGTTGACTCATACAGAACGACTTGATATCGAGTTTAGAAGTAAGAAGCGTCCTTTGTTTTGGAGTACCACGGACTTTGAAGATCAATTTAAAGATCAAGAAGGCAGAAGATTTCAACAACACTCTGCTCAACACTATTGCAGTAAAGTTGTTCATTCTGCCTGAATATCTAGACAAAAGAGGGCAATAGGGCCTACGCAGGAACGGTTCAGTTTCAAGCACAGGAAGTTCTTTGAGAAAAACACATTGGTCGTTTCACAAGACCAAAACTATTTCGCTTAATGCTTGAAGAGTGCAATTTTAACAAATTAATGCGTGAACTGTTCCTTTGTTGGACAAACATAACAATATCCAACTAGTTTAGCGCTTGTTGTTCGCTATTCAAATCAAGCATTAGGCGAAGCAAATCTCCAGAGAAGGCACTTTTTCATAACCTCCACCTATAGTGAGATTTCATGCAATTTTCCTGAACCGACAATGTCAGACACCGGGATATAGCCTGCTGCTGTCCACGTCCACCTTACAGAAGCTTCAACTTCAAACGATCACATGTCTAAACATCAAGACAATTCAAACTTCCATCAACTAGTCAGCACTTTAAATTTTCACACGAAAGCGTCCGTCTGTCGCTTCCTGTTCACATTGTGCACCGATGTAGAACTAATTTTCAAAAGTAATTCACATGTGCATCTCTTCTTCATCGTATCGCAATTAGGGAAGAGCTCATTGACGGGCCCCCACCCCTCAATGGGAACCCCCACCATCAGATCATACGATCAACTTAGGTGTGAGATTGTTTCTCATGTATTCTTTTCAAAATCTTTCTCTCCCTCAAAGCAGCCCATAAAGGAGCGGAAGTGTGCTGAAAAGAAAAAAAAAATATCTCTTGGAGTCATTAACTCAGATTATTCCAGTTACAGTAGCGGCAGACACACACAACCCTTCGCTTGTTCTCATCATCGTCGCCGCCGACCTTACTCGACCGCCTTTTCTTTTCCGTCATGACATTGTTACTCATTAAACCGAATTAATTTGTTACAAGTGTCAGTCGGAAACTGAAGGCAAAAAAACCCAAGAAAGGAAAGCAAACACAAACTATGTGACAGAACGAGTTCTTTTTTCGCCACGCAGACTGTCGACAAGCGCAAACACGTTGGGAGTGACTGTTTACATTCTGGGTGAATTTTTTCTTTTTGTTCTTGACGAATATACGTTCACGGGTTTGAGGTGAGACTACATCAAGGGAACGACAGACAATGTTGACGTAACCCACTTTTGACAAATCGTTCCACTGAACCGCAAGCAAATTGTGTTTTCGGCTCCGCCACTATTTGACAAAATTTTGCGTAAATCGCTGTGAGGTCTGCGCGTTCCCGACACTTGTGTTTGTCAAAGTGAGCTGCACAATCAATCAGAGGCTTAATGCTCGGCAGTGTCTAGCAATTATCGCTCACTTCCTGGGATACGGCTTTGGTAGGTGTAGGTCAAGGTTAGGCCTGATGTTGTTCTCATGGAAATCGGTGAGATGTTAGTTGTCGTTTGTTCGGTAACTCACATGTATTTTACAGCTCGTTTGCTTAATTGATTCTGGTCGTACTGGATGGGCTTGCAATTTGTTTTCCGCACTTCGTATTTGAAGGTCGTGAGTTTTTATATAACCATGAGTTCTGTTGTTAAAAAAGAGGGGGCTTAAACTAGTTTTGACAAATTGTAAACACTTGGTCACCGTTGAAGTTAAGGCTTCACACTAAGAAAGATTGTTATGGTCTATCAAAACAAACAAACAATTGGGTAAGTAAGATTTACATCTGCGCGCTGAGGGTTTCGTTCACGGATAGTATGGACTGATTAATAGACTGTTAATAGAAAAATCTAAGTTGTTCCCTGTTTTTTAACTTAAAATGTCAATCTCGAATAGTATTTGACAGTGAGAAGAAAAAGGCTAGGACTTTCTGGATTTAAATTTCCAAAGAAGCAAGAGTTCAGATAAGTTTATAATTTATCAATTAAAGTTTTCATACATACAAAAAATTCTGAACACTGAAAGCAATATCGATATTCGTATTGATTTGAAGGGACAAATAATCCATTGGTGGATGAAGCGCAGCGGATAATGGCTTCAAGTCAAACGCCAGATATCCAGGTCTGATTCTTAAACCTACCCGCCCTACCTTATCTCGTCACTTTTTAGGTGCACAATTTTTCTGCATCAAACTTCTTGACTTTTGCCGTCGAAATTTCAAATTTGACAGGAGAATGCCACTATCTAAGAAACGACCTTGTTTGTTTCTGTATGCTTGTGCGGAATAAAAGAGTATAACGTTTCAAATGCCACGTCATGCTTTGTAATGTTTTTCAGTCACAAACAATTTATTTCTTAGAAAACAAAAATGGCAGACGTTTACAAACAAGGTAGGTAGGTAGGTTAAGGTGGCTGATGAATACACTTAGTCCCATACAGGACCATTGTGCTACCACACCATGTGGGAAGAACCGAAAACCAGCTGGAGCCGATGATATAGTTTAAAATAGTTGACGAAATAGCTTCCAAAGTGCTTGTGTCTGAGGCGCGAGAGCGCCTGTCATGTGCATAACAGGTGTAGGAGGGTTTCTGGTTCTTCCTCATCCCTGCAGCTTCTGTAAAAATCGTTTGAGGGAGCCCCTAGCCTGCTAGTATACTCGCAAATTAGACAGTGCCCGGTTATGGATCCCATGACCAGGCTTATGTCTGACCTTTTGAGCGATAGTAGCAGTCTGGAGCGTTTGGGTTCAAGAGAGGGCCACACCTCCTTAGAGACGCGACAAAGGTTATGGTTAGACCATCTTTGATTAGTCTGATGGATCGCGTTCAAATGCAGTGGCGAGAGGGATACCGAGGTGTTCGTGTTCCTGAAGTAGTGGGTGCGTTGTGGCAAGCCCGGCCAATTCATCTGCTTGACAGTTGCCGGAATGTCTCTGTGACCTGTTACCCAGCACAGGCATATGTTGACCTGCTCAGCCATCTCATCTAAGGATGTGCGGCAGTTCATGACCGTCTTGGAGTTTGTTGAAACAGATTCCAGGGCTCTGAGTGCTGCCTGACTATCCGTAAGAATAAGAATATCAGCTAAGGATATACTATTCCTCTTCAGCCAAAACAGTGCTTCGCGAATGGCCATTACCTCAGCTTGGAAAACGCTACAGTGATTAATAATAATTGTTGGGGCTACAGTCCAAAGGCGGGCCAGGGCCTAGCTTGCTCATCAACTACTCGTGTTGTGCGCGCTACTGTTCTCTGACGAGTAGAAGGGACCTACAGTTTTTTGCCGACTCCGAACTGCGAAATTTGAGAAGCTTTCTTAGACAGTTATTACTCTTTGAGTGTTGTCAGCAGCTCGAAAGAGGTGGTGCCGTGAAATATTAGAAAAATTGGTGTTGAACTGGGAGTCGAACCTAGACCCTTCGGCGTGTGAGCGTCGCACTCTACCCACTACGCCACGGCGAAGTTAAGCGCGTTTTTCAGTTGGGCTACAGTGATTGGGAAGCCTAAATTTTTGACTAAGGTTCAGATGCTCAGAGTAGACTCCGCAACCAAGGCCTTCGTTGTAGATGCATATAGCGTCAGCAACCCATTGTAGGTTCGCCGACCACGCGTCTCGTTCAGGGATCATAGTGCGGAAATTTTGTGTCAAAAAGACGTTCTGTGCCGCATAGTCAAGGTTCTGATATACAAAGTTTACTCTTTGAAGGATTCTTGAGTGTCCGTGGGACACGTTCCATTGTAATGAGGAGATCAGTCTTATGGCTGTACTAGCCTCCGCCTGTTGGGCAAACAGATCTATGGGCATAAGGTTGAGAATGACGTCCAATGCATCTGATGGGGTGGTTCTTAGAAGATACATATGGAGGCCAGTCGCTGGACTTTACTGATAGTGTTATAGTGGGAGGCTGTGTCTAGTGCAGGCCACCAAACTGCAACGCCATATAGTAGAATAGGGCGCACCACAGCTGTGTAGATCCAAGCCACCATATGCGGTTGGATACCCCATCTAGACCCAATAGGTCTTCTGCACATGAGGAGTGCTGTCTAGGCTTTGCGGGCGCGCTCGGCAATATTTGCCTTCCAGCTGAGTTTCCTGTCCAGCGTAAGTCCTAGGAACTTGGCTGTCTCGGAAAAAGAGCACTGCTGGCCGCTGATGGTCGGTGGGTCAACATGGGGAACTTTATATTTCCTGGTGAAGAGTACTAGTTCTGTTTTTTTGCATTGATGCTTAGTGCATTTTTGCTCGTCCACTTTGAAAGGAGCGAAAGAGCATTTTGCATAAGGTCCCTAAGTACCAAGGGATATTTGCCAGAGAGCGCAATAGCAAAATCATCCACATAAGCTATCCCCTTGCATCCCTCACCTTCCAGGAGTAGTAACAGTTCGTTGACTACTATGTTCCATAGAAGAGGGGACTCCACCTTGGGGTGTGCCTCTGCTAACGTATCTGTTTGCAAACAAAGGGAGTCACAATTTGTCCACTTATTCAGAATGATTTTCCAAGGCAATAGTGTTTTTGGAGCACTTTAGATATAATGTTACACGTATTAGATATTGGTCGATGCGAAATCGTTTCCCACGATCTACCTCCGCTTTTATCTCAACGCAGTCAGCTGCATGTCAAATCGCTCTAATTTGAAGTACCCCTTCACATTGCTGCGTTAGTTGCCCTTTAAATTTACTATAACATTTCTCAAAGCTCTTTTCTTAAAATTTCGGTCAAACATTTTGTTTTGCCTTTGAAACAGAATTACCCTTCCCGTACTAAGGCGAACGAAAACTCGCCGCAACTTAAATATGATGAGAAAGAGTTTCGCATTCGTTTCTCCTGACAAAAATTATAACTAGAGCTTTCGCAATAAAATGTTAAACGCCACGGTTTCGAATTAAATGTCGCATTGAATGTTGTTCACTTTGAAGTATCACGAGTGAAAAAAGGAAATGTAGAGAATATGAAATTTTACAATATTGTACAAAATATGTGTACCTCCAATTATTTGCTTCCTTTCCGAGCCTGTTTTATATAAGACATCTTTAGAATCGGATTTTTTCCTGTAGAAAGTTGTACTAAAAAGTTTATGAAATTTAAAAAAAATCTGGGGAATTTCATTCTTCGCATCCACCAATAAAGTCGTTAAAAAATTAAACATGTACTAAAAATTTAGTACCATTTAGTACATGTTTTAGTACAAACTTCTCAGCACAAGGGATCTCTAGCTACGCTTTAGCAAAAATAATCCACCCTTTGAATTGTCTATACCAGTAAATACTCTGGAAAAGTAAGAGGAGCAGAAGCCTGCAATCATTCTAATCATGCCCATCCAGCCCTGTCCAAAAGTCTTTAAATCTATGTCTCCAACCACAGTCATCGATCCAGCGAAAGATGATTGATTTATTCTCGCTACAGAAAAACTCACACGGCCCAAACCAGTTTGTCAGCGGAATACGCACTGTCTTACTTTCTTTTTTCCGCTCCCAAGGAACCCCTTCCCCCATCCCGCCAGTGTCTCGCCAGTGCAGCCAGTCAACATCTTTTATAACACACTTTGTCTAAGCCAATCCATCCATGCGATTTCCGATCCCAATCCCGATCGCCCCAGGCCTCATGCAGCGCTTTGCTAGCGTCACCCTAAATACCCAGAATGCACATCCTTGTGCGCAATTAAATGGCGCACAAGAATTCAATTCGAACATCAAATCAATGATCGCCATACAAGGTTACCTGTGCTCGCCTGGGATCTGCGGTGTGTCGCGCCCCGGCCAGCCCATCGCTAGCCCGTCCTGCGTGGATTCCATCGCATGGAAGATAGATTGCCGTAACGAGTGAAAATTGTTATAATTATTTAGCTAAATACTGGTAATCACCTGCGGTGCGCGTTATGCTGCATTGAGCACAGCGAACGGCGACGCGAGTCCATTCCCTTGGCGCACTGCGACGGACCAACACCCAGACATCTCTAACACGATGGCGGTGGTGCAGCCATCCAGCGCCAGCACTGGCCACAGCCACAGTTGCCAACACCGCAGCGCACTCCATCAAGCTCGACTTGCGGCCGCGGCACAGCTCGTCGCAATAATCGGGTCTCCTAACAACCGCAACGATTCACACATGCGCCGCACACATGTACACTCTCGATGCGGTTAAGCGGTGGCTACTAGTTCTACATCCGTACCTAGACCAAGTCGACATTCAACTTGACCTTGTTCCTTGCTTTTGCAACCAGACGTTGACTGTGGCTGCGCTTGCAGAGCAAGCCCAGGGACGAGCCTATCGACGTCGTAGCTGGCCGTTCTTGTATTCGTTTTCCAGCGAAGTATTCCACGTCCAGGACAGACAAGAAATGTCGTCGGTTTTAGGTCGTCGCATTGCTGCGATGAAAGGTTGCGCTGCAGTGTGCACTGCACGCTCTACCCCTTATACGATGGACGAATATTTTGGTGGAAAGTTGCGGCAGCACGCTTTTATGTTCTTCGCAGTTTGCTTTGTTAATGATTTCTAATGGATTGTTATGCTGCTTCTTTGACGAATCTCTCATAACTTGCGGACGCTACATTGCGTGCTGCTGTTCATTGATATGCGCAACCTGCGATGGTGACTTAGTGAAATTCGCACTCAAGTCGATGGCTGCTTGCCGTTGTTTTGGCTTAGAAAGTGATAGTGAAAGACTGGCTGAGTGGATGGCGGGGGCAAGTGTATGGCTGTGGATGCCTTAAAGGTCAAGGTGACTTGGTGAGGATTCGAAAGTGCGGAAATGGAAGTCATTATCATCTATATTTACCCCATTTACACAGCTGTCGGAATGTACATCTGCCAAACGTCACAAAGAAGATCCTGTCAGGATTGCTGCGTTAGTGTCTAAGGCTGTGACAGTGTGGTCAAAAAGAAAAAATTGATTGAGTGTACAGACTAGACCATATCAACCAAATGTAAGAGAGCAGCTCTCAAATTCAAAGTATAAGAGCAAAACCTACTCTACTTGTTGGGTACTAACAACTGCAGTTGCACTCAGGCGTATCATGGGCTCAAACCCTATAGCCTTCACTGACCTGGGCGGAGGTGAGTAGCGATGACATAAATACCCCATACTTGGTAAACGACTGGAATTTTTCTCCTTGGAAGAGAGCAAAAAGTAGAAGGTTCGTGGATTCACTCCCATGTGGAAAGTCGAATCTTGATCTGCACGTAGTCTCATAGCCGTACAGGTCAACCGATGTTTCCGTTATTTACAACCTTCCCCAATCATTTCCTTTGAAATTAATATTCTTTGGGATGTGCCATCTACCAAAAGTCGAGTCGGTTCCCCTATCACCACACTTCCAGTGACTGTAAACATTTTCCGTCATGTCTGACTAACCGGAAGTATTGTTCCCTCCCGAATGTGTGCTCCTCTGAGCAGCCTACCACTCCCCGGTGAAAGCTTCTCAGAATTCCCATAAATCAGTCAACACAAACGTCATGCAACGCATTCAACTGTCAAAAGCCATAAACGTTATGCAATCCTCTAGGCCACAGGGTCACCAAAACGGAATTTCCCTCGAAAAAGATGATTTCAACTGAGCCGACATTCAAGGACAACAAAGTATCTCATCTGATTAATGGATACGGATTCACGCATTCGGCGCATATTGATACTGCATACCAAGTACTGTCTCGGATCAGGCAACGGGCATCGCATTGAATGCAAACGCCATGCCTTTCTCGTGTGCGCTGCCAGTTGTTGACACTAGTCTTGCGGTCTTGATGGTGCAACACCGGCATGCGGCTCAAGACGGCGATTGCCTTTCGCGTCGTTTTGCATAAGCTGCACTCCGCCGCCGGTGGGAGTGAGGGCGGGTGGGTGTGAGCTGCATCAAAAGAGTTTCACCGCCCAGCGACACAATACCTGTGCTAATTGCATTTTGCACACGACGACTGCTCAACTGTTCGGCTGCGCCGCTTGTAGGCCTGTGTAAGTTCACACTTGGGTTTGTGTAAGGCCGTGTGACAGATAAACCATCCGCGGAATATTCAATTAACTGCCGTGCAATGACTCAATTAGCGAACAAAAGAAACTCCCGCGGATTGACATTGAATTTGACATTCCACAGGTTTTGGGGGCTCTCAAGCGTCGCAACTGTGGCAGAAAATTGAGTCTACAGTTGGCCGCACTTGGGGTGATGTCACCCACCCGGTAGAACGCAATTCAAGTGTGAACAGCTCCCACGAATGGCCGGAGTTTGTTTGTCAACTTCATGCGCTCCCCCTCGCGTGCTATCGCGAACTACCACTTTTGGTCTATTTGAAAACATAGATAAATCCATCTGACAGCAACGCAAAGGAATGAAATTCCAAAGCCAATAGTTGACGAGGCTAATGAAATGATGCGTGATGTCGTTACTTCGATAAGATACCAGAGATACCAGGCTGCAGGTACCACTGGTGGAGGTCCACGTTTTCGGTTTTGCGGATAAAAGAAACATTTTTGGGGGGAGGGGGTGATAAAGATTTATTGCCGCTGCTGGTGTATAGATAGACAGACAAGTGCACGGGGCGCGATATCAAATGTCAGGCAACTAATTTAAATTCCCGGTCTCGAGCCATCGCTGGTTGCTTGATAGAGATCTTCATTGACGTGCAGGCGAACGAGCACGAATACCAGGACGATGGACGATAAGAAGAGAATGCAACGAATACGCTTTGAAGGCAGTAAATCATTTCGGATGGCTGAAGAATTGATTGTTCAGTACAGTTATTGAGTGCAGAGTGCATTCGGTGAAGTGAGCGATGGAGGAGTCTTGGGAGGTAGACGAGAAGGCACCGGGGAACAATGTGTCAATTTTGAAATATGCAGCACATCAGACTAGGCATCGGAGATACTTCACCCATTAAGTTTAAGTTATTCAGGTCCGTTCCCGTTTGCATGGTGACCTGAGAAGCTTTGGACATTTACCGAGTAAGTACAATTTGAGTACTCCAACCACTCTGACATTCCAATGATTTATTTTACACGCTCTTGGAATACAATTCAATGCTAGATTCTCAGTTTTTTTTAAAGGCCCAATTAGCGTGGACACAAAAGTCATTTAAGAGCGCATTTTGTAAAATGGCCGAATAGCTAGTGGAATGTGGAGAGAAAGACTGGAGGAGAGAATGTTATTTCTTTGGAATGTGCTGAGTCAATGCCAATGTTTTTCGTTTTTTTTTTTTTTTTTTTGAAAAATTGTAGCCACACCCAAACCCAAGCATGAACTCCAAAGTTTAGATCTATCTACAATCAAATGAATGAAAAAAAAAAGAAACTGGTTGTTTTCTACTGACTATTCAAACACTGATTCTCTCTTTCAATATGTACACTAATAAATCTATCTTTTTCGTAAATATTTTTATTTTCAATTTTTTTATTGAATTTTGCATCCTTTACCATTGTACTGTAATTGCACATCACAATACATAATATATTTTGTACTTGTATACTTATGGCAGCATTCAACATTAACTCTTTTAGTTATAGAACGATAATCATCCTGCCTTAAACTATTCCTGTAAATCTTAAATTGTAAAATTATATTAATAAAAGGAAATGAAAAGAAATGAAATGAAAAACAGGGTAGTAACCTAGAACTTATTCGCCCTTTTTATCCACAAATGTTGCGTTTGAAGCAGTCACATAACGTTGGAACTTTAATCATTTCCCGTAAGACCGTAGCGTTTTAGATCTGACCACCTTTTCAAGCTCCTTGAAGGATTTCTCAGTGATGTCAAGGATTCAATAGATTTTCCATATTCTCCCGCTTCTTTTTGTTTAGCAGATTCGATTTTTGGAATCCATAAAGCGTTAGTTCGTCTTTAAAAGTGATGCTGACTATGATCGCTAGGTATTACTGAATCGTTCGTTCATCAATTGAACAGTCTCGATGTGATGCAGCTGTGGTTTTAACAAGGGTGCGCAACATGTCACATGCAAGATTAGTTAGTTGTTGGCGCGACAGTCCTCAGGGGGACCAGGGCCTAGCTTGCTCATCAACTACTCGTGTTGTGAGCGCTACTGTTCTCTAACGAGTGGAAGGGACCTACAGTTTTGTGCCGACTCTGAACGGCGAAATTTGAGAAACTTTCTTTGTCAGTTATTACTCTTTGAGTGTTGTCAGCAGCTCGAAAGAAGTGGTGTTGTGAAAAATTCGAGGTGTTCAGCCGGGAATCGAACCTAGACCCTTCGGCGTGTGAGCGTCGTACTCTACCCACTACGCCACGGCGGCCACCACACGCAAGATTACTGATGACAAGCACAAGACTACAGCAGCTCCTGAATAGGACCCATAAAGTGCAACACACCACCTATTTGTTGATTTATTTAACACACCACCTATTTGTTGACTTAAAGGCTGCATAAGAGACGCCCGTATTAGGAAGGAATAAAGTGAAAGACTCTCAATAACCATCAATCAGTTACGACTTCGTTATCAGCGCAGGAAGACTGTCATAACTAAAAAAGGTTCTAGACAAGGCGATGAGCTGTCATTTCTTGCTTTGAACATCATTTTTAATAAGATTGTGGAAGCATCACAAGTCTATGCCACCGGTATGATTCTCCAAAGATCATTTTATCTGTTGACTTTTGCGGAAGAAATACTTTAAAGGCGTAAAGGCTGTAAAGGAGACACAGCAATCCGTTAAGTGAACTTTTTCGGACGTTGATACGATAAATGTAGCTACCGGTTAACAAAGATAACACAAGGCATCTAGAAGGGACGCACAAGATCGACATCTACTACAAAGCGTCTTCCTTTATAAGAAGAAATTTGGCTCCATCTTAGATTTCATCTAAATCAGTTCTTTAGTAATTAAGGCAGCCACTCTAAAGGCCAGTGAGTGACAGGGTTCTCTCACTCAAAGGTCCGAGTAGAAATTGTGCCATACCCTTAAAACCTTGAACTGTGCCAAAATATGGACATTATTAGAAGCGCTGCAGAAGGCGCTACTTTTGTTCCCTGCGCTACTTTTGTTCCCTGCGCTACTTTTGTTCCCTGCGCTACTTTTGGTCATATTTGCATTTAAGGCATCTGTCAAAACTGTAGTCAGAAAAAAAAATCTCAACCGGGCGCTGCGACCCAGAGAGCGGAATAAGTTCTAGAAAGGCCTCGCATCAAACCAAGGTGGGGTGATTGCCCCTCAAGCGTGATCTGATCAGTGATGATCAGTTTGGTACTTAGGTAACTAAGGCGTTTAGTCTTGCGTTACTTACGACTCTTGGGTAAATGGAACTCGTGATATAAGCCGTAAAGGCAGGTTATCACGTAAAACCAAATCCCACATCTGAAGTCAGAAAAGCAGCATGCGTTTAGACAAGCTTCTACGAAGTCAGTTAGGTTACGTAGAATGAAAAAATGAAAATGAATGAAAAACACTGAATTAACCCGACGAGAATTTGAACGCTGACAGAAGCTTTTCACATCTAAGATGGAACATAAACGTAGAGAAGGACGTAGGCATAGAGTAGGATAGGGACCAAAGCCTTGAGCTAAACTAGAGGCAATTGACGGAAGATTGTGGCAGCTGAAAAAGTCGCTTTGTTTGGGCCCAGTTCCGCTGTGTTGAACCCCAAAAGAAGAAGAAGTTGAACAGAAGAACAAAACTCCCAAAACTATTATTCTGTAACAGCCATACAAACTGTTTTCGGCAACCGTACCCTTGAACAAAACATTCTAAGATGTGTTTCGAAAAATGAAGAAGTCTAACACGGGAATGCTGTCAGACAAACATTATACACTGATACAACCACAGGGGTCGAAAGCGGATACTCCAAAATGCCAAAATATTCCAGTACACAAAATACCACAAAATTAAAAAGGGAACATTTAAAAGGAATGTACATATATGGGGAGCAGCTGCACTCCCTTTGATTGGTAAGGAGTAAGACCAAAGGATCAAACATTTTAGTTTTTCCGCAGAATGCGTTTCCCGATTTTTACATTTTTCAGTACCTTGTGGCCGCCGTGGCGTAGTGGGTAGAGTACGACGCTCATTCGCTCGTTCGATTCCCGGCTGAACACGTCGAATTTTTCACGGCGCCACCTCTTTCAAGCTGCTGACAACACTCAAAGAGTAATAACTGTCTAAGAGAGCTTCTCAAATTTCGCCGTTCGGAGTCGGCAAAAAACTCTAGGTCACTTCTACTCGTGAGAGAACAGTAGCGCGCACAACACGAGTAGTTGATGAGCAAACTAGGCCCTGGTCCCACTGTGGACTGTCGCGCCAACAATTATTATTACTATTTAGTACTTTGTTCACTGCAGGATATTGGACATTCCTGAATTCTGATATTTAGGAATTCTGAAATTTGAATGTTTTGGGAATCTTTATTTTTCGGGTTTCGGAAGTTTGTCCTTCTCAACAATCGAGGCAAGAAATGTCGGAAACTCTTATTTGAGTTTTTTTCAAACTTGTAACTGTTTCTGATTTTGCGCATTTGTTTATTTGGCACTGTCGTGATTTATTCAATTCCTAATTTAAGACATTTCAGAATTCTGAACATTTCACAAATAAGTTTTCAGATTTCAGGATGTTGGAATATGGAATTCTGTTCCTCTTTCCAAATGATTCTTCAGATTTTTTGGGTTTTGGGCATTTGACTATTTGGCCTTGTCAGGATTTTGGGCATTTCGTGGTTAAGGATATTTCAACATTTTGGCCCTTTTGTAAGTAAGAGCTTCTTTCTGCATTTCGGGATCTTGGAATTTTGACCTTCTTTCGAAATGATCTAAACTCACTTTTGAGTACTTTTCAAATAGCTGTGGTGGTATTTCATGTTTTCGGATATTTGCAAATTTTTGCCTATCCGCATTTTGGATCATTCCGTGGTTTTGGACATTTCGTAGTAAAGGAAATTTCAAAGTTTTGGACCTTTTGTAAATAAGAGCTGCTTTTTGCATTTCGGAATTTTAAGATTTTATACTTCTTTCGAAATGCGGAACGCACCGATCTAAATTCACTTTTGCGTACTTTTCAAATAGCAGTAGTGGAATTTTGGAATTTTGTCCTTCTTTCGAAATGATCTAAATTCACTTTGCGTATTTTTCAAATATCTGTGGTGGTATTTCATGTTTTTGGATATTTTTGAATTTTTGCCCATCCGCAGTTTGGATCATTTCTTGGTTTTGGACTCGTATTATTATTTTATTTCGTAGTAAAGATCATTTAAAAATGTTGGGCCTTTTTTAAATTAGAACCGCTTTTTGCATTTCGGGATTTTGGTGTTTTAGAACTTTGTCGTTCTTTCGAAATGCGGAACGTAACAATCGAAACAGATATCCACTCCAAGTTTTTTTTTTATCAAAGCTCTGTTGGTATTTTAGGACTCAAAAAATGTTTGCCTATCCGCATTTTGGATCATTCCGCAAATTTGGATCATTCCGCAAGATTGAGATATTTCGAGATTTGACCCTAAAGTTTGTTAGAAATTTTGAGATTTATGACAAAACTTGTCTATTTTTTACGAATTTAAACCATTTTGAAATTTGCATAAAATACGCTCAAAATTGTGTCCATTTCTGTAAGAAGGTACGTTAAACTCATAACAGCCGGTAACTTCTCCGAAGATCAAACGAAGACATTCCATTTACACAATGACTCAACAGAAGCGTTAAGATTATCTGACGTTCCAGGAACTGTACAGCATCCATTTTGCAAAACACTTCAGTCAACGAATTGCAGCAAACAGGAGTAACAGATCAACAGTGACAAAAGCACAGCACGCAACAGACATAATTTACTTGATAAAGATATCTTCATCACACCGCTCTCAATCCCTTCGTCCCTTGTTCTTCGTGCTGAGTCTCCGATTTCTTTCGTTTTCAATTCAAAAAGACGTAATGGAAAACCTCAACAAAACGAAGGAACACTCACACAAACACACACACACACGAAAAACAAGAAAACATTCTTTAGAGCTGACTTAACGACACTGTCACGAATGTCGTGATTTCCATCCAACACAGCCCCACACAAGGGAATACCCTAATCTGTGCATAATATCTAGGACTGTGTTCTGCTCTCGTTGTTGTTGCTACTTCTAAGGGTTCCTCAACTTTTTGTTTTGTTTAAATAAAAACACAATTAATATTCTTTCGGTTTTATGGAGGCGCGTGTGCATGTGCAGAGCCAACTAAGCCACTCAGTCCTACTCTTTCTTCTCCTCCTCCTCCACTTCTCCTTCATTTAGGTGGATTACGAGCGTTAACTGGTTCTCCTAAGAGCGCATGCATATCCACAGTCAAACTAGCAGATAAATGCTGAAGATAGAACTAATTATTATGGAACTGGCACGCATTTAGCATAATTTCATTTGAGACGACAGACCTAACGAACAGAACCGCAGAGGGGATTAGAGCGGACTGCGTTATGAAATTATTTAACGGTTACCTAACGCTACCTTAAGATGGTTCGCCTCGCGACGCACCGTGGAGAAGGAGGAAAACTTGCATTTATAATTAAATTATATATTTTTCCATTCGCGGGATATTTTGTGTTGTTTCGTCGATGAGTCTGTAGCGTGGTGGCAGCCAACACTGTTGGGGTCAAATTCTTGGCATTGACGGGGAAAGCAACAAGTATGAATGGTATGCGACGATGGCGTCCGGGATTGGGTAGTGAACGAGAGGGGCTCCACTGGGACCGCTGCCCATCTGCATTGACACAGATTTTGTAGACTTGAATAATTGGTTTGGATTGGCTTGTGAAGTTGTGTTGAGGGAACACTCTCAAGTGTACACACGACATCTGACCTGTTCCGTGCTTTAATGGACAGACAAGATTTGACCCACTGACAATGCAATGATGGGAGTTTGGAGCCTGGTCTGGCTGCGATATCTAGTTTGACAAGCACATCGGGGAGTTTTGGAGTTAATTTCGAAAATTCACGACTAAATGTGTCTAGACCGTGTTCCTGTCATTTTTTCTAGTTTTTCTTCCTGGAGCTGTCTTAAAATTTCCATAACTCGGCGATGGCTGGTTTACACTTACCCTAGATGTGGCCACATGTCATAGTCATCGTCTGTAATTCTTGCGCCTGAGGTTAATTTTGTCTTGCGTTTCTTATGAGCAGCGATTACACGAACCCACTTTCATATGAGAGAAGAATGCTCTCATCTTGATTTGGTCCTTTTGACAGCTCTTTCCTTTGATGAAATTTCTGCTTTTGAATGAATTGTCAAAAGTGTGCTTTGATTTAACAGATCACTTAATGAGCCCCGGGGCATGTAGGGGGCGACACTAACAAAAATTATTAATTTAACATTAATTTTCGTTTTGTAAGTGGCGCCCACAAAATGTGCCGGAACTTATTGAGTGGCGTGCTACACCTAAATATGCGTTGTTTTCTACACTTGTTGGTTGGTTGTTGGTTTCTACACTGTTTTTTGATTGCATAAATTTTGGTTACTGACAAGACTTTGCCATTCAGGGTCGGCAACGAACTGTGGGCCTCTTTAACTCGTCAAGGAACACAGGCAAGGTCTGCCGGGACCAAAGCGGACAACTCGTAGTAGAGTCGTAGTCTGTGCTGAGAATCTGGAAGGATCATTTCTGTTGACTCCTTAACGGTGATGACGTCCCAAATACCGCTGTTAGGCAGAATATTCCACTCAATTTGGATGATGATAGACAAGCCTTCCGTCCCCCCGACTAAGACGAGGTAAAGACAGCAATTTCCAAGCTAAAGTCGAACAAAGCTGCTGGAGCGGACGGACTGTCCGCAGAACTATTTAAAGCAGCTGGAGATGACCTGGTTGGGCGCTTGCAAAAGCGATGCAATCTGTAAGATATGGTCGGAAGAAAGCAAGCCCGATGAGGGGAATCTCAGCGTCGTTTGCCCGGTTCACAAGAAAGGAGACCCCTTTGACTGCGACAACTACCGAGGGATTAGTCTCCTGAACATGGCATAAAAGATCCTCTCTGCCGTATTGTGTGAGCGTCTGAAACAGTTTGTGCATGACCTGATAGGTCCCTATCAGTGTGGTTTCAGGCCGGGAAGGTCCACTATAGACCAGATCTTCACATTACAGCAGATCCTGGAAAAAACCCAAGAAATGCAAATTGACACTCACCACCTATTCTTCGATTTCAAGGCTGCATATAACAGTGTGCACAGAGACGAGCTATACAGTGCCATGTCTAGTGTTGGGTTCCCTACTAAACTCGTCAGATTGTGTAGGATGACGATGGAGAACTCTCACTGCTCCGTCAAGATCGGTAACGAACTCATTGATACCTTCAATGTCAAAAAAGGTTTTAGACAAGGCGACGCACTGTCATGTGACTTCTTTAACATCATCCTCGAGAAGATCTTGCGTAACTTACAAGTCAACACCAGAGGCACGATCTTCCAATTCAGTTCAATTGCTAGCTTACGCTGATGACATTGGCGTGGTTGAAGGAACACAACGAGCCGTCAATGAGGCGTTTGCTAGCAGTGAAGCGGAAGCGGCTAAAATGGGTCTGGCGGTAAATGAGGGCAAAACTAAGTACATGCTGTCATCAAGGAAGAACACACAACATCGACGTCTCGGACAGAGTGTCACACTAGGCAGCAGAAACTTCGAGGTAGTCAGGGACTTCATCTACTTCGGCTCCGCGGTTAACAGGGACAACAACATCAGTACCGAAATCAAACGCAGAATCACTCTTGCCAAGTACTGTTTCTTCGGGCTCAAGAGGCAATTGAGTTATAAAGCCCTCTCTCGAAGGACTTACAGCTTGATCATCCCCGTCCTGCTTTATGGCGCGGAATCTTGGACGTTAGTGATAGTGGATGAAGAAGCCCGTAGTCTTTTCGAGAGAAAAGTGTTGCGTGCGATTTTTGATTTGCGTTGATGACATCTGGAGGAGAAGATTTAATGACGAATTCTATGGGCTGTACAGCGACATGCGTCTGGTTAAGCGTCTACGCATACAACGCTTAAGATGGCTAGGCCATGTAGAGCGTATGGACACCACTGCTTAGGCCCGAAAAGTCATTGAATCCGTGCCATTGGAACAACGCAACAAAGGACGATCTAAACTAAGATGGCGCACAGCAGTTGAGAAGGACCTCAACCAACTTGGAGTGCGCAACTGGAGACAGCTGGAGAAAGATCGTGCTGGCTGGAGAGGCATGTTGGTTGAGGCCTAGGTCCACCCCGGACTATAGCACCACAAGAAGAAGAAAAAGAAACACAAGCATGTACGACTAATTGCTGAAGGGATGGAGCCCTGGTCCATTGTCAATTGTGTTGTGTCATAAAATTTAATTGCAAGTGTTATGTCAACAATGAAAAGTTTGTTTGGTCCTGTTCTCTTTATTTTTATTTGTGCTTGCTGTACCGGTTTCGGATACCCTGAAGTAATCGTTCTTAGGTCACAAACGTCACACGTCACACGTTCACAGGCCGAAGATGCAGATGCAATTTGTACCAATACAAATTAGTCTTAAATGCCTGTGGATTGTAATGGGCGGAAGGCATAAAGGCCTTGAGAGTATGACAGAAAGAAAAGCTTGAGCAGTCAGTTTAGAAGCGCAGAGAAGCACTTCTTCAGAAGAAAAGCCGGAGGATTTGTCCGGAAACTTGCATCTGTTCGAATGCAGAAGTGCAAATTGTCCGTAGTAAACTGTACTCTCTCAAGCACAGGATAAGGCACAGTGCATTGTGTTTTCTTTGTTTTATTTTGTGCCTAAAGGACGAAGCCATAATGGGACTCAAAACAGACCTCCTCTGCACCGAGTACTGCGAGACTTACACCCGTACTAAAAACTTGCTTCCCGTTCTCAGACGACGTTATATTGTGCATGGTCTATACACGATCAAAAAGTTGGAAAATTGCAGAATATTGTGTCTCACCTTGAGGCGAAAAAGGGAATTTTTGATGTCTAGTCAGCATATCACAGTCGGTTCACGACTGTATAATTTTTTTCGGAATGTTTTAGAGGAGCTGTCTTTAAATTAGGAATTTAACCCTAATAACCGAATTGCCACGCTCTTTCTTAGAGTTTGAAGTACGAGAATTGAAAAAGGTTTCCCAGGGCTAAAAATACTTATGATCGTATCAGCTACGGTCCCCACTTCACCACCGGGGAAATACAGTGACCACTTAATTTTCCGAAGTCCCGACAGGACGGAGACTCTCATTGTTAACTGGAGGCCCTTTTTGCAGACGGCACAGTAACTTGGACGGTACTAAAAGTGGATGAGTAAGCCCTTAGTCGTGAAAAAATTCTGCTTTCAATATTCAGTTTTGTTTGAGGAGCAAGCTCTTAGTTCTGCTTTTGATATTCGGTTGTGTTTTTGTTAATGGCATTTGACGGAGAGGTTTCGACGGGCTTTATAAGGCCATGCGCCTAGTCAAGCATCTTCGAATACTACACTTAAGACCGCTAAGCCATGTGGTGCACACGGAACAAACTGCACCACCCTGAAAAGTCTTCTACGTCGAGTCATTGTGACAACGCAACGGAAAAACGGTCTAGGTTGAGAGAGCGCACCCAAAATAAGAAGAACAACACGGCTGACAGAGACCGTGCATGTTGGTTGAGGCCAAAGTCCACTTTGGGCTGTAGCGCCTCACAAACAAGGCGAAGAAGACTTTCCCCGCCAAGTAGAAATGCAAAGTTAACTGACAACCAAATATGAAAATGAGTTTGTTTTTTATTTTTTCAAAGGAAACCATAAAGCATACATTCCAAGCCATCTCCTCTAATGAAACACAATAAATACATTCCAAATTTTACCACCCATTCAAATGTGTCTCATCTACATACATACGTGTGTACGTTCGCTCGTATCAGCATTCATTTTAACGCGTGTCAAATTTATTATGTTCACACGACCCAAGCAAATGTTCCGCTTTAACACACCCCAGCCCCCGAACCGCAGTCACAACAATTAAATCATAATTTCTCTCATCCACCTATCATTTCATTTTCTGTTCTACATTTATCCGATTAATTCACACTGTAAATCCGTGACAAGGGAGCCGCCAAGCCGACGGAATGAGGACGAAGAAGGAAACATTTCATTTTATCGACCACTTCCTCTGCCAAGAATGCCGCGCTCTAGGTGTCGCCTCCGCAACAAAATTCGCTGCACCTTTGCCAGAATGCATATGCATTCTATTTCCGTGCGTCGTTCCTTTAGATTCTGATTTGTTTTTGTGGTCGAAGCCGCCGGGTAAATGACCCAGTTCTCTATTTAGTTTCAAATCAACGAAATTATGAAATTTTAATTTCCTTACACCATGAATTTCTATTTTTCCTCGCTCGCGAGGTGGGGGCGATTGCTTTGCCGATGTTATAACTCGGTGTGGCACAGTGTCGTGCTTTTATTTGTCGTTGGCTACAAATAACGCGAAGATTTGTACAACTTGTCAAATTGTTTTTTGAGGAAATTACAGTAGATATTTATAGAGTTGAGGTAAAGTGAAGTGAAATGTGTGTCATGCCCAGATGCCGTATGGCAGACGCGAAAGTTGTTGAGTCTTTTGAGGCATGTCAGTGTTCGGACAAATATTTCGCAATCCCAGCAGATTCCACTTTAAGCAATGTTTAAAGTGAGAGAGGGACACCTTCAAATAAATTAAAGTTCCAAACTTTCAACGATGAATGTCACTTTTACTAGTAAACATTCAGTTTTTGTTAAGTTATGGATCTGTTCGTGGACAGTTCAGTAGGTATAATGAATACTTGGCGAACACTTTACAGATAAAACTTTCAAAACTTTCGGCTAGAAACAGGTTGAAAATCACATTGGAATCGTGAAGTTTTGAACTGGCATTGGTAGACATGAACCTCAAGCAACATAAATCCCAAATTACCACGGCCAGCTGTCCGTAGTTTTACATGAATATTTGTTTGCGTGTTTGTTGTCTGAGGACATTGTCTACCAGTGTATTCTTTCTATGGCGACCTCCAAGATCTTTGTCCTATTTTTCTATGAGCTCTACTCTACGCAGCCGTCTTAACACGCCGCAAAATTCAAGTGAGTAGCGAATCCACATTTGCAAATTTAATTTTGTCCAAAGCTCTATACGCTTGAAGGCTTTTGGGACTTACTTCAATAATTTCAGATGCTACAAGCAAACAATTTTAAACGAACAAGTCACTTATAACTCTTTCCAAACGGAAGCGTATCTCAAACCCAATTTAATTTTTTGAGACCTGACTAACAGCTTGGATATTATCCCCTGCACCAATTGAGGGACCCAGGCCATTGGATCACAGACCCGACTGACTGCAACTCCACACCTAGTTGAAAGTAAAATCCTTTTATTAGTCAACCATATAACCTGGCCGGAGTGGCGTAGTGGGTAGAGTGCGATACTCACACGTCGAAGGTTAAAGTTCGAACCCCGGCTGAGCACCTCAAATTCTTCACGGCACCACCTCATTCAAGCAGCTGACAACACTCAAAGAGCTTGAAAAAAAAGCTCCTCAAACTTCGCCGTTCGGAGTTGACAAAAAAGTGTTAGTCCCTTCTACTCGTAAGAGAACAGTAGAGCGCACAATACGAGTAGTTGCTGAGCACGCTAGGCTCTGGTCCCTCTGGGAACTATTGCGCCATCCAATCATTATTATTTTTATTATTATGATATGACCTGACACAGCCTAAACCGCTAAAGTTGATTAAAATCACTGACATTGCGAACCTTTCCCAACCAAACTTTCCCAAGATTTGGGTTTTGATCAAATCCACAAGGTTACTGCTATCGGAAGCTGAATCTAACTGTTTTTGTATAAGGTTCGCGTATTACCTAGGGTACTCCGGTTAGGGTCCTTAAAACGCCAAGAAACGTTAGCCTTACGATTCTAGGGCACCTCGCACTGTCCCAAGTGCAAACGCTATTTTGACACCACGTACAAAACAGATAGCCTTACAAATAGCACTGTTTCAAGGACAGAAGCTCTTTCGACTCTTCGTCTTCTAATTGTTTACTTAGCAAAGCGCGATATAGTGTCTGTCTTCAGCACCTAGCTGACGTCGGAAGTTCCATTAGTGTAACTTTGCCCAAGTCACTGTAAAATGGACATTCGCCCAGTCCCTGCAACACATCCTCCAACCTATATTTGCATGCAACTCAGAGGTACTAGTTCCAACTTTCAAGTATTAACTTCTTTCCCCAACAGAGAATCCTTAAAAAGATTGAAGTCGAGCAGAACAAGTCTGCCGTCTGAGCCATAGTTCCGACCATACTTTTCAGTATTAGAGAGAGACAGGAGTGCCAACACAAAGCCATACAAAAAAACTAAAATTCAAACAATTCTAACCGGCAGCGCGGAACTCGCAGGGGGTGTATAGAATGAGAAGAACCAAAGTCCTTTGAAAGCCTCCTAACACATCACACAATAAATCCCGGAACTAATAGAGGGCGCCACTAACAAAAATACTAATACGAGTTTTAAATTAATAATTTTTGTAAGTGGCACCCCCTATATGTCCCGCGACTTATTCAGTGATCTGTTATATGTGTTTTTCAACCGCTAGAACTTTTTACTGGCATTTTGCCCACACTTTCGAAAGAAACCACACTCTTTTAACTATTTTCCTTTGTAATGAGTATTCATCAAATTTACTGCCGCCATCCGGCTTCCTCATAAACATACTTTCATCCTGGACAACCACACACTGAAGCAAGCGCCCCCAACTGTGCGTCGGATGCGAATACTTACGACAAGCAATCACGTAACACTTTCGCAAGGCACACACACTCACACGCCCACAAGACCACGCGACTTCAAGTGGCACAGCGTCTGAAGGCCTGACACTAAATCCAACCACCGCAGTAAACTTGCCACTTTCACCTGCATGTACCTCAATTAATGGATCATAAATCAAGCAAAATGCGTCCGCTGATCTCTCACATCAAGAGTTCCATAAACTCCCGTGTAAACACGACAGCAGTCGGGCACCCTGATTGATTCCACCCACATCCGGGGAATTGAATTTGTCTCCCCAGTCGAATCGTCGTTAATCTTCTCGGTTATGTGGAGCATCAGCGTCTTACAGCAAAGAGAGATAAGCCCCGCATGCAGATAGGAGTGTCCCCACATTTTCAATTACTCGCAAAGGACTCCAGATTAACGTCACCTATGCGTGTTGGCAGGCGATAACCCCACAAATAGACTTAAGTTTTTTGGGTGCGAATCTTTTCGAAAACTGGGTCACTGGGTACGGACATCTCCTTTGTTTCATTTCCGTGTCTGTGGCTTACCGCAGCATGAACTGGGTAGTGTCTGCAGACTGGATGTCACGTGCTGAGGTATGTTAATACGCGAACAGCGATTTTACGGCGGCGTTTAATGGCGTTTTATGTGCGTTTGCTTGTCTATAACAGCTGCCGTCACGGAGGTGGTGCTTTAATAGTCGCCTACTAGTGATTGGAATTCGCGTCGCGAGCAGTCTTTCACTGTGCACTGAACAGGTCGATAACACTTGACAGCCTTGAACGTCACGGTGCTATACAAATGGCAGTTGGCGATGTTTTGATGGTAAATCGGGCGATAATGGCGGAAAGTGCTCTCGTGATTTTTTCGATGTGCACGAAGGAATGAGAGAGATTAATGTTTGTTCGGATTGACTTGCTAGAAATTTTACTTGAAGAAAGCGAAGAGCAACTTTAGACTGACAGGATTAGAAAGCTTTCCTGTTTGAATCTGGCATCGTGAAGGATACAAAATTCACGTCTTCAGTTCTGGTGCGTTATGGACAACGAATAGCAAGTAGAAAATACAGCGCTTACATGGTGAATGTGAGTGTTTAATGTGGAAACTAAGATTTGCTACCTTGTGAAGTCTGGAAATCAAGGTTTAGGACTTAATTTGAGTTCGGAGTTACCTTGGGTGAACGAATATGTGACTGAACTAATTTTTATATTGAATTTTTATCATTTTCATCAATTTTTATCATTCTCCAGGCTGTATCGTCACATTATGCACAACACCCAGTATTGTTGGCAAATTTGGCACTTTGAAAAATGCATTGTTTCATTATTATCCATCGTTCAAAATTTCTTCTGATTTGGAAATTGGATCTTTTTAAACTTTCAACTTCATCAGGTTTTGAAAATTTAAAGAACAACACGTGTGTTTCATATTTCTTTTTTTATTAAATTCTGAACTAAAAGTGAAAGTGAATTTCAAATCAAAAAAACGTTGAAAAACTTTCCTAACCTAAATATTGATCCAATTTCAAGGCTTCCAAAAATTTGACTGACATTCGAAAATGTTACAAAACTGAGCAAATCTTTAAACAACTATGGAAATAGGAAACTTAATAACTTTTGACACAAAATGTTTTTTTAGATCCAATTCATTCTCTTAAGTTCAGATTTTTAGTCAGAAACACGTTGAACACATTTAGATCTCAATTTTTATTCATTGATTAAAATTTTCAACTGAATTTAGCAGAACCAAACAGCCCAGAGTTCGAAGCATTGACTGCCAAACGAAGATTATTTTTTAAAAATTCTGATCAAATGCCGAAATTTTGATTTGAATGTTTTAGTCCCTTTAGAAATAAAAAGCCGAAAAGCGGGTAATTTTTCAATTTCAATATTTACAGCACCGATAAGTGACACATAAAGAATTCCGATTTTTAATTGCAATGTTGAATTTTATTTAAGGCCTAAATTTTGAATCTAAATTTGGTAAAAACCAATGAACAGTGGAATAACTTTGAATATCTGACAAATTAATAATTGAGTTTCATTTGTGCATCGCGAAAAGCTCAATTTCTGAATCAAGCCCTGACAAAATTTTACCCAAAATTCTGGCCGAAACTCGAAAACCTATTCCTGAACACAATCGATATTTTGGAACGAAAACTGAATTCTTGAATTGAAAAATTCTTTTCCTTTCTCCTTTTGATTTGGAGATTGGATCTTTTTAGACCTTTCGATGTCACCATATCTTGAAAACTGAAAGAATGACACGTATGCTTCACTTTCTTTTGTTAAATTCTGAACTAACAAAAAATAATTTCATTCAGACAAATTTTGGAAAACTTTTCTAACCTAAATATTGATCCAATTTCCAAGGCTTCCAAAACTTCGACTGACGTTCGAAAATTTTATAAACGTAACCAAATCTTTAAGCAATTATTAAATTAGGACATTTAACAACTTTGGACACCAAATTTTCATTTTCAGATTCATATTTCTCAGTTCAGATTTTTTGTTAGAAATACGTTGGACACATTTTTGGTCTAAATTTCCAATCGAAATCAGCAGAACCAGACAGGTTAGAGTTCGATATATTGACGGTCAAATAGAGGTTAGTTTTCAAAAATTTTGATCAAAAGCCGAAATTTTGATTTCAATATTTTAGTCCCTTTAGAAAATAGAAAAGCAGAAAATCATGCCATTTATTAGTTTCAACATTTTCAGCACCAAGAAGTCACACACAAAGAATTTCGATTTTCAGCTGAAATGTTGAACTTTAATTTAGCCCTTAATTTAGAATCTAATTTTGGGAAAAAATCGATAATAGAGTGAACCAGCTTCCAATGTCTTACGAATTAATAAATTACTATCATTGAATTTCTAAATCAAACGCTGTCTTACTCAAAATTCTAACCGGAATTCGAAAAATTTTTTTCTGAACACAATCGACATTTTGGAACAAAATCTAAATTCCAAACCACAAATTATCATTCAAAGTATCACCTATGGCTCAACACAAACCGACTAAAGTTCACAAAAAATTACAAATTCAGAAAAATTTGGAAGAATAGAATAAAACATTGAGATAGAGTTCAACATCCAGACGATTTTTGTTCCCTGTATGGTGGTTCCCACGCCGAAGTAAAAAGCCAACACTGAGTTTCCGTTTGCATTCAAATCCCAAAAAAAAATAGAGAAAGAGAAATCCCATCAAAACAAAAATTCGAACAAACAGAATGAGAACATCGCGCCCTGAAGGAGGAAGCAAACGATGTAATTACCCACATAAAGCAGGTCTCCGCAACCGTTCCACGTCTACATGTCTCTATTTCGTATGCAATCATCTCTCCAAAGTCGATATGCATTGCGCAAGTGATGGCAGAGGGCACAAAAGACGAGAAAAATGACAAAGGTGATGATAATAATGATGTGTGCTCACCTTGACTTTGAATGGACTAACACACTCTACACGACGACGACGAGCGAGATAAGGCCCCAAAACGCAAATAAACCTGGAACCGATCTCCTCACACACAGGCACACACATGGTGCGGTGCGGTGCCGGGACGCAGTATGAAGCTCATGTGCGCCCATAAAAACTTATTATTATCGCCTCTGCCTTTAGTTTCACCCGGCTTTCCGTCGCTCTGCGTTTTTTTCCCTCATTTGATTCCAATACTGAACGAGCTGGAGGAGTCATGACGGACGGTCATGTTTAATTTAAATTACATTTCAGGTGTGAAACACCTCTCCTGACAGACGCGCTGATGAGGAATACCTTCCAAGTGCCATCACTGTCAAACCACCTGTCAGAAGTATCTCTCCTCCCGCTGTACGCGCCGATGTGTCCGTCTGTATGCGCGTAACGAATTTACTTCGCACTGCGAATAACCAACAAGTTTCCCAGAATCAAGTGATGTGGCGTCGTTATGTCATAACTCTGGATGGCGGCGCTCGTCTCTCAGCGCATCCATCCTCTAATGAGGAGCTGAGCTCCTTCTCGGTTTTGCAGAGCCTAGTCATTGCGGAGTTACTCCGAAAATCCGCATAAATAACAATTTTAAATAGGCTCGGCTTAATTGCGTCAGGCAATGTGTTAGACGCCAATAAAGATTTCAATGACCCCTCCCTCTCGCGTCACTCAGTCAGTGGAGAAGCCAACGCCTGCGCACCGCCACCGACGAGCGTGTTGTAATGAAGCGTTTCTGCGCTAATTGTGATTAATTTGTGCGCCCGATGTGTGATTTATTTCGAGCCCTCTTTTATTAAGTCTTTAGTGGGAGCTGAGCATTGGGCAAGGTGACCTTCTGCGTTGAGAAACCAACAATTTTGTAGGCCGACGTTATGTTTGCTTTTGGGTGAGGAATGATAGTTTTGGCAGAAACATTCTAAGTAAACGATGGAACGGCTCAGGCAGAGAGATTGAAGTTACATCGATGTGCCAAGGGTGGGTTGGGTAACTTATGACGAAAACTTGAACTTACTTGATGACCTCCAAAGGTACTCAGTTCGGTTGATGTCTCTTCGGCTGGTAAGTCCATTTGACGAAGGAATGACGTCTTCTTTTTCTTTCACTGGTATACGCAGCGGAAGAACCAGGCCACCAGTAGCAGGGCGACCTAAACTTGAACTACTGACAGACATCTTCGGCAATAGTCGCGCACTACCGCCAAGTCAATTAGCCAGCAAATGCAGGGAAACCTTTCAACGTTCAGACTGAAATTTCGAATGGTGTTCAAGACAATCAATGATGTCACACCCTAAGCAGAAGTTCTGTCAGTGGTGTTGGGGGTTTCGGCCAACAATTTGAACCACACGGACATGCTTCCAAGTGAATTCCTATCAAGCCACTGTGGAATTCAACTTTCTCCCTCAGCACACGTATTTATTGGCCGTACGAAAACTGTTTAATGTCCCCCTGATGTAAATACATTTTGAAACAGGAGAGAAATGCGGTCAAATCAGCCGAATAGACCGAAAATTCAGTGAGAAATGCACGTTCGCGCCGTGTCATCACATACACGGTAGATTCCTGTGTCGGATTCAAGCTCTTAAGTGTTCGTATATCTTCATAAATATTTCTCTACTTCGTTTATAGTGTGAAACAGAGGAAAATTAGAAATAAATTCCCTGGCGCCATAAAATCTTCAAAATACACATTTTGACGAGTTTGTCCTAATTTCCAGGTTCTTCATCCTTCTGCAGGTAGTAAAGGAGAAGTGCAGTTTTCTGGTGAATGAGATTCCAAATCTTTTTTTGTGTCTTTTTGACACATCTACCTGTGGGCACTGAGATTCAGGGAAATCCTGCATCCAACGGAAGTGATACTTTATTTCTTTCAAAAGAAATGCCGCGTGGACGCGAGGGCTTGTGTTCGGAAAGACCAAAATTAATGAAATGTCGGAATCTGTATCAGAGACTGGGTTTACCCAAAAGATGTGTTGCCGTCTGCCTTTTCCGCATCTGACCTTAAGTAAATATTTGTACACATGATTGGTGAAACCACGAGGGCGGTAAGGTATTGATGGGACCTTCTACATCGAGTGTGCTTAGCCCAATTTGAACAGGAATGGTTTGTGAACTTAGTAGTTGTGGTGGTGTTGTGTGGACTCAGTTGAAACCATTTCGTTGTAAACGTCAGAAACTCTTATTGTAAACGACAGAAGCTGTTGATAGATCGTTTGCGAACTTCTCGATCATAAACAAAGGACTTGAAACGCAATTTAACTGCGTGTACGACTGCCACTGGACACAATAATATCCGAGCAGAAAAAAATACAATGATGAGAATGAAATAATTTTCTCGGCTACAGGTATTTGCTATAGGTTTTTCGATTCGACCATTTTTTCGATTCTTCATATTTAAGAACTTAGAAAAGTCAACATTGTGTTGACTTCTTGTAACAGATCAATTAGTTGTCCAATTTAGTTGTTGAGAACTATAAATATCTCGGCGTCACAATTGACAGCAATTTTCTGTGGGATAGGCATATTGATAAGTTGCGCGCAAGCCTTCAAAAAGCTTTGTACGCACTTACACACTTAAAATTGCATGCCACAACGCCAGTGTTACGACAAGTTTATTATGCTTTGGTGGAATCTAAACTAAGGTATGGCATTCTTGCTTGGGGCAGTGCTTCTGCCACACATATCAACAAACTTAAAAAACTCCAAGATGCAGCACTCAAAAAGATAGCTCCATATAACCAACGCAACACTCCAGAGCAATCAAACTTTAAAATTCTCTCGGTAGACGATATCTTTAAGATGACCTTAATCCTGGAGTACTATGATCGTGCCAATCCAGCATGGACTTAATACCAGAAGACGGGCTCAAGGTATGCTACATGAACCCCGTTTTCACAACAACTACGGCAAGAGAGAGTTAAAGTGCAGTGTACCAAAAATCCTCAACACCCTACCTCAAGATCTAAGAAGTATTTCAAATATAAGAACAAGAAAATCTCGAATAAAAAGTTTCCTTCTGAATAACACAAACATTTAAAAACTATAAAGTCAATTTTTAAAATTGTTTTGCAATTTTTTATATAACAATTTAATTTGTTGTTAAATTGTATAATTTTACTATGAATTTATTCTATGTAATGAATTATGTTTATATTGAACTAAGTTTACTTAAACAGATTTTTTTATATTAGTAACGCAACCTTCTGCATAAAAGCCTAATAAGGCTTCACAGAAACACTTGATTATTGTTAATTAAAAAAAAAAAAAATGAGCCGTTTCAATGTACGACTACCTCTATGCTAGGACTTTAAAATTTTAGAAATTTACCATTTTTTTCGAGAAAATTCGATGTTTCATATTTTTTTGTTTTGAAATAACCAATTTGGAACATGATGTTATATTTATTTGAAACGGCGTACATTTAACCTTCCAACTGCATCAATAGCTTTTTCCTATTTACAGTCAGTTTTCTAGAACAGGCTTTTTATTAAGGCCACCTTTTGCGGAAAGTACTTTCGTGTTTAATGGAGCGTTACAAAACTGCTTCAAAAGACTCCAACGGCAAACATTTTTCTGAAAGCTTGAAATATTGTCTGTGCATGGTGCAAAAATAAAAATGTAATTATTTATTTATTCTTTTTTCTTCTCTTAAATGGAGGTTTTATCCATAATTTTTCCTCCAAGACAGATTCAACTTACCGAATTTTACATATCTTACTTGTAAAACAATTGTATTTTCAACAGTAAGGTTTCTATAAAATCGTATCTCTCTGCTAGCTAGAGCAAACTTTGTTAAAATATTGTTACACTATGCAGCCAATAAATATATCTATCTATCTATGTATAAAAATTCACTTTTCTGCATTTTGGGAGAACGAGTCGTTTGCATGGAGCAATTTCGCGCATTTTTTCGGGTTTTGCTTTCTTTTCTAGCGCTTGTATTGAGCAATTAGCATGGTCATGAACCACTAAGTAGTGAAGCGTAAGCTTTATTAAACTAAATTCAGATTTATGATTTTTCACAACGAAAGTGTGCTATTGCATCGTATTGAACATAATTTTCTATTTAGGTATGAACTCCAGCTTTGTTTTGAGGCTAAATTTACTGTCGTAAATTGTTATTAAATATTTTGTATGCAATTAAAAAAAATCGTCTTTTCAATATTTAACTCAGGACTACTCCGTTGTCATTCATGCTTTATCGACCATTTTTCGGCAGCAGGAGGATTTTATGTCACTGCTGCTATATTCCATCCCTAATAATAACAGTTGTTGGCGCGACAGTCTGTAGGGGAACCAGGGCCTAGCTTGCTCATCAACTACTCGTGTTGTGCGCGCTACTGTTCTCTCACGAGTGGAAGGGACCAACAGTTTGTTGACGACTCCGAACGGCCAAATTTGAGAAGCTTAGGCAGTTATTGCTCTTTGAGTGTTGTCAGCAACTCGAAAGAGGTGGTGCCGTGAAAAATTCGAAGTGTTCGGCCGGGAATCGAACCTAGACCCTTTGGCGTGTGTGCGTCGGTGACCACTCATTTTGTCGCCCTCTACTTATCGTCTCAAAAATTCGGAAGAGACACTGTTAATAAGAGTGACTCTGCAAGTTGTTTCATGTTCATTTGTCTCGGGGAAAGGATCAGAATTACGACTAAAATCTGATAGCAATGTCCTGCTCTTATTGAAAATGTATTTCTTTATTTTTCCAGCTCCCCCAGAACTCCATATAAGTCTGCACCAATTTGACTTTCGGGATCCTTGGTCCTGAACTTGTTTTTATTTGTTGGACAATTTTAACAGCTGTTTTGTTGGTGGTAAACAAATATCCTAACTTGCAAATCCGTGCAGACCATTTTCTCCCTGAAAAGGATGCAACAAATGTGCTCCATATGTGGTTGCAATCCCTCCACAGACGGCCGTGAAAGTAAAACCTTCAAAAATAAAGTCAAAATAAATCGACTGCCTCCCCGGCAACCGAAATGAAGAAAAAAAAAATCGCCGAATCCAATATCTCCGCAGAACGTCAAAGTGTTACGCAGTGAACAGAAGCCGATGCAGATTCAATACACCAAAAGTTTGAACCCTAAGCCATCACCTCGTTATGGAAATCCCAAGTAAACGAGACGTTTGTACACACAAAGCCAACAAATTGCGGTTGAGATCCGCTTACATACCTATCAAAGCAAACAAACTGACAAACCATGTGTCAATTGAAATTGGTGACAATAGAAATCAATATTCGTACCCTCCCCCGGGGGCCCGAGCCCCTGTACAACGATTTTCAATGTTATTACGTGTATTTCCTTTCAATCTCTTTGCAATACGACATCTCTGTGGTAATTTGACGTGAAAATATCACAAATATCCGCCAGGTACTCACCGTAAAAAATTCAACTTCAATCCGCGGTGTTACCGCAAAGGGCAAGTGCTTGTTTCTTTCGATTCGGTTTTTCCTTTATTTCAGCCAGTGTCTTGATTCCCTCAACTTTGTAATCCTCTCTGAGTGGGGAAATTTTTTATTTCTCAATTTTTTCGCAAATTTGTAAAAATCTTTTTTCTTTCTACATCACACTGCACTGAAAGACAAAAAAATCATTCACAATTCGGGCGATTTTCTAATCCACGCACGATCCACGCTGCACCGCACCGTGGGAAGAAAACATTGAACAAAATACAACTAAACGTCTTGCGATTCTTTTAAGCGCTTCTCGAAGGGGGGACAGTCGCATAATCCACTGATCGACAAAACAAGAACACAAAATTTAAAATCAAAAAAAAAAAAAAACAAAAAAACATACAAAATCCCCACACTCACACACATACGCACACGCTCTCACATCCAGGTTCATTCAACCAAAAATTTATTCAAAAACCGAACTCGCACGGAGCAAGATGAAATTATTCAATTTCTACGTCGAATTATGCAAAACGCCGTCGATGGTTGTCACTTAATTCTGCGGCCTAAGGTGGCGCATACCTTGGTGTCTTGTTATTGATCAAATTTTCCTCTTCTTCTTTGCGCTTTCCTTCAGCCACTGCACCACCCCACCCGCCGCTGCGTTTTCATTCACTTCACTTGTTTGTGGCAAAAAAAAAATTGAAATGAAACAAAAACCTAAATAAATAACTATCCCTCCCACGAAAGGTAAAGTGGACACACCGGGCCACTTTGCATTCGAATCGAAGCGCAAAATTGCGAAGGCAAAACAACAAGAACAAGTTGCGTACAAAGAAGAGGCTTAAGCCAGTCCCCGCACCCGCGACCGCACTAAGCCAAGTCCCAAAGACTGACCAAGAGACCAAGTGAGACACTTACGATAGCGACGAGCGAAAAAACTGAACCCATCCGTACGAACAGCCGTGGAATAACTAAACCTGTAGTCGGTGGCAAAAGCTGTCTACAGCGCATAGAGCTGGTGGTTGTGGTCCTGCAAATGCGTGTGTTGGTGTGGTGTTAGTGGACGAGCTGCCAACCACCAGCACTTAAGGTGGCGCTCTTACCGAGCAGAGCAGTCCATCGGCTAAGCGCTGCTCTGCCACCGACCACAAGGTGATGGTTCTGATGGATTTGGACTGCCTGCACACATTCTCTTTGGACATGGAATTATTTTTGGAGCGCGAGAGAGAATCGCGTGTGGAACGTGTCTCCCACGATAAGACGAAACACAGCACGGCACATCACACCACCATACACCGTGTAGACCGGTGACTGTTCGTTTTTCATTTTTTTTTTTTTGCTTTTATGACGTCGACGTGTGCCAGGTAGAAGAGCGTCATGTCTATCTAGATGCACATCCTCTGCCGCAGATCAATTCGTTACAGTGAAAGGCATTTCGAGCAAAGGCATCCATCGGATGCGTCGTTTAAAATTTATTTGCTTAAGAACCGTTCCTCAAAGGAGATCTCTGCCCTACCCTGTACCTTTTCGTGTTACCTGCGATCACGAGTAAAAGGATGAGGTGCGCGAAGGAGAAGCGAAACTATCGTGTTTCTCTGACAGCGGTGTCGGGAACTGACCAAACAAGTTGCTGTGGAACGAATTTGTTGTTTTATTTTAGAGTATCTTAGCTAGGGAATGAAATGAGATTTTATTTAGCTGCGAAGAGAGCGACAAACAGCTTAAGAGAGCACAAGTAAGTTATTATTAGGGAGTTGCAAAGAGAGAAGCGAACATATCTAAGATTATGTGGAATCTATTCTTGGTAGCTGGTGTTTACTTTGGAAATTGCGCAAAATTTTTGCTAAAAAGTTCTGTGTTGATGAATTTGTGTGAACTAGCGACTTCACTTTTAGAAGGTCCACAGAGAAACTTTTTGAATTAATTTTAATTTTTCTTATCACATTTTAACATCTGAGACGTACAAGGGTTGCCTTTTATATTTCGGGATTAGATAACAAAAACAAATATTAATTTATTGTGTTTTCAAAATATGCCCAATTAAAATCTATACACTTTTGCATGCGTTTGAACCAATTGTTGAGGCACTTTTGCCACTCTGAATCAGGTATCTCCAAAACATGCATTTTGAACGCATCAACCGCTTCTTTAGGTGTCGAAAAACGTTGACCTCTCATTTTATTTTTTATGTACACGAACAAAAAGAAGTCATTCGGTGCCAAGTCAGAACTATACGGCGGATGACTTATCAAATCGATGTTTTGAGTGCTCAAGAATGTAGTTGTTTGAGCCGATGTGTGAGAGCTCGCATTGTCGTGGTGAAGAGTGATCTGTCTCCGGCGGTTGATTTTCCTGATTTCTTAGATGACAACTGGCAAACAAATGGTTGTGTACCACTCAGAATTGACTGTTCTGCGTTGTTCTAGCTGTACGGTTGCGACATGTCCAGTTTTTCCGAAAAAACAGGCGACCATTTGCTTGGAAGTGCCTCGTGCGCGAGCAACTTTTGCTGGATTTGGCTCAATTTGAAACACTCATACAGTCGACTGCTGTTTACTCTCGGGCTCATACGCGTAAATCCAGGATTTATCACGATGTCATAGACGTGTTTCTGAGCACCCTGCCCGTATTTTTGTAGCATTTCTTTCGACCGAGGATCGACACGAGGCTTTTTTCGAGCGATTGACTAATTGAGTGGGATCCAACGTGAACAAATTTGTTTGACGGTCAAATGTTTATGCAATATTGAATGTATGCTGGTCCCACTTATGCCTAAGGTTGTCTCAATCTCACGATAGGTCACATGACTATCTTGCAATATCAGTTGGCGCACAGCATCAATGGTTTCCGGAACAACAACTGATTTTGGACGACCTTCAGGATATTCGTTTTGGAGTGAACTACGACCTCGATTGAATTCACCATACCATCGATAAACACTGGTCCTTGATGGAGCTTCATCGCCAAAAATTTAGTTAAGTTCATCGATGCACTGTTGTTGAGTTAATCCACGTAGAAAGATGTAAAAAATAATCGCACGAACATTTTCACGATTTAATTCCATTTCCTGGGCGAGATTAATCTTTGAAGTTACTAGAAACAACACAAATAGCGATCGTATGTCAAAACATTCTGAGTACGTATAACCTCAGAAATGTCAAACTTTACAATAGGCTGGGAGTTGCCAGATTGCAACACTAGGGTTGCCTAATCCCGAAATATAAAAGGCAACCTTCGTATCTGTACGAGGGGCGTTCAATATATTCTCCGTACCGATATGAAGGAAAATGCGAATTCAATTTAAATTGTTTTTATTTTTCAATATAGTCTCCCCTTACGTCAATGGATTTGTTACATCTTGAGATAAGCTTTTTTAAACCCTTAAAAAATAAATGTCCTCTTTCTCTGCAAAATACCCGACTTGAGTTCTTCATCATCCGAAAATCTTTTTCCACGAAGACATTTTTTCAAATCCGGGAACAGGACTGGACTATAGGGCGGGTGTTGGATTTCTTCGAAACCACAATCTCGCGTTGTGTGAACAGAAGCGTCTTGGAAACAGGCGCCGTGTAAACAGGAGTTTACCCCGTCTTTTCGTATTCTTGTGTGAATTATCTCGGTGAAGGAAGTTTTCAGAGAACTTAAATGCACCGGCTGTAAACCACCGACTGGTCGCAAGAAACCGACTGCAGAACCTAAGACATACATACACACAATGAAAGCAGCTATAGGTTGATAGGTCGAAATGAACATAATATTTGTGTTATGAGAAGCTCTAAGATGCTCTAATGCTCGGCTGAGAGCCAACTCGTCCAAGATAGAGCTATTGGGTTGACAACAAATTTATTGCTGATTTCATGCATAGATGGCTTTAATTGAATTTGTAGACTTGCTGACGTAATCGAAATTTCAAACATATTCTGTTATTTGGTACTGTTATTTGGTACTGTTATTTGGTACTGTTATTTGATATACATTTTGATATTTGATACTTGTTGGTACTTCTACTGTCAATCAGTCAAAAAATGTTCTTAATCGTTGTACAGTTTTCGTTTGGCCTCTGTAGGAAAATGGAAATTCAAAACGAACATTTTAGTCATATTAATATAATAATAAAAATTGTTGGCGCTACAGTCCACAGGGGGACCAGGGCCTAGCTTGCTCATCAACTGCTCGTGTTCGCTACTGTTCTCTCACGAGTAAAAGGGACCTACAGTTTTTTGCCGACTCCGAACGGCGAAGTTTGAAAAGCTTTCTTAGACAGTTATTACTCTTTGAGTGTTGTTAGCTGCTCGAAAGACGTGGTGCCGTGAAAAAGTTTTATTTTCGGAAAGGAAAAAAACGCATTAGTTAGAGTTAGGCGACGTTTATGGTGACACAGCTTTAAACGAACGGCATTGTCGAAATTGGTGCGCCAAATTTCGTTGCGGTGATTGTTCACTCAAAGACGAAGAACGCTCTTGTCGTCCAGTTGAAGTTGATGACGACCAATGCAAAGCAATTATCGACTCGAATCGTCACAGTGCAACACTTGATATTGCAGAGAAGATCCATGTATCACATACTTGCATTCAAAATCGCCTAAAACAACCTTCATATGTACGAAAACTCGATATATGGGTTCGTCATGAACTGAGAAAAAATCATTTAGCACAACGCATTAGCTTCTGCGTATGAAAATGATCCATTTTTATAGAAAATGATCCATTTTTAGAACTAGTAATAGCTGGTGATGAAAAGTGGGTTGTTAACAACAATGTCAAGGGGAAAAGATCGTGGAGCAGTCCAGGTGAACCAGTTCAAGCAACATCAAAAGTTGACATTCATCAAAAGAAAGTTTAGAGTTTGGTTGGCTTACAGTGGAATTGTCTACAGATGTGGGATTTGATTTTACGTGGTCACCTGCCTTTACGGCTTATATCACAAGGTCCATTTTCCCAATAGTCGTAAGTAACGAAGGATCAAACTCCTTAGTTACCTAAGTACCAAACTAGGGTCATGCTTGAGGGGCAATCACCCCACCTTGGTTTGATGCGAGGCCTTTCTAAAGCTTCTTCCGCTCTCTGGGTCGCAGCGCCCGGTTGAGAAAGCAACTAGTCCCCTAACCGCCTTGCCTAGTTGTGGGTGAACAATGAACTAGACAAGTCAGCACAGTACACTATCCTTAACTCTACATGCGGTGTTAGGTGGTAAACGATACTCCCACAAGGAGGCATACCACACGGTCAGGCTAGAACCGAAGTTCCAGGGGCCCCTGACCTTTCGTGGCACCAGAACATAGTCTCTGGTCAAGCTGTCACTACCAGTCAGGTACCCTCAAAGCCTGGGTCTGTTAGCCGCCATCCCGCCACAGATGGTCTTTTCTCCATCAGTAATTCCGTCGTCACTATAAATAGTGATACGGATGTGATTTTGAATCATGTGATTCATAAATCCAGTCACATCATCTGAAAGGAATTGGCTACAGTGAACTTTTACCAACCAAAGGAACTTCCAATTCAGATGTCTACATTGAACAACTAACGAAATTGAACAAAGCAGTTGAAGCACTGCCCTGGCCCGAAGAGTTTTGGAATCCGAACCACAGGAACAACGCAACAGAGGACATCCTAGACTGAGATGGCGCACTCAAGTGGAAAAGGACCTCAACCAACTTGGAGTGCGCAATTGGAGGTAGCTGGCAAGGGATCGTGCTAGCTGGAGAGGCATGTTGGTTGAGACCCACCCCGGACTGTAGCGCCATCCGAAGAAGAAGAAGAAGTTGAAGAAAAACGGCCCGATTTGACAAATCGAAAATATGTTGTATTCCATCATGACAATGCAAGGTCACACACATCTTTGGTCACTCGACAAAATTTACTGGATCTTGGTTGGAATGTTTTGCCACATCCATCATATAGTCCTGACCTTGCACCACTTTTTATTTCAATCCTTGCAAACGTCCTTCAATGTGGCTGCCGTGGCGTAGTGGGTAGAGTGCGACGCTCACACACCGAATTCTTCACGGCACCACCTCTTTCGAGCTGCTGACAACACTCAAAGAGTAATAACTGTCTAAGAAAGCTACTCAAGCTTCGCCGTTCGGATTCGGCAAAAAAACTGTAGGTCCCTTCTACTCGTGAGAGAACAGTAGCGCGCACAACACGAGTAGTTCATGAGTAAGCTGGGCCCTGGTCCCCCTGTGAACTGTTGCGCCAATTATTATTATTAAGAGTTCTTCCGTGGTACAAATTTCAATAACGATGATGATATCTCAGATCGTATTTGATTCAATTTTGGAATTTTGGAATTTTGAAGATGGCAAAAAAATGAAAAAATTAAAAAATGTGATGCTGCCTGAAAGATGGCAAAAAAATTAAAAAAATAAAAAATTGTGATGCTGCCTGAAAGATGGCAAAAAGTCATTGCTCAAAATGGACAATACATTACAGAGTAAAGTTATTTCGTTCTATGAAAAAATTGCCTTTTATTTTATTTTTATGTATATAAATCAATCAAGAGGTGTGCTCAACATACAACAAATACACAATCTGGAAATGTTAGCAAATTACGGAGATGACAACACATACAGAGTTCAAACGCAGCAGAATATCAACACAAGAAGGCGAAAAAGGCAGATGTACGAAGTACCGAGGTTTTGGAACGAGTATGGCCGAAGGACGCTAGAGGTATCTCTCCCGGGGATTCTCAATGAAGTACCACAAGAATACCGAAATCTACCAAAACTTGAAATGGTTAAAAAATTGAAAAATATTTATATAAACGAGTAAATGAAATATTATCCTAATGATTGCTATAATTGTTTTTTCATTCTTTTTTGATCAATCGGTTTTCAACTTTTAAAAATTATAACATAACGTAGTATCTAGTCTTCTGCAGACAAGCCACTTTGGCTTTGCAGATATCAATGAAATTGTAAGATAAAGAGAAGAAATGAAATAAAATGAATTGAATTGAATTGAATTGAAAAATTTTTTTTATGTATTTAAAATAAAACAATTACTTATACTTAATACTTGTCAACCCTATATTTTCCCTATATTTGTCAACCCCATACACCTATCCCCCGATTTACACGGTAGATACGTTCCTGAGAAAAACGAGTAAATCGAAAAATTAAAATTTTCAAGTCAAAACCGTTGAAATCGAAAAGCTTGCAGAAAATGCATAATTTTGCTATTTAACAGTTGTGATTTTTTTCAATATTTTTAGGTGTACACAGAAATAAAAATAAAATGCATTGAAAGGTTAAAATATGTTAAACATTACGGAAACACTGTTTTTTTTTTTTATTTAATTACAATACATTAAACAGAAGAACAAAAAATAAAACCAAAGGTGTCTTATTATCCTTCATCACTATCAGAAATTACTCTCATTCTTTTTTTCGGAATCGAAGGTTGAAATTCACTTTCATCACTCGAAGTTATTTGTGCCGATTCGATGTTTAAAGCAGAAATATTTTCATTCTGAGAGATGGTAATAAAATCGATTATTAACAATTGCTTCGAATTTTTTGAAAGATCTTTGTAAACTTCTTCATATTGAGCTAAGCAGCGATTTATGTCACGTTGGAATCGTAAAGCCCTTTCAACGTTTGTGTCATTTTGTATAAAATGATCACCCAGCATTCTTCCCAATGCGAGTCCTTCGCGGATGACTTTAGCAGTGAATGTTACTGGTACTAATTCCCCTTCATCAGATTTGTCAGACTCACTTTCGCAAACTAAGTTAGCTAAATCATCCTCACTTAGTTCTTTATCAGCCATTAACTCTGCGAGCATTTAGTAGAGTGAGATTGATCGAGATTTGACATCACAGTGCGGTCGCAGCGTTAACGACTATAACGACACCTAGTAGCGAACACCAATCTGAAAGATGGCATTGGACTAGCTGCAGCCAACTTCCTCTAAAAAAGGAAATTCCAAATTCGGCAACTTTGTTTGTTTGTGTTGCTTTTCTTCCCATACAATAAGGACGTGTAAACTAATATTACTGAATTCAAGAAATATATATATATATCACTAACTTTTCGATTTTACATTACATTTTGGTGCCTCCTGTGAGGATTGAGGCCTTTATGCTTGAGGATCTCGCATTTTTGGCAAAATTAATTTCGTGCAGAGATAAAAACAAAAAAAAAACCTTATTTGGAAAACCGTGTAAAAGCGAAAACGTGTAAAACAAGTACCGTGAAAATCAGGGGATAGGTGTATTTAAATGAATTAAGATTCAATTAACAGTCTAAATTTCTTGAGGTTGTCCTAGAATATGGGCCTGAAAACCATACATTATGGATCACATTACAAAGTTTGGAGTTGGTCTTGTAAAGTTTTTGAAATCTGTTTTTCTTTTCATTTGGTTTGCAAACAGACGACGATCAGATCAGAATTCCCTGTCATTTGAGGACATATTCCAGGAGCTCTACCTGATCATTAAAGTTATTAATAAAAATGTAAGCCTTTCATAAGGCTGTTAATCGATCATAAATCCGGTGTAACCTCGAAAAATCCCAGATGGCAAAACTTTATCATCTACCTGTTAAAATGATCATCAGACCGGGTAGTTGCAATCCTATTTTATACTGGGTTCCTGGGCATTGAGCTGTTCTAGACAACGAAAGAGCGGACTAACTATTCTGAAATATATGGTATGTCTTCGCTTGCTTATCAAGAAACACAGTTCCACCACTTCGAGTAATACAATTTAATTTCAGAATTTCACGAACCAAGGATCCCATTAGATCAAGCTTAAGTGAACCATGTTTCAACAAAGGTTTGCTAAAAGAGCATTGTTTGGTAGGAAATAAGAAAATAACAAAGATACCTTCCTTCACTGCCTTGGAACCTGCATTTATCCCAATTGTTAGAAGTAATGCGATTAAAACCAGTGCAGTTGTAAGAGCCTCGGTGAACTGGTTTATGTTAGAGAAAAGATTAAAAAATTCCCAAGAGAATCAGCTGGCTAAACTAATATTAATTTGAGGATTAGACTTTGGCATAAAGCCACTTAGAAACAAAAAATCTTCTGGTCAAGTGACATGACATCGATTGCGGAGTAGGAGGGTTTCGAAAATCTTGCCCAAGCAGCCACATGAACTTGAACTTTCCCTACTTCCAAACTGCAGACATTTAAAATCTTAACTGGTTCTTCTTAATGTTGTTGAAAAATATAAATTTCCGCTTTGTAGTAAATTTAAGGAAGCCCCTATCAAGTCAGCTATCACCAGTCAAAATTCCAAAACTTGACAAACACTTCAATTTTTTTTTCTGGGGAAAAAATCACATTTCGTTGTAAAATTGAGAAGTGAACACATACTCTTGGTATTGAGCGTCGATTCTAACCCCTTGCACGCAAGTAGAAGAGAACTAGAAAGAGACGACGACGTGGTATTCCTCTCATACACCGGCTGTATAAACACGGTGCCTCTTCACATCACCACGAGTCTAATTTCCACATGCCAACCGAATCACAGGCAAAAGGAAGCAAAACCACGGAAAACAAAAAAAAGGGCAAAGACGACACAAACAGCATCATTCGGTCCCCGGCGATTTGGTAAACAAAGGCCATAATGCAACGCAGGTGACCGCAGGTAAATTTATCACGCATTTGTGCTCGTTTACTCGTCCTCGGCGGCTGCTGGTGTGTATTATTGTCTTGTTTTCCTCATTTTCGTCCTCTGCACACGATCTGAGGGGCAAATTCTCAGATCGCAAGAATTTCATTAACGACTTCCAGAAGCGTACACGACCGCAACGTCCTGAAACTGGCCAGTCAGCCATTCAGCGCAGCATTGCTGTTGAACTCCGCCGACGACCTGTTTGCGCCGCATTACACAGGGAGCAGTATGTGCTCGTATTTGAGCAGGTGATTGCCGTGAAACTGCGCTAGACGGTCCCCATAATGGGCGGTAATCGAAGTTTTATTGATTTAACAGAGTTTCACTGCATTGCCCGGCAGTTTGTCGTCACCGGCAGCGTTGTCGTTGCTGGGCTTGAAGACCGAGGCCTGATTCACTTTTCGGATACCCCAACTGAGTGGAAGCGGTGCGCTATCGCTCGCACCTTGTTTGCATCTTAAGTGGGTGTAGTGTCGGCTGGGGGTGTTGTCTGTGGAATCTGACACAAAGACAGGCGCGCGGCGCGCACATCTGTCAGGCGGAGGAGTGGATGTTGTCCATAGGCCATGCAGTCGATGTGGGAAACAAAGAACCTAAGCGCGCTGGCACATGTGAGTCAGAATTCCTTCGAAATTAGTCACCCTGGGCGGGCCGGGGTGATGGGCTAGACGGTGCGATGCATCGCTACGTGCGAGATTTGCGTGCGAATTGTCAAGATTTTGCGGTTGCGTTCAATGAATTCGCGGAGGTTTGGGATGAAGCATTTTCGGGTCAAAGACGGCCGAGGAGAGTGCCGATTACGTAAGGCTCTGCGAATCGGTCTGCCGTGCCGTGCGGTTCGACCGCCTGAAAATGTCAACCGGCTGGCGGTGTGTGTTGATTTGTTGTGCGGCGACGCATCGGACCGGGCTGCATGGTCGCGTTAATGGACTCATAAAATTTAAACTTTGTTTTCATTGCTCATGAATCGATAATTTGATCGTGGGTTGCATTCTACAGAATTTGGTTTTCTGTCTGCGTGGAAAACATGAGTGTGCCGCAGACAGTTGGGGTGCTTTAATGGGGATCTTTGATCACGTGAAATGGATGCAAAACGTATTTCGACTTGAAGTAAAAGAAAAGGAGGTTCCATAAGAGGGCTACAGAACATTGTAGAGCCTAATATTTTTGAATAAACTGTAGTTGCAATCAGAGAATGTTCATAGTCTCTCAAGCTATTGAAAACGTAGCTTGGGCCTTAACCAAGACACTGGATTAATAATAATTGTTGGCGCTACAGTCCAAAGAGGGACCAGGGTCTAGCTTGCTCATGAACTACTCGTGTTGTGCGCGCTACTGTTCTCTAACGAGTAGAGCGGACATACAGTTCTTTGCCAACTCCGAACGGCGAAATTTCAGAAGCTTTCTTAGACAGTTATTACTCTTTGAGTGTTGTCAGCAGCTCGAAAGAGGTGGTGCCGTGAAAAATTCGAAAAATTGGTGTTGAGCTGGGAGGCGAACCTAGACCCTTCGGCGTGTGAGCGTCGCACTCTACCCACGACGCCACGGCGACCATGAGCCCACGAGACCACCAAGACACTGGATTGGCTGTGGTGTAATTTGCAACTCTCTGTATTGCCGAACAGATGCCGCAGACTAAATTGTCTTCATTTTGCAGCAGCCACCACTTCACATCATGTCTTAGATCCCTCAAATACACCCGACTAACCACTCTCAATTGCGAATTGGTTAACGTCTTCGCTAAAATCGTGACTAGACACACACGGTTGTCTCTGCAATTTGTTTCCGTCCTCTTTATTAGTCCACTGCTCCGGTCCGATTGCAGACTGCGAGATGAATGAGAGGGGAATTTTTATATCCCCCGATCTTCGTGCATAAAAACTGTTCCACCGCACTGCTTCCATTCGCGAGCTATCGAGGGCGACGATATGCATGCGATTGATGGTTTTTTAGTTGATGGCTCCTTTCCTCCTCTTTCTGACAATCGAATGTTCAATGAAATATTTCACACTCGTCGACGTCCTTGGGACATAAGTCGATCGATCTTGCCTTGGAACGGGTGTCTTCCGTAAGGCCTTCGATCCTAATGGATGTTTATCGAATTCGAGCGAATGCATCTGCAACCGCTGCCGATTGAATATCAAACGAGTCCAGGGTGTGCTAGGAAGTACATAGTTTGCTCCCAAACTAGGTCATTCCGAGGCCCATTGGAACGCATGTCGTACCTACATGAACACGCAGAGCGTATCCGAAGTCGTATATCTTTCGTGGCGGTAGCCCCATTCGTCTAATGCTTTGGACTTGTGCCAAATTGTAGCGACAACTGCTGCTGGCTTCCTCAGTTTCGGTTTCGGTCGCACGAAATCGTGGTGCAACACCCACACCCACACGCGTGGGCAAGTATCGGTAGGCTCGGTGCCGCCAACCGCGGCCGGGTGCTGGTGTGCACTTTGATCTATGAGTTAAGATCTTTTCACAGCTCGCTGAATGACTAATCGCTAGGTGGAGCTATTAGGCCGTGATACGAATCTGGGGAATTTTTGAAGATTTGTTCAATTTTTTTCTATTTTATCAAACGATGACAGGAGACGGAGTCCGTTTTTAAGGTGAATTCAACCGCGAATGTGTATCTGGCAGTTGTATAGCAGGCGTGAGTAATGAGATGAGTACTTGTGAGCGTTGTGATTAAGCGCTTAGAAGTGCGTTGTGTGTGAAGCGAACAAAAGAGTGCCGTGTCAAATGCTGACAGTGGCAGCAAATTGATAGAGAAATTCATTGTGAAACTATTCGATGTAACTTTATCTGGTTTTTGTGTCTGTTTGTGGTATTTGAATTTCAGCACAAAGGAACTTTGTAGCGTTCACTTTTTGGGTCACATGTGGAGTTCTTTTTTGCCGCTTAAACAGGAAAAGTGACTTCATTTCTTGGAGTTTTTGAATTCAATTCTATTGCGTAATGGAGTAGCCGCAAATGCAATATTTTGTGCAAATGTTAGGCAGATAAATCATCGTTGTCGTCGACAAAAGGGACTACAAGTCTTTTCTGGTACCAACTGAACCACTTACAAGTGAAGTTTGCAATAGTACATTTTTGAATCATGTTCTGAAGGCGTTTTGATTGGATTGAACAAAAAACGATGATCTACAAGTCAGGAGCCAGAAGCAGACATTGAAAGGATTACCTCCACTTTAACTTGAAAGAATAGCATTCACAGGAAGGATTTCGATATCGTTTATTTGGACGAGCAGTAAGATATAGCAAAACCGACTATGGTGATCCAAGCAACACGAAGAGGCCGTTCACAGGCTTCCTCATGCCGCTGAGTTCTAGTTTAAAAAGAGTAAAAAAAATTCTTTTACCTCTAACATTCGGCTTTTCTGATAAATTGCAATCGCAAATTGTTTATACCAGTATGAAATAAGCGTTTTTTTGAAAGTAAAACACTGATTATTTATGGGAAAGTAAAAACATTTTATTCAATGTATTGGCCATTGTTTTCTACACATTGTGACCACCTTTCTGGTAATTTGTGAATACCACGCCAAAAAAATTGTTCGTCTTTTAAAGCAAACCAATCAGACACCCAATTTTCGACCTCCTCGTAGGAATCAAAGTGCTGCTCAGCCAATTCGTGTCCCATCGATACAAACAAATGGTAGACGGAAGGAGCCAAGTGTGGTGAATACGGCGGGTGGAGTAGCTGCTCCCAGTAAGTGTTTTGATTGTATCCTGAACCGGTTTTGCCTTGTGTGCAGATGCATTGTCATGGAGCAAAATTACCTTGCCGTGTCTTCTGTCATTCTGGTCGTTTCTCGATCAATGCATGGTTCAAATTGATCGTTTGTTGTCGGTAGCAATCAGTATTGACGGCTTCACCAGGTTTTAGGAGCTCGTGATACTGCACACCTTTTTGGTCCCAACAAACACACAGCATTGTCTTCTTGCCGAATCGATCTGGTTTTGCAGTCGATGTTGATGGTTGTCCCAGATTAACCCATGATTTTTCCCGTTTAGGATTCTTAAAATAAATCCATTTTTCATCGCCAGTAAGAATCCAATGCAAAACCGATTTTCTTTCGTGTCTTTGAAGCAAAATTTCACAAGTGTTTTTTCGGTTTTCAATCTGTCTTTCATTCGATTCATGTGGCACCCATCTCCCACACTTTTGGATCTCACCCATGGCTTTTAAATGGTCAGAAATTGTTTGCAACATTTAACATTGCTGCTTTTAACTCAAAGTCTCATCTCCATCCAATATCGTTTGCAATTCGGCGTCTTCAAACTTTTTTGGTGGTCTTCCACGTTCTTCATTTCTCACATCAAAATCATTATTTCTGAACCGTTGAAACCATCTTTTGCATGTTGCTTCTGATAGAGCATGGTCACCATATGCCTCGACAAGCATTCGATGCGATTCTGCAGCACTTTTCTTCAAATGAAAACAAAAAATTAATCCTTTCCGCAAATTATCATTTTCTCGTACAAAATTCGACATTTTTAACACGATGAAAAAATATGATGCTGTCTGTTCAAAGACTTGATGTATACTAAATATTTTTCACAGATGTCATAGCAAGCAAACAAACAAAAAAAAATAAGGGCTCGTTCACAACAAATGTTCCCTATCGAGACATTTGTATCTTGAAGCTCACTTCATACCGGTATAACTGGTATGTCTTTTTTCAGCTTTCCTTTTTTGGCTTAGTTAGACGGCTGTCTCAGCGATAAGGAAGCCAGCCATATTCAGGGGTGCCCATCAAGTGCAATTTTTTAAATAGTAGGTCGCTTTGACACACAGTTTTTCCTTCGAACTATTAAAAGGAGGTTGATATCTTTTCTGACATGTTTGTACTTACTTTGTACTTTGTACTCGAAGATATATTGAAAACAAATTTTTAATTAGGTGCAATGTAGCCTTTACTGTTCTTAAAAGAAGTTCTGGCCGAAGCTAGGCATCCGCTGAGACTGTTTGATGCAAGGTAATGTAAAAATTTCATGAGTCTGGTATATCAAGGCACAACTTTCATCGTTGCGCCGTTTGCACGACTGAGAGTGTGTCAACATTAACTAACCAGCGATCTTAACAGTTCAATGCAACATTCTTCAAACCTGCGGAGATTTCTGCACAGAGTTCTTGGTTTTTTTTGTGGTCGCCGTGGCGTAGTGGGTAGAGTGCGACGCTCACACGCGGAAGGGTCTAGGTTCGACTCCCAGTTCAACACCAACTTTTCTAATATTTCACGGCACCACCTCCTTTGAGCTGCTGACAATACTCAAAGAGTAATAACTGTCTAAGAAAGCTTCTCAAATTTCGCCGTTCGGAGTCGGCAAAAAACTGTAGGTCCCTTCTACACGTGAGAGAACAGTAGCGCGCACAACACGAGTAGTTGATGAGCAAGCTAGGCCCTGGTCCCCCTTTGGACTGTAGCGCCAACAATTATTATTATTGTTCATGGATTTTTAGCTTACAGGTTGCAAATAGCTTGGTAATTGAAGTCACGCGAACATGTGCTTCTTTCTGCATCGCAGATTAGTTCTTAGGCGGCTTGAATTGAGCAACGATAAAAATTCATGTTTTCTTATAAGGTGGCTAGCCACCACAACCAATCAAGGTTCCACAGTCAATTAAAATTGAGTGGCGCGACAGTTCATACAAAATCATGACCTTTCTTCTTCAGAAGCTGCTTGTGGTGTGTGAGCTTTTATTTTCTTACGAGCAGAAGGGACCTACAGTTTTTGTCAAACATTTAAGTTTTGGAGGTCTTTTGAGCGACAACAAAAAACTAGTTAAGGGTTATAAGGAAAATTAGAACTGGAATCGACATTGAGCGTGTGAGCGTGTCAGCTACCGCACTACGGTGACTTCTCTAAAATTTTGAATTATGAAATGTGTTCTAAGCACGACCGTTACTGTCGAAAAGCCAATCAATCCACAGAGAGTGTCAGATTGACTTGGATTGTGAAGTAGTGGTATCGGTAGACACCTCGAAATAAGGCTGAAAGCAACATCTCAGTTATTGATGAATCAGAATAATGTTAATCAATATTTTTTGTTTATTTCTTTTTAGACTGACATTGAAGAACATGCACATCCACAGTTTATGACACACTCAATCTTATAAACCAGAAATTCAAACCAAAGCGAATGGCCTACTTGACGATCCTAATTAGTCGCTTCGGAGCTGTCATTTAAAATCCCTTTGATTTTTTTCTTGTGGTTCATGAAGGAATAGTAATATGCCAACACTTCGTCCAATTAATAGTTCACGAGCAGGTACACCGGTATGAAGTGAGCGTCAAGATACAAATGTCTCGATAGGGAACAGTTGTTGTGAACGAGCCCTTATTTTTTTTTTGTTTGTTTGCTATGACATCTGTGGAAAATATTTAGTATACATCAAGTCATTGAACAGACAACATCATATTTTTTCATCGTGTTAAAAATGTCGAATTTTGTACCAGAAAGTGATGATTTGCGGAAAGCATTAATTTTTTGTTTTCATTTGAAAAAAAAGTGCTGCAGAGTTGCATCGAATGCTTGTCGAGGCATATGGAGATCATGCTCTATCAGAAGCAACATGCAAAAGATGGTTTCAACGGTTCAAAAATAATGATTTTGATGTGAGAAATGAAGAACATGAAAGACCACCAAAAAAGTTTGAAAACGCCGAATTGTAAACGACGTTGGATGGAGATGACACTTTGAGTCAAAAGCAAATGGCAGCAGTGTTAAATGTTGCACAACAAACAATTTCTGACCATTTAAAAGCCATGGGAAAAGTCCAAAAGTGTAGAAAACGGGTGTCACATGAATTGAATGAAAGACAGATGGATAACCAAAAAAACACTTGTGAAATTTTGCTTCAAAGACACGAAAGAAAATCCGTTTTGCATCGGATTGTTACTCGCCATGAAAAATGGATTTATTTTAAGAATCCTCAACGGAAAAAATCATGGGTTAATCTAATCAATATCGACTGCAAAACCAGATCGATTCGGCAAGAAGACAATGCTGTGTGTTTGTTGGGACCAAAAAGGTGTGCTGTACCGCGAACTCCTAAAATCTGGTGAAACCGTTAATACTGATCGCTTCCGACAACAAATGATCAATTTGAACCATGCATTGATCGAGAAACGACCAGAATGGGCCAGAAGACACGGCAAGGTAATTTTGCTCCATGACAATGCATGTGCACACAAAGCAAAACCGGTTCAGGATACAATCAAAACACTTACTGGGAGCAGCTACTCAACCTGCCGTATTCACCACACTTGGCTCCTTCCGACTACCGGTTGTTTGCATCGATGGCACACGCCTTGGCTGAGCAGCACTTCGATTCCTACGAGGAGGTCGAAAATTTGGGTTTCTGATTGGTTTACTTTAAAAGACGAACAATTTTATTGGCGTGATATTCACAATTTGCCAGAAAAGTGGTCAAAATGTGTAGAAAACAATGGCCAATACTTTGAATAAAATGTTTTTACTTTCTCTTTAATAATCAGTGTTGTATTTTAAAAAAAAACTCACTTCATACCGGTATACCTTGTATGTACAGCATAACCCCATCAAAAGTCGATAATCAAAGGGTCTTGCCGCCCAAATCTGGTATTTGAGTGACCTAGTGCTAAATGATTTTGCTAACATATATATCTTGATAATGACCAGCAATTTTGTTTGCCGAATCCTGCGTACAATACCGACTAACTTTCCCTCTAATAATATGGAAAAGTAACAAGATAGGCGTTTGGTTTTTGAAAATTGTCTGGCATTGTCGTTATTATGAGTAGAAATAACAAATCCTTTAACCTTAGGTGACGGTTCATACAGAAACAATTCATGCTGCAGTACAAACAGTCGTCATGCTTTTGACCCTCCAAAGAAACCAGAAATCGCTCAATTACAGGTCTGCACTTGTGAGACTTAAGAATACACTCCTAAACAACAAATTCCTAAGTGAGTCATCATCACATCTTGTAAGATTTGTATAAATGCTGCGTCTATCACTCTCGAAGGAAATGACGAATGTGCCACTCGGTGACAGATTTCAAATTCTCTTCAAAGTACCGATGACTACAACCTCTATCAAACGATTGCTTCATTGAAATTGGTTACTCTTAGTCTAGCGTCAAATATTACGTTCCGAGAAAGTCGTTTGTTCTGATACTTGCTGATTAATCAGAACTTATCTGTAAACCTCCCGTAAGCCCCTTCATTGCTATTCGCATTGTGAATTGACTTCTCTGGGGAAATGCTACCCCAGCGATAAGCTTTCCCACCGTTTCATTACAAAGTCCGAGTGCGGAAAATCTGACTTCATTACACTTGACATCTGTCACTTCAAAGGCAATCACAAAGTCCTTCAGATAAGTTTTATAACCCGGCGGTAGAGATGCCACAGTGTCTATGCGCAACTAATCAGAGTCAATTCATGCCACGAATTGGCAAATAGACTCGCGTTGCGATAAGTGAAGGGTCGCCTGATTTGTGGGCGTTTTAATTGATTTGCACTCCGGTGATCGTAAATTAATTAATCAGCTGGCGAATGAACGTTCTCAACGTGAGCGGAGGCAGTCAGCTGGTCACATTCAAATTCAAATTTCAGATTGACTTACCCATGGCGGCTGTACCCTTGGAGCGTTGTAATCCCAATCGTCCCTGCAATTAAAAGCAGCACAACGTTAGTAAGCTGCCGTCAGGCAAACAGAGCAAAACAAAGCAAAACTCACCTCTCCATGCGCTGTATTACCGGCATCTGTGCGGTGCTATCATGTATCCGAACCTGATCGGGTGTGATCTCCTCTAGGAAGACGTTCTTCGGTACTGGGTAGCGGTCGATGAGCGGGCTCAGCGGTCGACACGAACCACCCAAAAGCTCGTCGATATTTGTGTGGCGAGAGATGAAGAGCTTTTGTGCGTTAAACCCGTTTGCGCCGCTGCATTCCAGCTGAGTCTTCATCGGCGGCACATTATCGTAGGGGGACTTGCGGTGTCTGCTGGGATCTTCCAAGCCGTCTGGGCTGGCGCGATCACCAAGCGGCGGGGGACGCTCCATAACGTTGCTTGTGGCGTGGGCGACTTCGTCGTCGCTTTCCGATTCGTCTTCTTCGTCGGACTCCTTGAGGTTGTTTTCCACACGATGGGTCTGCTGGTCATCATCATTTTGCAGCCAGGCTGGCCTCTCTCCAGACTCCACGTGTCGGATGTTGAATATCTTCTTCGTCGGTCCAGACATCCACCAGGGCTTGTCTCCGTTGAAGTTGTTGTTGCTGGGGGATCTGTCTAATGGGCTTCCGTTCGGGATGCGTTTGTTTGGAGAAGTCTCCTTCGGCGATGCGGTAAGGCTTGGAGTTGTCTCTTCGTTCAGCCACCAGGGCCGTTCGCCAGATTCTACGCGACAGATGTTCAGTTTTATGAATCCGTTCTGGATTGTGTCCGTAGACTTTTTCGGACTAGCGCGAGCAAGAGACTCGCCGTACCAAGCGGGAGATTCGGGAGTTTGCTGCTTTGGACTGGCAAACTTGGGTGTTGGGGTGGAGTCTTCGATTCTGGGCCAAGGAACCTGCTCGTCCACCTTCGGATTTACCTGGATGGGTTCATTCTGCTGGTCCCACCAGCTGTCGTCGTTTCGGTTGACGAGAAGTGGATCCGTGAGCTCGCTGGGTTCCTCCTCCTCGTCTTCGTGATTTAGGGTCTTCAGGTCGTCGGCGAGGGTGTCGTCTTCGTCGTTCTTCAGCCACCAGCCGACTTCACCGGAGTCGATGTGCCGCAGCTTGTACCGCATGTCGTCCTTGAAGTCAAGAGCTGATGCCGTGCTTATTTGCTGAGACGTACTGTCTTGCCACCAACTGCTGGAGGTGTCGTCGGTTTCTTCGGTGGCCTCTGTCCGTTCTAGGCTGGGCGGCGCCGTTGTGGATGTCGTGCTAGTTGAATTAGGGGCGTTCGAAATTGGGTCTATCGACGTTTCGCGATTCGATTTTGATTCGGCCAGCGGAACCGTCGTCGTTTTCGAAACTTTCTGTTTCAAGTCGCTTGAGATACTGTCGCCGCTATTGCTCTCGCTGCTGCGACGGTCCACGTACAGCGGCTCGCTATTTGCGTCGTGTTGACGAGCGACAAAAAAATTCGAAATCGACCCTAATTTTTCAAGTAAATTTGGCTTGGCATAGTCGACGACGTCTTGGTTCTCGTTGGGTAGAGCTTTCTCGACCGGTGACGCCTGAGGTGAACCCAGTGACTCAGGTGTGCTAATCTCAATCTGCCTGCTGGCAGCGGACTCGGCAACGTCAGCCGCTAGTGGTTGTTCGCGTCTATTTTGGGACAGACTCTCATTGCGCGTTGCAGGAGCATCTGCTTCTCTCAGTGGCGACGATGTCGCTGAAGCTTCTGGTCTATTTATGGTCTTTCTATTATCGGGGGAGCTTTCGGAGTCCCCACTCGACTTGTTGTCCGCCCCTGCAATGACATTTGTTTTCGTGCTGGGACGGCCAATGGGTGAGGGCGACGACGACGACGGCGACGCCACCTTCGGCGCATGACATCGTTGACGGATCTTTGTCTCACTGCTGAGCACCTTCTTCTTAAGGCTGTTTCTGGTCGGACTTGGACTGGTTTCCGCTCCGCTGCTGCTGGTGGGCGACTTTTCTAACTTCTGCGTGAACGGAGTGGTTCCGGTTGGCTGGGCTGCCTTCTTGCCGTCCAGTTTGTCGTCTGAGTCTGTGCTCGTACTGGGAGTCCGCGACTTTCGCGGGCGGTCTGTGGGGCCCACGTTCAAGGCGGACTTGCGGAAGTCCTTGTTGGGCAGTTTTCCCACGGTAATGCTGCTCTTGACTACGCCCTCAGTCTCGGGGTTTACCTTTGACAGGTTCTCCACTGAAGCTTGCCGGGAACTCATTCGGACGTTCTTGGGCGGCGAGAGCTTTGACTTGAGTGACATGGTGGCTCTCACCTCTGGACTCTTACTCTTGGAGTCGTCCTTCTTGTCGGTCATGTCGGTCCGAGACTCACTGCGGCTACTTTTCGTGAGCGGGCTCACACTGGAGCTATACCGCAGACTGGGGGTGTATCTCTCGTGTGGACTGTACGATGACATACGGCTGCTCAGGCCGAATCTGGAGTATCTCGTGGAGTCGTCCAGTCGGTCGGACTGGATCTCCTTGTCAAGGCTCTTCGGCCGCTTGGACGACCGTTGGATGGTCTTTTCAATTGTCTTGGCCAACTCGACTCTTCTTGTGCGCACAACTGTTGTGGCGCTGGGAGGAGTGGGTGAGGTTCCTCGTGTGCAGACCAAAACCGCCACGAGAACTTCTTCCGAAGAGCTCTCCGAACTCTCCTCTTCTTCCTCTTCTTCTTCGGTTTCCTCCTCTTCCTCATCCTCCTCGCACTTCTTGTCCTCTGGAGTGATTTCTTTTACTTCCGAACCGTTTCCTGGTTTCTCCAGGATGGCAGTTGTTTTCTCGGCGTCTTTGTCGATTGAACGCCTTTCGGCGATTTCCTTAGCTCGGCTGACAGACCGTGCTCTGAAGTCGCTCACCGACAAGTACGAGATAGCCTTGTCGAGCGGCGTGGTCGACTGCCTAGTTATCGCCGCGGAGTTTCCATATTTGGACGTATATCCAGACGAGGCGTTGTTCCTGTTTGACATTCGGTACGAGGCCCCGTAGGTGGCTCCTAACTTGGTTTTTGACTCAATTGCCGGACTGGGATCACGTGATTTGCCCCTCAACGCTCGGGGAGACGGACTCGGTTCCCGACTCTTGATGCGGGTAGCAGCCAAACTCGACGTGGAGCGTAGGGTTTCTTGCGCTGGACTGGGGTCCCTGGACCGGCGACCATATTTGGAGAGGTTGCTCGTGGAGGTTGAGTATCGGCTGGTGGACACCTTAGAGTTGCTGGTCTCCTTCTTGCTTGGCGACAAGCTCGTTGCGCTGCCAAGATATTTCTGTTGCTGATTGCTGCTGGCTGAGTTGGTCGAATCTTTGGCTCCCTTGTCCTTATCGTCCTTGCTGGAGATTGTGGATGCTGGCGCAACTCCATACCGACTGACGTATGTGGTGACTGGTGGGTCACGTTTGACGCGGTAAGTGCCGCCAGAGAACGAGGGCCTGTACGAGGTGGGGCTGTTTATGGATCCGTATCTTGAACCGCTGATGTCGTCTCTGGAGGAATACTGAAAGGTAAAATGAAATTATTGCGGACCGAGTACACGACCTTGATGAACTTACAGCGCTTGAAGAACCCGATTTGTATGACGTTTGCAAGTTAGATTTCCAAGGAACCTGCAAGAAAAGAGAAGGAGATGAAAATGAATTGCCTGCTTAAAAGAGAAGGCACTGTGGGGAGTCTCAGCCACCGATGCATCCGACCAAGTTCAACGCCACAGGCGATGACTCCCAGCTGAGTGCGGTGTCAGCACACTCGACATATCTCCGTCGACTGTAAACACACCCCCACCCGATAACTGCTCGTTATAGTCTGCCTAACTGCCTGGAGCACCAAGCTTTAGCAACATAGTCCGCGAGCGCAGTCTAATGTCTCCTAGACTGCACTACGCACAGCGTGAAGCCCTTTCCCAACAGCAGCCAATAAATCACGAAATGTGTTCGATTACCTTTCGGACATACGAAGCAAGGCACATTCGCCCGAGGAATGCCAATTAGCTAAAAATACCGCCAACACTTCAGAGCGGTGCCAAATACTCCATAAGTACCCCGTGGCGGTGGCATTTCTCGCCTGCCAGCCGCCCAAGGCGTGATGTATTCCACATGACGCCGGCGATGGCAAGGGCGACGATTGCAAGGCGGGATCCACACTCTCAGTAAACACACTCGGCGCAGGAGCCACTTAGCCGGCAGTGACTAGCAAATAAATCAAATATCAGCCAAACCGCACACGCACACGCTAGCGCTGAGCGATTTGCGCGTCAAGTTCGCAATGACAAATACCCCTGGGGCAATAAACTTTCCCTGTGCATCAGCAACAGTTTGCACGCGCGTTCTATGAGATCTGCGCCCAGCTGTTGTTTCCCGCCCTGCACCGACGACATGGCTTTCGCGTTGAGGGCTCAAGTCCTTGGGCAAACGTCTGCGCGTTGTCTTGGGCGAGCACACGCCCGGCAGATGTTCCCCAACGGAGCGGAGTCAATTGGGGAGCAACCTGATTTCTTCAATTCCGAAGTCGATTGAAGTGTGCTGATTGATTCAGCGTCAATGAGGGCGTTCTTGGGTTGAGTGCTCTTTGGAAATCATTCCCTTTCAGCTGACGGGGCGTCCACTATGTGATTCGGAATTGAATCGCGGTCAATTTGTGTCGAGGGATGAAGTGGGCGAGGTGATTTTTTAATTCTATTTTCAACTGGCGTTCATTGAGTCGATTAACATGCGGTTCGGGTTCATTTTTGGGAGCAGGGGTAGCGGCAGCAATGATGAATGGTGTTGTGTCAGCCACTTGAACTCGTTTCAATCAATCGCGGCATTTTGACACCTTTCCGTTCAATGAATATGATTTGGGGGGAATTGGAATTGGAATTGGAATTGTGAAATGCCAAGCACTGAAAGGGATGAGCATAGTAGTGAGGCTTGATGGGAATGAGAATATTTGCTTTGAAATGAACGGACGTACAGCACGGGAAGTTATAGGATTTTGTGGAGTATTTTCAAGATTTCTTTTTATATCAGATGACAGGGCACCGGATCAGCACACATTGTTGCTTTGGAAGTCCTTAAAACCGTGCTATAACATCAAGAAGCTTGGAATAATCTTGATGGCACTTCTGAATGGGGGGATTTCTTAAAACAGGAAGGCTCGTAATACAATGGTTGGCTGCGCTGATTTTCCTAGGAGGTTCAAAGAATACAGAAGCACATCCTGCCCGTGTTTTAAAACGCCTCAAAGGCTTCTGGTGTAAGCGCCTGGTGTAGGCTTACGTTACCTCCTGACCCAAGTCCAAATTGGACCTGTGGTCAAACATCGAGCTATTATACCAACGCAATCATTTATGCGCAGCTTTGTGACTGATACTCGAAATACAGGGGTTCTATGTTTGGAGACTTTCAAATTTATTTCAATTTTTGTACCTTGGTAAAATGATTTTCACGGCATACAATCATTTAACAGAAAGAGTTTGTAATCAAAACAAACCAAATTCCAAAACTCAATGAACCTATGAGGAAATAAAAGGTTGTCAAATATCTCCTTTCCGCTTTTTTGATCTTCATTCAATGCTTCAAAAAAAGTGTTGCAGTAATCGGATTTAGTTCAAATTTGCAAATATTTTCTTCGCAAATAAGGAGGAGGGCTTCTACGAGGGGGGTATTATGAAGGTGCGCCTATATGGAAACAGATTATCGAACAAAACGGCGCATATTTGAACTATTTATTTTATTTATTTATTATAATATTAATGTACAATTAAAATTGTAATCAATATGAACTAAAGGGGCCAAATAGTTACGATGACTTACGGCCCTCGAAAAACTTACGTCTATATTGTAATGCTAAATTTTCCTAGGATACTTTCTAAAGTATTAATATTTGATTGGTTTGGCTTCTTGAGGAGATATAGCAGGTCTACATTGTGGTGGAGGTTGTTTTGCGGTGTTGCAGGTTGCGTTGATAAAAAGCATTGACTTAGGAGGTGGGTGATGGTTACTGGTCTACGGCAGGTGAAGCAGTTTGGAGGAGACTCCCTTTTGAGCAGATGCTGGTGAGTGAATGCGGTGTGTCCAAGACGGAGCCGGATATACATCCTAATATCCGATTTAGGTATATCGGTTGGGAATTTCGGCTGAGTTTTATTGAGATTAATTATTTGGTAGTGATGTTTATAATTCTAACACTCGCGAAATATTTGTTGTTGGCACTTTTGATTTATGTATTTTTTTAGATCGCATTGAGAGAAGGTGTAATAGGAGAGGATGGGTGCCTTGAGTGCGGCATTCGCAGCAGCATCTGCATATTCATTGCCCACAATTCCAACATGGCCTGGTGTCCATAGCAGCTTTAACTTCGTTTGTGATTTGATGAAGATATCACGAATTTTGGATGGGGTTGTAGAGTCGTTTTGTGGATTTGCTACGGCTTTTATAACAGACAGGCTGTTGGAGCAAATAATCCACTTACCTCTTGTTTGGGAATATTTTTTAGCGGCGTGAAGTATAGCTACTGCTTCTGCGGTGTATATGGAGGCGAGTAATTCACGAGAAGCTAATGCATCCTCAACGTGTCACTGTATGGTGTGGATTTTGGGCTGGAGGAATCATTGGACCTTTTTTTTATGAAAATGAGTCAGGTCATGTGCAAACAGTAAATGGTGTTCGGTATCGTGAAATGATAACCAATTTTTTCGTGCCTAGAATTGAATAAATGAATGTGGAGGGGATGTGGTTTCAACAAGACGGTGCCACATCTCATACAGCCAGAGAAACAATTCAATTGCTGCATCAGTCATTTCCCGGTCGTACTATTTCGCGTTTTGGAAACCATAATTGGCCGCCTAGATCGTGCTTATTTCTTCGGGGTTGTTTTTAAGTCGATGGCTTATGCGAATAAGCCAACGATGAGTCAAGCCTTAAAATAGGAAATTAGACACTGCATTAATGAAATACCGCAGCATTGATGCAAAACGGTTATTGAAAATTTCATGAAAAGATCGCGTATTTGCCAGCAAAGCCGCGGCGGCCATCTGGCCGATATATTATTCCACACATAACGTCATCCTGTCTACTTCACGATATAATAAAGAATTCACATTTTTCTTTTGTAGGCTTTTTGTACACTTTTTCTAAGACGTTCTTGTTTCCGTCTTCCTATTGCATCAACTTTATCCTCTTTTTTTGTCCTTTCATGAACTTGTCTCCAGGTTTCAGAAGAAATCTGGTCTAACGATCTGTGTGTATTTCCAGTTCTAATTTTGTATTTCTGATTGAAAGAAGTTAATTTTGGATAAAATAAGTGAGTTGAAATTGCTAACGATCAACGACTTTCTGAAGAAAAGATTGTTGTTTCCATTCTGGTGATTGTATCAAAGTTTCTATGCTGGTGACATCACCAGAAGATAGCATGATATTTTCTTCAACTGTGCCCGTAGTGGCTTTTGGAACGTTTTTCTCTAATGTGACTTACGTCCGTCAATAAATAAAATTACCTTATTAATGTATCCGTCCGGAGACTAAAAAATATACTCAATATTGTTTTCAGGATCCGAACATTTGATTTACAAACAAATTGCTTAAAAAATAAAAATTTCCTTTAATTAATCCAAGATAATAACAAATTAAGTGGCAATGGCCTACTTTTTGTTTTAAAAAAATAAAATAAAATAATTTTTACTTCCTTTATATGAGGTTGTCAAATATCTCCCTTTCGCTTTTTTGTTCTTCTGTTCTTCAATCAATGCTTCATAAAAAGTGTTGCAGTAATCTGATTTAGTTCAAATATTCGCCGTTTTGTTCGATAATCTGTTTCCATTTAGACGGCAGCTTCATAATACCCACCTCGTAGCAGCCCCCTCCTTATTTGAGAAGAACTCGGACAGCCACTTTTCACAAGCCTCTTTTGAGTTCCACTTCACACCACCAAGGGCGTTCGCCATGGATAGGAACAGGTGGTAACCACTTGGCTCTATGTCCGGGCTCTATGGTGGATGCAATAAAACCGCCCATCCGAGTTCCCGTAGCTTCTGACGAGTCATCAACGAAGTGTGTGGTCTGGCGTTGTCCTGGTGGAACACTACACCCTTCCTGTTGGCCAATTCTGGACGCTTCTGGTCGATCGCCTGCTTCAAGCGGTCCAGTTGTCGCAGTAGATAATGGAATTAAGCGACTGGTCATATGGGAGCAGCTCATAGTGGATGATTCCCTTCCGATCCCACCAAACACACAGCCACCAAGCGCCTTCCTGGTCCTCAATCCCGGCTTGGCCACTGTTTGGGAAGATTCACTGGCCTTCAACCACGACCGTTTTTGCTTAATATTATTGCATGTGAGCCATTTTTCGTCGCCAGTCACCATCCGTTTCAAAAATGGGTCGAGTTCGTTCCGTTTCAGCAGCATATCGTGGGCGTTGATTCGGTCCAGAAGGTTTTTTGCGTCAAATCACAACATCAAGATTTTTCTTGTATCTGTAGATGGTTTAACATGGTTTGGTGACTAACTCCCAAAGCCTGGGCGATGTCACGAGATGCTACATACCAGTCTAACTCGATGAATTCCATGACTCGATCGGTATTCGTCGTCATAGGTCTTTCGCTGGCTGACTTATCCATGGTGTAATTTTCATCGGCTCTGAATCGTCGAAACCACTCCTTCGTGAATCGAAGTGATAAAGTACCATCCATCAAAACACCATTAATCTCACGGAAGGTTTCTCTAGCAGATTTGCCTTGAACGAAGGAAAACTTTAAACGCGATTTTCGGCGTTAGCGAACTCCATGTTTACACGTCTATAACTGTTGAACGTAATACCCAAACTAATCATGCATAGCGTCGTTTAGTTTGATTGTGGCCCACGTGGCGTAGTAGGTAGAGTGCGACGCTCACGAGTAGAAGGGATCTACAGTTTTTTGCCGACTTCGAACGGCGAAGTTTGAGAAGCTTTCTTAGACAATTATTACTGTTTGGAGTGTTGTCAGCAGTTCGAAAGAGGTGGTGCCGTGAAAAATTCAAGGTGTTCAGCCGGGAATCGAACCTCGACCCTCCGGCGTGTGAGCGTCGCACTCTACCCACTACGCCACGGCATCCACTCTCTTTTATAACATTAACTTTATGTAATTCGGCAGTTGTTTTGTCCTTGAGTCTGATTCTTCAAGTTGTTCAATGCTGTACATTTTGTGCTTGGTGAAGCTCGTTTCTAGTCGGTTGTTTATCACTGCATAAATTAAGGGAAAGGTTTTTTTTTTCAAATTTTGTGTGAAAAACAGAACTAAGCATGTAAGCGCTTTCTGTTTGCTGATCATGGCACATGCATACGTTGACACCCTTTTAGATCAAAGGTCATTCGGAGGCCTAGAAGGTAAGAATGAGGAAGTGAGTGCCGAACTGTCAAGAAAATAAAAAATGGCGGAAATATTGATGAAGTTAAGAAATAAGTGTTGACTTTTCATTAAAACATTTGGGGAAATTGCTGAGGATCTGAATATATCCTGGGTTTTATCCATGAGTCGGGTATAACACTTGTATCACCATGCACGTCTCTAATCAGATCCTCAAATTTTTGCCCAAAAAATAACTAACAAATAATGAAATGCCGACGTTTTCCCAAATCTGCCCAGCTATCGCTCTGAGTTGTGTTATATTATATTGGCAAGAAAGTAGTTACCCGCGACCGTCAGGGTCCATTTCCTGTGAATTGTTTGTTTCTACTTGAAACCATCACCTTTGAAAATTCAATGTGTCGAAGAAATGAAAAGCGAAATAAAGTCGTTCTTTTGACACGCCCTTTGATAAACGGTGCTCAGTCTTCTTTAAATGTCCACGGTTTCAGTTCGCAATGTCTTTTTGCTCAAGTCTTCAATACAGCCTCCACAAAAGTTTCACGTTATACGATCGCATTAATCTTGATGCCATGATCCAAACATACGAGCGGAGAACGACTATTTTTTTTTATATTGTTAATTTTTCAGTGAATTTTTATTGATATGTATACCAAAGTCATGTGGCAGTTGTGGCGTAGTGTAGTAGAGTGCGACGCTCACACGCCGAAGGGTATATGTTCGTTCCCGGCTGAAAATCTCAAATTTTTGACGGCACCGCCTCTTTCGAGCTGCTGACAACACTCAAGGAGTACTGAGTGTCGAAGAAAGCTTCTCAAAATTTCGCCGTTTGGAGTCGGCAGAAAACTGTAGGTCCCTTCTACTAGTGAGAGAACAGTAGCGCGCTCATCACAAGTAGTTGATGAGCAAGCTAGGCCCTGGTCCCCCTGTGGACTGTCACTATACTATAAACTGGCTTATTTAATTACAATACAAGTTTTAAAATCTAGATTATTGACCCTAAACAGGTGCTTTCAATACCGTTGCTGATTGCTTTCCCATTCGAAGGTGTACGACTTCAAAGCACCTCTCTGGAGTTCAATTTAGACGGCTACAAACCGTGCCGTCTTAAATAACAGGACACTAAAGATATCACATCTTAGTCAATAGTGTACATAACTTAGAAATGTTAAAAAAAAAGTGTTTCGGTTTGGGTCTTAGAAATTACCCAGAAAGCATCGCGATGTCGAAAAAATGACAATTGAGTAAGAACGTTCGCTAGACGATCATCCATGAGGCGCGAGTACCGTCCAACAGGGAACATCCATCCCAGTGACCCCGTTCTGTTAAGGATTCAGCAAAGAAGGTTATAGGAAGTGAAAGACAGTTCTGATTGCCGAACAGAGATTGAACGTTTTTTGAAAATTGAATTATATATAGGCGCAAGTTTGGAGTATTTTTGTATCAATGTGGAATACTGCAGTGAGCGAAAATAACAATAAGAAAACGAACAGTCCACAGGGCTGCTCTCTCATGATTTAAGGGGGCTCCACATTGTATGTCATTACAAACCCAAGGTGTAGCGAGTTGTCCAGTCCTAGAATCGAAAAGACCACCAAGAAACTTTCTCTTTCACAAGCAAAGCGACAAGTTTCTTAAGCGAATCCGTCCACAATTTCACATTACCAAAAGCTATGTCATAAAATTGCCATAAAACTTTACGTTTGGCGTCGTAAAACACTCATTTAGTCTCAATTAAAGACGCATTTCACTCTGTCGCCTAGAATTTGTGTGACATTGCCAAGCAAAAGCAATAAACTGCAAACATAAGTCCGAAGCAAGAACTTCACAATCCGCGGCATTGCATGTCATTTCCATTTGATACGCCTGACAATCGACTATTAAATCGCGAGCGTATTATTCTATTAAGTCGCACATTCTTGGAGGCGCGCTTGTCCCACTTCGTCCAGCGCAGAGCGGGTGGGTGGTGCTGCTGGAAACCACACACAGGAAGCGCAAGTCGAACGTCTTTTGTTGCGTAATTCAATCAATTTAAGTGGAGTCGCTAATTTGTTCTGATGTAGATTGGCATCGCCTGGATGCCTTCTCTCCACCGGATGATGGTGGTGGCGAGAGCAGCATTCCTATTGAAACCGTCACAACAATGTTTAGATTCAAATGAGAGAGGAGGATGATTTGCGAGGGAATTTTCTTTGGATCAGATAAGTCAAGGGGGAAATTAATGATTCTCGAGCTGACTGGCGTGCCTTGTCACTTTGTGCTGAACATACGACACGTGAGTGACTTAGCTTAGTTTGTATTTCTAGCACACGTTAGCTGACACGATCAGTGCGGTTGACGGTGTCTTTCATTTCGATAAAATGATTCAATTGATGTCAGAAAGTGTCATAGTTCTACGAGACAACTTTTCAATTCATTTGATGAGCATTGCTGGACAGTTCTCGACAGGGATTCAGTTACAGCTGGCTACGTCTCAATCTGCTGCACCCTTTCGCGGAAATTGCAGCCAGTACGTCAAAGAAGTAGTTGCCAAGATAAACAGAGTCTTCTTTAAACGATCAGCAATGAAGCAGCACATTTCATGAAATATTTTGTGATCGATGATTTTCATACGTGCAAATTCACAAATATGCGACGATGGAAATAGCCAACTTTGTGATGATTATTGTGGTGTTTTCGGTAGTTTGTTGGATAGGGCTAAGTTTAACTTGGAGGAGTAGGGAAAACTATCAAGACAGCAAGTGCACCGGAAAACAGTCAGAAAACGCACAAGTGCCAGTTCTCAGTCCAAATAGAAAAAAAATACGATCCACATAAAAGAAATGTACACTTGCCTAATTTAAAGAGCTCCCTTTGGGCTGACAAGTATACTCATCTCCCAACGGGGTAACTCGCTGATGGCCGGACCTATGGGACAACACTAGCTAGAAAGCATGCAGCTGGGCAATTATTCTAACACTCTGTCATCCTTGGAGTTAAAATTGGCATTTTTGTGGAAGAACCAGATGTTATTTGCCTCAGGAAAAAGAATGCTTAAGAAGATACAAAATTGGCACGAGTAGGAGGAGTGGAAATGTGTTTAGTTGATAACATAACATACTGTGATTCGATCCGGTATCAATTAAATTTACGATTTTCTGGGAGCTAACAGTTGGAGATACGAAATCTTAAATTTCCAACAGTTTCCTGGAACTGGTCCACATGGTCAGTTTAAATGGTCACAATTGTGAAAATGAAATTAAAGGCCACATATGTTTTGAAGCGGCTAAAATGGATCTTGTAGTTAAAGAGGGTAAAACAAAGTACACTTAATTCTCTTTTTATGCGGTAGATACGTTCCAAAACTAACCGCACAAAAAAAATCGCATAAAAAAATACACAAATGTAGTGTAAAAGAAGGAATGTGTTCCATTATTTTCAAAAACGCATAAAACCAAAAAATCATATAAAAACAGACATTAATTGCATTATATAATTAGGGTTACGTTCCAAAATTTTTTAAAGGTTCATAGGACCAAAAAATCGCAAAGAAAAGTCGATATTTTAATAAAAAAATAAGGATACCTGAGAATTTTTGAGCAGAGTATAAAGTTTTGGTAAATTCAAATCAAATACATAACATTACTTTATTTTTAATTAAATATATTTATTTTACATTACTTTAATTAGTAGTTTTATAAAAAATTTATATTTAGTCATTTTCTTCACTTTCTGATAACAACCGCAACCTTTTGTGAACTGGCGCGAAATCATTTTCATCACTGGAATAGACAGTCAGTTCATTTTGTGACGAGATTGCTACTGCATCAATAGATTCAACGTAAGTTTCGCCTGCTGAAGGTTCTCTTATATTAAGCTTTGCGAATCTTTCCGTAATTCTTTATGAAGTTCTTGATACCCAGAAATGCACAAGTGATAATTCATTCTTACACAAATAGCATTGAGCATATTTAACTATTGTTTGCTTGCTCTGTATAGGAGAAATATTTAAAAAAGGGAATCCCATACAAAATACTATAGAAAAAAAAAAAAGGAAAACCTCAAAATCTTGTACAAAAAAATCAGAATTAGATTCTCAGGAAAAATCGCATAACTTCAAAACCGCATAAAAAAGATTCGCATAAAAAGAGAATTGAGTGTACATGTTGTCATCAAGAAAGGACACATAACATGGACGTCTCGGACAAACCATTACACTTGGCAACAGAAACTTCTTGGTAGTCATTACTTCGTCTACCTCAGCTCCGCGGTAAAAGGGGACAACAACATCAGTACCGAAATCAAAAGCAGAATCACTCTTGCCAATCACTGTTTCTTTGGACTCATGAGGCAATTGAGTAATAAGGCCATCTCTCGAAGGACTAAGCACGCTTTATATAACATCCTGACCATCCCAGTCTTACTTTATGATGCGAAAACCTGGCCTTTACTAAACGCTGATGAGGAGGATGAGGAAGACTAAGGGCCTTTTCTAGAGAAAAGCTTTTCGCGCGATTTTTGGTCCTGTTCGCGTTGATGGCACTTGGAGTAGAAGATTGAACGAACGATCGACTCTATGGACTGTACAGCGACATGAGCCTGGTCTAGCGTCTTTGGGTACTTTGCTTAAGATGGCCTAGCCAACGTATGGAAACCTCTGCTCCGGCCCGAAAAGCGTTCGAATCAGAGCCATTGGGACAACGCAACAGAGGACGGCCTAGGCCAAGACGACGCACACAAGTGAAGAATGATCTCAACTAACTTGGAGTGCGCGATTGGAGGCAGCTAGTGAAAGATCGTGCTGGCTGAGGCATGTCGGTTGAGGCCCAGGTCCACCCCGGACTGTAGCGCTACAAGAAGAAGAAGAAGAAGAAGAGGAAGAAGAAGAAGTACATGAATAAGAAGAAGAAGAAGAAGAAGAAGAAGAAGAAGAAGAGGAAGAAGAAGAAGAAGAAGAAGAAGAAGAAGAAGAAGAAGAAGAAGAAGAAGAAGAAGAAGAAGAAGAAGAAGAAGAAGAAGATATGTTTTGCGTTTATTCTTTCACTCGGTATATGAGTGAATCTGTGGATATATATACAAATTGACTTATTTATCAAGTAATACTATTATTTTAGTGCATTCATGTAAAGTTGCATATAAATGTGATTATTAATTCGCGTTTTATCTCTAGTTAAACAGAATCATAATGACAACTGAGATGATGATGGTGAAAATCCAGCATCGCGCTGTAATTAAATTTGTCACTAAGCAAGAAAAAAATCAAAAAACTATTCAATAAGAGATGGTGGCTGTTTACCAGAGTTCTGCACCCTCATTATCAACTGTGCAAATGTGGCCAAGTATGTTCAAGAAAGGCAGAGAGAGCATTGAAATGTGGCGAAGTATGTTCAAGAAAGGCAGAGAGAGCACGAAAGTGAACCCCGCTCCGGCTACTGCTTGTACGGGAGAAAACATCAAAGAAGTTAAAAAACTTGTTCTTGAGGATGCCCGAATAAAGGTGGAAATGATGGCAGATATAACCAAGCATTCAACTGGTACCATTCACACCATTCTTCATATTCATCTTTACCTTTCAAAGGTCAGTGTAAGGTGAGTGCCACGAATGCTCACAGCGCCTCAGAAAAAAGTGAGAATCACATGCTATAGAAAGCTTTTGGAGTTGTGTAGTGAGAACGCAGACTGTGTTATGAATCGAATTGTTATTGGGGACGAAATATGGGTTCACCACTATGATTCTGAAAGCAAACAAGAGTGGCATAAAAATGTATTAGACCCCCGAAGAAGTTCAAAGTCACTCCGTCTGCTGGGAAACTCATGGCTACAGTTTTTTGGGACTCAAAGTAAATCTTGCTCATTGAGTACAAAAAATCGATGAAACCATCAACGCTACATCCTGCGCTTCCACTTTGCATAATTTACGGGAGGAAATTAAAAAGTAAGCTCGCAGCGGGTGTGTTGCTTCTTCATGACAGCGCTCCTGTTTACACGGCGCGAGTTTCCAAGGCTGCAGCCCGAGAATGTGGTTTCGAAGAAATCCAACACCCACCCTATAGTCCAGACCTTGCCCCTACTGATTATTTTCTGTTTCTGGATTTGAAAAAATGTCTTCGTTGAAAAATATTCTCGGATGATGAAGAACTCAAGTCGGCAATAAATGGGTATTTTGCAAATTTACTTTTTTGAGGGTTGTTTTTGAGGTTTCTCAAGATGTGACAAATGTTAGAGCTGATTATATTCGCATTTTTCTTCATATCGATACCGAGAATATAGTACGCCCCTCGTAGTTGTGATTTACCCCTATTTATTGGAGTTTACCCAATTGGTTCTTCCTTCGTTTAGTGATAACTCAGATTTCTGGTGTTTTTGCAAAACCTTGTGCCTACTACCAGGAAGGTCCATGTGGATGTACACGGCAATAAAAGATCTCTTCTCTTCTTTGCATCACCTGCTTGGTGGAATAAGCTTTCGCGTAAATAAGCGACTGCTGCTTTCACTGAGCTTCTAAGAGCGGTTTGTCTTGGCTGCACAAGGGCTTGCCCTAGCACTACTGGCTCTGCTTTTGATGCATGACTGATATTCACATCTTGGGATTCACATCAAAACCATCTTCGGATCAAAAAGAAGTGCTCGTTGGTTCAATTCGCATTGGACCTTTAATGACGTTGCACACCAAGTCCCCTATTGTCGTCTGACACAAAGGCACAAGTATTCCAGTTTTCGTGGCCTAAACAAACTTAACTGTCCCTGTTTCCAGGACTATCTCTAGCCAGAAACTGAAGAAAGGGAAATTGAAGAAGAGAAGGATCTGGAGCTGAAGAACGCCAACTTTAGGCTTTGAATTTCTTTAGGTAAATTCGCCGCGGTTTCTTAAGCAGATAACTTTGTGATCCTAGTAGTTACGAACTATGTTGTGTAAACAGGTGGAAGAGGCGAAATTATTGCGTTTTTAGCGACAGCTATGCTGTGCTTAAGGCCTTACTCAACCCTTTAAACACTTCCCAAACAGCAAACAGCCGATTTTCAGTCCTCGAATGCAAGTTTTCTCTTATTATGGTCAGCAGCCTAAAGTCGCTAAGACTCGTCTGGGTCCCGAGACGTCACGGGAAACGATATTGACAATCAATTTATCAGGTAAGTAGCAAAACAGGCATAAATAGAGCCCAAACGCATTTTGGGACCAGCCGCGTTCTTGATAAGGGCTTCCATCGACAAATTGGATTCTAGACACAAGAACAACAAGAAGAAAACAAGTCATGCTGTCAGAAATATTGCAAAAAAATTCAAGAAAAAGTCGACCCGCTTTAATTTGGTTACGAGGAAAAATCGCTCAGCGCCAGCAAAAAGCCCATCTCGCCTATAATTAACCCAAAACCACTCATTTGATGTTTAATAGCAAACGCTTAAGACTTGTGTAAACAGGCGATTCCAGAAGATCTTCCAACGTCTTCGAAACCGACACATGTCACTTGATTTTCATTTCGACCCACTATCCCAGCTGTTCGTTGACAGCAGAAAGCGAATTTTCGGCTAGTCTAAATTTCACAATCGTCACTTGTGTGCCGGCCTAGATAGCAGAACACATATGAAGACAACATTTCTGAAGGGAAAAATATTACTTTGAACATTCTCATTTTTGAAGCGCACAAATTGGCAATGGTTTGGCAAACTCACGCGGAAATCTGCCGCGCGTAACACATTTCGAGCCCCACCAGGAACACATGCAGTGCCTCAGTGCCCGGGTGCGTCCCTAGGCAATCGCACGGATTTTGATGGCGTGTGCCAGAAAATCAGACCGAAACAAATTCACTGTATACATCGGTCTGCTCAATTATCGCTCTCGCAGCGACACAGACTGCCGGCAACTAATTCTGAAAGCGAAATGAGTCCGGCAAATATGTCAGATGTGACAGGAAAAAACAAATTTTCCTTCTCTGGGCACCGACTGCTTCTCTATTTTTTATTCCCTGCATCCGACCCCGCACTCACGCACAAGTTGACAACTATCCGGTCTCAAAGGTCGACTCTTCATGGTGCCCTTTGGTTTGGCTCCAGCCGAACACTAGACATCCCCATCCCGGTGGCGGCGGTGAGTGCGTAAGAAATATGTCACCTTTCTACAATTCCAAACTGCATCCGATCGCGCCATAACCCAAAGCTAAATCGGGAGCGAAAGTGGGCGCTAAGCATCGCAGCCAGTTCCCGCCAACATGATGCACAATCCATCCGTAGTGCACGCGGATACGGCCAACTCTCGACATGATGAAAACGATGATGGGGTATTTTTAGACTTCCTCTGGGAGATGATACAGAGACGCGCCCAGAGCCACCTCTCCGTACCAGCACCGAATTAATGCGCGTCTCTATGCGTCCCAAATAAGAAACTATATTTATGCAGACAGTAAATTTTCGGAGCATATAAAAACGCGGCAGTGTTCATAAAAATCTCCGCTGGCCGCCGGACGTGCGCGCATCTCTCTAATTAATTATTAGTAATGAATCAATCAATTGCGTCGATCTAATGAGCACCGACTGGAGCGCTCGAAACTGGGTCGACACATGCGGCTCGCATCTAGGCTCCGCACCGGCAGCAGTTTGAGGAGTTTCCCGCGTCGGGCACGGACCCTGATTTGCAGACGTGGCAAAACCGATAAAATTGGGAAATGACTCACAAGGCGCTGGGAAATTTATGAAATTTTTAAGTTTCCCAAACGAATTGTGAGCGAAGAACTCTCGTCCCGTCGTCATCAGAGCGTGCGGTTAGTCATTAGTTTGGACGTGGACGAATGCCGCGGAGGGACGACAACGAAATTCCACACTTCACTGCAGAATCGTTTTGCTTTTAGGCTTATTAATAAAATCTATTTTATGATGCTTCAATGATCGTGATTTCTTTGGTGGTGGTGTTGTTGGTGCCGGTGGATCCTCTCGTTGGGTGAGCGTGTTGGCGGGCGAATTATTGGATGTCGCTGCTGAAATTAGCTGCAAACGATGTCAATGAAGTATTTGTTTATTTTGTTACTGCAATAAATACCGTTAATATCGTGCAGCTGCCTACATGGAAGACGCGTTGTTGGCCGGACAAACACAGATTGATGCCGGAAACTGTACGTGCTTTTGATTTTATATCCGCTTGTGTTTTGTAACAAGCCTTCAAAAAGGAATGTATATGTTAAGTGATTAAGACCTTAAACGGATCTTTATATAATAAAGGAGCAGCAATACATACAAAATGCTTGTCGCTTTGAACTTTGAATGTCTTCTTATTGTTAAATTTCTAAACAAACAAGAATGACTTAACGATACCCCAAGGGGGAGTTAATTCCAAACTGCAGCCAAAAATTGCTTAAAGGATGTTTTGAATTGGAATACATCTCGAAATATTTTCAATTTCGGGCCACACTGTAGCTTGTTGAAAATGTTACATTAAACAAATCTAACATCCAAAGGAAGCAAGTTTCTTCTTTTTTTATTTATTCAAAAATTTCCAATGGAAAGTTCCAACCAGTCAATTTGTTTTGATCATCGGAAATATACTTTGCCGAACTTTGTTATAAAAGAAGGTCAATCCTGTTCAGTCTCTCTTGATTGCTTCACTTAAACGATACAGTTGTTCACAGCAATGTATTGACAAGAGACACTTCCCTTCCATTACTAACCAGCAGCGATAATTGAAAACGTCAACATTCCAGCCAAATTTGTGCGTGAGGGATGACTGTGTGGAACTCCTTCTACTTCGTCAAAGTCAAATAGATCAACTAAGGCCTTCAATTTAAAAATATTAAAGATTTGACACGACATTTGTCGTTGCAAAAACACAAGTCAACAACGGAAATATGATTTATCGAAAGCTCGTTCCGCGAGTGACAGGCGCGAATGACACTGACATAATTGGAAGAACACAGCACACTGTTCATGGGGCATTTGATGAAATTGTAACGGAAGCGGATATACTGTTAATGTTCTTTAAATGAAACACGCTGTCATCCGATCACTTTTTATTTTTCAAATAATGCGTTAATCGATCTGATTGATGAGTGTCCCCCCCATATGAATGCACACATTCAGTCTGCGCACAGTGGGGATAACTTTTCAAACTTTATTAACTTTCTGCCAAATATTTATGAGATCGATCCAATCAACAAACACAAAATAACTTTCAACGTTAGCCTAAGGTCTCGTCACTCTGGCTAATTGCTAAACAACAGTTTTTCAATTGCTGTATTAGTTGTAAATAAATAAATAAATAAACTTTCAACGCGTCTTGCAACAATGCAGCATCAAGAACGAAAGCACTCCCAATGCACCGCATGTTCAGCTAATTTAAGCATTAACTCGAAAATAATTAAGAGAAATTGTCGAAATACCGCATTTCTCAGAGAGCACAAGCTCAACCCACCAGAAAGAGAGAGGAGAAGGCTGTCATTGAGTTACAAATTCATTTCACCACCAATAACTGACAGTGATTAAATGTTGGCCGCTACAAAAAAAAAGAATCAACGAAAAATAAAACAACAAAAAGGAAACGGCAACGAGATACGAGATTGTATCGAATTTTCTATTTTCGGCAATGAAACTGCTCCAATTTTGCCCGTTGCGGTGAATTTTTTTATTTAGTGGGGGGAACGTCATGGGAATAAATTCTCATCTATTTTCGCTTTCTGTGGAATGAAATTTGTTGCTGGCCCAAGTTGAAATGTCATGCATTGTTTTGAAATAGATTGGCATGCAATTCAGGATCACGTAACTTTAGACTGATGGCAGTGGTTTGATTTGTTTATGCAAGTGCAAGTCAGTTCTGAGCGAGACGGTTGTGAACGATTGATGTCTTTTTGGCGTGATTTGAGAGAGCTTCAACTTTGGATTGTGATATGTTGCAGTACATTTGTTAACTGTGGAGGGAAGAGAATTTTAAGTCTGGCTTGTGATCTATAGGGTGTAAGCGCAAATTTTGAACATTGTTGAAAATAACATTGTTGAGTCGCAATTGAAACTCTTAATTCTAAGCCAATGTGCCTAGTCTAGTTGGCACCGTGGCAGGTATAATGATGTCTTAAATTCTCTACAGTAAGCCACCACCAAAGGTACGCAATCACAAATCCTTGAATACAATTGGCCACTATATACTGTTGACCTTATTTCACAGCTGATTTAGATGCTCGGTTAGAAAAATTTATCTGGGAAAATGTGAGTAAGACTTACTCAGTTATGGCTTCAGCTCTTTTTTCTTATACACGACTTTTGATATAAATTAACGAGTACTACAGATTTTCGCAGTTTTGTATATAAAAAAAGTGACATTGGCATGTACATATTTTATTCCGAAATTATAATAGTAAGGAATTCTAATAGTTTTTAAAGCCAGTAAGAAAGGGGTTGCCCAGACAATGTGCTGGGATTGCTGGAAGTGTGTACCGCCAGGAATACAAGCCGAGTTGTTAACATTAGTAATGAACCAACTAATACTCTTAGGACGTAAGATCTGTATAAAACACAACCGATATATATATAAGACTATTTATGAGAGCGTGGTGGTCGCCGTGGCGTAGTGGGTAGAGTGCGACGCTCACACGCCGAAGGGTCTAGGTTCGACTCCCAGTTCAACACCAATTTTTCTAATATTTCACGGCACCACCTCTTTCGAGCTGCTGACAACACTCAAAGAGTAATAACTGTCTAAGAAAGCTTCTCAAATTTCGCCGTTCGGAGTCGACAAAAAACTGTAGGTCCCTTCTACTCGTGAGAGAACAGTAGCGCGCACAACACGAGTAGTTGATGAGCAAACTAGGCCCTGGTCCCCCTTTGGACTGTAGCGCCAACAATTATTATTATTATTACTTATGAGAGCGTCTATACTGGTCCTCCGTTTACAACCTAGAAGTATGTTGGAAGTTTTTTTGAAATGTGTTTCGAAGTTTGTTTTTGTAAAATGAAACGTTGCACAATTTGCAATCCTGCATAGAGTTCTCTTAGAGGGATTGACCAAGTTGATGCACATTTTCATTGATTTCCATTTTGTTAAAAAGATAAACGATTTTTGAGGGCGCTCATGATCCTATTTATCCTCCGCCAATGACCTTAATTTTTTTTTTCCAAGCTATGTTCAAATAAAAGCTATACAAATTCGTCTTATGTCTGCCAAGTGTTCTTATGCCATGTGATCAAAGCCATCGACGTATAGGACTTCCCGTTTGCTGAAGTCAGTAATAAGTCCCGCAAACACTGCTATATTCCTCAACATATGGTGCAAAGAGAAAATATAACTTCGGCAGCCTGCATTTCTGGTTGTGTTCCTTAGTGACTTCGGTGGTCACAGTTCATTCTTGAGGTGCCCATTCTTCAATTAAATATGCTGAAATTCAGACGACCAATTAGATATAGGGCGTCAGTCCCACCAAATGGAACAACGCCTTAGAATTGTTTTATCGTAACATTGGATCCCTAAATATATTCAGTTTGGTCCCAAGCTGCTACGATATATTTTCCTTTCCCTACCCAACAAAAAAGTCCCTAAAACATCTTGTGGTGCTTTTAAAATTGATACGAGTATACTTGTGCTCATACAATTAAACCCCTATTACAATAACGCAATATTTGTTATATAATATGAATACTTTGGGCTCTTTTTTAATTTTAGTTTATGTTTTGTAAAAATCAGTTATTTTGCTACAGGAAATACAACGGTATAAGATTAAGAGAGATGCGTTCCCAATAAATGTATATATTTTTCCTATATTTAATTTCTGCGGCTGCTCATACATTTCAGCCATTCAGTAAGAATTGTGATCCAAAGTGTGTGTTGTATATCTTAAATAGAAGAAGAACATGATATTGATGTATGAGAGGGCAGTACAGGCTTTGTGGCTTTGTGGTGAGCTTCCCTAAGCTCGCCATCTCGAAATGAATCAGCTCTAACCTCAAAATCGTTTGAGAATCAAAAACATTTGCATTGCACAGACAGAAGGACAGGCATTCTTAAAACTATCGTAGTTTGGAATATATTGTGGTTGTACATAGGATATTCTCGAAAATTGTGTCGCCAATTAATCCCACCAGGCGAGTGAAAATAAATAATAATACTATAGAGTGTGTAAGCCAAATTAAATATCTAGGAATAATTGTAGACAATAAACTTTCTTTTAACGAGCATGCTGACTACATTTGTGGAAAAATATCAAAGAAAATAAACTTCCTATTTAGAATAAGAAAAAAGATTTCAAAAGACTGTGCAATTAATATTTACAATTCTGTTATACTACCACATATTGACTATTGTTCTTCTATTTTATTTTTATGTAATGTTAATAAAATTAACAGTCTTCAAACTTTACAAAATAGAGCAATGAGATGTATACTTAAATATGGATCAAGATCTCATAGTATTGATATGCTAAATGAGTTGAAATGGTTGAATATCAAACAAAGACTGAAAATGAATGTACTAATTTTTATTTTTAAATTAAAAAATGGACTATTTCCTGTATATTTACAACGAAATTTGCAATATGTAGGAAACTATTATAATTTAAGAAATGTAGGAGACTTCCGGTTACCCCTATATAGGAGAGATAGAACACAAAATAATGTTTTATACAAAGGTGCGAAATTGTTCAATAACTTAAATACTGATATTAAAAATCAAACCAACATTATTCAATTTAAAAAGCAAATTGTTCAACATATTTTAAGATTTTATTAAGAATGAAATTGAATTTGTAAGAGTTTATTGTTAAACTAATAAATTAATATCTATCTATCTATCTATATAAATTCCAAAAATACCGATATGACCGGCCTCCAGTTTACGATCGCCTTGATCCTGGGTTTTCGTAGTGAGTGGAAGTGAATTGAATGAGTGGAAATTTTCATTTTGCTATAAAATTTTGTATGCTTCATGTGATGAAAATCCAAACGCCATTGGAGACACACTCTTTGAAGTGATTTGTGGGCGGTTACATCTTTGTGTCCCAATTGAGATTAATGGGAAGAGTTGTGGTTTCCCAAAGACTGTGCAACCGGCCACACAACGTGCACTATAAAAGTTATATAATCTGTTTGGGAAACACCTGGGTAGGTGCATAAACATTTGCGTAACGAAAATTCCCTGCTAATAAAGGGTGTCCCAACAAGAACGCAAGAGTTAAATTTGGCACCATTTGAATTGTCATTGTTTGACATTTGAACAATTTTTATTGTTTGTTAGTAGAAGGTATAAGGTTAATAAAAATAGAGCGCTACACGAATGAACAATGCATTCTCATTGTGAAATTGTTTTACCAAAATGGTGACAGTTTTGCGGCTACAGTTCGCAAATTGCGATCAATTCGGGGTTAGAATAATTCTCCAAAAGAGTCAACTGTAAAGCAATAAATGGAAAAAATTTGCTGAAACTGGGTCCGTAACTGATGTAAAGGCAACAACCAGTCTTTGACCAGGTCGATCAACCGAAAATATCGCAGCAGTACGTGATGATGTCGCTCAAACTCCATCCACCTCAATTCGAAATTGGTGTTTCCAAATCCACTATGCAGCGAATTTTGACGAGAGTTCAATTGACTCAGGAACTGAAGGCAGCTGACCATGCACAGCGAAGGGGGTTGGTTAATTTGGTATTGGAGAGACAACATGACAATGCTGATTTTGCCGATAAAATCATCTTTACTGACGAGGCCCATTTCCATCTTGATGTCTTCGTCAATAGGCAGAATTGTCGCATTTGGGGCGAGGAAAATCCTCGAGTGATTCACGAGAAGTAAATGCATCCTCAACGTGTCACTGTGTGGTGTGGATTTTGAGCTGGAGGAATCATTGGACCTTTTTTTATGAAAATGAGTCAGGTCAAGCGCAAACAGTCAATGGTGTTCGGTATCGTGAAATAATAACCGATTTTTTGAATTGAAGAAATGAATGTAGAGGGGATGTGGTTTCAACAAGACTGCGCCACATCTCATACAGTCTGAGAAACAATTCAATTGCTGCATCAGTCATTTCCCGGTCGTATTACTTCGCGTTTTGGAGACCACAATTGGCCGCCTAGATTGTGCAATTTAACACCATTGGTTTTTTTTCTTTGAGGTTTTTTGAAGTCGATGGTTTATGCGACTAAGCCGACGACGACTCAAGCCTTAAAAGATGAAATTGGACGCTGCATTAATGAAATACCGCAGCATTTATGCAAAACTGTCATTGAAAATTTCATTAAAAGATCGCATATGTCCCAGCAAAGCCGCGGCCATCTGACCGATGTGTTATTCCACACATAACCTCGTCCTGTCTACTTTACGATATAATACAAGGTATACCGGTATGAAGTGAAAATTTTTTAGTATACATCAAGTCATTCAACAGACAACATCATAGTTTTTCATCGTGTTAAAAATGTCGAATTTTGTACCAGAAAGTGATGATTTGCGGAAAGTATTAATTTTTTGTTTTCATTTGAAGAAAAGTGCTGCAGAGTCGCATCGAATGCTTGTCGAGGCATATGGTGATCATGCTCTATCAGAAGCAACATGCAAAAGATGGTTTCAACGGTTCAGAAATAATGATTTTGATGTGAGAAATGAAGAACGTGGAAGACCACCAAAAAAGTTTGAAGACGCCGAATTGCAAACGATATTGGATGGAGATGATACTTTGAGTCAAAAGCTGGTATACCTGATAAAGAACTTACGATTTTTTTTAAATATCTGCGTTTTATTTAAAATTTAAATCTTGCATTCTTGTTGGGACACCCTTTATTTTTTAATCTAACCACAACCAAGTTTGGCAGGAGTTTGTACCTGGTGACGAGTAACATTGGTGGATAAAGCAGAAATAAATAAGAAAATAAACAAAATACATTGCAAAAAACAAAAACAAAAACAAAGGAGTATAAGAGGGGTAAAATAATCTCAAATAATGGTCATTTGAATAAGAGACGAGGAGCAGGCTTGTTAAGTAAGCATGTTTATCATGCGAAAAGAGGGTACCACAATTTATTTAGGAATCCGAAGGAAGGCACTCCATTGAATCGTTACTATGGATTTTTAATTATTTAAAAGTGATGTCCACCAGTTTAATATCGAGTCTGAAAGTATGTTTTGAAAATCAGTTTCGAAAAGTGCGTGACTTAAAAAAAAAACGGATGAGAACATTTTTTTTAATTGCTGACATTTATTTTATTGAATTTTGTGTAAGATGAGTCCCTGTTGTAAGCACTGAATTAAAAAAACGCACTTGATACCTTTAGATATTCGTTTTATGCATTCCTTTATTCTTTCGTGAGGTTACCCTATATTGAGTTTGCTAACGAGTTGGTTGCTTATTGTTGTTTTTAGAAACAACGTTCTGGTAATCTTTGTTATTGTTTCGTTTTCACAAACTAAAGTGACGTTATTTTCTAAATCATATAACGGTATTGAAGTGTACCCCTTTTTGGCTCATCCTGCCACAGACCCCAATATTCATCACAAATGTGAAACAAGAATAGCTCTGGAATCAATTCACAGAATGCTAAATTTTCATAATGGAAACCGCATTTAGTTGAATTAAAGAATATAGTCGTACACTACGTAATTTCACATGTTGAGGTAGTATCTTAAAAAACAAAAAAAAAAATGCAATCTTCATTTAATCTTTCACGTTTCAAGATTAAGAATTTCAAATTTTTAAACTAAATATATGTCAAAGACTAAAAGTGGCCGCCGTGGCGTAGTGGGTAGAATGCGACGCTCACACGCCGAATGGTCTTCGCTTACACGCCGAAGGTTCGATTCCCGGCTGAACATCTCGAATTTTTCACGGCACCACCTCTTTCGAGCTGCTGACAACACTCAAAGAGTAATAACCTTCTAAGAAAGCTTCTCATATCGTTGTTCTGAGTCGGCAAAAAACTGTAGGTCCCTTCTACTCGTGAGAGAACAGTAGCGCGCACAATACGAGTTGTTGATGAGCAAGCTAGGCCCTGGTCCCAATGTGGACTGTCGCGGCAACAATTATTATTATTATGTGTCAAAGACTAAACAAATGAGAGAGAGAAATTTAATACCACTACGTTCCACTCCTGAGCTAGACACTTCAAGGATTTTTCTCTTCAAAGGATTTATGGGCTGTCAATTATTTGACTCACTTATGACAGCAAAAACGAATGCAGATGTTGCAGTTCGCAATTGCTGTATGGAAAGGTTTTGAAATAATGAAACCTTCGTTTTTTCTGGATAGGTTTTATTATCTGTAATACAATTATCTTTGCAATTATAATTCGAATTTCTATTTTAAGTACTTACTGTGTCGTTCCCTTTCGGCGGGCAATTGCTACAAGAACGAGCTGTCAATTGCAATTCACCGCATGGGTAGGACACAGTGTGTTGGGTGCGTATGTTCGCAAGGTATATTTATTTGAACTAGTTTTCAATCTTCGTTTCAACCAATGGTTAATTCAATTAATTCAGTATACGAATACAAAGCAATTTCGTGTGTAAACTTCAATAATAACTGATTAAACATAATTGATTATTGAGAAAATTTAACAAGATAATAACTTAAACTGTATAATTCAGCGAACAGCAGAACTGGATTCTAGTCAAATGCAGTTTAAGCTGGAAGTTAGATACAACGCATAATTACTTTGTGATTAGCTTACAAAAAGCCGAAATTCGCAGTGAAAAACTGGAAATAGTTTAGGAATCGAATCCGGGGCCGGCTTACAAGTTAACGCATCTACCCACTGCAATAGAAATGAAAGCAACTTACAAGACTACTGCTGTGCACTGCAAACAACAAGGTTCTTTTGCCTTCGAGATCCACGCATTTTTCTCAACCCTTTCGATAGAATTTAAGCCAAACACCCACCAATAGAATATAATAAAATTAAAATATATACTATGCAAGCAAGGCATGAGAACCAAATGCAAGCGTGTTGCATGGCATCCCGTCTTTAGTAAAAGCGACATGCAGTTTAATAACGGCTCCGAAGGACAGAGCGCCAAATCGTTTTCTGAGCAAATTTTTGCCAACGGTACCTTATCAAGAACACTTTCAAATTGAACGAATAAAAAATGTGAAGTTTGAATTTCCCACACGGAATACAAATGTTTTGTTTATAGGGTTTGCTTTTAGAGGGCTGTGAACACTCTTAACTGATTTAAACCAAAAGCTTTGTGTCTGTTATATGAGGAAAGACGAAGGAGGTGGTGGTACTACAGATCTGTCACATGTAAACACGTCGTAAACAGACAGAAACACATTTTATGCTAAGTTTGTTCGGCTTAAGATTAACTGCACATCCGTAATAGAAGTTGGTACAATGGACCAGTATTTGAGTCTAAGTGCTCCAGTGTAGTTGATCCCAACCTCCAAACAAAAAAGAAAAAAATAGAAGTTTGTGGACTTAATTCATGGCTGCATTTTATGAAATAAAGAAGCGGACATAGTGTCCTGTTGGATTTTAAATTAGTCGATCGAGAAAGGAGGCCCATACAAAATAGGAGCAAATTACTTAAGCTTCAGACAAATATAGGTCATATCCTATATCCCCCAAGTAAGGGGGAATGAAGTACTTTTCCTGTCGATGCATTTCTGGCGACCCTAATTATGACACCATTCCAACTAAGTATTCTGTTGTCGAGGTTAAATAATTTTTTTTTTTTTCAAAAACACAAATGTTGTGAATGTTAACTCCAACAATTATGTCCCATTGAGAGCTCAATACAGATATAGCCTTAATGGCCGGTAGAGTCAAAACTCCTAACCCACCAGTATAAGGTTCTAAATAAAGCTTTTTCTGATCGAAAAATTAATTCCTCGAAATGCGGCCTGCACTCATTCTTATGTTCTTGGTTCCCTATCAACCATACAGCTTGAACAGAAGAACAATAGAGCAAATTTCTTTGCTCTCATTACACATTTGTACATCAAACTTTTTTACGAACTCAAAAATTAAAGTGACATAGTTTGCAAAAAAGAATATTTTTTGCACGTTCTAAAAGAGACCGATCCAATGTCATTACAATAAAAGCTTGTTCTTAGTCCTTTTCAAAAAAACTTTATCCTCGAATAAATGGTACTATTTGGAGGAGAAGACAAAACCACGAACTCTTAGGACGACATCAAGGTATGACTGTTGTCCGGAAAGTTTACGGCGTAACACCGTCCCATCTAGATCTAGCATACGGACAAACAAAATTTCAGCTAAGAACTTTTGTAGCACAATGGACCAGTCTTTGAGTCCGAATGCTCTAATGCAGTGTATTCCAACCTCCAACAAAAACAGATCTTCTTTAAGACAGGGCGTCAAGGTTTCAGAAAAACGGGAAGACCAATTCCGCAGTGTTCGATCCCGGATCGTAGACAACTTAGCCCGGGGAATGGAAAGTAGTATGCTGGGAGCTTTTAACTATGGAGAGCTGAAATCGCACAGGCTCAGATTCTTAAAGTTAATAAACTGATGAGGCATTTAATGAACAAATTTTTGTTTCTGTTTCAACTACAAAGTATCGCAAGGAGATGACCTCTGATTCTAAGAAAAGTAATATAGTCAGAACTTAAGAAGGAATGATGATGATTCTAAGAAAAGCGATATAGGCAGAACTTAAGAAAGGATGAGTTGAGCCAAAAATAACAGACGTGAGGAATAATGACGTTTGGAGACAAACTAAGCGGCTACAAGACTTGAACTCATTCAAAATCATTGAATTTGAAGGGTCCAGGAACAACATCTTGTCCATGCAAGAAGAGACTAAAAGGTGCTACAGCTCTGTAGTTCCCACAAGTGGCACTGATTCAAAAATCTGTCGAAACATAATAATAATACTGTTTTCTCACGTTAAGGTCTCTGACCTTCAGACATTTGAATGTATCCCAAGGAATATAGCTTATAGACAGCACTGAGCTGAAATACTAAGCAAGCAGACAATTTAAAAAAAATTCACTTGTTGCCACTTCACTTGTTACAATTTAACGCAACGATAAAAATCTCCATTTTCAAGTCGAAAAAGCAATAACCCTTCATTTTTTTGCAAACATCACTGTCCTCGTACGTCAGATTGACAGCTCGTCAATCTGGCGCTACTTAAATTGTATGCGGTGGCAAACAATCTGCTATCCTGCGAATTCCTCCCTTCCGACATATCTTCACAGAAAACCGAATAAAGAAGCGATTCGCTTCCTTGATGAACGAACGAAGATAAGTCATGGTCAATCGCGAAAACACTCTTGATCGAATTCTTTCGTGTGCAGTGGTACAAGAAGTTACGTGTCCTGTTTTAAAAGCATCTTGCTCGTTCTTTGGACCAGTCACAAAGCCTTGAAGTCAATTAGTCAGCGTTTAGCGTTCGCCTTCATCAGATAGGGAAACATCGACTAAAACGCAGAGTTCCGAATCAAAATTTACGACTGGCCGCAGTCACGTAACTTCAAGACTCCAGATGGAACGTTTCACATTCTACACATGTTTCACCTTGTGTAGCCGACCCAATGAAAGCCAATTGTACACAGGAAGCAATCATAGAGCCATAGAACGAGTGTATTCCCAATTAAATCGATGTACTGTGTCTCAATGAGTGAGATTCTTGAATGGCTTCGGCCACCAGATGACCTACGATCGACAATGATCAGCCAACAACGTCCACCCCCGTTCCCTGGCCGCATGCGTTGCAAAATTGATTGAATTTTTGTGTACATATCGCTTTCAGTAAACAAAAGAACAGAGGAACCAAAATAAAACCGAAACCACCACGACTACAACCAACACAGGCACAGCCACAGCGATACTTACATAACTTCTGTAGGAAGACATAATTCGGTTTTGGCACGGCCTTTTATTTTCGTAGCACCTCTACTCTATAAACATTTGATGTGGGAGTTGTGTGGAACACGAATTGTGGTGCATTCCCGTGGATACACGTTTGGCTGAGTTGAAATTTTTATTTCTCCTCCTTCGGATGCACTCACAGAACAGAACAGCACAACCTTTCACTTTTGTGCACTCTTCGGCACTTGTTACTCACAGCGCACTCGATGGGTCTGACAACGCGTCCGCGAAAGATTTTCCAGTTCACAGGCTACCCGAAGAGCCAACACGATCCGATAGAGATGACGACGCGAACGAAGGCAGCGTTGCGGACGATCGATCGGTTTCAATCGATCCTCGTGAAGTGAAACAATTAAATTAATCAACGACTTAAGTGCATTAACTAGAGACACGGGGTGTAAGTGCGCCCGATCGCTACCGCCGATGTGTTGAGAGATGTCGAGCCAGGCAGGGACGGGGGAAGTGAACGAATTCCTTTCCACTGCGTCCAAAAAATACGATTTTCTCTGTCTGTTTGCGGCACGCGTTCACTGCTTTAAGGATCCGAATAAGAACAACACTCCTCGGCAGATGAAGATTTCCGATTTATTTCTTTCTTGAGTTTTCCTCCTCACACCCGACGGCCGGCACGCATTCTCCACGATCACTTTTTGAGACGACACGGATTGGCGAGCAAACGAACGAGCGAACGGGCGAGCGAGCGAGCGTTTCTCTAAACACGGCGCGCTGTGCCGTAACTGATGCTACTGTTGAGTGTGTCAGCCCCGCGAGCTGTGTGATGCAGTGTTGAGACGTATTGGATTTTGTTTGAGGAAAAACTCGTTCATTCGAAAACTATTGGCCGCTACTGAGAGCGGGAGCGAAAAATCTACAAAAATACACACGCCACGGGAAAGTCGTCGAAAAAATTCTCAAAACGACGGAAAAAAGTTCAAAAATTGAGAATCAATGCCTCTTTCTCGGCTGCGGTGGCTTATTTTTGAATTTTCGGCGTGCGTCTATTTGAGAAGAGGCCGCCATTCGCAATGAACGGCCGTCGCTGGTGTGTTTGTTTGAGGAGAGATGGAATTCTCTTGGGGCGAACGCGATATTCAGATGACGTAGATAGAGACACCACGACCGCAGTGACGGTGACAATTCTGTGTGTGAATGCATTGCTTAATGAGATTAAGAATTATATTTGGAGGGGATCGGAGTTGGGGTGGCGGATGCCTGTCGAACTTATTTAGTTGAGGAATTAATTTTTTTCTTCAGCCTCGAATGAAGGGGGAAGTTGCAGTGCGATTCATGGGAACCGCACGACGTTTCTTTGGGTGGGGAAGTGAATTCGTCTGCCTGAGATTTACAAGCCGCTGTGCGTGGAGGGGTCATTTGTGCAGTCTTAGCTCGAACTTTTTGAGCTCGAGTGATTCTATGGCAACCAATACTAGGAAACTTAAACTACTTGGCAGTGGTTTGATGCAAGTTTTGCCTGGAAACTACTGATCGTGCTTTAAGTTGAAAATAATTGCTTCTGCGTGTCTCAAATATGAGCTGTTTTATGTCTTTTCTTCACTTCGACATTGCAAAACAGAATTTAGACTCTTCTTTTCTAATGTTGGCTTTTGCACCAGCTAGTCAAATGTTTAGAATTGGTTGGTAATACAGACCTTGACTGAGAACCGGCGTCCAAGTAAAGGGAGCAGAGTTTGTGGGATTGACAAAAGAAACTCAAGGTTATTGTGACATTGAATAGAATGGCACCTTAATTTAAAATAAAAACAGAAGGAGAGACAGTTATAGGTTAGAAACGCGGTTCTGTTTTCCCAGTTCATGCTCTTCTTCGAGCATCGTAAAGCATACAGTGCGCCTTTTTAATGTATAGGGGACACCCGCTTGATCACCAAGATTGTGCATTTTAAGAGATCATTTAAATTATTGATTCTAATTCTGTTCGTCATATTATATCTCCTCTGGGTATCTGTTATTAGGAGTACCACAACTCAGAGTGCAATGAAGACACAAAAACTGGAAAATTGGCCGTGAAACGAATTGTTTCCGTTCAAGATAGGTTCCCGTACACAGAAAATGTGAACTTTGATTAGTACTCAGAAAAAGAAGCCCACTTCTCCACATCAACAAAAGTCGAAAAATTTTAAATTCTTCTGCGATGAATTTCTTGGGAGGGAAGAACAACGCTATAGGATATCAGAGCGATGCTTCCTTTAGCGACCCCTGGGTTACCACCGCAACCACCGTTGTTTGACGAACTAATGTCTGTTGGATAGCCCTCTGTTCAAATGCTTCAAGGAAGTGAGGTAACGCCTTATAAAAATCCGTATCAATATTAAATTCAGGTGTATGTGCCTGATTTGCATTCACACCCATTCAGAGGAGAAGGATGGCAAGATCAACGAGATTATGAAATGATCTCGCAGATAATAATAGCTTTAGATCTGATGCCGAGATCGTCCTATAGGTCTTAACGCATAGCTGGCCAAGGACGAAATCTTTGCCAGACTTAAATCGAATAACATAACCTGCACGATAACATATCCGGAAACGGACTTGATATGTTGAATTTCTCCTTGCGGCGCATATAAGGGGTCCTTGGGGTCACCTGATTAACCAATCACTATAGTCACAATCAATCGATGGCGGACATTCCTCCAGTATTCACGTTGTCCAAACACTCCGGGAAGACATTGGAGAAAGATATTTTAAAAGGCACTTTACCTACGCCCTCTTTTGGAAAGAAAGGTATTTCTACTTTCGTCACGGAACTTGATAAAACAGACAGAGTTCTTAATCTTGATCCTATACAACCTGTTGAATTTGAAAAGACTGCCAAAAACTAGGCACTGTACAGCTTGTCTGCAAGCTGTCATATGTGGCTTTAAGACCGATGTCGGTGAGTGTCGGATTTGACTTCTTTTCGACTTTTTGAAGTGTAAGAATTTAATGTATGAGTGTAGCCTGACATTATACCGATAAGAGCCTATCAAATTATTTAAGTTCGCTTTATTGGCACTATACGATAGAGTCGATACAACAGCAAACTAACATCTCGATAAAAAAAGAGATACTTGTGGAGCAGGAAAATGAAATGAAATTCCAACTTATCGAGCTGACTTTCCTATGACCATATCTTCCAGAAAAGTGGAGCTAGCACTCAACCAAATCATAAGCTGTATTTAAGAGTTTTGTACAATCCGTCCATATTGCTGCATTGACCTCGTCTAACCCGGGGGACAAATATTTACATAAGGTTTAAGTGTAACGTCACTCTCGACCGTATTTGGGTTGTAATCGCCATTTACCAGGTATACCCGTATGAAGTGAGCGTCAAGATACAAATGTCTCGATAGGGAACATTTGTTGTGAACAAGCCCTTATTTTTTTGTTTTGTTTGTTTGCTATGATATCTGTGAAAAATATTTAATATACATCAAGTCATTAAACAGACAACATCATATTTTTTCATCGTGTTAAAAATGTTCAATTTTGTACCAGAAAGTGATGATTTGTGGAAAGCATTAACTTTTTGTTTTCATTTGAAGAAAAGTGCTGCAGAGTCGCATCGAATGCTTGCCGAGGCATATGGTGATCATACTCTATCAGAAGCAACGTGCAAAAGATAGTTTCAACGGTTCAGAAATAATGATTTTGATGTGAGAAATGAAGAACGTGGAAGACCACCAAAAAAGTTTGAAGACGCCGAATTGCAAACGATATTTGATGGAAATGACACTTTGAGTCAAAAGCAAATGGCAGCAATGTTAAATGTTGCACAAAACACAATTTCTGACCGTTTAAAAGCCATGGGAAAGATCCAAAAGTGTGGAAAATGGGTGCCACATGAATTGAATGAAGGACAGATGGAAAACCGAAAAAACACTTGTGAAATTTTGCTCCAAATACACGAAAGAAAATCGGTTTTGCATCGGATTGTTACTGGCGATATTATTATTTTAAGAGTCCTGTTGAGAACTCACGTATAGTTCCTACTGCGTAATGAATGTCCCTTATCACTGTACTCAATGTAATTGAATATTGCCTTCCTTCTTTCTCATTACGCTCATATTCTATGTTTTTGATTTCTCATTATGCCATAAGTACTCTAATTTCTCATCTAATTTGTAAAAGCTTATGTGCTCTGTGTTTCAGCTCACTGCATTATGTTAAAGCAAATGTAATTTATCTCTGTTAAATGATCTTGTTACGCTCATACTATGCTTATGTAAGTACTTGCTGTATATCTTTGATAATGTTCTCAATTGTAACGAGACTATTTGGATTTTTGAATGTATGATTTCGTCATCGAAGAAGATTGTATTAATAAATACTAATTTGTAACGTTTTTTTCAGCAAGGTTTTTATTTCTAATTCGTACTTCTAAATTGTATTGTCGTTAAAATTAATTTCGCTTTTCGCAACAAGTCCTAAACGGAAAAAATTATGGGTTAATCTGGGAGAACCATCAACATCGACTGCAAAACCAGATCGATTTGGCAAGAAGACAATGCTGTGTGTTTGGTGAGACCAGAAAGGTATACTGTACCACGAGCTCCTAAAACCTGGTGAAACCGTTAATACTGATCGCTACCGACAACAAATGATCAATTTGAACCATGCATTGATCGAAAAAGGACCAGAATGGACCAGAAAGCACGGCAAGGTATTTTTGCTCCATGACAATGCACCTGCACACAAGGCAAATCCGGCTCAGGATACATTCAAAGCACTTGGCTGAGAGCAGCTTCCCACCCACCGTATTTACCAGACTTGGCTCCTTCCGACTACCATTTGTATCGATGGGACACGCATTGGCTGAGCAGCACTTTGACTCCTACGAGGAGGTCGAAAATTGGGTGTCTGATTGGTTTGCTTTAAAAGACAAACCATTTTATTGGCGTGGTATTCACAAATTGCCAGAAAAGTGATCAAAATGTGTAGAAAACAATGGCCAATACTTTGAATAAAATATTTTCACTTTCCCATTAATAATATAAGTCTAAGTATAAGTCAGTAGAAATGATTTTTGGCCATCCTCAGAATGAATTGTAAACAAATTCTATTAAACTTTCTTGGGTGCAAGCTTCTCACGCGTTTTTCTTTCTTTTATTTTCGTTAGAGAATTTTTAGCTTTTTCTTTATTGACTGTTCTTAAAACAGGCTTATTTACTCGAACGTAGACTTTCTCCCAGAAATTGTTTAAAAAGACTTTATTTGGAATCTACACTTTACGTCATATTGCTAGTTGTTTAAGCTAACTTATAGACAAAAAATTTCGAGAGTCGATTACAAAGCTCTATAATAGAGAAGAATCTAATAGAGAAGAATCCTGAGTGCCTTTTTATTCGTAGATAAATAAAAATTGACGTTTCTGTAAAAGCCTTTTACATAAAATGTATTATGTCAGTGTTCATACCTACAGCGATGCAACCCGATTAATATTGTAATCTCCATTTATAAGTCAGTAGAAATGATTTTTGTCCATTCTCAGTATGAATTGTACACAAATTCGATTAAACTCTCTTGAGCGCAAAATGATGTTCTTGAATTCTTACAAAATGATGTGTATTTTGAAATATTCATCTAGGAGCACTAGAATAAAGATTTCCTTCCATAAACCAATGTAAAGATCTACGACTGCCTAAAATTTATCTATGTACAAAGCAGAACAGACTGCAAAAGTAATGTCAACAACAATAAAGAACTTTCCTCTCCCGATGTTTAAGAAAAAAACTTTAAACCATTTTTGAGCACTTTTGTGTTTCAATATTAATTTCAATAACTCATCTCTGTAATGGTGCATTTACTCCTACACCTCCACCATGGTCTGAGTTTTCTGAAGGCACAACTCTTCTGCGGCAACTTTGAAACTGGTGCCGCAGTCACTGGAAGTTCACTCAACGTCTCACCAGACCTAATACCCAGCGGACACATTAGAACCGCCCATTTTTTTTCGTTTTCATTTTTCCACACTGCGTGGCTCATTTAAAAACTCATCACCTGAGGCGGAAATGCCAACCTATTTAATGACCCACATGGCGTCTGTGAATTATTAACAAGTAGTTATTTTTAAATTAAACAAACAAACCAATCCCCGGCCGCAAAGCGTCCATAAATTTTCTCCAAGAAAAAATCCAAACGACAAACTTTGCGAGTTTCCGGACGTGGCCCTTGCATCCCAAAGGCCCGCGGAAGTCTCTTGCCATCTGCTGCAACTCGTAGTAATCTAAAATTAAGTTCGGACCTAGCTCGCTCGATTTACACAACTTGATACAGAATAAATTTCCGAAGCCATATAAATTTTATTGGTCCCAAGAATTTCTACATGTCACCGGGTGCAGCTTCAATTTGCGCCTGTCGCCAAAGTTTATTGGTGTTTTTAAATATTTTGCAAAACTGAGTCATTAAGTCGGAAATAGATCGCGGAGGATCCCTTTCTTTTAATTACCAAGCCAGTGAAATGGAAGAGCCTCTGGGGAGCGAAAAGCTTTCGCCATCGCGTCTAATGCTCCGATAAACAAACATCCCACCACCTACCTCAATTTAAATGCCTCTAATTTTCGAGTTAATAGTTCGCATATGCGCTTCTATTTGGGTTTACTGGTGCGATTGGGGGAAGATTTACGCCGCTTGTCTGGCGATGATTTTCAGTTTGAATGCTGTATTTCGAAAGTTGTGCCTTTTGTTGTTTTGCAACAAATGGACACAATCCACTCGGAAAATGGGCAGCATGTGAGTCACGACACGGGTGCGTCTGTGTAGTTTTGACTCTTTCTTAGGGGAGAGGATGACAAACTGGTGTCAACATAAGTGAACTTTCTTCAAAAGTGTATACTGTGGCAGTTGATAGCAGAATGCCTTTGGATACATTGAAATTTTTTTTTTTTTCAAATTTTCACATCAAAAGATCCAAGAAACACTCACTCGTTCGTATTGCTTTCCCCGACCAGTGCCAACGACCCGTCATTCACACCAAGCAATCCGGCGGAAAAGCTCATAGAGCGACGCATCGGTTTAATTTACGAGATAATTAAATCGTTAAATTCAAAATCGTATCCTAATGGCGGGCCACAAGTTCAAGAACACGGAAAACCCAATTTAAATGCGTCTGAACTGTTCTTTACTTCATGTTCTTTACCGGCAGTTAATTGGTTTTCTCTTCACTGAAATCTGATAAATTGTTCTTTCTTTGATTGAGCGTAGAAACAGGAAAATTTTTGGAAATAAACGAAAACTGTTGATGAATCATAATTTTGAAGAAAGAAAATCAAGAAAACTAATTTTACAAGCCAAACGGCAAATTTGAAAATTTTAAATTTCCTTCTCTCGGTGAAATGGAGCCATAGGCGAGTAATCACAACTCGCAGTTTGTGCTGATCTCAACAATAATTTCCTTTCTGTTTTAAGTTCCATTCAGAACAACATTTGATTCTACCGAAGGGAAAACCGATCGGAAAGCAGTTATGATTACGCATTTTCACATTTCGCCCACAAACTTTCGATCTCTTTCATAGTCTGATGACAACTAATTGCTCTCAAACGTACAACTTAGAATGCTCACTTTAAAATAGTTTAATTTTTGAACAGCATTCCCAGCTCGGCTTTCTATAAAGTTGCAATATGGGTAAGTAATTGAGCAGAATATTGTTACGCATGTCGTCAAGTCTTTAAAAAACTAACAGAAGCCAAATATTAGTCAGTGATTCGATTCCTGAGCGTCAAATGTCATAATACTGCGAACTCTCTACTTTAATGGGAACCGTCAAAAGTCGAAAAGACACCTATACGCCACTCTCGAAGCAGCTACTACGGGGAATGAAATTAGATTAGACGGGAGAAAACTACATCTCAACAGTCACAACGTTTAATAGAAGTGTTTGTTGCTGTTTAAGGGCAATCCTAAATTTTGCGTAGCTACATGATTATAGACATAAAATGGATTCACTGCTGCATCGCAAAGTCCAAGGAGATTTTGAAACGGTGGACTCCACACGGAAATATACAAAAATACTCCGAAAGCAGGAACGATTTCCTTTCGGACGAAAAAGTAAGGCCGGGACTTTACTGTGGCTCACAAAGTACAGTCTCCATCGACCTGAAGAGGGCGCCAACTTGATACACATTGTAGCTCGTTGCCACAAGTATGTCCTACTTGGAGTTAATTAAAAGGCGAGGAGTCGACTTATGTATACAATATTTTATTTAGATAAGTTATTATCGGCGATTTCAATGTAAGTATTGATCAGTGTCACTATCCCACTGCTAGTTATGATCCGTGTGACTTTCTAATTGCGAGTGTCTTTTGTGTGATCCAACCCATTCCTTTTATTGCTCCGTAGGCACATGCCCACGTTGCATCCCTCGGCGTTGGTGGGATGCGAAGGATATCCTCTTGTGCGTCGCGGGCACCGTTAGGTTCGTTGGGTTGTTTACCCAACGACGTACGGACCGCGATCGCAGATGTTATTTTGCGTGGAAGGATATCCTCGCGTGGGTTATGTGCCGTTGGGTTAGTTCACGTACTGCGATGTGCTGCTGAGTGTGCCGTTGCGTAGTCCGTTCAGTATGCTCAGCTGCACTGGTTGGCCGGACGGTTGGTGTGGTTGTCTGCCACAACATAAAGTGGCCCTGTTTGGAGCAAAAAAAGGGAAATTTCACCACAGACTCACACCTTTACTTTCGCCGAGATCAAAATCATGGGTTTTTTTTGCTGTAAATTGTACCCCAACCGTAGCCTTGTTCAGATCCTTTGTAATGTCCTCTTTTGTCTCCAAACTAAAAAAAGTCCCTGTATACATATGTATAAAATATACCATTGCCAAAAATGTATTTTAAAAACTGACTAAAGTGGGAGTCATTATGAGTCAACTGTTTCCAGCTGAGGGAGTGAAATAAATCGCTTAAAAAAATGTTTCATCTGTTTGTTCGCAATTTCCCCGCTTAGGTACCTCCACCGAAAACTAGTGCAGTAAATTCATCAAAGCACAGCCATCATTTCGCCCACTAGTTGAAATAAGGAAAACTCAAGACCGACAACCAAATGAAATCGCACACTGTACACAAACAAAAACACACGGCTTTACTTGGGGGAATAGTAAACATCTACGGATCTACAGATTTATCTAAGGAAATTCATTTTAATGACATGTATACAAACAAATCTATTTTTGCAGCAGGAACGCCAATTCACAAATCGACCTCATTCTGTGCTCCTTCTCCGTTGCTCCCCTTCGCACTGCGCTCCATTCGCACACAGCGCACAGCGTACAGCGCACAATCTTACGTCAGGATGAACTTCGGTTTCTTCGGCTCGCCCCCACAACTCCTACGTCGTTGTCGTTGTCGGCGCAAGCGGTGCGAACAGTTCTAGGGTATTCCAATCGCTAAAGAAGTTCACCAGCATCAGGTACGCGTAGCCGGTGTAGATGTAGACCCACATCTGAAAGTGCAATTGCTTGGGGGGTAAACTCTTGCGCAGCTGGTGTAGGTAGGCCCGTCGACCGTCTGTCAGCAGCTTGCTGACAAAAGCTCCCCCAAAATAAACAATACTCAGCAGCAGAATAATCCGACGTATGTGCACCAGCAGGATTGCCATCCGATCCAAGTCTGAAAATTTTCCGACAATATGTTGAACTTCACCCACTCCCTGAATTTCCGCCACACTTACGCTTAGAGTTTGTCCGGATTGTTGACGGAAGTCCTGGTCTACGGCACGTCCACTAGTTGGTAACTGACTGGCCTAACAATTTGGCATAAACGAGAGAGCCGTGATGCGTCCAGGGCTTTTTCGCTGCTATATAGCGAAACTTTCGGGCATTCGCGGCGTCAAATGTGCACATTCAAGTGTGTATCGGAAATTTCTAGACCAGTAGAACAACGGTTTGTGATTCAGTGGGAGAAGGGAGGTTTATAATTAAACTTGTGAGCTTTCCCTTCGCTTCTGCGGTGACTGGTGCTGTCAGTGGTCGATTGGAGTGGGCTCACATTGGACGTGGAAATGGACTCGGGGCTAGTTAATTGATGTTTGTATTGAAATTGGAGAGAACGCCGATGGATGCGTGGCGCCGCCAATCCTTAGTTTTCAAAGAATCTTCAGATGCCAGCTATTGATTGCGTAAATAAGAGAATGACGCAGGTCACATTGGAAGACCAGCTAGCTGACGGTGTTGGATCTTGCAAATGCCTTGGAGATGCGGACAGGATGACAGTTGACATTCTGACATTCTGATATAAGGCGCGAATGATATATCTCTGGCACACGATCGCGCACCATGCTATCGTCACACATGCTACTCGCGTGTCGCGGTGGAACATACCAATGCCAGATGCAGACGCTTGGTTCCATTTGTATGTCTCCTATGTCAGAAATTCTAATTAATTGCCACTGTATTACGAAACACTGGATTAATCAAAATGGATTGCAACACGACTGACTGCACGGCTAATGGCGATTTTAGAGAAGCAATGCATTTCTGTTGACAAACTTTTCCTCAGTAAAAACCGTCTTTCACGTAACCTTTGGTAATTCCCCTGTGGACTTAAATTAGGCAAAATTCTGTTGAAAAGAGGATTATGATCTCTGGGCTTCAAAGTACTGTGAGCAACAAAAGTGAGTAAACAAATATCTGATTACAAGAAAGAAGCCAATGCTTTCAAAAATTAATAAACAAAAACATTTAAAATATATAAACAATGACATTTTGCTTTGGAAAAACATTTTATTTAGCGATAAAAGCAAATTCGATAAGAGCCATAGGAATAAAAAAATTTGAAGAGCAAAAAATGAAGAATTTACTGGAAAAAATATTAGGCCGGTCGTGAAACATGGGGGAGTGATGCTTTGGGGGAGTGATGGTATGGGGACTTGTAGCAGCATCTGGGGTCGGTAATCTTGACTTCATTGATAGTACAATGAGGAACGAAGATTACCTAAATATTCTCAGGACCAACTTGCAACCGAGTGTAGACAAATTAGGTTTAGCTAGAAATTGGATCTTTCGGCAAGACAATAATCCTAAGCATACCTCACGTCTTGTTAAGGAATGGTTGCTTTATAGGACCCCAAAACGGCTTGATCGTCCCCCGCAATCACCGGACCTTAACCTAATAAAACACTTATGGGAGCATTTGGATAGAAGAATTCGACAGAGTACTATTAACAACAAGGAAGACCTGAAAAAAGCTATAACAGAAGAATGGTCAAAAATTTCCCATGATGTTACCAATAAACTGGTAATGTCTATGCCACGTAGACTCAGGGAAGTAATAAAATCTAAAGGAGGACCAACAGAGTACTAAATTCAATAAGTAAGTACATTTGTTGATAGAAATGTATACTGTTTACTCACTTTTGACTTGTAATATGTAAAGTAGTTATAATTTTTATTTTATTTTATTTATTGTAGCAATAGATTACATTTATGTGTTTCAATCTTACATTTTTAGAGATGCGGTCATATTACCTTACTACTAAAATATTAATACAAGTTCTTAAATGATATAATAATAATAATAATTGTTGGCGCTACAGTCCAAAGGGGGACCAGGGCCTAGCTTGCTCATCAACTACCCGTGTTGTGCGCGCTACTGTTCTCTCACGAGTAGAAGAGACCTACAGTTTTTTGCCGACTCCGAACGGCGAAATATGAGAAGCTTTCTTAGACAGTTATTACTCTTTGAGTGTTGTCAACAGCTAGAAAGAGGTGGTGCCGTGAAATATTAGAAAAATTGGTGTTGAACTGGGAGTCGAACCTAGACCCTTCGGCGTGTGGGCGTCGCACTCTACCCACTACGCCACGGCGACCACCTTAAATGATATATCACAGATTAATTTGAAGGAAAAGCCACAAAAACCTTCATTAACGAAGTAGTTATAATTTTCATTAAAAAAATGTATTTTTTTTTTTGTTATGAATAATTGATCACATTGAATAAAGCTGTTTTTTTGTGTCAATGGAATTTGAGTTTTGTTGTTGATTTGACCCAATTTTCATCTTTATACAGTAATCAGATATTTGTTTACTCACTTTTGACGCTTACAGTATGTTGCCTTAGACCAGTGGTTCTTAACCTTTTCGAGCTCACGGAGCACTTCTAATTACATGAAACCTTCACGGAGCACCTTACCAAATAACATTGATTCTAGTAATTTGTATTTTATTTTTTTATTTATTCAACTCAAATAACTACAATATACAAAAAATAAAATATATTCAATATATTTAACAAAACTAAATTGTTACAAATTCAAAATGACTTAAAATATAATACAAATTCAATGGGATATTTGAGCCTGGTGAGTTTTACATATTTCGCCAATGTTGGGTCTAATAAAAGATATTGCTACCCTCATTTCCTCTTCTAAATCGAGAAGTCTTTCTCGTTTTTTAGTTTTTATATTTGTTAATGTTGAGAATCCAAGTTCGCAGAGATATGATGTAGCAAATTGTAATAATATTGCGATTGCCTTCTTAGATAAAGATGGGTATTCATCTTGGACGGAAATCCAAAATTGTTCATTAGACAATTTTGTGAACTCCATCTTCAGAGATCGATCTGTAGACAAGGAAATAATTTCTTCTTCTTCTTGTAAAGACAGTTCCAAATTAGAAAATTCAAATGTCCCAAACGGATTTCTAATTTAAGGGATGGGAAGTAACATTCGATTTTTTCTTCCAATATTGTTAGATGTTCTATTACAGCAGGAATAATATCTGCGACATTTTTAGTTTGAATTGAAGGAAACATATCAAGCGTATTGTTTTTTATTATTCGATTTTTCCAATGCAATATTTTTTTATTGAATCCCAGTATTTTATCCGTGGCTGTTAAAATATTCTCATTTTTACCTTGAATACTTGTATTTACTGAATTTAAGTATTTAAAAATATCAGCTAAATATGCCAATTTAGCACACCAAACATCATTTTCAAAATTTTTTGCAAATTTATCCACAGCGGCATTTCGGAAATAACACAACAATTCATCTTTGAGCTCTAATAAACGACATAGGACTTTACCGCGAGACAACCATCTTATTTCAGTGTGCAATAGCAAACTTTCATACTTAGCATCCATAGATATACAAAGCTGTTTAAAAATGCGTTCCTGCAGAGGCCTTGATTTAATATAATTTACTATTTGTACCACTTCATCCAAAACATATTTTAAAGTGTTTGGCAATGTTTTTGAAACTAAAACTTCCCGATGTAAAAAACAGTGTGTAGATATGATATTTGGATTATTTTCCTTCACAAGTGTAACACATCCTTTAATAGATCCTGCCATTGATGGACATCCATCTGTACAAATTCCAACGCAGAAATCCCAGGATATTTGGTATTTTTGTAAATATGTAGTAATACAATTAAAGATATCTTTTCCTTTTGTATGTCCTGTAAGCTCTCTGCAGCAAAGAAATTGATTAACTATTTCATTTTCATCAATGAACCGAACGATCTGCTAATATCAACAGATTCGTCTATTTGCAAAGCAAAAAAATTCTTTGAAAGCTTATTATTAACCGTTTCCTCGATATCAAGTGACATGTCTTTTATTCTTTTTTTTATTGTATCATTAGATAGGGGAATTTTCATAATCTCATTTATTGCATCCTCTCCAAACATGATTTTGACTATTTCACAACATGACGGTAAAATTAGACTTTCTGCTATAGTATGTGGTTTTAGTTTCAATGCAATTAACTCGGCTACCTTGTATGATGCAATTTGCGCCTTATCAGATATTGTCATAGCACATTTAAATTGTTTTGCTTGCTTATCTTGCATGCCCAATAACCTTTTAAAGTGATCCTTATTTTTTGAAACAAGATTAGCATGGGTAGTAGTAAGGTGTCGGTTTAATTTAGCCGGAAACATAGCACTATTGGACAGTTCTACACCGCATACAACACATTTAGGAATTGGACACTCCTTTTCACCGGTCTATGTAAATCCCAAATTGATGTATTCGTCAGAATACTGTCTATAAGTCTTCCTTATTTTATTACATGTTGACACATCTTCTGTATTACCACTATTAATACTACTCCGACTTGTACTTGGTCCATCATTAATATTTTTCTCAGAATTACATTTTCGTTTCAAGAACTTGTCCATGGCTAAATAAATTGGGAATAAGAATAAGTACATACATATATATATACGCGTAAATAGAGGTATTTTTCGAAAGTGTTTAATGCAGAATAAGAAAATTAAGTTTATGAAAACATAGGAGATTGATATTAAGTTTATTTAAATAAATAAATACAATAAATATGTATGTACACATATTTATTTAATTTTTTATTTTAAATTTATGTTAATTTACAATTATAACGTAATATACTTACTGAAATAAATTTTTTCACTTTTTTGGCACAAATTTAATCAAATAATTATTGAAAACACATTGGTTTACGTCCAACACAACACTAAAATATTTCATATTATTTGATCAGAATTTTTTTGTGCAGCCTACTTGATTTAAATTTTTGTTTATAACTAAGTACTACTGCATGTACTTTGTATATTTGAAATGCGGCCTACTTGATTTAAATTTTTGTTTGAACTAAGTACATACCGCATATATGTACATATATTTGAAATGCAGCCTGCTTGATTTAAATTTTTGTTCATAACTAAGTACATACCGCATATACATATATTTGAAAGTTTGTTCTAATAAATTTATATGTATATTTTTTTATACTATATGAGTTTAGCTTTCGTTTCGCGGAGCACCTGCGACAATCTTGCGGAGCACTAGTGCTCCGCGGAGCACCGGTTAAGAATCACTGCCTTAGACCATCAGTATGCCGCATGAATCTCTAAAAAGTGTTCGTATGTTTTCAAAGACATGAAAGACAGCATGAAGGGTCATTCCCAAATACGCAAAGCCTGGGAACATTGTAACGTTTTCTGGTTTAATTTCGTTGGTCTTTGGAATCCTTCTTCTTCTTCTAATCGCAACGAGCATAGAATTTTTCGATTTCTCCAGAGAGTTCTCCAGATATACAATTCTTCAGCAACTAGTCGTACTGTCCATGGTCATGTTTATACAATCGTCTTTGACAATTTTTTTTAACGCCATCAAACGATGTTTTACTGTATTTTTTCTAATCACATTTAAAAGATGTCCCTTTAGCCTTACTTTGGTAAAAAAAATGCGCGCAATTCCGTTAATGGTTGTTTATTTGGCGTCGATAATTATTGTAGACCAAAAACGAGCGTTTTCGTTATATTTTCTTTTATCGTTTTCAGAAAGGAAAAAACGCAGCTCAGCTTGCTAAAATATGTATGGGGACATGTATTGGGAGGAAAGACAGTTTCAAAATTGTTGTGGCAAAAACCGTTCAGGTGATATTTTGCTGAGACATGAACCACTTTCAGACCGGCCAAGTGAAGTTGATGATGATCAAATCAAAACATAAATCGAGGCGTTTCGTTTTTTTTTTTGAGTTTTTAACGCATTTTTATTAATACTCTCAAATTCGTTAACTTAGTTGAACTTAAATATATATTCTGAAAAATTGATCTTATATCGAACTTACTGACTCTAAACAAGTACTCTAAGCTTATCTTTGTTCGTTTTTTCTGCCTTTCGACATTTTCTGTATTTTTATTAATTCTAAAGTCTAGTGTTTTTGTTTTTCGTTGCCCAAAAAATTAAAAAACTTGGACGTACCTTATTTAATGTCGAGGCGTTTCGTCATAAGACTCTTCGTGAAATTCAAAAATATCGAATTTTTCGAACGCGTTAAAAAGCTTCATATTGAGGACCATACAAATAGAAAGAAATTCATTTCACAAACTGCATCAAAATTTATGACTTGAAGCTTTGAATTCGGTTCGTTTTGAAATTAATCATCACAGTATGATAGAAAATGAATGGTTTTCAATACCTTACAATCAATCAACAAGTGGCCGCCGTGGCGTAGTGGGTAGAGTGCAACACTCATACGCCGAAGTTCCAGGTTCGATTCCCGGCAACAACACTAACTGGCTGACTGTCTAAAAAGCACTTCTTAAACTTCGCCGTTCGGAGTCGGCAAAACCTGTAGGTCGCTTTTACTAGTGGAAGAACAGTAGCACGCACAACATGAATAGTTGATAAGGAAGCTAAGCCCTGATCCTCTTGTGAACTTTTGCGCCATCCAATTATTATTATTATTATTGTGCCAATCGATCAACGAGCAACGAAATATAGCCGGAATGGTCTATCGCAATGGTGTCCTATTTCACCATTTCACCATATTTTAACACTAGGTAAAAATTTGCATAGCTTGATTAGGAACTTTTAAGACTAGAACTAACATTCGTTTCGGTCTTTGCAGCACTTCTTAAGCGATAAAACTTTTAAGGTTGATAAGTCTGTGAAATCACACTTCATTCAGTTTTTTAAAGGTAAAAGACCAGAAGTTTTATGAACGTGGAATAATGAACTTGCTACAAAGATAGCGAAAGGTCATCGAGCAAAATGGAATTAATATGCGAGATTTAAGTCCATTTTAAGCATATGAAAAAATGTAATTACTTTCAATAAAAAACGGCAAATACTTATGAAACAAACTAAAATTTGTCTTTTACCATATAAGTTGATGAGACCTACAGTTTTATGCTGACTCCAATGGGCCTAATTTGAGAAACTTTCAGAGACAGTAGGTTAAACTTGATTCCTCCAGTTTATTTATAATGCTTCTTTCAAACTGAATTATTTTCTCACAAAATAGAAAACAGCAAAAGTAATTGCATTGCTTAAGTCCGGAAAGGATCGTAGCAATCCACATAGCTACGGATGCAGTAAAAGTTTCGAAAAACTAATAAAACTAAAATCAGACACCTTTCTAGGAAATAGACAACTCACCCCCCAAGAGTAATTCGGTTTTCGAGAACGGCATAACACTTCTCTCTCTCTTTAAGAATAGGCTCGGAAATTAAAAAGAACTTAAATGTGAAAAACTCGATGGTCTAGTACTATTGGACGTTGAAAAAGCGTTCGACTCTCTTTGGCACAAGGCTGTGATTTGCAAATTGATAAAATATGGTTGTCCTGCATACCTCGCTAAAATTTTGCAAAGCTATCTAAACGGTAGAACTTTTCTTCTTTCACTCAATGGTGTGACTTCTTCTTTGAAAATTGTACCTGCTGAAGTTCCGCAAGGCTCTGTTTGGCTTCAACTTTGTTCAAAATTTTTATCTGTGATATTCCTATCATTACCGACTGTTTTATTGATTTGTACGCTGACGATTTGGCCTTGTATATGTCACATACAAATGCTTTTTTTATTACAAACAAATTACGAATTTAACTTTATACTTTTTATGAATATTTCAAGCATTGGAAAATTAAAATCAAAGCTGAGAAATGTCAATCGATCTTCTTCACTGGGAAAAGTGAAGAAGATCGATTGATCGCCATGCCAATTTCCCTCAACCAAACTAAAAATTAATAGCTGTGATATCCCGTGGTCTAGTTCTGTCAAGTACCTCGGGGTCTACTTGGACCCGAAACTAACGTTCGGTACAAATACGAGGGAACAACAACTGATTTTGAACGACCTTCACGAAATTCGTCGTGGAGCGAACTACGACCTTGGTTGAATTCACCATACCGTCGATAAACACTGGTCCTCGATGGAGCTTCATCGCTAAAAATTGGATTAAGTTCATCGATGCACTGTTGTTCAGTTAATCCACGTCGAAAGTTGAAAAAAATAATCGCACGAATATTTTCACGATTTAATTGCATTTTTTGGGCGAGATGAATCCTTTAAGTTATTGTAAACAACACAAATAGCGCTCGTATGTCAAAACGTTCTGAGTACGTATAATCTCAAAAATGTCAAACTTTACGATAGAGTTGACAGTTGCCAGATTACAACACTAGGGCTGCCCAATCCCGAAATATAAAAGGCAACCTTCGTATAAAGAACACATTAAATAAGGTGAATATTGCCATCAAAATCTTGTATCCCTTAATCGGAAATCAATGCTTAATCGTCTAAACAAATTAAAATTGTTTAAAACCGTATTTCAAGCAATTATTACGTATTGTTGCCCAGTGTGGAATAACTGTGCAAAAACAAACATCAAGAAACTTCAAATAGGCCAAAACAAAATTCTCAATATGATGCTGAATCTTCCTCGGGATTTCTCAACACTTGTTTTACATGAACAAGCTGGTATACTTCAAGTTGCCCGAAGAATTGAAATGCTTAATGAGAACTTTCTTTCAAAATGTCGAACAGTCGAAAATTCACTAGTTACTGAACTTGCACCACTTCAATTTGCTTGTACCTTTATCTTCACTTTAAAACTTATCTTTTGTTATCTATCTTCTTTTTTTTTTTTTTTTTTTTGATGAATTTATTTATTCATTTATTTATTTATTTATTTATATGCTCCTTCATTTATTTATTCACATACCAGGTATACCAGTATGAAGTGAGCGTCAAGATACAAATGTCTCGATAGGGAACAATTGTTGTGAACGAGCCCTTATTTTTTATTTTGTTTGTTTGCTATGAAATCCGTGAAAAATATTTAGTATACATCAAGTCTTTGAACAGACAACATCATATTTTTTCATCGTGTTAAAAATGCCGAATTTTGTACAAGAAAGTAATGATTTGCGGAAAACATTAATTTTTTGTTTTCATTTGAAGAAAAGTCCTGCAGAGTCGCATCGAATGCTTGTCGAGGCACATGGTATTCATGCTCTATCAGAATCAACATGCAAAAGATGGTTTCAACGGTTCAGAAATAATGATATTGATGTGAGAAATGATGAAATGATGAATGGAGGAGAAAATTTAATGATGAACTCTATGGGCCGTACAGCGACATGCACCTCGTCAAGCGTCTACGGATACAACGGTTAAGATGGCTAGGCCATGTAGAGCGTATGGACACCACTGCTCCGGCCCGAAAAGTCGTTGAATCCGTGCCATTGGGACAACGCAACAGATCACGGCCTAGACTAAAGTGGCGCATACAAGTGGAGAACGACCTCAACCAACTTGGAGTGTGCAATTGGAGACAACTGGAGAAAGATCGTGCTGGAGAGGCATGTTGGTTGAGGCCCAGGTCCACCCCGGACTGTAGCGCCAGAAGAAGAAGAAGAACATGTGACAAATGAAGAACGTGGAAGACCACCAAAAAAGTTTGAAGATGCCGAATTGCAAACGATATTGGATGGAGATGACACTTTGACTCAAAAGCAAATGGCAGCAATGTTATATGTTGCAACAACAAACAAAGCTATGGGAAAGATCCAAAAGTGTGGAAAATGGGTGCCACATGAATTGAATGAAAGACAGATGGAAAACCGAAAAAACACTTGTGAAATTTTGCTTCAAAGACACGAAAGAAAATCGGTTTTGCATCGGATTGTTACTGGCGATGAAAAATGGATTTATTTTAAGAATCCTAAACGGAAAAATCTGAGAAAACGGGTTAATCTGGGACAACCATCAACATTGACTTCAATACCAGATCGATTCGGCAAGAAGACAATGTTGTGTGTTTGGTGGGACCAGAAAGGTGTGCTGTACCAAGAGCTCCTAAAACCTGGTGAAACCGTTAGTACTGATCGCTACCGACAACAAATGATCAATTTGAACCATGCATTGATCGAGAAACGACCAGAATGGGCCAGAAGACACGGCAATGTAATTTTGCTCCATGACAATGCACCTGAACACAAAGCAAATCCGGTTCAGGATACAATCAAAACACTTGCTGAGAGCAGCTACCCCACCCGCCGTATTCACCAGACTTGGCTCCTTCCGACTACCATTTGTATCGATGGGACACGCATTGGCTGAGGAGCACTTTGATTCCTACGAGGAGGTCGAAAATGGAGTGTCTGATTGGTTTGCTTTAAAAGACGAACAATTTTTTTGGCGTGGTATTCACAAATTGCCAGAAAGGTGGTCACAATGTGTACAAAACAATGTCCAATACTTTGAATAATATGTTATTACTTTCCCATTAATAATTAGTGTTTTATATATACCTGGTACACCACTTTAATTTGTTTGTACCTTGTTCTTAACTTTAAAACTTATCTTTAGTTATCTATCTGCTTTTGTTTTTTTTTTTTTTTTGATGATTTATTTATAATAATAAAAATTGTTGGCGCTACAGTCCACAGGGGGACCAGGGCCTAGCTTGCCCATCAACTACTCGTGTTGTGCGCGCTACTGATCTCTCACGAGTAGAAGGAACCTACAGTTGTTTCCCGACTCCGAACCGCGAAATTTGAGAAGCTTTCTTAGACAGTTATTACTTTTTGAGTGTTGTCAGCAGCTCGAAAGAGGTGGTGCCGTGAAAAATTCGAAAAATTGGTGTTGAGCTGGGAATCGAACCGACACCCTTCGGCGTGTGAGCGTCGCACTCTATCCACTACGCCACGGCGACCACGATTTATTTATTTATATTATTGATTTATTTATTTATTCAATTATTTATTTATTTATTTATATGCTCCTTCATTTACTTATTCACATATTTATTTATTTAGTAACGTAATTACTTATCTCTTCTTCATTTTTCATAACCGATCCTTCATAGTTATCTATTATTTCTCTTACTTTCTGTTATATTTTGTTTGCTTTCTATAATATACACTCTCTATTTTGTGTATAATTGTATTAATCTTTTAATTAATAATATACATATTTTTGTTTGTTTTTTTTTCTTGTGATATATACAGGTTTTTATGCATAGATTTTCCTCTGATATTTCTAACTTTGGACATAAATAAATTGCATATCGAATGTTAGTGGTTCTGTTTTCAGTAGTAAAACTGTAAATTATCATATCTATTATATACTATGAACAATAAAGTAAATAAAGTTAAAAGTTAAGTTAAACTTGTGTGTGTTTTTAGACCAACTTGAATAAGATCATGCAATCATGCACATTTTTCAAGCCTGGAATTTAATCTGCGAACCGTTTAATTTAAAAAAGTTAGTCCTTCATGCATTCTTTTGCTTTCCTGCGATACGAGTAACACTTGCTTTCCTGCAATACGAGTAACACTTGATTTCCTTAAGCAATTTCAACACAGCAAGTATAGGAATGGCTTGCTCGAGATAAAGGCTCCTGGCGCAAAGTTTAAGAAACGATCGTCACAAAGCTCTCATGCCGCTATACGTTTGTGTTTCCCAAATTGGCATTTTCCGATTAAATAACTTAGCGCATAAAATACGCTGTTGTTCATTGTCTTACCTTCTTCTTCTCTGTGGTGTTAGCCAACGTGCGCAATGGACGTGTGCATTGGCAGGATATTTCCAAGCATCGGTAGGATGTTTTTAAGCTGGCACAACAAATTACTAACGCCTTCATTGCATTGTCCCATTAGCTTGGATTTGAGTACTTGCACTTCTCCATGAGCTCAGCTTGCTGTAGCCTGTTTAAGCATTTTATTTTCGTCTTGCTTCACTAGACGATCCGCTTGAAAAGCGTATGGATTTTATCGCTGAACCTTCTTCCTCATAAGCCGTCAAGATAAATTAGACTTAAAGTTGCTTGTAGATTGATGTCTTGACCAGGAACAAGGCGAGCGGGCTTGCAAACCCTTCTTGGCCCTTCCAGTGGAGGTTATACTATTCAATTGCATCTAGAGCTCAAAAATACAAGATAGGACAGGTTTTTTACTTTCTTTTTTATAATAGACGCGTGCAAAAGGGTTTGTGAGTACCCTTAAGGGACCGGATCAAGTCACAGCACGGGCCGAAGGTATAGAGGAAGAAAGGGAGAAAAGGTACTGATGCACATTGGTTTTAAATGCCTGTGGATTGTAATGAGGAGGAAAAATCGAACTAGGAAGAGCATTCCAGATTCGTGAAGTGCGGCTAAAGAACGAGTCTCTGAATTTGACTGTACGTCCGAAAGAGGGCTTGAGGGTGAATTGGTGGGCATTCCTAGCGAGGCGCGTATTGCTGGTGAATTCTTGAAGGGGAGGAATGCAACTGGCTAATTCATCTGGGCATTTCTTGTTAAAATAGCGATAAAAGAGTGACAACGACGCGACATTACGTCGGTGTTCTAACGAGTCAATCGGCTTCGCAATATGTCACCTGTCACCTATAAGTTTTATCGCTCGCTTTCGAATTCGAAATTGTGGTCGCCGTGGCGTAGTGGATAGAGTGCGACGCTCACACGCCGAAGGGTCTAGGTTCGACTCCCAGTTCAACACCAATTTTTCTAATATTTCACGGCACCACCTCTTTCGAGCTGCTGACAACACTCAAAGAGTAATAACTGTCTAAGAAAGCTTCTCAAATTTCGCCGTTCGGAGTCGGCAAAAAACTGTAGGTCCCTTCTACTCGTGAGAGAACAGTAGTGCGCACAACACGAGTAGTTGATGAGCAAGCTGGGCCCTGGTCCCCCTTGGGACTGTGGCGCCAACAATTATTAATTATTTCGAATTCTATCCAGCAGGTGCAGGGAGGTCTTAGAAGCACCTGACCAAATATTAGTGTTATACTCAAGTTTTGGGCGTATGTAGGCCTTGTATATTAGGCCTAGACATTTCGCAGCATTTTTGGCAACATCAAATATGATCGTTCCAACTAATTGTTGTGTTGATACACATCCCGACAATGGAATGTCTTTCGATTTCAACAACGCAAGTGCTGTTCATGGATAACGGCTGATTATTTTGTGATCGCTTTAACGACAGTAGATAGCACTGGGTTTTGGAAGCATTTAGTTCCACTCTATTCTTAATCCCCCAATCGATTATGCTGTCAAGGTCGGAATTTAATGTGCTTAACATACGCTGCCGTTCCGAGTCTATGGCCGAAGTGGAGTGACGTGAGCCAAGGAACGTATATGAAAAGCTGAGGGTACTGCCATCAGCGAAGAAATGAATAGGATTAGACAATACTTGATGTCGGTATTGTTGTTTTCTTTACTTGTTAAGGAACAGGGAAAGACGAATACGTCAGATGTGTTTAACTTTTGATTCCTTCCTTGAAGACAACATTTCATTCCTTTCAATGCAGGCAGTCTTGAAGTGATTTGATTATTTGGGAAGATTGTATATTAAATTTGGAATAGTGAACTTCGCGCAATTTTCTTAAGAGACACCATGTCTTATATGTTCCTATGCCTTACATTTTCCACATTGTAACAACTACATTGCCGACATGGGCAGTGAGCGCTCTCCATAGTTAATGTTCCACTCTCGCGGTCATATTGTCCGTAATTTCACTCCCCTCACAATACAAGGGCGCATATGTACATGGATCGGAGAGGATCTACATATAAATGTCAAACTAGAAAACTAATCGACATCATTGACGCATTTAAATATTGCCTCATCACTTACAGAATGATTAAGGGTGTTTCTTTTTACTTAGACCATAATTTTGCCTGTGCAACTTCGGGTATGCAAGTGAGGAACTGAGTGTCGCCTCAAAGAATTCCACCAGATTCATTGAACCGCGCATCAATGATCAATGCATTCAAAGACTGGGAATTCATTAGATTCCATCACAGGGAATTGCAGCTCTAAGCGATTTCTGTGCCTCAAGAGTGAACAAGAATCAAGTTCAAAAACGTCAATGCGTATTTAAAAATAAGTACCTGCCGCCGGTTCTTATTCCCGGGAATAGTGACGATAATCCACGCAATTGCAGGAGAGCAAGTGGCTACAAGCCACATTGGTTGCGAGCATCAACGACGGTCGTGGAGAGCGTCGTTTTGCAAATCACATAAGTGAACTATTTTCAGGTTCACTAGGTATTTCGTGAATGTTTTGTCTCTGGGGAATGTTTTGCCGGCAATAGTACACGTCGCAGATTTATCCCAGTTCGAAAATAGACTGCCACTCGATGGAGTGCGTGTACTGTTCATTGTTTAAGTTCTTTTGATTTCACAAACGCTCTGCAGCTATTATCAAAGCTTGAACTATGGGAGAACACAAAATTGTGGTGTTCGACATGGTGTGAAAGTGGCTTAAATGCTACTAATTTGGCATGTTCTAAGTGCTGCCCGAAAAACACGCAACAGGTGTTTGAAGATGAATCAATGATAAAAATGCATTGATTTAACTTCAACTTTTTATAGTCATTCAGTAATTTATTCATCTTATATTTTTTGAAATGTTAACAACACTTAGAAAGAAACAGTCCTACAAAGCAACCTAGAACCTTCATTTTTCCAACGATGTCTTTACCTGATCAAATCCATCATTCAATTTAATCAACTATTTACTAAATTCATTCTAAATCCAATGCCACTTTTTTACCGCATTTTATTAGAGAAACAAACAGAAACTGTTGGTAACTCTTGCAAAATCCCATTCAGCAGCATTCTTCATTGTGCTTGCATCAGTTCACCCCAAACTGTTGTATACCATCCTGCTGTATCATTCGTTACAAAAATTCAAGTGGAACGTGCTGTCATCTAGACCTTCACGACTTTTGCCAACGATTAGCAAAGACAAACCCCATATTCAGTTCACATCACACTGCATTATCTTACATAATGGTGAATGTCTCCGCTCGCTGTCAGTACCACTGCTCTTTCAACTATGCCAAAAGTGCACCCAATTCGAAAAAACAAATATGTATCCCCCCACCGCTCAACACAGCCAGACACATAAAATCAACCGGAAACGGAATCATGTCGCGTTAAGATGCAAAACAAGATCGAATCTGATTACACTCTAGTCCAATGCGTGCTGTGCAAGCCTGTTGATATTTTTCAAATTGTCAGCCATCAGCAACCGGCTCACCTTCCGTCCGTCCGATGTGTACCATTGGAATGCGAAAATTTCTTCTGGAACTTTTTTTTGACGACTAGCTCTTACATTTGGCAGTCTTTTTGTCGGTTTTTGTGCCAAAAAATAATTGAACAAGCGTCGGTGGGAGTTGTGTGTGTTGGTGCGGGCGCTGTCGTATCTGAGTCATGAGTGTGTTTTGAAGGCAGAGCAGACGGATCGGTAGAATTTATTTGGTTTGTGATGCGATATCTCGATGGGATGGGATTACTCAGAAATAAGATTTGAATGCTCTCGTCAGAGGGTGGATTGTGTGGGGGATGACGGACTCGGTGAATCAAAATTCAAATTCGGATATTTTCTGCGGGTTTTTTATGAATGCGTGCGATTATGTCAAATGAAGCAAAAATATCTCAAAGTAAGTAAGTTCCTGGAGATACGATAATTTGACAATATAAGACCAAATCTTATAGTCAGTCACATATTCAACCACATTGTTTGGGTTTTGTTGAATGCATTTTCCCGAACCATTCTTTGGAAGCCATAATACCTTTCAATAGGGAATGTTTGTGCTTTTCACACTGTCGCCATTTTTTATACATTTCCACTTCCTTTTTTAGTTATTCTATAAAATGGAAGAATTGGTCTGGACAGGCGCCAAAATGCAAGTCCAATGCTGGAACTATTGAAGTACTCACTCTTATTTTACTATGAAGCCGTGATTCCAGGCGAGCTCAAAAAGATTGCCTTAAACACAAACAAAGTAGCCTTTGTAATTTATTATGGAATATATGAGCAAACGTATTGTCAAGAATCTGAACTACGAGTGCAGTCAGTCTAATCGACTGATGGTGCCACAGTCCCAAAAGAAATTAAACATCGAGTGTACGTTCTTGAAAACGGCTACTGTTCAAATTACTCATTTCAATTCAATTCAAACACTTGTATCGAGGAGTTTAAAAAAAATCGCTTGTCAATTTTTGACAAGCCGCGTTCAAAAGTCCGTGAAACGTTCTCCGTGCTGGCGTAGTGGGCACCTCAAAATACAACGCTGGCCATATCCCGCACAAAACATTGGGCCTGAATTAAGTGCGACAACAGCGATTACGAACCAATTTAGAGAAGTATGTGGTGCTATCTTAGGGCAATATCGTACAAGTTACTTTGAGGATTAATAATAATTGTTGGCGCTACAGTCCACAGGGGGACCAGGGCCGAGCTTGCTCATCAACTTACTCGTGTTGTGCGCGCTACTGTTCTCTCACGAAAAGAAGGGACCTACAATATTTTTGCGGACTCCGAACGGCGAAATTTGAGAAGCTTTCTTAGACAGTTATTACTCTTTGAGTGTTGTCAGCAACTCGAAAGAGGTGGTGCCGTGAAAAATTCGGAGTGTTCAGCCGGGGATCGAACCTTTGGTGTGTGGGCGTCGCACTCTACCCACTACGCCAAGGCGGCCACTACTTTGAGGATTGCCTTTTATAATTCGGGATTGAAGAACAAAAACAAATATTAATCATCGAAAATAGCTTTATTGGTTTTCCAAAATATTCCCCATTAAGATCTATACACTCTTGCATGCGTTTGAACCAATTATCGAAGAACTTTTGCCACTCTGATTGTGGTATCTCCAAAACATGCATTCTGAACACATCAACCGCTTCTTCAGGTTTAGAAAAACATTGACCTCTCATTTTATTTTTTACGTACGGGAATAAAAAGAAGTCATTCGGTGCCAAGTCAGGACTATACGGTGGATGACTCATCAAATCGATGTTTTGAGTGCTCAAAAATGCAGCTGGTTGAGCCGATGTGTGAGAGCTCGCATTGTCGTGGTGAAGAGTGATCTCCTGATTATTCTTTGGTTTTCCTGATTTCTTAGAAGACAACTGGCAAACAAATGGTTGTGTACCACTCAGAATTGACTGTTCTGCGTTGTTCTAGTGGTACAGTTGCGACATGTCCAGTTTTTCCGAAAAAACAGGCGACCATTTGCTTGGAAGTGCTTCGTGCGCAAGCAACTTTTGTTGGATTTAGCTCAATTTGAAACACCCATACAGTCGACTGCTGTTTACTTTCGGGCTCACGATTCATCACCTGTCACGATTTCAAAGACGTTTTTCGAAGCACCGCGATCGTATTTTTGGAGGATTTCTTTCGACCAATTGACACGAGCCTTGTTTTGAGCGATTGACAAATTGTGTGGGATCCAACGCGAACAAATTTTTTGACGGTCAAATGTTTATGCAATATTGAATGTATGCTAGTCCCACTAATGCCTAAGGTTGTCTCAATCTCACGATAGGTCACATGACGGTCAGGCAATATCAGTTGGCGCACAGCATCAATGGTTTCCGGAACAACAACTGATTTTGGACGACCTTCACGAAATTCGTCTTGGAGTGAACTACGACCTCGGTTGAAAACACCATACCATCGATAAACACTGGTCCTTGATGGAACTTCATCGCCAAAAATTAAGTTAAGTTCATCGATACACTGTTGTTGGGTTAATCCACTTCGAAAGTTGTAAATAATATTCGCACGAAAATTTTCAGGATTTAATTCCATTTTCTGGGCGAGATGAATCTTTTAAGTTACTGTAAACAACATAAAAGGCGCTCGTATGTCAAAACGTTCTGAGTACGTATAACTTCAAAAACGTCAAACTTTACGATAGAGCTGGCAGTTCCCGGATTGCAACACTAGGGTTGCCCAATCCCGAAATATAAAAGGCAACCTTCGTACAATTAAAATTAAAAAAATTTTAAAATTGGCAATGGCAATTATTTTTATTAATACAGATATATATATATACACACCGACTATTTTGAGTAAGGGCACACTATTGCTGGGTTGCACTATGCCACTTCACAGCCAAATTGTATAAAAAATGGTAACAGTCAACGAAAAGAAATAAAACGATTTTTTCTTAACCGGCTTCCTTCTTGTTTTTCATCCTTCTGGTTTGCTTTACTTTAACTTTACCAAGGTTTTCATACAGGCTTTGAACTTGGGAGCTTCGGTAGACCAAAAAGGATTTAAAATTATTTTTAATTTCTTCTTTAACAAGTGCTTTTAGATGACTTCATAAATGAATGCATTTACCCAAGTGAAGATATTCTTTTCCTCACTATCTCTAGTTGAATTTCAGAATTGAAGGATGCAACGAGGGAACACACGACAGGGGTACTGTCGAGTGTTTCAACCTGTAATTTTTGATGCATCCATTCAGAGACTAAACAGCCAAGTAACGAAAAAAACAATTCACTTTTACCATTAAGTTTAGCAAGATTTTAATCGGTAATTATTTTAGACATAGACAATAATAATAATAATTGTTGGCGCGACAGTCCACAGGGGGACCAGGGCCTAGCTTGCTCAGCAACTGATCATATTGTGCGCGCTACTGTTCTCTCACGAGTAGAAGGCACCTACAGTTTTTTGCCGACTCCGAACGGCGAAGTTTGAGAACCTGTTTTGACAGTTATTACTCTTTGAGAGTTGTCAGCAGCTCGAAAGAGGTGGTGCCGTGAAAAATTCGAAAAATTGGTGTTGAGCTGGGAATCGAACCTACACCCTTCGGCGTGTGAGCGTCGCACTACGCCACGGCGGCCACCGCGAACTGTCTTGGTTTAGTTAAAACTAATAACAAAACTTTGTGTACTGGTCTTCGACGTTCTTTGTGTTTGACTCCAAATTTATCACTTTTAAAATATCGAAACCATTCTCTACATGATGTATGAGTCGAAACAGATTCAGTATAAAGTTCTACAAATATTCGATGGGATACAGTTATACTTTTTTTCCAGTTAAAAACATATCAAAACTTTCTGTAAATTTTATTTATTTAAGTCAAATCAGGACATTTTCGAAGAGGTTTAAAGCAGTGCTTCTGTCTTAAGCAAATATTGATGTGAAATGTTGCACCTTTCCAATAAACTATGTAATCACTTCCAAGATCAGCCACAACTTGCAGGTGGCGCCACCTTTTGAAAATGAAACTAGTTAATTTATACCCCCAGTACATCAACTGCAATTATCACCTTCCTACCAGTGATCTCCGTGTCTTCAAAGCTGAGAACAATGTCAGTGCCGGAGCCCACTCTCACTCCAGCCCCCGCAAATAAAGCGATAAGTGGTTATTAACACTTCCAACAATACTTAGACTCCCCTCCTTTTAGAAAAAAAATTCTTGGAATACCCAATGGTCCTATTAACGCACAGCTTAAGGAAGTCCCTCAAGCTTGTTAGCATGCGACAAAATACCTCGTGGCGCCTACCCCTCATCAACGCCCAGGAGCTATTTCCAGTTCGAATTATCAAACGGGGCGCATCCCATTCCCGAAATCGACCGCTCTCCGCAATATCACCGATTCTCCATTACTTAGGTCAGTTAAGACCGTCAACTCAATTCTGGCATCATCTCTGTCGCACACCCATCACCTCCAACCGCACAACTGGGTCACCACTTACGGTCCCACAATGTGGAGCATGTTTATTTCAATTATCTTCCCCAAGGAAACCGATGAGATCTGCCATTGTAGCCCCGGCGTCGCAGCCATCATCAATCAGGCCTCCAACTTGCTGTAAGCGAGCCTCAATCTCCTTCGCGGAGCAGAGCGTAAAATTTTTCAAAAACACACACCCAGAAAAAGCGCACTCCCCTGCCCAATGGTCTAAAAATATTCAGACACTCGCATAACATGCGAGAACTTAACACGGTCGCACTGATGTGGAAAATTAAATGTAAACTGCCGCACGAAGCACGAATTTCCGTGGCTGCGGCGTCGGCGGTGGTAGTGGTGCCCTGCTGCAGATGATTATTATCACGGCTCTCCATTGCCGGGGCATCTATCGACCGGAGTGGGTGCAACAACGCCGCTTGCCGACGAGTGGAGAGCTCTTGAAGCAGATGTAAATATTTAAGAATGCGCTCGCGGAGAAGTACTTGAGGCTAGGGATTTATTTATTACCTCAGGATACTCAACGGTGTTTCTGGTGTGCCAAGTGGAATGTGGATGAAAGGCTATTCCAAGTGATGGCTCCAACGAGATTGCGGTCCACCTGCTGATTTTACTCACTTACTCAGGAATTCGCTTCCATGGTGGAGGAGAATTTCTGAAAAGCAATCATAAAGTTTGACGTGGAATGTTATGCAATGAGATTGTTTTTTCAGATTTGGGAGGAATCAGCCGTGAAAGCAGAAGTGCCTCTGATTACCTCTCAAATTATGAGCGGCTTTCTACTTTTTACTAAGATTGGATGGGTTGTATGATGTGATTAGGTTTGAACGCGTGTGCTTAGCTACTTATGAGACTGGCAACTCATGTGGGGTTTAAGTATAAGCTTATATTACCTTCCGTCCTTGACGTCACTTGCACGCGGTTTCCATTATTCAATTCAAGTTCACTTATGTCTGCAATTGCTTGGAGTTTGTATCGGAGTGTCGGTCATACTTTTCCCCTCTAACCGGGAGTCTAGGCCACTACGACGCTCTTGGCTGGAGTGTTGGCTTGATGTGAATGAGCCAGCTTAATCGCCGGACTAAATTCACTTCCGGATACAAAACATAGAGTTAGCGCTTGTGTCTTCTCCTTCCTTTGCCTTCTTCATGTATTTCGGTGGTAGAATTATTTTTAAAAAGGTCCCAAGAATCCATTCAGACTTTTCGTTTATACTTCACCTTTCGCCTTCATAAAGGGTGTCCCAACAAGAACGCAGGATTTAAATTTGGTGCCATTCGAATTGTCATTGTTTGACATTTGAACAATTACGAGGTATACCGATATGAAATAATCTATTAAAAAAAAACACTAATTATTAATGAGAAAATAAAAACATTTTATTCAAAGTATTGGCCATTGTTTTCTTCACATTTTGACCACCTTTCTGGCAATTGGTGAAAACCACGCCAATAAAATATTTCGTCTTTAAAAGCAAACCAATCAGATGCACAATTTTCGACCTCCTCGTAGGAATCAAAGTGCTGCTCAGCCAATGCGTGTTCCATCGATGAAAACAAATGGTAGTCGGAAGGAGCCAAGTCTGGTGAATACGGCGGGTGGGGTAGCTGCTCCCAGCCAAGTGTTTCGGTATCCTGAACCGGTTTTGCTTTGTGTGCAGGTGCATTTTCATGGAGCAAAATTACCTTGCCGTGTCTTCTGGCCCATTCTGGTCGTTTCTCGATCAATGCATGGTTCAAATTGATCATTTGTTGTCGGTAGCCATCAGTATTAACGGTTTTAGGAGCTCGTAGTACAGCACACCTTTCTGGTCCCAGCAAACACACAGCATTGTCTTCTTGTCGAATCGATCTGGTTTTGCAGTCGATGTTGATGGTTGTCCCAGATTCCGTTTAGGATTCTTAAAATAAATCCAGTTTTCATCGCCAGTAACAATTTGATGCAAAACCGATTTTCTTTCGTGTGTTTGAAGCAAAATTTCACAAGTGTTTTTTTGGTTTTCCATCTGTCTTTCATTCAATTCACGTGGCACCCATTTTCCACACTTTTAGATCTTTCCCATCGCTTTTAAACGGTCAGAAATTGTTTGTTGTGCAACATTTAACATTGCTGCCATTTGCTTTTGACTCAAAGTGTCATCTCCATCCAAAGTCGTTTACAATACGGCGTCTTCCATCTTTTTTGGTGGTCTTCCATATTCTTCATTTCTCACATCAAAATCGTTATTTCTGAACTGTTGAAACCATCTTTTGCATGTTGCTTCTGATTGAGCGTGATCACCATATGCCTCGACAAGCATTCGATGCGACTCTGCAGCACTTTTCTTCAAATGAAAACAAAAGGTTAATGCTTTCGGCAAATCATCACTACTTTCGGGTACAAAATTCAACATTTTTAACACGATGAAAAAATACGATGTTGTCTGTTCAATGACTTGATGTATGCTAAATATTTTTCACAGATGTCATAGCAAACAAACAAAAAACACAACAAATGTTCCCCATCGGGACATTTGTATCTTGACGCTCACTTCATACAGGAATACCTGGCTTTGTTTGTTAGTAGAAGGTATAAGGTTAATAAAAGTTGAGCGCTACAGCGAAGGGAGTTCGTTAATTGGGTATTGTAGAGACAACATCAAAATAGTGATTTTTCAGATAAAATCATCTTTATTGACGAGGCCCATTTCCATCTTGATGGCTTCGTCAATAGGCAGAATTGTCGCATTTAATAATAATAATTGTTGGCGCTACAGTCCAAAGGAGAACCAGGGCCTAGCTTGCTTATCAACTACTCGTGTTGTGCGCGCTACTGTTCTCTCACTAGTAGAAGGGACCTACAGTTGTTTCCCGATTCCGAACCGCGAAATTTGAAAAGCTTTCTTAGGCAGTTATTGCTCTTTGAGTGTTGTCAGCTGCTCGAAAGAGGTGGTGCCGTGATAAATTCGAAAAATTGGTGTTGAGCTGGGAATCGAAACTGAACCCTTCGGCGCGTGAACGTCGCACTCTACCCACTACGTCACGGCGACCAAAATTGTCGCATTTGGGGCGAGGAAAATCCTCGAGTGATTCACGAGCAAAAGCATCCTCAACGTGTCACTGTGTGGTGTGGATTTTGGGCGGGAGGAACCATTGGACCGTTTTTTATGAAAATGAGTCAGGTCAAGCGCAAACAATCAATGGTGTTCGGTATCGTGAAATGATAACCAATATCGTGCCTAGAATTGAAGAAATGAATGTGGAGGGGATATGGTTTCAACAAGACGGCGCCACATCTCATACAGCCAGAGAAACAATTCAATTGCTGCATCAGTCATTTCCCGGTCGTACTAATTCGCGTTTTGGAAACCATAATTGGCCGCCTAGATCGTGCGATTTAACACCATTGGGCTTATTTCTTCGGGGTTTTTTGAAGTCGATGGTTTATGCGAATAAGCCAACCACGAGTCAAGCCTTAAAAGACGAAATTGGACGCTGCATTAATGAAATACCGCAGCATTTATGCAAAACTGTCATTGAAAATTTCATGAAAAGATCGCGTATGAGCCAGCAAAGCCGCGGCGGCCATCTGGCTGATGTGTTATTCCACACATAACCTCATGCTGTCGACTTTACGATATAATAAAGAATTCACGATTTTTTTAAATATCTGCGTCTTATTTAAAATTTAAATCTTGCATTCTTGTTGGGACACCCTTTATAACAAGAATGGCAGGATAAGTGTGTTATAAAATATGATCTTGATCATTCGTGTTAGGAGTATAAGCTTACCTGAAAAAGGTATCGTCCTGTGAGTAATCCTAGGACGGATTTCTGTTCAGATGTCGCTAACGGAATTGTCTTTGGCCTCGAGAGAGCTATAGTTTGGGTAGATTTGTAAGTAGAAACAACGACATCTTTTGGATTTTGACTGGACTAGAACAAATTCTTAAAAAAATTAACTTGGTCACATCAACTTCAAACTCTGTCTTACACGACGAGAACACAACCCGGTCTATTGCAGTCATCTGAACTCAGATCCCTTTACTTACGGGGGCAAGTGTAGAAAACTGTTCTGATTTGTGAGCAGAGCAGTTATAGCACATCTCCTGGCAATCTTCCTTTTGTCGCTACGCAAAAAATTCCATCCTGGTATTGAAGATTCTGTTTAGCCTTTTTTACGACCGTGTCATTTGGCGGGGTGCAGAATCTGAAAATGATGCGAGCGACATGAGTGCGGCTATGCACAATGATGTTCTGCATTCTTATAAAACAAAACATATTTCAACCTACTCTTATGAAAGGAAAAATCTTATTTCAGAAAGATGCAGCTGGGACTTTGTATGGCACTGCACTCCACCTGGACCTGGTTGAACCGTGCTCTAACCAGCACGTCAAGTTGATGTCTGTTACATGTACATGCCTTACTAGTCGATTTGCATCGACTCATGGCACTATACGACCTACATGAGTGATCAGTCTTCTTTCTTCCTTGCTTTCAGCTAAAACAGAATTAAAAAACGCATCCAGACATTATAATAATAATAATTCTATTGTGCGACAGTCCACAGGGCATAGCTTGCTCATCAACTACTCGTGTTGTGCGCGCTACTCTTTCACGAGTAGAAGGGACTTACAGTTTTTTTACCGGCTTCGAACGGCCTTTTCTTAAATAAAGGTTGCCTTTTATAGTTTGGGATTGGAGAACCTTAGTGTTGCAATCTGGCAACTGCCAGCTCTATCGTAAGGTTTGGCATTGTTGAGGTTATACGTAATCAGAACGTTTTGACATACGAGCGCTATTTGTGTTGTTTACAGTAACTTAAATGATTAATCTCGCCCAAAAAATGGAATTAAAACGCGAAAATTTCCTTGTGATTATTTTTTACAGCTTTCGACGTGGATTAACTCAACAACAGTGCATCGATGAACTTAATTCAAATTGTGGCGATGAAACTCCATCAAGGACCAGTGGTTATCGATGGTATGGTGTATTGAACCGAGGTCGTAGTTCACTCCAAGACGAATTTCGTGTCGGTCGTCCAAAATCAGTTGTTGTTCCGGAAACCATTGAGGCTGTGCGCCAACTGATATTGCAAGACCGTCATGTGACCTATCGTGAGATTGAGACAACCTGAGGCATTAGTGGGACCAGCATACATTCAACATTGCATGAACATTTGACCGTCAAAAGAATTTGTTCGCGTTGGATCCCACGCAATTTGTCAATCGCTCAAAACAGGGCTCGTGTCCATTGGTCGAAAGAAATGCTTCAAAAATACGATCGCGGTGCTTCGAAAAACGTGTTTGACATCCTGAAAGGTGATGCATCGTGGATTTACGCGTATGAGCCCGAAAGTAAACAACAGTCGACTTTGTGGGTGTTTCAAATGGGGACAAATCCAACAACAGTTGCTCGCGCACGAAGTACTTCCAAGCAAATGGTCGCCTGTTTTTTGGGAAAAAAAACCGTACCACTAGAACAACGCAGAACAGTCAATTCTGAGTGGTACACAACCATTTTTTTGCCAGTTGTCTTCCAAAAAATCAGGAATGCCAACCGCCGAAGACGGATCACTCTTCACCACGACAATGCGAGCTCTCACACATCGTTTCAAACAACTGCATTTTTGGGCACTCAAACATCGATTTGATGAGTGATCCGCCGTATCCATCCGACTTGGCACCGAAGGACTTCTCTTTATTCCCGTACATAAAAAATAAAATTAGAGGTCAACGTTTTCCGACACCTGAGGAAGCGGTTGATGCGTGCAGAATGCATATTTTGGAGATACCTCAATCAGAGTGGCAAAGGTGCTTCGACAGTTGGTTCAAACGCATGCAAAAGTGTATACATCTTAATGGGGAATATTTTGGAAATCAATAAAGCTATTTTCGATGATTAATATTTGTTTTTGTTCTCTAATCCCGAAATATAAAAGGCAACCCTCGTATTCTTTGATTGTTGTCAGCAGCTCGAAAGAAGTGGTATTGTGAAATATTAGAAGGTCTTCAGTCCGGAATCGAACCTGCACCTTCGGCCTGTGAGCCACTATGCCACGGCGTCCACGTTCCAGACATTCTATCTATTCAAAAATTCAAAGAACTCATTAGCATCATCCAACCAATGTTCAAGGTTGGTGGATGCTTTACAAAGACTGTTTTGAGATTTGGTCTCGATTGGCAGGAGTGAGTAGTTGCACATTTTTGCTGCGGAGTCTGGAAAGACGTAGTCGTTGATTTCTATTATTAAGTTGTCTGGTTTGCGCTTGAATGTCAATAGTACTCGGGGTGTATTTCATTTGTCTACATCTCACCAATTAAACCGAATGTCCGTCACTCTTGAAAAAGTTATGCTCCTTCTTCCTTGCGAATACGGGGAAGATCAAACTCTCTTAAGATCGGAGTTAAATATGTTAAAACAGCACTGATTAACTTTCGTGAAAAATCACCGCGATAAGCATAACTTTCGGGAAGAAGAAGTGAAACGATTTGCGAAGAGATTGCCATTAAAAAAAAAAAACACAGAGCCCTATGACCACACTGCCCTTCACCAGTTTTCGACTACTTTGTCCGCTGTTTCGATTTCAAGTCAAATTCGTAACGACATAATTAATATCAACGGATTCATTGATGCTGTCATATGTCCATACCATGGAGTCCATGTAGTGGGAAGTGGTTATTATTTTATTTTATTTTATTTTCTTTGAAAAATTTACAAGCAAGGTAACTACCAGTCCCAAGTGTTTAAAAAGCTTGATTTATAGTGACAGCTTGACAAGAGACTATATTCTGGTGGGAGGTGAGAAGCCCTAGGAAATTCGCTTCTATAATGACCGTGAGGTGGGACCTCTTGTAGAAGTATTGTGGTGGCTGTGGACTCTCCCCACAAAGTTTTACTGGTTGTCCTTCAAGCATGGACTCAGTCTGGTTTTTAATAACAAAGACTTCTGGTCTTGCTTTAGGCACAACTTTTGCGAAGATAGACCTCAGTTTCTATTCTATTCGTTACTCCAAGTTCCATTGTTTGCATACCTCTTGCGCTAGAAAAGTATATCTATGCCTCACAGGTCTATTGCTCGGAGTGAGCAGCCATCTTTCTTAAGCACAGTATTTTCTGCAGAGCATGGCCCACGCGTCCTTTGAAATGTTGCTTCTCTCGGCTTTTTTGCGCATCTTCGATTGAAAGTGAAGTGGATTCAATTAAAGTGGATTTTTTTTTCAAAAACTGATTTGTAATTATGTTGGAAGTCGTTGAACTGATTTTTGAGAAGGAAAAGTGTCACCGTTTACAGCATTTAGCAGTTTTCTGATTTTACTGCTCTAAAAATCTGCCTATTATGTTTACAAAACTAAATTACTAATCCAATTAATAATAATAATAAAAATAATTGGATAGCGCGACAGTCTACAGGAGTGCAAGGGCCTAGCTTGCTCATCAACTACTCGTGTTGTGCGCGCTACTGTTCCCTCACGAGCAGAAGGGGCCTACAGTTTTCTGCCGATCCCCAACGGCGAAGTTTTGAGAATCTTTTTTCTTAGACAGTTATTGCTCTCTGGGTGTAGTCAGCAGCTCAAGAACGCCATAAAAAATTCGAGGTGTTCAGCCGGGAATCGAACCTAGACTCTTCGGACCAGGGCCTAGACTCTTCGGACCAGTGCCTAGCTTGCTCATCAACTACTCGTGTTGTGAACGCTACTGTTCCCTCACGAGTAACGAATAGAAGGGGCTTATAGTTTTCTGCCGACTCCGAACGGCGAAGTTTTGAGAACCCTTTTTCTTAGACAGTTATTGCTCTCTGAGTGTTGTCAGCAGCTCAAGAAAGTGGTGCCGTAAAAAATTCGGGGTGTTCAGTCGGGAATCGAACCTAGACTCTTCGGACCAGGGCCTAGATTGATCACCAACTACTCATATTGTGTGCGCTACTGTTTTCTCACGAATAGAAAGGACCTACAGTTTTTTACCGACCCCGAACGGCGAATTTTGAGAAGCTCTTTCTTAGACAGTTATTGTTCGAAAGAGGTGGTGCCGTGAAAAATTCGTGGTGTTCAGAAGAGAATCAAACCTACACCTTCGGGGTGTTAACTTCGCACTCTACCCACTACGCCACGGCGGCCGATCCAATTAACGGTACTAAAATTCTCTTGCAATAGCAGCACCAAGGGCCGAAAAAACTTTCTACCTTGGTCGGCCCTCGTTTAAGCAGCAGCAGGCAGCTTCAAGGCAAATGTACATTATGTAATAGAGGTAATGAAAAGAAAATTAACTAAATCGCCAAAGCAGCCAGTAAAGTAATAAACATAATTCAAGTTAACACAGTGTTGTCATGTTTCTAAAGAAATACGTCAATAGACCGATGAACGTGAGCGGTTTTCAAAGTCAGAACGATATAACGTCGTGCTTCTTGAGGCTTTCTTCTAATATTTTTTTAAGCTCAAAAAACGGATACCTGCTCTCAAATGGAGTTGTTTTGTTCCAAATTCAAAATCTTATTGCTATATAACCTGCATATTTCCCTACATCTCAAACTGAACTTTGATAAGAATTAATCGCAAGTTCAAGATAAAAGCCTGCTAAAGATCGTTCCCTCTATCAAGCACATAAGAACAAACGAAATGTTGAGTAAACTTCAAAGTAATCTTAATCAGGATTACCTCTCATCGCGTTCCACGATTTCCGCCTACATTCCACAGGCGTCTTGTTTTGAGTTTAAATTTAGCAAAATCGTAGGCACTGCCGCACATACCCCAAGCGGGTGCGATGTCGTTTCTGGGTACAATTAAAGCGTAATCAAAGCAAGTCAGTTTACGACAGCATTTACGTCCTGCTGGTTATGACTAACTTGAAATAGCCGACACCTTCTTGCTTGCACCTGTTCCTCTCCTCAGATTCCCACGGACATCGCAAGCTCTGAATGCTAGCAAATAATGCATGTGAACTAAATATACTTCCACTTCTTCAAACAAATTGCTCGGTCCCTCCTCCTGTCAAATTGAAGGCAATTTATCAGAAGCATTTCAGTTGTCTTCACGGTGGAAAATGTCACAATTTTTAGACTGCCATTCCATTGCAGAAATTTTCGAAATCACTTCAACTGAACCGTCACGTCCGTGCAATATTCAAATTATTCGTATTTTTAGCCAAGCCGCATACAGTGTGTGCTGTGTGTATTTGCTTTCTCTTCAATTAATCTATTTAAATCAAAAACTAAGCACCAGCGAAGAAGTCGCCAACGAAAAAAAAACTCATTTCTATCCCATGAAACATTACACATTCCAAAAGCACACCAAATATAAAGCACCAATACACAAAATGAATCCTCAGGTAAAGTGTGGAAAATTATTAAGAAAATCCAAATTCTCGGGCGCTAAAAATAGGCAGTTTCTTCATGGCAGTGTGTGGGTTTGGCCACCCCAACAACATCAACGGCAGGTAAACAAAATCCAACACATCGGCGAATACAGCGCCCAGCGTGCTTGTCGTTGTGTCCCCAGCGTACGGCTGTACGAGTGTATCTCAGAAAGTTTTCGAATCGGTCGGAGAAAATTGCAAGACACTTCTCATAATCATTCAAAAAGGCATTCGAAGAGGGAATTCTGAATGGAGGGGGAGAGGCACAAGAACTTTATATGCGTATTTTTAGTTTGAAAACATTTTCCTTTCAAAAAATAGTTTTTCTCTCTCGGCTGTTGTTTTGTCTCGAAATGCTTCTTCATGCATTAAATGTGTAGTTTTTCAACATCAACGAAAGGGAGAAAAGTACTGCGAAAGGGATCAAGAGGAAGGACAAGTGGGAATGATTTCTGACACTTGTTTAGGTACAAAAACAAACATCACAGTCTACAAAGTCTTCAAAACGCATAATTCAATATTCAAGGAAGAAAGACATGACATTTATTCAAATGAAGTCAGGCGGTCAAAAATCAAACAGTTTAACAAACAAATTTCCCAAAAAACAAAACCTGGTGTCTGAGATGCGTAGGTTTTTGTGCCCTGAAGGGCCTCTGCGTGACCGCTGACCAGCAATCTGCGCGTTCACCCTTGCACCAGTTGAGAGATGTACTAAACATATTAAGATCAATAACCAGAGTTGGGTGTGCATTTTTAGTTATCCTCCGAAACACTAAGGGATAAACATCTAGCATACCACTGTTGATTTTTAAAGACATGTAAACGTGTCTCATTTTTTCAATGAGCCAAAAATACATTGGATTGTGGATTAAGGAATGTTTTCCAACCACGCTTTCGAGATAATAACTTAGAATCATTTAAGTTTCAAGTTCGAATCAGGAATTTCAATTGCGAGTAGAATTGTAAGAGAAGGGAATTTTTGAAAAAGGAGAAGCACAACATCCGAACACGGTTTTGGTAAGGTAGGCTTTAACTTACTTGTCACTGGGTTGAAGTGGTCGTGGCGTAATGGGTAAAGTGCGACACTCAAACGCCGAAGGTCCTAAGTTAGAATTCCGGACTAAACACCTCTCATTTTTTCGGCTCCACCTCTTTCGAGCTGACAATACTCAATAGTAATAACTTTCTATGACACAGCTTCTCAAAATTCATCGTTCGTAAACGAAAAAACCTGTAAGTACCTTCTTCTCGAAAGGACAGCCGAACGTGAGTAGTTGATGAGGAATCTAGGTCCCCTAATGGACTATTAATAATAATTGGATGGCACGATAGACCGGGGTCTAGCTTGCTCATGAACTACTCGTGTTGTGCGCGCTACTGTTCTCTCACAAGTAGAAGGGACCTTCTTTTTTGCCGACTGCGAACGGCGAAGTTTTGAGAACCTTTTTTTTCTTAGACAGTTATTGGTCTTTGAGTGTTGTCAGCAGCTCGAAAGAGGTGGTGCCGTGAAAAGTTCGGGGTGTTGTGCCGGGAATCGAACCTAGATCTTCGCCGTGTGAACGTCGCACTCTACCACCTACGTCATGGCGCCCACCTTATGGACTGTGGCGGCATCCAATTTTGCAATTTATAATAATAATAATAATAATTGTTGGCGCTACAGTCCACAGGGGGACCAGGGCCTAGTTTGCTCATCAACTACTCGTGTTGTGCGCGCTACTGTTCTCTCCCGAGTAGAAGGGACCTACAGGGACTCCGAACGGCGAAATTTGAGAAGCTTTCTTAGACAGTTATTACTCTTTGAGTGTTGTCAGCAGCTCGAAAGAGGTGGTGCCATAAAATATTAGAAATATTGGTGTTGAGCTGGGGATCGAACCTAGACCCATCGGCGTGTGAGCGTCGCACTCTACCCACTACGCCACGACGGCCAATTTATGCATATCCATAACCCGCCTCAGAACAAAGAATGTTTAAGGTCGGCGGCAAGAGCAGCACTAGAGATTTGTCTGGTAGCCTTGTCATCATAGAAATCGAAAAAGAAAAGCAAATCCTCTACTGAATCAGCTACGTGGGTGAATTTATTCCTTGAATTGAAAGAAGAAATAGACCCAGATGTTGTCAACCTAGACAGGTTTTAAGTTGGTCCCCCACGGCCAACTTGCATTTAGAATAAGTTAGGATCTGTAACGAATTAAGATACAATTTAAAAACCACAAGAAAAACCAAAAAAAAATTTAAAAACTGTTAGACGTAAGTGTATCTAAGTTAGAACAGGTTATATTAAGTTACCAGGTCTACTTGTATGAAGTGAGCGTCAAGATACAAATGTCTCGATAGGGAACAATTGTTATGAACGAGCCCTTATTTTTTGTTTTGTTTGTTTGCTATGACATCTGTGAAAAATATTTAGTATACATCAAGTCATTGAACAAATAACATCATATTTTTTCATCGTGTTAAAAATGCCACATTTTGTACCAGAAAGTAATGATTTGCGGAAAACATTAATTTTTTGTTTTCATTTAAAGAAAAGTGCTGCAGAGTCGCATCGAATGCTTATCGAGGCATATGGTGATCATGCTCTATCAGAAGCAACATGCAAAAGATGGTTTCAATGGTTCAGAAATAATGATATTGATGTGAGAAATGATGAAATGATGAATGGATGAGAAAATTTAATGACGAACTCTATGGGCTGTACAGCGACATGCGCTTGGTCAAGCGTCTACGGATACAACGCTTAAGATGGCTAGGCCATGTAGAGCGTATGGACACCACTGCTCCGGCCCGAAAAGTCTTTGAATCCGTGCCATTGGGACAACGCAACAGAGGACGACCTAGACTAAAGTGGGGCACACAAGTGGAGAACGACCTCAACCAACTTGGAGTGCGCAACTGGAGAGAGCTGGAGAAAGATCCTGCTGGCTGGAGAGGCATGTTCGTTGAGGCCCAGGTCCACCCCGGACTGTAACGCCACAAGAAGAAGAAGATGTGAGAAATGGAGAACGTGGAAGACCACCAAAAAAGTTTGAAGACGCCGAATTGCAAACGACGTTGGATGGAGATGACACTTTGAGGCAAAAGCAAATGGCAGCAATGTTAAATGTTGCACAACAAACAATTTCTGACCGTTTAGAAGCCATGTTCTCATATCCAAAAGTGTGGAAAATGGGTGCCACATGAATTGAATGAAAGACAGATGGAAAACAGAAACACACTTTTGCCTCAAACACACGAAAGAAAATCGGTTTTGCATCAGATTGTTACTGGCGATTAAAAGTGGATTTATTCTAAGAATCCTAAACGGAAAAAATCTGGGAAAACGGGTTAATCTGGGACAACCATCAATATCGACTGCAAGACCAGATCGATTCGGCAAGAAGACAATGCTGTGTGTTTGGTGGGACCAGAAAGGTGTGCTGTACCAAGAGCTCCCAAAACCTGGTGAAACCGTTAACACTGATCGCTACCGACAACAAATGATCAATTGGAACCATGCATTGGTCGAGAAACGACCAGAATGGGCCAGAAGACACAACAAGGTAATTTTGCTCCATGACAATGCACCTGCACAAAAAGCAAAACCGGTTCAGGATACAATCAAAACACTTGCTGAGAGCAGCTACCCCACCCGCCGTATTCACCAGACTTGGCTCCTTCCGACTACCATTTGTATCGATGGGACACGCATTGGCTGAGCAGCACTTTGATTCCTACGAGGAGGTCGAAAATTGGGTGTCTGATTGGTTTACTTTAAAAGACGAACAATTTTATTGGCGTGGTATTCACAAATTGCCAGAAAGCTGGTCAAAATGTGTAGAAAACAATGGCCAATACTTTGAATGAAATGTTTTTAGTTTCCCATTAATAATCAGTCTTTTATTTTCACAAAAACGCTCATATTTAACCAGGTATACCTGGTAGATTAAGTTTTTATTAAAAAAAAATTAGATAACTGAGTTTTAAACAATTTTCTTTGTTTTAACTAAATAGATACTAGTTATAATAAATTTAAAAAATAAAAAAAGTATTGACGCCGATAGGCAAATAAATGAATAAATTGTTAGTTTAGCTAAGAGCACCCGCATAGGGCCAGTTAGTAGTTCTTAGAAATCGTATAAGTCGTGCCTAGGTTAAGCCTTTTGTTCCTAGTTTTAAGATAGCCTTAGTAAAACAAAAATTAAATGCATTTTTAAACTAAACTAAACTTGAAAGAAAAATTTATTTCTTCCTCCAAATATTCCTAATCTACCTGAAGATTGTAAAACCCAGAATCTTATTTTTTTAAGATCCAAACCTTGCTGCATAGCATTCAATAGTTAACTGGTTAAGAACTAATGTTAATGGTCTTTCTTAAGATTTTGTACAACTCAGAAGCCATTGTTATCCCTGTTCTTAACACACCTTGTCCACCAAAGGCCTTTATGAACACTTTTAATGTTTTCGAAACAAATATTACTAAACTCACCCTTAAATGTTTACATAAAGACGAGCTCTTCAAACAATTTTGGGCATTAGGTATAATAATTCTGTTAGATTTTTTACTTTTTTTAAATTCTATTAAATCCTCGATAGACCAGATCTCCACATTACCGCAGATCCTGCAAAAGACCCAAGAAGTGCAAATCGACACTAACCACCTATTCATCGATTTTATGGTCGCATATGACAGTGTGCATAGAGACGAGCTATACAGTGCCATGTCTAGTTTTGGTTTCCTACCAAATTCGTCAGATTGTGTAGGATGACGATGGAGAACTCTCACTGCTCCATCAAGGTCGGTACCGAACTCACCGAGACATTCAATGTCAAAAAAGGTTTTAGACAAAGCGACGTACTGTCATGTGACTTCTTTAACATCATTCTCGAGAAGATCGTGCGTAACTCACAAGTCAACACCAGAGGCACGATCTTCCAGAAGTCAGTTCAATTGCTAGCTTACGCTGATGACATTGACGTGATTGGACTAACACAGCGAGCCGTCAATGAGGCGTTTGCTGGCATTGAAGCGGAAGCGGCTAAAATGGGTCTGGCGGTAAATGAGGGCAAAACTAAGTACATGCTGTCATCAAGGAAGGACACACAACATCGACGTCTCGGACGGAGCGTGACACTAGACAGCAGAAACTTCAAGGTAGTCAAGGACTAGACGAAGTCCTCGGCTCAAATCAAATCAAAATCAAGTGCGAATCACTCTTGCCAATCGCTGTTTCTTTGGGCTCAGGAGCCAATTGAGTAATACAGCTCTCTCTCTACGGACTAAGCTCGCTTTATATAACATCCTGATCATCCCAGTCCTGCTCTATGGTACGGAAACCTGACCGTTACTAAAAGCGGAGGAAGCCCTTAGTCTTTTCGAGAGAAAAGTTTTGAGTGCGATGCCTATATGCGCTGATGGCATTTGGATTAGAAAATTTAACGACGAACTCTATGGGAAGTACAGCGACATAAGCCTGGTCAAGCATCTTTTGATACAACGCCACTGCTCCGGCCCGAAAAGTCTTCGAATAAGAATCAGGGTAGGGACAACGCAATAGAGGACGGCCTAGGCTAAGATGGCGCACACAAGTGGAGTAGGACCTCAACCAACTTGGAGTGCGCAATTGGAGGCAACTACTGAAAGATTGTGTTTGCTGGAGAGGCATGTTGGTTGAGGCTCAGGTCCATTCCGGTCTGTAGCGCCACAAGAAGAAGAAGAAAAATTCTATTAACAATAATAATTGTTGGCGCGACAGTCCACTGGGGGACCAGGGCCTAGCTTGCTCATCAACTACTCGTGTTGTGTGCGCTACTGTTCTGTCACGAGTAGAAGAGACCTACAGTTTTTTTTCTGCTTTCTTAGACAATTATTACTCTTTGAGTGTTGTCAGCAGCTCGAAAGAGGTGGTGCCGTGAATAATTCGAGGTATTCAGTCGGGAATTGAACCTAGACATGTCAGCAGGGCACGAAAAATTCCATTAACCGCTACGGCGGCCACGAAAAATTCTATTAAATACCAAAATTTTCATTTCGGTTTTAAAAAGGGTTACCTTTTCAAAACTACAGAAAAAACCTACAGAACAAAATTGTATTCCCATGCTTCGCAAAAAATTGTAAGATATATGTGTGTCTATACTAGCAATAAGAACACTGTACACTGAATTGATGAACTGAGAAAACTGGCTGAAACAGCATCAAAATAAGAGGACCAATATCCACTGGACTGGCACAAGCACAAAGCAGTCTTCGAAATGCTTTTAAAATGTTTTTAAATTTATAAGCCTTTATGTTTCTTAAAAATATCCTTTTGTTTGGCACAAACTCTATATTCTCTGCATTTAAAAAAGGATTATTGTCAAGCTTTAAAAGTAAAGTAAATTTATGTAATGACTGTGTAAAAGAGCGGAGAACTGGGCAACTTTTTTGGATGTTAGAAACATATCAAATCTCATCGTGAGCCAAGTTTTGAATGATTTTTTTTTAAATAAACGAAATCATATTTGCGTGAACAGAGTCTCTTTTCCTATTTCGACCAAAAGTTAAACAATATGACTAACTGTCATTCACTCCAGTGTAGTTGATCCCAACTTCCACAAAAAAAAAAACGGGCATTTTGTTTTTCCACACTTTTCAGTCTAACAGTACCCATCCTTCAAAAAAAAACTTATGATACGATGGGGCAGAGACATTAATTGTGTAAATATAAAATATTTTTCGATCGCAGAAAAAGAATTTAACGGAGTTTTATGAAACATTTTGAAAACGTATAAATTGTTTGTGGCTTTCAAAACCGATGCCTTTGTTTATACTATTGTTGAAAAGTCTCCGTTAAAAAAAAAGAAGCCATAGCTGTTTAACAACATCCTCCCCCTCCCAGCCAAGTACATATATTGAAGTAAATCAAACTATCACCGCAACACATTACTTTCACAAAAATAATGTGTGCTCCATTTGCAAAAATGAAAAAATACAGTTTGTTGATCTACAACAAGCACACGGTATACGTCTCCCGTATCATTCAGATCCCATTCCATTCGAATATCTGGCACACATTGTTTTTGTTTTGCCACTTTCAGTGAAACTATTCCTGCATCTGATCTATTTTGGGGTGAATTTGTTTCCCTACTTTCACAGCAATCGCACTGAGTATGCTTTCACTCAAAAGGACCTACAAACATCATAATCGCCGATATTTTGAATGTATTTCATCCATTGTTTCCCTCCAATTGTCCGGCAACAAGACATATTCAATTGTATCCCATTCCAAGGAATTTTAATGGCACATAGTTTCAATCCCTGCAGAAATGACCGGACAAACACACACACACGCACTCCAAGGAACGAAGTGAAAAATTCTCATAAAACTATTCAAATTTGTGGAAATAAACATGGGGAAGAAAAAAAACACACGAAAAGAACTTTGCTCATCTAACAAGTTCCAGACGGAAAGAAAATCCAAGCTTTCACACTCACACCGAACAACGTCGTTGTGCGTTGTTCTCTCGCATCCCCAATTTCACTCAGCTGTTCGGTGTGAGTTTGGTGTGAGTTTTTCGCGTCTAAAAATACGTCCTATCTAGTCTCACCCATACAGGCATGAGATCCGTTTCAAACAAACTGTACATAGATACGAAAGCACCAAAAAACTCGTATAAACGATAACGACTCCAACACGGTGTTGGTGAAGACGGCAATAACAAACATTACAGTACGAGTATAAAACATTTCAGAAATCGCCGAAAACGAATTCGTATACTCGAATAACGAAATACTCTTAATTCGAACGACACCGGGATCTCTTGTTCAGTAGATCACCAGCCTTACTCCGACGTTTATTACGAATAATATCGGTGACTCGGTGACAACTACACACCTTGAAGTGGATTTTTGTTTCTCTCTCTCTGTTGGAAAAATTCTATTCTTCTTTTCTATTTAATAAATTTCCATCCAGTTTTGCATTTTTTTTTTCAAAATTCCAAAAAAAAACTCCACAAAATATAAAAAAATCGAGAAAAAAAAAACAATTAACGGGCGCGTGAACGACTTGCAATAATTAATTTTTTTCTTCCATTTTTTAATTTATTTTCAGTGTATTGTTATTGAAAGACTTATTAATTCTTGTGTTTGAAAATTGTTAAAAAGAAATAAATAAAATAGAAATCAAAAATGTCTTCGACTGTGGCACGATCATCAAAGTACTCATACAGAGCCAGCTCTACAGGAGGCGGAGTTGCTGATGTCAATATTGAATACACCGCCGATTTATCAGCACTCTCACGCTTGGAGGTAAGAATTCGTCGTTCCTCCCCCACATTGCGGTCCATTAAGCGGACCCCAAAAGGACTTCGCAAAATCAGAAAAAGGATACAGTGTAAAACAAAACTCATGCCACACGTTCAGTGTATTATATAAGACCATCGAAACGATCGAAAAGAAAGAAAACAGTGAAAAACTTAACGAAACTATTCAGAAGAAAAGTGTTTTTTTGTTTTTTTTTTCCAAATTAAATTCTATTTGTTTCAAAAATCAAAAATGATGTGTGTAAATATTTACAGGATAAAATCCGTTTGCTCCAAGATGATCTTGAAGTGGAACGCGAATTGCGCCAAAGGGTAAGTCTAAAGAATACAAATACCTAAAACACTGAAAACAATCGAAAATGTCATCGCCACGCCACCGCCGCCGATATCGCCCTCAATTCGACCACGATCGACAGCACCAGCAAAAGCATGGCGAGAACTTTCGTTAAATGTACATTGAACTTCAACAAAAGATCTAGAGTGCGATGCACACCACTCGGACGGGACGGATTCATTCTATTTCAAAATGCCCAATGTGGTGTGGCACTCTATTTAGAAATCTATTGCACTTGCATTTCGCTGTGCAAATTGACACATTCCTTGGGTGCGTTCAATTCGGCGTCAGGTTAACGCCAAACTGCCAACTGCCTACAGTGTGTATCTCAACTTTGCTTCCCTTCCACCATGGTTGTACGAAAATAACAAACAAAAAAATGAACACTGTCTAGCGCATAAATTAAATAACCTTAGCTCGAGATACAAATAGAAAAACTCACAAATACGAATAATTTCCAACATTTTCATCATCATTTCGATTCGCAGTGATCTCCTGGCGTGCTTGCGGCAGCACAACACTCTCCTTGATTTCCTCTAAGCAACAGCCTCCCGAGAGAGGTGATCTGCAATCTCTTCCAAAAGACAAAAAAAAACATAATCCACATATTAGCTATGTGGAACGATCTAATCTAATTTTAGAAAAAAAAAAAATAAAAACGAAAACCAACGTTCGACATTCAATACAATGGATAAGTTTCTTTTTGTTTCCTCTCCCAAGAAAATGTTGCTTCTAAGGTATCTACACAGAAACGTGCGAATAGCAAATATGCAATAGCCTTCTGTATGATGGTCTAAAATTAGATTTAATATGGGATTAATAAATTTCAGCCGACTCTCGGGTGGATACAGACACTTTTTTGTTTCACTCAGACGTGGAGGCGGTTTTGCTCTGCGGCCGCGCACAGCTTCCAAAACGATCGCTATTTCGTAATAAGCTTCAGGTGTGGAAAAATTAATGAGAATTTCAAGAATTTTACATATCCCAGAAGGGAAAACGATGCTCCCCGGCCATGAGATGTTTCAGTGAAAAACATTGAATTGTATTTAGGTTTCTAGAAGGTCTACATTAGTCATTCGGTGTGCTAGAAAAGCATCTGCAATAAATCATTCTCAGAAAGTGACGTGGACGTCATTAAGCAGTCAACCCATTTAGAGTGCTTTCATAAAAGCACAGATGAAGATGATTTGTAGTTTTTAGACGTTTCCTTTTCGTTGACCGTTTGTAGAATATGAAGGAAATAGTTTGATGTGACATGGTAGTCGAAGCTAAGTTTTTAAATGTATTTTCGAATTAAATCTTCAGAAAAAAATTTACGTTTGAAACGGTGAAGTTTTTTAAATGTAAATTAATCACGAAAAGAAATCCTTTCAATGCCCAGGCGCTTGAAAAGGAGTGACCAGCCACAAACAGTCTGTTTTCAAACATTTTCCATGTTCTTTAGGGCTTTAGTTCCCCTATTCCTTTACTTTCACTGTACTTCAATTGAAAACTGTTCTGAAAACTGTCTACTGTTCACTTCAATTTTCATTAATGACCAAAATTAATAAGAAACGCAAAGTATTCACATCTCTCGAAGGAAGGTGTGAGTCATACTTTTTAGTTGTCTGATATACTAGACCATGAACTGTCATTGGAAGCGACAAAAATTATATTGAACATGAACATTCATAACAGTATTAAATGAGTTTCTTACAAAGTCGTCTAACCAAATACTCAATTTCAGCAAAATTTTAAATAAAATCTACCGTGATAGGTGTACGGACAATTAATTGTTTTCCATTCAAAAAACTGAATTTGATTAGATGTGTTTTTGCAGCAATTTAAGAGTACATAAGTTCCAAAATGTCAGTAAGACTCAGAATTGATAAAATTTATCATAAAACTTTGGAAAACTTTTAAAGGCCGGAAAAGCAAATTTTCCAAATCTACAATTTTCGGCTGAATGTTTTTTCTTTCTTTCTTTTTTGGAAAACTTTGTAAGCCCTGAAAAGCAAATTTTCCAAATCTACAATGGTTGGCTGAATGAATTCCTTATTTTGTTGGGAAATTAATTTTTGGAAATTTAGGCTTCTGAAAACTTTGTTTATTTAAGATTTTGCATTTTCAAACTCTCTGACCTTTTTGAGTCTTATTCGGAATTGAAATTTTCGTTTTAGGAAATTCAGGCTCTTCATTTTATTTAATTTTGCACGTCAGGCTATCAGTACTTTTTGGAATTACCATTTTAAGGATTTTGGCTTTTTGACGTGGTTGGTTTTCAGCCCTTCAAAATTAATTTCTCTTCCTAAATTTCCTTTTTTTTTTTGTAATTTTGAGTTTTTTTAAGGATGCTGTTCTTAGGATGTATTTCGAATTGCTACTATCAAATCCTAAATTATGACACCTTTATGAAACAATGTTCCTCCATTCGGCCCAGATTTTTCAAATTCTATTGTTGGGTATACAAATTTCACCACTAGGCGAAAATATGTAAGTCTGTTCTCTATTTGGTATTCATTACAAAACACTCTTAGTATGGGAAGCACTCTTTCGGGAAAACTTACTGTGGAAATCAATAAAAAAAATTATACAACCCGATAGGTAGTGGTATCGGGTTGTATTTATTTTTATTATCCTATAACCACTGAATCTCCTTTTGGTTCTGAAAAGGGCACTGCCCATGCAATAAACATAACAACTCAACTTTGAGCTATTGGATGAAAGAAATAATGTGCAAGACCAACTATAAAGATCTCACAATTTAAATATGATATTCTCTGAGAATCCCCTGCGTGTAGGTGCCTCCGCTCATATACAAAGAATGTTGCCAGTTTGATGCGCAGTCTGTAACAACTCTTCATCCAACATTAACACATCACTCAGTAAGTCTCAGGATAGATAGGGGGCGCCACTTACAAAAAAAAATATTGAAATAACTATTAAAATAACTTTCAGTGGCGCCCGCTATATCCCGAGACTTATTGAGTAATCCATTAATTAAAGTCTTTTCACTTGATCTGGTTTGTTACGTTGCAGCTACGAATTTTGAGTCCACCCAGCTTGCAAGGTGGTCGCCTTGGCGTAATGGGTAGAGTGCGACTCTCACACGCTGAAGGGTCTAAGTTCGACTCCCAGCTCAACACCAATTCTTCAATTTTTTTACGGCCCCACCTTTTTCGAGCTGCTGACAACACTCAAAGAGTTTAACTGTCTAAGAAAGCTTCTCAATTCTCGCGGTTCGGAGTCGGCAAACAACTGTAGGTCCCTTCTACTCGTGAGAGAATAGTAGCGCGCACAACACAAGTAGTTGATGAGCAAGCCAGGCCCTTGTCTCCCTTTGGACTGTAGCGTGAACAATTACTATTATTATTAGCTTGCAAGGAAGTAGCACCTTACACGCAATGGCTGAATGGTTCAATGTGAACATGAATTACAGGCAACATGACAAATTCAAAAATTTAAAGAACTTTTTCTACAATACCCTCAAAAATAATATCAACCAAATACTTACATATAAGAACCTGCCAATGGAACGCGGTGCCCAATAAACAACCAATTTGAGTTTATTTTATTCGGGCTTCGATCAACTTTTTTCAAACTGCCATACAACTCACCATAAATCAAATACGAGCTCACAAAAATTGTCGATTTTGTGACAAAAAAAAAATCGTAGTGTAAAGAATGAAAATTCAGAAAAATCTTATTTCCCTTCACATGGATATCACAATCTAGGGAAGTAATTGCTCCGAAAAGGTCCTCCAGTCACATCAAATTCAGTCAATAATTCAAATATCTCAAGCAAGTATTTTCTTACGGCTTCCTTTTCAAAACCCTGCTAAGCAGGCAGGCTGCATTCCATGCACCCATCCCCACACTCAACTGAAGCCTTTCCCCTCAAATAAATTTCACATTTAATCCAGGCATTCATTTTATGCGTGTGCAAGCATTTTCAAATAGACTCTCAAAATGAAATAAATTAAACAAATAATTTACTCATTTTTCATGCAGCAACACACAAAAAAAAACAGAAAATAAACGAAACATCATGAAAATACTCCTCATCCTCATAAACATCCCATCACACAGCAATCATTTTAATGAATCACGAATTTATTGTGTCATCCAGATATTTTTAGGATCCCACATCGTTCGGAAAATATTCGAAAGAAAGTGTCAGATTTTATTGGTTTGCTCTTTGCATTTCCATTTCCACATTGCCCGTTCAGGTGATTCAGGTTTCCGAATACACATAAGCGAATGCCTTCGGCGAACGAGACTTTTTTCGAGAAAAGTCCATTGAAGATACAAAATTGCAAATTTTGCGGGCATTTTGCATTTCGCTCCTGTTGTCATGGATGAGCACGAACGGTGTGTGGGTATAAATTTCCTGCTCTTTTTTTTCTTCTTAATTTTTGTTGATATAATTAGGTCAGAATATGAGCTCCTAAAGTGTATGGAAGTGAATTATTATTTGCAAAAGTACATAAATGTGACGTGTGTGTGTGTCTGAGTGCAGATTTGACTTTATTTTATTTTTGGCAAATTGCCGCTTCTTGCGAACATGCTGATTTAGAGAATTGTAGGAAAGTACATGTGCATGGTTTTGATTTGATTTACAAACAGCTAAAAACGAAGAGGCCATAAAATGCTTATTCTGAACATTTTTTGGTCAGTTTGGCAAATGGATGAGGACTTGGAATAAAGTTTCTGTTGTTGGTAATATGACGAGTGTATTCGTTTAATACCTCCTATTTATTTGTCTTTAAAGATGTTTGGAAAGAAATAGCATTTTTACTTTGAGGCAGCCATTTCCAAAAACGCGTTTTTCAATATTTTTTAGATGACAGAATGCATTTTTGAAATGGATCCGTCATTCATTTGTATGTACCTTTAGTAAACGATCGTAACCTTGATATCATATGATTTTAAAGCATATGAATTTGGCATTCTGTAACCACAGCGGGGCAATGTATCAGAATTCGATCTGTTCTTGAAGTTCGACACTCCGCAGAGGTGTCCAACGCTTGTATTATAGATGATCTGTAAACATTCAACTGGAATGATTTTTCAGTTGTTTATAGTCGCTCTTGGAAAATCAGTAAACAAACCTAAAGTCGGATCAAGTATGAAAATTCAAATAGGCACTTTACTACCCCTTTTGTAGTATCCATTGTTGTTTGAGTTTTCTGAAATGAAGAATTGAAATGAAGAAAAAAAAGGACTACATGGTCGTACCACCGCGAAGCGTAAAAGGCACGCTTAACGGATTTAACGGACGAAAATGTTTATTTCGTTACCCTTTGTTTTCTTGCATCACCACCACAATCCACATAAAAATATATCAACTGGCTCGTATATTATAAAAAAAATTGTTTGCGGGACAGTCCACAGGAGGACCAGAGCCTAGCTTGCTCGGCAACTGCTCGTGTTTTGCGCGCTCTGTTCTCTCACGATTTTAAGGATGTTTTTCTTATGATGCATTTCGAATTGCCGGTATCAAACCCTTAATTGTAACACCTTTATGTAACAATGTTCCTCCATTCGGCCCAGATTTTTCAAATTCTATTGTTGGGTATATAAATTTCATCACTGGGCGAAAATATGTAAGTCTGTTCTCTATTTGGTATTCATTACAAAACTCTCTTAGTATGGGAAGCACTCTTTCGTCAAAATTTACTGTCGAAATCTATAAGCCACTACCTATCGGGTTGTATGATTTTTTTTTATTATCCCATAACCACTGAATCTCCTTTTGGTGCTGAAAAGAGTATGGTCCATGCAATAAACAGAATAAATCAACTTTGAGCTATTGGATGAAGGAAATAATGTGAAAGACCAACTAGAAAGATCTCACAATTTAAATATGATATTCTGTGAGAGTCCCATGACGAAGTAATTAGGTGCCTCAGCTCATATACAAAGAATGTTGCCAGTTTGTTGCTCAGTCTGTAACAACTCTCATCACTCAGTAAGTCTCGGGACAGATAGGCTAACAGATAGGACAGATTGGACAGATAGGCTAACACGAACAAAAAAAAAATAATACTAAATTAATGATTTTAAGTGGAGCCCCTTATATGTCCCGGGACATGTTGAGTAATCCGTTAATTCAACCTTTTTCAGTTGCTCAGGTTTGTTACGCTGGGGGAACTTAAAATTCATAGCTGCAAGAATTTTAAGTCCCCTCAGCTTTCAAGGAGTTAACACAGGAGGAACAGGACCTAGCTTGCTCGGCAACTACTCGTCTTTTGCGCGCTACTGTTCTCTCACGAGTAGAAGGTACCTACAGTTTTTTGCCGACTTCCAACGGCGAAATTTGAGAAGCTTTCTAACTAACTAGACATCTAACTATCTAGTATTACTCTTTGAGTGTTGTCAGCAGCTCGAAAGGGTTGTGGTGCCGTGAAAAATTCGAAAAATTGTTATTGAGCTGGGAGTGGAACCTAGACCCTTCGGCGTTTGAGCGTCGCACTCTACCCACTCTACCCACACCACGGCGACCACGTCACGGCCACGTATATTGCTTTCATGAAATATTGGATAACGGTTTTCTATAACAACCTGCAGACAGAGAAACTAAGGGGGACCGCTGATAAATGCACTCATTGTTGAGTGTTTGACAGGTGATTTGAATATATCCTAGCGATAAAGCAAAACACTACTACCGATTTATTATAATTGAATATTCTGAAGCTTAGTAGTAAGAAAGGTACGTACATATGCTTAATAGTTGCTTCAGACAAGCTCTTCTATTAAAAGTTGACACAAATAGCCCTTCGAACACAGCGCATGCATGCGTATGCTAAGCAAAAACGAAAGACAGAAATCACTGGACTTGCACGTGTTATTTTATTTGAAGAACTCTATGCCACTTCTGCTACATTCTTATATAAGTCCAATTTAAACCTAATGCCTTTGGACATATTTATGTTGCGCCGGAAAAATTAACTGAAAATTATAAAAATTCAATGCGAAGTTAAACGCGGAGCGAGTCATCAGTCTTAGACACATGAAACACGTATCTCTCAGAAAACGACTTTTAATGCGCAAAATACTCTTTCAAATGGACACAGATTCCCAGATTCACGCATTTAACTCTTTCTTGCATTATAAATAAAACGATTGCGGACTATTGGAATATTACATGTCCTGCTGTGTTTTGGAATCTTAAAAAATATGTTCCATGGTTGTCTTAAAAATGCTGCTGCTCTTTCTAGTAAATAAAAACCTATACAGCTTAATATTCATCTGTTTTAACTCAAAACTTTCAGACACACTAATTTTCAATCGCATCACAAAGTTTTTTCCGCAGACACTCTATCTTGAAGTTTGACGATTTTTCAACACAGCAATCCAGTCTTTTAAACGAAACCAATTTAAACCATATTTAGTTGCTATGGATTCACTTAATGTCCTATTCTTTATTGTTGTTTTTTTAGTGGAACTTGAAATTATTAAAATATGACTTCTCAACATGGAAAAATACAAAATATTTTCCTTTTATAAGAAATATGCCGAAATACTGCCAGTGGTTCCAAGTTTTGTTCTAAACTGGCAACGAACGTGTCGTAAAAATTTGTTAAATAATTTTAAGGACAATTTTGTCACTTTAGAACGGAACGGACGTCCTGGCTGGAGAGGCATGTTGGTTGAGATCCAGGTCCATCCCGGACTGTAGCCCCACAAGAAGAAGAAAAAAATACCAGAATGATTTATTAACAAGACTTGAGTTAGCTGACCTTAGCTAAGCTTAAATTCAAAAAGTTTAACAATGTTCTACTTTCGAAGTTTAAATAAAAGTATATACCAGAACGAAACGGTCGTGCTGACTGGAGAGGCATGTTGGTTGTAGTCCAGGTCCATCCCGGACTGAAGCGCCACAAGGAGTATAAGAAGACCAGAACGGTTTATTAACAAGACTTGAATTGAGTTTAGTCAAAAGAAGCGTAAGACACATTCATTGCACTACATTCGTGGAAGGCCTCGCATCAATAAACCTCCCCAACCTGCATTGTCTTTCAATAGATGTCGCAAGTTGCACGCGGAAAGTCGGCTGGAGTCAACATCTATTTTCTGTGGTGCTTGTTATCAGCGTTGCGTAACCACCATTAGATGGTTCCTACTCAAAGACACATTATGCGACATATGTCACTTATAATTTTGAGCGTGAAGATTGAAAAATCATAAAAACACCCCTTCATGTCCTTTTTCTTGATCCACAATTTTCGCGATCACAAGTGCCACGTTTTTTGTAAAAAACGCAAATTGATCATTGATTACAGAAAAAGTAATAAGTTTTAACTAAATGCCCTCTCTTGTGAAATTGCTGTTTGCCTGATGCCCAATGTTTCAAAACCTGTCACTAATATATTTTTAACACTAAAGGCAAATACTAAAGTTCATCAAAAAATAAATTTCTGTTGACAATGGCAAGTGTACAGAATCTAGCAAATCCTTATGCTTGACGAAGCTGTCTACAAAACAGCAAATAATCTGCCAAATCGTAATTTCTCAGTCACATCGAAGAACCGACCACAATCTACATCGTTGCATAGGTTAATTCATATTTTTACCATTCCGTTTGATGACCCTCGCAAATAGGAGACTGAAAAAAACAAAAAACAGTTTCCCCACACCAACACTTCAGCGCAAAAAACGATCCAAAAATAAGTATGGTGTTTGCAAACATTTCGGTCGCATGTGCAAGAGCATCTGCAAGTGCATGTGCTTGTCGCCGCACTGCTGGGCCACAAAGAGATCAAAGCTGTTGATGCGCACACTGTCTCCAACACCTTTATGCAATGCAAGCACATGGGAAGGTCCCAAGGGATGCATAATTAGGCATAGTTCATTAATTGATGAAATACTTAAGATCAAAAGGAACGGACGTGATGAGTGAAGGCGTGTACTAAAGACTTTGATCGGGCGTTTCTAATGCTTTGCAAAGTGCTATTCTCCTGCCGCATGTAGAATGATTTATTTTTGTGGGTTGGGAGTTGTTTTCGTTCGTAGCATTATTTTGATACTCTGTTGCTGCCTAATTAAAACGCAAATGTGCGCAATGTAGGACTTCATGAAATGGTGCAGTTGATTTAATTCACTATGCGCTTTTCAACATAAAGTCGCTATTTTGGAGTGTTGTTACACTTGCTGAATGACGAATGTGAGTTCAAAATACTATCACTTCCAGATGATTTAAAAATATTCAACGAGGGCCACTTTTTTCTGAAAAAGAAGTCTTCGTTTCTCGTGCTCTTCCGTGCTGCCTCACGAAGTCTATCAAAGGCATAAATATTTCAATATCTATGTCTGATGTATTTGAGTCTGTTAAAATTTCTGAAAACAAAGTATTGTATCATAGGTTAGGCCTTATAAATCCTCGATTGATAAACCTGGTTAAGACTTAAAAAAACGACGATGAAGCGCCCATTAAGAATGAAATGATGAGGTGCATGTATCTGCCTTATGCGTACAACCAGAACTGGAAGCACAATTGCACTGCTTAAACATATTTTAGACAGTCTGGGGAAGATATTCAACTGACCTAAGCTAAGCTTAAATTCAAAAAGTTTAACAATGTTCTACTTTCGAAGTTTAAATAAGAGTATATACCAGAACGAAACGGTCGTGCTGGCTGAAGTGGCATGTTGGTTGAGGTCATTTCATTCTTAATGGGCGCTTTAACGTCGTTTTTGTAAGTCTTAACCAGGTTTATCAATCGAGGTTTTATAAGGCCCATCTCGGACTGAAGAGCCACAAGGAGAATAAGAAGACCAGAACGGTTTATTAACGAGTCTTGAGTTGAGTTTAAGCAAAAGAAGCATAAGACACATTCGTTGCACTACATTTGTCGAAGGGCGCGCATCAATAAGCCTCCCCAACCTGCATTGTCTTTTAATAGATGTATCATGCTGGACTCGGAAAACCGGTCAAAGTCAACGTATCCTGTTACTTGTGCATGTAATCAGCTTTCAAACTTTTTCCTTAAGCCAATTAGTTAAAAAAAGCTTCACAAATGTCACCGTTCGTAGTCGGTAAATAACTGTAGGCCTTTACTACTCGTAAAAGAACAGTAGCGAGCACAACACTAGTAGTTGATGAGCAAGCTAGGGACTAGGGGACCAGGGGACCAGGGGACCAGAGCCTGGGTCTACTGTAGCGCCACCCAATTAGTATCGTTACTTAGTACAACACATGACATAGCTTTATACGTTCTGTCACATGCGTTAACAGTTTCGTTCTAAAGTAGATTTTAATGCTCAAATTTATTTAAAGAACTCTTGAAAGAGTCTTCTCGATATGAGCCAGCTTTGAATTGTTATTAAAATCGCTTTGTCTGACTACGCGCCAAAAATAATGCTTTTGCATACTCCAAATGTTTATCGAACCCCTCAAGAAATGGACCAACTATATGCCCTAGTTCCTACAGTCCGCGAAAAAAATTTAGCACTACATGTAATTTCGCAATTACTTTTAATATGATAATGGTTGATGACCTATATCCTTTTTTTCTTATACCTCTCTGCGCCCCAGTAAAGAAACAGTGGTACTAGGTGCCTGAAGACGTTTCTAGAAAATTCTTAATTATAAGAAAAAACTGTAGATAACACCCCGAAAAAAAATAGCACAAAAAAAGATTTCACAACAAAGGAATTTCAATCGCGTTTTGGTGATCCTTGCGCAAGCAACGGTAAACGAAATCAAAAAAATTTTTATTTTATTTTTTTGAGAGTGCCAAAAGTTGCAAAATAATAATAATAATTGTTGGCGCTACAGTCCAAAGGGGGACCAGGGCCTAGCTTGCTCATCAACTACTCGTGTTGTGCGCACTACTGTTCTCTCACCAGTAGAAGGGACCTACAGTTTTTTGCTGACTCCGAACGGCGAAATTTGAGAAGCTTTCTTAGACAGTTATTACTCTTTGAGTGTTGTCAGCAGCTCGAAAGAGGTGGTGCCGTGAAATATTAGAAAAATTGGTGTTGAACTGGGAGTCGAACCTAGACCTACTACGCCACGGCGACCAAGTTGCAAAATGGGTAGAGGAAAAAAATTAACTAGTGCCGAGAAAAGATTATTACAAAACTTTAAGAAAATTTCAAAATTGCATATATTGCCGAAAAACTGGAAAGAAGCCGAAAAATTTCCTCAAAGACCCTGAAAAGTACGGAAAAAGAGTAACCCAGGGCGTCCAAGAGCTATCAGTGGCAGGGATAGGCGCGCAATTCTAAGAATTGCATCGAATTGACAAGCAGGCTAGCTAAAAACACATGACGATAAGTTCTCATTTCGTTCCCAACCCAGCGCCTGTTTCAGTCAGTTCTCGTTTTAGTATTTTATTTCGCTCCAAATTTCAGTCCCAATCTCAGTCTCAATCTCAAAATTTATCCAGTCGACTCCATTTTTCCACTCAGACAAAATCAATTTCAACCAAAACTTCTCTCGTCTTCAACTTCGATTCTCATCTCAGCCCTCACCAAAAATACACCTTACGCCTGACCTTTTAGAATACCAAGTCAATCAGAGCACATTTTGGGTTCAAAACTGCTCTGCCAACTTATCCAAGATCTTCGACAACAAAGCAGCAAAGAATACTGAGAGAAAATGAAACACTCGGTGGCGTATACGCGACATTTTTTTCTCTTCAAGAAGAATGCGATCCATGTGACATATTCGATTGGTACCCACATCTTGCATCCGTATGTTTATTTACGCACTGGAATTAATTGCGTTTGTTTTCCCATCTTAGATTGAACGCGAGAAAGCTGATCTCAGCGTACAGGTCATCCAAATGTCTGAGCGTCTCGAAGAAGCCGAAGGCGGTGCTGAACATCAGGTATGCACTCAAACACTTTCACATGCAATTACAAATTGTTAACGCATATTTCTTTGGAATACCCCGTAGTTCGAAGCAAACCGCAAACGTGATACTGAACTTCTTAAACTGCGTAAATTGCTCGAGGATGTTCATCTGGAATCAGAAGAAACAACAATGCTTCTGAAGAAAAAGCACAACGAAATTATGAGTGATTTTCAAGATCAAATCGATATTCTAACGAAAGCCAAATCAAGGTAAGTTTTAAGCAGTATCGTCTTGAACTCAAAAAAGTGATGCGAAGAGATAAAATTGCTGCACAATGAATCATTATTTTTGTTTTTCTTTTTTTTTTTTTTGCTTAAATATTTGTATTTTGTTGCGTTATAGTAGGGTACACGCATTTTTATTTTTAGAAATCTATTTCGAGTGAAACATATTCTTGTCGACACCTGCTTTCTTACCGCAGATCATTTGATAGCTTTATTTTCTTGGCCTATTGTTTCCCAAATAACGTTTGATTAGTAGAGTTGAGTGTCATTGGAAACGATTCTGAGACAAGCAAAGTTAAGGTATAATCCTTGATATTTAGAATTTTTCAATATTCTTTGAAACTTTGAAAAATGTTGCCAACTGGTTTTACCGGAAAAATGTCAAGTTGAATTTAGGGTTGTGAAAAATATATACATTTGATGGTTCGCCCTTCGTGAACTTTTCCCAAGTAACATGATGCTGTAGACGGAGGAATGCGTTCAAGTTTGCGGATATGGGCGCATTCTACACCCACTTTTATACTGGTAAAAATGTATTAGCCACAAAATTGCCTTCATTAACGCGCGTGTAGTGATGAGCTCCATTGTAAAATGAGTTTGCGGATATGGGCGCATTCTACACCCACGTTTATACTGGTAAAAATGTATTAGCTACAAGATTGCCTCATTAATGCGCTTGTAGAGATTAGCTCCATTGTAAAATGAGAAGAGTAACGAAATATAACACATTTTTATTTAAAATAAATAAATATACAATAAAAATTTAAATACACTTCCTCATGGAGAAATAATAAATAAAAGACACTTACGTAAATGTATAAAAAATTTGAAAAAAAAACAAATAGATCCCTAAAAACAAGTTGTGCTATAATTTAAAAATGACAGATTGTGCAGGTCTTTTAGGTAACCAATAAAATGGAATAGATGGGTGGTGGGAATATTCATTTTTACAAGGTTACAAATGTCTCTATCCTACTCTCTAATCGACTTTTCCAGCACATTCCGATTAAGAAGTTCTATGTGCTATTGTTGAAACAGTTTTGAAGCTTAATTAGGAATGTACAATGATATTTTCAAATGCCACTCATCTAATTTCCTGTGTTACTGGATAAACCAATAAAATCAAGAAGGAAGAGAAGTAAAAACTAAATATTTCTGGCACCATTTTACATTCAGAGGTTTTCTTTTTAAGAGTTTGTTAAAGCATTTACGCAGTTTCAATGAAGGAATCACTTTCTAAGGAGACACATTTACAACCGGCATCTCTTTTAGTCTTAGATTTATGGTATGTCAGAAGAAGAGACACTGAACACAAAATGTAATGTAATTCGAACAGAGAATGACTACACACTGCGATATTTTTCCCTTTACTTACGAAAACATTGATTTCGTCAGAAAATTTAAAAGTGAAATCTAGAGCGTTGTTTACTCCGATAAGTCCTTCATTCGTTATCAAAAAAAAACACACACTTGGACCAAACTTTCTACCCTTGCACTTGTACTTCTTCTACAAAGTTTTTGCGTCTCTTAACGTATACGAGTACATTCTTAATGTTTATAAAAAATTAAATTTTAAAAACAAATCTGATTTCTGTACCTAATAAAAGGTACATATCGTGCACCTTCTGTACTAAATTTCCATTTCTTATATTATTTTCCGTAAATTTCAGTTTCAGTCCGCACTCATATGGAGAAGTAAATAATAACACATAAGTTGTCTGCCCTTAAAATAGCTGACCCTGAGCTTCAGATTATTCACTTACTCTTTCATGAAATAGAACGTCTAACTTGATGGCCTTTGCATACAGTTTATTATCTTTTCCGCATTCTCAGCCATAGGGGTTTATGGAAGAAGCTTTTCCTTATAGTTTACAAGCAGTAGTGAAACAATAAATGTCTTTAACAGCTGTTAAGCTGTTACAAGCTAGCACAATAGCTTGTAAAGCCAAAAGTACAATTTGAGGACATATGTATATCCCATTGTAGTTAGTTTTCAAATGGATATGTATGTGTACTTCCAAATATTGATTGTGAAACAATCCCATTACCAAGCAATCTCCCACTTAGACTTTCCATCTTAAAGACTTCCGTAAACTAAATGCCTTTCTTTACTTCCAAAATCTTAAAGTACATAAAAATCCTGAAAAACAAGAATCATAAAATGATATTTTGACAGATGTCTCCAAATGAAGCAAAGAAATTCGTTTTTAATTCTTCATTTCTTTTCTGAACATTCACAAATTCTGCATTCAATTGCTCGACAATTTCATGTGTCATCGCATCGCTGGGAAAAAGAATGCAAAGCCGTTGGAGATAGCATCTATTACCTTATAACTCACATAACTCGCACACCATCACCAACAAGACCCAACACCTACGTAAAAATCTATTTTTGAGTTCATTTCTCTCTGATAAAAACTGAATTCATCGCAAAGTCAGCTGCCAAAATGTAAAATTAAAAAAAAACAAGAGAATTCCACCCCTTCATTGAATTTTGCAACAAATTGATTATATTGACTGGTTCGGCTTTCCAGTCCGAACACTGAATGTCCGTGAAAAGGCATGAAAAGCCTTCCAGTAATTAGATACTGACCCCCATAGTAGGGTGAGCAGAAAAATCTCCCGTCAAACAACCAAATTGAAGGAATTTCGTAAGCTCTCATATTTCCATTCCCGAAAATAAAAGAGCGAAAATATAAAAAATCACCCTCTTTATGTGTTTTTCTTATTTTTCACCAAAAATAAAGCGCCGCCAATTGAAAAGAGAGAGCTAACACTAGAAAGAACACAGACTGTATAAAATTCAAGGTGATCTATACAGAAGGAGAAAGATCTTCTATGCGTCAGAACATTCCTCTGCTCAGTACCGAGTCATACGCACACGTTCATATGTAGCTGCGTATACCGTTAAGTCGAGTTGCTGCAGTACTGTAAATGTCCGATTCCGTCGAATATTCAGGTGTGCCACACAAAAATCGGCGCACACTGTTCGACCTTTTTACCACTTGTTCCACTCTCTCACATATGTTTCCTTTCTCCTCCCCCTCCTCCAAGTTTGCTTTTGCAACACTTTTCTTTCTTTAATTCGAGGGGAAATTCGGTGAACTGTCTGTTTCCGTCACTCTTTCAGCAGAGCCCGCAGGAGAGAGGGAGTCCGAGAGTGAATGAATGATGAAGAAACAGATGACGATGTGTTTGAGTCTATATTTAGAGCACACACTCGGAGCAGGATGGTTCGGTCCTCCGATCCAAATATGTCTTTGATTGTAGCACCGCTGCAAAGCTAGAGCTGTCTCCTTTGCGCTACGGCTTGCTTAGGTGCGAAATACGATACTTGCTCTAGGTGGTTTTTTGGTGGGGGAATAGATTTTCTGTTCTGATTTGTTTCACTTTTAATAGGGTATGGTCAGAATTTTCCTGGGGACTAGGCGGTGTGCGAGAGAGCTCGGCAATGCTGACTTCCTATGAAAATGAATGATCTGTCAGACAATTAGCCGGATGAATGAGAGCAAAACAATTTGAACTGAAATTTTAATTATATTGACGGAGACAATGCAAATGTGCTGATGTTCAGAATGTGACACAATCTCTTGCACGCGGTTCTTATTAATTTGAGCCTAAAATTAAGAAAGTCCCTGAACTAGTCCCTGTAACCCTACGTTAGATAAAGTTCCAAATTTAAGGTATCAAACTAAAGGTTCCAAATTTACAGCATTGATCACAATTGGCCTTTTTGTACAAAAATTTGAAGACGATTTTGATCGCAATTGGGCATGTTCCCAAATTTGTACTTTTTTGGCATTTAACAAAAGTCTCCATTTTGTCTGAAATTTGGAAGATTGAATTTGTTAAAATTTACATTGCTTCGAAAAAAATGTTGTCACATTTTAAACACTTCACATTCTTCTAAATTTGGACATTAGCAAAAATTTGGGTTAATGCTTATCTTTTTGGAACGTATGAATTTGTACCGCTTAATAAGTACACATATTAGCCGCTGTTTCTTACCGCAGGCTCTTTAAAGAACTAACCATCTGCGAGAATTCAAAACAGGATACACTTTAAGGCATCGCTGTTTTTAGCCACACATTGTCTAAATAATATCGCAAGTCGCAGATTTCTGACAACTTTTCAATTTTCAATTTCAGAGCTGAAAAAGAGAAGGCCAAGTTCCAAGCCGAGGTCTACGAACTGCTCGCCCAAATCGAATCCTCCACCAAGGACAAGGTCTACTTGAGCAAGCAAGTTGAACGGCTGGAGATCACCATTACCGAACTCAATGTTAAAATCGAAGAAATCAATCGCACTGTTATCGACATAACATCCCATAAGACCCGCCTCTCTCAGGAGAACATCGAATTGATCAAGGACGTACAAGATCTTAAATCGCAAGTTGACACCATCTCGTTTTCCAAGAGCCAGGTCATCTCCCAGTTGGAAGATGCCCGTCGCCGTTTGGAAGACGAAGATCGTCGTCGATCGATTCTCGAGTCTTCCCTTCATCAAGTTGAAACCGAATTGGAATCAGTTCGTTTGCAACTTGAGGAAGAGTCTGAAGCACGTATCGACTTGGAACGTCAGTTGGTCAAGGCTAATGGTGACGCAGCCTCATGGCAATCGAAATATCAAGCCGAACTTGCCAGCCACACCGAAGAGGTGGAAGAGCTGCGCCGCAAATATCAAGTGCGCATTACTGAACTGGAGGAACACATCGAATCGTTGATCGTCAAGGTTAACAACTTGGAGAAACAAAAGACACGCCTCCAGAGCGAGATCGAAGTATTGATCATTGACTTGGAGAAGGCCAACGGATCATGCAGGGAGCTGCAAAAGACTGTTGTCTCATTGGAGAAGACCAACGTTGAGCTGAAATCTCGCTTGGAGGAGACCATTCAGCTGTACGAGGTCTCTCAGAGGGATTTAAGGAACAAACAGGCCGAGCTTACCAAGGTAGTCCATGAACTGGACAAGACCCGCGATGCAAATGCTCAATTGGCCCGCGAGAACAAGAAGTTGGGAGGTGAGTGTGTGCGACATTTGTTCTCTGATAGAAGTAACTAAGTCTTATTTGAATGCGTTTGTAGACGATCTCCACGAGTCCCGCGCTACTATCACCGAAATCACTCGCCGCCTGCACGATTTGGAAATCGAACTCCGTCGCCTTGAGAACGAACGTGACGAATTAACCGTCGCCTACAAGGAAGCCGAGTCTGTAAGTTCACGCTAAGTGAATGTTCACTGAAGGGAAAAGCTTTAATAATGTCATTTGTGCTTGATTTTAGGGTCGCAAGGCCGAGGAACAACGTGCCCAGCGTTTGGCATCTGACTTTGGTCAATTCCGCCATGACGCTGAACGTCGCATTTTGGAGAAGGATGAGGAAATCGAAGCCATCCGGTAAGTTTTGTTTGTTTCCTCAATGTATCACAAGTGTTGTTGGTGGAAGGGCTAAAGTGGCAGACCTGTTGAGTTTATTGATTGGGTTTGTATGTTAGGGTTCTCAAACAACATACGCCTCGTGAAATTCAAGCAACGAGCAATATAATGTATAACTTGGAAAAATACGAACATTTAAGATAACAACCAAAAGGTTGTATGACTGTAAATCGAACTAGAGACTATCCTTTAGTAACCAAAATCCATTAACTAAACAAAAGGTTGTATGAATGAGACTATACTTTAGTGGGATTCTGAAAACTCTGCACCAGAAGGAACCTTTAAAATCCACTTCGTATCTCGAAGACTTATGATATTTCAGTCGGTAATGTCGGGCTGTCAGTTGCAGGGATGTAAAAAAAAATCTTTTGAAACCTAATTCTCCATCGGAACATCTAAAATATGAATTCAGAAAATTAGGCAGAAATTCAAACCAAAATAGCAGCAAAACAGCAGCTGTCTAGACAATACTGATCTATAAACTTAACTGACATTAGTACCAACATGACGAAAACAAAAGCGAACATATGTTTACCGGTGTATTTTTTCATCTGACTATGTACATATTCGCTCAACTGTAAAGACACAATTACGGACAATACAATAGGACCATCGAAAATACATTTAATTTAAAATTTTAACCAATTATTAATTAATTATATAATTATTAATTTTAATTTTTGAAAAGAAATATATTTATTTTAATTATTTTTGTGTCAATTTTTGAATTCATAAAAGAATGTTCATATTGTCATGAATATAATAAAACTGACCTTTGAGGTGGAAAAGCAACAAAACACGAACACACAATACTAGGAATTCAAACTAGACGAATGGCCTTGTTTACTACACATACTCTCTTCCATTAGGATTCGACAAGTGAATAAATGCTCACTGGTGTGAAGATCAAACTTCAAGTATTTCACCCCTTACCCCTCCAATAGATTTGTTAAAAATATCTCAAAAGTTTGAAAAGGATGAAAACTTGATGATTTCGATGGCTAGCTCCAGTGAACGATGATTTTTGCTTCCAACCACCGCTTTGCCTTACCATCCGTATTCTTTCGAACTTTGTTATGCTTAAAAAATCATTTAATTTTCTATGCCTTCTCTAAAATGGTTGCGCAGAGATGCTGATCGAAATTTCTACTAAACCAAGATATAGAGGCAACAGCTTGCTTTAGATCCCACTACATTTATTTTTGTTCACCGATCTTTTCTCGGTCTGATCAATTATCTGAAGTTGGAAAAAAATGCATACTCCATCCTAATCATTCGTGAAACTTATGTAGTCGAAAATAAAATTTTTTTTTAAATACTATACTTGCTAGCCAGACTGTATGTAGTTGCTCACACTATCTATCTCTTCTTTGGCCATTTGATCGTACGATTCACCCGAAATGTCTCCAAATCAGCTAACAGCATGAATTTTAGTACTTAGCCTAAACAGATAAATACAACAGAGAAAGTACAGTTCGTCCCTCTTAATAAAGTCGAAACACCAACAGAGCGTTCGCCTTTTTATTTTCCGCTCATTCGGTCATCCGCTTATCTCCTCCGCTTGAGACCCCTACACTTATAAAATTAATTGATATGACTTTTGAAATAAAGTTGAAGGTTGGTAACAAGTTTCGCTTTAGAAGAACATTTACACCGCGTAGATATAGGAAAATTTCATCTCATTGCTCTATTGTTTGCACACCACTGAACAAGTTTTGTATTGGGTGGAAACTTTCGATTAAAATTATTTTGTCATCCTGACTTAGACAGTTTATATTTGAAAAGCCCAACTAAATCCTTTCGGATTTAAGTGTAACTCCAAGCCTGTACAAACAAAAATATCAGTTACAATTGATGTGTAAGGAAACACTTATGTCTGTCAGTCTGGATGTCAATTTATCAGGTTTTCTCCTGAAATTACACAATTCTTAAAATGGCATTTTGAGATATAGAATAGAATAGAATCCATTTGAATAGCCTTTCTACAAAATGCACATGTAAAGTGTATTATTTAAAGTAGCACACCACTTGTACACAACGCGTTTCTTCAAGCACATGTTAGTCTTAAAGATTGTAATTTGTAAAATTCGCATACAAATGAATTAGAAGTTTGTAATTTGTAAAATTCGCATACAAATGAATTAGAAGATATGTAAAAGTAATTGATTTGCTCCAGATATTCCTTGAGCCAGTTGTTCACAATTTTCAACGAAAGATTATGGGTCGCAATCATTCAATTAATGTCCCTTAGGAAACTATAAAATATCGTTCAGTCGCGAATCCACATACCTACGTCGTCGTTCAATTTTCGGTATTAATTTCAAAAGAATCCGATTTCAAATTAATAATCAAACACCGATTGGAAGGCGCTTTAGTCCACATCAGACTAATATCTAACCTCTTGAGGAAGAATTCTCATATATAGAGTACTGACTTCGGACGGAGAAGCTTTTTTCTTTAAAATAAATGATCTTTGGGTGTTGCCAGTAAATCAAATGATGTTGTGCCGTAAAAAATAGCAGAGTTTTCTTCCTAATATCCCGGTCCTACTGTGTGTGAGAGACGCACTTACCTAATACGCCCCGACGTGCACTAAAGAAGGAATTCACATGCAGTTATAATGGATGTTCTCTTTCCCACATTTTCGATATGTTTTCGTTTTATATCATCCAAGCTCATGTTGCCGCCGTGGCGTAGTGGGTAGAGTGTGACGCTCACACGCCGAAGGGTCTAGGTTTGATTCCCGCCTGAACACCTCGAATTTTTCACGGCACCACCTCTTTCGAGCTGCTGACAACACTAAAATAAATAAAAATAACTACCTAAGAAAGCTTCTCAAAAATTCGCCGTTCAGAGTCGGCAAAAAACTGTAGGTACCTTCTACTCGTGAGAGAACAGTAGCGCGCACAACATGAGCAGTTTATGAGCAAGCTAGGCCCTGGTCCCCCTGTGGACTGTCACGGCAAAAATTATTATAAACTCTGTTCCTTTACTTTAGTGTTTCCTCTACTTCTTCTTCTTCTTCTTGTGGCGCTACAGTCCGGGGTGGACCTGGGCCTCAACCAACATGCCTCTCCAGCCAGCACGATCTTTCGCCAGCTTCAGTTGCGCACTCCAAGTTGATTCAGGTCCTTCTCCACTTGTGTTCGCCACTTTAGTCTAGGCCGTCCTCTGTTGTGTTGTCCCAATGGCTCGGATTCAAAGACTTTTCGGGCGGCAGCAGTGGTGTCCATACGCTCTACATGGCCTAGCCATCTTAAGCGTTGTATCCGTAGACGCTTAACCAGGCACTTTCGCTATACAGCCTATAGAGTTCGTTGTTAAATCTTCTCCTCCAGATGCCATCAACGCAAACAGGGACAAAATTCGCACGCAAAACTTTTCTCTCGAAAAGACTAAGGGCTTCCTTATCCGCTTTTATTAACATCCAGGTTTCCGCACCATAGAGTAGGACTGGGATGATCAAGCTATTATATAAAGCGAGCTTAGTCCTTCGAGAGAGGGCTTTATTACTTAATTGCCTCTTGAGCCCAAAAAAACAGCAATTGGCAAGAGTGATTCTGCGTTTGATTTCGGTACTGATGTTGTTGCCCTTGTTTACCGCGGAGCCAAGGTAGACGAAGTCCTTGCAATTGAACGGACTTCTGGAAGATCGTGCCTCTGGTGTTGACTTGTGAGCTACGCACGATCTTCTCGAGTATGATCTTAAAGAAGTCACATGACAATGCGTCGACTTGTCTAAAGACTTTTTTGAGTTTGAAGGTCTCGGTGAATTTGTTACCGACCTTGACGGAGCAGGAAGAGTTCTCCATCGTCATCCTACACAATCTGACGAGCTTGGTAGGAATGCCAAAACTAGACATCGCACTGTATAGCTCGTCTCTATGCACGCTGTCATATGCGGCCTTGAAATCGACGAATAGGTGGTGAGTGTCAATAATATGCATTTCTGGGTCTTTCCAGAATCTGCCGTAATGTGAAGACCTGGCCTATAGTGGACTTCCCTGGTCTGAAGCCACACTGATAGGGGCCTATCAGAATATGGACAAACGGTTTCAGACGCTCACTAAATACGGCAGGGAGAGTATTGTATGCGATGTTCAGGAGACTAATCCCTCGGTAGATGGCGCAGTCAAATGGGTTTCCTTTCTTGTGAACCGGGCAAACGACGCTGAGATTCCACTCATCGGGCATGCTCTCCTCCGACCATATCTTACAGATGAGATGGTGCATGCGCCCAACCAGGTGATCTCCAGGTGCATTAAATAGTTCTGTGGACAGTCAGTCTGCTCCAGCAGTTTTGTTCGACTTCAGCTTGATAGAGGGTGAATATAATGTCAAAAAAACTAGATAAATTCAGTTGCACTATAGGGCTGTTCCTGAATTGCTCTGAATTGCTATGAATATCTACCTAATTCGCCAAAAACGAACAAAAGGCGCTCTATTTGCTGATTTTTTCATAGAAGAGGGAGCATATGAGAGAGTAAAATATTTCCCCTCCCTAAGAATTTCTACCGATGAAAAATTTGTGGGTGGCAGATGTCTGTCAAAGTGAAAAGAAAAAAATCTGTGACACTTCATACAGTACTGTGCAAAACATTTGCAACCAGAACCTCCAACATTTCTCATCCAAAAACAATTGCTTTACAAATCAAATAGCAACATTCTTTCTTCAGTTTCTTAAACTCTATTGATGATACGTTATAATTGTTTAAGAAAAATAACACTCTTTACTTAAACAAAAAATAAATAATTAAATGTTACAATAGTAACATTTCAACTTAGATCTCACAACTAAATTTCAAATGTTAATATTTCATTGCGTACGCTTTATGTTGTATAGCAGCTGTACATCTTCTGGACGTCGAAGCTATAAGGTTATTAATAACCGTTTCTGGAATGTCATTCCATTGTCTCTCACTTTCAGCGAATTTTCGTCCTTTGTATATCTGATAGCTATTTACATTTAATTCTGTCAATTTCTACGAAAAGTTGTTTCGCACGTTTCGATAGAGTTACTCTCTCCAAGAGAGATTTTTACTACTTAACTACTTCTAACTAACTAATTTCTGTATAAATGAATTGGAACAGACCTTATGTGTCTATGTGTTTGCATGGCAGTTTTAAGAGATCAATACGTGATGGCACTTGCTGCTGCAAACATTCTCCCCCCGCTGGAAGATTCAGGCTTTCAACTATTCGAGTGTCTACGAGGGTTGCCTTTTATATTTCGGGATTAGAGAACAAAAACAAATATTAATAATCGAAAATAGCTTTATTGTTTTTCAAAACATTCCCCATTAAGATCTATACACTATTGCATGCGTTCGAACCAATTGTCGAAGCACTTTTGCCACTTTCATTGAAGTATCTCCAAAACATGCATTCTGAACGCATCAACCGCTTCTTCAGGTGTCGAAAAACGTTTACCCCTCATTATATTTTTTACGTATGAGAATAAAAAGAAGTCATTCGGTGCCATTTCAGGACTATACGGCGGATGACTCATCAAATCGATGTTTTGAGTGCTCAAAAATGCAGTAGTTTAAGCCGATGTGTTAGAGCTCGCATTGTCGTGGTGAAGAGTGATCCGTGTTCGGCGGTTGGTTTTCCTGATTTTTGGAAGACAACTAGCAAAAAAATGACTGTGTACCACTCAGAATTGACTGTTCTGCGTTGTTCTAGTGGTACGGTTGCGACATGTCCAATTTTTCCCAAAAACAGGCGACCATTTGCTTGGAAGTGCTTCATGCGCAAGCAACTTTTGTTGGATTTGGCTGAATTTGAAACACCCACACAGTCGACTGCTGTTTACTTTCGGGCTCATACGTATAAATCCACGATACATAATCTGTCACGATGTCATACACGTGTTTCGAAGCACCGCGATCGTATTTTTGGAGCATTTCTTTCGACCCATTGTGTGGGATCCAACGCGACCAAATTTTTTTGACGGTCAAATGTTCATGCAATATTGGATGTATGCTGGTCCCACTAATGCCTAAGGTTGTCTCAATCTCACGATAGGTCACATGACGGTGCTGCAATATCAGTTGGCGCACAGCATTAATGGTTTTCGGAACAACAACTGATTTTCACGAAATTCGTCTTGGAGTGACTTCGATTGAATTCTCCATACCATCGATAAACACTGATCCTTGATGGAGCTTCATCGCCAGAATTGAATTAAGTTCATCGATGCACTGTTGTTGAGTTAATCCACGTCGAAAGTTGTAAAAAATAATCGCACGAACATTTTCACGATTTAATTCCATTATTTGGGCGAGATAAATCTTTTAAGTTACTGTAAACAACACAAAAAGCGCTTGTATGTCGAAACGTTCTGAGTACGTATAAACTCAAAAATGTCAAACTTTGCGATGAAACTTTGCAGTTGCCCGATCGCGTCACTAGACTTGCCCAATGCCAAAATTTTAAAGGCAACCTTCGTATGAGTGGCGCAGCAAATTTTCCTACGACTCGCTTCATTCCATTTGCGGTACGAATAATAAAAACACGAGGTTGGACGTCTCCAAATTTTCTACTATCCACAAGTCCAAGTTGCCATTTAAGCGGCAGCAAATTTTCTTTTTTTTAAAGTACTAAGGAATCCGCACCAATGGCTGGAGTTAATGTTCGCCATTTAGGTCACTGCTGAAATAGTGATGAATAGGACATGCATCACTTTTCCCAAAACATCTGCTGCATGAAGGAGACACGTTGTCATCGTTGTCATCGGTCAAACCGGCTGATATTAAGATGTGTAGCGTCGGGTTAAATGTTAGCTGGTGCAACGTTTAAAAATGGTAAGGCGTGAGCGTAGAGTAGCAAGATTCTCTGTAATTGGACAAAGTGAACGAGAGTTCATTATTGTTGAGATTTAACACACAAGGGTGTGACGTTCTTCTTAACATTGAGATACCAAACCAACTGAGCAAACAATGCTATTTGGCAGCCTTGACGGCAGCCTCCCAAAGGTCGAAATGTCAGGACCGGTGCGGAATAAATTTAAAACTAATACGCTCCGCTAAACATTGCTTTGACACCAATAGATTGTGGGTATCATTTGAAAACAATTGACTTTACCTGGCTAACTCGTGTTTAGCTCCTACGAAGTTTGACCAGAAGTATTTCTTTTTTGACGCTAGAAATGGTAGCGGACTTCAGTCCAGAACAGCTCAAATTTGAATAAGCTTTTAAACACTCCAGAATAATTCTCCAATATCGTCAAAATGTTAAGTTTGCAGTTTAAAGGAAATTCAGTTTGAAATTAGACTCACTTAACCACAATAAATTATTTCATACCCATTGTTCCTCTTCTGTGTGTGACTTTAATCTAGAATCAACAAATTCAATTTGGAAAGAAACAATTTTATTGAGGTGTTTCTTTCTTTTCTCAACACATTGCTCAATAAGTCCCGGGACATATAGGGGGGGGGCCACTAACAAAAATATTGTATTCAATATACAGGGGGAGGCACTAACAAAAATTATTTATTCAATATACAGGTGGCGCCACTAACAAAAATTATTTATTCAATAATAATTTGTTTTTTGATAGTGGCGCCCCCTATATGTCCCGGAACTTATTGAATGATCTGTTACGAATAATTTTTGCCCAAAATAGCTTTTTAAACATGCGAGTGATATAAAACGAGTCCACTCCAAGTGGATTTTCATCAAAGTTAAGCCACGCTCGATGTTTTTAAGAACTTTCAAAAAACTAATTCGCGATTCAAACTGAAAGGGAATCAACGTTGCCTTTGACTATCTAAAACAACATCTGAATTTTAAGGGAATCTTCCTTCTTAATCGACTTATCAATATTTTGGATTGAACTTGAGAACAGCGTTTGCATATAACGTTCATTCCTTTGGCACAATTTCTTCATCCGTCAGTTTCGAACAACCAATAAAGCCACTGATGAGTGAAATTTTATCTTCTTCCAACAGCTGGAACAATTTGTTCATAAAACATAATTTAGATCATTTTAAATTGCTTTCGAATCTGAGCGGCTTCAGTTGTGTAACAATGACCGCGCGACACAGTGACCCTTCCTGTGCTCGTATTTCCGGAAATAAACGGTGAAAAACGTATCTAAATATAGACAAGTTTTTTTCTTTGTACTTGAAGCCCAACAATGGATTGGATGTTGTTCTCTGAATCATTTACACGCCGAACACCGATCGAAGGTGTTCACAGAAAGGACTCCAATTCCTACTCAAATTAATTAGCTATGAAAGACACAGCATACAGGTTACTTGGCAAATCCGCTTCAGTTCGCCTCGCTGTAGTCAATCACGAGATTGCCCGTCGCATTGTTACACTGTCAATGCAACTCTCTGCGCGTTGCTTTAAATGGCATTTCAAGGTCATCGATATGAAGAATCACAGTTGCACTTGAATGCGATTATCTCATTTCATCTGCCCCTTAACCGTATCTTCCCTTTCGATTGGCATTACTGAGCAACAAATTAAAGTGTTGTCGGAAGCAAATCGGTCGAGGGACTCCTCAATGCAGCTTCGCTGGTAGCCAGCATTTGCCTCCTACCAGAGTGACCCATTTCATTTAGTTCGACTCTAATTGCTGATAGCATTGCACCGCCAAGCGAATTGCGAACTAAACAAGAGTATCTCGATTGATTACCAGAACCTTTCGATGTGAGTAGAGTGTTGCGAGCCTGTGCGCGTTAATTTGCAGCCTCAATTTTTAGCTGCCGCATCACAGCCATCGAAAGGCGTCTTCAAGCGAGTGCCACGCAGGTCTGTGAAGTCCCCGAGAAACACCCATCAGGAGTTTCAGCAGTCAGAGTTCAGCAGGGCACAGGTATTCGCCGCGCAAAGTGGCTGCATTCGACCATTAACAAGCAGGTTTCAATCGATTCCTTTTGGTTTTTGCTTTTAGAATTGCGCTATCAATTTCTGGGCGCGCAGTCAGTCCCTGAAAAGTGAGGAAAAAGAGCTACGCGGCCACCAAAAGCGAATTCTTGGTTGGGACAAGTTTCTTTTTGCGAAAAGATAATCAAGCAGCCGACAACGAACTGAAAGGGAGGAGAGCGCTGAGTCCCCCCGCAGCAATTGTACAACAAAAGACATTTCACTCACTCGCGCCAAAGCGAAAAGGAGCACACACACCCATTTTATTTATATCCCCATCCAACACTGTCCACCACTGTATCCGTCACACACAAGTAGGCACACAAACACATTTCAATGGCACTAATGCAAGTGAGCAGACCGAATAGAGTGCGCCACATGCTGATGGGCACCTATGAGGATAATTATGGATATAGCATGAACTATTATCAACCAATGATAGATTATTTGGATGCCAAAACAACGGGCCGACAGGTTGAGTTGCCGCATTTACCGTGGTCGTATGAACGTGGCTTAAAGAATTATCGCCCGAGCAATTCAGTACATCGCTATACGTCCTCAGAGGTTCTCCGTTTATCGCGTGCAGCTGCCGATCGGGCCAATCAAGTTCTATTACATGCTCGGTACTCGATACGAACGCCATTCAGTGTGAAAAAGCTAGCGGACGCATCGCGTATTACCAAGCATATCGCAGAGGATACTATTATCGAACGATCGAAACGTCGTCGGCTCGAGCGTCAGGCCGAACTTGAGGAAACAATTCGTCGCGACACTAGTCGGTTATTGCAAAGATTACGCATGATGGAGGATCTTAAGGATGTCGAGATATCGGCCGATTTGAAACGCGCTATTCGTGGCAAATCCGCGACCGCTATTAGTGCGGCCCTTCTGGCCGACGCTGAGAAAAATATGAAAAACGCCAAACGACAGGAGGAAGACTTCATGGCCCAGGCCATAACCCGCTCCACCCGGGGTGTGAGCGAGAATCGTCTCGTCCACGCGACTCACATTGAATTCCTGGACGACAGGATGGTCGATAATTTGGATTATAAAGTGTCTTCGTCGCTGTGCAATATCAAGCGTCAGCTGTCCACGCTGAATCAAAAAACCGTGGAAATGTACTCGGATACAAGGTGCGACCCAACCCATAAGTGTTTCATTTGTCGTAGGGTTATGATTAAGCATCCGCGGTTGAAGAACTACAGACTGTATTTGTGAGGCGGTGAGGTGGTGGCTTAGATTCTGTAGGGTGACATTCATAATCGTACACATTCGACTAGCATACTCGTACTCGTACACAAACAGAAAACTCAATCATGTGATCTTTAGCAAAACCTCGAGTTCGGCATTGATTGACAAGTTTTGTAATGTTCGAGAAATCATAAGGAAGAGCAACGCAAAGATACGAGATTTAATAAAGTTACGACATCAAGCAGAGACTGATTTGTGTGAATTTATTTATAGTTTGCCATTCGAGGATAATGTATCGTGTGTCTGATAAATGTCAATCGATGAGTACCCCCGAACAAAGAACAATTGAATGAGCATGAGACAAAAAGATTAGAGAGCGAGACAGAAGCTGGGTGTACATAAGCTGGCCTAGATGCGTGGGCGCGTTCTAGATCGAGGGTTATATACTTTCGAAGTACTTGCGTGGTTTGCTTGTATTTTGAGCACTCGCCAACCGTGTCAATCGGGGGGAATATCGAATTTCCTTGCGAACTAGCTCATGAACTAATCGCAAATATCGAGAGGCATATTATGTAAGGTTCCCATTCGATTAGATTTACTGTCCCAGGAGGTAGGCCGATGAGTCGACAAGAGTGAAGTTAAATGAATCTAATCTTGTCACTTGTATTTGAATCCTTATGATTTCGTTTGATGATAAGTTGAAATCTATACAATTGGAGGCTGCATCAGCTGGTCGCATTGTTGATGCTTTTCTGGACTGTATTAATAACAAGAGAAGGAACCACGATGAAATTTGAGTGGCGATACTAAAATAGAGTTGTGAGATCATATTCATATTTCATGTATTAAAAGAATGAAATTTGCTATCTTCTATGCTTCATTTAAGGAGTTTTGATGTTTATGTTTGATCTTAAATTTTGCATTTTGCATACCTGTTTAATTTGTGCATTATAGCGGGAATATTAAATGTTAATCTCCTTTGAGACACCCTCGTCGATGTCGCTTATCTTGAGATTGCTTCCAAATGGTGATGAAAACTGAGCTCATTAAATTAAAGACCTGAGGGAGCCAAATTTTTAAGGAAATCCCACTAAGCCCCTGACAATTTTGAATTTGATTTGTGAACGCGCTTTTCCATAATCATCAAATTGGTACGATCACCTTATTCAGTTTTCAGTTCTTTATTTCAAATTTTCATCATGGTATAGTACACGAACGAGGAACGTTTTCAAATTATGAAAATTTAAATTAAAAAAAAAATATATATCATGTCTATATTGGAAAAATAGAACCCTCAGACTTGTGTCAAACTTGTATGCAAGTCAATTAATTGCAAAGCAGATGTGATATAAATGCAGGCCTATGTCCAACTCGGGCATTGGCACCAACCAAGAAGGTCTATCAATTTATAACAAGATCAGGCAGGCCATCCTCTAGTTGACTTGAAAAACTTTGACAGATATCTTCTCCTTTTGTTTGAATTTTGTTCCCCACATGGAATTGTATTGGACTTAATCAAGAAGACATACTGCAGCCGTATGGTTAGTACTATAACAGATCACTCAATAAGTCCCAGGACACATGGGGGGCGCCAATAACAAAAATTATTAATTAAATATTAATTTATTTTTGTTTGTGGCGCCCCCTATATGTCCCGGGATTTAGTGAGTAATGTGTAATTTTTTTATTAGCTATCACTTAAGCAAGTTCTTTCATTCTGATTGTTTTTTAGTTTTATTTAAATTATTTTTTTAATTTATTTAAATGAATGTCTATACGCATGCCGCAGAGTTTTTAATCCTTCTTACAGGAAAATATGTTCACATTCATTAGTGAAGAGTCGAACATTGCCAAAAAGGTGTATTTCACTCTTCCAGGTATACATAAAATTCCTTGATTAGTTGAAACTCGTCCATCTTGTGTTGGCTTAAATGAAAACGTAAACAAACTCAGGAAAAACAAATTTTTCTCTAAAATTGTAAGCGGATATGATTCTTGAATTTAGGTTAAGTAACTTTGTTTTAAATTTAGACAAAAATATTCAAGCATTTTAGAGGACTGCTAGTAAGTAGCGTTTTCAAGATTTTTTTTTAAAGATCTCCACAGAACATGAAATGCTCCTTTCAACCTGGTGTCGCCTTACAATATTTTCAAACAATATGAAACTTGCTTTTAGTCAGGAGTTGCCTATGTTTCGAAATTTCAGAAACATGGTGAACTTCTTCCAGCATCCAGATTGCTACCTTGGCACTGAAATGTTGCCGTTCTGCTAATTTATATACTGACCAGCTGCTCAAACTGATAAATCCCAACGGTTGACTATGTTTACTTTTCCTTCTGTGGATATGTTTCATTTTTAGCCATCGATTTTTGGCAATCGTGTGCCATTTGGAAAAACATGCTTTACTTTTAAAAAAATTATAGAGAGCACTTATGTACTCTTAGACTTTTCGAGATCATTTATTAAAAAGTTCACTTAAATAAAAGTGTACGAAATGGCGAAGGAAATTTCACAGCTAATCGAAATAACGGTGTGAATTACTTGGTGCCTGCATGCTTTTTATTTTTCGTTCTTCTCAATATCCTAACACAGCCACGAGCACTCTTCAAATAATAATAGAAATAAATGAAAACAATAAATTATCAACGGCAAGTGGCATAGGAACAACAGAATGTAGTATGTTCGATGCATAAAAATTTAATTCGAAATATTCTAATGACTTGGTGTTGCCAACGGAATTTCATTTAAATAGCCCTCCTCGCACACGAGTGTCAATAAATGCTTACGATCATTCGATTCATAGATTGCTGCCAAGAACGAAAAGAAATCCAAGAAATCTAAATGATTCTTGTCATTCGCACAAAACAACATAAAATGTATTGACGTCTACACCCAACATGCGCACACATATTTCACGCCTCACATGTGTATCCTACTTTGCAAAAGATAATTTCCCATGCGCACACATATTTCACGCCTCACATGTGTATCCTATTTTGCAAAAGATAATTTCCCATACGCACACATATTTCACGCCTCACATGTGTATCCTATTTTGCAAAAGATGAATTCCACAGTCGCATGTCGGATGTAGCTCCAGGAACTCGAAAACGAAACTAATGTTTTACATAATCGGCTCTGCTATTAATATCAAAGCACGATGTGCCAGCAATTAGCCTTTGACAGGGTGTCTGTTGTGTGTTATCTTTTGATTTCGTTTTGCAACATTTACGAAGCTCTAGAAAAGAAAAGGCATTTAACTTGTTTCAATCCATCGGATAACCTTTACTATTTTTAGAGAAACATGCAAAACAAACAGAGAAACATTTATTAGGGCAATTACTTGAAATAGATTCAACTGCACTCACCCTACACAGAGGAGTTACTCGAAATCGAGTTGTGCGGAGGTTGGGCATATTCGAGTTCGATTGGCTTGCTCTGGTTGATGAAAATAATTTTTCGAATTTGCTTTTATCCTGTATGCTAAGGGCATCGATAAACTTGTAAGGGACAGGCTATTGAGCTCTTATAAAAACGCATTGTTTGCTGTGAAGGAATGAGAGGACAACATTTGAGTTGGGTAGCGGTCAACCATGGCAACCTTCACTTTAAGGGAAGGGTATTTCAGCATTTTTGTTATATTGGAATTTTTCGTATTTGGAAATTTTCACATTTTGGTGATTTTAGGCCAGATTTTCAATAATTATTTTTGTAAACAAGTCCACGGCAAAAGTGGAGAAAATTTTGCGTGCGATTTTTTGTCCTGTTTGCGTTGATGGCATCTGGAGGAGAAGAATTAACGACGAACTCTATGGGCTGTACAGCGGCATGCGCCTGGTCAAGCGTCTACGGATAGAACGCTTAAGATGGCTAGGCCATGTAGAGCGTATGGACACCACTGCTCCGGCCCGAAAAGTTTTTGAATCTATGCCATTGGGACAACGCAACAGAGGACGACCTAGAATAAAGTGGCGCACACAAGTGGAGAAGGACCTCAACCAACTTGGATTGCGCAACTGGAGACAACTAGCGAAAGATTGTGCTGGCTGAAGAGGCATGTTGGTTGAGGCCCAGATCCACCCCGGACTATAGCGCCACAAGAAGAAGAATAAAAAGTCCACGGCAAGATCATAAAGACAAAATTTCTGGCTAATTTAAAATGAGATGAGTTCAAACTCATGCTTGAACTGAATATTAGAGAACTTAATTTTTTGTTGCATGAGAAAAATACTATTATCACCTACAAAAGTGATAATATATCGACGACCAACAAACATGAAGCCTTTAAAAAGTTATTCGTTTTAGCAAACAAAAATGCTCATGTTTTATTATGTATGAAGCTCCTGCTTTACGTACGAAGTTTTGAATTACCCTATCCGCTGTTCCTTGTACAAGACGATTTTCCAATTTCTACACATTCTGTAGGAACTTAAGAAAGACGTCTTAGGAAAATGGCGGAAAGCTACTGTTAATAGTTATGGAAAGCATTTCTGTTTACTCCATTGGTTACAGCTGAACTTTTTTTTATCTCCACCTTTTGCTTTGTCTTTGCTTAAAAAACTTATACTCCGCATGTTACATAAAATTTGGTAATACTTTTTCTCATATCAAACTTTAAAATAAAAACCCTGCAAATAGAGGCAGTCGTTGTGTCAATAGGGAAACAACCGTAGGTGCATGAGCCATACATGAACATGGAAAACAAGGGTTCCCCTCATTTTAAATTAGGTTATCTTTCTAGAACTGTCTTCAAAACCAATTCCTAAGATCATTGTTTGGAGTCTTCTATTTTGAACGTCCCGCTTACCTTCGAAAAAATCTGTTCTCGTCCATCGTGTGTGAGGGCTGTACTCGAAGCTTTAAATACTGGCTTTAAAATTAAGAAATCTTGTCCATTCTCTTCAGCAACTAACTTAAATCATATTAATTGTGCATTATAATAATAATTGTTGGCGCTACAGTCCAAAGGGGGACCAGGGCCTAGCTTGCTCATCAACTACTCGTGTTGTGCGCGCTACTGTTCTCTCACGAGTAGAAGGGACCTACAGTTTTTTGCCGACTCCGAACGGCGAAATTTGAGAAGCTTTCTTAGACAGTTATTACTCATTGAGTGTTGTCAGCAGGTCGAAAGAGATGGTGCTGTGAAATATTAGAAAAATTGGTGTTGAACTGGGAGTCGAACCTAGACCCTTCGGGGTCTGAGCGTCGCACTCTACCCACTACGCCACGGCGACCACCAATTGTGCATTATGCATTAGTTTAATTTTGTCGACTATATTGACACTTCAGTCTTTTCAAATGTGACAAAAATATAATAAAATGATTTTCCCCCAAAAGTTGTCTGTGGGAGGAATCCATGTCCCGGGGAATTTGATATTCTTTTGAAGGGGTTCTTTAGTAAAAAAACAAAAGAGAAATGAAACTCGCACTACTGAAATGTTATAACAGACTGTTTTATTTTATGCACATAACATGCCTTTATAGACATTTATAGAAACTACAAGTGTAGAGATGTCGGTACAATCACCCCATACATTGGCTCGATATGCAGATAATGTTACTCACTGGAAATTTCATTATATACTTTACATATACAGTGGTGCACAAAAGTATGTATGAGTTTAACAAATTATTTATTAGTATTTTGCCTACACTTTGGAATTGGGGATAAGGCTGAATATTTTAAAAAAAAGTGCAAAACATAGTTTCGAGTCCAAAAAAAAGTTTGCATTTTGGTTTAATGTGCCTATAAAGCAGATTCATAAAATATAACTCCCCTCAAAAGCGATAGAAGCAGAAGACTTTTTAATTATGAAGAAACTCTGTATTTCTTACAATTTCCTGAAGGATCCTGTTCTACTATTCAAAATGAAACTTTAATAAAAATAATAATTGTTGGCGCGACAGTCCACCAGAACCAGGGAACCAGGGCCTAGCTTGCTCATCAACTACTCGTGTTGTGCGCGCTACTGTTCTCTCACGAGTAGAAGGGACCTACAGTTTTTTGCCGACTCCGAACGGCGAAGTTTGAGAAGCTTTCTTAGACAGTTCTTGCTCTTTGAGTGTTATCAGCAGCTCTAAAGAGGTGGTGCCGTGAAGAATTCGAGGTGTTCAGGTTTGTCGAGGTTTCAGGAATCGAACCTAGACCCTTCGGTGTGTGAGCTTCTCACTCTACCCACTACGCCACGGCGGCCACAAAACTTTTATAACAACAGCTAATTACTTACCATTGAATTGAATTTGTCAATGCCAAACCTGTGCCAAACCCTTGTTTTGAAATTTAAATAAGTTGGAGCATACGACACATCACCAATCGCAATAAGAGTTAATAGAATTAAGATACATTTAAAAATAGTTTAAAGATAATTTGAAAAGCAGATGAATGCAGGAACCACTCTGTAAGTCCAATGCATTCATCCTTGACACACAAGCAACAGCATTACAAGAAAAAAAAACGATAAATTAAAAAAAGACATACGCTTAACATAAAAAAAACGAAATACAGCAACAATTTACTTTAACCAAAAAACATTTGATATGCAAGTGCACTTACAATGAAGACAATTACGATACGCAAAGAAATTCCTTTTCTTTTCTTGGCTACATATCGAACACTGCAATTAAACCGAATTTTATTTTTACCAAACACATACCTGGGTTGTCAGATGACAGTTTGTACAAAATGAAATTCGAATTAAACACTTAGATAAAGGATCTAAAATTAGATTTCGTTTGGCCCCAATCTCAATTAGCAGCAAAAACGAAAATGTTTAACTCTTGAGTCAACATACACGTAGTGCCGACAAAAATAATCACATTTAGGTTTTACCTAATTAGACCAGTTTGTATGCATTTGAGAGACGACACAGATGAGACGAAACATCAAACTTTATGACGGATGAGAGAATTATTTAATAGCCGCAGCGACAGTTTCAATATTCTGTCATTATTCGTTTTCATTTAAAAGATTATTTATGGGATTTTAAAAGAAAATTAAGGATGAGTTGGAAAATGACAATCGCAGAATGGATTTTTCTTTGAAAGCCAAATGATTACTGACATCCTTGACCTTGACAATGAATTTCGATATTAATTTAGGTTTAAGCTATGGTACATTATTTATTTCTTATTCGGAACAATTTCTTGTAATCAGCCATTGGAAGTGGGATTTGCTATTGTGAGTGTTAAAAATTAAATTCAGTCAAATGGTTCATGTCTTGAATTAGAATTCCACCTTCTTAGGAAAGCTGTGCAATTTAAGTTTGACATTGGTATGTCGAATGGAGAAGGACCTCAGCCACCTTGGAGTGCTCACCTATAAGCACTTAGCTAGAAATAATGCTGGCTGTAAAGGCTGATTGGTCGCGACTCAGGGCCGTCCTGCTGTAGCGCCACACGAAAAAGCAGATTTATAAGTCGAATACGGACTGTAATCGTTTCAAAAATAACAAAAGGAAACAAGCGAATTCGTTTTAGACTTCATACACAATGGGCATACACAATGAAACAAATCAATTGTGGACATTAAATTGCAGAAAGCATGATTTGGAATTAAACAAGATCATATTTTTTTAATTGTCATTAAATCTATTTTATTCGAAAGACTATCAACAATATTCGGTATTTTTTTCCAAATTTTGTGGACGTTTACGAGATTGCGAGTGTAGTCCCCTAAGTGGTCGGTTATTTTGGGATTATCAGTGCAGACTAAACACTACACATATATTTAAATATAGAAAATCAAGTGATGTTATATCGCACGATTTTGGATGCAAGTTCACGAGTCCTCAACGCGAAACTAGGCAGTTACCAAACGTTCTTTTCATTAAATCAAATGTGGTGCGAGCTTGTAAAACCACAGCTCGTTTGCATCGTGACTGTTCAATTTAGTAATTGATTCGTGATTTACGAAAATTTAGCAGTAAATTCAGCAGTCATAGCTCTACGGCTGTCACCATTTTCAGAAATGTGCAATTATCCAATTTTTCTATTAGCCCCATAAAGCAACTTAAAGAGTTAGATCTTATAAATTTAACGATGTCTTGACATACATTTGATGACTTTTTTCAATTGGTGTGTCCTTTCAACAAAAGATTTCCTAATGAAATTCAATCATGAAAATTGGAATCAAGGACAATCTGATTTTGGGCCTATTCACCGAATTCGCGCCTTGTCAAAACAAACAAAAAATGGCCTCCCTTTAAAAGAGTGTTTCCAACAACAAAGGAAAAACACCCTACTTTCTGCGTATGTTGAATCAAACACAACACTTAAGCCACACTTTTGTATATTTTTTTGTATTTGTTTTCTAACGTTATAGAAAGTTGGAAAATCATAAAGATATGAGGTTGTCAAATATCTATCCATCTTATTGTATATTGAATTTTCCGGTTATGTACAAAGCGCTACAGAGCTCGTATCTGGCAATACTATAGATCATTTGAAAGGTCTTGACATAATCCACAAAACGATGCTATGCAAGACTAGTTTAGGTATTGCGTTCAAAAGTTTTAGACGTGTAAACATGGAGTCCACATACGCCGAAATTCGAGCTATTTTAAAATTTTTCTTCGTTAAAGGCAAATCCACTAGAGAAACGTTCCGCGAGATTAATGGTCTTTTGGGGGATGGTACTATAATACTTTAAACAGCGGAGGAATGGTTTCGACGGTTCAGGGCCGATGAAAACGACTCTATGGGTAAGCCAGCCAGCGGAAGACCTGTAACGACGAATACCGATCGAATCGTGGAAATCATCATGTTAGACCGGCATGTGGCATCTCGTGACATCGCCCAGGAGATGGGAGTTAGTCACCAAACCATTTTAAACCATCTGAAGAAGTCTGCATACAAAAAGAGCTTGATGTTTGGGTGCCGCATGATTTGACGCAAAAAAACCTTCTGGACCGAATCAACGCCTGCGATATTAGCTGAAACGGAGCGAACTCGACCCATTTTTGAAGTGGATGGTGACTATCGACGAAAAATGGATCACATACGACAATATCAAGCGAAAACGGTCATGGTTGAAGGCCAGTGAATCGTCCCAAACAGTCGCCAAGCCGGGATTGACGGCCAAGAAGGCGTTCGGTGGCTGTGTGTTTGGTGGGATCGGAAGGGAATCATCCACTATGAACTGCTCCCTTATGGCCAGACGCATAATAATAATTAATAAAAATAATTGTTGGCGCTACAGTCCAAAGGGGGACCAGGGCCTAGCTTGCTCATCAACTACTCGTGTTGTGCGCGCTTCTGTTCTCTCACGAGTAGAAGGGACCTACAGTTTTTTGCCGACTCCGAACAGCGAAATTTGAGAAGCTTTCTTAGACAGTTATTACTTTTTGAGTGTTGTCAGCAGCTCGAAAGAGGTGGTGCCGTGGAAAATTCGAAAAATTGGTGTTGAGCTGGAAATCGAACCGACGCCCTTCGGCGTGTGAGCGTCGCACTCTACCCACTACGCCACGGCGACCATAGCCAGACGCTTACTTCTAACATATTCTGCTAATAACTGGACCGCTTGAAGCAGGCGATCGACCAGAAGCGTCCAGAATTGGCCAACAGGAAGGGTGTAGTGTTCCACCAGGACAACACCAGACTAAAAACTTCGTTGATGACTCGTCAGAAGCTACGGGAGCTCAGATGGGAGGCTTTATCGCATCCACCATATAGCCCGGACATAGCGCCAAGTGATTACCACCTGTTCCTGTCCATGGCGAACACCCTTTTTGGTGTGAAGTTGAACTCAAAAGAGGCTAAAATGGCTGTCCGAGTTCTTCGCAAATAAGAAGGGGGGCTTCTAAGAGGGTGGTATTATGAAGTTTCCGTCTAGATGGAAACAGGTTATCGAACAAAACGGCGCATAAATCCGCTCACAGTAACACTTCTTATGAAGCATTGAATGAAAAGAGCGAAAGGGAGGTATTATAAATTAATGTCTGACCTAATTGAATGAATTTATATTTTTAGGGAGTCACATGAATTTGACCTAAGCCAAATCAATTTCTAAGTGTGTCCCTACATTTCGGAATTAACTCGGGTCTTAGTCAATATAGCTGTCAACTCAACACGATCCTTACCCGGTAGCCAATAAACCGCATTTTGTTGAATAAAGTTCATCACATTGAAAAGAGAAATTCTCCTTTATACTAACTCAATGTTTTATTATTTTTTAAGCCGAATTTGCATTACACACTTTGCATGACGTACCCATTAAGTTTCGCATCATCACAAATGTGTATAACATGCAGTTGAATCATTCCCTCCAGATGTCACCCGAATTTTGAACCACCTAGGCCTTATTGCAAGAGAGCATTACATAAAGGGTCTGTGGTTCATTCTTAATAGGGTTTTTTCGAGGACCTGAAGTCCAAGAATCTTCGACTGATTGAAAATGTTTGGCGTTGAACTTTAATGGTTTAAGAAATCTCGAAATCTTTGTTTTCTTTATCCAATTCATTTTTTTTTTTCTAGATGACCAGTCTCTAATTTCAGACTCGTCCGACACATTGGTTGAAGTCTTTCCTCCCAGACACGCCATTTCAAATGATTTACTTTCTTTAGAAGGAACATTTATAGAACATAGAACAGTCATAGTGCCATCTTAAGCGTTGTATCCGTACACGCTTGACCAGGCCCATGTGGCTATACAGCCCATAGAGCTCGTCGTTGAATCTTCTCGTCCATATCCCATCAACGAAAACAAGACCAAAAATTGTGTTGTTCGCATTCTCCGTTAAATTTAAGCACACTCACACTAACACACTGTATAAACCCGATTTTGTGGGCTCTTTATTTTCTTCTTCCGTTTCCCCGTACAGTATACGTTTTACATCAAAGAAACGAAGGACTTGCGAGGCGCAACACGTTTGAAGGTTACACTTCTCATTAAGTGCGACTTTTGCAACAGAGGCCCTGGCATTGCCCCCGTTAAGGAATATGTGTTTCTTTGCTTTCACTTTGTGCATTCTCCAGTATCCCCCCAGATCCTTTTTAATGAATTTAGAGGTCCTTTCTCTTCAAAGGGTTTTGCCGTCCTCTCAATTTTTGAACAACTGTCTATTAGCATTACATTGGAATTGATCCAGTCTCCTTCAGAAATAAAGAACCAGTCTTTAGCAATAAAGGAATCACTGTATAGTTTGTCATCTTTAGATGGAACAGGTTGCTCTGCAGATTAGAAAATAATTTCATTACAAAATGAACGACATACTCGTATATTCCGTTTCCCGAATTTCTTCTCCACTGAGATGTAAAAGTCGCACAATGTTGCATGGTCCCTCTATCAGGTAGATTTAAAAGACACTCTTATTCTGCTCTGTAGCCACTTGAACTCTATGCACACATAAAATTCAAAAACACATCCACTTGCCCAACAGCATACGACACAAAAACATCGAAAATTCAATGGCTTACGTAAGTCCTTTCCATCAATCTAAATCAAGTTAGGGTTTACAAATCAATGAAAACGATAAAGTTTTGCAATAATTATTTTCCTTTACTTATAGCAAACAAACTGCCATCGAACTTGAGCAATTGAATGCACGTGTCGTTGAGGCCGAGACCCGCCTCAAGACCGAGGTGCAACGCATCAAGAAGAAGTTGCAAATTCAAATCACCGAATTGGAGATGTCCCTGGATGTCGCCAACAAGACCAACATTGATTTGCAGAAGGTCATTAAGAAGCAATCATTGCAATTGACTGAAATCCAATCGCACTACGACGAAGTTCAGAGGCAATTGCAACAGACCATTGATCAGTACAGTGTCGCCCAGCGCCGCGTCCAAACATTGAGCGGTGAATTGGAGGAGGTCCGCAGTGGATTGGAGAGTGCCAACCGTGCCAAGCGCACCGTTGAATTGCAATACGAGGAGGCTCAGACTCGCATCAGTGAGTTGGCCACCATTAACGCCGGACTGGCTTCATCCAAGTCCAGGCTCGAACAGGAATTGCAAGTTGTTGCCGCCGACTACGAGGAGGTCACCAAGGAATTGCGCATCAGCGACGAGCGTTATCAAAAGATTCAGGTAAGCTGAAGCTTGCATGGTGGAAGAATCGAGTTAAAATTCCTTGTTGCAGGTTGAATTGAAACACACCGTCGAGGAGTTGCATGTTGAACAAGAGCGCGTTGTTAAGATCGAAACCATCAAGAAGTCTTTGGAATCTGAAGTTAAGGTGAGTCCCTTCCATGATTGTGAACATTTCGAGACACTAATCGCCTCCCGCTTGAGTAGAATCTGTCCATCCGTCTTGAGGAGGTCGAATTGAATGCAGTTGCTGGCAGCAAGCGCATCATCAGCAAATTGGAGGCTCGCATTCGTGACTTGGAACTCGAATTGGAGGAGGAGAAGAGAAGGCACGCCGAGACCATCAAGATCCTCAGGAAGAAGGAGCGCACCGTCAAGGAAGTCATGGTTCAATGTGAAGAAGATCAGAAGAACATCATCTTGTTGCAGGAAGCTTTGGACAAATCCACCGCCAAGATCAACATGTTCAAGCGTCAATTGAGTGAGCAAGTGAGTTCATCGACAAGCTGCATATGACTTCACCCCACACTCATACATTTTTCACTTTTTCTTTTCGCAGGAGGGCATGTCTCAACAAACCGTCACCCGCGTTCGCCGTTTCCAACGTGAACTTGAAGCCGCCGAAGATCGTGCCGAATGCGCTGAGAGCAACTTGAACTTGATCCGTGCCAAGCATCGTACATTCGTTACCACCTCAACTGTTCCCGGCTCAGTTCAGTATCTTGTTCAGGAAACAAGAACGATCACCGAATAAACTAATTATATCTCAACTCTAAATTCATTTTCTAATTATTTAAATTTTAATAAAAACACCAACAGAAAAATTAAATAAATAAAAACCAACATCACAAACAATAACACCAAAGCGCACAATATACCATCAAACGCCATCATCGGTAGACAAAAAACCAAGAAGCAACAAAAAATAAAATGTTTAACTTATGTATTTTGCAACAACAAAAAAAGTTATATGTTTTTGAAAATTTTTATTGAACGCCGCTATCCGCCGCCATCGAGAGACAGATTGTTCTTTTCAAATTGTTCTTAGGTAACTTTCTTTTCTGTCACCCCTCCCTGTACACGACCAGCCACAGACAACACGCTCGCCGATAATGTATTTCATTTTCATTGGCTTCACTCTTGTCAGACACCAGAGAGTTGGCGTGAGCTGAGCAGATCCACTGAATTGTCCTCTGTAGTGTATCCCTGTAGGTGACCGAGATGCCGAGGAGCAACAGGGCTTGGGGCTTCACTCGTTTTTTTTTTATTTATAGATTTTTAGTTGTTAACTCTTTTTGTTTTTTCCTTATAGTCCTCACATTGCATTACATTTTTATGAGATATACTTTTATTATAATTACGTTTATGACAACACACACATACATGTTCATAAAACTTTATTTAAAAGCTTAAAATTTAATTTGTAATTTATAAATCAGAATAAATAAATTAAATATAATTTAAAAGGAATTTGCATTGCCGTAGCTGGTAGCCTCCCTTAAGCGGATAGGGTTTTCATTGAGAATTTTTCTTAATGTGTCTGGTTTTTGTTTCCTTTAAATTTCAAAGTAGTTGCCTTGTACTGCCTCAAAGTAACGTAGGAGTTCCCCAGTACTTTAAATTAAAAAAAGAGTTATACTCAACTGTAGTCCTAATCAGACAAGGCGTACATCTGTATGATGAGCACACTAATAGTAAGAATAATAATAATAATTGTTGGCGCTACAGTCCACAGGGGGACCATCATCTTGCTTGCTCCTCAACTACTCGTGTTGTGCGCTCTACTGTTCTCTCACGAGTAGAAGGGACCTACAGTTTTTTGCAGACTCCGAACGGCGAAATTTGAGAAGCTTTCTTAGACAGTTATTACTCGTTGAGTGTTGTCAGCAGCTCGAAAGAGGTGGTGCCGTGAAAAACTGGTGTTGGGCTGGGAGTCGAACCTAGACCCTTCGGCGTGTGAGCGTCGCACTTTACCCATTACGCCACGGCGACCACGATTTCGACACTGGCTAATAGAAATCCGAGAGCGTGAAGTGATTCCATACGAAGATAATAAGGAGACCGTGCTCGATATCCTGAAATCTCTCCATGTCTTATAAGGGAAACCACTTGTAAGCCAACCAGCGGAAACTAGCTGATGTCAGGTTAGGTTAGATTAAGCTAAGACAACCGGTTGGCAATAATGCAATGGGGCGTCATTGGATCCATTTTGACTCCGCTCACATAGTTCCTTTTTGACTTTTCAAGGCCAATGTGAGTTAAATACGTAGACAAAAAGCGCGGTCTAAGAATTGGAAAAGTCTTATGATAGGTATACCAGGTATACCCGTATGAAGTGAGCGTCAAGATACAAATGTCTTGATAGGGAACATTTGTTGTGAACGAGCCCATATTTTTTTTTATTTGGTTACTATGACAGCTGTGAAAAATATTTAGTATACATCAAGTCATTCAACAGACAGCATCATATTTTTCCATCGTGTTAAAAATGTCGAATTTCGTACCAGAAAGTGATGATTTGCGGAAAGCATTAATTTTTTGTTTTCATTTGAAGAAAAGTGCTGCAGAGTCGCATCGAATGCTTGTCGAGGCAAATTGTGATCGTACTCTATCAGAAGCACCATGCAAAAGATGGTTTCAACGGTTCAGAAATAATGATTTTTATGTGAGAAGTAAAGAACGTGGAAGACCACCAAAAAAGTTTGAAGACGCCGAATCGCAAACGATATTGGATGGAGATGACACTTTGAGTCAAAAGCAAATGGCAGCAATGTTAAATGTTGCACAACAAACAATTTCTAAACGTGTAAAAGCTATGGGAAAGATCCAAAAGTGTGGAAAATGGGTGCCACATGAATTGAATGAAGGACAGATGGAAAACCGAAAAAACACTTGTGAAATTTTGCTTCAAAGACACGAAAGAAAACCGGTTTTGCATCGGATTGTTACTGGAGATGAAAAATGGATTTATTTTAAGAATCCTAAACGGAAAAAATCATGGGTTAATCTGAGACAACCATCAACATCGATTGCAAAACCAGATCGATCCGGCAAGAAGACAATGCTATGTGTTTGGTGGGATCAGAAAGGTGTGCTGTACCACAAGCTCCTGAAACCTGGTGAAACCGTTAATACTGATCGCTACGGACAACAAATGATCAATTTGAACCATGCATTGATGGAGAAACGGCCAGAATGGGCCAGAAGACACGGCAAGGTAATTTTGCTCCATGGCATTGCAACTGCACACAAAGCAAAACCGGTTCAGGATACAAACAAAACACTCGGCAGGGAGCAGCTACACCACCCGCCGTATTCACCAGACTTGGCTCCTTCCGACTACCATTTGTTTGTATCGATGGAACATGCATTGGCTGAGCAGGACTTTGATTCCTACGAGGAGGTCGAAAATTGGGTGTCTGATTGGTTTGCTTTAAAAGACGAACAATTTTATTGGCGTGGTATTCACATATTGTCAGAAATGTGGTTAAAATGTGTAGAAAACAACAACTTTGAATAAAATGTTTTTACTTTCCCATTAACAATTAGTGTTTTATTTTCAAAAAAAAAAACAAAAATGAAGCTCATTTCATACCTAGTATACCTGGTAAAGTCCAATAATTCTATCGAAAGGTAAAACAACTTTCCAATGGGAACCTAATTCGGACGAGAGCCTAAGAGATAAAACAGACATCTGAGTGTTGAATTCCAGTCTGTTCTGAGAATGTTTGAGGATCATTTCAGCAGACTCCATAATGGCAACTAGCCAAATTGCCAAAATCCTGTTGTTAGGCATAGTGTTCCACTCAATTCGGACGATGCTAGGCAAGAATTCCATCCCTCTGAATTAGTCAAAGTCAAGATGGCAATATCTGGTTTTAAGCCTGCACCAGCACATCTGTAAACTATAGTCGTAGGAAAGCTTGTCCGAATAAGTGGAATCTGAGTGTCGTTTGTTCAGTCCACAAGAAAGCAGACTCCATTGACTGCGGCAATTATAATGGGATCAATTTCCTTAACATCACCTACAACAACCTACAACAACAAAACAACCTGCCATTATCTATGAATGGCTCCTGCATTGTTGAAACTGAACGACTTTCCATCCTCGGTACGTGTATCAACTCAACACTAAGTTGGAAGGATCACACATTCGAGATCGCAAAAAATGCGGCGAAATGTCTAGGTTTCTTAAAAGCGATGCAAGAAATATTGCACTCTGGTCCGGTGCTCCTGAGACCTCTCCACACCTACTAGATAGAATCTCAACAGCAAGCGATAAAACTTACTGATGATAATAATGCTGCGAAGTCAATCGACTCGCTTGAACATCGACGTAAAGTTGCGTCTCTATCACTATTTTTTTTTTTTAGCCAGCTGCATTCCTCCCCTTCAAGAAATCATCCGCAATACCCGCCTCGCTAGGAATGCTCACCCGTTCATCCTCAAACCCACCTGCCCACGTACAGTTAAGTCTAGAGACTCGTTTTTCAGCCGCACCACACGAATATGGAATGCTCTTCTCAGCCCAAATTTTTGGCCCCACAGTCCACAGGCATTTAAAACCAATGTGTATCGGTACCTCCTTTCCCTCTCGTCCTCTTTACCTTCAGCCCATGCTGTGACTTATTTCCAGTCATTAAAGGGTATAAACAATCCCTTTAGTGCGCTCCAATTATAAACAAAAAAAACATCCTCTGTACCGCATTGTGCGTTGTTCAAAGTCAACTCCAAGCTGCAGCACCAGAAGAAGAAGATTAGCTAATACGTAGTCAATATCACTAAGCCCACCTAGTAATAGTAATTGGATGACGCGCCATTCCACAGGTGACCAGAGCCTAGCTTGCTCATCAACTACTCGTGCTGTGCGCGCTACTGTTCTCTCACGAGTAGAAGGGACCTACAGTTTTTTGCCGACCCCGAACGGCGAAATTTGAGAAGTTTTCTTAGACAGTATTCTTAGACACATGTATTCAATCCTAACTTACACTATTTACGAATTAGTTACTTTAGTTTTAATTTCGCGGAAACAAAATCAAAAAAAGAATAAGAGAGAACTACTTCCTGGTTAGAGTGGCTTTCCCTGCATCGTTCATTTGTTTCCAAGTGGCTGGACGCAAATGAAAATCTACAAGAATTTGATTTTGCTCAGAGTTTGGTACTTCAACTCGATAAGAGATTTGTATTTGTTCGCCTTTGTCCGGATACATACATACAAACCGAGAAAACCGAATATGGAGTTAAACCCGGCTGGCACCGTTAAGCATGGTGGTGATTGCATTATGGTTTGGGGGTGTATGGCGGCATCTGGCGTCGTGTTTGTGGAAGGAAATATGAATCGCTTTGATTATTTAAACATCCTCAAAAATAATCTTCGCCAAAGTGCACATAAATTGGGATTGGAAGTCATTCGACCAGACAATGACGACAAGCATAATTTTTATTCAGTGAGAGAATGGCTGCTATACCATGTGCGCAATCAGCTGAAAATACCTCCCCAACCCCCAGATTTAAATGCTATTGAGCATTTATGGTATCATCTTGAACGCCAAATTCGAAAATATGACATTAAAACCAAAAAGTCAGCTTAGACCGTTATTCAAGAGGAATGGGCCAAAATAAGTCCTGACGTGAACCAAAAGCTCGTTAATTCAATGCCATCTAGAATAAGCTCTGTCATTAAGTCCAAAGGCCATCCTACTAGGTATTAGTTTTTCATCATAATTCAGTATTTCAGCTTTTTTGTTTTTTTTCTGTGATGTGTATACTTATTTTTGTAACGTATTTTAAAATGAATTTCGCTTATATTTGTTATCTTTGTTACTTTCTTTTGTAATTTTGTTACTATCAGTTGTTACTTAAAATATATATTGGAGTTGCTAAAAGAATACATTTGCTTATTTAGTTAAAACTAGTTATGAATGGGTGCTTTCGGTTACAAAACCTATTACTCCGTACTGTATACTTACTTTTGTGACTAAGTGTATGTCATTCGGTACTGCTGTCACCACTTTTAATTGCTTTCATGGCACGCTTAGAACCTATGGCTTTTGTCTATGGTGAAGATCGTGGCGATTTTGTCAGGTGCATTTTGAACTACTTAGACAACTCTTTGAGAGATATGTTTAAGGAGGTGTTTGTTTGTATTTGGGAATTCCCCTAACCACCTAGTCTAAGTCAACGGGCTATAAACAGCGGTCACACCTGTTCTTAGAAACATTAATGCATCTTATGTCCCCGACTGGTTAAATTTGTTATCGACTTCTTCAATTGTTCACCGGGTATCTTAAAACTTCCAATTCAAAGAGAAAACCATATCTTTCTGCGCGTCTCTAAGGTTTTGTTTTCCAAAATTGTTCAATCGCAGTGCAGACAACCATTGTGTCTATTTTGGATCTGGAAATTCTGCCTAAACCTTGTTTCGTATGTTTTTGTATGTCGAAAAAATTCAAACCGCTCTATAACTTGCGCGTAACCGCTCTGGAATGTCACCAGTGGATTACCCTCTTTGTTCGTGAAATAAATTCTCCCCACTTCTCCGTTACATGAGTTTTGTCTGAAAATTTTCAAAATTCTCGAACAACTGAAAACCAAATATCCGCTTGCACCCAAACCTGTCTGTACATTCGAAAGTAATTAAATTCTGGCACCTGCCAGCCGTATAAATACGCTTTTCAAAAGTGAAGCTAACATCAGTTCCATTCCGTTCATCGTTTAATGAACCGTGTGTTTTTCAATTTAAAATGAATATTTTCTTGTTTGCTTTGGCCATCTGCGCAACTGGCATTCCTCGTGCCATGTCACAGGATACCCCCGAAGTCGCAGCAGCAAAGGCCGCTCACTTTGAGGCAGTTCGCCAAGCGGAATTAGCTATTGCTAATGCTCCACCCGTGGAAAAAAAGGAAAATCGCCTCAATGTATCGGAGACAAGTCAACACCAACTGGGCGTGAATGTTCAGGATACTCCAGAAGTTGCTGCTGCTAAGATCGCTCACTTCGATGCTGTTCGCCAGGCAGAGCATGCTGCAGCTGTTGCAAACGCAACAACCCGCTACCAACCTGACGTGCACGGTCATCATTCCACTGTCTCTCACCATCCAGCTCCTGTCCATCACCAGAGCTCTATACATCATCCTAATTCAGGCCATTACCCGTCGTCGAGCCATTACCCGTCGTCGAGCCATTACCCATCGTCGAGCCATTATCCAACCTTAAGCCATTACCAAACTTCGAGCCATTACCCGACTTCCGGCATTAATTCAATTCATAATGGCGGTGCTTCCTATTACCCATCCAACGGTCACCACAGCAGCTCCACTTACCGTCCAGCCGTTGGTCACCAACACCCCTACCCATCTTATCAAAACTACTACCATTCAAGTGGTCATTACTATCCAGTTCGCACCTATTCTGTCCCCGTAGTACAGTCAACCCAGCACAATCTCGGAGTCAACGTCCAGGATACACCTGAAGTAGCTGCCGCCAAAATTGCCCACTTCGAAGCTGTTCGTAAAGCTGCACAAGCCGCAATTGCCTCTGGTCCCAACGACGACGGGTCATACGTTCACTCTGAATCTGTTCCAGTAGTTCCCGTTGCTGCGTCGATTCCAACTATGCCATTGGTCGCTGCGGCAAATGTTGTCGCTCCACATTTAGTTCAAGAAGTGGTGTACACTCTACCTGTTCAAGATACTCCCGAAGTGGCTGCCGCCAAAGCTGCTTTCTTCGCCGCATTTCGCCAGGCTCAACTAGCTGCAGGAGTAAACAAATAAAACGCGTACACGTTAAAAAAGAATTCGTATTCCAGCGCCACTCCGCAAACCAGTACTTCCGTACTGTTGGTTACTATTTCCTTTGATTTAATAAAGTTTAGATGGTACACAACCTATTTGATTTTGGTTACGGCATTGCGCAAAATTTTGGCGAACATGAACAAGAAGGGTTTCGCTCAGACATTAACGGTGAAATATGTGAAATGAAGTCAAACAAAGCTACTGAATTTAAAAAAAAAACTATCCGCAGAACTACAGAAACTTAAGGGCAATCCGTTAAACATTAAAATCGGCTTAAGATGATCTTGTTTAGCGCCGTTTCGCTGTGATCTAGTTCATGTTCGTGCAATGAAATCAACTTCAATTTTGATAAGTCAGATTGTGTAGAGTGTCAGAAGAGAGCTCCCGCCGCCCCGTTAATTTTACTCTTGGATTAATTCATGCCTCCAACCTGAGACGTGATAGAGACGCTAACGAGAACGAGATTCAAACTATGACATTTCGTATGAATGAAAACAGAACAACAATCAAGGACCACATTCCGCCTTACTTTCCGCCAATATGGAAGTGCCTTAACAGAATTCAAGTATTAGTAAGTCAATTTCATTGTTTCGAAACAAGTTTTTTTTTTCTTTAATCATCAACAACGTAGAAAATCTGAGGAATACAATTTGGCTATATGCTTGTTTGCTCAGCAACAATTTTGAATATATCCCTGTTAATCACTTCTTCCAGTTTGAAAGTAGTCCGCAGTATTAAATATCGGCACCCTTTTAAATTCGCCATCTTCCAAATTGGTTCTTTCCTCGCTTTCAGCTTTCTTGCTTTTTGTAAACAGTGGCTTGAACAGCAGACCTTTCAAACTGTAGTCGGTAACACCGAGCTCTTCTTCAGCAATATCTACCGATTTCTCAACAGCGTTCACATTTTCGTTGACCACCTGAACAAATTTTTCTAGTTTGTCTATTCTTTCGCACAGCATTTTGAAATTTTGTTGAAACCCTAGAATTTGTGAAACATTGTTATCCATAATGTTGTTCGTGTCAATTTTCACCTAGAAGAAATCAAGTTTCATCATACGTATACATTAACTTCATAAGACTTCATACGTTTGTGAGAAGTGTTTCAAACTCGTCCAACCGTGCAAGCATCTCCTCTATGCTCAGGCAAAGAGGATTGACCTGGTAATGAATGCATGGTTAATTGATATACAATATATTGTAGCGAAGGTAGCTCTTACTTCTTTTTCGATGTTACAATTTTGAAAATATTTCGCGTAGTCATCTGCTAGTTTTTCAACCATCATGGAAATTTGTGAGTATTTCAGTATAGCTTTAAAATGTGTTAAGATATCTGAATAAGACGTTGACAATTGGTAAACAAATCAAATGTCATTTCCAGCTGATAATTTGTCAATAAATGTGCTTGGGTCAGTCCACAAGAGTTAATGATTATTCAAAATAGATAAGTTGAACAATAAGAAAAACCAGAAACCAATAGAGATCTCTGATGTGTTTTCTGAAGAAAACATTGCAACAGGCTTTAATTTTGTCCGACTTTAAATACTGACATACTACATATGTAGCCACTCTTTTTCAGAATCTTAGCATTTATCGCATTTAATTAGTTGAATCGTTATTTGTTGTATAATAAATTCTAGACTTCAATATGATAATATTTCCTTCAAATTTAATAGATTTTTACAAATAAATAATCGTTCATAATAATTGTATACATACAGCATATAAACCATGAAAAACTAAGTGGCGCTGAACACACAAAATGCTACCAAGCACGAGACGCAACTTTTCACTTGTCAAACATTTGCTTGACATTTCCTCTGACGGACTCGTATATTTTTTTTCTTGTTTGCCGAAATTGCATTCTCTCTTCAGTATTAAGAAAAAGTGTATCTTCTTTTCTTCTTCATAAACGGGTGAGAAGATATTTACTTATTTTAAACAAAAGGCAATGGTTATACAAAGAATATTTACATTTTAGTCAAAATAAGATAAAATGAGCTACCGTGGTATTGGCGGTGGTGGATACCCATACAAGACGTCAAGTCGCAGTGGTGTAGCTATGAATGCTGTTCCACCGCCTCCTTCAACATCCGCTCCTGGACGTCGAGATCGTAATCCGGGTAGCGCGGCAAATAGTGGGCTCTCAAAGCATGGATATTCGACGATGGATGCGATTAGCCAATTCGCAAATACACAGCAGTCGCTTGGAAAGCGCAAGGCACACACCGAGGATGAGTATTTCGATGATGATGAAGAAGCAACACCAGAGCTGGCATACATTCCAGCGCCGGGAAGTCCTGGTGCTGCGCCACAAAAATCAAAACCAGAAAGTGAAGATGAGGATGATCCCCTAGACCAGTTTATGGCCGGCATAGAACAACAAGTACAAAAGGAGAAGGTGCGTTCTCAGCGCGCTGAAGTAACCGTTGCTTCAACTGAGGCCAAAGGTGTGCGCGGTGACATCGATGATGAGGACGATGAAGAAAGCTACTATCGGTACATGGAGGAGAACCCTATGGCTGGTGTTCGCGATGATACCTCTGATATTGAAATCGATTACGATGAAGACGGAAACCCAATTGCACCGCCGAAGAATCGAAATATTGATCCACTGCCGCCGATTTACCACTCGGAGATTGAGTACGAAAAGTTTGAGAAGAATTTCTACACGCCACATGAGGACATCGCAGTGTTGTCCGAAGCCCAGGTGGTTGACTTACGACGCACGCTTGGTGTGAAAGTTTCGGGGCCAGAACCGCCAAAACCCGTGTCCAGTTTTGCCCATTTCGGATTCGACGAGCCCTTAATGAAGGCTATTCGCAAAGCGGAGTACAGTCAGCCTACTCCAATTCAGGCCCAGGCCATCCCCGCTGCCCTGGGGGGTCGAGACATTATCGGCATTGCTAAGACTGGTAGCGGCAAGACAGCAGCATTTGTTTGGCCAATGTTGGTACATATCATGGATCAGAGGGAGTTAAAGGAGGGTGACGGGCCAATTGGGCTTATCCTGGCACCGACACGTGAGCTGTCGTTGCAAATTTACAATGAAGCGAAGAAGTTTGGGAAAGTCTACAACATAAATGTGGTTTGCTGCTATGGTGGCGGGTCAAAGTGGGAGCAAAGCAAAGCCCTGGAACAAGGTGCAGAGATTGTGGTGGCAACACCTGGCCGAATGATAGATATGGTGAAGATGAAAGCGACCAATCTAAGACGAGTAACCTACTTGGTGCTGGACGAGGCAGATCGTATGTTTAACATGGGATTTGAACCACAGGTAAGCCCGATACCAAACAAATCGGACGAGTGACTCACGGATTTCTGCTTCTAGGTGCGTTCGATTTGCAATCACGTCAGGCCCGACCGTCAAACTCTGCTATTCTCAGCAACTTTCAAGAAGCGAATAGAACGCTTGGCACGGGACGTACTCACTGATCCAGTGCGCATAATCCAAGGCGACTTGGGCGAAGCAAATCAAGACATTACGCAACAGGTTTACGTTTTCAGCAATCCTCAGCAAAAGTGGAACTGGCTCCTGCTCCGTTTGGTGGAATTCCTCTCCCAAGGAAGCGTTCTAATATTCGTGACCAAGAAACTCGACGCGGAGACTGTAGCCAACAATCTGATGGTGAAAGAGTTCAACTGCTTGCTTTTACACGGTGACATGGACCAGGCCGACCGAAACAAAGTGATTACAGCTTTTAAGAAAAAGGATTGCGATATATTGGTCGCGACTGATGTGGCTGCTCGTGGTCTGGACATACCACACATCCGCACTGTGGTGAACTATGACATAGCGCGGGATATCGACACACATACTCACAGGATAGGAAGGACTGGTCGTGCCGGCGAAAAGGGCAACGCATTTACTTTGGTCACCGAAAAGGACAAGGAATTTGCAGGACATTTGGTGAGGAACTTGGAGGGAGCCGATCAAGAGGTGCCAAAGGATCTCATGGACCTGGCAATGAAGAGCTCGTGGTTCAGAAACTCACGATTTAAGAATAGCAAAGGCAAGCGCATCAACGTAGGAGGCACTGGCCTGGGCTATCGCGAGCGAACTGGTTTCGGCAGCGCAAGCAGTGGCACAAACGACAGTTCCGACAGGGGACCATCGACTGCACCGTCACTGCCAGCGGTGCAATCGTCAAAGTCATCCGGCGGTCCAGCGTCGGACAGATACAGCGCAATGCGTGAAGCATTTCGCACGCAATACATGTCACAATTCCGTGCGTCTTCCGACCGGACTTGGGAACAAACAGTGCCAGAGTCAGGTATTTTTACCGCCCCAGCTCCACCCCCAGGATCATCTTCATCTGCAGCAAAATTATCATCTTCTTCACAAGACAACAGCAACAAGCGTGCCAAGAAAAGTCGCTGGAACTAAGAACTCCGCCACACGCACACAATCAAGGGACTCCCAGTCTGTTAAGCGTAAGTTTGACCCGGTTGGGCCGGAGATCTGTTTCGCTGACTCTGGCTCTCACACCGTGAATTATAAGAAAAAACTCTATTTAAACCCTGACTCAACAAAATGTAACAACAACAAAAATGTACGTGTACTCGTAGTGTTTTCGTATTCTCTCTTAGTATACCTGCCTATCCCCTTTGTTGTTATGTACTCCCGAAATGTAGCCTCTAAGTTGTGTCCAATTATCAAGAAACTTGTAAGAACTTTTACCGTTTCCAGCTAAGAAAAATTCGTTCTGATTGATGGTGACTAAATAAAAACAAAATTTAAAAAAAAAATCGTTTAAATCATTTGCCTTTGTGGGTTGCCGTTTGCGGGACTTTGGTGGATGTTCCGTCGTGGAGGACGCAGTGTTCGTTCGAATCAAAATCTAAGTTTGAGGAAGTTGAGATATGTCTCTGCCAATTTAGAGTTTATTGATTTCATTTATCCCGTGCACCTTTAAGGGTATTTGTTTTAACCCATTTATTACCAAAGACATTTAAAACGAAAATTTGAAATTTTCGGTAACATAACTTTATTAAATAGTGTCAAACGAATACAAAAATATGTTTTTTTAATTTTTTGAAAAAAGTAGAAAGTGTGGTTTTGAAGCTGTACCCAAGCGGGTACAATGGTAAAATATGGTTGCTAATTTTTTAGATGAAATTTCTTAAAGCATTCTTTTTCGACACACATAGCTATGTCACAGAACTCACAAACACATCTGACTCGCATATGGCATACTCTGCATCTTAGAGTGTTTTCAATTCTCTTTGGAAAGCGGTGACTTTCCGATAAAGAAACGCTTGCAGGTATGGATCGTTTTGATGTCGACGGTTTGAGAATTGTATATCTTCTAAGATGTTGTCGCCGTGGTGTAGTGGGTAGAGTGCGACGCTCACACGCCGAAGGGTGTAGGTTCGACTCCCAGCTCAACATCAATTTTTCGAATTTTTCACGGCACCACCTCTTTCGAGCTGCTGACAACACTCAAAGAGTAATAACTGTCTAAGAAAGCTTCTCAAATTTCGCCGTTCGGAGTCGGCAAAAAACTGTAGGTCCCTTTTACTCATGAGAGAACAGTAGCGCGCACCACACGAGCAGTTGATGAGCAAGCTAGGCCCTGGTCCCCCTTTGGACTGTAGCGCCAACAATTATTGTTATTATATCTTCTAAGATACCGTGCAATATCTCTTTAAAACGATAGCAAGTGATCTTGAGAATTAGTTACGACTTTATATAGTTTCCAAGCGTTCACTAATTTAGAGCTAAGCATTGATGTAAAAAACGGCCACCACCATTTTTCGCCTCGAATTTTGATTTTATAGGCATTTACACACTGGTCGTGTAAGTCAACGCCACCCATACCATTGTTATAGTTCGCAATAAGGCTTGGCTGCTGAATGAAAACTTTTCTTTTTTCTGTTGACGACCAACGTTGGACATGAAGCATGGGTAGGATAGAATTGAAGTTTGTGCCCATAGTGACAACACTATTATCAATCCATTTTACAGAAATAATTTTATTGTTAAGGTCGTATACGTGCTCAAAATATCCTCTTTTATCCTTCTTGAATTCTTTTTTGGGCTTCAATGGGCATTTTCTCTTGTAGCTTTGAATCCCTTCTCTCTCTACAATCGCAAAAGCTCATGAGAAGTAAAAAAGTTTTCAAAATATTCTTTGTGGTCAGAAGGAAATGGAATACTATGTGGTATAAATGCAATGTCAAATGCAGCGTTTTGATCATTTTTTCGTTTGCATTTATTGCATCAGGAAGATTATCGAATCTCCTTCCATAAAATGATGATGCTGAGAAAGCTTTGTAATCCATTCTAAAAAAAAGTTGCTCAGTTTTTCCCATTGTACCCAGACGGGTACACCTATGTAATTTTACGCGTACTTACCTATCGTAAAAATAATGAACACTTGATTTTTTACTTTTTTCTGACTTTATTGTCAGTTCTTTTAAGTATATTCAAAATATGAAAAGAAAATTGATATACGAATATTTTTTTCTATTTGTAAACACAGCACAACCTCCGAAAAACCAAGAAAATCGCAATCGCATCCAATGCACCCAATAATAAAAAAAAAATGTCCGTTCTTTTTTTTACAATAAACTCAACGCATAGTTGCCAATATATCGTGTCAAATTTCATGAAAACAAATTTGAAAAAGGACGACGATAAAACCATAATGTTGTTGAATTTTCTGTCACAAGCGGGTACTGTGGTAAAAAATGGGTTAAATAATGGCAACTACTTGTATATGTATTTTAAACAAAACGAATGAAGCAAGTGGACAACAAAACAACAATAAAATTCTGTCAACGTAAATAAATCTAACGTGTTGAATATTGATTTATTTGAACTCGGCTATTGCGTCAAAGCGTTCTTTGTTATGAATCCTGTTGCATAAGAGTTGAAATGTTGAAATGGTACATCGTCTTGGAACTCGTCTCATCTGTTTTCAAGTAAAGGGTTGGTCTATAGTCAATTTATCAACTGGGAAGCATTTGAGTTGGTAGATGCTGTGTACACATGCTGCTTTGCGTTATGAAATTCCGTGGAAAAGTACATTTTATGTAATACTCATCAAGATTCACTCCGATAGTTTTGTGTACCTCGGATCTGGTGACTGATTATGACGACGATTGCCCCAGAGCAAGATATGGCCACTGCACCAAAAGATTTGAAAACTTTTGCAAATATTTCTTAGGGACACAAATCGTTACACTCTGTTTACGATTCAACCGAAAACTTCTTCTTATGGCGCTACAGTCCGGGGTGGATCTGGGCCTAGACCAACGCGCCTCTCCAGCCAGCACGATCTTTCGCCAGCTGCCTCCGTTCCGCAGTTCAAGTTGGTTGAGGTCCTTCTCGACTTGTTTGCGCCACCTTGCCCTAAGCCGTCCTCTGTTGCATTGTCCCAACAGCTCAGATTCGAAGACTTTTCGTGCCGGAGCAGTGGTGTCCATACGCTCTACATGGCCTAGCCATTTAAAGCGCTGTATTCGCCGTGGCGTAGTGGGTAGAGTGCGACGCTCACACTCCGAAGAGCGTAGGTTCGATTCCCAGCTCAACATCAATTTTTCGAATTTTTCACGGCACCACCTCTTTCGAGCTGCTGACAACACTCAAAGAGTAATAACTGTCTAAGAAAGCTTCTCAAATTTCGCCGTTCGGAGTCGGCAAACAACTGTAGGTCCCTTCTACTCGTGAGAAAACAGTAGCGGTGACAACACGAATAGTTGATGAGCAAGCTAGGCCCTGATCCCCCTTTGGACTGTAGTGCCAACAATTATTATTATTTATTCGAAGACGCATGACCAGACGCATATCACTGCACAGCTCATAGAGTTCTTTGTTAAACCTGCTCCTCCAGATGCCATCAATGCAAACAGAACTAAAAATCGCACGCAAAACTTTTCTCTCGAAAAAAACTAAGGGCTTAGCTTTCCGCGCCATGAAGTAGGTTTCAGCCGAAGACACCACTTTTAAAAAGTGTAGGCATTTAATTCTAAATATACCTGAACTTACTTTGGTCTCTGGCGTGCTGTTCCCAAAAGGCAAAAATTACCTTCTTTCCAGAAAGGAACCACATGTGATCATATGCCTTGTTTAGGGAATCGACTCCTGATACTATACTTTCGCACCGAGTTTTCCCACGACAGCACAAGAAGGATCAACTTTATCGATTGCCGATTGGCATGCAAGTTTCGACCTATATGCCTAGTACAATCTCTTCATTTTAAAGGTTTTGGATGATTTATGAATCATTTTAATCTAGTGTTTTAAATCAAACCAGAGCGTAGCATTTCCTGCTACTTGTGTCGTGTGTGCTACTGTTTTCTTTCAATTGGATTGGGCCAATAGTTGTTTTTCTGACGCAGAACAAAGAGATTATGCCATAAAAGCGATTTTTATATTTGTCTCTCAAATTGGTAAGACTTGGTACCGTAAATAAATATGAGATGTCCAGTGCAAGAAAATGTTGCATTCTTAAATCAGAATTCATCAGAAATAAACGGATCACTTTAGGGTAGGGCACTAGAATCCGGACAGTGTTAGTATCCAATTTCATTTATTTCTTATTTCAGAATAACAAGGAAAATATGTTGAAGAAATAGCAAAGATCATCATAACGGTGATCAGTTATATATTATATTACAAACACACATGTCAAGTTTTAGGTCAATCACCAGGATTTTGTTAGACTAAGGAACCAGTTTAGTATCGAAAGACCGCGCGTGCGTTTGTGTGAATCCTCCGCGGTGATAGAGTGTCATCCTCGAAAACACCATTAATCTCACGGAACGTTTCTCCACCGGATTTGCCTTTAACGAAGGAAAACTTTCAAATAGCGGGAATTTCGGCGTTAGTGAACTCCATGTTTACACGTCTACAACTGTTGAACGCAATACCAAACTAATCATGCATAGCGTCGTTTTGTAGGTTATGTCAAAACCTTTCAAATGTATAGTACAGCCAGATACGAGCTCTATAGCGCTCTGTACATAGTCGGAAAATTCAAAAAACAAAAGGGCGGAAGGGAGATATTTGACAACCTTATAGAAGATGAAAGATTGAAAAATATTGGTTGTGATACTTGTCATAGATGGTTTCATCTCAATTGCACTCCATTGGCAAATTTAGACTGAGACTTTGTTTGCAATTATTGCAATGCTAATTCTAACTAATACAAAATAAAGTATGAACCTTTCTAAAATAATGTATTGTCTAGTTACTGAATTCATACAAAACTGTCTTTGTCCGGACACTAAAGAGATATCGTCCAGGCACAGTGCAAATTGAACTTTTTTTTTTTTAATTTTTTGCTTTACTTCTTATTTACCAGTTATGGATACACTTTCTTATTTATAGTCATCTTGTCATTAAAAAGTTGTCAACAAATTTGCGATATCTTTAAAAAGACAAAAACTGTTCGACATCAAAATTGGAAAAAGATGTTATCTGTCCGGATACTAGTGCCTTTACCCCCGCCGATGAACGACAAATACTAAGATTAATCAAACGCAACCGGTTTATGAACCTTAAGAAAATAAAAAAAAAGGAGTTAAATTTTCCCGTAGCCACATCAACAATAACAAGAGGGCTGGTGAAAAATAATTTACCTGCCAGAAGTCCCAGGAAAGTACCACTACTGTTAAAAATTAAACTTCTAAAACGAACCAAATTTGCAAAAGGACACCTGAACTGGGAACCTTCTAAATGGCGCAAAATATTATGGACGAACAAATTTAAAATAGTTTTATTTGGTAATCCCGGGGCCAGAACATTTGTTCGCAGGCGAAAAAAACCAACCGGAGTGCACTATCAAGACAATAATGCACGGCGGAGCAAACATTAATGTATGAGGATGCTTTTCCTATTATAGTACTGTTTCATCTTTTGACTAAAACAGATGAAGACCGCCGGAGTCTATGTCAGTGAGAGAAACCATGCTCCCTCATTCAGAGTGGAATATGTTGCTTACATGAATTCTACAGCAATGACCTAAAATACATGAGGAACCTGTCCAAAGAATTTTTCCAAAGCAATGAAGTTCAAGTTACGGAGTGGCCGCCTCAGTCTCTGGACCTGAATCCAATTGAAAACCTTTGGACAGCTGTTAAGAAAGTTGTATATGAAGCAAAACCCAAAAATACAAAACAGCAATGGAATGTTGTGCAGGTTGAGTGGAGGAATATCCCTGTTTAGCGATGCCAGGCCTTAATCGACTCCATGACAAGATGTACTGACACTGTACAAAAACTAAATTCATGAATTATCTTAATAATAACAATTGTTGGCGCTACAGTCCAAAGGGAGACCATTGCCTAGCTTGCTCATCAGCTACTCGTGTTGTGCGCGCTTCTGTTCTCTCACGAGTAGAAGGGACCTACAGTTGTTTGCCGACTCCGAACCGCGAAATTTGAGAAGCTTTCTTAGACAGTTATTACTCTTTGAGTGTTGTCAGCAGCTCGAAAGAGGTGGTGCCGTGAAAAATTCGAAAAATTGATTTTGAGCTGGGAATCGAACCTAGACCCTTCGGAGTGCTAGCGTCGCACTCTATCCACTATGCCACGGCGACCACCATGAATTATTGAAAATTTGATGAAAATTCAGGGTTATACTTATATACTAGACAAATTTTCTTAAACAAGCTCAACATATTCTTTTCTTACACTTATCTTACTGACCCTATGCGGATGCTCTAAGTTAATCTAAACACAGTTGATCTTACTGCCTTTCGGCATCTTTTTTTTTTTTTGTAATTTAATCTTAATCCAAACTTAAATTATGCTAAGAAAACTATTAAAAACTTGCTGCACTTCGTTTTTTTTTTTTCTTACATACTAATACTTAACATAATATACATTAACTATGTCCGGCGTAATGACGCGTGCACCAGGGCGAATCAGATATTTATATCCCTAACATATAGAGACTATACGCCGTGGTACACCTTTTTTTTCTTTTGTTTTGTCTGTTTTGTTTTAGACTAAACCTAACTTAAAAAATAACTACTAACTACTTAAAACTAAAGCTACATAAAAAAAGAAAAACTCTTAAAGATCACTTAACGGCGGCAGGGGTCGGCCTTAACACAGCCACCAGTACAGGTGAAAAAAAACCACCATGAATTATCTTGGTGCTATTAGGAAATTCGGTGTTATTCCGGATAACGAGCCTTTTGTAAGTTAAGTAAGTGTAAGTGGAAGAAGGATGTTGTGCCATAAATATGATGTGTCTACATGACGGAAGGAAAAAGTTATTAGCAAAATAGGGACAAGATTAAACATTGTGTTTTTATTTTTCTACATTTCCCAAATGAAGAACTAACTATTGTTATACAAATACTTATGTATGTATGTACATTAAACTTTGAATGGCTGGCTAAGTGCGTGGTCGTAATAAGAATAGAAAGATATTTTGTGAATTATATCTGTAAAGTATACCATACCATCTGCAACAACTACCTCTGTTGTGCATTCTTCTATAGTACGTCGAATGGAGATGACAAACAGCCGTATGTACATATGTACACTCATACTTCAAACATAACTCAGGTAAGGAAGGTGTTTTCCAAAAAAAAAGTCGAGCAACGTCTGTGGTTGAAAAAAAAAAACCTTGTAGATCGCAGGATGCACATACCCACCAATTCTGCCACAGTGGGAATCTGCCAACTAAAAAGCAAAAACTCCTTTTAAAGCAATTTCTTTTCTTATTTTCATTTTTATTTTATATTCACCGATTTTACAAACAATCCATCATTCAAATGTATTCATTTGCCGTTTGTGTGAATGACTCCCACCACATAATTACAAAACCAAGATAATTTGCATTCCTCATTCTTAATGTTTCTTCTTCTGCAATTCACTATCATCGCTCAATTTTTGTTTATAACTTTTAGTTTCATTAAGCATTAAACGTTTTCTTTTAAATAAAAAAATTTAAATAAAATCGTGTAAACAACAAAGAACCCATTACAGTGTGGTTAAATGCATTAACAAAACCTTAATACATAGTTGTCTAAACTAAATAAGAACCTTTTACAATGTTATAAAGAATGACTGTGTTCATTAGTATTTCTAGTGTGTGATCTTGTGTATTTTTTTTAGAGAAATTTGTTGTCTTTTGTTATATAACATCGAAGTGGCAAATGTGACATAAAGTTTGAAAATGTTGTAAAAAAAAAAATTAAAAGTACTTTATAGGAAAACAATTTATTTTGTTTGTTCTTCCTGACTTTTATAACCCTGCTCCAAAAAACTGTCTTAAACAACAAAAATCTTTAAAAATAAACTGCATACATCGGCTTGGTCACATAAGACCGTCTAGGAGGAGGTGGCGCATTTTACTCCAAATTTCAGTGGGGTACCCGTTGTACCTTAGTTAATACAATTTTGGACTTGAAATTTGTCGAATATACAATTACGATCTGGCGATAAGAAAATACATTTTGTTCGTTCTCAGAAGCCGATTAGCTGAATGTTATTGCATCAAAGAAAATCATTTTAAAATTTAATCTATTTTTAAAATTTCAAAAATTGTAAGGATGCAACAATAACCTTTAGTCATAATGGTAAACGTTGTGAGAAAAGTTACACATCCATGTTGGTAGACTTAAGATACCTTCATTTCCAGTACTAAAAAGCTGACAAAAGATGAGTTTGTGTCCATCCCGCTCATCTTTGGAAAGTCAGAAATTAAGATGAAAATAAGTATTATCGTTCTTTAAAAAGGTGTTCACATCTGTTTCAAAATCAAATTTAAATTTAATTAAAATTGCTCTGTATATACTTCGCCATTTCTTTTCGAATTTTCATCTTAAATTACAGAATGTGACAATGAAATCTGTTATAAAACTAAGAGACATCGCACTGTAATATCAACACCTTTACTTTGAAACGGTTTCGGTGGAATTTTTCTACAAACTGACTTTATTTTTGCAATCTTTCAATCCTTTTAGTTTCATTTCGCAAACATTCCTACATTCCTCTCCATTTTCCATATATATATATGATGTACATATAAATTAAGAAGAAATTGTCAAAGTGATGCTTTCGGATTAACTGATCTTACTACTATTGGCATTATTTGTGAAAAGCATTAACATTTGCATTTTGAAAAACTGTGTGCAGTTTCGAAGAGCTCGTTGAGTACTTCAGGGACAAAGTAATATATGTAAGTAAACCGAACCACAACTCCTAATCATGTATCAGTACACTGTTGTCTGAGCATACCAAACGGGTATAGTGAGAATATTTGTTTGAATACAATAATGGAACAGCGATTATGAAAACGTAGTTATGTCTGACCAACGAATTCGACTGTTTAAATGGCCTGCTCCGATTTTAGAGTCGCAATGGAGACAATTCTAGCAAATGTAGGAAACAAACGCCATTTTCAAAATGTTAAATTCTAGCAAATGTAGGAAATAAACGCCATTTAGGAAATGTAAACTGAACATCAGAAGACTAAGCTGATTTTAAACAGACTTCGATTTTCTGCACTTTCAAAACATTTGTTCGAATTTAAAGGAAAATCGTGATGCAAATACAGTTTCCAGCTATGCTAAATTTACAGATCTAATTTTGATAGTTAAAAGTTCATTAATTTAGAACACTTTCATCGCCCAAGCTTTAGCCCAACCATCAGACTTAATAAAAAGAATCTAGAAAACAGCGTGGCGCTTAGACTAGATATAATGGAGAAGTAAGTTGTGGAGATACAGAAACAAAAGAACAGCACGATCTAAAATGTATTTACACGTATTTCGAAATTCGTAAATGGAATGAAAGAAAAGTATCAAAGTAATGCTTTTATGTTACACTGTCTACTAGCTATTCAATTTTAGCTCAATCTTTTGCGCAAAGTAATCATCTCATTCCTGAACTGACCGGTTATATAATTTTCAATTGTTTTCTTTTTCTTTGGACCCAGGGGAAGTTTTAAAGGAGTAAAATGACTGCGTCGTGGCCTTTCAGAGCACTGTATGTATTTTGCAATTAAAGAAACGAAACAAAATGAATGGAGATTAGGTTTGGTATCAGCGGCTGGCTGTGTTGGCTTAAGGGTGAAAAAAACATGATAAAATTTGACAGGAGTTTCACTTGTTTCTTCTTAGTTAAAATCCCAAAACAGACATTATGTGGAATGATCCTCAACTTTCACAAACACGCTCATCTAGAAACGATCAATTTCTTTCCAAGTTACATGATTTTGTATCTGTCACAAAAGTTCATAAAGAGGATAAACACTGCCTAAAACTTTTCAAATTCTAAACCGTTATAAGGTGCTAAGTAAATATCCCTAAGCAACGCGATACAAGCTTATAAGAATATACAGCAAGCGGTTTGCTTGCTTGACAGTGTTACCAGATGTCCTAATTTGTTGTTTATTGTTTTTTTTCGAATAATATTGAACGCTTAGTTGGTATTCAAGTTGTGAACAGTAAGAATTCATCGATATTTCACCGAAGATTAACGTATAATATAGTATGTGTATAGTTATTTGTGTCTGTTTATATTTAAACTACATCACGTTTCCGAAACGAAAGTGAAACTTGTGAAATTTCATCCAATGTGATTTGTGTGGTGTTTTGTTCACATTTATATTTAGTATATACTCGTATATATAATTTTATTTTATTTTATTTTACAATAAAATTACAAATAAATATGTTATAATTAAATTTAAGTTTTCCAGTAATAGCTATTCCCACCGAGACAATTGGCTTTAACGCGCTTTTGTTTTTCATTTTTTTTTTTACAAACTAAGATCTATTTTGAATAGAAATATCAGAATGTTTCATTATTACAGTTTTAAATAAACGTAAACAAAAGATAATATAATAACAAAATAAAACCCATAAAATATTGTAGGAATTTGTATGCTTTTTTGTTCTTGTTTAAATAAATCAGCACAGAAAAGAAGGCAGCCAGGCCACGTGTTGTTTGTTTTCAATAATTGTTTTATTTTTACAATAACTTTACATTCATAAAAAAAAAGTTATTCAGCTTTGTTTTGTTAAGTCTATTTCTTCATTTTGCAATTTATTGGTGTATATAGTTGTGTTGGTAACTGGTTTTTGTGTCTGCTTGTGTTTCGTGTGTTTTTCTTATTTTTTTTTTCTTAAAAAAAAACTTCCTATTTACTGCGCCTTCATTTTGCCGTTTTGTGCGAAATAGTCCACGTTGTTCGCTGTTGATAAACCTGCCTTTGTTGTCAGTTTCGAGGTAGATGATGATGATGATGAAGATGAGGCATGATGCATCGCTGCGGATCGGCTCTTCTTTCCACTAGTTGACAGATAGGTCTTGTAGAAGAATCTTGCAAACAGTACAAAGTAGCTGAAGTACATTGCAATTGAAAGTTTTATGTTGGTTGGAGAGATATTGCACGATTGCCGCCCGTGAGTTTTCAAGAAACCATGAGCCCAAATGTTGATCGCACATCCGACAACCATTTGTGTGAGTTGCAAAGAAGTGATGATCATTGCGATGAATCGTGGTGGATTGAAGCGCGCCGCCTTTAGGGCGTAGTATGAATACATCACAGAATGTACACAGTAGTTCATGACAATAAACCAACGTGCTGAGGAGGTATATTCTGTATAGGAGAACCACGAGTAGATGAGCACGGTGATGTGATGATACCAGTGAAGGAAAATCAGCGGCTGCTTGCGCAACACTATGAATATAGTGTCTCCAAGTTCGGGCAGTTTCGAAAGGACGAATAACCATGTCCAGAACCCGCTGACACGATCTTGTTCTATGAAACTGTAATAAAAAGGAAAAAAATAATGATTTTGATTAGATTAATTTTGACTGTTGAAATCAATATATGTGTGAGAATGCGTATGTAAAGGGACACAGGTTTGGAAGTAAAAATTAAGTTTAATGTTGTACCTGTTATTCAAAGAGGTGGGTTGCTGCAATATGTTATATTTAGTTCTTAAGTTAAAGTATGTAGTGAGAATGCGCGCGATTTTCACGTAATCTTCCTTAAAATCATGGAACATCTTTTTCGACCGCCTGCCTACTTGTTAAAAACTAAACTGCCAAGCCGAATAAGTTCTATCTCAAACCGATTAGAATTTGTTATATATGGAAATGAATTCTATATATTTTCTAGCAAGAATATTAAATGATAAACTTAAGCACAAGCCGCCGTGGCGTAATGGGTCGAGTGCGACGCTCACATGTCGAAGGGTCTAGGCTCGATCCCCTGCTGAACGCCTCGAATTTTTCACGGCACCACCTCTTTTGAGCTGCTGACAACACTCAAAGAGTAATAACTGTCTAAGAAAACTTCTCAAACTTCGCCGTTCGGAGTCGGCAAAAAACTGTAAATGCCTTCTACTCGTGAGAGAACAGTAGCGCGCATAACAGGAGTAGTTGATGAGCAAGCTAGGCCCTGGTCCCCCTGTGAACTGTCGCCCAAACAATTATTATTATGAAGCACAAGCATGTTTCTTTGTTTATCTCCTCTGATTTTCCATTTTATTCAGCCCTTCTGGTCAATTCTCCTGCACTCGTGAGACAATATTAAAACACAAAATACTATTTTGGATACAAGTTTGTCAGAATTTTAGAGACGTCAAATAGGTTTTCTGTGGCATGTACATATGTATATACGAGATCAACAATTGTGTAAGAACAATTCAAAAGGTTGACAGAGAATACAAGGGCACCACCCCTAGTCTAAAGTGGGTCTTTCCAAGGTATATCGAATGTTAGTAAATATTGACAGAGTGAACCTCATGTTCACTCGACATGTGTAGCACATATTTCATTCATTCATACAAAGACTTTCTATACGACCGTCCGTAGTTGCAAGTACAATTGTTCATCCGTACCAAAAATAACTCTCACAAAGCGCTCTTTCTTTTAAAAATGTCCTTAGCTCATGTAAAAACGTAACTTTCCTTCTAAAGGAAAAAAAAAGACGAAAGCCAAGATTCGGGCAGTGCTGAGGTTAAAAGAGAAACCCTCTTGGAAAAAGGAGCTACAAGACAAAATATAATTCACCCTCGAAACATTGATTACAACGAAAGTAAAGGCAATCCGCAGTCTCTGACTAACACAACCGAATTACGGAAACTAAACCCGTTCTTAAGAATAAATCGGTTACAATAAAATATTACACCTTAACCAAAACCGCCGATTCGACTATTCACTGAATTTGAGCATCATTCCTTTTGCTCGCATTCCGTTGCTATTAATTAAAAAGATCAAAAATTCCAGAAATCAAGGGAATAGTTACGCCCTAGCTTCTTAAGTGTCGACTTGTGTTGTGTTTTCTTAAAAGAATAAAAGACCTACAGACTATTGCTCACGCACCTGTCTCACCATCGACAAGGTTCGGATGAGACACTACAGCAAGAAAAAGGTCTACGAAAAAGCTCGCAACAATATTTGGTGGAATTTAATGAAGGTTTTTAGTGGCTTTTCCTTCAAATTAAAACTGTGATATATTACTTAAGAAATTATATTAAAATTTTAGTAGTAAGGTAACATCGTATCCGTATCTCTAAAAAATGTAAGATACACAAAAACTATTGTAACTTTTGCCACAGTAAATAAATAAATATATAAATAAATATTTGGTAGAACTGTTCAAGAAGCAGTTAAGCGAAACTATAAACCATCTTCACCCGTTAAGTCCGTGAAGAGTTTTGTTGACGGAAAACGATATCCGACCTACACAATATGGTGAATGAAGAGGTGTTTCCCCCGACATCCACCGAGTCACTTCTACTTCAGGAGTGATGCAACCTATCTTCGACACTGAACAAGTAAATATAACCCCTTACCTAAAAGGAACACCATCGACACACGGAACTGAACATCCCGATCTTAAGGCAATAAATCGCTTAGCTGTAAATAAGTCAGATGGAGAAATTCAAATTTTGTAACACAATTGATCATACGCCAGGCTCTTGTTGTTGAGCCGACACATACATATATATATTCACTAAGTTTCAAATTTTAAATATATTCCTCAATAAAGAGAAATTAAAAATTATAGAAAAAAATCTTCAGTCTTCTTCTTCCCGTACTCGAACAAACAACACGACACAGTACAAAAGAACACAAACTAACACAAAGTCCGTTCTCGTATATCGGAAAAATGGGGTTTACGTCAAATGACCGCTCTCTCGAGGGAGTAAAATATTTCACCACCCTGCCCATTTTAACACAAGAAATTTATTGTGGGTAGGTTGTAGGTTTTCTGTCAAATTAACTGGTGTGCGTACAAAGACAAGTGTGTATGGACCCATTATATTTGTGTACATGCCTCAAATTTTGTTGTTGTTTTTGATGTCTGTAGCGGAAAAGTAAATTTGACATTTCATGATGACATATTTTACACATTTGGTTTACTTTTTGCTCTGTACTTTGCCTCTTTCTGAGAGAGATTTACCCAAATGACAGATTTCAGAATTTGGTACAGAACGTACTGGAGCACACCCAATTTGTGAAAACTTCAAAAGTCGTCGTCGGTAAGAAAACGAGAAATGTAGGTTAAGTCATTAAAAAAGTCGAACTTAGGTCCCCCAACCAAGCTGCATTAAATTTTTGAAGCGTCAATGTCCCTTTTCTGTTTGCATCGTGAATATACTGTAATTGCCAACAACATTTCAGCGCCAATAACATACAAATTACAGATGCCTCTGATTTGCTTGAATTAGTAACAGTTATCGCCAAATGATCAATTTACTTCACAAGTCTAATCACTATTCCGGAATTCTGATTTAAATGTGCTTTCACACATCTGCAGCCTAGGCCCACACCACCTTCAATTTAAGCGTGTGCAACCGCAATCTTGTATACGTCCCTTGTTCAAGTGACACTCGCTTCTCGCTGATAAAAGTGCACTTGGCTGGCACTGAATCACAGAAAATTGCGGTTAACAATCGCTGACGTAATACATTCACCAAGATAATACAATGTTGAGAAATGTAGTTGTTGGAGGGTTTGAAAACATAAGCAAATAGTGCCAACATCTATCTTGATGCGCACGTGACGTCCACGCCTGATTCGAATTTCAATGCAGTAATATTTTCCATAAGCCATTGAAAGTTTTTTTACAGCTTCCTTAATTTGTGTTGTTTTTGAATTGTCTGAGATACTGAACAAATGTTTTGAGAAAAGTATTATTTATTTATTTTGCTTTGCATGTTACTTCCTTCCTAATTCATTGGAATAATCGCGTGCTGATGGGTTTAAATTACAAACAATCGCGTGATTAGAAGGAGATTAGGAGTAACTGTAAACATTTTTACCAAAAAAGAGAACATATGAATTCTTATTCAATTGTAATTTAAATGTTCCGAATTTGTGCTGCATAAGAAAACTTAGTCTGACGTTATTGTTATAAATAATTCGGGTAATTGTCAGTCATTATTTTTAATTTGATTGCTTTTTTTGTCACATTTTAGTTTTTTTTTATTTCCGAAGCCGAAGAAGGAGCCACCACAGGAAGTTAACTGATTATAACGCCATTTTCCTTTGATAAGTTTTTTATTGCATTTTTTCCTGGCAACGCCGTAGAAGAAAAGTATGGTATCGTTATACCATTTAGAAAAGTAGACTTTCAGTGCAAAATGTATATTTTTTTACTGCCAAATGCATGCAAAAACAAATGAACGTGGCCACACAAAATGGATGACGTATCACAATTGTGTACAAATATTGCGATATTATTTGTACCCAATTTTCGAGGTAAATTTCTATTCTCCGCGAAATGTGGACTCAGTACTGTCCTTCAGGAAAAATTTTTTTTTTTTGTTGAATTTTGGAATACACTGCACTGGAGCGCTCAGACTCAAAGTCTAATCCAGGCGATAACCTTCATTTAATGTGTTTTGTCGGTTTTCCGAAGAAAGATCGTAAGGCGCTTCTGTGATAAAGAGCTTAGGTTTTCAGTTCCCACCACGTCTGCGCCAAACAGCCGCCACCTAACACGAGCAAAGGCGGGAAAATAACAGAGAAAGCGCTCTGAAGTGTCCTCACCCTGTAAACAGTCTTCGCAAAGGGTGTCATCTCTAAGCCCAAGCCGACTTATCAGCTTAGCGAAGGCGAAATGTCCTGTTAGTAAACCGGCAAGTCGCCTGCATTCATTTCTGTCTAAAGGTGGCAGATAAGCCGCGAATTTCTTGCTAACGTTCGAGAGTGCACTTGTTCAACCTGCAGTTTCGCCATCTCTGGTTGTGCTGTTGGGAGATATAACCGTCGACGGAGGTTCTGACCAAGGATGCAGGTAGTCCCAAGGTGGGTTCGGGCCTTACGAATGTCTCTATTGAACCTTGACTAGCTAGTTCATCGACAATCTCGTTTCACATGATTCCGTGATGTCCCGGGACTCAGACAAGTTTTAACGAATTCAGTCTGCCGAACGAATTAAAGGAAGACTTGCATTCTTGGACTATCTTGGAAGGGGTTAAAGGGTTAAATAAGACCTTAAACATAGCTTGCCTATCGCTACAGACACATACTGTACTCCTTCCACCTATTCTTTACAATATAGTTGGTAGCCATTAAGATCGCTCACGATTCCGCCTGCAAAATCTACGCGAAATTGGTGTTGTTGGAGGTGTTATATTGTACAAAGGTCCCAGCTCCAGTTCCCTCCGTCGTCTTGGTGCCGTTCGTAAATATCCGACTACATTCCCCTCCCGGTTCAGTTTCTGGCCAGAGCCAACCCATGACACGGGGAAAGTCGACTTTGTATGAGTGACGCAGCTGTATCATTGGTGAACTCGCATCAGACGGCATGTCCATGAGGCTAGTGTCATAGGAGATGCCGTGCGCAAGGTCATCAAAGCTCCATGGCGAGTTGAACCAAAGACCATCCCTTTTTAGTCGAGAGATGACCTTGATTGTGCATTCCATGATGTGCATCCCATGATGTGCATGTCAAGGGGAGGGAGATTAAGCAGCGCGTACCTTGAACACGAGCTATGGTATTGCCATATAAAATTTTTCTAACCAGCAGCATTACTTCTCAGACCTTTCTGACAAATTTTTTTTATCAAAACATATGGAGTATTGGCTAACAAAAAGATCGAAAGACTCATTTTTGTAGAGTTACAAAATTTGTCATCTGTGGGGAATTTTTAGTAAAAACATTCGTTGCGACCGCCGTGGCTTAGTGAGTAGAGTGCGACGCTCACATGCTGAAGGTCCAGGTTCGATTCCCGAATGAGCACTTAGAATATTTCACGGCACCACCTCTTTTGAGCTGCTGACAACAATCGAAGAGAAATAACTGTCTAAGAAAGCTTCTCAAACTTCGCCGTTCGGAGTCGGCAAAAAATGGTAGATTCCTTCTACTCGTGAGAGAACAGTAACGCGCACAACACCAGTAGTTGATGAGCGAGTTAGGCCCTGATCCCCCTGCGGACTGTAGCGCTACCCAATTATTATTAAATATTCGTTAGTCAAATCGCTATTCGTTAGTCAATCGTTAGATTTGAAAAACCAATTAACGGTGAAAATATTCATTTAAATTTACAATAGTCATTACTCCTCACAAAATATAAGGAAGGGAGATAATTGTCAAATATCTTCCGCCTTTTGAATTTTTCGGCTATGTACAAAGCGCTACAGAGCTCGTATCTGACAATATTATACATCATTTGAAAGGTCTTGACATAACCTACAAAACGACGCTATGCACTATTAGTTTGGATGTTGTGTTCAACACTTTTAGACATGGAGTTCACTAACGTCGAAATTCACGCTATTTTAAAGTTTTCCTTCGTTAAAGGCCAATCCGCTAGAAAAACGTTCCGTAAGATTAATGGTGTTTTGGGGGATGGTACTCTATCACTTCAAACCACGGAGGAATGGTTTCGACGACTCAGAGCCGGTGAAAACGACACCATGGACAAGCCGGTCGGCCGAAGATATGTGACGACGAATACCGATCGAATCAAGGAAATCATCGAGTTAGACGGGCATGTGGCATCTCGTGATATCGCTCAGGAGATGGGAATTAGTCACCAAACCATTTTAAACCATCTGCAGAAGGCTGGATACGAAAAAAGCTTGATGTTTGGGTGCCGCATGATTTGACGCCAAAAAACCTTCTGGACCGAATCAACTCCTGCGATATGCTGCTGAAACGGAACGAACTCGATCCATTTTTGAAACGTATGGTGACTGACGACCAAAAAAGGATTACATACGACAACATCAAGCGAAAACGGTCGTGTTTGAAGGCCGCTGAATCGTCCCAAACAGTGGCCAACCCGGGATTGACGGTAAGGAAGATTTTGCTGTGTCTTTGGTGGAATTGGAAGAAAATCATCCACTATGAGCTGTTCCCATATGCCCAGACGCTTAATTCTACCATCTACTGCGAGCAACTGGACCGCTTGAAGCAGGCGATCGACCAGAAGCGTCCAGAATTGGCCAACAGGAAGGGTATAGTGTTAAACTAGGTCAACGCCAGGCCACAAACTTCGTTGATGACTCGTCAGAAGCTACGGGAGCTCGGATGGGAGGTTTTATCGCATCCACCATAAAGCCCGGACATAGCGCCAAGTGATTACCACCTGTTCCAGTCCAGGGCGAAGGCCCTTGGTGGTGTGCAGTTCAACTCAAGAGAGGTTCCTGAACAGTGGCTGTCCGAGTTCTTCGCAAATAAGGAGGCTTGCTTCTGCGAGGCGGGTATTATGAAGTTTCCGTCTAGATGGAAACAGATTATCGAATAAAACGCGCATAGATGGAAACAGATTGTCAAACAAAACGGCGCATATTTGAACTAAATCCGATCACTGTAACACTTTTTATGAAGCATTGAATAAAGAGCAAAAAAAAGCGGAAGGGATATATATGACAACGTTATAGTTTCAATTCCAACATTTGATAGTAAAATCTAATAAAAATAAATTATTCAATGAAAACCAAGACTTAGGAGTGAGTATTGCTTTCTTGATCAGACTAACGTTTTGAAAATAGAAATAGCGATCGCTCGTCAAATCGTCTATTCCGATTTGAAAAGTATAAATAAGGGATATTCTCCTAAAAGTATAGAAGACCCTGCACACGAACACCTCATTGCGAATTATTTACATCTGCTTTTATAAACAAAGGAAAAGTATTTAGTTTAAATTTCCTTGCACATGTTCAAGGTAAGAAAAACGTGTTGGAAAACGTGAAAAAGAAGCAGTTAAATGTGCCAAATTTATCTGATCCTGAGCTGAATGTTAGCTGGACAAAAAGAAAGAAAGACGTTGGAAGCAATTGGGAACTGGAGAAAACTTAAAACATCCACCATCCAAACATAAACATCCACTTTAGAATGGATGGTTATGTCAGCAAACTGAAAAAATAAAGTTTGGGGTGTCTGCTCCTTTTTTTAAATGTAGACTAAACTCAAAAACAACGTTAGCACATGGTGATATATGGTGTACAAGCTCTTACAAGCCAGTGACATGAAGGTTACCTGAAGACTTTACAATACAACAGCTTATACCATTTCGGATATTCTTCAAAAGGGAAGTCCATTTCGCATGGGAGCGGCGTGAACTGGCATGTGCAGTCGTTGTAAATAAATGAGAGACAAGAACCACTCAACATACAAAATCCGGCTTTTCTGTAAGTCTTAATGGTTCACAATGGTGATCCGAATCAACCAGAGATGCCGCAGCTGTTATAATTCATACGTTATTGCATCGATCTATCTTACGGTGATATCTAACAGATTTCTGTGTTAAGCACTTCTGAACTATGAAGACCTGGATGTCAAGAAACAAGCCTTTTCAGCCGATACAGTCTTTTGCCAACTGGCCTCAGCTATGCATTGTGGATTTGTGCCATCACAAAAAAGTATGTTCTTAGTGGCGTTGTCCCAATGAGCCAAACTAATTCACACTCTGCACTTCTAAAACCGAAAGGACTTAATGAGGAATAAAGAACAGTGTATCCAACTTCCTGCAAAAACTCAATTGTAAAGAAAGTCTATTTAAAGAAAACAAGTGTCTTTTCTGAACCCAGCAACACATTTTCATAATGCAATCATCGAAACTAAACAAATTGTCACGTGCGTTCTTGTGAACGACATGAACCTCGTCAACCATCTCTGATTATGATTTTGACGCAGATCCGTGTTCCCGGGCACACAATTATTATTTTTTTGCACAACCATTTGTAAGCATTGAAATCCGAAGACTAATCATTATCTCATTAGGCACTTCCTGATGATAGTTCCACTAAATCAAATTCAGCAGCTGTCGCTGATTCGAATCATTCGTGCTAGCTAAGTGTGACCACATGAAGCGGCAGCCCAATCAGTTAGATGTGATTAGCTGCGGCTATCTGCAAAAAATATTTAACACACCGATTGCTTTAAAAAAGCCACGACCTTCTAAGATGTGTTTCTTTTTTCTTTTTGGCAAACTGTTAACCCCGGGCTATCGGTGATTTTTATATTTGCTTCAACAGATTACAGCAGAGTGTCTACTTCTGATGCAATAACAGACGAATTAATCCAATTATAGCTCCAAGCCAAGTGACAGTCGTATCTCACATATTTGTGATTACTTTCTTTGCCAGCTCAACGTTGTTCCAGGAAGTCAAGGCATGAATAATTTCTACAAAGCACATGTTTCTTGATCACACATTCGCACAGATCCATCCTCGAACTGCGAGCAACTTCATTCAGAGACCAGGGTCATTTTGCGAAACAAGTTCTACGTTCTGGTTTAGCGCATTCCAGTTTGCGATTTCTCGACCGGCAAGGATCACACAATCACAACTGATGCTGGTTCATGGCCACAGGCGTATTTAAATGTTGATCTGATGATACAAGGACAAACCAAACTGAATGTTTTGACTTACCTAGGAACACAAACGGAATGGAAAAGTCCATAGTGACGCAGTACATGCAGGAGTTCCGGAGCCGTTCTGAATGCTCCCATTATACTAAACATTGCCAGCAAAGTGTTCCAAATGATCAGAAGGCCTCGCAGTTGAAATCTGTAAAGATAAAGAAAAATAAAACGGGCATTTTAGTCATTTATTTCGTTTGGAGAAGTGTGGAGAAGAGAGCTGTGCATCCAAGTGGAATAGCTCATTTGAGCCTCGCACCGTTATGGTCGGCGAGGTGTTAAAAATATTCCAAGCTGAGTAAAAGAAATCGATGGGGTTAGTAGAAATTAAAGATTGTTTCTTCGTAGAACGTCGCGTTTGAAAGGTCGAAATTGCAAATATTTACAGGAAGTACTTCGAGGACAACGTTTTTTCTTTTCAACTAAATTGGGACTGATTCTTAGTACCTTAAAATAGACTTATTTTTAATTAGCTTCGTGTAAGGAGTGTAAGAGCAACGACTTTTGAACGCATTCATGCATGCATGCATGTATGCAAATTTGATGGCATTAAAAGGGGTTTTGAAGATGACGCAACTAAGCTTTGCATTTTTTATATAATTGTAACAACAGCAATAAGCCGATGTGGATGTTGTATGAATTCACAGTATTAGAGAATTCATGTATGATAGTTAGAGCGTTCATTCTTTTTAGATTGTTGATAATGAATATTCTGTTAACGTGGGACATTGTCCAACAATGGGAGTTTTTGAACATGTTTTCGATGAAAGGATGGATAATTGAAAAATGCATTCTTTCTTTAAAGAAAAGGTCCTCAGTACCAGGTTTTGTTTGTCTGCTATCAAATCTGTGAAAAATATTTAGTATACATTAAGTTATTGAACAGACAACATTATATTTATCCAAATGTCGAATTTTGTATCAGAAAATAATGATTTGCGGAAAACAATAATTTTTTGTTTTCATTTGTAGAAAAGCGCTGCAGAGTCGCATCGAATGCTTGTCGAGGCATATGGTGATCATGCTCTATCAGAAGCAACATGCAAAAGATGGTTTCAACTGTTCAGGAATAATGATTTTGATGTGATAAATGGAAGACCACCAAAAAAGTTTGAAGACGCCGAATCGCAAACGATATTGGATGGAGATGACACTTTGAGTCAAAAGCAATTGGCAGCAATGATAAATGTAGCACAACAAACAATTTCTGATGGTTTAAAAGCTATGGGAAAGATCCAAAAGTGTGGAAAATGGGTGCCAAATGAATTGAATGAAAGACAGATGGAAAACCGAAAAAACACTTGTGAAATTTTGCTTCAAAGACACGAAAAAAATCGGTTTTGCATCGGATTGTTACTGGCTATGAAAAATGGACTTATTTTAAGAATCTCAAACGGAAAAATGGCCGCCGTGGCATAGTGGGTAGCGTGCGACGCTCACACGCCGAAGGGTGTAGGTTCGATTCCCAGCTCAACACCAATTTTTCGAATTTTTCACGGCACCACCTCTTTCGAGCTGCTGACAACACTCAAAGAGTAATAACTGTCTAAAAGGGCTTCTCAAACTTCGCCGTTCAGAGTCGGCAAAAAACTGTGGGTCCCTTCTACTCGTGAGAGAACAGTAGCGCGCACAACACGAGTAGTTGTTGCCGAACAGTGGAAAGGCGACTTCAATACGAGCCGGACGTCGCTCGCAGCCACGAGGAACTCCTACGGTTCAGTAGAGCGATTTCTGCCCGCGACAGAGCAGTCTCAGCAAAGGAACGGCTATTTTATTGGTGGTTGCACCAGAACCAGCCTTCGGAGCCGCTAAGTTCTTAAAATAAAAGACGGGGTAATTGAGTCTGCAGGGCCAACTCGTATAGGTTAAGTTAGATCTAAGGCATTTTATAGAAAAAAAAAAAAAAAAAAAAAAAATAAGAAAATTAACAAAAAAAATAAAAAATACAAAAATAAAACAAAAAAAAAATACAAAAATACAAAAAAACAAAAAACAATAAAAAACTTTAAAAAAAAGGTGCTCCACGGCGTATTAGATATCTATGTTCAGCATATAAATAACATATACGCCCTGGGGTATGCGTCCGTAACGTTATACGGACATAGTTAAGATTATAGTTACAGTTATCTGTAAATAGTTAAATAGATTTAAGTTTTAAGTTATTATTGTATATATTTAAGTTAAGTTTTTAAGTTAAGTTAAGTTTTTTTTTAAGGTCACATAGTTAGGATATAAGGGTTTAGTTACGTTAAGAATAATATATTTCTGAATTCCAAGTTTTTTTTTTTTTTCAATTTTCTTGGATAAAATTAAAAATTGATATACGTTTTTAATGCTAAACTTTAAAAATAGAAGAAGCCGAAAGGCATAACGCAAAAAATCTAGATTAGCTTAGAGTACTCATGAAGAGTCAGTAAGTTAGAGTTAAGATCATTTGATTGTACATGTAAGCTAGTTTAAGTATTTTTGTCTAGCATGTAAGAAAATGAATTAAGAAAAATAAAAATACACTGAAATAAAAAAAAAAAAAAAAAAAAAAAAAACACGAGTAGTTGATGAGCAAGCTAGGCCCTGGTCCCCTATTGAACTGTAGCGCCAACAATTATAATTATTATTACTAAACGGAAAAAATCATGGGTTAATCTGGGACAACCATCAACATCGACAGCAAAACCAGATCGATCCGGCAAGAAGACAATGCTGTGTGTTTAGTGAGACCAGAAAGGTGTGCTGTACCACGAGCTCCTAAAACCTGGTGAAATTGTTAATACTGATCGCTACCGATAACAAATGATCAATTTGAACCATGCATTGATCGAGAAACGACCAGAATGGGTCCGAAGACACGACAAGGTAATTTTGCTTCATGACAATGCACATGAACACAAAGCAAAACCGATTCAGGATACAATCAAAACATTTGGAGCAACACTGGGAGCAGCAACCCCACCCGCGGTATTCACCAGACTTGGCTCCTTCCGACTACCATTTGTTTTCATCGATGGGACACGCATTGGCTGAGCAGCACTTTGATTCCTACGAGGAGGTCGAAAATTGTGCATCTGATTGGTTTGCTTTAAAAGACGAACAATTTTATTGGCGTGGTATTCACAAATTGCCAGAAAGGTGGTCAAAATGTGTGGAGAACAATGGCCAATACTTTGAATAAAATGTTTTTACTTTCCCATTAATAATTAGTGTTTTATTTTCAAAAAAAAAAAATCATTTTATACCGGTATACCTGGTATTTGCTTTTATAAAAAACGGCCACACGCATAAGGTCTACTTCGACATCTTATACTTAAAGTCTGCTGTATGACTTGTTTGTATGATTTACGTATGATTTACGTTCTTCCTCCAATATTGAAGAATCAAATGCGTCCTAAATTAGCGTTCAAATTAAACCGATTTTCAAATTTCAAATATCCGACGTACGGCTACAAGAACTGGGTTACATTAATTCCTGTCGGGATTCCCAAATAAAATTTCCTTTAAAAACTATAAAAGTAGATAAGATCTAAGGTTACAACTTCTTCAGTTGCTCCATTTTCGTCACTAGCAGCACAAGGAAAGTATAATATAAAATTTGAATTGCTGCCTATTTTGTATTTTCAGTTTTTCATCACTGTCACAGTTATATGTGACAATTGCAAGATGTTCACTGCCATTACTTGTCATTTTGTAAAGGGTGGTCTTGAAGCGTGAGTTCTTCAACCTTTGGCAAGCTTTAAAAATGAGCATCTCTGTAGATACTTATTATACTGTCAAGTGTAATTGAATTAAACAAATCAGAAAGATGTGGTTACAATAAAACTTTTATAATTTTATTTGAATACGAATTGCAAATTGCACTCTATGATTTTGATATTCGCGCAAAACCAAATCATCGTGCAAGAGCTGTGAAAAGTATTCTGTACTTAGACATTTGATGTCTACAAACTTAAAAAAGAAACTTCTTTTTTAGCTCATAGACGTATAGTCAACAACACAAAACAAAAAACCGATAAAAATCTTGGAAATTTTGTTCTCGCATATCACAAATATTGTCTACGTCAAACCTCCTCATTTTCTGCCTGTGAAAATACATCCCAAAATAAAGACATCTAATTCTTCTACAAAACAGAGCTATGATGAGCTATGATTATCTTTTTTAACCCTCAAAAAAATAAATTTCCTCTTTCTACCCATTTAATTGCCAACTTGAGTTCTTCATCATCCGAATTTTTTTTTTTCAAATTCGGAAAAAGGAAATAATCACTAAGCGCAAAGTCTGGACTAAAGGGTGGGTGTTGGATTTTTTCGAAACCACAATCTCGCGCAGCAGCCTTGGAAACTCACGCCGTGTGAACAGGAGCGTTGTCATGAAGAAGCAACACACCCGCTGCGAGTTTACCCCGTCTTTTCTTTTCAACTTTCTCCCGCAAACTATGCAAAGTGGAAGCGTAGGATGTGACGTTGATAGTTTCACCTTTTTTCTTTGTACTCAATGAGCAGGATTCCCTTTGAGTTCCAAAAAACTGTGGCCATGAGCTTCTCGGACTTTGAACTTCTTCGGCGTGTCTGTTCCTTTTTTATGTCACTGCATGGACTCTTGTTTGCTTTTAGGGTCATAGTGGTGAACCCACGTTTCGCTCCTGGTAGTTCACTGATGTTAAAAAACTGATTGAAAATATACAGAAACATGTAGTTCCGGATCAAACACAGAACAATGATTTATTCATATTTAATTTTCAATCACGGAGCCAACGTATAATTATAGAAGAAAGAACGCATTTCACGGGAATGAGAATTCTTCTGTTCAACAATTCAAAATGTTATTATCTTCCTTGTTTGCCTTCAAAAATGCAAAAATTTACCCAGAATAGGAAACGTTCAAGCTCGTGCTCGCATTGACTTCCCTTAATTTGCCACGCGATTAATTGTTTGTAGCCGGTTCTCTTCGACTTTCAAAACTGGTTTGACTTATACACATTGACGCTTAAACTTGACTCCATTAATATTTAACAAGACCCTAACCGTCAACCTATAAATAAAACATCACACTTTTTCTCATCACCTCTGCACGAGGCTTTATAAATCGACGATTTACAACTGTTGGTATTGATGTGCATATTCGTATATAGGTTCGTTTAAAATTTAATATTCTAAAAGCTTTTGTTGCATTTGAAGTGTGCAACCATATTTGATTCGTTGGAATAAAATGAAAGAGATGACATCGTAGGGACTTTTTTGAAGAAACGCTTGACTTCTTGCTCATAACCTACTTTGGGCTTATCTTCGAGTAAGCACGGATTCATTGGAAAGATCCCCACGTGAAATCGTTCCCACCCAGTCACTAGAATGTCGTTGATATGCATTAGCTTGTTTGCGATCTTCATCGACTTCACACAGGTGTTTGCCATTTGTTCCAGATTCGTGTGATTATTCTAATCTAATCACAGTGTCTAGCGGCAGACACAATTTGTGTTCAAAACGCCAGCTGTGTATTCATAGGAAGCTGATAATGGAATTACTCAGCCCGGGACAATTTACGGCCAGTAAAAGTCAAGGGAGAGATATGAATTTTAAAAAAGTTTCCTAAAGGCAAGTTGAATTTTTTTGCTGCTAAGCATTGGATAAGAAGATTAACTCTGGAATTTGCAAAGAGGGCAAATAGTGATGAAATAACAAATCAGAAGGAATGTTAAGTGGATAAATGAATGTCATTGTAACACAAGAAAATTCAGGAAATACAAAAGTTTGTTAGTGAAAAGACGCCCCACGACCGTTTCCCAGTTAGAAACCAGTTATCCCATGTTGCTGATTACGAATGGGGGTAAAGAATCTTCCAGGTGATTATTGGACACAGCGATAGCCCATTTTATTTGTTTCTAAATTACGACAGAAAAGTGTATATGAAGTTTCTAAGCGACATACTACTCTTAACCTAGTCTGACTGAGACTTGTGCGGGGGATGTTCCTGTTGCTCTTGATTTCTAAACCCTCTGCATATGTAATGAGGCCCATACTTCTTGTGATATCTAAAATGCCTTATTTGATGTAACATCAAAACAGCCATGTAACGATCTTTCCAGATCTAAAAAATTAAATTCTTAATTGTCGTATGCACAAAAATGGAAAATTCGTGACAGATTCACTACTGACGACTACTCGTCTGAGATCATATTTGCCCGCTTTGTATTCTTTCCGTACTGTATAGCCATCAGAGACTGCCCACTTGGTGTAAAACTGGTATTGTTGACTCAAAACAGGTTTTTTTTTTTGTGCTGATAAGGGGCAAGACAACGTGGTCGGAGATTTGCTCAAGTTGATTGTTAGTGCTATAATATTCTAAGTTTTATTATCTCGCAATGATACGTTGAAAAAAGGCAAATTTACTAGACAGCGTTGTAGAATCTAGAAGATTTGAGTATATAGCAACCTTGACCTTCTATTGAAGGAATTGCAATTTACTTGGGTTAGAGACGAAGCATAAGAAGCGTGTTTTATGAATTTACTGAACACATTTACGGTAAATCAAGAATGTCACCACGTTGTAAAGAGAGTGCATGAAATGCTGTCAGAACCGTAAAGTTTTTTACTCCAAAGTGGATTTAACAAAATTTTATTAACAGTTTCAAAAACCTTCAGTTCTTTCTTGGAAATCTTTCTAACACTCCCTACTAAATAAATACAAGCTCCATAACAGTCAACAATCGAAACATTCCCCATATTACTAAGCACAAGTTCATGTTCGCGCTGCAAATCACGCCTCATGGAGATTTACAATCAGACACAAAACAGAAACAAGTTCGCCGGCTCATTCAGTGGAATCGTTGACGTCAATTAGATTGGCAAGGCACACTGCATTATTTAAACAAGCGTCGCGTTGAAACCCAAACAGACGCGGCACTGGGATGAGAATGTAGGTATTTATCTCAAATTTACACGAGTTTCATTAAAACTAAACGAATAGAATGGAGAACACATGAACATCTCAATTTTAAAGCCTTCGAGAGAAGCAAGAAAAGAATATTGGCATAAGATTAACATTTGACATTAAGAGTAAACCTTGTTCAGTTAATTGGCAGTTTCAGCATTCATTTCAGTGAATTCCGTTCGATGTAAAGAATATGACACTATAAATACTTTCTAAAGTCAATTATAATTTTAAAGTATAAATAAAAGAAATAGAAATCGAATTTAAAAGTTAACTTCTTAATACCGATTTGAATATTTGTCCCTGACTTTATTTAATCTACAAAAAATATTTTTTCAAATATTGAATTGAGACAAATGTTGTCCCAAAAAAAATGAACATGAAGCATGTAACATACGTTTTCCTTATTAAAACTAATTTTTGTTTAGAGAAATACGAGAAACAAATATTTATATTCGAAAACAGCTTTATTGTTTTCCAAAATACTCCCCATTAAGATCTATACACTTTTGCATGCGTTTGAACCAATTGTCGAAGCACTTTTGCCACTCTGATTGAGGTATCTCCAAAACATGCATTCTGAACGTATCAACCGCTTCTTCAGGTGTCGAAAAACATTGACCTCTCATTTTTTTTAAACGTACGGGAATAAAAAGAAGTCATTCGGTGCCAAGTCAGGACTATACGGCGGATGACTCATCAAATCGATGTTTTGAGTGCTCAAAAATGCAGTTGTTTGAGCCGATGTGTGAGAGCTCGCATTGTTGTGCTGAAGAGTGATCCGTCTTCGGCGGTTGGTTTTCCTGATTTCTTGGAAGACAACTAACAAATGATTTTGTGCCACTCAGAATTGACTGTTCTGCGTTGTTCTAGTGGTAAGGTTGCGACATGTCCAGTTTTTTCCGAAAAATAGGTGAATATTCGCTTGGAAGTGCTTCGTGCGCGAGCAACTTTTGTTGGATTTGGCTCACTTTGAAGCACCCATACAGTCGACTGCTGTTTTCTTTCGGGGTCATTCGCGTAAATCCACGATTCATTATTGGTCACGATGTCATAGACGTGCTTCGAAGTACCGCGATCGTATTTTTGGAGCATTTCTTTCGACCAATCGATACGAGCCTTTTTTTGAGCGATTGACAAGTTGTGTGGAATCCAACGCGAACAATTTTTTTTGACGGTCAAATGTTCATACAATATTGAATGTATGCTGGTCCCACTAATGCCTAGGGTTGTCTCAATCTTACGATAGGTCACATGACGAGCTTGCAATATCAGTTGGCGCACAGCATCAATGGTTTCCGGAACAACAACTGATTTTGGACAAACGAAAACTTGACGAAATTCGCCTTGGAGTGAACTACGACATCGGTTGAATTCACCATACCATCGGTGAACACTGGTCCTTGATGGAGCTTTAAAAAGTGAATTGAGTTCATCGATGCACTGTTGTTGAGTTAATCCACGTCGAAAGTTTTAAAAAATAACGATTTTATTCCATATTTTGGATGAAATTAATTTGTTAAGTTACCATAAACAACACAAATAGCGCTCGTATGTCAAAACGTTCTGATAACCTCAAAAATGTCAAACTTTACGATAAAGCTGGGAGTTGCCAGATTGCAACACTAGGGTTGCCTAATCCCGAAATATAAGATACAACCTTCGTTAATGATAGAAAACATGTACCTCTCTTCTGAAATAAGTCAAGTGCATGCCGCAAAGAGGAACCAAATACAAACTTCTAACATTATACTGATTTTTTTTAAATCCTTTTGAAGCGCTTTATGTTTTTAAAAATGCCATGTTTTATTTTTTTGTTTTTGCAAAGTAAAATTGTAATATGTTCCTTTAAAATACCAACTGTTATTCCCATATTTTCTTTGAGGTATTTCAGTGTGTTACCGTAGATCAGGGCACCCTTTTTAAAACAATTAACAGTGAAATCTTATATTTTTTTAAAAGTTAACAGAACTCAAAAAATACTTTTTTAAAACGATCTACATGAACAGAACGAAGAATATTGCAATTGGTGTACATTTTATGACTAAAATGGTAGCAGAGTAAAGTTATTTTTACAGAGCCCAATAACGCAAATAGAAATGTAACTTTGAAATGAAACTATAAAAGAAAATATAATCAATGAGTAATTTGAGGTTTTTGTTGTAAAAAACAGGAGTCTTCGATAAGTTTGAAGTTTTCAAAGTTAGCTTTAATTTTAACCTATGCTGCAGTTAGAACTGTTTGTCCAACGTCTGTAATTTTTCTTTCTTCATTTTATGTTCCAGTCTTGCTTCCACTGCATTTTAAAAAAGATCATATTTAAATATAACAAACAACTGCAGGCAACGTAAAGGAATTATTACAAATGGATTTTTTATTCCTGCCACAGGACAGAGAACTGAATGAATAATTGTGTTAATATTGTGGGCTAATTTACTTTTCAATCCATTACCACAAAGGAATATTGAGTTTTGTACAGATCGCAGGCATTCGATAACAATTCAGTCTTTTAAGAGGAGGATTGCAAGCATTCAAAAAAGACCGCGTTTACAGAATTTGCCGAATTCTTGACGGATTACAACACAATTTTTACAACATACTCACTATACAATGTTTAATTTCTTTTCAAAACATGCAATCAATTCAATCTGTACTACCTTATTTATTTTTTATTTAAAATATAAGGTTGCCAAATATCTACCTTCCGTTTTTTGCTCTTCATTCAATGCTTCAGTGTTACAGTGATCGGATTTAGTTCAAATATGCGCCATTTTGTTCGATAATCTGTTTCCATCTAGACGGAAACTTCAAAATACCACCCTCGTAGAAGCCCTCCTTCTTATTTGCGAAGAACTCGGACAGCCATTTTACACAAGCCTCTTTTGAGCTAAACTTCACACCACCAAGGGCGTTTGCCCTGGACAGGAACAGGTGGTAATCACTTGGCGCTATGTCCGGGCTATATGGTGGATGCGATAAAGCCTCCTATCCGAGCTCCCGTAGCTTCTGACGAGTCATCAACGAAGTGTGTGGTCTGGCGTTGCCTGGTGGAATACGACACCCTTCCTGTTGGCCAATTCTGGACGCTTCTGGTCGATCGCCTGCTCCAAGCGCTAAAGTTGTTCGCAATAGATGGTAGAACTAAGCGTCTGGCCATATGGGAGCAGCTCATAGTGGATGATTCCTTTCCCATCCCACCAAACACGCAGCCACCAAACGCCTTCCTGGCCGTTGGCCACTGTTTGGGACGATTCACCGGCCTTCAACCACGACCGTTTTCGCTTGATAGTGTCGCATGTGATCCACTTTTCGTTGCCAGTCACCATCCGCTTCAAAAATGGATCGAGTTCGTTCCGTTTCAGCAGCATATCGCAGCAGTTGATTCGGTCCAGAAGGTGTTTTTGCGTCAAATCATGCGGCACCCAAACATCAAACTCTTTTTGTATCCAGCCTTCTGCAGATGGTTTAAAATGGTTTGGTGACTGATTTCCATCTCCTGAGCAATATCACGAGATGCCACATGCCCGTCTAACTCGATGATTTCCTTGATTCGATCGGTATTCCTCGTCACAGGTCTTCGGCCGGCCGGTTTGTCCATGGTGTCGTTTTCATAGGCTCTGAATCGTCAAACCATTCCTCCGCGGTTCGAAGTGATAGAGTACCATCCCCCACAAAACCAATTATGTCACGCAACGTTTCTCTAGCGGATTTGCCTTTAACGAAGGAAAACTTTAAAATAGCGCGAATTTCGGCGTAAGTGGACTCCATGTTTACACGTCTATAACTGTTCAAAGCAATATTTAAACTTATCATGCATAGTGTCGTTTTGTAGGTTATGTCAAAACCTTTCAAATTATGTATAATATTGAAAGATACGAGCTCTGTAGCGTTTTGTACACAGCCGAAAAATTCAAAAGAGAAAAAGGAGGAAGGGAGATATGTGGCAACCCTATAATTAATTGGAAATTAAGTCGAATGACTGACTGGGTAAAATTTGCAATGTAGCATGGAACGTGCATATTGAACTGAGAGTCTGTCACGAGATCAACGTAATGCTTTAGTCATCAGACAGTATCTCATTTGTTGACGCCATTTTTCACAAATTGTTTTCGTTTTGCATTCAAATTAGAGTGCAAACACAAAAAGCAATCAATCTTGCAAAGTTATTGTGATTAAAGGATTTTACTTAAGTGGCTTACGAAAAAATGTAAAATTTATTAACGAAAATGATGCGCATTGGGATCATTTTTTGTAGTTTGGAAGGATTGTTTCAGTTAACCCCTTCCGTCCCGGTGTATATTTGCATGGACACACTTGTAACGTGAAAAGATGGTGAGGGGTTTTTTCCTTTTAAAAAGTTTCAAATCGTGAAATAAGCTCATCGTGAATCAACCTTGTTTACGCGAATAAAGCATTCAGATCCGTTTCCAAAAGCGTCAACCGAGACTTCTTTGAAAGCATATGAAAATTAAAAGCCAAGTTCCTTAAATTAATTCTATTGCAAGAAATTTTTGCATCGTGGTTATGCCAATGTCAATGAAAAAGAACACCAAATTTTCTTTTAGATAACGTCAGAAGATAAGATTTCACAACTTCTTCAAGTCTCAGGATAAAGTAATAAAGTTAAAAAATCTTCAATTTATAGACAGAAGCGGGAAAAAGCAACCTAAAATTATATAAATAATTTTCTAACTAAGAAAAATTGCTTTCTCTTAAAAAAAAGAAAATAAAAGTGTTTGTATTCAAATTCTATAAATTTCAGTAGCTTAGAGAACAATCGTGGATCATGGTCAGCATTGAACTGTGAGTCTCACATCACACGAATAGCTGCTTAATATTTAGGCGAACGCTGGTTATTTCTGAACCACGCTCATTCGATTTCTAAAAGTTTACATGTCAAATGATTCATCTAAACCACTGATTTAAGACAACTCTCGATCAAGTTATGTGTGTAAACTCTAAGTCATGTCAGACTTGGTGCTTACGGTATCATTTTTAATAAATCGAACTTTCAGTTAAAGGGAAAAAATATTAGTTTACAAAGTAAACTCGGTTAAATAAAAAGACAAGTTAAATTTCTCAACCCCTAGAACGAATTGTAAGTTCTTTTTGTATAGCAGCAGATTAAATCACACATATGCTAAGGACATGGTTACATCGAACAGAATTATGTATTAATATTGGATGACGTAAAAGTTCAAAAAGGGGACCAGGTCATGACTTACTCACGAACAACTCGTGAAATGCGTGCTGCTCACGGGAAGCAGAGACCAACCGTGTTTTGCTAACTCCGAAGGGCCAAATTTGAGATGATTTTTCATAATAATAATAATAATAATTGTTGGCGCTACAGTCCAAAGGAGGACCAGGGCCGAGCTTGCTCATCAACTACTCGTGTTGTGCGCGCTACTGTTCTCTCACGAGTAGAAAGGACCTACAGTTTTTTGCCGACTCCGAACGGCGAAATTTGAGAAGCTTTCTTAGACAGTTATTACTCTTTGAGTGTTGTCAGCAGCTCGAAATAGGTGGTGCCGTGAAAAATTCGAAAAATTGGTGTTAAGCTGGGAGTCGAATCTAGACCCTTCGGCGTGTGAGCGTCGCACTCTACCCACTACGCCACGGCGACAGAAGATTTTTCAAAGACAGTTTTTTTATTCCTTAAATGCGGTCAGCAACTCGAAAGAGGTGGTACTGAACCTGACACCTTCAGATTGCGATTGATGCACATTTCCCACTACGCTACGGCAGCCACTAGAATTCAGTTTAAGCATTGCATTAAACAAAACAAAGACATTTTGAAAACAAATGACTAGATGAAATAAGAAAGGAAACTCTCAGAGAAACCTAAAGAGAGAACGACCCAGCCAACATGTGTAATGTGCAAGTATTTATTTTTTTCAAAACATTCGTCGTTTCGAAATGCATAAAGAGTCTTAACAAAAATGTATTTTTTATCATTTATTGAGAATCCTTATTTCGCAATACGACATTTTACAGTACTGGGAAACAACTCACGCCTTCACACAACTGGAGAACACTCACGCCTTCACACAAACTGTTCACTCAGCTCTGACCACCTCTCCAAGTATTAATCGATTCAATCGGTTCCATGTATTTTTCCCAAGGACATTCGATACATCCCTTGGTGGCTAGTGATCAATTGCACTGCATGAACGAGTGCAACGAATGCGTGGTACAGCAAATCCACTGGGAAAAAAAGATTTTTATAGTATAGTTTGCAGATGACCCCGCCCTGTTTTCAGAATTCATAGCACGACGAAGTCTTTGAGGTGGACGAGATTTTTATAACGAGAGATTCACCAATACTAACCATATAACAGATCGTTAGTGACTATTGGAGGGCCACTATCTATATAGGGGGCGCCACTTTCAATATAGGGGCGACACTATTACTATAGGGGGTGTCACTATCACTATAGGTGCAGCCACTATCACTATAGGTTGCGCAACTTTCACTATAGGGGACGCCACTAACAAAAATTATTAGGTCTGTTCCAATTGATTTGTGTACAGAAATTCGTAGTTGAGTAGTTTGGGTAAAAATGTATCTTGCAGAGAGTAACTCAACCGAAAATTGTGAAACGACTTTTCGTAGAAATTAGTAAACAGCTATCAGACATATGAAATGTCAGAGGTTTTTGTATTTTAGATTTGACAGCCATGTGCTGCCCACAGGTTTTTCTTCGACAGAAATTCGTAGGGAGGGGAAATATTTTGCTCATTCATTAGTTTTCTGTTCTATGAAAAAATTAGCTAATAGAACGCTTTTTCGTAGTTTTTCGGGCAAATTCGTAGACATTCGTAGCAATTCACAGCAATTGGAACGGACCTATCACTTTTTGTTAGTGGCGCCCCTGTGTGTCCCGGCACATTGTGTTATGTATGAAACCGATGGGCGGACTAAAATAGATGAGGCCAGTTATAAGCAAATTAAAATAAGAATCCTTTGCTGCTTTTTCAATAAGAAAGTACACTCCAAAAATATGCTTAGTGAGAGAGAAATTTTGTGAACTGAATTAATACAGAATTTCCGAATACAATATCATAATAAATTAATCTCTGATAAAAGTACAAAAACTAATTAAATTTGAGCTCAGAGACTTCGTTTATTATAATTTGCTTAACATCAAACTTTTATCAGTTATAGATTCTTAAACCAAAAATGTATATGCATTCATTCGAAGGCAAAAGAGAAGGAGAAGATATAAATGTGTCCAAAGTTTTTGGCTTCAATTCCTAAACTATATTTATTTTTCAATTTTCATGATTAATACACTACATGAAATTCATGAAAGATTTCTAAACTCCCGCCGTTTGTAGTCTGCACTGAATTGTGATATCCCTACACTCGTGAGACAAGAGTAGTAGATCCCACCCAAGGGCTGATACAGAGCCTAGTTTGTGCCTTGTTTAATTTGTTTTCTTTAAAATGCGAAAACTTGAAGCTAGTCCCTGCTGTTTAAATAGTGAACACTTCTTGAAAAAATACCATAAAAGCAACAGAAGGATGAAATCAAACAACCGTTTTAAGACTCCCCATGGGCTATGCAATAAAATTACACTCAAATTTAGTTTTCTTTAATTGAATCAAATTTCCGACGCCACTTCAGACGACCCACATACATTCAGAATGGAATCGCTCATCCCCCCGCATGTTCTGTACGATTATAAAACTGTTATAATTCAGCTGTGTGTAGGCGAAGGAAAGTACAAATTAATACAGCGATTCTATTTTTAGCTCAAACACAAAACGTTCCAAATCCCACCGAGGGCAACATCGTTTGAGAACGGTAGTTACATTATCTGCTCAACTAAGCGTCCTTTACGCCTCACTTTGAATTGATGAATGCGCTACGGGGCACACACTGTACACATTGCGAATGGGTGGTCCGGGGGCCACTGCAATTCTCACTCATATCTCGTTCCCCTCTGTTCGACGTAATCAATGTGATCCGACAGCCGTATCTGATTGCAGTGGACAATTGGAAGTGGACATACATCATCGTCATACAAACAGTCTCTGAAGACTAGCTGTGTATCTGCAATCACATCAATATCTGGAGTGCGTTGCAGTGGTGCTCAGAAAGGTACTTAGACCTGATCACGAAGCCGGTGAGTGCAATTGCTGATGTTCCGTGAGATTCCATGTTCGTGAAAAAGGAATTCCACTTCAGGTGGAGTAATGTCATGAGATTCGTAGCGAACATAATATCTTCTAGTAATTAACTGACGGCAGATAGCAGTGCTCAATATCACGACCTACTGGCGAAATGATAATGCGCCGGGGTTTATCTAATTTTTTGATAGCAACGCACGCTTACTTTTGTTGGCTTTGTTTTTATCGAAAAATGTGGCATGTTTCATCGGACATGATCATGTGAAAATAATTTAGTTAGAAAATACCTGCTTCGTAGCTGCTTCGTAATCGGTGATTTATCATGCTTTACAAGGGAGAGAGAGCCTTGAACTTCGAACTGCGATGGGGTGATTTTAGTGGACAATAGGTGAAGGCAACGATAGTTTTGAATTTTGGGCTGAAATTGCAGTTTTAGAGAGTCGCCGATTAAAACAGCAATTTAAAGTAATGGCAGTCACGGTTTATCTGCTGATTTAAATCGACTAAATGGCATGTAATAATTCGTTTCGAAGGGTTTTAATAGGCAAAACCTAGTGATTAAAATAAAGGCTTTCCTGACTTTCATTCAGTGAAAATATTAAGTGTAGCAAGCGGTGTTTTTTAATTTTTCATCCACAAAATTGGTTGAATAAATGTAACGCAATATCTGAAAATTAAACATGTCGGCACGCTACCAATGACAATAACGTGTATGCAATTCCTACACAAGCTATGTAACTAATTAACTGCAGAAGTACGAGTTGCTCTCACAAAAAATGGTTTCGTTTATACATTTAGTTTAAATGTTTGGCACGCTATCAATGACAATAATGTGTATTCCCGCAATTCCTACACAAACTATGTAATTAATTATTTGAACAAGTACAAGTTGCTCACACAAATAAATGGTTTCGTTTATACATTTAGTAAATTGTACATACACTCAATTTTGTGCTTAAATATTATAATTTTAGTATGACCACGCACAAAGAATTCTAGAAATGAAAAAGAAATATTCATTTCCAAATTAGAGGGAAACTAAGGCGCATACAAGTTTTTCAACTTTGGAGCTCAAAGCATATCGAGAGCAAAAAGTTGATCAAATAACAGTTACTTCGAAAGATCTGTCAATTTATGCCGATACTTTTATACTTTGATCTGATATCTTCCAATATTTTTATATAATTATAAAAATATATAAATTTAGGCGATCTTGGGGTGCTGCAAACATGACAAACATAACCAATATGTCTGGATAAAACACATTCACCACAATATAACCAATACTTAATATCGTTTTATAGCAAAAGCGGGGAATAATAATAATAATAATAATAATTGTTGGCGCTACAGTCAAAAGGGGGACCACGTCCTAGCTTGCTCATCAACTACTCGTGTTGTGCGCGCTACTGTTCTCTCACGAGTAGAAGGGACCTACAGTTTTTTGCCGACTCTGAACGGCGAAGTTTGAGAAGCTTTCTTAGACAGTTATTACTCTATGAGTGTTGTCAGCAGCTCGAAGAAGGCGGTGCCGTGAAAAATTCGAAAAATTAGTGTTGAGCTGGGAGTCGAACCTAGACCCTTCGGCGTATGAGCGTCGCACTCTACCCACTACGCCACGGCGACCACAAAAGCGGGGAAACTGCTTTAAAATCGTCAGATCATACTGTGTGGGTATGTCACTGTGTTCCACAGGAAATAAATTTGAAAGACAGAAAGTATTTTTCAGACATTTCTATCCCTTGCATAGTATAAATAGAAACTTAACTTTGCCGAGATTCGCCAAAAACACGATATATTTACATATGGCGTCTTCGAGTTAAGTACACTGTCAAAAAAACTCGGTCGAAGCACTTTCCCTAAACTGTTAAGATGATTATAAAAAGGTTCGACTCGAGAATAATTGGCTCTATGTCAACAGCAAAATGGCGAATTGAATAAGAAAAAAGATTACTCGTAACTTATTAGCAAGTTTGATAATTGTTATTAAGAAGAGACAAACAAAGGTAACCTCTTTTGCTAACTTTATAAGATACATTTTGAATTGGGTTACGATACCTTTTAATCCCTTCAAAATATTCCATACTCTTGTCATTCTTTTACGGTCGTTATTTGTAGAATAATAATAACAATTGTATGGCTCAACACTCACCAAGATTACCAGGGAATAGCTTGCTCAGCAATTACTCGTGTTGTGCACGCTACTGTTCTCTCAAGAATTGAAGGGACCTACAGTTTTTTTTTTTGCAGACTCCGAACGGCGAAGTTTGAGAAGCTTTCTTAGACAGTTATTACTCTTCGAGTGTTGTCAGCAGATCGAAAGAGGTAGTGCCATGAAAAATTCGAGGTGTTGACCTGGGAATCGAGTCTAGACACTCGGCGTGTGAGCGTCGCACTCTTCCCACTACGCCACACGGCCACTATCATTTCATTTTTATACTTCACTGAATGAGAATTCTTAAAAATATGGCAGGTGCATGACCGACAAAGAAGTGGAATAGTGGACAACACGACCACCCGGTCACCAGAATTTTTAGCATAAATACGGTATTTCTCTCAACTCTCTGTCATTAATTCGAGTCGCAGACGAACAAATAGAGCGAAGTTGTCGTCAATTTGACCAATTTCAACCGGAAAAATCGCTTAACGACAGTGCTTGGTGAATTGGCTCGTTGGTTATATTAATAAAAGAAATTCTGCTCATCATTTGGTTCCTGTCATCGTTAATATTTTTCTGGGGAAACTCTACCCCCATGCGCAGTAACCTTCATTAATGCAGAAAAGGGCACAAATTGCTCTGCTCTTAATACCGTCTTTATGCACATCTAAATCTTATAGGAAGGGAGGTAAAAGATAAACAGGGAGACACAACCACAAAATTTATGATGTGTAACAATGTGTAAGTGTAAGACGTCCAAACTCCATCAAATTAATTGAGCATGCTACTTGAGGTGAGTGCACCCTATACTTTCCTATTCGTTACATCTTCTTTGACGTCTAAGTTGAAGCAAAAGACGAGGGCGGAGAAGAAGTACAAAGATGACTGATTAAGTGTAAGTGGATAGAGTTGGTAATTTTTTTGTGACGTCAACGATGAGACGTAGGTAGTTAGATAGGTAGCCTTTTATATTTCGGTATTGGGCAGCCCTGGTGTTGCAATCTAGCAACCGCCAGTTTTATCGTAAAGTTTGACATTTTTGAGGTTATACGTACTCAGAACGTTTTGACATACGAGCGCTATTTGTATTGTTTCAAAAGATTTATCTCACCAAAAAAATAGAATTAAATCGTTTTTCGTGCGATTATTTTTTACAACTTTCGACGTGGATTAACTCAACAACAGTGCATCGATGAACTTAATTCAATTTTCGGCGATGAAGCTCCATCACGGGCCAGTGTTTATCGATGGAATGGTGAATTCAACCGAGGTCGCAGTTCAATCCAAGACGAATTTCGTGAAGGTCGTCCAAAATTAGTTGTTGTTCCGGAAACCATTGATGCTGTGGGCTAACTGATATTGCAATAAATAATATTTGCTTTTGTTCTCTAATCTCGAAAGATAAAAGGCAACCCTCGCACTTCTACCTCAGATTCAATTTGATTAATAAACAAACAGGCAGACTTGAGAATTAGTAAAGACTTATGGCGTTTGAAAAAAAAGGTTGGACTTCATCTTACCAAAGAGCAAAAGTTGAGTTGAAAGAGGTTACATTTGCGAAAACTTCAGAAAGATTTTAAAGGCCGTTATCAAAATTCAAAGGAAACTTTAAAACATCGGGAATGTTATCCCAAGTCTTTCAACTCCAGTCCGGGTGTTAAAGATAATCAGGTTAATGCTACATAAGGAATTCAATTTTGAATTCGAAAATCATTTTCCATATAAATAAAATTGAGTCACTGTTTTGACACCTTTTTCGAATTTGTTCCTGTAGGGGAGCATACATTTTACCTCCATTTTGAAACAACAAATCAGAGACCATCTTCGAATTGTCAGTAGATCGAAGGGCCTGGCAGCACAGACAATGAAGAATATTTGTATGTGACCTCTGAAGATGTTATGCCACTTTTTGCAATCCCAAAATTACTTGAAACTTAAGTGTGATTTTAAGCTATTATCTTCTTGGCAACACTGGTTTAAACAGCTGACGCACGTTTCGTGTTTTGTTTCACTGTCAAACATCTTCAGTTTGGTCTATAATTTAACCATGAATCGTCTTACGAGCGAACAACGCTTGCAAATTATTGAAATTTATTATCAAAATACATGCTCTGTTAAGAAAGTTCACCGCGCGCTTCTTCCTTTTTATGGTCAAAAATGGACGAAGCTCATTGTTGGCTCAATGGGTACATAAATAAGCAGAATTGTCGATTTTGAGGTGAATATCAGCCAGAAGCATTGCAAGAGCTACCAAAGCATCCAGAAAAAGTCACAGTTTGGTGCGATTTATGGGCTGGTGGCATCATTGGACCGTACTTCTTCAAAGATGATGCGAATCGTAACGTAACTGTGAATGGTGAGCGCTACCGTGAGATGATATCCAACATTTTTTTGCCCAAGATGCAAGAGCTTGACTTGCATGACATGTGGTTTCAACAAGACGGTGCCACATGCTACCCAGCACGCGCAACAATGGGCTTATTGATAGGCGAATTCGGTGAAAATTTTATTTCACGTTCGGGACCGGACAATTGGACGGCTTGATCGTGCGATTTAACGCCTTTAGACTAATTTTTGTGGGGCTATGTTAAAGCTCGTGTCTACACAGACAATCCCGCTTCAATTGTCGCATTGGAAGACAAGATTGAAGCATTTATTCGTGAGATACCGGCCGAAATGTTGGAAAGACTATGCCAAAATTGGCCTAAGCGGATGGACCATTTGAGGCGCGGTCAAGGTCAACATTTGCATAAAATAAGCTTCAAACATTAAATTATATGGACCGTTCTATCGATTCAAATAAAGATTTCTTGCATTTTCCTGAAGTTTATGTGTTTTTCTTTTTTTGGAAAACTTTCCTATAGCTTTTAAAAAATCACCCTTTATTAAAGCATGGCGAAAAAAACACAAACCAACTGCGAGAGAAACTTTTACTATATATGTCCTCTAGCACTCTAATCCACGTTGCTTCCCTTGTGGGCAATATGACTGATTATTCGTTGGGGAATCGTTCCAGTGTTCCCCTGTTCGCTTATTGATATTCATATTGATTAGTCCCATACCACGAAGAAATTATGTATTTTCAGAGTTTATCCATAGACTTAATGGAAAATGCTTTTCGTGAGAATTTCTCTCAAATGCCCAATCGCGTGACAGCCTTAACCTCTGCAAACCAAATTAAATTGCGTGAAATTACCTGTAGGCAGGTACTTTCTGATAAAAATATACTGTTTCCCGATTTGGCATTTTTACTGAATGGTTTGGTCTTCGAACTAAAGAAAGAACAATCTTAATATGTGTACATCAGCTGAGGCGCTTCAGCTTTGTCAGTAGTCTATGGGACTGCTGTGGGAGAGGCCCCAAACCAATATTAATCGGTTTTGTTTTCGAGTTCCGACGTGGGTCGAAGAAAACAAACTTACACACCCTTTTGATACTGATACCTTTTCATTCGACTGCCTGCTTCATTAAAAGTTCATCGAAACACCTAATAACTGCTGTAAAATCCCGTTTTCGGAGAATGGCAGAATCACAAAAAGCAAACTTCTGTACAAGTTCTGTACCTTTTCTAAATTCAATAACGACTTAAAGCGAACTTGTTCTCCGGGCGGCATACATACTACTGTTGAAAAAATATCAAGAAAATTTATTTATTTTTTTGAGATGTTAAGGACTGTGCAAAATACCAGGTATACCGGTATGAAGTGAGCGTCAAGATACAAATGTCTCGATAGGGAACATTTGTTGTGAACGAGCCCTTATTTATTTTTTTTTTTGTTTGTTTACTACGACATCTGTGAAAAATATTTTGTACACATTAAGTCATTGAACAGACAACATCATATTTTTTTATCGTGTTAAAAATGTCGAATTTTGTACCAGAAAATAATGATTAGCGGAAAGCATTAATTTTTTGTTTTCATTTGAATAAAAGTGCTGCAGAGTCGCATCGAATGCTTGTCGAGGCATATGGTGATCATGCTCTATCAGAAGCAACATGCAAAAGATGGTTTCAACGGTTTAGAAATAATGATTTTGGAACGTGGAAGACCACCAAAAAAGTTTGAAGACGCCAAATTGCAAACGACGTTGGATGGAGATGACACTTTGAGTCAAAAGCAAATGGCAGCAATGTTAAATGTAGCACAACAGACAATTTCTAATGGTTTAAAAGCTATGGGAAAGATCCAAAAGTGTGGAAAATGGGTGCCACATGAATTGAATGAAGGACAGATGGAAAACCGAAAAAACACTTGTGAAATTTTGCTTCAAAGACACGAAAGAAAATCGGTTTTGCATCGGATGGTTACTGGCAATGAAAAATGGATTTATTTTAAGAATCCTAAACGGAACAAATCATGCGTTAATCTGGGACAAACATCAACATCGACTGCAAAACCAGATCGATTCGGCAAGAAGACAATGCTGTGTGTTTGGTGAGACCAGAAAGGTGTGCTGTACCACGAGCTCCTAAAACCTGGTGAAACCGTTAATACCGATCGCTACCGACAACAAATGATCAATTTGAACCATACATTGATCGAGAAACGACCAGAATGGGCCAAAAGACACGGCAAGGTAATTTTGCTCCAGGACAATGCACCTGCACACAAAGCAAAACCGATTCAGGAAACAATCAAAACACTTGGAGCAACACTGGGAGCAGCTACCCCACCCGCGGTATTCACCAGACTTGGCTCCTTCCGACTACCATTTGTTTTCATCGATGGGACACGCATTGGCTGAGCAACACTTTGATTCTTACGAGGAGGTCGAAAATTGTGCGTCTGATTGGTTTGCTTTAAAAGACGAACAATTTTATTGGCGTGGTATTCACAAATTGCCAGAAAGGTGGTCAAAATGTGTAGAAAAGAATGGTCAATACTTTGAATAAAATGTTTTTACTTTTCAATTAATAATTAGTGTTTTATTTTCAAAAAAAAAAAAATCATTTTATACTGGTGTACCTGTATACCTATTAGCAAGACTTTCTCACTATTATGATAATTACTTGTTCCTAGAATCACGCAGGAGCCTCATATTTATTTCACAACATCTTTATTACATCAGCAATTTAACCCATAAACAAGATAAAAGCATCTTGTCATTAGTATGGGTCACATTCCCAAAAATCCAGGCGAATTTTAATATTTAAATAGTGCAAACTAAGAGCACATCATCATTCTGAAGAGCGTCTTCGAAGTGTACACCAGTGTTTCGAATTTTGTTGGCTTTAAACTGTATCGACACATATTATTGTATTTACTGAAAGATAATATTTTAAAAGTGCAGCGTTGTTTGCAAAGTAATACGGGTCGTGGTGTGCATTGTACTCCCGAGAAACGTGTATTAATAAAGAAAGAATTGCTTTCTGAGGATACAACTTAGAAAACCATAAGGGAAATTGTTGGGTGCTCAAGTAAAATGATCGCAAATGCCAAAAAATACGTTCAAAAGGAAGAAAAAAGAGAAAGAAAGCCGAAACTAACCCCCGCCGATGAACGACATATAGTAAGATTAGTCAAACTTAACCCGTTAATGAACGCTAAGATAATAAAAGAGGAGTTAAATTTAATTCGACACCAACAATGAGAAGAAGGCTGGTAAAGAAGAATTTACACGTAGGAAGTCCCAGCAAAGTACCACTACTGTCAAAAATCAACCTACTAAAACGAACCAAATTTGAGAAAGAATACCTGAACTGGGAACCCTCTAAATGGCGCAATATATTATGAACGGACGCATATAAAACAGTTTTATTTGGTACTTCTAGGACCAGGTCGTTTGTTCGCAGGCGAAATACTCCAAGCGTTCAACCGGAGTGTACTATCGAGACTGTAAAGCACGGCGGAGCCAAAATTACATATGGAGATGCTTTTCTTATTATGGCAGTGGTTCCATTTTTTGGATAAAACCGATGATGACGGTTAAAGTTTATGTCAGCATAATGAGAGAAACTATGCGGCCTTACGCAGAGCGAAATATGCCGTTTAGACCTCAAACAAAGCAATAGAGTTTAAATTATTGAGTGGCCGCCTCAGTCTCTGGACCTGAATCCCATTGAAACCCTTTAGACAGAAAGCTGTATATGAAGCTAAACCTAAAAATACAAAACAGCTATGGGATGTTGTGCAGGTTACGTGGAAGAATATCCCTGTTCAGCAATGTCGGGTCTTAATCGACTCTATGCCTCGACGTTGTGACGTTGTACGTAAAAATAAAGGCGACCAAGAACTAACCCAATAACAGAAATAAAAACAAAAAAACTACACTGTTCCATTGACTTTTGCTTCATATTTGTGAATTTTTGCACTTGATGCTATTATTTTGCACAATCCAAAATTCAATGTCATTCCGGATAACGGGCCTTTTTAAAGTTAAGCATGCACTTTTTTGATATCTTGTTTATGAGTTTTTTTACTGATGGAATAAGGATGTTAAGCAGTAAATATGATGCGTTCGCATGACGGTAGGAAAATGTTATTAGCAGAATTGTGACAAAGTCGTACAATGCTGTAGAAATGCAAAAAAAATTAAAAATGCATTCACCTCAAGTAGTTACAAACGTTTTATAAAATGAAGTCCAGACCTAGGGATGAAACAAAAAAACATTTTTTTCAATCAAATTTTTCTTCTAATTTGCAAATGTTGCTCGCCTGACAGTAACAGTCGATGATGAAAGGCTTTTGAAAAACCGTTTGCCAAATATAAGTGTGTTCGAAATAAGAAATAAGTATGTTTGTATATATTCAAACTTTTCATGCATAACGTCGTTTTTTAGGTTATGTCAAGACCTTTCAAATGATGTATAGTGTTGTCAAATACGAGCTCTGTAGCGCTTTGTAGATAGCCGGAAAATTCAAAAGACAAAAAGGCGGAAGGGAAATATTTGGCAACCTTATATATGTGTGTATATTGCAAGGCGGGTCTGTCCCCGTTAAATACTCGTGCTGTGCGCTGCGCACGAATTGAAGGGACATACAGTTTTTTTTACCGACTCCGAGCAGAGATGTTTGAGAAGTTTTTTCATAAACCATATTTATTCCTTGGGTGTTGTCGAAAGAGGTGATGGAGTGAAAAATGTGAGCTGTTCAGTCCTGGAATCGATCCTGGGACCTTCGACGTGTGAGTCTGGAACTCTACCCATTATGGCACAGCGACAACGAAACAAGTAAAGCAACGAAATGCACAATAATAAGAATTATTTAGGACTTGTTAATATCTCAAAACACGAATTTGACAGGCTGTATTTTTTAAAACCTCCTCAAACTGCAAGAATCGCCAGCCTTCTTCACAAAAAAAATTCTCGTACACGCAATTCTCGTGTACGCATCTCGTACAAACATTTATAATACATCCCTGTTTCAATCAGTCAAAATATATTAAATAAATAAAAAATCAACGTATTTCCGCCCATATCATCTGCTACAAATTAATTGTGTAGGAAATGAATTTTCTCATCAATTCATCAATCACATGCAATGTCGTGATGCATGAAATTCATTTTATGATTCAAAGGTTTACTACTTCCCGGGAAAAGAATTAAAAAATGAAACATCCCTCCACACGAATTGACTTTTTCCGCAGCTGTCAATCCAATTATTAAACTGGGTGCTTGTTGAAAATGTCAACCGGCTGTGAATTGTGGTTGACCTATAATTTGTCATAAATGTATACAAAAGGAAGTGGTATAAAGTATATCTGTCTGTGCGGGGATTTGAATCGGAATTTATTTTTCCACAAAAACCATCGTTTGCCCGATATTCCACAGGAGATTCTTTGAAAAACCGATGATAATGATACGTTGCTGTTAAAGCTCAAGTAAACTAAGATAATGTTTATAAATATTTATTGATTTTAATGGCACTTAAAAAGATATCCGATTGCTTGAGTGGAATAATAGGAAAGCAATTGCTCATGACTCATGGATTGCCTCGAACAAATCACGATAGCGCCTTAATCTCTTGATAAACAAATTAATGCAAGTAGTTGGTCATATCTGGAGAAAGACATCTTGATGAATACATTTATTTTCTTGCGAATTGTTTTGACTTGATATGGTGGGTATGCAGCATTCTTTAAGGAAAGTTTAATAATCTAAAACTATCCGCAGCAAAAGTATGCTTATAAGAATCGGGAGTCCATTTAATTAAAGAATTAATATGGGTCTGTTGACTTCAACGCTTAGACTGGACAATAATGCATCATTAAAAGCCGTTCTACCTTTCAGAGGATACTGAAAATACCTTAAAGAGCTTGGAAACTGCACTACACAGATTACAAGTCACTTCACACGCAACATAACTAATTGCGCAAGATACCAAACTTGACTCGAAATCGAACATTTGTGCTGTCATTTTTATTTGCTTTTAAAAAGAGCCCCCTGATTCTTTTGACTTCTCTCCGAAACGCAACAGTTCACGATGTGCTTGAGCCCTGGTCCACAAGCGTGCTGAAAAAGTCGATAATTTTTGACCCGCAGAAAGAATCTCGTGTGTTGCCGCCGTGGCGTAGTGGGTAGAATGCGACGCTCACACACCGAAGAGTCTAGGTTCGATTCCCGGTTGAATACCTTGATTTTTTTACGGCACAACCTCTTTAGAGCTGCAGACAACACGCAAAGAGTAATAACTGTCTAAGAAAGCTTCTCAAACTTCGCCGTTCGGAGTCGGTACAAAACTGTAGGTCCCTTCTACTCGTGAGAGAACAGTAGCGAACACAACACGAGTAGTTGATGAGCAAGCTAGGCCCTGGTCCCCCTGTGGACTATCGGGCCTACAATTATTATTATTATTAAAAAGAATCTCGCAGGGCAAAAACACTACTTCTTCCGCAATTTGTCCCTAATTTCTTAATATCTCCATAGCCAGATGCCCCTGAAAATCGTGTTGAAATCCCAAACACAACAACAGCTGTCTACTGCTTCATGATATAAAGAATATTTTTTGCAATTAACTTGGAATAGGCTTAGTCTTTTTCCTACAGCAGTAAAAAGCATATGCTTCCGAGTTAAAACACACCTCCACAATGACGAAGTGTCAATACAAGGAAACCAAAAGAAACCTGAAAAACCATCGGGGCTCACTGCGACGCAGTGCATACGGATGTGGTTAACAGCCGACCTCGGTTACAAGGACATAGTACTTGTTTACTTCCCATTTCACAGTCAAGTGAGGAAGTCCGATTGCGGGAAATGACGACAATGACTATCGCACATCCCACTTTTCTTCGATGAGCACAATAAGAGTGCAAGGAGAGCATATCGTGCCTCTACCGCGCCCTGATAAAAGGAATCCAATATAAACCCTCTACTCATCCTTTTGGCGCCGTTGAATGTTAGTAGGTCACCCGTATACATTCAATCAGTCCCGCGCCCCTCCCGCGCACGCTCTTTAATTATTCACAACAACTACACTCCTTCTCCGTGCGCTTATCATGACATTGGCAAAATACCCATTCCGATTCTGTGCTTTCTGGAGCTTCACTGATTTATTTACACACACACTTCAGTGTTCATATTTTGTGTAATTATTCATTGGCGCGTTTGCCAGCACGCAGTCAGTTAATACAGCCGATACGAGGAACGGCGTGCGTGTGTGTCCAGAGAAATTAGGAAGACAAAACATGCGAAGCATATACGCATTCGTACGACTTGTGTAATTAAATTGCCCGGCATAATAGCGGGCGGGCCAATGGACACAGAGAAATCAAAGAATCGAACGATCTCATGTGGAATTAAATAATTGGGGATAATCAAATTGCACTTATTGAACGGCGACTGACTTCGTGTGACTCTCGCAAAGCGGTCAATAAAACGCGATGAAAGACCAAATATGGTTTAGGGTGTTTTATATGTCAAGGGTCTTATGTTCAAAAGACACATTGCGTGAAGGTTCTCTTCCGGTTGCTGGTTCTCAGCGGTTTTGGTTGCTGCTTCCATAAGTGTCACAATTTAGGCGGGCTGGTCTTTATTAGCATATAGACAAATTTGTTGACACTTTCGTTTCCTGTTATGATGGTATTGAGGCGGATACAGACGTATGTAGAAGCTGTATCGAGTTATGCACTGGCGCGTTTTGCTAATTTCCAAAATGATGAGGTGAGAGAGGTTTAACCTTAGCCATCGAAGAGGAATGTTTTTTTTTGCATTCATTAAATCTATTCACACACATAAGAATATGTTTTCGTTTAGCATGCTGAAAACGTCAAACAAGAAACCATTCAAAGTTTATATATGTTTGACAGGCGTCAATAATTAATAATTATTGTTGGCGCGACAGTCCACACGGGGACCAGGGCCGAGCTTGCTCATCAACTACTCGTGTTGTGTTCGCTACTGTTCTCTCACGAGTAGAAGGGACCTACAGTTTTTTGCCGACTCCGAACGGTGAAGTTTAAGAAGCTTTCTTAGACAGTCATTACTCTTTGAGTGTAGTCAGCAGCTCGAAAGAGGTGGTGCGGTGAAAAATTCGAGGTGTTCAGCTGGGAATCGAACTTAGACCCTTCGGCGTGTGAGCGTCGCACTCTACCCACTACGCCACGGCGGCCACAGGTGTCAATATTTACCCAATATTCACGTTTATCTTAAAACGTTTAGGCTTAGGCTAAACAGAGTTTCTCTCCTTCATTTGGTGTCACATGGTGTCTAATTCTGAGTATAATTAAACGAGCATTTCTTGAACGTTCCAAAAGAATTTATTAAACTTATCAAAACCCGCAGAGTGAAAATAGGATCAAGTGTCTCTAAAGCGATCGTATTCTCAGACCAATCTTCGTGTAGCCGGCTTAAATATGTCTTGTAAAATATATGCGTTGCGTGTGTCTAAAACTGGAATGGAGCGGTCGTCATTACTCATATGGTAACATAGTTAGTCCGTGTTAGTAGAGCTCCCGTCGTTCATTCCACAATTAATTCGGTCCGTTTTTGTTTTGTTCAAAAATATTTTTATTGAAAAAAAGTTAAACATACATCAGTGAAAACATTTGCCGTCGAAACGTCTACTTCCTAAAATTGTTCGAATATGTCCCATCTCTGTTTTCCATTCAATCATTGACCCATTGTTAGATTTCTTTAAAAGATCAAAACCGGTGATTCCGTAAAATCGTTTTGCATCCATCGAAAGCCGTTTCATTGCTTCCAGGCAGCTTTTAATCGCTACAGTGATGTGCTTATCATATCTGTGCGATATTATGTTGCAATATCACCTTGTTATGGTTTAAGATCATTTCTGAATATGTTTTACACAATTCATTGCTCAAACACGTTAGTTGTAGTCGATGACGTTTCAAAACAATGGTTTTGCCTGCTTTAAGATGCTCATAGTAAACTACAACCGTCTGACCCTACCATATGCAGAACGGAACGTTAAAACAATGAAGGTTTTTCTTTGACGTGGAGGTAGACAATGATAGATCGATTTCAGCAGGCTTTTCATTTTATTCTTACTTCTCCGATGCAAAGAACCCTTCCTTTGATGTATTTCAAAAAGCAGTTCCGAGGAAAAAAAATCAATTTTCGACATCGCTCGGTTTCAACTCGTACAGCACCCAATTACCTTGCTTTTCAATAAATATAAAATTTTTCTAACCGAACTAATTGCTTGCTGAGTCACTCCCAACGATTCTGCGAGTTCAGTTCTTGGTCCAGTAAAGGCCTTATTACAACGGATAAGCTTATGTGAAAATAAATTAAAGAAACTTTTTTTGAAATTATCCAACTTACGAGTAGATTAAAAAATTTTTTTGAAGATATTTTTTTCATCCCAAGGCTTGCAAAAATCTGACAGTGTGAGACAACTCCTCCTTACATGTCACTCGAACTTTCTTAATTAAATTCCTTGCAACATTTAACAACTTCCATACAGTCTTCAGTGTTATGATGTCTTAATTGATTTTTCATGTTTCTAAGAATTTGAAAACTGTTACTTACAGGAAACCGATAACCTTAAATCTCAATTTTTTAAAAAAAAACCAAGCAAAACATTTTTAAGTTTATATTTTGGGTCTATAACTGCGGTTTACTAAGAGATGGCGTTACTTGCATTATTCCATTGAAATATGCGTTGGAAAGCTACTGCCATTGTACGTCATTTCAGTATCTGTCATTTATTTAAAGCGTAAACAAAAATATTTTTTTTCAATCAAATATGTCGAACTGGGCGGAGTTCTTCTTCGTCACTTAAATATGAAGCAAACTGCTGCCGACAGTCCTCGTGTTTTGGTGAAAGTTTATAGTGAACATGCGCTAGCTGAGCGAACGTGCCAAAATTGGTTTGCAAGATTTAAAAATTGTGATTTTGGTTTGACAGCCAAAACAGTTTGAAGATGAAGTTTGACAACAATCTTCATATGAAGGCATTGTCATATGAAGAATGTTGCTAAACACAAGTATAGCCCGCAGGGTCTTTAGGTGTCACTCAAGCGGCTATCAACATGTTTAAAAGCAGCTGGATATATCCAAGAGCAAAGAAAATTGGGTTCCACATGAACTCAAGACGAGAGACATCGAATGGCAGTTTCGAATGTCCGAAGTCCCGCTACAAAGGCACAGAAGAAAGCCATTTTTGCATCGGATTGTTCCTGGGGCTGACAATGGATCCATTGCGACAACACCTAACACAAAAAAGTAAATATGAAAACGGGCAGCCAACCAGCCAAATAAACGGCAAAACCGAATATGCATGGCAATGCTCTGTATATGGAGTGATCAGAAGGGTATGCTGTATTATGAGCTGCTTAAACCGGGTAAAACTATCAATGGACAACGATACGGATCACAATTAATTCGTTTGACGAAAGCAGTAGTCAAAAAATGCCCGTGATACGCGACGAGACACAAGGCTATAATTTTCCATCATGACAATGCTCGGCCTAAAGTTGCTATTCCGGTTAAGAACTATTTGGAACAGTGCATGGAAAGTTTTGCTCCACCCGCCTTACAGTTCCGACCTTGCACCTTCTGACTACCATTTGTTTTGGTCGATGCAGAACACCTTCACTGAAATACGGTTCACATAACAGCAGAATATCAAAAATTGGCTTGATTCACTTTTGGCTGTAAAAACGGCGCAGTTCTTTTGGGATTGGATACACAAATTACCAGAAAGACGGAAAAAATACTACTGTACATGTTTTCCTTACATAAACGTTCAAATCTTGAAAAAATGTTATATACAAAATTAAAATCAATTAGGAATTCTCAAAAATTTTAACCACTTCTGTATATAAGTGAAAACATAATTCAAAATTCCTACCCCCCTGAACCCACTGCCGCACTAAAGTAAGCACAATTTCATTTGTATTCCCAAGCCCAGTTTTGAACTGTTTTATTCGTTAATGAATTACAACCAACATATGCAAACCGTCTCTCGGCTTAAGTCTATCCAATCACATATATTAATGTCATTAACTACCACATGAACATTCTTCTCTTCATTTTGTTTTTCCTTCTACGTTTCTATGTTTAAAAACTGATCAACTTCTGTAAAGTAAGATTCTCTTCAGCTAGTCATAAGGTAAAGTAGATAATGTATCACACAATTGCCGCATCAGTGCAGTACAAAATAATTGACGAGCAAGAAAAGAAAAAAAAAATCCACTCATACTTGTAATTTATTTCAATTGAAATTCAGTAGCAGTCAGCTACGGGGTTTCTATCCACCGCTACGAATACTGTGTGTCATCGAAATACCAGTAAAGTCTAGCACACTACACTAATAAATTATTAAGTGAAAGTATGCCCAAACAGAAAATCCGAAAACGAGCGAATACAACGCATACATGCACAAACATCATTCTGTTTCGTCCAAACTTTCCAAACGTTCAACGTTCATGTTTTTGCTTTACTTCAGTCGGTGTGGTTTCGTACATCATCATTGTGGGTTTTATCTTAATTTCCAGTTGTGAACTACATTGTCACCGTGAAAAATTTGAAAAGCGAACACCTACTTTGGTTGGGATATTTTGAAAAAAAAAAATACCTCTTAAGTTTAATCTGCAAAAACAACAAACTGCGCTGTTCACTGAGAAGGCTTGGGAATCACTTTGTCAGCATGAAAATTACGGCTGACTAATGCAGAATGAAAACAAAAAAATATAAATTTTTGAGGAGGGAGAATGAAGGAGCACAAAAACAACGTTATTTGCTCAACAACCCTGAAGCCTGAATAGAAGAGTGTAGAAGACTTGCACACCACGTGGGTGCCTGTGTGATGTTCAATTACATGATGCTGCGGCTGCAGTGCCATTGACATTGACATTGGAGCTTGTCCATTGATTTTTTGCTTTGTGTTCTTATTTGTTTCTTTGCTCTGTGTTCCTATCTGTCTTTTGTTCGGTTGGTGTTTTGTTTTTCGTGTGATGGATGTAAATGGGAAACAAAGCTTAAGGGTTCTTTACTCTTTGTTCCAAACACATCAAGTCAAAATCATATGAAACTAACACCGCTAATTATGACTAATCTCATTAGGATGATGAAAAAATAACAAGCTACGCTCACTCCAAGTTCCAATGACACGACCCGACAACATAATTAATCATTCCGAAATCAGAAAAGGAAGCAATTATGCATTAGCGCGTACCGACATTGAATCCATGCAAACGACTGACACAAAAACACCGTTTCCACAATGTGCAAAAGTCATTTTGCCATTTTTGGAACATTTGACTGTCTGCCCTGCTTCAAAAACCTAATCAGATGCAGGTTAAGCAGTTCCTGAAGCGATAGTCCGTCCGAGTGAAGTCAACCTTATCGGGCTTTTTGAATTTGCATTAGTTTTGCATAAGTCCATTTGAACTAGTTTTAATTAATACCTTCAACCGCAAAAATAAATAAACCGTGAAACCCCAATACATAGAATTTTCAACTGCGAATTCAAATGGAATACGCTCATTCTGCTAAGATTTGTTTTCGTAATGTATTTGCAGTTTGATGGAATGTGTTTGGGTAAAGGACAGGTCACATGGATCAAGTGGACTTGCCTGCAGCGGGTGTAGATTTGCTTAAAGTTATGAAATGCTATATGAAATGAGACTTAGTTAACGCCCAACCAATAGTTATTTATGAAAATGTAAAACGGTGCAAATAAAATTGCACCCTTAATTGCTACATGAGATCTTGACACGTGCCATTGATTTTTAATCAATTACGCTGCTAATTTGTCTATACGCAGGGCTAAGTCTGCGGCTACCGTCAAGTTTTTACTTCCACAGTCAAGGTATTCAAAATATGTTTTAAGGTCCAAGTCTGTCTGCGTTTCTATGAATAAATTAAACTTATAGTGCTATTTACTAAGTTCAAAGTACTGATATACAAAGACAACGTTTATCTTCTATATAGTGGACGGTGCTTCTATATTGCGGACGGTGCTTCTATATTGCGGACGGTGCTTCTATATAGTGGACGTTGCTACAGTCCGGGATGTGCTTAAGCCTTAAAACGACAGACCACAGCGATTTATTCCGCAGAAACGTGAACTTAACCTAACTTTTAAAATTTCAGACGGGGTTTACAAAACCAATTTCTAGCCACCATGATGATAAAGCCAAAATTGTCTCGAAGCGCTCGGCCGTTTGCGCTTTGACATATTTTTAAGAAAATATGTGTTTCATATGTCTCCGAAATGAGGGATCGCGGGTTTTCATTCCTTACATTGTAATATCGTAAATTCGATCTAGCTAAGCTAGTTTTTTCTTAGTCGTTCAACTGTGCATCTGATTTTCTTTATTTGTTTTTGGGAAAATGGATTCCATTCCGGTTTAAAAACAGAAGGAGATGTCAGGTGAACATATCATCACGTAAAATCATCGATAAGAAGTGTCAAAGACTGACTGAGCGGACGCGCCATTGTGATTTCGGCTTAAGGGTGAGTGCGTTGCCGTCTTCGTAAAAAGCTCAGATGCGATCCCTGAACTGGAATTTTATTATTTGTTATTTTTAATTCTTTTTTCTAACTCCACTCTTTGCAGGGAGGGAGAACTAATTGTGAAAATGAATAAGTCTTAAAATTTCTTAATCTGAAATAAGCCTTAAATTGTAAATCCGCTTGCGGTTTGCGGTTTATCAAATTTTACTAATATTGTACAAAAAACAATTTAAACAAAAAAATTAATCAAGAAAAGCCATTCTACAGTAACGAGCTACTTTACAGAAGACCCTCCTCTACAGAACGCTCTTTCATTCCATATCATGATGTTTAACAGCACGCGTTTCGAAATCATACAGTCCAAACTGTCAAACAATGACACCTCCTAAGCTCAATGGAGGCGACTTAACCCACATGTGGAACGAACTGCTGTAAAAATAGTTTAAGGAGCTATATAGTTTCTATGCGTTGACATTTCTTGTCCTTACGAAATCAATTTTCAAGGTATGGCTGGGTGAACCGTTAAATATTCTTGAGTTTGTTATTTACTTTGAATCTAATTATTTTGTCTGTAGTGTACTTTTTTTTTAAATTATGTAAGTAGTAAAACCTCTTTAAGTGGTCGCCGTGGAGTAGTGGGTAGAGTGCGACGTTCACACGCCGAAGGGTCTAGATTCGACTCCCAGCTCAACACCAATTTTTCGAATTTTTCACGGCACCATCACTTTCGAGCTGCTGACAACACTCAAAGAGTAATAACTGTCTAAGAAAGCTTCGCAAACTTCGCCGTGAGAGAACAGTAGCACGCACAACACGATTAGTTTTTGAGCAAGCTAGGCCCTGGTCCCCCATTGGACTGTAGCGCCAAAAATTATTATTTTTTAAAACCTCTTTAAAAGCACAGCTGCACGAGCAACAGACAGATCTATCAAAAGCAACTTTAGGAAAGGTTAATTTTTAAGGTGCTGCTCCTGTTTTTATAATTAATATCCCACAAAAATGACATCATATGGTGCAGTCTTCACTCCAACGACAGTTTCATTTTAAACCCATTCTCTTTTGACAAAACAGTTTAAAAGGCAGTGCGGTTGTATGGGTTAAAACGGAAAATGATAAACCATATCTAATTAAAATTTTATAACGAAAGTAACATCTGCTACTCAAGAAGTGTGTGACAAGTGATTAATAGCTGACATTTAACATTTCACTAGGGAACAGGGAAAAAACGAAAAACTCGTGAAAGTAAAACTGTCAAAGCGATCCAACCATAGAAATGATTTAAACTGAAATGTTTAGATTCCTATTAATTGTATGGCATAATTAAACACAGGTAATGGCGATTCAATACGGTGTCCCTTGGATGGAAGGAAACGTAATGGCTTTTTAATGGTTGTCACTTCAGTCACAATGACAATGACAATTTGTCTCCTAAATTATCGTAAATTTACCGAATCTGTGATTCAGAATATGAAATAATCGCTTCATTTAAGTGCGACCATCAAAATTCGCTGACACGGCTTTACAACGGTTTATGGTTCGTTTACGTTCTGGCATATGTTTGTTGGCTGATTAATGGTTGTTTAAAAGACAATCAGTCGGTTCGTGTAAGTTTGAAAAAAAATTTGTTTACTTTCAATTTGGAAACTATAGTTTCATATTTTATTCTTTCGAGGATGCTTTTTAATGGGCTTCAGTACAAGCGCTGTTTCATCCTTGTTTCTAAAGAACTTTACTTATGTTGCCCCTACTTCAAAAACTATATTCATACAGGGTTGGCGTTTATTTTTAAGGATTAGAGAACAAAAACAAATATTAATTATTATTGTTTTCCAAAATCTATACACTTTTGCATGCGTTTGAACCAATTATCGAAGCACTTTTGAAACTCTGATTGAGGTATCTCCAAAACATGCATTCTGAAAGCATTAACCGCTTCTTCAAATGTCGAAAAACATTGACCTCTCATTTTATTTTTTACGTACGGGAATAAAAAGAAGTCATTCGGTGCCAGGTGTCAGGAGTATACAGCGGATGACTCATCAAATCGATGTTTTGAGTGCTCAAAAATGCAGTTGTTTGAGCCGATGTGTGAATGATCCGTCTGTGGCGGTTGGTTTTCCTGATGTTTTGGAAGACAACTGGCAAACAAATGAGAGTGTACTACTCAGAATTGACTGTTCTGCGTTGGTCTGGTACGGTTGCAACATGTCCATTTTTTTCGAAAAAAACAGGCGACCATTTGTTCGGAAGTGCTTCGTGCGCGAGCAACTTTTGTTGGATTTGGCTCAATTTGAAACACCCATACACTCGACTGCGGTTTACTTTCGGGCTCATACGCGTTAATCCACGATTCATCACGTGTTTCGAAGCACCGCGATCGTATTTTTGGAGCATTTCTTTCAACCAATCAACATGAGCCATTTTTTGAGCGATAGACAAATTGTGTGGAATACAACGCGAATAAATTTGTTTGACGGTGAAATGTTCATATAATATTGAATGTATGTTGGTCCCACTAATGCCTAAGGTCGTCTCAATCTCACGATAGGTCACATGACGATCTTGCAATATCAGTTGGCGCACAGCATCAATGGTTTCCGGAACAACAACTGATTTTGGACGACCTTCACGAAATTCACCTTTCAGTGAACTACGACATCCGCTGAATTCACCATACCATCGATAAACACTGGTCCTTGATAGAGCTTCATCGCCAAAAATTGAATTAAGTTCATCGACGCACTGTTCTTGAGTTAATCCACGTCGAAAGATGTAAAAAATAATCGCACGAATATTTTCACGATTAAATTCCATTTTTTGGGCGAGATGAATCTTTTAAGTTTCTGCAAACAACACAAATAGCGCTCGTGTGTCAAAACGCTCCGAGTACGTATAACCTCAAAAATGTCTAACTTTACTAAAGAGCTTGCAGTTGCCAGATTGCAACACTAGGGTTGCTCAATTCCGAAATATAAAATGCAACCTTCGTATGACTCAATTTAAGCCATTTCTTGTGCAATTAACTTAAACAAATGTAAATTCAATCAATTTCTTCAGACCTTTCTGCGTGTGGTGGCTTTTATAATTGAATTTTTTCAGACTAAAATTGTTGGCTTCAACGACAAACTTGATCTTCCTTTTGTTCTCGAGCTTTACGGTTCTGGTTCGAATGCACACTCCACTACAGTGCTTTTATACTCTCTTTGGACTTAGTCGTTGTGTACTGAGCCAGCGTTGAGGTCAAGGACTTCGTCTACCTCGACTCGGCGTTAAATCGGAACAAACACATGAAAACCGAAATCAAACGCATAATCTCTCTCAAGAGACAGTTGAACTCCTTTCCATGGCGTACAGTAACAGGTGATTGTTCAAGCGTCTTGGAATACAACGCTTAAGAAGGCTAGGCAATGTAAAATGCATGGACACTACTCCGGACCAAGTTTTGTTCAAATCGGCGCAATTGGGACAACTAACAGAGGACGGTATAGGCTAAGGTGGCGCACACAAGTGGAGAAGGAACTCAACAAATTCGTAGTGTACAACTGGAAAGATCGTGTTGGCTGGGGAGGCATATTGGTTGAGGCCCAGGTCCACTCCGGACTAAAGCGCTCCTTAAATTGTAGAGTCAATCTTTTCAAAACTGCCCGAACTGCGTTTGTACATAGAAAGTGTTTTAGGAAAGGTTGTACTGTTTCAAAGAAATATAAGAAGAAACAGTTTTCAAATGCATATGTTTCGTTTTCAGGAAGTTTCACCTGTCGGTTGATGAAGCTTTGCATCATAATAGGGTTTCAATAGACGGATAAATGTTTGATTTTATGTATTAGACAGTGACCTTATGTTTCGGGATTTTCATTATTTAAGTAAGTGCGTATGTAAAAAATGCCGGTATCGGTAACGAGAAAAATAACTTAGTTTCAAAAACTTCCTTCTGTATGGATTCTTTTAGGCACTGTGTCATCATTTTTGGCGAAATCAGAAATATAGTCGTAGGGACTGTTTCAGAATTTCACAATTAATTGTGCATGTTTTAGGGTTTCATCTGGAGATTTCATAAAATCCCGTTTTGGGTGTAAGACGGTGAATGCTGTCAAATTTTCCCACTACAGTCATATGTTGAGCGGTACTCTCTGACGTATCAAGTATCAACATTGGGTAGAAACTTGAATTCTTCATTCAGCAAGAGCACACCTTTGTTATTCTTACAGCACATAAAATCCATAATCTTAAGGCTCGATCCCATAGGAAGAACGATAACAATTAAACAACTTGATGAATGTACACTTCAAAAACATCACCGCTCTTTTTCAGGCAGTCATCAAGACAACAATTAAAGTCATTAGCGGCCTAATGATGTTAATTTTTTTTCTCTGTGACGAGCATCAGCGTTTTTCGAGCTCTATGAATGCGAAGTTTACTAAATACTTGCTTCGAAGCAGCGCCAAATTGATGGCCCAAAAATGATTGTACACAATGTTCAAACACTTGTTCTACTGTATGAATTGTAAGAAATACATTGTATTGAGCTTGAAGATTTATCTGGATCTCCTGAACATTGCATAGTGAAAGCAGTTTTCTTTTACAGAAGCAATGGAATCTACGCATTAAGACCAGAGGATCCGGCTGTGCAACTAAGTAAACTATTTTTTGTGAAAAAAATCTATGGTCAAAGCCTCTGCAAAGATATCAAAATATTTTACTGTGAATTCTCTGTTTGAACACAACTGTATCTGCCATAAACATACATACACCAGAAAACTCACAGGTATCGCCTTAAGTCAAAACCGGTACGGACATAGCTGTCAATCAAAAACTGATTTGCAACATTCATGACTTATGACGACTGAAAGAAGGGTCCAACGACCTTAAAATTCGAATGAAGCCTAGCACATGCAAATTCTGTCTTAAAAACCGGAATACAAATCCCTGTCTCAAAGGAGATCGCTTTTGTAAGAAACTCGGAAACTGGACTCAACTGGACTGCGATGAGCAAACAACAAAAAAACTAAAACTTTGTGTAAGCTTGACTAAGAACCGTGTCAAATGCGTCACAAAGTACAACGCTCTTCAGAGTCAAGTCTGTGTACACACAGACAGAACCTTAGAATTAATATAAAAGCTGGAGAACCAACTTAAAAATGCATTTATTCATTAGCGACTATAGCAAATAACACTTTTCGTCACTTAACTGCAAATAGTGCTCCTTCTGAGTGAGCAGAAAGTTAAGCAAACATCATGTAACAAGAAAACCGTCATCGAACCTTAATGATTGGACGGACGTTTAAAGTAATCATTATTGGGATTTCTATGTCATTAACGCTTGCGAATAAATCAATATTTGCAGGATCGTTAGGCTTACGTCTTGCCATTCGCGTCTATGGAGGGTTTTGAGGGCATGATGCAGTCATTAATAAGATTCAAGAATAATCGTATACGGACTCGTGTAGATTTGGGCTTGGAGAAGTCAATTTATTTGCATTTGAATGCAACTGTGACTTCATTGTATACATTTACTTGTTCAGGATATACGTATAACGTCAAAAATTGAGTGACTGCATATTTTGACTAGAAAATAAAGTAGTGTTAAAGCTCAAGGAAATCTGAACGTTACCAAAATCGGATGGGAAAGCCCTTTGTCTATTCGATAGAAAAGTTTTGCGTGCGATTTTTGGTCCTGTGTTGATGGCATCTGAAGGAGAAGATATAGTGACCAACTCTACGGGCTGTACAGCGACATTCGCCTGATCAAGCGTCTTCGCTTAAGATGACTAGAACATGTAGAGCGAATGACAACCACTGCTCCGGACACCACTGCTCTTCGAATCATAGCCATTGGGACAACGTAACAGAGGAGGGCCTAGGCTAAGATGGCGCACACAAGTGGAGAAGGACCTCAACCAACTTGGAGTGCCACTGGGGTCAGCCGACGAAAGATCGTGATGGCTGGAGAGGCATGTAGAAGATTGCCACAAAGGAAGATTGTTGAAGCTCTATCTAAGGTATGTTTCTTCCTTTTCTTTGTTGGCCGCGCAGTCCGAAGTGGGACTGGACCTAAACCAACAAGAAGTTGTTATCTTTTCACCAAATTTTTGTATCATCTTAAACGCAGACATTCTCTGTTTCATACCAACCCTTATTTTTTCTTTGTTTGTTTGCTATGACATCTGTGAAAAATATTTAGTATACATCAAGTCATTGAACAGACAACATCATATTTTTTGTCATCGTGCTAAAAATGTCGAATTTTCTACCAGAAAGTGATGATTTGCGGAAAGCATTAATTTTTAGTTTTCATTTGAAGAAAAGTGCTGCAGAGTCACATCGAATGCTTGTCGAGGCATATGGTGATCATGCTCTATCAGACGCAATATGCAAAAGGTGGTTTCAACGGTTCAGAAATAATGATTTTGTTGTGAGAAATGGAGAACGTGGACCACCAAAAAAGTTTGAAGACGCCGAATTGCAAACGATATTGGATGGAGATGACACTTTGAGTCCAAAGCAAATGGCAGCAATGTTAAATGTAGCACAACAGACAATTTCTGATGGTTTAAAAGCTATGGGAAAGATCCAAAAGTGTGGAAAATGCGTACCACATGAATTGAATGAAAGACAGATGGAAAACCGAAGAAATACTTGTGGAATTTTGCTTCATAGACACGAAAGAAAATCGGTTTTGCATCGGATTGTTACTGGCAATGAAAAATGGATTTATTTTAGGAATCCTAAACGGACAAAATTATGGGTTAATCTGGGACAACCATCAACATCGACTGCAAAACCAGATCGATTCGGCAAGAAGACAATGCTGTGTGTTTGGTGAGACCAGAAAGGTGTGCTGTACCACGAGCTCCTAAAACCTGATGAAACCGTTAATACTGATCGCTACCGACAACAAATGATCAATTTGAACCATGCATTGATCGAGAAACGACCAGAATGGGCCAGAAGACACGGCAAGGTAATTTTGCTCCATGACAATGCACCTGCACACAAAGCAAATCCGGTTCAGGATACAATCAAAACACTTGCTGAGAGCAGCTACCCCACCCGACGTATTCACCAGACTTGGCCCCTTCCGACTACCATTTGTTTTCATCGATGGGACACGCATTGGCTGAGCAGCACTTTGATTCCTACGAGGAGGTCGAAAATTGTGCATCTGATTGGTTTGCTTTAAAAGACGAACAATTTTATTGGCGTGGTATTCACAAATTGCCAGAAAGGTGGTCAAAATGTGTGGAGAACAATGGAAAATACTTTGAATAAAATGTTTTTACTTTCCCATTAATAATTAGTGTTTTATTTTCAAAAAAAACGCTCATTTCATACTGGTGTACCTAGTATGTTGTCAAAATGCCAAATGTTATCTTTAAATGTCAAACTTTTGATTTCATGCCGTAGATTACAACAGAGGTGATCAAGATAAGATATCCAGTTGCTCTTCGGAAAAGGCTGTTTTGTTATAATCCATGAATTGTGCGGAGCCGTGATAGACAAAATCCCAGACTGTGATGTTATGTGTTCCTTCTTGAAGACAACATTTAATGTTTTGCCCCGTTAACAACCAAATTTCCACTGCTTCTCTTTCTGATCCATTCCAAAAATATGCACAATGTGTAAATTAGCAAACGAATTTCATTTTACATAGCCCACATTATTAAGCACTTATGTAAGGTCCCTGTGGTGCTGCCTTCCAAGGTTGTTATGCAAACTTCACACAGGCGAGTAAATTCATACCATAACATTAAAAGGGAATATGAAAACCAAATCTATCACAAATTTGCAAAAAGAAAATTAAAAAATTCCTAAGTGAATAATGTCGCATAAAATTGGCAAGGCACGTGTTAACCTCTATCACGCCGGACACTACCCGTCGTTGTGAATATTTTCCAATTTTATTTAATCACGTTTCACGAAGTCTGAATGTTCAAATTTCACTTCATACACCGTATATTAGAAATTTAAAAGGCTGTGCATGAAACAATTACCACTCGGCAATCTATATACAAGCAATTAGAATTCGCGCACACTTTTCACGCAGAACTAGCTGAAATTAAATAATTTATAAATGATGAGCCACGTTCTCGCACACAAAGTAATTTGAATTTGAACACATTAGATAGTCACATTTCCAAATGGCGTTGAATGTTGTTTTTTTTCTGATTTTTGATGTTGGCAACAGTCAATGACAGAGAAAGAGGTCTAATGGACTTTTGGCATTTTATTATCTTAATGTTTCAAATGGTCATATCAATCGCCAAACAAGCATGACTTATGGGCAGTTTTCAAGAAGCATCAAGCAACGATTAAATGCAGTAATTTTTTTGTCTTATTACTTAATCCAGTTTAATTCTGGGCCATCTCATGGGCAAGCAGCGTAAATCAGAGGAATAAGTATATGAATGCACCCCCAGTCAAACCGGAAAAAAATAAATCAAGACTATAATCGGGCTCTCTAGATATCATCTGGGTAGATTCTTATTTCAATTCATTATTAGTTTCAATTGTCCCAGAAGGTGGCCTAAGAACATGACAGAGAGAGAAACTAATTGTAGCTTGGAATATTTTGTCCATATTCTAAATGTTATTAAATTAAATTTGTTTAGTCTTCGAATCTGAGCCATTCGAACGCAACAGAGGACGGCCTAGGCTAAGGTGGTGCACACAAGTGGAGAAGGGCCTCAACCAACTTGGAGTGTACAATTGGAGGCAGCTAGGGAAAAATCGTGTTGGCTGGAGAGGCATGTTGGTTTAGACCCAGATCCACCCCGGACTGTAGCGCCACAAGAAGAAGTTTTCAATGAAATTGGCTATTCCGTTAAAATCAGAACATTTACTCCTTAATCCTTAATTTACAGAAATGACGAAAGGGATTGAATAAATCAGTGTAGCCCAAAGGAATAACAAACGGTGCCGATATTTGTATTTGGTATGATTTTAAGACAGGGCCACCGTTGCGTAGTGGGTAAAATGCGACATTCACACGCAGAAGGTTTACGAGGGGCGTTCAATATATTCACGGTATCGATATGAAGGAAAATCCGAATGCAGGAGCGTTGTCATGAAGAAGCAACACACCCGCTGCGAGTTTATCCCGTCATTTCATTATGCAAGGTGGAAGCGAAGAATTTGGCGTTGATGGTTTCACCTTTTTTCTTTGTACTCAATGAGGAAGATTTCCTTTGAGTTCCATGAGCTTCCCGGCAGACGGAGTGACTTTGAACTTCTTCGGGAAGTCTGTTCCTTTTTTATGCCACTGCATGGACTCTTGTTTGCTTTAAGGGTCATAGTGCTGAACCCACGTTTCGTCCCCGGTAAGAACTCGATCCGTAACACCGTCCGGGGTCTCACTATACATCTCCAAAAGCTCTCTACAGCAAGCGATTCTCACTTTTTTCTGACGCGCTGTGAGCATTCGTGGCATCCACCTTGCACTGACCTTTGAAAGGTTAAGATTGTCATGAAAAAGGTGTGAATGGTACCAGTTGAAGGCTTGGTGATCTCTGCCATCATTTTCACCTTTATTCGGGCATCCTTTGAAAGGTTAAGATTGTCATGAAAAATGTGTGAATGGTACCAGTTGAAGGCTTGGTGATCTCTGCCATCATTTTCACCTTTATTCGGGCGTCCTTAAGAACAAGTTTTTCGACTTCTTTAATGCTTTTTCCCGTACAAGCAGTAGCCGGGGCGCCGGAGCGGGGTCGTCTTCAATGCTCTCTCTGCCTCTCTTGAACTCACTTGACCACTTTTGCACAGTTGATAATGAAGGTGCGGAACCCTAGTAGACAGAGATGGTCTTCATGAATAGTTTTTTGACTTTTTCCTTGCTTAATGACACATTGTGGTCGCCGTGGCGTAGTGGGTAGAGTGGGACGCTCACGCGCCAAAGAGTCTAGGTTCGATTCCCAGGTCAACATAAATTTTTTGAATTTTTCGCGGCACTACCTTTTTCGAGCTGCTGACAACACTCAAAGAGAGTTATTAAACTGTCTAAGAAAACTTCTCAAACTTCGTCGTTCGGAGTCGGCCAAAAATAGTAGGTCCCTTCTCGATCCTCGTGAGAGAGCAGTAGTGCGCACAACACGAGTAGTTGATAAGCACGCCAGGCCCTGGTCCCCTGTAGACTGTCGCTACATAAAATTGTTATGATTCTGAATCCAGAATGATGATTTCGTCTCCAGGAGGACAGTCTTTACTTCAAAAGGAACCACTCTAGTTTCTGGACATAGAGCTCTTCAACCATTCGACATCTGTCATCATGAAAAAATGAACAATTTTAGTAGATCGGCGGGGGAACATGCCACAAGGAATTTTCCGAGGAATCATCTCTAAAATCTGAGCCTACACAGCAACTTTGGACGGTTTTTCTTTTCTTGAATGGCAGTTGCTGCAATTTGCCTATTTAAGTTAAGTTCAGTATATTGAGCCCCCTTGCATGAGACCAGAGGAGGACAAAGATATTCCTATCAAAGCCATACTACCTCTGCTGTAGTTGTCCGGCTTTTTCCTTGGCTTTGCACTTTGCACTAAAGTCTCTAAACATGAGGAGCTGATGTGAACTTTCACATCTTATGCACTAAAACGAGCGTCTCTGAACATAAGACTGTGTTTCTAAAAACCGGCCTAAAGTCAAACCGGTGGACATTTTTGTTATTGTGTAGTGAATAACAGACAAATTTTTCAGAACAGCAGCTGCTCAAAATCCAACCAATCTGTAGTTGTTTGTGACTTTTTCTTTTTCAAAACTACCAGAAGCATATGGTGACATAAGTCGGAAATTATTACTTTACAAATTTGGCTGACAGGTGCTTTATGAGTGCCGCAATTCCAAATTTACATTGCACGCCTGCTTATTTGAGAAGTGCAAAATTTAACGACAAACAAATATCAAGAATCCGACCTTCTTCACGCAAATGCTTACATTTTTACTTTGCTCCGTTGTTGAGCTAGTTTTGTTTTTTACGGAAGACAGTTTCAACAAAGACATGTACAATTTTGTAGGTCTTTGCCATTGTCATTGGCAAAAATTGCAGATTGTCACCGGTCATGCGGCAGAATATCCCAAATGACAGCCGTCTCCGAATGACGCAGTTCGGACAAGGTCAAGAAAGTGCTTAAAAATTAACAACCGAAAGCACAATGCTATTCAACGTTGAATTATGAATTTTCATAACAACTTTACATGAGCGCAGATCAATTAACCGTGAATAATGCTCTCTAACGAAATGCTTTCCAGCTATTTTGCAATCATTACAATTTTCTCTGCATGACATGCAATATCTTCAGGTTATACAACCCAAAAAGGTGCACGATCCATCGGAAATGCGTCTATTATATGAAAGCTAACGGTGTATCACAAAATTATTCGAATTAATTCAATCCGCTGTAAGGCTGTTGAATGAGTTATACAACAATGAATATTCAGTTTTAATTTCTTTATTTATGACTGTCGATTGGCGTGTTTTATGATTGGACGTTTTACATTGCGAGGGTCAGAAAGTGTGTTGAACAGAAAAGACTGACAAGCAAAATCATGAACGGAACAATCACAAGCCGTATCAGCATTAATTTTCAGATATTCTGATTTGGAAAAACAATGCTTGGGAGAGAGTAATTGTTTTAGGCAAATTGACAAAACAGACAGCTTAACGATGGCTCACACTTTTTTTTCTATGGTGAAGACATTTTTTTGAGATCTAAGCATTTCTACTTATATGAACTTGGCAAATCGTTAGTGCAGTACAAACTTTAGCATCAACAATTTCATTTTTTTTTACCAAAATGTAGGTTCCATTATTGCAACTTTAAGGAAACTAAGGCTTTCTTGTGTGCCATTGTTCGCCTGCCACAATACCTGTTTAACGTCTATTAAAAAATTAAAACTCATTTTACCTGCCTAATTTTCAAATACCAGTGGGACACAGAGCTTTCCATAGTAAAGAAACTATCGCCGCCAACAGTGCTTCCGTTCAAGCGGATTTAAATCAATCACAAACAAGACATTCTCGACATTTGAGCACATCTGTGTCATCATTGTGGCTAAGTTTACGAACAGATCTTGGCATATGTACGAGGATTGCCTTTTATATTTCAGGATTAGAGAACAAAAACAAATATTAATCATCGAAAATAGCTTTACTGTTTTTCAAAATATTCCCCATTGAGATCTATACACTTTTGAATGCGTTTGAACCAATTATCGAAGCACTTTTGCCACTCTGATTGAGGTATCTCCTAAACATCCATTCTGAACGCATCAACCGCTTCTTCACGTGTCGAAAAACGTTGACCTCTCATTTTATTTTTTACGTACGGGAATAAAAAGAAGTCATTCGGTGCCAGGTGTCAGGACCATACAGCGGATGACTCATCAAATCGATGTATTGAGTGCTCAAAAATGCAGTTGTTTGAGCCGATGTGTGAGAGCTCGTATTGTCGTGGTGAAGAGTGATCCGTCTTCGGCGGTTGGTTTTCCTGATTTCTTGAAAGACAACAAGCAAATGGTTGTGTACCACTCAGAATTGACTGTTCTGCGTTGTTCTAGTGGTACGGTTGCGATATGTCCAGTTTTTCCGAAAAAACAGGCGACCATTTGCTTGGAAGTGCTTCGTACTCGAGCAGCTTTTGTTGGATTTGGCTGAATTTGAAACACCCACACAGTCGACTGCTGTCACGATGTCATAGACGTGTTTCGAAGCACCGTGATCGTATTTTTGGAGCATTTCTTTTGACCAATCAACACGACCCCTTTTTTTGAGCGATTGACAAATTGTGTGGGATCCAACGCGAACGAATTTTTTTTGACGATCAAATTTTCATGCAATATTGAATGTATGCTGGTCCCACTAATGCCTAAGGTTGTCTCAATCTCACGATAGGTCACATGACGATCTTGCAATATCAGTTGCAGCACAGCTTCAATGGTTTCCGGAACAACAACTGATTTTGGACGACCTTCACGAAATTCGTCTGGGAGTGATCTACGACATCGGTTTAATTCACCATACCATCGATAAACACTGGTCCTTGGTGGAGCTTCATCGCCAAAAATTGAATTAAGTTCATCGATGCACTGTTGTTGAGTTAATTCACGTCGAAAGTTGTAAAAAATAATCTCACGAAAATTTTCACAATTTAATTGCATTTTTTGGGCGAGATGATTCTTTTAAATTACTGTAAACAATACAAATAGCGCTCGTATGTCAAAACGTTCTGAGTACGTATAACCTTAAAAATGTCAAACTTTACAATAGAGCTGGCAGTTGCCAAATTGCAAAACTAGGGTTCGCCAATCCCGAAATATAAAAGGCAACCTTCGTACATCCGCCCAAGAACAGGTTGACGCAAGAACTAAGGCCGTTGTACCATTTCAACTCGAAAATTGGGCTAGAGAACAGCTTCCATCGAAAAATCATCTTCAGAGATTGTTTGGCAGCAATCCACAGGTGCTTCAAAAGACACCATTTGAATTCAGGAAAAAACATTTTTTAGTAAGAATTAAATGCCGGAGATGTCTTTGGACGTTTTCTTGAACCAATCGCTACGTCAATGTAATAGGAATTCGCTAGTGCGGCAAGATAAGTTATTAATTATTTTTTGCCTCGATTGTGAAGTAAAACAAATGGATTTTACCAACACGCCACAACACTTTGGACTCTTTTTTAACGTAAAGTGACTTGTCTATACCAACAACCGGCCACGATAGATTACCTCAGAAACCATTTTAAACGTGAAATAGCTGGAATTTCGTTAAATTTATTCGAAAAAATTGTCTTAAATTGGCATCAACGGCTGCACTTCTAAAAATGTCCCTTTGGCGAAAATGCAAAGGAAATTTCATTCCTTTCAGATTTGTTTAAACTTCCTTGAACATGTAGACAATTTTTTTTGGAAGCTTGGATCGGTTTTTGTTTTATTTGGAAAAAGGAAGGTTTATTAGCCCATTTATTTATTTTGTAGTTTTCATTTTCCTTGATGGATGTGAAAACCTGTCCGCTACAGCTTTGAGGTTTGTAATATTATATGGAGAGATAGCAAGTCTGAAAAAATTCACATTGTGATGCAAAGTTATGATTTTTTCACGTTTGTAACGTCATTGTGTTACAATTCAGTAATCTTTAAACTGTGAAACTGTAACACCAAACAGGACATTATTAAATTTATTTTGCAAGGACAATGTAATGTACAACTTTCATCTTGCTCAAAATCAACGTACAAAAACTTTCCCATACCCTTTCCCATACCCAAAATATAACCCAAATCAAAATCATGCGACATGCCAAATTCCGTCCACGCTCCCAACCTCAATCCCAAATAAATGACGGCAACTTTTCATCTGCGATTCAGACATCACCATCTCGTCAAAAGAAACTCAATTTGAGGTTAAGCAACACCTCGGACATTGTTGCAGTGCCCCATCGAAACGAAAAAACTAGTTTTGGTACATGAGCTTCTGCGGATACGTGAATAATCTTTTTCTCTTTTATGATTATGTCAGAGTGAAATATTTGCACAATTCGCAACTTTGTGAAAGTTTTTTTTGTTATCACCCTCTCCTCTTCATTTCATTCGGGCATCTTCGCCGAAACATAGCATAACCACCAGCTACGACGCAGAAAGTGAAACTTATCCGATAAAAGTGATCCATTCATTGTCAGATATTGTGCCAGAGCACGCGTGCAGCAGAGCGCTGTGTATGGACACCACTGCCATGTGTTGATCTGGTCAAATTCATTTGGATATGCCATCTGGAAATTCCTACGCAATGTGCGTCGGTCAATATTTGTGACATCAATCGAATTTAGTTCGCCCCGCACCAATGCGATTTAAATGAACGCTCTCCAAAGAAGGTCGCACCTTCACTCATCTCGGTGGCGTCGTTGTGAAGTGTAAACACAAGGCGAAACAGGGGACAAGGAAACGCAACATAAGTTAACAACTTTCTTTCGAAGTTTAATGGCAGTCAACATTGGTCTTGTTCCGTATTTTTATTTTCGTTTCGATTGTAAGGTGCAGACGCACGTGCGGCGCGTCACACAGAAAGCAAATTCAGCTCGCTTAGGAATTTACGAAAATAGACGAAAAAGCCAAAAACAAAACGAAAACAAATGAAATTCATTCGAGGCGAAATTTGCAAGCAGCTAGGCCACACCGAAACCAGATGGTCGCGTCAAGGGTTCAAGGGTTCAAGGGTTCACGCCATCAGTTAAGGCGGGTTTACGAGGTAGCTTTTGTCTGCCGCATCAATATGGGATTGTAGGCCTTCATGTCAATTTGACAGCAAATGGAACACAAGGCGCACAACAATTGGCCTGGGGATTGCGCTTACGGACCGTTTGCTCGCTGCGAAGAAGCCACTTTGTGAGAATTGGCGCGCAGTTCGAGTTCGCCATTGTTGCACAAATTATGCAACGCCAGCGGGGTCTATGCCATCCGAAACAGGTGGCTTCGCAGCCATACACACAGCCCACAAGGTAATCGCTTTGAGCAACCTGCTGTGGAATGGTAACGAAATGCTTCGCTTTTGACATTCGCATTTAAATTAAAACTCGATGTAACGATGTGAAGATTTCCCCTGATTACGATATGTAGGCTAACAGTTCTTCGTAACCGGATGTTAGATTGACTGAATATGGAGCCAGAGATGTTTCCTGTTTTCCGAAAAAGAAACAGTAAAATTAAAAAAACAGTGAGAATATCCAATTTTGCAATCTACTGCACTTAAGAATTACAGATTTATGCTGCATCAATAATTATTTAATTGCTTGAGGTCGGCACATGCGCTGCAGGTGGTTCGAGAACGACATTGGCGTGATCGGGAAGTGTTTCAATAAGCAGTGATCGTTGCAAGCTTTAATTCAACCGTTTATTCTGTGACTTACGGCTCTGTCACTATTTACGACTATTCATAAAATTACTGGCACCCCAATGAGTCTCGTCAACTGTTCACCACAGCATTTGTTTACAAATCATCAAACCACCATGTCTCCAATCGACATGACCGTCCTTAAATGTGTTATTTGCGTCAAATCTCCGCATTCTTGGTCTTTAGCTGCCACAGCACGTTTCGAAGTGAGAAAAAAGAAACCGATTGACAATCTTAGTCATAATTCATCATTCATTCAAAACCTGTCTATATGCTTACGCTCGCACTCGCACACACATCCGCGGACGCCTTCTCCTCTCACATCCCATCTCCTTTTCCATTTTTGTTTTAAAAGAAATTACCGGTAAAGAATATAATACATAAGCAAATATTTAGCAGAGTAACATCAAACAAGCAGAATAATTCAGCCACCGGGACATGACGCAATCTGCCTGATAAAAGGGAGAAAAGCTCATAAACATAATCACACCACATTTTCACAGCTGAAATGGTTACAGTACGCGCAAAACTAAATTATGAAAATCTGCCGAAATGCGTGATCTGTTATATTTTTATACAGTGTTCGTCTTCAATTATCGTAAGCTTATTTGCAAGAGAAGAGAAATGGAGGGAAACGCGGCTGGGATTTTTTTCCAATGACGTGCAACAGCGAATCACACACCCACTTAGCGTTTGACATGAGACACTCAAATGTCTGTGGGGTTAATCAGTGGTTATGCTGTTATATGATTGTACCACACTTACGGGAGGAACGTGAATTTCTTCTTTGTTTTCAGAAACAAAGAGGAGGGGTTGTCAAATGCTGTTTGTTTCGGCGTCTTCAGATCGAATAATTAAATTGATGTCGCGTGATGGTGAGGTTTAAATGGCGTTTTCAATGCATATTCCTTCATACTTTTGGAAAGATCCCTTTGGCAATATATTTTTTCTATGCTCTGACTGATAGGGTAAATGTGATCCTGCAATGTGCACTGGTGAGAAGTATGAGGGTCCTTTGAGTTGGATTTTCTTGACATATTTGCCTTTCTGCCGAAAATTTGATTTCAGTGATTCTACATGACAACGCACACGACACTTAAGGCTTAAAATTTGTGTATGTAAAATTTAAGCCTTACGTGTCGACGTTATACCACTTTTGGTACTGTTAGAGGAAATAAACTCCAACTTCGACGCCGACAATAAGATGCTCCGCGAGTGGCCTGTATCGTTGAGTACTCTGTTAAATTAGACATAAGCATGAAGAGGTCGTTACCTCGAATAGTCAAAGGAACAAGCTGATATCACGGCTGTAGGGACACTCGAAAATCATGAAATTTTCAATTTTGACAAAAAGTGGTTAAATGTACGCGGCGGCATCCGAAACAACTAAACAGCGTCTAGAGTTCATTCTGATGTCCAGGACCCAACCAGTGGCTGCGGGAACACGTCCGACAAATGGATACTGTTGGCTAATGCATCGTGGCTTCAAAAACCTTAAAAAATAATGAATTGTTTATACTGTACTGTGTACTCGTTCAAATAAATACCATAAACGTCACAAAACAAGATATGTGTAGAAAATAACTCTGACGGAAGTCGTTTTTTTCCTAACCCAAACAGGCTCTGTTATTAAAACTTGACCTATAGACTTATGCTTTTCAACAACTGAACTACAGCCAATATCGCGCACCTTTTCAGGTTATCTTCAAACCAATTCCCATCAACATCAGCCATTGGGCTACAGATTAGAGCTACATCTCATTCACATCTCCAGCAGATTCCACTACAGGTCACGAAATTATCAAAATTCCTCCGACTCGCAAAAAACACAATCTGGGTCCAGTGCCAGAGAAGTAAAAGACTCCTGCGTTGAAATCGTTGTTTATTTTTCATTTTGCCTGAACTTTCACACTTTGGACTTTGCAACCTGGGAGCGGAGATAACCTCGAATTCGCCCTTCTATTCACACTACACTTGACATGTCGGCAAAACATAAGCGTGGTGTGTTAATTGGTGAAATGCTTTCAGGTAAAAGGACACTTAAGCCAATGAAAGATACTCAATTCGATGTCACTTGTATACAATTTCGGCACCTGTTTAGTTTTTCGCGAACTCAAGGCAACCGTCAACCATGTCGTTTATGTCGCTGGCCTTGTTGTTCAGTGTCAGGGATGAACGTTCACCGGAGGAGTCACAAAATCACAGCAACCATAAATCTGAAGGCCCTGTGTACTTGCATGTACATATTGCTCATTAGTTTAGACTAGGAAAACAGATAATTTTGTAGCTAACTAAAGTCCTACCCCCTGGAAGCGATTCATTTTAAAGGCGTTGAAAAAGCAATTCAAAACTTACTGATAACCTTCAATTTGTTACGCAACATTGCAGACGCTGCATTCTCTTTTTTGCATTCTTCTTCCCCACACTGGGAATTGTGCATCGGATGTATATCAGTCGCAAGCACAGATGCGTTACTTAATGAAAATCGATTACGGTCGAACTGAATCACACCACGTTTCGTTCGCATTTACACATGATTCACGCGAACATCGCCTCATAGTCGGCCTGCAGACAAGATTAAACAAATGTAATCTTATCGTTTTCAAAGAACTGAGCTATTGCCTCACACAGGTCCCCCTGGCGCGGCCACAACAAACCAAGTAGCGAGTCAATCATTCGCAAACGTAAGGGGCTGAGACTATGCTTTTGGCGAAAATCGTTTTAGCGCTGTTTCTCTTTCGCATTGTTTTCCACTTTGCCGTCCACTATTCAACACCCAAAATGCCAAGTTTTTTTCTAGATAAAACCCCCTACAATAGCTATTCATTGAATTAAACATCAACAGAGAAGCAGACATGAGACTCAGACACCTTTTTGCACAAACAAACCAACAAATTCACCGAGAAGAGTGACGCAATGCTATCGGTTAACACTTCCATTGCCATGGTAGAGCAAGGCAGCCACCGCATTCACCGCGGTTGTCGCCTCAGAGACCATGTGCTTTTAAAAAGCAGTTTTCTCCCTTTCTTTCGGTGCCAATGGGGGTGGGTCGGGGTGCTCGCGTGATTAGATTTGTGCTGAAATCACCCACCATACATTGTCGGCCTGCTGTATTATTCATTCAGCGGCGCTTAAACACAAACGAAACGAAACGAACCACCACCCCACCGAGGAACGACGGTATCTCTCGTTCTATGGCGCGCGCACACACCCACTTCCCCGATAAAAACACTTACCTTGGCCTATTTTGCATAAAGTGCTGACCACCGAATATCACCAGCATGTAAATGCCACAATAGTAGAACACCCAGGTCCAGTTCTCCAGCATCCATTTCCGTGTGCGCTGATGAATGAAATCATTTTCGAAATCGAAAATATATGAATAATTCGGTGTCACGCTTATGTCCATGTTAATCATTTTGTCTGGTTGACGAAGTTCGGGGGGAGGACGATCTCGCGGTTTGCACTTTTTTCTTGGTTAGGTTATTCCGAGAAGAGGAAAAAATGTTTTATAATTCCGAAACAGTTAAACGATGATATCCGGTTTATTTTCGGGAGATTCTCTTTTTGCAGGCTTTCGCTAGTCTCGCTGGGAAGTTGGTAAGTTAGACAAGACGGGCGGGCGCAGAATAGGCAGACGAGCGAACGATAAGTGACGTGCAAACACAAAACCCGTGGAACGTTGCGAAGACACGAGAATCAAAAAGAATTATGTCACTGAAGACGAGGAGAAGCAAGGGAAAGATATAACCGAAAGTACCGGGCAAATCGGAATACACAATGCTGCCACAGTGCGAATGGCCAGGGGCGAAACGAACCGGAGAGAGAATAAAAAAGAAAGCTAAGAACTGAACTTTTTTGTTTCTGCTATGGGCTTCGCATGTAGCAAATTTTTATCGCACTTTTCCTTTGGATATTTTTGGATTCAATTTAACAGGACGCGCGTCTTGTTCTTTCGTTACACGTTACACGGCCGATGGGTGAACACGTAGCGTACGAATGGAAACTAATTCCGAAAGAAAATTTTATTTAACTTTTTTGCCAAAAATGCGTGGCTTAGAGGATTTTAATTTCTTTTTAATTTTTTTGTTGGTCCGAGGGAATTTGCTTCCACACTTCACTGTGCTCACTACGACAGCCGGCGTCTGCGTCTGTCAGAAACGAAAACGATTCATCGGTTTTATTGTGAATGGGAGGAATTTATCGAATTGGATTTGGCGGCGCTCTACCGCTCTCTCAGCGAGTTTTTCAGCAGATAGAATGGTCAGTGATGCCACTTTTTTCTATTGCACAGGTGATAAAATGAATCGTCAGATAAAGATCCGCTGAAGTATATTACACGTTCACAATTGTTGTAAAATATTAATGTTTTATTTATTGTTCAAAAAATGAAGAAGCAAAAGGCAACGAGTTTTAAGCTAGCACTTATTGGTCCTAAGGCAGGCAAATAAAATCTACTTAAACCTAAATAACTTAAGCCCGTTAAGCTTGCTTGCATTTCATTAAGATATATACCACAATAAACAACTATGTCCTGCTTCGTGATCTCTGTACGCTTGAATGTGCTTACATCTTAGCCGACTTCCTTTTGTATCACTTTTCTCGAGTACACTTAGCTACACGTAGGTGTGTCAATTCAGGTATTATTCCTCATGCAATGGAGGTTTGAGATCATGCAAGATATGCGTTCCAAAATATTTTAATTATTCAATGTTTATTGCATAGCTCTTCAATTTAAACTGACGAAACAGCTTATGTTTGCCATGATCGAACATAGATCTTCATCTGTCTTTGATAGGAAACTATCGATAGAAGTAATGTTTTCCAGTCGTATGCAGAGTCCTGCTTCATACTCAGTCGCAAGATCGCAAATTTTTGAGAAGCATTTATTGCTGAGCATGATTTTAGAGTAAATAAGCAACGAAGTTTTTTATAAAACAAATACTGTCATAATAACAATACGAAGATCTGATAAAATAAAATGCCCCCACTTTTTGAACACATCCATTATGACATTTGCCTTGTTCTCTTACACAAAATCCGTCCAAAATTACTACAAATATGTCCAAATTCTGTTTGTTTACTTTAAAATCTGCAACATAACGATCTATCGCAGGATTTCCCTAGCGGAATTTCTTGGAACTTTGACAAGTACATAACATTTTGACAGTTCGCGCAAGGAAAAAAATTTGTATAGAAACTTCGAAATTAGATACAAAGTAATTAAATAAATAACATTGTTAATAATCCCCAATATTTTCAATTGATATGAGAGTGTCTCTTGAAAAGAAGTAATTATGTAATAACGTTGCTGCAATATCATTGAGGGCTGAATTTTGCTGATACGAGCGGTTTAAAAGTGAAAGCACACTGTAAATACGTGTAAACGAAAGATAAGTTCTGAGTTTAATTATATATATTTGAGCTAAGCAAAACTCTTTATTTTTTTTTTATTGAACAGTTCATTGAATAAAGTCAACCTACCGTTACTGAATCATTTAGATCTTCATTTTGCTGCAAGGTTCGTATATTTTTCGTCCGTTGGCCAAATTTTGTGAACTAATCGGATTTCCTAGAGTCTAAAGTTCCAGTGCTGGGATTGGAGTTCCACATATTTTGTGTTGACATGGATAGACTTCTGTTGTCAACAGTTGTCGTTAATTTAATGTAATTTTAGGGTAAAAAAAATGTATGTAGGAAGTTTTCATTTTCAATTTGATTCAAATATAGTTTTCCCTGAAAAATAGGGAGCTGCATAATAATAACATAATAATTGAATATAACAAAGCATGCAATTTAATCTTGGTTATTCGGAATTTTTCTTAACGATCTTAAAATTCTGCAATAAATAAAAATCTTGGGTGTGAAATTGCAAATTGCATTGAATTTATGCCCATAATTTTATAATTATCCTATTTCACTTCTGCTTATTTATATAGTTTCGACATTTCCATTCATAAATGTTTGTTTCAACTTTAAATGTTTCGACTTTAATTGAATTAAATTTTCCTCAAATCTCTCTCAAACATACAACTCTTCAAACTACTGCTGGAATGTAAAAGTCGGGGGGCGTTAGTTTTCACGTTGAATCTTGTCAATGGTAAAACATTTTGCACGAATTTGGGGAGATTCAACTGTTGTCAATGAATGATCTTGCAAACTTTTCAAAACAAGCTTAGGGTTTCTAATGTCGCAAATCTCTATTTCGGCATATACAATGAAAAACAATCATACTGTAAAAGAATACACGACAACAAAACACCTGCTTCAAACTGAAGCTTAAGACTAGAAATAGTTGGCACTTTGCCAAGTTTTAAGCACCAGCTGAAGCAGCATTTGTCTGCAATTCTTTTCTCCACTTATTATGAGGACAAATAAGTGGATCCTCTGAATTGCAATATCAATGTCCTGCTTCAGTTGCAGTTAATGCCCTAAAAAGGACATATTCCGGCGCGTTGCGATTTTTTTTCGACACCCATTCCGTATTTATTCCGAGTATTTCGTTATTCATAGCGAACTCGCCTAAAGAAATACAAATTGAATAAAATTCAGATTTTGCAAGGGTTGCGGAAGAACCATAAACGTAATAATTGTTGGCGCGACAGTCCACAGAGGGACCAGGGCCTAGCTTGGTCATCAATTACTCGTGTTGTGCGCGCTTCTGTTCTCCCGCGAGTAGACGGGACCTACAGTTTTTTGCCGACTCCGAACGGCGAAATTTGGAGCTAGAAGCTAGTCATTTTAAAATCACAGGATGATAGACTAAAATAGACAAAAAATATTGCGTAATCCTTAAAAATGCTCAATCCTAGTAAAATAAAGCTATTTTAGATGCAAAATCATCACAGAGCTGTTTACTTTTAGCCTGTTTGTGGCTATGAGCAATTTCGGTGAATATAACCGCTGACTGAAGTGAAAGCCTGGACAAACTTGAAGGACAGGACTTCCCAATACTATAAACGAACAGGATGTTGTCTATCTTAATGCGATACCAACCATCCGTTCGTTGTCTACTCTACTTTACAGAAAGCGCCCTGCAACTCCGGCTCGTCAAGCTTGATGAGAGGCTTTCCAACTACTACAAACGAAAAGGATGTTGTTTATCATAACTTGATGCATATCATCCATTCGCTTTCTAATCTACTTCTAAGCGGAAAGCACCATTCAACCCCGGCTTGACAAGCTTGATGAGGGGCCTTCAAATACCTACTAAGATGGGAAGTATCCTTTATACACTGTGCCCAGCTTTACTCAGTAACTTCGGTGTTATTTCACACGACCAGCTCAAGGCGTTTACAAGCTAAGAGCAAATTTAAGACATCGTAAGTGTGCCGAACTGAAGCAAACACAAACTGAACTGAATCGCCCCTAGTCCAAAAGGCAGTGGAGGCCTAATCGCTTCGTTGGGAGATGGGCTTCATCGGAAGTCTCCGAAGGTAAACATACTGAACCGCATGCTTGTAACCGTTGCAAGATCGTGAACTGCTGACCATTTTAAAACATGCATACACATAACATCGCATTAAAGAAAGACTTGTTGATCGAATCATAAAGAATAGTATGCGACGACGAACGTTGGAAATCCATGGTACGCAAAACAGACAAGCTTGTTTGTCTTTCATAAATCGAACAATTTAAGTGTGAGCAGCCCCATGTCGTTCGCAATCCTGAGCAACCTCTGCGAGTGTTACTTAAACCACAAAATCGAAGCCACAAGCAAACTGGGGGAAAGAACCTTCGACTACTACGAACGGACAGGATGTTGTCCACCTAAACGTGATGCAAATCATCCGTCCGTCCTCTACTCTAATTGAATAGGAAAGCGCTCTGCAACCCTGGCTTGACAAGCTTGATGAGAGACTTTCCGACCACTACAAACGAACCGGAAGTTGTCTATCATAATTCGATGCATATCATCCGTTCGTTTTCTATTCTACTTCTAAAAGGAAAGCACCATTCAACCCCGGCTTGTCAAGCTTGATGAGAGCCCTTCCGACTACAATCAACGGACAGGATGTCGTCTATCTTAATGCGATACACACCATCTGTCCGTTGCCTACTCTACTGTAAAAGGCCTCTGCAACCCCGGCAGGACACGCTTGATGAGAGGCTTTTCGACTACCATGAGCGAAAAAACAGCTCCTAATAGGAAAGCCCTTCAATCCTGGCTTGACAGCTTGATGAAAGATCTTCAACTTATTAAAAGCGAACAATGCACTTCTAAGACAAGAGCCTTTCAACCCCGGCTTGTCAAGCTTGATGAGGGACCTTCCAGCTACAGTAAGCAAATAAAGCGCTTCTAAGAGAAAAGCCTTTCAACCCTGGCTTGTCGAGCTTGATGAGAGACCTTCTTAGATGAAAGCCTTTCAACCCCGGCTTGTCAAGCTTGATGGAAAGTTTTCCAACTACTACGTATAAACGATCAAAGCGCCTCTAAAAAGAAAGCCTTTCAACCCTGGCTTTCCAAGCTTGATGAAAGACCTTTCAACTTATGTCAGCGAACAAAGCGCTTTCAAGAAGAAAGAATTTCAACCCTGGCTGGGTAAGCTCGATGAAGGGCCATATTACTACACAAGCGAACAAAACGCTTCTATGAGGAAAACCTTCCAACCCTGGCATGACAGGCTTGATGAAAGACCTTGTGCCTACTACGAGCGAACAGGGTGTCATCTATAACTTTGTGACGGACATCATCCATTGATCGTCTAATCTTATTCTATGAGGAAGCGCCCGTCGTGTCGGGCTAGTCTGACTCCATTCAGCAACTTCAAACGAAGCGCTGTTGGTGCTGACAAGCTCGAAGGAGAGGACTTCCGACTACGAACGGACGGGGTGTTCAACATCTTAATGTGACGCATTCCACCCGTCCGTTGTCTAAACTTATCCTAAGGGGGAAGTGCTCATCGAGTCCGACTAGTCTGACTCCATTCAGCAACTTCAAACGAAGCGCTATTGGTGCTGACAAGCTCGGAGGAGAGGACTTCCGACTTCGAACGGACGGGGTGTTCAACATCTTAATGTGACGCATTCCACCCGTCCGTTGTCTAAACTTATCCTAAGGGGGAAGTGCCCGTCGAATCCGGCTAGTCTGACTCCATTCACCAACTTCAAACGAAGCGCTGTTGGTGCTGACAAGCTCGGAGGAGAGGACTTCCGACTACGAACGGACGGGGTGTTCAACATCTTAATGTGACGCATTCCACCCGTCCGTTGTCTAAACTTATCCTAAGGGGGAAGTGCCCGTCGAGTCCGGCTAGTCTGACTCCATTCAGCAACTTCAAACGAAGCGCTGTTGGTGCTGACAAGCTCGAAGGAGAGGACTTCCGACTACGAACGGACGGGGTGTTCAACATCTTAATGTGACGTATTCCACCCGTCCGTTGTCTAAACTTATTCTAAGGGGGAAGTGCCCGTCGAGTCCGGCTAGTCTGACTCCATTCACCAACTTCAAACGAAGTGCTGTTGGCGCTGACAGGCTTGGAGGACGAGCCTTCCAACTACTACGACCGAAAGGAATGATGTCCGTCATAATGTTACTTGCACCATCCGTCCGCTGCCTACTCTACATCTACTTGGAAAGTACTCTTCAACCCCAGTTTGTCTTTTGTCGCTAAGCAACTTCGGTGTAATCTCACATGAAGAGCTCAACTAGTAAACGAGTTTGGAGGACTTAACCATGCGCGACCTCGGTCGAAAAGACAAAAGCGGAAGTAGTGACAGGGAAAAAACCTACATGTCCTCAAGACACCTGATATAAGATTTCATGACCAAAATCATCCGTGTTCGACATGTGCATGCATTTAAAATCGTTAAGTGCACCGGCTGCCAGTAATCAACAAAATAAATTTCGCGATGAGCTACCGATTTTCGAAAACGTCGAAAAAAGAGCGTCCATGAACTTACCCGTCGTCGGCGAACGGAATAGAGAGTGGATTTTAGTCGCCTCTTACGACAGGCATGCCTACCTCGGGCATATTCTAACCCCTGCCCGAAGGGGTGCATAACTCGCTCCCGCGCCTAGACTTCCTTATATACTCTAGGAGAGGCCGATCCTTTTGCCTTATATCATTAATAATGCTTGGAGCCTCAAACTTTGTCAAGTCTTGATCGCCACTTGAAGCATCAATATCAATGCTTCACTTGCAGTTAACGTCCTTCTAAGGACATATTCCGGCTCATTGCGTTGCGTTGCAATGTTTTTTCGATATCACCCATTTCGATGGGGATTTCGTTATCGGTTGCGAACCCGCGTGCAGAAATACAAATTAATTAAAAATCAGATTTTATAAGGGTTGCGGAAGAATCAAACAGCTGAGGAGTTATATGCTAAAGGGCAAATGCTCATTTTGAATTTGTTAGGAAAATGAATGTTACAAAAGCAGGCGTATTACTTTCTCTGAAGTAAATTTTAAATGATTCACTTGAGTGATTGTTCAAATAGCCGAACGCGACGCGCCCGCCCTAAAAAGAAAGAAACAAAGCCTGAAAAGAAAAGAGCAGAATCCTACCTAGCCTCAGGACACCTGTTCGGGTCCTGAGGGGTCCCCTACCTAGCCCCAGAGTCAGCTGTTTGCTGCCTTGAGGGGGTTATAAGAAAAAGTATTTGTCGAAAAAGATATATTTGGACATGCATGCCCGATCATGAAAGGATGAAAGACTAACAAAATTATAATATTGATGAATAAATAGACTTACCGGATTTCTTTCATCAGGCATCGAAGCGCCTTACTCTGCCTTGTGGTGTTTTGCATGAATATAGCTTGCACACAATCACTGATATACCTGACATATGAGGCAGTGTCTCAAGCTGGATGCTGGATGCTAAACTGCAACAGGCACAAGTAGTTTAAACTGTATGCGTAATTTCTAGCATAGAATAGGTATGAAAAGACTTCCGACTACAGAGAGGAAAGCAAACATTTCCGAGAAACGAGGAACGTCTTCGAACTCCCATAAAATAAATTAATAGTTTTGGAAGCCGGTCGCACTCACAGAAATGTTAGTCCACTTCCAACTACATTCCCACACGGCGGCAAGGGCTCGCGAACTCCCTTGAGTGAAATCTTTAGTTCTGATAGCACGTCGCACTAATTAATCAAAAGTGAACTAGATGACCGTTCTTCTTAAGTCGAAGATCAAATCACTAGTCCACTCTCTACTTTTAGCCTGTTTGCGGCTATGAGCAATTTCGGTGAATGTAACCCCGAACTGAAGTGAATGCCTGGATAAACTTGAAGGACTTCCCAATACTATGAACGAACAGGATGTTGTCTATCTTAATGCGATACCAACCATCCGTTCGTTGTCTACTCTACTTTAAAGAAAGCACACTGCAACCCCGGCTTGTCAAGCTTGATGAGAGGCTTTCCAACTACTACAAACGAACAGAATATTGGCACAATGTGAAGCATTCATCCGTTTGTAATCTACTCTACATCTAAAAGAGTCCTGCAACCCTGGCCAGTCAAGCTTGATGAGAGGCTTTCCGACTACTACAAACGGACAGGATGTTGTCTATCATAATTTGATGCATATCATCCGTCGTTTTCTAATCTACTTCTAAGAGGAAAGCGCTCTTCAACCCTGGCTTGACCAGCTTGATGAGGAGCTCTCTGGCTACTACAAACGAAATGGATATTTGCAATCACAATGTGAAGTATTCATTTGTTCGTTGTCTACTCTACATCTAAAAGGAAAGCGTCCTACAACCCTGGCTTGACAAGCTTGATGAGTGGCCTTCAAATAACAACTAAGATGGGAAGTGCCCTATAGTATGCCCGGCTCCATTCAGTAACTTCAGGGTTACATGACACGTATAGCCCAAGGCGTCAACAAACTAAAATCAAATTAATGCAACACTACATACAAAGTACAGAGGTAAATGTTACTATTGGAGGCGACTCGCCCGCCGATAAAATGCTTGAAACTTGAGTACCGAACCGACCCGCCCGTAATCCAAAAAAGGCAGTGGGGGCCTAGTCGCTACGTGAAGATGCATGACTTCATCGGAAGTCCACGAAGGTAAGCACGTAACGAACCGCATGCTTGTAACCGGTGCATGATCCTGAAGTGTCGACCATTCTTAACCATGCTTACAATAAAACATAAAAAAAACAACAAAAAAATTAAACAGACATATCGATCGATGGATGGTTATTGAATAGATGAATTGAAAAAACAAAAACGATTTAAGAACCCAAGGGTGCAATAGTACCCGGCGACATGCATTCAAATAAGAGACAAGCGCGGCACAGGCAACGGCTGCCAGCAGCCTGCATCGATGCATCCAGCAACTAGCAACAAGCATCCATGAACCAGCAACTAGCAACAAGCATTCATGAACCAGCATCCAGCATCCAGCATCCACATCAATACAACAAGAGGTACAGCCAGCACCTAGCATTGATGCATACAGCATCCACATCAACACCATTCGGAGTACACGAGTACGCGGGAGCATGAGAAAAAATTCGTAGACGACGAACACCCACGACGTGCACCCTACGACGACCCGCGACAGACTAAACTTGCTCCCGCGCCTAGGCGGCCTTATATACCCTCGGAGAGTCCGATTCCGGAACTCTTAATTTTTCAAAAATTTTTAATATTCAATTTTTTCCCATTGGATTTTTAGATTTTTTGGTGACTTTTTTTTGGAGTGGAATGCATTTTTTGGATATTTAACGGCTGTACGAGAATGCACGGAGATCCGTCTGTGCTACTTTTAAGGATTTTCATCAAATTGGAGCATTTTCCATGATGATTTCTAAGACTTTGTGTTAGTTTGAGTTGTTTTGTAATGTTTTTTGTTGTTGTTCGATTACGGGAACACACCTAATCTGTCGCTGCAGTGCTCAATACTTCTTCTAAATCAAGCAATTGAAGGAGGTATGTACATATGTTTACAAAGATAAAGATGACGATTTATCTTAAGTTTTATTTTTAGTTTATGTCTTCTTCTGGATGTTGATCATTGTTGGGGATAATTTCTCGCTCAGAGAACGTCTTTTTACAGATTAATTATTGACCGGACAAGTCTATCCAGGTCAACACAAAAGATGTACCAATACAATCCCAACACTGGAACATTCGTCTATGGTAAAGGAAACCCAACTAGTTCACAAAATACGGTACACAGATGAAAAATGTACAAACTTTATAGCATATATAATAAAATCCTAAGTGATTCAATAAGTTCGACTTTATTTTCGCATACAAACTACAAGATTTAAAATTTATTACAGATAGACAAAAGATCTTTGATAAATAATGAGGAGCAGTACATCAGCTTGTGTTCCCGGTTAGACTAAGCAAAACGCCTACAACGATCGTCCAACGAAACCAGATAGAGAAATAAATGTTGTACTGTTCATCAAAAAAAAAGAAAAAGTTAAAACGTTTATCTTAACTCAAATATATTTAATTTATTATAATAAAATCTGAACTTATCTTTCGTATACACGTATTTCCCAATGGTTTGCTTACAGTTTTTAAACCGCTTGTATCAGTAATATACAGCCCCCAATGATATGACAGCAATTTTCTTACATTATTACTCCTTTTCCAGAGACACTCTGATATCAACTGAAAATATTGGGGTTGATTAACAATTTTATTTATTTAATTTGCTTTGTATCTAATTTCGAACTTTCCCTACAAAAATCTTCCCGCGCGCGAACTGTCAAAATTTTATGTACTTGTCATAGTTCCAAAAAATTCCGCAGCCACAGTCTTTTATTTTTAATGTAATTCCTGTACCAGAGATAATTGATTCCCCTATCTCTGTCCTGTGCGTTAGCTCGTTCTTCTCTTAGGGGCTATATGTGTGTTTTACATGTTGACCACAAAGCACCTAGGTGATCTGTGATGTTGACAGCAGAAACCAATAAATGGTCTGGTTGACAGTTTTATTTCTGTTGACAGTTATTGAATTCAAAACATCTGCTACGAAGTTTCACTGTTTGCTTAAAAATATAAATAATATTTCACAAACTGATTTAGATTGTATATTAATCTTTTCAGACGGCACGATATGCGAAATCATACTGTCTAAAGAGTGAAAGTGCTTTAAGATGAGACGATCTTCTGCCCCATCCATGAAGGGCATAAATCCCCGCAACATTGGATCAAATCAGAAGTCCTACAAAATAAAGCAACCCGAACAAAATGAAGAAGTAAGTTCTTCAACGTCGTCTGTCACAGGAAAAGAAAACGAACACAAACACATCAATCAAACCATTTACAACATAGTCTGGAGGAAGATAACCACGAAGAAACACAAAACCTGGGAAGGTGACGGATCTCTCGAAGTAAGAAGTAACGTCTGTCTCCTCAAAAGTGAAACCGGTCAATTTTTGGGTTCAACGAACAATTTAAAGCCCGAAGAACTGGTGGAAGGCTCTATTCTTGTCATAGGCGGAAAGGAAGTCGAAATTCAAGGAATGGTCAAAGATTTCAAGCAGTTCTATGCTAATAGAAAGTTGTTGCAAGGATCCAAAGAATGGGGTGAGCCCGACGAGAAGAAGAGGAAGTCATCGCACAGCGTTTTCTTTCCCATGCTGCATTTGACTGCACCAAAGATGTCAAAAAATATTCATCGGAGGTCTACCCCGAAGGAGGAACCTCGTGTTGAACCATTGATCATGCCGAATCCGTTGGATGAAAGAAAGTTTAATAAACTCAACCGCCCTGTTTACGAAGTTCATGTCGCTCCATCTCTCGTTCAGCATTTGCGTCCTCATCAGAGGGTGGGCATTTGCTTTCTTTACGAGTGCGTCATGGGTTTCAAAACTCCAGATTCCTACGGATGCATTCTGGCAGATGAGATGGGTTTGGGAAAAACCCTTCAATGTCTTGCACTGTGTCACACTTTACTAAAACAGGGCCCATTTGGTGGAGACCGTGTTTTGCAAAGAGTTTTAATTGTTTCTCCAAGCAGTCTCACGTCGAACTGGAACAACGAAATCAATAAATGGCTGAAGAACGAGAGAATGTATGCGTTTGTCGTCGATGCTAAGCATAAGTTGACTCAGTTCTCGCATCAGGCGCATATTCCCTTTGTGATAGTGTCCTACGAGATGTTCCTTGCTCACTTGGAATCATTTCGAGCGTTGGACTTTGATTTGGTCATCTGTGATGAAGGTCACCGTCTCAAGAACAGTGCCACAAAAGTTTCGATAGCACTGCAGGAGCTCAACATCCAAAGGCGAATTATTTTGACGGGAACACCAATCCAAAATGATTTGCAGGAATTTTTCGCACTTGTGGACTTTGTAAATCCTGGCATTCTCGGGAGCTATCAAGAATTTAAAAAGGATTTCGAGAACCCTATTGTTCGAAGTCAGGCTCAAGATGCCGACGAAGATATAAAACGGGAGGGCTTAGAAAAGTCTGAGCAGCTCAAAGCTATTTCCAACAACTTCCTATTGAGAAGAACTCAGTCAATTAACAGACAATATCTCCCAAAAAAGAGAGAGTACTTAGTCTTTGTAAAACCCTCTGAACTACAGCAGTTCCTCCTGGTCAGAGCTCTTGAGCTGTGGGAGTCGCAAAGGGATGATATCCTCAAAAGCCTGAGCCCCCTTCAAATAATAACCATCCTTAAGAAGATTTGCAACCACCCATCCTTAATTGCACGTTCTAAGACGCCTAACATGTTTACGAAGAACCTGGAGAAATTCCTTCCAGACTGGGAGCAGATGGGACCATTCGACTCTGGTAAGCTTGAAGTCGTCCAGAATATGCTAACAGAAATTTTGTCATCGGATGAACGAGCGGTTGTCGTCTCGAATCACACCAAAACACTCGATATGCTGCAGGGCCTGTGCGATTTTCTTAATTTGGAAGTATGTCGTCTTGACGGATCAACGCCCGCTTCTGAACGGAACTCGATAGTTGGCAAGTTTAATGAGGAATCTTCAGACGCTAAGGTGTTTCTGCTCAGTGCCAAGGCAGGAGGAGTCGGACTAAATTTGTGCGGTGCATCACGATTGATTCTGTACGACAACGACTGGAATCCAGCAACGGACCAACAGGCGATGTCAAGAATTTGGAGAGACGGACAGAAGAGGGACGTGAAAATCTATCGACTGATAACGGTGGGAACTCTTGAAGAGAAGGTCTTTCAACGGCAGATCGCGAAAACAACACTCGGCGGAAGTGTAATCCAAGGGGAAGGTGCTGGTTCCTTCGGAAGTGATTTGTCAGTGAGATTTTCTGCAGACGAACTTACAGACTTGTTTACTACGCCCAATGATTTCGAGAGTTGTATGACCCATGAAAATCTGCATTGCGAATGCGGCCTCAATGGAGATCGGGGAGAGCAGGTCTCAAGTGCAAGCACCGGGGAAACCCCTGGGATAGATGAGCTGGTAAAATGGGAACACTATGGTAGACCATTTCCTGACAAAATACTGGAGGTAGGTTGAGATGCTTATGTCAAAATTATTGTCTTCAGAAATTATTTTCAGGAAGCAATGCTTTCAACGTCATCGGAGATTATATCGTTTGTATTTACTCATCAGACGGAAAGATGATCTGAATGTTTATCTACAGCGAAGGAACACATGTTTCAGTAGTTAGATTATTTATGAATTTGATATGGTACACGTAGGTTTTTGTTAAGCGATCGTGTATTATTTTCTGTTTACGAATAATTCTTACAAATTTCCAATAAATATAACGTAATAAATGTCATAAGAAACATTTGCGATTGACATGTATTTAAGAAGCAAAAAAAATCTAGTCATCACTCTCCAACGAGATATTGCTTCCGAATCTTTGATACAGATGCGCTTTGAGCTCGGCCATCTCAGCCTTTATTTCGTTGCTCTTCTTTTCAATTACTTTAACTTCGAGTTGGATTTTTTCTTTCGCTTCCGCAAGGAGTTCCTGCAACGACAATTGTTTGAGTGGACAATTTAGGAATTCATTCCACAAACTTACCTGAGTTCTAGAGAGATTATGTGATAGGAAGACTTCACCAAACAAAAACGGAATCATCTCATCCTCATCGAAGAGCTCTATTTCGTCGCTGGCCTCTTCAAGGCTCTTTAACTCATTTGTTCTTTGTTCCAATTCAGCTTTAAGGTCATCCATTCGGGCGTTGTGTTTGGCAAAACGATTGATTTTTTGTTGATCCTCGAATGAGATGTGCACATCATCCTGTGATGAGGTTATATATAAACAATGCAATGGATGATTATTTTGTAAATATAACTTGTTGCAAGTTAAAATTAACTTACAGCTTGAAGATTTGCGACTTTTGCGGCCATAATTGAGGAGATTAATTCTGAATTTTTATTGAAAATCAACACAGATGACAAATTTTTGTGAGTCCGGACGGCGAGGAACTTGAAAATGTCATTTGAAAATCGAAATGTCAAAACATATGTGCAGAGACGCCAACTTAACGCAGTTGTGTTCAAAATTTCTTTCTAATGCATGGCAATGATACTTTTGAAAGCCATATTTTTCATTCTGGAATTTCGGTTAAAGTTTAAAGCTATTTAAAAGGCTGTTTTTCTCTAAATTTTTTTTGGGTTAGAATTAAGTGGGGGTTAATACACATTTTAAGTTTTGTTAGATTGAATTAAATGCATGCTTTGTAAATGAAAACTGTCACCGCAATGAACTGTTAGATAAGTTTAAATAATGTTTATTTAAACTATCTTTTATTTAGTTTTGTGTCCTGTTGAGTGAAACTTTAATAATAATTGTTGTTGGAGCGACAGCCCACAGGGGATCAGGGTCTGGCTTGCTCATCAACTACTCGTGTTGTGCGCGGTACTGTTCTTTAACGAGTAGAAGGGACCTACAGGGACAGTTTTTTGGAGACTCCGAACGGCGAAGTTTAAGAAGCTTTCTTAGACAGTTATTGCTCTTTGAGTGTTGTCAGCAGCTCGAAAGAGGTTGTGCCGAGTAAAATTCGATTTGTTTAACCGGGAATCGAACCTAGACACTTCGGCGTGTGAACGTCGTACTCTACCCAGTACGCCGCGGCGGCCACAAAGCAAATTTGATGGTTCTTAAATAATTTTAAGTTTGTACTTTGTCTTTCTGTATTGTAGTGAAGACAAATTTTTGTAAATTTTTTACCACCACAGAAATAAAATGAGCGGACAATTTTCGGAACTACAAGTCGAGTTAGTCGGTCTACATATGTTATTTATGTTTACACGATTATTTTCATCTAACCCCTACAAATCGTAAAGTGCTTCAGCTATTGTCTGCAGCAAATAATAATTTATTTATAAATTCTTTAATGTAAAACTTATAATAATAAAAATAAAAAGAAATTTGAGAAAGTTTTTCGTAGGCAACAAATAATTTTTGACTTTCGTGCGCAATTGGGAAATGTTCTATTGAGGAGTTGCACATGTGCTGTTCTGCGAATGGTCTTTGTAGTCAACAAAAGTTTCCTGGCGATCATCGTCAGTTCTTTTTTTCCTTGGGCTCTACAACCTGAAGTGAATTTGTCACTCTTTCGAATTTCCTTGAAGAGGACAGCAATCACAAAAGGTCTGTTCCAATTCATTTGTGTACAGAAATTCGTAGTTGAGTAGTTTGGGTAAAAATCGCTCCTGCAGAAACTCTCTCTTCAGAAACTTGTGAAACGACTTTTCGTAAAAATTCATAAATAATTATCAGATAAACGAAATGTTAGAGTTTTTTTTTATTTTCGATTAAACAACCGTCTGCTACCCACAGATTTTTTTTGGCGGCACTTCGTAGGGAGGGGAAATATTTTGCTTTCTCATGAGCACTTTTTTCTACGAAAAAATCAGAAAATGGAACGCCGGTTCGGTGTTTTTCGGACAAATTCGTAGACATTCGTAGCAATTCAGAGCAATTGGAACGGACCTAATGTTTCTGTTCGTGGCGTAGTGGGTAGAGTGCAACACACTCTACCCACACGCCGAGGTTCTAGGTTTGATTCCCGGCTGAACACCCAACATTTTTTTCGGCACCACCTCTTTCGAGCTGCTGACAACACTCAAAGAGTAATAACTGTCTAAGAAAGCTTCTCAAATTTCGCCCTTCGGAGTCGACAAAAAACTGTAGGTCCCTTCTACTCATGAGAGAACAGTAGCGCGCACAACACGAGTAGTTGATGAGCAAGCTAGGCCCTGGTCCCCTTTTGGACTGTAGCGCCAACAATTATTATTGATAAGAAAGTAAAAACATTTTATTCAAAGTATTGGCCATTATTTTCAACGCATTTTGACCACCTTTCTGGCAATTTGTGAATACCACGCCGATAAAATTGTTGGTCTTTTAAAGCAAACCAATCAGACGCACAATTTTCGACCTCCTCGTAGGAATCAAAGTGCGGCTCAGCCAATGCGTGTCCCATCGATGAAAACAAATGGTAGTCGGAAGGAGCCAAGTCTGGTGAATACGGCGGGTGGGGTAGCTGCTCCCAGCCAAGTGTTTTGATTGTATCCTGAACTGGTTTTGCTTTGTGTGCAGGTACATTGTCATGGAGCAAAATTACCTTGTCGTGTCTTCTGGCCCATTCTGGTCGTTTCTCGGTCAATGCATGGTTGAAATTGATCATTTGTTGTCGGTAGCGATCAGTATTAACGGTTTCACCAGGTTTTAGGAGCTCGTGGTACAGCACACCTTTCTGGTCCCAGCAAACACACAGAATTGTCTTCTTGCCGAATCGATCTGGTTTTGCAGTCGATGTTGATGGTTATCCTAGATTAACCCATGATTTTTTCCGACTAGGATTCTTAAAATAGATCCATTTTTCACTTCCAGTAACAATCCGATGCAAAACCGATTTTCTTTCGTGTCTTTGAAGCAAAATTTCACAAGTGTTTTTTCGGTTTTCCATCTGTCTTTCATTCAATTCATGTGGCACCCATTTTCCACACTTTTGAATCTTCTTATAGCTTTTAAACGGTCAGAAATTGTTTGTTGTGCTACATTTATCATTGCTGCCATTTGCTTTTGACTCAAAGTGTCATCTCCATCCAATATCGTTTGCAATTCGGCGTCTTCAAGCTTTTTTGGTGGTCTTCCGCGTTCTTCGTTTCTCACATCAAAATCATTATTTCTGAACCGTTGAAACCATCTTTTGCATGTTGCTTCTGATAGAGCATGATCACCATATGCCTCGACAAGCATTCGATGCGACTCTGCAGTACTTTTATTCAAATGAAAACAAAAAATTAATGCTTTCCGCAAATCATCACTTTCTGGTACAAAATTCGACATTTTTAACACGATGAAAAAAATATGATGTCTGTTCAATGACATGATGATGTATCATTTCACAGATGTCATTGCAAACAAAAAAAAAAATAAGGGCTCGTTCACAACAAATGTTCCCTATCGAGACATTTGTATCTTGGAGCTCACTTCTTACCGGTATACCTGTAGTTGATATTTTTTCTGAACCTCATTATTGCTTTCTGCAAATATCGGTTTATTTCCATTAAGGGATTTTTAATTTTCTTTTTACCGGCATCATCATCATGTTTATACCCTTCGTTTTATTCGAAATATTAAGCCTGGTGTTGCATGTGGCCCCGATTGTTCAATTTCAAACTGCTTAATCCCCTCTATCTTTGCTTTTGTTATTACAATTCTTTTCTACATCGCCCTGATTTACTGCCAATATGCATACTCACACTTTCAATGACATTTTTGAGTGAATTTGCGCAGAAGCTGTGGACGCGGATTCATCCCTTTTGTTCCACAAAAACCCTTTACATCCAGAAATGCAGCAAAATAACTAAATATTACCATATTAAGGGATACGAGGCAACATAATTGTGAAGATTTGTGTATTGTGTATTCTCATAAGTAGCCTTAATTTTTCTGATTTTTATGCGTTCTCCAAAATACTGTAAGCAGCATAATGAAGCTCAAAACGAACATGTTGAACATGTATACTGTCGGTATCGATATTTTCTTAGTTTTATGTTATTTTATTATTTCAAAAATCAGGAAGTCAAGGTAACAAAGACACCTAGGTGTAGCTTATTTCTCGAGCCCCTTTCAATGCTGCCCAATTTTTTTTTATCAAAAACATGCCCTTGACTGATACCAAGGGTACGTAGTTCTTTTGAACTTCCTTGAAGAAGACCCTTTTGTGAGTTTGTGTGTTTTGCTCTAAAGTCAATTTTTACTAAACCTTACGGATGTGACAAACATTTCCCAGTAAATTTCAATAAATAATCGATTTAGATAATTCTTCCGAGCAGTCGTACTCTCGCTCGTGCTGGTACAGAGGACTTACGTGATGGAAATACTCACAAAATTTTGGTCCTAACAATTTGTTCAACACAAAGATCCACAAAATAACTCAAAAATATCTTCTTTCAAATGAGTAACGCTTGATATTTGTTCTCCAAAACGCGTCGTCTATCACATTTGTATGTGCAAACTTGTTTCAACTTGGATCTAGATACGCCGCATCACAAATCTTCTGAAAATGTTTCGCATTTAGAATTGTCAAGCAGCAAAACTTTTGCTATTTTTTATCTGTCGATTTTGGTTTGGATGTGAAATCACAGCAGTCCATTGGCAGGTCACATTTCACTTGCAGTTCATAGTGATTCCCCCCATCTCATTCAAATTTTTTTTTCAGACACATCTGAGTTTCTAGTTTGCTTTCCATTTTGCGATTTATTAAATTCAATGATGGTTTTAACGTTATTTTATTGTTAAAATTATTTTTTTTTGATTTGCATTGGAATCAAAACCGTTACGGCAATAGTTGAACGATTAGTGCAGAAGCCATTGGAACGGTTCTCCGCTTTAGTTTTGTTTTATTCTGTATACCTCTCGTAGCCCTTTAAATTGAGTCAATGCTTTTAGGGACTAGCTAATCAACAGACAATAACCATCATGTCGTAAAGTTCACAATTATTTATTCTTCTCACTCAGTCTCTTCAAATTAGTTTTACTTTTCAAACTTCTGTTTCAGAGGTACTAAGAATTATAGGTATTATTAGCAATTCCTGCATTTCTGGTTTCTAATGCAAGAAGGATGAGGGTGCTTGATGGTATGATTTCTGCCGGTTGAATTAAGAGTTTTGATCATAGCATTTTCGAATGACCAAACTAACATCGGTAGCTAAAGTAAGGGATACTGAATCATATTTCTTCCAAAACGTTGTTTTTGAGGCTTATTTGCACAGGGTAGATAACCACCTTTATTACTTTAACCTTTAATTGTAACAATGTTTAATGTGTAGAGGGAGAACGATTTCGATGAGACAGAAAGGCGTGGCAGCCGTGGCGTAGTGTGCGACGCTCACACGTCAAAGAATCCAGGTTCGATTCCTGGCTGAACACCTGAAATTTCCCACGCCACCACCTCTTTCGAGCTGCTGACAACACACAAAGAGTAATAACTGTCTTAGAAGCTTCCCAAATTTCGCCGTTCGAAGTCGGCAAAAAACTGTAGGTCCCTTCTACTCGTGAGAGTAATAACTGTCTAAGAAGCTTCTCAAATTTCGCGGTTCGGAGTCGGGAAACAACTGTAGGTTCCTTCTACTCGTGAGACAACAGTAGCGCGCACAGCACGAGTAGTTGATGAGCAAGCTAGGTCCTGGTCCCCTGTGGAGCGTCGCGCAAAACAATTATTATTATTAGAAAGACTTGATCATTTGTTCTTCGCTGAACCTTCGCTTATGTTACATTTTTTTCACTCATCATAACTCGAGCGAAGCTGTCTGCTTAGCTCAATAGTAAATCTTTTATGATTAAACCCTTCTCACAATATGTGTGTTCCAGTCATTTCTGCAATGAAGTCTGTCATTTGCTAAGGAGAAGTGTCCAATCGGAATAGATGTGTTCCCGCAAACGGAATAAACAATATGTGTTCCCATACTCGAAACAAACAACACAAAATAGTGCAAAACAACACAAACTAACTCAAAGTCTGTTCCCGTATACCAAAAAATGGGTTCTACGTCAAATGAGTGCTCTCTCGGGAGAGTAAAATGTTTCCCCACCCTGCCAATTTTATCTCAAGAAATTTTCGTGGGTAGGTTAAAATGGCCAGAATGGGGAAATATTGTACCATCTCTCGTCCCCGCTCATAATAAATATTCATTTTTAAGTGTACCGGGGCAAACTTTCGTCGATGTTTTGTCTTGTAAATTTTTGTCTTGTTTGCTTTTCAAATATAGGAACACAGCTAATATGAGACAGTCACGAATTGATTTTACGTCAGTGCTGAGTCCTGCCATTGCAAGAGATACCTGTTGACAGTCCTTCCAAGTTAAGAAAAAAAAAAAAATAAAGAATATGAAAGTTCACTGGGTGATGGTTAACACTTTGGTTAATCGAAGCCCTGGAGATCTAACTTGAGATAAGTAATAAGAAATCGAAAGACTGTATAGAAAATGTTTGTCTCTTAAAATAATATTTGTAAAAATATTCTTCATTCAATGGGAATGTAACTAAGCTAAAGGACCACTTGTCCTTCATGTTGGCAAATGCCTTGCTTTTTTGATCTCGTATCGATGCTGAGTCGCACATGACTCATGCTGAGTGCAATATTGTTCAAGTGCACAATTTAACAGTGGGCATGAGACGACCTTGACTAAAGTGGTGCACACAAGTGGAGAAGGACCTCAACCAACTTGGAATGCGCAACTGGAGACAGCTGGCGAAAGATCGTGCTGGCTGGAGAGGCATGTTGGTTGAGGCCCAGGTCCACCCCGGACTGTAGCGCCACAAGAAGAAGAAGAAGATGAGAGATTCAGGCAAACAACGAAAGTTGCTTGTCCAAACTCAGTTATGAGGATTTCTTTCGTTTGCCACTACAGCCGGGGTAAACCTGGGTCACAACCAACATGCCTCTCCAGGAAGCTAGCTCGCTAACTCTGCATTTGAAAATTTCCACTGCAAACAAATTTCAAAGCAAAATTTAAATCGTTTTAATGACAACACAATAATTGATTTTATTTCAATTTAGAGCTCTTAACTTTTACAAAAAGATATTTTGGATTTTTATCTGTCTATGTGCTCCTGACTTGAAGTCTTTCAGTCTTTATTGATAACCTTTTTATGAACGCTCCCTCATAGTCCTTCCATTACCGCCAAAACGGCTGTCACACTCGTGTAGAGCACAGTTCTGTTCGTCAAGAGTCAATTTCTTTCATCATAATCAAGTAAAGTCGCCTTTTTATCTTGCTGACGGAAGGACATTTAAATAAAAATTTCATTGCCATCACTCAAATCACATGTTTGACCACCTCCTACGAGTCACGTCTTGCATTATTGTTGCTGACCGTTAGATTGATTATCTGCCTATCCACAGAAAGTCATATGACTGTCGCGTTGTCCACCGGCAAGAAAGTTCAGTAGCACCAGGACGGACCGTCACAAAAGAAAAAAAAATCCCAAGACGAATTCAACTGATTCTTTCTTCCCTCCCATTCGACGTTAATTTCCAATATTTTTTTTTTCCTTTTCAATTAAATTGCGGGTTGCTGGGAAGTGAGTGCATTCACTGAACGGCACGGCAAAACTGGGTTCGTCCAATCAACTGTGGAACAATCTGAAATAATTCGTAATGCATCGTTAGAGGAGAAATCACTGGAGTAGCGAAAATAAAAATTTAAATTATTACCTGTAGTTTGTCGTAATAGTTTGATTTCCTTTGAAAAAAGTAGATATCACCATTGCCCTCATTAGCCAAGAAAACTAAGCCTTATTGCACGTCATTAGGTGGGAATTAAGGCGATGAAGTGGAGTAGAGAAGTTGCGAGATGAAAATGCAATCTATCAAACAGTGACGTTTTCTTGTCGTTTTTTGTGCGGGCAAATTGTAACACTTATTTCTGTCATTTGCGTTAAGTGCAATCGATTGTGCTTATGCAATATACGCAATGCATTCCACTTGAAATGTGCAGAGGAATTGACAGGCGGTTAAATAAAAGTTAACGTCTACAGAGCGAGGTCCATTGAAAAGGACGAAAACCCTAAATCAAATAATTTTGTTTTTATTTTTATTTTTATATTTTTTTTTTTGAAAAGACAGAAAATATAACACAAAAGATTACTTCTTCCCACCTCTTTGTTCACTTTTAAAAATGAAGAAAATGAATGAAAATATGAAGAATCTTGATGGCTTCGTCAATAGACAGAATTGTCGCCTTTGGGGCGAGGAAAATCCTCGAGTGATTCACAAGAAGCAAATGCATCCTCAACGTGTCACTGTGTGGTGTTGATTTTGGGCTGGAGAAATCATTGAACCTTAAATACCGGAAAATCAGTTTGGCTTCAGGGCAGGGCACGGCACCATTCATGCCGCGTAAAAACTCGTTTCCGACATTCAGTGGAATAGAAATAAGACACATTGCACAGGAGCCTGCTTGATTGACATGGAAAAGGCATCCAACACTGTAAAGCCCCAACATTCATAAAACATTGCTATATATGATCTATGACATGGTAAAAGGTAGGAAGTTCGTTGTGAAAAATGGCAACGAAATTTCCACAACAGTATTCCATATAAAAAATGGGTTGCAACAGGGGGCAGTGAGTTCGCCGATCTTTTTCACTATATTCACCAGCGATCTTATAGGTTCTATGCCTAACATAATAGAGTTTGCCGATGATCTAATCGCGTACAGATCAGGTCCGAAGGTAGAAGAAATAAACGGTTTGTTGCAGAGTGACTTCGATACGGTTCAAACATTTTGCGAAGACTAGAAGTTGAAAATCAACTACCAAAAGTATGAAACTATCATTTTCAGAACCCCGTTGTCCAAAGGACACGAAAAGAACTGGCGCAAGTTCGGCATAGCTGACCGTCTTTGACGGACGCTAACCGTGAAAAATGTAGTAAGATATCTACGAGTAGGTAGTTGGTTAGACTAGTATCTATATGGCGATATCCATGTAGATACAGCTCTGACCAGAGCTAAGAAAGAGGACTATGGCAAGAGGACTATTTTACAGCAATCAACTTGACTCCAGAGTGAAGGTAATCTGCTCCATGGCCCTCATCCGGCCAATAATGGCATATGATTGTCCTGTGTGGTTCAACGTGAGTCCTTCCCAAATGGAAAAGATGAGGGTGTTCGAGAAGCGGTGCCTTCGGACCTGTCCTCGCTTATATCCAACACCAGAATCTCAGTACAACGAGGCAAACCTTATAAGGATAGACAATTTTATGAGGGTTGGCTTTTATATTTCGGGATTAGAGAACAAAAACAAATATTAATCATCGAAAATAGCTTTATTGTTCTTCAAAATATTCCCTATTAAGATGTATACACTTTTGCATGCGTTTGAACCAATTGTCGAAGCACTTTTGTCACTCTGATTGAGGTGTCTCCAAAACATGCATTCTGAATGCATCAACCGCTTCTTCAAATGTCGAAAAACATTGACCACTCATTTTATTTTTTACGTACGGGAATAAAAAGAAGTCATTCGCTGCCAGGTGTCAGGACTATATGGCGGATGACTCATCAAATCGATGTTTTAAGTGCTCCAAAATGCAGTTGTTTGAGCCGATGTGTGAGAGTTCAGCTTGTCGTGGTGAAGAGTGAACCGTCTTCGGCGGTTGGTTTTCCTGATTTCTTGGAGGACAACTGGCAAACAAATGGTTGTGTACCACTCAGAATTGACTGTTCTGCGTTGTTCTAGTGGTACAGTTGCGACATGTCCAGTTTTTCCGAAAAAACAGGCGACCATTTGCTTGGAAGTGCTTCGAGCGCGAGCAACTTTTGTTGGATTTGGCTCAATTTGAAACACCCATACACTCGACTGCTGTTTACTTTCGGGCTCATACGCGTAAATTCACGATTCACCTGTCACGATGGCATAAACGTGTTTCGAAGCACTGCGATCGTATTTTTGGAGCATTTCTTTCGACCAATGGACACGAGCCTTTTTTTGAGCGATTAACAAATTGTGTGGGATCCAACGCAAAAAAAGTTTATTGACGATCAAATGCAATATTGAATGTATGCTGGTCCCACTAATGGCTGAGATTGTCTCAATCTCACGATAGGTCACATGACGATTCAGCAGTATCAGTTGGCGCACAGCGTCAATGGTTTCCGGAACAACAATTGATTTTGGGCGACCTTCACAAAATTCGTCTTTTGGAGTGATCTACGACCTCGGTTCAATTCACCATACCATCGATAACCACTGGTCCTTGATGGAGTTTCAACGCCAAAAATTGAATTAAGTTCATCCATGCACTATTGTTGAGTTAATTCACGTCGAAAGTTGTAAAAAATAATCGCACGAAAATTATCACGATTTAATTCCATTTTTTTAGCGAGATGAATCTTTTAAGATACTGTAAACAACACAAATAGCGCTCGTATGTCAAAACCTTCTGAGTACGTATAACCTCAAAAGTGTCAAACCTTCCAATAGAGCTGGCAGTTGCCAGATTGCAACACTAGTTAATTCGGAGTCACACTACTCGTGCAATAGCTTGAACCAACAGTTTGATCTTTGTTCCTTACTACCCAAATTAAATGTACCATGAAAGGGTACGTCTTAACGGCTTCATTCCGCCTGAAGCTTTTCTTTAGTTGGATTCGAAAGGCCTGGTACAGGATAGGTAAGGCTGCCCTATCATCTTCCACTACGCACGGCGAACAGTAGAAAGGCAACTCCAATACGAGCCGGACGTTGCTCGCAGCCACGAGGATCTCCCACGGTTTAGTAGAGCGATTTCTGACCGCGATAGAGCAGTTCCTGCCAAAGAACGGCATTTTTACTGGTGGTTGCACCAAAACTAGCTTTTAATGCCGCTAGCTTCGTAAGGTGAAAACGGGATAGTTATGTCATTGGATTTGATTGATAGTTTTTAGGCATTTTACAAAAATAAAAAAAAAGATAAAATGAAAAAGAATAATAAACAAAAATACAAAAAAAGGAAAAATTAAAAATAGAAAAACAGACAACACAAAAACCAGAAAAAAAAAAACAAAACAAAAATAAATAAAGATGGTGCGCCATGACATATTAGATATATATGTATGTAAATCATATAAATAACACCTACGTCCCGGTGCCTGAGTCTGCATCATATTGCGGGCATAGTTAAGCTTAATGTAAATAATTAAGTTGGAATAGGCTTAGATGTAAGTTACTGGTACTTAGTTTTAATTTTAGCATAGGTTTTACTCTTAGTATTAAGTTAAGTCAAGTTAAGTTTAGTTAAGAATATTGTCCCCATTTTTTTTAAGTTTCTTGGGGGAAAATTAAACACAAAATTAGGATAATCAAAACAAAAAATTGAATTAAAGAAGCCGAAAGGCAAAAACAATATAAACTTAGGTTAGCGTAGAGTACTTGTAAGAAGTTAGTAAGTTAGAATTAAGATCACTAGATTAGATAGGTAAGCTAGTTTAAGTATTTTTGTCTAGTATTTAAGAAACAATTATACCAGGTATACCGGTATGAAATTACGTTTTTCGTTGAAATAAAACACTAATTATTAATGGGAAAGTAAAAACATTTTATTCAAAGTATTGACCATTGTTTTCTACACATTTTGACCACCTTTCTGGCAATTTGTGAATACCACACTAATAAAATTGTTCGTCTTTTAAAGCAAACCAATCAGACACCCAATTTTCGACCTCCTCGTAGGAATCAAAGTGCTGCACAGCCAATCCGTGTTCCATCGATGAAAACAAATGGTAGTCGGAGGGCTGCTCCCAGCCAAGTGTTTCGGTATCCTGAACCGGTTTTGCTTTGTGTGCAGGTGCATTGTCATGGAGCAAACTTACCTTGCCGTGTCTTCTGGCCCATTCTGGTCGTTTCCCGATCAATGCATGGTTCAAATTGATCATTTGTTGTCGGTAGCGATCAGTATTAACGGTTTCACCAGGTTTTAGGAGCTCGTGGTAAAGCACCCCTTTCTGGTCCCACCAAACACACAGCATTGTCTTCTTGCCGAATCGATATGGTTTCGCAGTCGATGTTGATGGTTGTCGAAGATTAACCCAGGATTTTTTCCGTTTAGGATTCTTAAAATAAATCCATTTTTCATCGCCAGTAACAATCCGATGCAAAGCCGATTTTCTTTCGTGTCTTTGAAGCAAAATTTCACACGTGTTTTTTCGGTTTTCCATCTGTCCTTCATTCAATTCATGTGGCACCCATTTTCCACACTTTTGAATCTTCCCATAGCTTTTAAACGATCAGAAATTGTTTGTTGTGCAACATTTAACATTGCTGCCATTTGCTTTTGACTCAAAGTGTCATCTCCATCCAATGTCGTTTGCAATTCGGCGTCTTCAAACTTTTTTGGTGGTCTTCCACGTTCTTCATTTCTCACATCAAAATCATTATTTCTGAACAGTTGAAACCATCTTTTGCATGCTGCTTCTGATAGAGCATGATCACCATATATCTCGACAAGCATTCGATGCGACTCTGCAGCACTTTTCTTCAAATGAAAACAAAAAATTAATGCTTTCCGCAAATCATCACTTTCTGGCACAAAATTCGACATTTTTAACACTATGAAAAAAATATGATGTCTGTTCAATGACATGATGATGTATCATTTCACAGATGTCATTGCAAACAAACAAACAAAAAAAGTAAGGGGTCGTTCACAACAAATGTTCCCTGTCGAGACATTTGTATCTTGACGCTCACTTCATACCGGTATATCTAAATACATAAATGAATAAAAAAATGCATTAAAACAAAAAAAAACATTTATGTAGCCGGTATAACGACTGGTCCATCAGCATGTACCTCTTGCACACTTCTTGATTCGTGGTGGACTTGTTATTAGAAACTAGCTTTGTTTTCGGAACTTGAACGTTTCTTCACACATGACGGGAGGCAATTTGAAATATGACTAATATGACTACTCCTCCAGCGAAGCTTAAGATTTCCATGTCCGAAGTATTAGAGCTGAGGTTTGTTTAAAAATAAAAAAAACATTATCTTTTATCGCTGTGGGTAAAGTGCATTTACAAATATGGTGTTCCAAGCTGTTGCTCATCACCGATGGAGACGCTCAATCACTTCTGTAGACACGAAGCAAACACAATCCCTGAGCAATGTAACCAACCCATCAGCATATCCACCTTATAAATCAAACTTGTTCATCTGATCTGCCAAAGTCTTCCTGATTGCATTAAGCGCCCCGTCTGACTATATTGATTCAACCGCCAGCAGTCATCACATTCAAATAGAGGAAATCGACTCATGCAGAAATTGCAAGTGCCGTGACCATAAGCCTGTACATGACTGCTGCACATGACTCCGTAGTATATATAAAAAAAAACACTGAATACGATCTGTCCATGCAATTCTATTAATTCTCGGCAATGATTTGGCGTTATGCAAGCCGTGTCCAATAGACCTTAAACGATGGGAGACCTGACGACGAAACAATGAAACTTTTCACACAAAACTCCATGTCAAGAGCGCTCAGACTGGAGAAGCTCCCACTTCAACTTTCGTCCCACAGAGTAGAATGTTTTTTTTATTATCTTACGGCGAGCAATTACTTTCCAGCCACGAATAGAGGAATAGGAAAACCTTGCGTCTATAACGAACTTGCCAGCTCTGAGGTGGCTGTTTATATGTGCAGTTCTGGTTGAGTTGGCCAGCGCTAGGGTCGTTTATTGGATTTCTGCGCCCTGTCTTCCGCAATTTCATGGGCAAATGAATACTTTGGAGTGGAGCCCTTCCTTGCCAGTTTCAAACGTATGCTGTGACTGACGGCCCTAATCTCCCTCTCTCTCTCTGTTTTCTTAAAATTTCTTTGTGTTTCAAGTCATTTGGAATTGTGCTGCAGCAGGGAGAGGGACTTTCTTCTTTGCCATTCAATCAAACGCAGTTTAATTACGATATCTCTCAGTTTTATGGGTGCATTTGTGCCTGACAGATAATCCAAGTATCTCTCTCTTTCGTATATAAACCTGTTATTCACCTTAAACCGTGAAAATCGTGATTCGTGCACGCCACTGCAGCGAGACCAACCGCCAGGAATGATGTCGAACATCAGGAATTAAATGAAAATTATCGAAAGCAGCGCTGAAGCTGTCACGCTCGGCTTTTACGCTGCAGTGGCATGCATGCCATGCAACAAGTCAACTAGCACTGGAACTCTTTGGCCATGAATGTGGCGGAGTACTTAATTGTTGTGTAGTCATTGGCATTTCGAAAAATGGAACATAAACGTTCGAGTGTAGAGAATTGCTTTTCGATACATTGTGCACATTCGTGCTTATCATGACAACATATGAATACGCAAGTAAGAGCTCAAAGGAATACATAGAGAGTAATTGTAGTCGTAATGTCATGTGACGGGATAAATGGAAGGTATTCAGGCCAATGGGAATCGTTTCGTCGAAGTTACGCTTCTAAGGATATTCGAGTATATTGTCCCTGACTCGATATCGGTGAAAACTGGAGTGTACGCAGACGAGCAAGCTGTGGCTGGAAATAAGTCCGAACGATGGAACAAACGAAATTTGCTTTTATTCGTCTGCAAGGATTCGAAGAATTCACAACTCTTTCAAAAAATCAGTCTTCTTGTACTTTTTCGTCAAAGAGATCTTTGATCTTAATGCCTGGGCAGGAGTCTCAAACTATTGTCCGCAGATTTTGTCTGTTGGCTTAAGTTTAAGAACAATTTTAAAATTTAATGGCACTAAATTCTGCAATGAAAAGCATGATTCTTGATGTAAAGGGTGAATTTTTAAAAGCTATATAAAAGTTTTTCAAAAACGAAAACACATAAAATTATTTGAATCGATAGTACGGTCCACATAATTTAGTGTTTGAAGATTATTTCATGCAAATTTTGACCGCTTAGTTCAATGTTGGCATACTCTTTTCAACATTTTGGCCGGTTTCTCACGAATTAATGCTTCAATGTTGTCTTCCAATGCGTCAATTGAAGCGGGCTTGTCTGTATAGATATGAGCTTTAAGATAGCCCCACACCCCACACCTTCACCGAACTCGCCTCTCAATAAGTACATTGTTGCGCGTGCTGTGTGGCATGTGGCACCGTCTTGTTGAAACCACATGTCATGCAAGTCAAGCTCTTGCATTTTGGACAAAAAAAGATGGATATCATCTCACGGTAGCGCTCACCATTCACAGTTACATTACGATGTGCATCATCTTTGAAGAAGTACGGTCCAATGATGCCACCAGCCCATAAACCGCACCAAACTGTGACTTTTTCTGGATGCATTGGTAACTCTTGCAATGCTTCTGGCTGATATTTACTCCAAAATCGACAGTTCTGCATATTTTCGTAGCCAATGAACCAACAATGAGCTTTGTCCATTCTTGACTATAAAATGGAAGAAGAAGGCGATGAACTTTCTTGACAGAGCACGCATTTCGATAATAAAATTCAAGAATTTTCAAGTGTTGTTCGTTTGTAAGACGATTCATGGTTAAATTATAGACCAACTTGAAGATGTTTGACAGTAAAACAAAACACGAAACGTGCGCCAGCTGCTTAAACCAGCGTTGCCATAAAGATAATAGCTAAAAAATCATCCTTTAGTACTCATGTTGCTCGAATCTCAGAAATTGATTGAGGTTGAGAAGTGGCGAGTTTTTCAGCCCTGAAATCAAAATTAAGACTTTCTGCATATGGATATTGCACTTACCTCCTGCTTTCATCTTCAGTTCTTCAAAAGAAGACTCTTCTTGTTCTTCTGGATCAGTCTGGTTCCACTAGTAAAGACTCGAAGACTCTTTGGGCATGATTTGTGTTTTCTTTAGGGTTAACACGACCTATCCAACATAGGCTTTATATTTGTATAGACATATTTAGGCGCATGCCGCCGTACAGCCCATATAGTTTGTCGTTGGGCCTCTTCCTTCAGATGTCATTAACACAAACCGGACCAGAAATTTGAATGCTTAACATTTCTGGCTTTCTTACTTGTTAAATTCGTTTGCTTCTTAAGCCTAATAAAAAGCGGTTTTCTTATATGTGTTTTGCAATGGAACTGATGTTGATTGTACTGTTTATTTGGATACAGAGGAAGACGAAGCCATTCACTACATCGGTTGCACTTGCCTACGGCCACATGTTCGACGGGTCCTCGATGTTGCATGTACATATTTTGATTTATTGTCTTTCATTGCTTAAAGCATTTTGACTGCCCTTTTGTTTTAACTTTGAAGACTTAATTAATAATTCGCTTTTTCCAATGAATTACGTCAATATCCTCTGTGTGTGCTACCGATTGGATGGACTTTGCCTATTTCGCTTCTTGTGCCACTTGTGCTTTGTGATTGCTGGAGAATTTTGAACGTTCTCTAAAGAATCTTCTTATTCGAATTTTTTTTGCATTTATGATCACTAACATATAGTTACCAATTTAAGTGGAGTGGAACGTGTTCTTAATCTCAGTCCTTCACAACGTGACAAGTCTGACGGAAATGTCAAAACTGAACATGGCGCTATATCGATCTTCGAGAAGATTTGATCGATTGTGAACTTTGGTTGGATTCAACTGACTGACTTAAGGTTCAATTTTCCCAAATTGTGATAATATGCGGAGGCACAATTTAGATGGCATTCTGAAACGTTAAAACACATGACATCGCATTTTCGACAAATGCAATTCCGTAGAAATACGTGAATAGGACATTCACTTGTGATTGTTTACTAATTTGCAACTTAATAATTTTAAAACTACCTAAGACACAAGGGACACAATAAATTTTGCATGATTCTCAAGATATTTCACTTCGGAATACTGTAAGCCCATAAAGAAGACCCACACTCATTTTTCAGGTTATCGTGCGACCGTCATTGTGGTGTTTCTAAGCACGTAGGTTGCCTTTTATATTTCGGGATTGGCGAACCCTAGTTTTGCAATTTGGCAACTGCCAGCTCTATTGTAAAGTTTGACATATTTGAGGTTATACGTTCTTAGAACGTTTTGACATACGAGCACTATTTGTGTTGTTTACAGTAACTTAAAAGATAATTAAAAATTAATTAAATCGTGATAATTTTCGTGCGATTATTTTTTACAACTTTCGATGTGGATCAATTCAACAAAAGTGCATCGGTGAACTTAATTCAATTTTTGGCGATGAAGCTCCATCAAGGGCCAGTGTTTATCGATGATATGGTGAATTCAACAGAGGTCGTAGTTCACTCCAAGACGAATTTCGTGAAGGTCGTCCAAAATCAGTTGTTGTTCCGGAAACCATTGACGCTGTGCAACAACTGATATTGCACGATCGTCATGTGACCTATCGTGAGATTGAGACAACCTTAGGGATTAGTGAGACCAACATACATTCAATATTGCATGAACATTTGACCGTCAAACAACTTTTTTCGCGTTGGATCCCACACAATTTGTCAATCGCTCAAAAAAAGGCTCGTGTCCATTGGTCGAAAGAAATGCTCCAAAAATACGATCGCGGTGCTTCGAAACACGTTTATGCCATCGTGACAGGTGACGAATCGTGAATTTACGCGTATGAGCCCGAAAGTAAACAGCAGTCGACTGTATGGGTGTTTCAAATTGAGCCAAATCCAACAAAAGTTGCTCGCGCTCGAAGCACTTCCAAGCATGGTCGCCTGTTTTTTCGGAAAAACTGGACATGTCGCAACTGTACCACTAGAACAACGCAGAACAGTCAATTCTGAGTGGTACACAACCATTTGTTTGCCAGTTGTCCTCCAAGAAATCAGGAAAACCAACCGCCGAAGACGGTTCACTCTTCACCACGACAAGCTGAACTCTCACACATCGGCTCAAACAACTGCATTTTTGAGCACTCAAAACATCGATTTGATGAGTCATCCGCCGTATAGTCCTGAATTGGCACCAAATGACTTCTTTTTATTCCCGTACGTAAAAAATTAAATGAGAGGCCAACGTTTTTCGACACCTGAAGAAGTGGTTGATGCGTTCAGAATGCATGTTTTGGAGATACCTCACTCAGAGTGGCAAAAGGTCTTAGACAATTGGTTCAAACGCATGCAAAAGTGTATGATCTTAATGGGGAATATTTTGATAAACAAGAAAGCTATTTTTGGATGATTAATATTTGTTTTTGTTCTCTATTTCCGAAATATAAAAGGCAACCCTCATATTATGGCGCCTTACTGTCTCTTCAAAACACAGAGAGCGAGAGGGAAAGCATCGAAGACATTTCCGAAAATCCAAATTTTATGGTACATCCCAATCAACAACAAGAATTGAACAGCCGGACTCTTGTGAATTGGTCGTGGAAATTTAGAGATCCCGATTGTAGGCAAAATCATTTTAAATTAAAATTGTGAGATTTATCAGGTCTGAATTATGAATACCGCTGACCCCATTACTTTCACTTTTTGTCGAGATTTTATGAGTTTTGACAGTTTTTTGACTAACCATTAATAATTCTCCATGTTGGATTGGAATGCTGGAAGTGAACATAATCCACAGCTGTTCTATCCTCAATGCGATAATGAAAAAAAATTGATACTTGAGGTGCGGTTTATATAACATAACCGCAACATCTATGTTTCTTTTCGCAAGGGCATAGGCATTATTAAACTATTGATATTAAGTTTCTGTTGGCGGTGGTACATGACGAAAAATGCTGCAGGAGTATTTTTGGCACAGTCACTTAAATGGAACTATACTCTCACTATACTCTATTAATTTTGCAAATTTAATTTTTCGAGATTCGGACTTTTCCCAACACTGTTCAAGGTATGGGTTTGTTTTCCTTGTTAATGTCTGTAAGTATTTAAAGCCTGCGTTTTAGACAACTTTGCAGCATATTTTGAAAATTTAGAGGAGTAACGTTAGAGCTACTTTTAGGAAATGAAATGAATTATAAAGAATAAGTAAAGAATTTTTGTTTATTTAACATTTTAATTTGTTATCTGTTTTTACTGAAAAAGTTCATGTGATTTACCATGATGCAATTCTTCTTAGAATGCGACGCTCACACGCCGAAGGTCTAGGTTCAATTCCCGGCTCAACACTTCGAATTTTTCACAGCACCGCCTCTTTCGACCTGCTCACAACACTCACAGAGTATTAATTGTCTAAGAAAGCTTCTCAAATTTCGCCGTCGACAAAAACTGTAGGTCCCTTCCACTCGTGAGAGAAGAGTAGCGCGAGTAGTTGATGAGCAAGCTAGGCCCTAGTCCCCCTTTGGACTGTAGCGCCAACAATTATTATTATAATGGATGAAGGGAAATCTGCCGAAATTGATGTAATTTTGCTTGGGCTTTAGGTATTTCAGCGTAACTGGACTTCAAAAATAAGAGTTTCAGAGTATCTTCAGTTTTTCATACTCGTTTCTCGGATCACGTCCTTCCTCCCCGGCAGTAGAGGCGTATGTAAAGAATATTAAACGACGAAATTGACATCGACCGAGGATAATACAGTTGGATTGAATCCGCTGTCGCAAAGTCGAGCCTTCATCAGTCTTTTATGACTTTCAACTAGAAATCAAATGATTAAGCCAATTACACTCCCCTCCATCCAACCCATCAGTTCACCCTTGAGCTTTCTTTCGGACGTACTTTTAACTTTATTGTCTTGCTTTTGGGCAGCACACCATCGTTACAATCCGAAGGCATTTAAAATCAATGTGCTCCCATGCCTTCTCCCCATTTGTTGATCTTTTACTTGTGCTCTGACTTAGATTCGGTCATTTAGGTTTAAAAAAAATACCCTCTTAAGCGCGCGCCAATTATAAAAAATAATAAAACATGGATCCCAAATAGTTGCAATAAGTAACTAGCGTTGTGAAGGTGCCAAGACATGCCAAACCTTCTGTGAATAACTTTCATTAAAATGAAACACACCAATAGGTTGTAGTAGACATTGATTTAAAATATTCTTCTTTTAAATACAAATTGTAGTTGGCTTTGAGATTAAACACTTTCATTTAAAAAGAAGAGCGAAAATGTAAAGAAGAAGAACGGATAGAAGCAAAAACATGGGTTGATGTGTCAATATAATTATATACATATAAGCCTGTCAAATATCTCCTTTCCGCTTTCTTGCTCTTCATTCAATGCTTCATAAAAAGTAACACTTTTGATCGGAATTAGCTGAAATATGCGCCGTTTTATTCGATAATCTGTTTCCATCTAGACGGCAACTTCATAAAACCCCCCTCGTAGAAGCCCCCTCCTTATTTGTGAAGAATTCGGACAGCGACTTTTCACAAGCTTCTTTTGAGTTCAACTTCACACCACCAAGGGAGCTCGCCATGGACAGGAACAGGTGGTAATCACTTGGTGCTATGTCCGGGCTATATGGTGGATGCGATGAAACCTTCCATCCGAGCTCCCGTAGCTTCTGACGAGTCATCGACGAAGTGTGTGGTTTAGCGTTCTCCTTGTGGAACACTACACCCTTCCTGTTGGCCAATTCTGGACGCTTCTGGTCGATCGTCTGCTTCAAGTGGTCCAGTTGTTCGCAGTAGATGGTAGAATTAAGCGTATGGCCATATGGGAGCAGATCATAGTGGATGACTCCCTTCCAATCCCATCAAACACACAGCCACCAAACGCCTTCCTGGCCGTCAATCCCGGCTTGGTTTTCGCTTGTTGTTGTAGTATGCGATCCATTTTTCGTAGCCAGTCACCATCCGCTTCAAAACTGGGTTGAGTTCGTTCTGTTTCAGCAGCGGTCCAGAAGGTTTTTTTGCGTCAAATTATGCGGCACCCAAACATCAAGCTCTTTTTGTATCCAGCCTTCTGCAGATTGTTTAAAATGGTTTGGTGACTAACTCCCATCTCCTGGGCGATATCAAGAGATGCCACATGCCGGTCTAACTCGAGGATTTCCATGATTCGATCGGTATTCGTCACAGGTCTTCCGCCGGCTGGCTTATCCATGATGTCGTTTTCATCGGCCCTGAACCGTCGAAACCATTTCTCCGCGGTTCGAAGTGATGGAGTACCATCCCCCAAAACACCATTAATCCCACGGAACGTTTCTCTAGCGGATTTGACTTTAAGGAAGGAAAACTTTTAAATAGCGCTAATTTCGGCGTTAGTGAACTCCATGATTACACGTCTTTAAGTGTTGAACGCAATATCCAAACCTCCTATTTCAGCAATTCTAGGTAGTTTTCTTCCGCTAGAGCCATGTAAAAAGGCGTTGTCACATTGGAAAATCACCTTGTCATACCTTTCGATTGGAGCAAAGCATAATTCCAATCGCTTAATTTTTTTTTTGCTGTCCCGGAGTGACATAATGTCGACTTAATTCCTGCCGGCTTCTCCCAAAACATTCACTACTTTGATATGCGATTTTGAAAAATACACAGTAGAACGCACCGCCACAGCTTAGGCCCTCCTACAATGCCTTGTCCCATTTCTCTGTCAACCCAATGTCAAACGGCAAGCATTCTCTGCACAAGCCATCTTTTTGATCACAAGTAACGTTTCGGTTGGAACACAAGCAGAAGCCAGAGACATGGACATCCTCAAGAAATTCCCTCAGTTTCATGGTCACGCTGCTTAAGTCCGCTAATTGTGTGTTCCCCGACACCGTTCATTACATAAGTGTGTAATTACATAGCTATCGCTCGAGAACACCAAATACACCGGCAGATGTCGGCAAATTGACGGTTGGCAGCCACGAAACAATACCGAACCACCGCAATAACTCAAAACACAATCGGCATTAGATAATAGACCAGATATTGCCGGCAGTTGAGTCCCATGAAACAAAGCCGGCCACGCCGGTGATTCTCGGGAGATAGACACATTACAAGCAGCCAATGGAAGTGCACTAATGGGTTAGAATGCTACCGCAATTGGAACGTACCGCCTCGTCGCATCGCCGGAGGGCTCGAACACACATCTCTCGATCTGTTTTTAGTTTTAACTTCCGCTAAAGCATGAGCTCTAGCTAGACAAGAAAGAAGGCAAGGAACGTCGATTAACAGGTGGCAACTAGAGTGCATTGTAAGCCAGTGTTCTGGAGAGATGTGGGTCAGATTAGCATTGAGAAGTTAATGATAGGAAGGAAAGGCGCTTAATCAAAAGAACGTGCTGACAGCGGCAAGATAGCGTGACGGCAAGGAGAAGTGGGTTTTTGGCAAATCAAACACGGGCTGTCATCGTTGTGGATGGCCGTTTCATGCGTTGCGTTAGTTAGCACGACAGTGTCGGATGGCGACACCAACTCTTGGTGGAATTCATGTATGGTACATGACTGCGACCTTCTTTGATGCTTATGATTAAAGTAAGCAAAGCGAATAGGGACATTCGGTGGAATTGACGCGCTAAATAACTTGGGGCGATGTATATTACAAGTTGTTCACCTTAGCGAGTATGTACTGTGCATTTCAACTTGAAGTCTGAAGGACGTGTCAAAAGCTTGTAATTTTTATTATTGTGCAACTTTACGATTTACACCAGCTCCTTGGCACCACCCAAGTGGGCCGTCTTACTTCCATCAGCTTGGTACATCGAACTTTTATGGCAATTATGTTAATTAGTCGCTTCCTTAGCCAATCAATCCAAGTTATGCAAATGAATGGGTTTTGCATAAATCTACTCACTCACGCAGTAACTCACTGAAGAAGGAGTGGCCCCTCGGCTCACCACTTATAAGCAACCCGATACAATAGTCACTTTCTTCACAATCAACTCAAATCATTTGGTCTCAGCGCGAACGTAGATCATTGGAAAAGTTGTGCGTCGGGTTTGGAGTGACGGCCTCGCTGTAAAGGCGCACACTCGGCAAGCGAATCTGCGAATCTCCAATATTTGTTGGCAATATTTTACGATGGGAATCCGAAGGAGGAAAAAGAAACGAAAGACGAAGTTAGACAGGCATTCACCACCCAACTGCTCACATGTCCAAATCGTTAAATCCTGTTTGCACATGATGGCGACGCGACGGTGGAATCACTTGACGCCAGAGCTACGAATGCAGATATGGTGAGTGGCTGATGTTGGGCTTCTTGCTTTTTTTTTTTTTAACTTTCGCTTTCAAATGCGGGAGGAGGAGTTGCTGCGAAGATGTGTCTACAAGATACTTCAGGGTACGATGCTGCTTCTTTTGAGAGAGTTGAAGTGATTGTTGCTTTCCATTTGCTTGAAATAAAAGAATGATTTTTTTCTCAAGAGCCCCGACACTATAAGACTTTGTTTAAAGCTGTCATCTGCTGACGGTGCACATAACTTGCTGCCGATACAGCAATGCCTTGAGGAGTGTATTCAGTGACGAAGAAGATGTCACCGTTGATTGATTTGGTCTCGCAAGGGAATGGAACAGAAATTACTTTCTTTTTCCACAGAATCACGCAACTTCGCAGCATTCAAATTTGACTTTGGATTAATTGTTGTATGTTCACTTTCCATTTTCGTTTAATTAAAACTTAAAGAAAATACAACAACAGGCTTTGATGCCTTTCACTTGAGGGCAGATATAACTCCCAAGGTAATTTTTTTTAAGAACCTCCTTTATAACAGTGTCCGCGATAATCAGCAAATTATTGCATGAGCTTGTCTCCTTTCGTATCCATTTCTTATTATTGTTGAAAATTAAATATCCAGAGATAAAAAATCCCAGTAATAGACCGAACTTATTTTGTTTTTTAAGTTTAATAATTGATTTTTAAATTAAATAATTGATTATTAAATTTTTGGGTGCGATTTTTGGTCCTGTTTGTGTTGATGGCATCTGGAGGAGAAGATTTAACGACGAGCTCTATGGGCTGTATAGCCACATGGGCCTGGTCAAGCGTATACGGATACAAACCTTAAGATGGCTAGGCCATGTAGAGCGCATGGACACCACTGCTCCGACCCGAAAAGTTTTTGAATCCGAGCCATTGGGACCACGCCACAGAGGACGACCTAGGCTAAGGTGTGGAGAAAGACCTCAACCAACTTGGAGTGCGCAACTGGAGGCAGCTGGCGAAATATCGTGTTGGCAGGAGAGGCATGTTGCTTAAGGGCCACGGGCCACCCCGGACTGTAGCGCCACAAGAAGATGAAAGAAGAAAGAAGGATAATGAAGGAATAACATTGAAATATCTGCAAGAACGAGTAATAATAATAATAGTAATTGTTGGCGCTACAGTTCAAAAGAGGACCAGGGCCTAGCTTGCTCATCAACTACTCGTGTTGTGCACGCTACTGTTCTCTCACGAGTAGAAGGGACCTATAGTTTTCTGCCGACTCCGAACAGCGAAAGTTGAGAAGCCTTCTTAGACAGTTATTACTCTTTGAGTGTTGTCAGCAGCTCGAAAGAGGTGGTGCCGTGAAAAATTCGAAAAATTGGTGTTGAGCTTGGAGTCGAACCTAGAGCCTTCGGCGTGTGAGCGTCGCACTCTACCCACTACGCCACGGCGACCACATGAAATGAGAAAAGCTGCTGGCACTAAAAAAGACCGTCATATATTTTCATTCTGTTATGAAAAAAACATCTCTCATTGTTTAGGACTCAATTTGGATTTGTTATTAGTTTTTGGCCGACTCCGAACGACGCCTCTGGGTAAGTCAACAGCTCGAAATAGGTGGTGGCATGAAAATCTAGAAGTGTTCAGCCCATAATTCGAACACTCCACCCAAGAAGAGCTCCGACATCGTTCCTCGTTTGTTTTAAACAGTTAAACTGAAGCCCATTTTTAATTGGCTTCTGTTGTTTCAAAAAAAAAAAAAAAAAAAACCATTATAACTTAGCTGTGACCGTATGTACCAATTTGTCTATGATATGTATTCCTTGATTTAATACTTATGAAATGAACATTAAAATGGCGGAACCATCTATTTTCAAGGGTAACTTAAATTCGTCCAGTCCATTAGAAGATTTTTCTATATTAAGTATAATTTTCTTGAATTATTATCGCAAGGGCAGAAAGACAGTAATAACAACATTAAATAAATAAATAATAATAAGAATAAAAATAATAAATAGATAGTTTTGTAGTAAATAATAAATAGGAAACGGCAGCAGATATAGTAAAATAACTTTTTTATATTGAATAATTTGAAATTTGATTACTCTACAAGAAAAATAGCCGTTGTTGGTTAGGAAGGTGGTTTAAAAATGCCTTTTTATAGGGGATGTTAGTTGAAACATTCAAACAGTATTGTATTTTTCTACATGTATTTAAAAAAATTAATAATTTGCATTAACGGTTTGTGCTCGCTTTCACAAACCAAAAACATACACTCCGGGGTACAGTTGGGAAAGGTAAGCAAAAACAACCGATTTTCGTACACTTTTTTATGGTTTCTGTAGCGCAGTGGATAAAGTGCAACACTCACTAGCAGAAGCAGAGTTCGATTTGGACCGGGCGGAACATCACCTCTTTAAACCTGCTGACAACAATTTAAGAGTTATAACAGTCCATGACAAAAAGCTTCTCGTCGAAAAACTGTGATCCTTTCTACTCGTGGAAAATCAGTAGCACACACAAAACGAGCTTTTCCTGGGAAGCTAAGCCCTGGTCCTGTTGTAGACTGCCGCGTCACGCAATAAATGAAGTTCACTTATAGTAGTACGCTCTTCCCGTATATCCATTTTGCAAAATGTCACATCCAGCTCTAATGTTTACCCCGTGAATAATTGTGTACTATTGTAGAGAAGATACCTTAATATGTATGAATTCTCCAAAATCAAGCGTCGATTGCGGAAGATGTACTTAAATCGGAACGTTAAACAAAGCGATTCAGAAGAACAGCTTCATTCCGATGTCATCATACTAGACCATTCAAACGAAAAGATTCAACATTAAATTTAATTAAATAATTTATTTCTTTTTTCTTGTAACATTTACTTAGACAATTAAAGTGATATTATCATAATTTAGTGTGCATACAAATGTTCTATATTTCAAATGAAGTCTTGACCATCTAGTAAGATTGAGAAAACTCCAGATGGGTGTCTTCTCCACGAATGACCACATCTATAAAGTATATGTATATTATATATAAATATGCCATGTAGAGCGAATGGACACTCCCCTCCGGCAATAAAAGTCTTCGAATCTGAGCCATTGGGACAACGCAACGACCTAGACTAAGGTGGCGCACACAAGTGGAGAAGCACCTCAACCAACTTGGAGTGCACGACTGGAGACAGCTGGCGAAAGATCGTGTGGGATGGAGAGGCATGTTGGTTGAGGCCTAGGTTCACCCCGGACTGCAGCGCCACAAGAAGAAGAAGAAAAAGCATTGATTAAACTAAATCAAATTATTTTATTAAATTAAAAATTAAATGAAGAAAATACATTACAGATTATATTACGTAAGTATTTTCAAATATAATTTATCTCGTGAGACAGAAATTACAATTATCATGGAAGCAGACCTTTAACACTATTCCTACCACTCAGGGTCAAATCACCGTTTTAAATACAAAAATATACAATAACAATAAAGATTGTAATTTTAGTCAATTGAATAATGAAGATTCTACCCTTTTATCCTTTTCTTAATACGGGAAGCCGTATTCATCAGAAGCTAACATGGACTTTATGCCAAATTTGTCCGGTTTATTGGGCATGTATTGAGTAAGTCTGCAACTTGCTTTCGTTGGAAACAATTGTTCATCTATAGTAAGATATGGTCCTGGTTTATAACAGTTTTGACTATTCATAATAGTATGAAATGAGCGGTTTCTTTTGAAAATAAAACACTAATTATTAATGGGAAATAAAGAACATTGTATTCAAAGTATTGGCCATTGTTTTCTACACATTTTGACCACCTTTCTGGCAATTTGTGAATACCACGCCAATAAAATTGTTCGTCTTTTAAAGCACACCAATCAGACAACCAATTTTCGACCTCCTCGTAGGAATCAAAGTGCGGCTCAGCCAATGCGTGTCCCATCAATGAAAACAAATGGTAGTCGGAAGGAGCCAAGTCTGGTGAATACGGCGGGTGGGGTAGCTGCTCCTAGCCAAGTGTTTAGATTGTATCCTGAACCGGTTTTGCTTTGTGTGCAGGTGCATTGTCATGGAGCAAAAATACCTTGCCGTGCTTTCTGGCCCATTCTGGTCCTTTTTCGATCAATGCATGGTTCAAATTGATCATTTGTTGTCGGTAGCGATCAGTATTAACTGTTTCACCAGGTTTTAGGAGCTCGTGGTACAGCACCCCTTTCTGGTCTCACCAAATACACAGCATTGTCTTCTTGCCGAATCGATCTAGTTTTGCAGTCGATGTCGATGTTTGTCCCAGATTAACCCATGATTTTTTCCGTTTAATAATAATAATAATAATTGTTGGCGCTAAAGTCCAAAGGGGGACCAGGGCCTAGCTTGCTCATCAACTACTCGTGTTGTGTGCGCTACTGTTCTCTCACGAGTAGAAGGGACCTACAGTTTTTTGCCGACTTCGAACTGCGAAATTTGAGAAGCTTTCTTAGACAGTTATTACTCTTTGAGTGATGTCAGCAGCTCAAAAGAGGTGGTGTTGTGAAAAATTCGAAAAATTGTCGTTGAGCTGGGAATCGAACCTACACCCTTCGGCGTGTGAGTATCGCACTCTACCCACTACGCCACGGCGGCCATTTTTCCGTTTAGGATTTTTAAAATAAATCCATCCAATCCGATGCAAAACCGATTTTCTTTCGTGTCTTTGAAGCAAAATTTCACAAGTGTTTTTTCGGTTTTCCATCTGTCTTTCATTCAATTCATGTTGCACCCATTTTCCACACTTTTGGATCTTTCCCATAGCTTTTAAACGGTCAGAAATTGTTTGTTGTGCAACATTTGACATTGCTGCCATTTGATTTTGACTCAAAGTGTCATCTCCATCCAATGTCGTTTGTAATTCGGCGTCTTCAAACTTTTTTGGTGGTCTTCCACGTTCTTCATTTCTCACATCAAAATCATTATTTCTGAACAGTTGAAACCATCTTTTGCATGTTGCTTCTGATAGAGAATGATCACCATATGCCTCGACAAGCATTCAATGCGACTCTGCAGCACTTTTCTTCAAATGAAAACAAAAAATTAATGCTTTCCGCAAATCATAACTTTCTGGTACGAAATTCGATATTTTTAACACTATGAAAAAATATGATGTTGTCTGTTCATTGACTTGATGTACACTAAATATTTTTCACAGATGTCATAGCAAACAAAAAAAAAATAAGGGCTCGTTCACAACAAATGTTCCCTATCGAGACATTTGTATCTTGACGCTCACTTCATACCGGTATACCTGGTAAGCTTGTTCCAAACTTCAGAAATCAAAACAAACTTGTCGGATTCTAAATGTTGCCTTCGTTTTTTTTGTCGTCAAATCGAATAGATCTCATAATTTCTGTAAAGTTGTTTCGGCTCATTGTTGTAGAGAAAATTACTGCACCCAATTTCTGGTTCCAAATATGATTCTTCCACTTAGATTCATATGCGCCCCATGCATACAAAAGTTCAATAAGTGCATATAAGTGGGCTGTAGATATATCCCATTTAGATTTTGGTACTCGTAATGCCTCTATTTCAGTACATTTTCTTATGTGTTCGATTGTGTTACGATCAATAATCTAGGAAAATACACATTTAACAAAAATTGTTGGCTCGACAGTCCACAGGGGAACCAGGGCCTAGCTTGCTCATCAACTACTCGTGTTGTGCGCGCTACTGTTCTCTCACGAGTAGAAGGGACCTACAGTTTTTTGCCGACTCTGAACAGCGAAGTTTGAGAAGCTTTCTTAGGCAGTTATTACTCTTTGAGCTTTGTCAGCAGGTCGAAAGAGGTGGTGCCGTGAAAAATTCGAAAAATTGTTGTTCAGCTGGGAATCGAACCTAGACCCTTCGGCGTGTGACCGTCGCACTCTACCCACTACGCCACAGCGACCACCTTCATTCCGTACTAAATGAAAATGCACATTAATTTTGGAGTAAATGAAGGCGAAACCCATTTAAAGGAAGGTTGTCTTCCTAATAAAACAAAGCTTCAGATAATTTTAATGATTATGATACCCCAGTCACATGAAACTACGTACACAAATCCAGTTTTTCCATCTGCCAACTTTTCCCCCTAATCTGCGACGCAAACGCTTTCGCATCAAACGATCACACTGCTGAACGATATCTGAACACTTTCGGTCCACTAACCATGCAAAGCAGTCCGGCGAGGCATCGTCATATACAGAGCGAAGAGCAGCTGTCTCAAGACCAGCCGTTGACATTCCCATTCATTCTGTTACTGTAATGCAATTCCCCCATAATCCGTGCATGCATCCGCCAACAGGTATGCGATCATTTCACTTTTCTTTTCCAGCTGGCAACACGCCTGCTCTGTTTGGCCATTTATCTTGTATTTGACAGTCGTTAGATTTTCCCGGATTGGAGCGGCGGTGATATATCGCGCTCGTCTAACCCACTCGCGCGTTTCTGCGGCATGTAACGTTTACGAAACAAATCAATGCTAAAATTGTATTCCGCAAGGTATGTACCAAAACCTTTGTATCGTCCTCGGACAACCTGGCGCTATGGTCGGCGATTTGCAGCAGCTCAGCGGTGCATACAACACGGATGGTTGCATCGGAATGGTTGCACCATAAGCGATGGTATCTAGGTACACATTTTGGCCGATGGCGGCAAGTACACTGGCTCAGGACCAATAAATTGGAGAGCATGATTGTTGGACTTGCGGCCACCGAGATAAACTTTGACCGAAGAGTCACTTGCATCGTCTGCCTGAATGCGGAAGTCCAAAGAGTGCTGTGGTGGGAAACTTTCACCACACATCTCAGGGTAGAAACCACAACGGCATGGCATAGTCGTCGGATGGACGTAACACGCCGGCGGTGAGATGGGGATCATGGTCACGGGTGGAGTCGGTGTCGCTTTTCATAGAGCTATGTGTGAGTCAGCCCCTCTTATCGTCGGTTGTAAGCTGAGACTGCAAATATTACACGTAGATGCAAATTGTTCGTCAAAACAATACAAGTCCAAGTTCAAACATTTCTCTGGCACGTATGAGCAATAGAATCGCGCTCGCAGGTAACTTGCCTTCGTTCCCCACATTCGCGTTCACACGCTAAAAGACGCATCTTTAAACCTCAACAAATGGATTACATCAGAAGTTGATAATGCCGCACAGTGATGCCGCAGCGGAAACAAATACGTAAGATGAAATTATTTTCTAGGCCAAGTGATATTGGTTTTTCGATTCTACATATTTGAGAACCTAACAAGCCAGCATTCTGTTGACTTCTAGTGAGACGTTTTGGTGTACTCGTACGACTTGCTCAAAGTTGGGACTTTGAAATTTGAGAAATTTAACGTTTTTTGTTTTTAAGAAAATTCGATGTGAGATATTTTTTTTTTTAATAAACCATCTTGGAAAGGGGGTAAATATTCTCTATCGATGGTACAAAAATAAAAGTGCACTTTTTTATATTTTGGGAGAATGAATCGTCTATGTGGAGCAATCCCGGGCATTTTTCAGCAGTTTTCAAAATTTCCTACGATTTCCCTTCTAATGCTTGTATTGCGCAAATACCATGGGCATGAAGCACTAAGTTGTAAAGCGAAAGCCTTATTACACAACTGAAAAGTATGACAAGAGGATTCTTCAACATAACAACGAAAGCCTTATTACACTAAAATCAGAATTACATTTTTTTACAACGAAAGTGTGTTGGTAAGTAGTATTGAATGTAATTTTTCTATATAGGTATGAAATCCAGCTTTGTTTTGAACCAAAATTTATTGTCGTAAATTGTTATTAAATATTTTTCGTATGCAATTAAATAAAAAAGTGCGTTTTTTCAATTTTAAGGTCAAGATTACTCTGTTTCCTATCATGTCAAATCGAGAATTTTTGACAGCAGGAGGATTTTACGGCAAAATTCATCAAGATCGGTCAACGGGTTCAAAAGTAACTGTGTGCAGTCTGCGGGTTAAATAAATCAACTACTGATGGCAATGGGAACAGCGGTATTTGCCGCATTCTACAAAACTGTTGGACCTTCTTAAAGCTTTCGGTAAGATAAAACATTGAGAAGATGATAAACAACTTGAATGTGAAACCTAATCTTTTCAGCATCAAACAAAGTTGCTTCGCTAAAGGATTCAAATGCATTACTCGGATCCGTACAATAATTATCGCATAGGACGGTTAGAGCCATCATACTAAGCACATATGTTTCTTAGCAACTTTCTTTGTGGCGCAGTAGTTACAGTGAAGGTTGTATGGAAATATAAAATATATTTTTAGAGTGATTTTTTTGGTTTAGCCTGTTCTGATGACCACTGGCAGAATATATTCAAACAAGAATTTTCTGCACAACGGCATAACCATTCGCTGGTTCAAGCATAATGCGTCTTTGAACTCGAGAACAAAGCAACAGCTCACGTGAGTTTAGAAGAACCTCAACCAACTTAGAGTCAAGAATTAGGGGAACAACACTGAAATTGTTTTGCTCTTAAATTAAATTCCTAAGAAAGAATGCACAACTTAAGGTAATTTCAATGATTTGTTAATTCCTTGGCAGGAAACGAATGTAAAGAAATGAATGCTCTTAAATATTATGACATATGATGCAATGTTGTTATTGTAAGCAAATTGTCAAAACTGTATTCAACCGAAAAGGAAAAGTAAATTTTCCAATGTTGTTGTCATATTTGAATAAAAATGAATAATGTAATACCTAGACTCTTATATAATTTTTTAAATTATTCTGTACGATGTTAGTAGATCTGGCAGCACTGAAGGGAGTAAGTCGGCTAGTAGCGCGTGTCCTCAGTCTGTCAGGTTTGCTCACGTCAATCATATTAATCATAACATTCTGAACTCTCGACATGAAAAGTAGTGGAAAGTATTAATAAAGTGCAACAAATATTATAAAAGACTATTATAATATGAGGCATACGAATTCATTTAAATTAATAAAACTTTTAACAGATGGCTCCACCTTCAAATTGTAGTTGATATTGGAAGCGATAACCTACTCCACTGGAAAGTTGTGACATTTTTTCAGCAATAATTTAATGCATTAGTGACTTTAAAAAAAATGTTTCTGCCTCTTCGAAGATGTTCGGGTATACAGCATTTGCAGGAAGTTCTGATTTCATCTTTCACCTTATCTTAATTGGAAGAAATTTATAACTGAAGCTCATCGATTTTTTTGAGAATCTTCTCGTCTCTCTCTAATGCAGACGATTGTTTTCGACTCTTTGAAATTGGTGATTTGAGTTTCGAAGACAACGAACTTCTTGGCCAGCCAAAGCGTTTGAAGAAGAGAAATGATAGGCTTAACTGGATCAGACTCATGCGAAACGCAAAGTGAACTCGCAGAATCATTGGAAGTTTCCGTCCGTTTAGGGAAATTTCGATTTAAACAATAGCAAGGAAATTGCGTATCGTAGAAATTATTTCTTGAAAGACATCAAGGGAATGGGTCACAGGATATTTTCTAGAGATGAAATACAGACTAACTACGATAAAAAAATCAATGCAAAGCCTGGTAAGCCCGTTCCATCATTGCCTACATCGACGTCAAGGATTAACATTCACGGTTTAAAAGTGATGCCCTGTATATGTGGGACCAAACGAGTGTGGTGTACTATGAGCTGCTTAAACCAGGCAAAACGATTGATGGAAATCGTTGTCCTCTACAACTAAAGCGTGCATTCTGTGAAAAACGGCCAAAAATGACCGAAAAGCATGACAAGAGGATTCTGCAAAGTAATAACGCCCTACCTACGAAGTACAAATCACCATTATTATCAATCGCTATTTAACCTTCTGAATGATAGATACCGATTCTTAATAGAACCTGAATTAAATAATTCACTTACTTTGCCTTTATATGAGCAAGCCTCACAAAATGTTCTAAGAGGTTAATGTTTTCCTTTATTCCACTAAAACTATTCTGGAAAAAATACTATTAAAACATAAAAGCATTTTTTAATAAATTTAAAACTAAAAAAAAAATAAGCAAACAAAAAGTAAAATAATATTACGTATATGTTTGTATAAGTCATAAGTTTCTTCTTTTTTTAAAATATTTATCTATATCAAGAATGAAGTAACTGCTTTCCTTAACTTATACCAAAGTCTATAAAGCATTAGAAGCAAATGGAGCCGTTCTAAAATCTAAGTCTATTATATAAGTTTATTAGTATTGAGCTGGGAATCCAACCTAGACCTGCGGTGTGTGAGCGTCGCACCCTACCCACTACGCCACTGCGGCCACAATTGAGAAAAACATTTTAAATTATTTACCTAATAAAGTCGGTATCATCAAAAGACTGTAGTTAAAACTAAACTTGTGAATTTAAGTCTCAATAAAGAAATGAATGAATGAGTGAATGAATGTACCCGAAAACGCCGGAATGAGAGGATTTATCCCATTCGCCGTATTCTATAGACTTTCTTCCTTCGGACTTCTGGTTTTTTTGACGGATTTTGATGTCACCGTTTCGGGTCTTTTAAAGAAATCGAAGAATAGCTCAATGACTGGATTGATGACAGAGCGGACTCGTTTGATTTCAGAGATGATTTTTGAAAAGTGGTCGTTTCCATCGGGTGAGTGATTGAGTGATGTATTTTTACGTTTTTGAGAAAACAACAATTTTAATTCTATTAAATTACACGAAAAAAAAAGAAAATAAATAAACAACTTCTAAACTAAATAAACAACGGATTGTAGGTTACTTCTTCTTGATTTTCATCATCTTCTTCTTCTTCTTCTTCTTCTTCTTCTTCTCCTCCTTTTTCTTCTTCTTCTTTTTCTTCTTCTTCTTCTTCTTCTTCTTCTTCTTTTTCTTCTTCTTCTTCTTCTTCTTCTTTTTCTTCTTCTTCTTCATCTTCTTCCTCTTTTTCTTCTTCTTCTTTTTCTTCTTCTTCTTTTTCTTCTTCTTCTTTTTCTTCTTCTTCCTTTTCTTCTTCTTCTTCTTCTTCTTGTGGCGCTTTAGTCTGGAGTGAACCTAAGCCTCAACCCCCATGCCTCTCCAGCCAGCACGATCTTTCGGCAGCTGTCTCCAGTTGCGCACTCCAAGTTGAGTGAGGTCTTTCTTCACTTGTGTGCGCCATCTTAGTCTAGATCGTCCCCTGTTGCGTTGTCCCAATGGCTCGGATTCAAAGACTTTTCGGGCCGGAGCAGTGATGTCCATACACTCTACATGGCCTTGCCATTTTAAACGTTGTACCCGTAGACGCTGAGACCAGGCGCATGTCGTTGTACAGTCCATAGAGTTCGTCATTAAATCTTCTCCTCCAGATGCCATCAACGCAAACAGGTCCAAGACTTTTCTCTCGAAAAGACTAAGGGCTTCCTCATCCGCCTTTGGTATCGTCCAGGTTTCCGCACTATAAAGTAGGACTGGGATGATCAAGCTGTTATATAAAGCGAGTCCTGCCCTTCGAGAGAGGCTTTATTACTCAATTGCCTCTTGAGCCCAAAGAAACAGGGATTGGCAAGAGTGATTCTGCGTTTGATTTCTTCTTGATTTTGTTGCTAAGTCCACATACTTACTTACTTTAATACTTAAATCCAAATACTTAAGCTAAAAAGAATAGCCTGTCTGCGGGAAAGATTAATGGAGGCAAAAAAATGAACAGCTAATACTTACAAAGTGCGGATGTAATCCAAATATCAAAGCACCGCTTACTACACTGTCCTGGCCACATAAAGCAAGTGGACGACAATGCTCCACAGGTGAGGGGCTCTCAAATCTCAGCTTTAAAGTTAGAATAGGATAGGCGAATGGAAATTTGGGACAGTTGTTGACTAGAACCTGCCTAATTGTGTACGTCAATATACGATAGGAGGCATCGATGTATTAGATTGCCGAGCTGATATCATACATAGTTAAACAATCTAAGCAAACAGTCCTCTAAGTCTCCTTACTTAGAGAACAGTCCTATCAGAATCTTTGGTAACGTTGCATAAACAACAACATGTTACCTTATTTTTCAGCTTCATGTGCGATGTGCTTCATGCTGAAAAACTAAAACGACGCTATGCATGATTAGTTTAGATATTGCGTGCAAAAGTTATACACGTGTAAACATGGAGTTCACTAAAACTGAAATTCGCGCTATTTTAAAGTTTTCCTTCGTCAAAGAAAAATTAATGGGGTTTTGGGGGATGGTACTCTATCACTTCGAACCGCGGAGGAGGTTTCGATGGTTCAGAGTCGGCGACATGTTCAACGACAGTGCATTTCAATTTACAAGACTCCAAGATTCGACGCACAGCAAGGCGTACCGGACCATCATTCAATAAAAAAAGTTTCCTCTTGTCAAATTTAATTTGCATAATGTTATTTACGACAGTCCCCGAATATTCCCTTGTACACACTTCGTGAAATGTCTTTCTTCTAACTCCCTACAACAGCTTATATCATCATCAAAAAAGGAACTTTAAACTGATCTCAATCCCAAAAAAGTAGTCTGGATTTCTACGACTGTCCGGCATGGGTTTTACTTTCTTTTCTTCGTCACTGCACTCCCATGGCTGTGCGGAGCTAATAAAGCCGCTTACTTAAACCCTAAATACGCAATAAGTACACGAATCATTTTGAAGAAGACTCGCAAATAAAGAGTTCACTGTCCGGAGACGAGCAGATAGTTACTCAACATACTTTTCGGTCATGTAAGTTTGTTTATCCACAGCTCGCCGCTAAAGAGTCCGACAAACAAACACGAGCGACGCACAAAGTGTCCACATTCCCAGAGCCCACCGACGCACGCTCACCAGGGCACTTCTCGTCCGCCATCCATGCCATTAAGCAAATGACACTTCTCTTAACCCCTCGAACGGATGACACCAGGCGACTCCGCACAATGGTGTCCATAGAAATCTGTCGGTGCACCTTGAACGCAATCACCGTTTGAGTTGCGATTCGAAAGCCATCGTTGTTCCCTGAGGCGTCTCGCACGTCTGCGTTGTCGCCATGGCTGTCGTGGCATATCGCTTGGTTGTCTAACCGCAGCAATGGTGCAACAACGGAGTGCTGCAGTTTTTGAATGTAAAATGTTGCCACATAAAAGGGCAACGACTGCCCGCACAAGATAGGCACACTCAACCCATATCGTGTCGAAGAGATGACGGAGAAAAACTTTCGCTTTCTACGACGAACGACCGTGTTTCTTGAGCGAAAAGAAATCCGCCAACGAAGCCAGGTTGGCTTTTGTGGTGTCTCATTGGTGGATTGGAGAAGCTGGAAGTTGATGCTGGAGCTGGGGGAAGACAGCGAATTCACAAGATAAAAGCGAGCGGAGAAAACAAGAGCACAACAACAAAGCCGGTCGCCTTCAATGAGTTTTGGGCGATTTCCAACAGCGATTCCAGTGCGATGCTGCGGATTACAAGCATTGTCGTGGATGGGTGGTTAATTTAAAATTAAGTGCCGGCTCATGGCTGTGACAAGAAAATGAGAATAGATGCATACCACCGGCTTAGCAATGCGAACAGCGGTGCACATGCAACGGAGTGGGATACGAGGCCAGAGTGGCTCGGATCTTTGTATCTCTTTCATGAGGTGGTTAATCTTTTATGAGTGAAACTACGTTGTACTCACGGCTAATGGAGTTATGCATTGAAAACTTTCCAAAGCCAGTGCAGCCATTAAGCAGTGTTATAAATCTGTGGAAAGGCATACGAGGGATGGTGCTTTGTTTGCTAGTTATCTCATCGGTGGTTATCTGAAAGTCATTGCTTGTCTGGGGACGTCCTCAATTCCATCGTTGAGTTCTTAAAGGGAAAAGTGAAAAGGCTGCACAAGTCTTCATGTGTCTACCGCCTTGCTGAAGGAAGGGTACATGAACATTTTTTGGATTAAAATCAAAAGAAGGGACAACATTGGATCCTATGGCGTTTTGTGAACTTGGAACTGATTTGAATTTGAAGTCCAGCTTAATTTTTGCAGTCGTGGAAACCGTTGATAAATTACTTTGGGACAGATCCAGAATTGACCGTTCCTTGGTTTTGGTCTATACAATTTTAAATATGTGATTTGATTGAACTTAAACTTACGCACACCTCGAATAGGCGACCGCAACCAATTTGGATAGTCTGAGTTATCCATAAGGACTTCTTAATGTCAAAGGGAACCGAGATTAATTTTTGAAATGCAGCAGGAGACGTCGTTCTCAAATAACCAAGCGGATTGTGGCCGCTTGTAGTTAAAGCTTTTACGTAGCGTGTTCATGCAGGAGAGTTGGATCGTAATTTGTCTGCATTGTAATCGTCTGTGTAAAAAGTAGGCACCTTTAAAGTCCTGCATAAAAATCTGTTGCAAATTAATTTTTGTCATTCGTTTTTATAAAATCTGAAAAAAGAATATACAGTGGTGCTGAGAAGTAAGTCCTCAAGTGTTGAGTCCATTAAGGATCTTAACTTAAAGAAAATACGTAGCTCATTTTATCAATGTCCAAAACACCATTGATAATCAGGTCGATATGCTCATTTCAATTAAAATACTAACAACTATTATTTTTCGAGAGAAAAGCTTTGCGTGCGATTTTTGGTCCTATTTACGTTGATGGCGTCTGGAGACGACTTTACGACAAACTCTATGAGCTGTACAGCGACATGCGCCTGGTCAAGCGTCTTCGGATACAAAGCTTAAGATGGCCAAGCCATACAGAGCGTACGGACACCACTGCTCCGGCCCGAAAAGTCTTTGAATCTGAGCCATTGCAGCAACGCAACAGATGACGCCCTATGCTAGGGTGGGGCACACAAGTCGAGAAGGACCTCAACCAACTTGGAGTGGGCCACTGGAGACAGCTGGAGAAAGATTGTGCTGGCTGGAGAGGCATGTTTGTTGAGGCCTAGGTCCAACCCGGACTGTAGCGCCCCTACAAGAAGAAGAAGATGTCTTTTAAAGACAGAATGATTAGATGAATAACAGAGAGGACTCATTTTTAGACGTCTATATATATGGCTAGGCCGTATAGAGCATACGGACAACACTGATCCGGCCCGAAAAGTCTTTGAATCTGAGCCATTGGGACAACAAAGCAGAGGGCGGCCTAGACTAATGTGGCACACACAAGTGGAGAAGCACCTCAACTAACTTGGAGTGCGCAATTGGAGACAGCTGGCAAAAGATCGTGCTGGCTGGAGAGGCATGTTGGTTGAGGCCCAGGTCCACTCCTGACTGTAGCGTCACAAGAAGACGAAGAACTATTATTTGATATACTTAATAAATTCCTTTATAAGATCTGAGACAAAGAACAGAGTTCAACTTCAAATTGTATTATCAACCGTGCTACTTTACCTAATGCATTTAAATAATTTTTTGAACTTAGAACTGCATTCGTAATGAAAACAAAGTAGAAACTGTGAGTAACAATGACAGATTTCCTTTCACATCTTGAACATTAGAAAGAGCTTGTGCATTTGATCGACCTTAATTATCTAGAGTTACTGTAACGTTGTAATTTTTACGTGAAACAAGATTATAATACTCCTGAATAAAATTTGAATTTCTCACCTGCTCCACGACACACACTAACTATTTTTAAAATTTACGTAAATAGTGTAAATCCTAATGGTGACTTATTGATCGTGCGAACTTGCTTAAAAATTTGTGCCAATTTGAAATAGTAGCTGAAACTAAGAAAAACTCAAACAAAACTTTGAAAATACATTTTCGGAAATGGAAAACTTTAAAAATACATTTTCGGAAATGTGTATGATTTCATTAAAGCACAACAATCTTTTCTTTTATAATAAGTTTTTTTTTTTAAATTTTCATTTTTCGGCATTCTAGAAAAAACGATATGATGCAAATTCAAAGGATGAGCAACACTGTGAAGTCAAATTGAGTTTGAGAAAAATCGAGAAAAGTTTTTTATATAATATTATTCATTTTTTTGTATTATTATTTCAGACGCTCACACAATACGGCACAGAAGATCTTGTATGCGATGCTGAGGACACTAATCCATCGGTACCTGGTGCAGTTAAAAGGGTCTCCTTTCTTGTGAACCGGGCAAACTTCGCTGAGATTCCACTCTTCGGGCATGCTTTTCACCGACCATATCTTACAGATGAGCTGGTGCATGCACCCAGCCAGGTCATCTCCAGTTGCTTTAAATAGTTCTGTTGACAGTGCGTCCGCTCCAACAGCTTTGTTCGACTTCAGCTTGGATATTGCTATCTTCAACTCGTCTAAGTCGGGGGGACAGAATTCTTGTCTATAATCGTCCAAATTGAGTGGAACATTCTGCCTAACAGCGGGATTTGGGCCGTCATCGCCGTTAAGGAGTCTGCAGAGATGATCCTTCCAGATTCTCAGCACAGACTGCAACTCTACCACGAGTTGTCCATTTTAGACCTGGCAGGCGTCGGTCCGTGCTTTATATCCTCCGGGTAACTATTTTACCGTTCGGGAAAACTTTCGGACTTCATTCCTGCCATAACACCCACTTCCTCGACCGCGCGCTTCTTATGCTCCTTCTTTTTCCTTCTGAGAAGCCGGCGCTCTTCCCTTCTTCTCTGTTCGTAGAGCTAACGAACAGCCCTCGTTGTTCGATGCAGCGTTGCCTTATAGGCGTCTTGTTTAGCTGCAAGTGCTTACCTGCACTCGTCGTCAAACCATGGGTTCCTTCTGGGTGGTGACGTGAAACCCAGCACATCAGTGGCAGCTTCTTTTTCAGTGCTTCTTAACAACGTTTCCAGTCTTCTTCTATGTTTAGTGCAGGCAGCGTCGAACTCTGAGTGAGTTTCAGGAAGACTCGGTCGGCAAAGCTCCCAGCGATCGGCTGCGATTGTAGGTTTCCGACGTCAAACCGTTTGGTCTATCTCGACTCCGTTGTATTCTCGATATCCGGGTTCTTACCTTGGCTACAACAAAATGATGATCTGAATCGATGTTTGCACCTCGGAAGGTTGGGACATCGAGAATACTGAGGGAGTGTCTGACGTCGATCGCAACGTGATCAATCTGGTTGACGGTTGATTGATCAGGAGATCGGCAGGTCAATTTGTGAATGTCCAGGTGTGGGAACCGCGTGCTAGCCACAGAGAGGTTCCGCCCCGAGGCGAACTCCAACAGCCTGAGTCCGTTTTCGAATGTGTTTGTCATGCAAAGATGTCCTCCTTTCCCAGCTGAGCATAATAGATATCGCAGTTCTTCATCGTTTTTATGCCAAGCCCATCCCAACGCACTTCCTGGATGGCGGTAATGTCTGCCTTGTAGTAGTCAAGAGCCTCCGCAAGTTGTTTGGTTGCAAGTGGCCTGTTAAGGGACCTCATATTCCACGTGCAAAACTGAAGATCATTGTCCTTTAAACGTTTGCTGGGGTCGTCAACAGTTGATCCTTCAATAGCCGAGGCATATTCTTGTCTCTGAACTAACGATTTTTTACATAGTGAAAAAGTTACCGTCACGCACAACTCACAGACTGGTAAGTCAGGACCATTATTTAAACCAGGTCAGGACCATTATTTATTCGGGCAGAGAGGCTCGGTGCTTAAATTGGTTCACCATACAACGGGCGTTACGATGGCTTTCCAGGGGGCGCCGCGTGGAGGGTGTATGTCAACTTGACCTGTGCACTAACGAGGATAGTGTTGGCAGTTCGCATTCTTGAGCGCAATTAACAACCTTACGTCACTTGAATAGGCCCATGCCCCCCCCCCCCTTAACGCAATTAGGACTCCAAAAATAGTCTTTCAACACGCATTTTTTTTTTTCAAAAATGCACTACTAATTAAATTAGTAATGAAAAAATTAGAAAACCACACACTTATACCTAAAACACAGGCAATAAAAATCAACAACTTTAACTGCGTGAATTAAAGAAACGTTTCACATAAATTTGCTTAATTTGAAACCACCTGGTGCTAACACAATTGTGTACACTATATGACAGCAAGAGACATCGTAAATCCATCAAATGTTTGTTTTGGTCGCTCTTAATTAAATTAATTTCAGTCACGTCTAATATTTTTTTGTGACGTGGCACTGCTGAGTTAATAAACTCATTTCAATACAAGTGAACACCCGACAAACTGTTCATTTATTTACCTATTACTTCACTATTTCAAATAGCCCATCAGCAGGTAGCATTAATAATTTATTGCAATGTGATACTGAGGTATGGTCACGTTTTGAAATTCATACGTTTGAGGAAATGTAAAAGAGAGAGATTAAAAAAAAAAGACTTTATGGTCAAAATCGGTGGCATCAGGTTGAATAAAATGGATAAGCTTCATCGGCAGCTACTCGTGTTGTACGTGCTTTTGTTTGCTCATGAGAAGAGTAGACTTATGGTTTAGTGCCGACTCAAAACCAACAATGGCTATGTAGTATGAGAAAAAGTACTTTTCAAAGATTATTGCCAACTTCAAAAGAGTGATGGCGTTAAAAATGTGAGATCTACACTTTAGAGATTAAGACTGTGCCTTCTACGCATGAATCGACACACTTACCCACAACACTCACAAAAGAGAAAGCATCGTTTATAAATATTTTGAGTGCCAGAGGGTTGCTCTTTCGAGTTCTTGGAGAACAGTTCCTACGGCGTCTGCTTTAGTTGTGTTAATGGTCCCTTTTTCGGAAAATATCTAATTTCACAAACGGATTTAATTTAGCTTTACGAAAACTGTGAAACTGTGAAAATTTAAGTGGAATAGAAAAGAGTCAAACGAACAGTTCTTACTTCAGTCGAGCCAATTTAAATTCATTTACTATTACTAAAGCTTCTCAAACTGCGCCATTTGAAGTCGGTAAAATAAACTGTAGGTCCCTTCCACTCGTAAGAGAACAGTAGCGCGCACAACACGAGTAATTGATGAGCAATTTAGACTTTAGACCTTCAGTGGACTGTCCTGCCATCCAATATACATATATATCGCTAACAGTATCAATATGTGAACCGAATTGAAAACCAGATAATTCCCTGACAACCAGTGAATAAATTTCCCCACAAGACCAACCAGTTTACACATAAATGATTGCTTCTAATTTTTCTTTACTAAAAGTGCACCCTTTTCACATAGTTAAATCTGCAAAATACAACTTTGAATTCTGTTCGTTTTAAGTTGGAAAAAAACCAAAGGTTTTCTAGTTGATTTGATTGGTTAATTCCACGAAAATATATGTTTACTTATTTAATTATTGTGACCATAGACAAAGTTGCTAGGAACTACATTTAATTTGTTTGTGTACATATAACCATCTCATTCGCATAGCGGAACTCAATTCAAGGTGTGCCTGGTACGGACAATAACAGCAGTCGCTCCGCAAAAGAGATGCAAATTGAAGAAACTTATCGATCATTAAAACATTTGCGTGGGGTCCTAGACAACATCACCGCCAGTGGGAACGCTGACTTCTCAGACAAACATGGAGTCTTCTAGTAAAACAAAATAAACACGTCCCCAGACATTATCAACTGGTGCTCACCTTTCACGACACATAGTTCATTTTCAATTCTGATGAACGCACAGGAAATCCCCACTGGACAACCAAAACAAACAACCTCCCTACTCATGTTGAGCTAATTAATCAAGAATAACACATACATACACGTGAGCATATGATTTGAATAGCAGTCCAGACGAAAACTAGACTGATAAGCATTTGAGTAAGAGAGAGATGTTTTAAGGCATCTTTCTTTTTGCGATTTTTTTATTTCTGCGAAGAAGGAGGACTGATTTTAAGAAAAGTTTAAACAAATTGAGACGTTCGATGAGATTATAAAGAACAGGTTATTTAGAAATGGCTGCCACTTATTTTGAAAGGTATTGATGGTTGTGTTTTGCGAGTGCTAAGTGGTCGTGAGGGTCATATATCAGTTGTGGTAGCGTTTTTTCCTTGCTGTCGAATTTATCGGTTGTTTGGGTTTAATCTTCATTTGCATACCAAAGCGAATAGCGATTAAATTTATCGGGTAAAATATCATAGGAGACAATGGCTCTCCTTTCACAATTTCGCAATATTTCGCGAGCAACTTACAGGTCTTTGTACGAATTTTCAGTTAAAAAACATTCTTTTAAGGACTGCCAGAACCGTTTAACTTCTGTATCTTATATAATATATATTATTATAAGCGCTGATGTATGCTGATGATATCGTCTTTCTGTGTGACACTATCCAAGGTATGCAATTAATGATAGACAGGATTAACGATTTCTGTAAAAATTGGAATCTGACTATAAACCTTGGGAAATCGAAAATGATGATATTCAGAAACGCAGGGGGACGCGTCTCATCTTTGGAAAAGTGGAAGTTGGACGGGGAAGAAATTGAGGTAGTATCCAGATATAAATACCTATTTATCCTAATATCGTCCTCTTTAAATTTGAAACCACACTTTGAGGAAAAATTAGCTGTTGCTAAAAGAGCTATCTGTTCGATTTGGGAACGTTGCTTCAAAAATAAATACGTATCGAAAAGTGCAAAACAAACTTTATTCCACTCAACTGCAGCTTCAATAATGCTCTACGGAGCTCAGGTATGGGGCTACAAAGGCTATGATGGTGTGGAAAAATTCCTTCGCTACTTTTTGAAGAAGATCTTTCGGTTACCAAAAACTACCCCTAACTATATGCTACATATTGAAACAGGAACTCCTCCGTTGCTCTTATATACCATCAAAATGCACTTCAACTATGTTTTAAAAATACTACAGATGAGCGACTGCAGATTACCAAACTTAGTTTTAAGAAGTATAATTAGAACAAACGGATACATTTGCGAGGAATGAAAAAAACAGCTTCTGAATGCGGTCTAAATCTGTCTATTGAGGCGGACGAGCCTCATCCTCATCTCATCTTTTAAGAAAAAAATTTAACTCTGTTTTAGAGAATTTTGGTAGACACACATATGACAAATATGTCGAAGAAGCTGAATCTTCACTGTTTAGGAACTACTACAGCAAACTAAACCATTTTTTAAATGAAAAAACAAACTTCCTCGACAGTCACTCAATCGAAAAAATAAGCACAATTTTTAAACTGAGAGGAGAACTCGTTCAGTTAAACTTTATCCCCCACAGACCAGATTTACCAATTCTTTGTAACCTATGCAACATGAGGAAGAGAGAAGACATCTTACATTTTATTGGTGTGTGTCCGATTCTAAAAGAATTTCGACTAGCAATTTTCGAAAAATTTGTTTTAGACGAATATGAAGTAACGTGCATCTTAAATGGAGAAAAGGGATGGAAGGCCTTATACGATTATTCAGTAGCAGCACTGTTATAGAAAACGTATCATAGATGGAGATTTTTAATCTAAAACTTTTGTATGTATTTTGTCAACCTGGTAGACGGCCATAGGCCAAACCATAAATGACTTAGGTTAAACTTTACATTGTAAAACATTTATTGAAAATAAAAGTCAAACTAACTAACTAACTAATATATATTATATAAGATTGTCAAATATCCGCTTTTTTGCTCTTCATTCAATGCTTCATAAAAAGTGTTACATTGATCGGAATTAGTTGAAATATGCGCCGTTTTATTCGATAATCTGTTTCCATCTAGACGGCAACTTCATAAAACCCTATTCGTAGAAGCCCCCTCCTTATTTGTGAAGAACTCGGATAGCCACTTTTCACAAGCCTCTTTTGAGTTCAACTTCACACCATCAAGGGCGTTCGCCATGGACACCAACAGGTGGTAATGACTTGGTGCTATGTCCGTGGATGCTATATGGTGGATGCGATAAAACCTCTCAGAAGCTCCCGTAGCTTCTGACGAGTCATCAACGTAGTTTGGCGTTGTCCTGGTGGAACACTACACCCTTCCTGTTGGCCAATTCTGGACGCTTCTGGTCGATCACCTGCTTCAAGCGGTCCAGTTGTTAGCAGTAGATGGTAGAATTAAGCGTCTGGCCATATGGGAGCAGCTCATAGTGGATGATTCTCTTCCCATCCCACCAAACACGCAGCCACCAAACGCCTCCCTGGCCGTCAATCCCGGGTTGGTCACTGTTTGGGACGATTCACTGGCCTTCAACTACGACCGTTTCCGCTTGATATTGTCGCATGTGATCCACTTTTCGTTGCCAGTCACCATCCTCTCCAAAAATGGGTCGAGTTCGTTCCGTTTCAGCAGCTTATCGCAGACGTTGATTCGGTCCAGAAGGTTTTTTTGCGTCAAATCATGCGGCACCCAAACATCAAGTTTTTTTTATATCCAGCCTTCTGAAGATGGTTTAAAACGGTTTGGTGACTAACTTCCATTTTTTGGGCGATGTCACGAGATGCCACAAGCCGGTCTAACTCGATGATTTCCATGATTCGATCGATATTCGTCGTCACAGGTCTTCCATGGTGTCATTTTCACCGGCTCTGAATCTTCGAAACCATTCCTCCGCGGTTCGAACTGATAGAGTATCATCCCCCAAACCACCATTAATCTCTAGAAACGTTTCTCTAGCGGATTTGACTTTAATGAAGGAAAACTTTAAAATAGCTCAAATTTCAGCGTTATTGAACTCCATGTTTACACGTCTATAACTGTTGAACTCTATATTCAAACTAATCATGCATAGCGTCGTTTTGTAGGTAATGTCAAGACCTTTCAAATGATGTATAGTATTGCCAGATACGAGCTCTGTGGCGCTTTGTACATAGCCGGATAGTTCAAAAGACAAAAAGGCGGATATATTTAAAAACCTTATATGTGGTCGCCGTGGCGTAGTGGGTAGAGTGCGACGCTCACACGCCGAAGGGTCTAGGTTCGATTCCCAGCTCAACACCAATTTTTCGAATTTTTCACGGCACCACCTCTTTCGAGCTGCTGACTACACTCAAAGAGTAATAACTGTCTAAGAAAGCTTCTCAAATCTCGCCGTTCGGAGTCGGCAAAAAACTGTAGGTCACTTCTACTCGTGAGAGAACAGTAGCGCGCACAACACGAGTAGTTGATGAGCAAGCTAGGCCCTGGACCCCCTTTGGACTGTCGCGCCAACAATCATCATCATATTAATATATATAATATATATTATTTTAATACTTTGTGAAGTGTAGAGAGTGAGGTTATTGTTTATGTGCTCGACACAATCGAGCGAATGTACTGATTGATGGATTTTGGGTTCTGGAATACATCTATATTCTTATGTGGCTTACAGTTGCATTTTCCCGTCGGATAGTGGATAGGTCGCTTCAATATACTCAGAAAATGAGATCTCTTATACTGCCACAAAGGTATTGTCAATGTCAGTACTGTAAAGGCCAAGAATTTTCTGAAGACAGCATTACTGCGATTTTTATCTCATTGAAGTTGTGTGATCCTGGAATGAATACTCCAAGTGAAGAACACGCCTAGAAAGTGATGATTCTTTTTTCCATTTTCACATTGGGGGCACACATTATTTCGGCCCCTTACTTGTTTTCAAAAATTTTTCTGTTGAAAAAAAAAATACTTTTCTCTTTTATCTGATAATATTCTTCTTCTTCTTCTTCTTCTTCTTCTTCTTCTTCTTCTTCTTCTTCTTCTTCTTCTTCTTCTTTTTCTTCTTCTTCTCCTCCTCCTTCTTCTTCTCCTTCTTCTTCTTCTTCTTCTTCTTCTTCTTCTTCTTCTTCTTCTTCTCCTTCTCCTCCTTCTTCTTCTACTTCTTCTTCTTCTTCTTCTTCTTCTTCTTGTGGGTCTGGGGAAACCTGGGCCCCAACCAACATGTCTCTCCATCTTTCACTAGCTGTCTCCAATTGCACACTCCAAGTTCGTTAAAGCCTTTCTCCACTTGTTTGCGCCACCTTTGTCTACGTCGCCCTCTGTCGCGTTGTTCCAGTGGCTTAGATTCGACGTTTTTTCTGGACGGATCAGTGGTGTCCGTACGATCTATACGGTCCTCTCTGTTATTGATCTAATCATTCTGTTTTTAAAAGACACCTTCTTCTTCTTGTTGTGGCGCTACAATCCGGGGTGGACCTGAGTCTCAACCAACATGCCTCTCCAGCCAGCACGATCTTTCGCCAGCTGTCTCCAGTTGCGCACTCAAAATTGAGTGAGATCCTTCTACAGTTATGTGCGCCACCTTAGTCTAGGCCGCCCTCTGTTGTGTTGTCCCAATGGCTCGGATTCAAAGACTTTTCGGACCGCAGCAGTGGTGTCCATACGCTCTTCATGGCCTAGCCATCTTATGCGTTGTATCCGATGCTTAATCAGACGCATATCTCTGTACAGCCCATAGAGTTCGTCGTTAAATCCTCCTCCAGATGCCATCAACGCAAACAGGACCAAAAATCGAACGCAAAACTTTTTTCCCGAAAAGACTAAGGGCTTCTTCATCCGCCTTTGATAACATCTAGGTTTCCGAGCCGTAAAGTAGGACGGGGATGGTCAAGCTGTTATATAAAGCGAGCTTAGTCCTTCGAGAGAGGGCTTTATTACTCAATTGCCTCTTGAGCCCAAAGAAACAGCGATTGGCAAAAGTGATTCTGCGTTTGATTTCGGTACTGATGTTGTTGTCCCTGTTTACCGCGGAACCGAGATAGACGAAGTCCTTGACTACCTCGAAGTTTTTTTAAAAGACACCGGTGACCTGTACATCGTATAGCATTCCTCGAAAAAGTCAGGAGTCGGAATGAGCAATGTCTGGAAAATACGTTGGATTTGATAAGACCTTCCGTTCCAGCGTTTCCATGCAGTATTTGAGCGCTAGAGCCATGCGGCGCCAGACGTAATTATAAAAATCATGCTTTTGTCATGATTTTCGACATCTCTCGATACTCGTACGGCACTCACTTTCCTTGGTTTTAAATAAATCCAAACCGAAGGAAAATTGTTTGTTAACGTTTTACGTTAAACTCAAGTCTTGAACAAGTAAAGCCTTCAATTCCTCATCTTAAAACTTTTTGGGCTGTCCAAAACGCTCTTTGTGTTCAAAGCTTAAACCACCAATTTCGAAACATTGAAAACATTTTCGGTCTGAGCGTTAAGAAAAATAGACCTAGTCAGATCATAAAATTTCTCAAAAGTGCCAGAAAAGCACGCTGCATGCCACTCTGTTTGCAGCATTTAACAAGAAACATGTGAAACTATGTTAATTTGAAATGACAGGAGTCAGTCAGAGCAAATTATTGATATTTTGGTTCAGACCATAGCTGCATCAAAATCATTTCATTATCGTTTGGCTCTAGACATTTTGTTTTTATTTACAGCGTACAATGCTCCACAAACAGTGATAAAATTATTTTATTGCGAAAAATGTTGTTATTTCCAACCCATAAATTTTTGTTTGTAAAGATACGAGTACAATTCATTGAAACAATCTACTGTAATGTGAAAACTAGAAAGACAATAAAATGTCGTCCACGAAAATTTGCGTAAAAGAAATGGGAATAAATTAAAGAAAATTGTTTTTTTTTTTTAATAGTACTTTCTTAAGTTAAATTTTGATTTTGAAATAACATATTTCTTCCCTAACTGTACTCAGACTTTTGTGGAGCACTGTACCTTATTCTAATGTTCAGTAAAGCCAGTGTGTCCAATCTTTAAATCGATTTGCTCTCAAAAGGATGGAAAAATTGAGAATTTAAGGAAACCAAAAAGTTAAGTTAGTCTTGATATGGCTTTTGTGCCAATTTTCTTAAAGTAGCTGATCATTTTATATAAATTGCAGCGTTGTGTTGAAACCATAGAAAATCGAAGATGGGGAATAGATGGCTTCTTCCATTCCCCCCTGTGTCAAATAATCGTTATTTAAATCGCCAGTGCGCCAACAATAACAATACTTGTCGTTTTTGAATTCCACAAATCTGATATCCAATGATACAATTTCTCCGCTTCTAAATACGAAGGAAAGTGTAAAATCTTTGAAAGAAAATGTTCACTGGCGACGAAAATTGAATGATTTACCTTCTCCTTAAAAATTAATAATTTGGTGGGCCAAAGCTTGAAAGGTTACCTAAATCTTAATACCGACAACGAACATTTGATTCCAGAAGCCTTCCACTCCCTTAGGTTTGTCAAAAACATATAAGAAGAAAAGTCATAAAACTTGCGGAATGAATCACATCCATGATCGGCTGCAGAGTCGAGGATAAATGGACTTGATTTTGAAATGATTGAAATGTCTGAATTTTTATTAACGATTTATTTGTTGCCCCACCTCTGCACTTTAATTTCTCTGCACTTCTGTTTACGACCAGGTAGAAAAGCTTTTAGCCTTCAGTGGCTTAGTCTACTTGCATACGGAGTTATTACTCAACAGCAACGTGTAAAACTACACTTTAGCAATCTAGAAGAATATGAAGCAAAAGGAAAGAAAAACCACAAGCCGCCTTCGATCGCCGGCATCGCTGACTTACGATCGACATCAGACCAAAGTTCTTCATTGTCGCTGCGGGCTGCTATGGCTATGTGCTATGGCTATGTTCTCGTAAATCCAACCGGCAACCAACAATGTGAAATCATTCTTTTTGCGCATATTTGCACTCTCGCGGCCGCAAGCTCATCACAGACCCGAAAGGCTTAACATCCGCCAGTATCAAATGGCATTCCACCTCGGCTGCACCGACACCCCACTGCAGCTGCAGCATAAAGGTCATCACTGAACGTCATCCCAAAACCTTTCGAAGAAAAGTGCACGCGGGGTTGTTGATTCGGCTTAGTACGGACGCCCTTGCACTCATATCCTGCTTTATTTCGCATCTCAGTCTAGCTCGCACTTATTTCGTTCACAGAACACACAATGAACGTCAAATTAAATTCAAATTGCACGGGGGAAGCAATTCGTTTAATGTCACTTTGATCTTGCTTCTGCAACCCATCCGCCAACCCCTCTGGCAATCCACTAATTGGAGCTGTGTGCGTCTTAATCCAAAACTCACTTTCCAGAGAACGTTATTCAATCGTTGAAAATCTCCAAGCGGATAGGTTCAAGCTCGGCTCGAACACCAGCTGCTTGCTTGTCCCCACTGTATACAAATGTACGCTTGTACGTATACGTATGATTATTATTGTTTTTTTTTTTTGCACCTTTTCCGTTGTGGTTTATTGGCGCCCCTCCACCTACAGCCTTCGTGACGTTTCACTTAAATTGTTGCTGTGTTTTTGTATTTATTTATGCCTCCCCCCCATGCCGGCGCGATCGCGTCCACTGATCTTGTCGTAGTCGCAAACCCAAGCGCGGCTAGTTGTTCCCAATTTTATAAATATGCCCGCAGATGCATGTATAGGTGCGCTATAAGTGTCTCTTTTCATACTGGCTCGGGGTACGAGGCGGTGAAGCTTTTTTCGGGTTTTTTGCTGCTGGGTATCTTGCAGATACTCGTGTTGTGGGTTTGTTTTTTTTTTTCTGTTATTGTTCAGTCAGTTGTGTGTTTCTCTGTCGGCGACGTTTATCCCCCTCATGTGCTCCAGCGAGTAACTTTTTCCGCAGTAGCTTAAAAATCTGGTAGAAAAATCTCCCAACGTTGGCTGGCATTATCTCAGACGTCGAGTAGCAGTCGAAGTGTTAAGACGTGCTCTGCTTCTTTTGCAATTTTTTTCCGTTACAAAAATACCCTCTATCGTTTCGTTTCGTTTGTTGGTTTGCATTTTGAGTTTTGAATTAAGTTTTCTATCAGTTTGAACAGTTCAACTGAGAAGCTAACTTTCGAATACGTTTTGTGACCCTTTTGGACAGTGGACAGTGATCGATAAATTTGTGTGGTTTTTCTGTTGCGCGATTTTGAAGAATTGAAACACACAAAGAGAGACTTGGACAGATTTTTTTTTTGTGGATAAATGAAGCCTATGGCAGAGAAGGACAACGACTCGATGGCTACTGTGCAAATTAAACCCGAATATGCCCCTAGCGAGGTATACAGCACCGCTAGTGAAGCACCACCGGTAAGGATAACTTGATATTTTCATGCATTTGTGGATTAAATTGCTTCTTGAGAGATTTTTTTTTTCTGAAAGTGAAAAGTGTGTGGCCAGTTAAACGACAGTTTCAATCGTTTTTGAAGTTTGTAACACTGGCGGTGTATACGCCTTTGTCAAACTCCGTTTTTAAGTTGGGGTCCTAAATTTCGTAGAGAAAACATTTTTCTGGCAGGCATTTGTATGAATAAATTCCAAATTCAATACTCTTACAAAATTTTGAAATTCAAACAAAAAACAGAGTAGCGTAGTAATTTTCGTAGACATTTTGAAGTGCTGAAATTTAAAGAACAAAGCAAAACGTTTTTTATTTTCGGACAGTTAAATGTTCCTCTTAAATCGACTTAAATCGTGGAGAAAAATTCCAAGAGCCGTCTTGCGGTACGAAAATATGCTACCAAATAAAAACGAAAGGTGTAGAGAATTTTTAAACCACACTTGTTCAATGGCTAGATGATTTCGAATTTAAAAAATTAATAAAGATCTACAAACGTAAGTTTTGCCACAACGAAAAGCTGGATGCTTAAGATAACCATTTTTTTTCATTTTGGATGAAACTATATTTTTTGTTATTTTTGTGGTAGTCTTAAATAATTCCCAAGGCTTCTACCGGGCAATCAAAAAGTTGCATCTGATAATACAATTCGAGTCATTGCAAGTTATTTTTGAACTGTTCTTGTACCTACCCCCTTTTTTATTTCAATTATTGCGGAGTATTAATAAGAATTCAATAAGATTTGTTATATTTAAGGACGATGACGAGGAGAGACTTGTCTGACAGGCGAATTTTAACTGGTTTGAAATTTACAACCCTGACCAAGTTTCTTATTTGATGGTTATAATTGTGGCTATTGTTCAAAAAGCATTTACTCAACCGCAAACTCTATCAATTCCTTTCAGGTGTATTTTAAACAAGGGCTTTTTTCTTTTTTCCTTTTTTTTGCCTTTTTGAATATGTCCAGTGATAGTGAAGATGAAACCCCTGAAACAATATTTGAGTCTTCTGCTTGCATAGCCAATGGCAACCCGCACTCAACCAGTGTTAAGGTAGAAAAAGTCATTTTTAAATTCAAACATATTTCAAAATCTGAAGAGTCTGCTTTCTCAAATTAACTTAATGTAGAGGAACCTTCTAGGCTTACTTTTGGCACTTGGCGAGGCTTTAATGGCGTTCTTTCGCCATGTATTTAATTTTCTTTCCCTTCTAGGCTTACTTTTGGCAGTTGGCGAGGCTTTAATGGCGGTCTTTCGCCATGTAATTAAATTTTGTCTTTAAAATCTATTTCATTTGAAAACTTGCTGGCTTGAGATCTCGTCTACCTTCCCATCTAGTGGCAAGTGCGTGATAAGCTTGCTTTTTCAGCTTTTTATTTGCTAGAACGATGAACTTTTTGCCTCGTTAAAGTATATTTGTCACTGAACTCCACCCCACCACCTGGACGTCGACTTTGTTCTCACAGCATGACTGGCTTTAAGACTAAGCTAACTTTAGCTTACCAGAAAACTAATCAAAACATTCAATACAATACATAAATTGAAAAAGGGGGCAGAGACGTGATTTTAATCTGTACGTAATTATTATTGTTCGGTCCATGGACTTATTTGTGTCCATGGACTAAGTCTGTTCTTTAAATCCGGTTTTGAATACGCAAAATGGTGTCTCTTTGGTCAACAAAGTATCAAATATTAAATTAGCAACAACTTGTGCTGTGGCGGTGGCCGCCGTGGCGCAGTGGGTAGAGTGCGACGCTCACACGCCAAAGGATCTAGGATCGATTCCCAGCTCAACACCAATTTTTCGAATTTTTCACGGCACCACCTCTTTCGAGTTGCTGACAACACTCAAAGAGTAATGACTGCCAAGAAATCTCGCCGTTTGGAGTCGGCAAAAAACTGTAGGTCCCTTCTACTCGTGAGAGAACAGTAGTGCGCACAACACGAGCAGTTGATGAGCAAGCTAGACCCTGGTCCCCCTTTGGAGTGTAGCGCCAACAATTATTATTTACAACTTGTGCTGTGTGGCTTACGAGTCGAAGTGTTTTTTTTTTAACTTTTCGAATTCGAAAATATTGGAAACTCTTTAAGAACTGGATCCATTGAGCGTATGAAATATAATTTCCCAAAAATTGGTGACCCATACCTGGGCCACATCTGAGTTGGTATTGCTTGACTCATTCCTTTTGCCTCAATTGTCTTTCTAATTAAACTCGAGTGATTCTCCATATTTCAAACTCAGAAATTCGCCCTCCCCCTTTCGGTCTATTCAGCTAAAACTCAGAGATTAAAATGATATGTACAAAAGACAAACATTTGGAATCAACCAACGCAGCTCTAATTTCACCCACTTTTGTGGGGGATGTTTCGAAAAAACACTGACACGACACTCGAGTTGAAGTAACAGAGAGAGACTTTATTGAAATAAACAACTTGATCTTATAGACATTCATATGAGACGTAAGTGGAGAGTTTTCGGTACAATCAACTTCTCATATGGTGCGATATTTTAACAGTGCCTACCACTAGCTCACACAAAAGCCAATGACATAGTATGCAAATACAGTGGTGCATAAAATTATGAATTATTTCGACTCTAAATTGAAAAAAAATATTCAAACAGCAGCTACAATTGGAAAACGACTTCATTAGAAGTTCAACTCGAATTGTATTGCTTTACGAATCCTTTACATTTTCCGCCACTGTGTAACATTTGATCCTCTTTAATCGCACGCCTGTCGCAATACTTTCGAAACTCTGGAAAAGCTCACGATGTTTCAACATCGCGATGATCACCGAGTTCAGAAACGGAGATTCATTCCATATATTGCGACCTTGCAGTCTTGAAATGCTTGTTAATCTGTTGCACTGACATTGTTTCATTTTTTCGCAAACAACCTTAAACAACTTTAACCTATGAACCTTGGGTTGAATTAATCAACAACAGACCTAAGCAAAGCAAAGCAAAAAGAAAAGAACGCATAACACGAAGCACAAAACAAAATTAAAAACAAATGTGAGCTCCATCAATTCAAAACCTGATTATCTGCTTGTGTGTGTTTGTTGTGCTTGGCTTTTTTCATAGATCTCCGATTTCGTCATCTCACATCTGAGACTTGGATGGAATGCCGGCCCGTCTGTTGGTAAATCCAGCAGAGCAAGAGCTTCTAAGCTTCAGATCAGGAGCCTGTGGATTTCCAATACCTTCGGTTTGTCGGCGATTTTCTTTGTTTTGTTATGAAATCTTGTGCCTGTGTGCGAAAGGTTGAACCGCTCTTGCGTTGTTTGTATCATTTTTTTCTTTTGGCATTTCATCTCGTTGCCTATTTACTTTTCTATATTGAAGCTCTTGAGATGGTTTGTGGCTGACTGCAGCTTTGGGATATATAAAAAGCGGCACAGAGCTGCGAAAAATCTGGGTTATTGGTACTTAAAGTGGATTTAGTTTGGAAATGTTAGTTTTTTTCTTTTTTCGTTCCTATTGCCAGAAAGTGATTGCCTTATTTTCGTGGGATTGCACATTTAATTGGTGGTGAATTTCTCGTTAGGCAACTCTTTCCATTTGGAGATCTTTTTTTGGAATTTTTGAAATTATGGTTGAAGTTGCACAAAAAATTCTGAAAATTGGCGTACGAAGAAGGTTATGTAACTTTCTAAACATAATTTTGCAAAGGATAACAAAATTAGAAGTTGGTTTCAATTTGTGAATAGCAGCGGAATGCCTTATTCTTTTCAAGTTTCCTACCTGTATTTTTTTTTTTTCAATTTCTGTGCCGCAGTCCAACTCACCACATCTTTAGAAATGATTTCAGAGTTACACACTGCCAGCTTCAATGTGTTGTCTTTTTGTGCAATTAACAAATGCGTAACTCATTACCAATTTTGTAACCACTTGAAACACACTTCTCTCAAGTACAAGTCTGAATACATCCATTCTTATACAATAAACCCCAATGAACTCACCATTTCAAATGACCTCAGTCACACTAAGCGCAGAATAAGAGACTGGACGCATTAAGATTTCTGATGCTCTGCATTTTATGTCGCTTTCAAGTACTTTCAAATAATTCAAGAACACGCTGACAACTGCGAATAGCTTCTTCAAAAACGATTTGCATTCAACAAGGCCGCCCTCTCCATGAGACACAAAACAGACAACAAAAAGAAAAAAAACGCACAAATAATGGCAGTCCACATTGTATCTACATTGATTGAATATGCAACTGGAATACAATCAGAATCACCCATACCATTTGGATAAGTGTTCTTTATTAATTCCTTTTTTTCAAAATTTACTCAAAACAAAAGACTAGCCTAAAATTAAAATGCGAAACGTATACAAATGGAATTTCAAGGAAAACAGCGACAAAAAGTAGCTAAAACCGAACATTTCAAGCAGGGATAATGGATGCGTCTTCATGAATGACACACGTATCATCACGGTTGCATTCCATCGATCACGAGGCAGATAACGACTCCTTATAGTCCTTTCATCGGTGGTTAGTGGTTGATTGGTATGCAGGCAGCATGCGACATGTGTTGGTCTATTTTTGGATTGGAAGAGTTCTCTTATTTCAAATTGAAGGTACCGGATACGATCGTGATAGGTAGATTGAAGTTAAATATATAAAGACATACTTAGTAAGCATGTCTGTGTTTCAAATAAAATACAGAAACTGCCGTCTGTATTGTCGAATTGTCAGAAATTAAAATACAGCTGTTTATTCATAGGAATAGAATTCGAGTAAGAAGGTATTAGTCATGGTCTTGTCAATGCTTCGAATAAGAAACTGCCGTTTCCGGGTCTTGATTAATGACATATCGGTCCGTATGTATGGACTTCGAAGTTTTATGGTTACATTCCATATCAGCTTTCATTTAATTTCTTCCTTTTTGATTCATTTCATACACCAGTCCAGAATTGACAATAGACATCATCAGATTAGACTAAAACGAAGTAGCTTATGATAACCGGCATTGGTTCAAAAACCAGTGGCGGTGGCTATCGCAATCATTATGATGACGGCGTTAGACAACTGTCTGCCAACTTTTAGTTTGGATATTACTTCTTCATTAATTTGGGCGAAATAAGTAAATAAATGGAGATTTAAAATAGAAACTAGACTTGTTGAATATTTTCCATGACAAGAAGTCCCTGATGCCAATGTTTTAAATTAAACCTATTCCCAATAATAAACAATTCAACACGAAAAAAAAAGCAACACAATCCGTTACGCAAGTCAAAGTATTGCCAGATGACATTAACAAAACGTTTCAGAGCCATTTACGATAATTCTCTAAATGCTTCGTTTTTATAACACCCACTTTGTGTGTTCCCGTACTTAAGCATCATAAAGAAACCTCGTGCCAAGCGAAGCATAGGAAAACTGGAGTGTACTTATGAGCACTGCAACTTTTATTCCGTAGTAGATCAACATAAGGTGGTCGCCGTGGCGTAGTGGGTAGAGTGCGACGCTCACACGCCGAAGGGTCTAGGTTCGATTCCCAGCTCAACACCAATTTTTCGAATTTTTCACGGCACCACTGCTTTCGAGCTGCTGACAACACTCAAAGAGTAATGACTGCCTAAGAAAGCTTCTCAAATTTCGCCGTTCGAAGTCGGCAAAAAACTGTAGGTCCCTTCTACTCGTGAGAGAACAGTAGCGCGCACAACACGGGTAGTTGATGAGCGAGCTAGGCCCTGATCCCCCTTTGGACTGTAGCGCCAACAATTATTTTTATTAGATCAACATAAGGCTTCGACGCTTATAACTTTTCCGAAATGCTTCAAACTTTTATATCTTTGAATACAGATCTTTTAATACAGAAATTTATAACGATTTTTTTTTTCATAGTAGAGTGAACTAATCGTTTTCAAAAAAATCCCTCAAGAACGTTCTTTTTGACTTTATGACTTATACATAACCGCGAGCAACAATTTTCCTTCAATGTCCATTTCATTACTAATCGATTATACTACGTCGTTTTTGTCATGTCAAAAATACTTAAATTTTCCATTATTTGAACAAAACTTACAAGTCTAATGTAATTCAAATAAATACATTTATATGACATTTCTGATTTGACACTTCATAAATTACACAATTGGTTTTGATGCGTTACCCTACATTCTCGTGATGTTGTCTCTCTTTGACAGATTTTTACCCCTACTCCTTAACGAATTACTAACTTCATTATATGGTGCAGAATGTAATGGAAAATCCCTAATACGAGGGTTGCCTTTTATATTTCGGGATTAGAGAACAAAAATAAATATTAATCATCGAAAATAGCTTTATTGTTTTTCAAAATATTTCCTATTAAGATCTATACACTTTTGCATGCGTTTGAACCAATGGTCGAAACATTTTTGCCACTCTGATTGAGTTATATCCAAAATATGCATTCTGAATGCATCAACCGCTTCTTAAAATGTCGAAAAACGTTGACCTCTCATTTTATTTTTTAAGTAAGGGGATTAAAAAGAAGTCATTCGGTGCCAATTCAGGACTATACGGCGGATGACTCATCAAATCGATGTTTTGAGTGCTCAAAAATGCAGTTGTTTGACCCGATGTGTGAAAGCTCAGCTTGTCATGGTGAAGAGTGATCCGTCTTCGGCGGTTGGTTTTCCTGATTTCTTGGCAGACAACTAGCAAACAAATGGTTGTGTACCAGTCAGAATTGACTGTTCTGCGTTGTTCTAGTAGTACGGTTGCGCCATGTCCAGTTTTTCTGAAAAAAAACAGGCGACCATTTGCTTGGAAGTGCCTCGTGCTCGAGCAACTTTTGTTGGATTTGGCTCAATTTGAAACACCCATACAGTCGACTGCTATTTACTTTCGGGCTCATACACGTAAATTCGCGATTCATCACCTGTCACGATGTCATCGACTTGTTTCGAAGCACCGTGATCGTATATTTCTTTCGACCAATCGATATGAGGCTTTTTTTGAGCGATTGACAAATTGTGTGGGATCCAACGCAAAAAAGTTTTTTGACGGTCAAATGTTCATGCAATATTGAATGTATGCTGGTCCCACTAATGCCTAAGGTTGTCTCAATCTCACGATAGGTCACACGACGATCGTGCAATATCAGTTGGCGCACAGCATCAATGGTTTCCGGAACAACAACTGATTTAGGACGACCTTCACGAAATGCGTCTTGGAGTGAACTACGACCTCGGTTCAATTCACCATATCATCGATAAACACTGGTCCTTAATGCAGCTTCATCGCAACAAATTGAATTAAGTTCCTCGATGCACTGTTGTTGAGCTAATCCACGTAAAAAATAATCGCACGCAAATTTTCACGATTTAATTCCATTTTTTGGGCGAGATAAATCTTTTAAGTTACTGTAAACAACACAAATAGCGGTCGTATGTCAAAACGTTCTGAGAACGTATAACCTCAAAAATGTCAAACTTTCCGATAGAGGTCGCAGTTGCCAGATTGCAAAACTAGGGTACGCCAATCCCAATATAAAAGGCAACCTACGTACACGTTTCGCTGCTTGTTGTTGCTATGTCTTTTATTAGTTTTTTCATTCGTGTTCATTTTTAATTTTCAGAAGAATGTACCTAAATTATAACGAAATTCCGAAGATGAAAACTTATTCAAAAATTTCGAAATTCCCCAGCGATCACGCTTCTGAGGGTCGCTGTAGAACTTAAAAACTATGCACATTCCTGTTGTGCAAACGATTTTTTCAATTTCCAAAGCTTTTGAGTTTAAGGCATTTTCGAACCTTTGTTTCAAGAAACTCTTGTACTTCGGGATCTAAGATTTTGGAATTTGGACAGTTTTTCAACTTGCAATCCCAGAATCTACCAACTTTCAGGGTAGCTCCATTGAAGTCTGTTTCCAAAGAGACAAGACTGTCTTGAAAATTTCCAATTTAAGATGTTTTTAATTTGCTGCTTTAATAGTTTTTAAATCATTTCTACAATTTAATTCTTTTCGTTAAGTTTTAAAACATTCGTGGAACTTTTGTTCAAGTATACACTTCAAAATTATAAAGTTAAGAATATTTCTCTCCCAAACTGTCCGAAACAGCTTGATCCGTTTGTACTCGTACACTTCGAAAGGAATTTTTCCTCCTTCCTGCAGCATTGTCCTTCTTAAGAATTTTGCATTTTTATCACATCTCTTTGGCGTCAGAAAAAAAATAAAATTCGTTAAAAACCCTTTATTATCGATACAAATGCAACGTTTTCTACAGTGTTTTACCAATTTTTCATGCCTTGTAAATGTTTTTTGATCGAGAAATCTATTCAACTGCCTGACAATATTGCGCCACGCATATTTCCCAACACTGCCGTCACGAGACCTCAAGTTACACCGCACCAGTCACCTCAAGTTAAGCACATGCTCAAGTGACAATAAAGACCTGCAACCGCGGCACTCTCGTCAACAGCCAAGCAATTGGGAAACTTATCCGCACAAGGTTGCCTCCAAAATCCCACCAGAGTCACGAAGAACCAACAGACAACTACAAAGTGTGAATTATACCGTAAATTTGGAAAATTCCATGCAATGAAGGTGCGATTTTATCTCAGAGTCAGAGGACGACTTAAAAGCGTTAATCATATAATTTCTCTCTTGCGGATTGCCGTGGAAATGATAGTGAAACTAAAGCAGAAGCCCTATACTTCCGTGCAGCAATTTTCTTCTATCATGCCACGATTTTAGTCGAGCATGGCTGCATTTTTACGCAAAAGCGGATGCGTTGCTCAACGCTTGAGTTCAGCATTGTTTTCCCCCATTTAGTCGTTATTTGCTACATCCATGCCACGCTAGTTTTTCTTTCATTTTTGTTTTGCCAGAAAACTCAGTGATCGGAATAACAAATGTTGTGTTTTATTGACGCCAAAAATGAAAAACAAGAAATGAAAAAACATTTTTTTACATTTCTATTGTGCGTCTGTATTTGGTGTGCCTGACGTGTCTTAGCTCCAGGGCTGTGCACATTTCCATAACGTTTGTAGTCATTCTAGATGTTTGCATTCAGTCAGCGTCCATTTTAAGTGTTTTGACAAAAAAAAGTGTGTGAGTATGTGCTTCGCTTAAAGCCTTGTTCTATATTTAAATTTATTTAGTTTTTCATATCGTTTGTGTGCTTTAAATATTAAATTTTCGTTTTTTTTCTTTCTTTCTCTTTTTTTATTCATTTTTTCCTGTTCACCATGATTGCAGATGGGAATGTTTAGCTTTAATCAGGTTTGTCGTTGAAGTCTTTTGTTTTGTAGTTCAGTTGTTTGGGTTATTTTTTCTTTTATTCTCTTCTTCACACGCACTTATTATATTTCGTAGTTTGATTCGACTGCTTATTTTGAAATTAATTTTTTTCACTTGACAGAGATGCACTATGCCACTAGCACCTCACATGATTCATTACATTTCATTTTAGTAGATTTTTTTTTGTGCTTTTTGGGTCCCGGCAATCATTAGCATTTTCATTAAAGCCACAGGAGTGGGTTTGAGCGATTGAGATGGAATTTACACTCCCAAAAGAGATTGCATCACGGTGGTTTGAATTATTACATCGCATAGTACCCACCTCTTTCTGAGAAACTGATGAGAGAGGGAAGTGATCCGCTGGAGATAGGAAGGCAGATGAAATTTATTTGGGCTTGACATCAAGTTGGTGTTGTAACCAAACCCAAGTTGTTAGAAGGAATGCAGTGTTAAAGAAAGAAAACTGCCATTGATGTGTTTTAAATTCCGCTGTTCAAAAAACGACTTGTTCCACTTCGTTGTGAGTAATTCGAAGGTTGTTGATCGGCGAGAACATTCGTGTCGCCATTTCTGGTCCAGGAACTTTTTTTTAAATAATACCATTTCGAACTTGATCATCTAAGATGAAGCACTCAAAGAAAATCTAACATTAACAACTTTAAGAAAGTAAAGAGAAAATATTTAACTTTTTTCTGGCATTTTAAAACTAAACGGCATCTTATTTCCACGACTGGAATCCCTCATTTATTTGCATTGACCGATTTCTTTTTGTGCAAAACACCGTTAAATGCCTGTGTACACGAACACTCCCCAAACTATCACCTGTCATTACTCATTTCCGTCCAAAGCATGCTATCGCCAAAACTGAATCATTCCTCGAAAGAGGAGAAATCTTCAAAAAAAAAGCAAAAATTTTCTGCACTGCATGCCGTGTCTTTTCTTTACCGGCGTGTGTCCTCCTTTCTGCACACAACGGGAAACTACACAGGCCCACGCTACATTTACTTAGTTAGTGCGGCGTTTGGGTGAGTGAAGATAATGAAATCGAAACCTTTATATCGCTCAAGACGCAAATCCAAGAAGGGTAAGCAAGCAGCATGCAAACGAGGTCTCAGTCTCAGACGAAGTAAAATTGCACACCACGTCTCAACTGACAACACTGAGTGGTGTGTGCAGCTGAAGAAGTTGCGGGCCGGTAAGACGATGAAGTAAAAGTGGAGTACGACGACGACGATGCGGCCAGATGAAGTTGTGCCTCTCTAATTTGACCCAAATTTCTTGAATTGATTTGCTTTTGTTTTGTTTTTGTTCGTTCTGAAGTTTGGAAATCTGGCAAATGTATATTAATGTGCATTCACGTATTTATTGGTGGCCGTGTTGCAATAAAATATGATGCCTGAAGGTAGTGAATGTAAAGAGACTCCTGGGGGATCTTCGGTTTTTGTCTTTTGCGGAATTGACGAGACAGAAAAATAGAAATCGTTATCCTCCTCGATACAAAATATGTTTCTTTTTGTTTTTAAAAGACTTGTGATGCAGAACTGTGCATTTTATGAAGTAGGCCGAAACCAATTCAATTCTTTTGAAATGGGCATAAGAGTCCCTGTAAGATTGGCATTGCTGGCCTTGTGAGTTGAAGAACTTTTTTTTTCGACTTCATACACATATTTCAAATTCGCTTGTTTAACATTTCCTAGAATCGAGTTAAAATCTCAACGGAGTGTCTGTGTCATTCAGTTAAAACATATCCAACGGTTCATGGACGGTTCGCCCCAAACCTGAACGACATACTCCGCCGTTTGAAATGCAAATAAGTGATGAATCATGAGCAGCTCATTATTCAGTTTTACTAGATCCCAAGCGAATCCTAATGGTTAAGAAAAAAAACTGCATCTGTGTACACGCAATGTATGTCGACTTTCAATCAATTTGTCACTGGTAACTTATCTCCTCTGAATGTAAAAAATAAAAAACTAACTACCACCTGTTCAAATGGCTGTCAATTGAATCAATTTATTCACGGGTCTTCGTGACTCCACTTTTGGGCCAATTTATCTTTTGGTTGCATGTGGATGAGTAGAATTCAAATCCCACTGAATTTTTCGTGGAATGATTCATCAACTGTCCACATCTCAGTCAATTCACTTTTTGTTTGCATTTTCTCCTCTTCTCAGTTCATAAAACGAAGACTATTATTGAGCAAGCAATTTTTGTTTGACCAAATGATGGAGTCATTGTCAACACAATACGAACCTTTCTTTTTCTATTTTTCTATGGACTATCTTCTCATGACAGTACTTTTCCGGTTTTGAATGTTTACTCGTCGTGATACAAAGGTGGCAGTTTGCCTAGACAAATGGAATTCGATGTGTTTGTTGGTTCAATTGACAGCTTCCACAATATACCAATAGTTTGTAGCATCCAATGAATATAAGAAACGGTGGACAGACAGTGGAAAACATCTGGATTCATATTAGGTTCGTTCCGATTGCTCTGAATTTCTACGAATGTCTACGAATGTCTGCAAATTTTCCCGAAAAACTACGAAAAAGCGTTCCATTAGCTGATTTTTTTGTAGAAGAGAGAGCAAAATATTTCCCCTCGCTACGAATTTCTGCCGAAGAAAAAACTGTGGACAGCAGCACGGCAGCAGATTGCTGTCAAATCAAAAATAAAAAAAAACCTCTGACATTACATATGTCTGATAGCTGTTTACGAATTTCTGCGAAAAGTCGTTGCACATTTTTACCCAAACTACTCAACCACAAATTTCTGTACACAAATCAATTGGAACAGACCTATTGTATTATTAATTCTGTGCAAATCAAGGAAAAGTCGGCTTGACGACTTCCGACAACATTAACGCAAACTTCGAACGTGTCCTTTACTTCAGTTATTAAAACCAGAATCCTCCTTCATTACTGAGCATTCCTGAAAAAGTGTGCTGTCATTTGAGGAACCTTTAAAAGTTCCTTTTATTCAGAAGTTACGCATCTCCACAGTCCCAAAATAAATACAAAACTTCAAACTGAGTCCATATTCGCCGTTTAATATTCGCGTGCGCAATCAAGAGCTTCACCGACAAAGTCTCTCGCCGTCTGTATCATCCATCATGCCGGTATTTTATTACGTGACACCATTTCCAGCTTTGAACGACTCTTCTTGAAAGCTAAACTAATTGGCAGTTAAATAAAATTCATAATTTCTGCAAGGGTTGTGAAACGCCTCATCCTCGTCGGTCATCAACGCCGATGCCTTGGTGGATAATTTGAAATCGCAGCGCGTACAGAAAAAACTACGCGTACATTCATTAAGCAGCCAAATGACCAAAGTTGACACACAGCAACTGTTTGACTTTTATGTGCCGACGTGTTGTACGCCATCTTCGTTTGTTTTTCCCCTCCTCTTGGTTGATGTCATCTGTGCAAACTGTGCCTTTTGGCACACATTTTGCATAAGTCAAGAAGGTGTCAAGAGGTTGCCAGCAATAAGATCAAATGCTTATTCATGCAACATCAGCCATTGAATGACCGCAGATTTTCGTAACTAGGGTTACCGAGTGCCTAACGCTCATGAAGCTATTGAGCAAGCATGCTCCAGTCAGCATGAAATATGATATCATCCATGGCTAATTTGATCTACCTGACATCTAAGCACATACAAGACCTTCGTCGTATACAAAACGCATTTATCTCAACAGTCGTGTAATACCTTTTGACATTTCAACTGCCTGACTTCTAAGATGGAGTCCGATTCCCAGCTAAACCCACACAAGCACACGAGACTCTCCCCAAATATGACTTGTTAATGCCATAAATTAACTTTGCAATGACAAACTGAAAAAAGACAGATTGGTATCTATCAAAATATTGCCTACATACTTCTCTCCCGCCATGTTTATCATTGCCAACAGCGGTTGCACCTAGTCAACATAAGGAAACTTGAGTTTGCGAGAATGGTGCCTCTTCCCACTTGAAAACATAGAAATGCATTTACTGGCGGCGAGAGGTTTTCTCTGTAAATGCTTTCGATTGAAAGTAACAAGACGCTGTCTTGTGCATGCAAATATATCTATTTTCAATGTCAGCTGGAGAAAGTAAATGTCAGTCTGAAGAAAATAAAACCGAGTCAATGTCATTACGGTGCACCTTAAGAATGTGTTGTCATGAGTGCAGTGCTTCGATATAAAGGTCAAAAGTCAAAAGTATTGTTCGTGTAATATTCTTGATGTGAGTATGTGACATGCAAATCATTCAATAATTCTGTGGTAGGACTTCTTTTGGAAAATATTTAAAATCAATCAGCTATTAGCAGTTATATTTTCATCAAGAGTGCTGTAGCGTGGACTAAATATTTAGTTTTAGTTACAAGGTTAAGAAACATACACCAACTTTTGCTTTAATGAATTTTGTTAATACTGTGATTGTAACAGCTTTAAGTGAATTCTACTTCAGACATTTAAATCTGATAATCGTTGTTTTTGGATTTTCACTAATATCACCCATTCTAAGTCCATGTGATACTTTTCTTCAGTCATATAATTTCCAGATGAGGCTGCTTCATAATTTATTGTATTGTTTTTCTCTACACTCCTTGTAGCCCCTTCAACAATAACTTACTATCAAAACCAATCTTTTCACTTCAATTTTACACAGTTCATGTGTACTACATTGTGCAAGATGTTTAAAAAACAGATTGTAGTTGTGTATTCTGTCCCATAATAATTATTGTCTGCCTTCTCACTATGGAGGATTCGATGAATGTTTATACCAGTTCAATTTTTGAATTTTTTTCTAATAGATGTTGCTCAAACCAACCATCTATACCACGGAGTTTGCTTTAAAATTCTTCTTCTTCTTATTTTTCTTATTTTTCTTATTTTTCTTCTTCTTCTTCTTCTTCTTCTTGTTCTTCTTCTTTTTCTAGTTCTTCTTATTTTGCCTCATCTAACAACTTCTTATTCCTCTTCTTCTTCTTCTTCATCTTCTTCTTCTTCGTCTTCTTCTACTTCGTCCTCTTCTTCTTCGTCTTCTTCGTCTTCTTCTTCTTCTTCTTCTTTTTCTTCTTCTTCTTCTTCTTCTTCTTTTTCTTCTTCTTCTTCTTCTTCTTCCTCTTCCTCTTCCTCTTCTTCTTTTTTTCTTCTTCTTCCTTCTTATTCTTCCTTCTTATTCTTCTTCCTTCTTCTTCTTCCTTGACTGGCGCTGCAGTCCGAGATAGCCCTGGGCCTCGACCAACAAGCCCCTCTAGCCAGCACGATCTTTCACAAATCTCGCCCTTCAAGTTAGTTTAGATCCTTCTCAACTTATGTACTCCAGCTCGACCTATATCGTGGTCCGTTGCGTTGCCCCAATGGCTCGGATTCGAAAACTTTTTGGGCCGTAGCAGTGGTTTCCATACGCTCTACAAAGCCTAGCCATCTCAAGCGTTGATCCAAGACGGCTGGACCAGACGGATGCTGTAGTAAAGTCAATAAAGTTCGCCATTCAATCTGTCCTTCAAATGCCATCAATGCAAACAAGCCCAAAAATCCTACGCAGTTCTCCTCTTCCAATGACTAAAGGCTCTCTCATCAGTTTTCAGTAACGTCCAAGATTCCGCACCATAAAGCAGCTGTTATATAAAGCAAGCTACGTCTTTCGAGAAAGGGCTCTGACACTTAATTGCCTCTTGAACCCAAAGAAATGGCGGTTTGCAAAAGTGATTCTGCATTTGATTTCGGAACTGATGTTTAAAACACAAGCTTATCGAATTTTCACAATTTGTTTTTTCTTAAAGAATAATGCTTTACAAAGACGGAACCATAAATGCGTGAGCGAAGCCCATATCTGCCTGTATTTATTTAAAAAGATTTTAAATTTTCTTTTGTACATTAAGGTAGCATCGTTTAAATAGTTATTGCTGATTCTTAGAGCGCCTATTTTGTTTTATTTTGGACTTAAAAACGTTGCGCATTGTAACACTCGTCTGTCTTGTTAATGTTCATCACGTTTTGGTACATTTCATTATTTTGCAAGGATGTCAATAGAACTCACGACACAGAATTCTCCAAGTTGTAGTCCGTCAAAGATCTTATGAGAGACTGTCTAGTGTTCCTTTCAATATTTCCACTGACCGTGTGTTCTGTCTACATTGAGGTTAGGTTAGTTAAGCTGTTCAGTTTCTCAAAAATTCAGATGAATGTCTGTTGAAATATTTATCGATGAAATTGGAGCTTAAACGAAAAAAAGCTTCGAATTCATGAAATGCATAAAAACCAAATTTGCTAGAGTAAAACTCGTTGAGTATATGGTATATTCCTTCACAAACCAGTTTTTATAGAATATGTCATCTCATCTCAGAGGTTAGTAATTGTTTTGCCAGCATGGGCACGTCCGATACTCACACAACTAACTTCAGTATTACATAGTTCGTTCGGCCTTCTGCAACTGCTTAAGCCTACTTTTCCTGGATCAGTTTTGAATGCGGTCAAAACGCCTCATCATCATTTCTAGCCCATTCTCGTGCTCGTTTTAACCAAATTACGAAAACCACCCTGCCCTATCTCCGCACAACAAAGGTCATCGAACACAACTTTCTACTGGCAATTTGTAGTTAATGAGCCTAAAGTCCATAAAATTGTCGACTAAGCCTTTATGAAATCATGGAAACTCACGTTTGTACAAAAAAAGACAAGAAGTTAATTACAGTTCAATCGTTTAGCCCACAAATAACCGGAACGCATTAATTACAAGCACACATAACATTTACAATTTGATTTTTGTTAATGACAGTTGTATCTTTTTCTCTCAACAGGCATACAAACGTCAATCGAATTCCGTGAAAATTGCTAAGATCACAGCGTTCACCATTATTGTGTCGTCGTTTATAATTGGATCGTTTATTTTGGCGTCGTCTTACTTGCAAGCCAGAGCATCATGTGATCAGGTCCAGGCTCTCGACTCCGTCCTCGAGAAGGAGCTTATGTTGGAGACCCTGCAGCAGGTGAATAAGGTAAGTGACTACAGTTGTAAAATAGGATTTTGCATACTATGTCTTAAAATCGGTTTGTGCTTCTGTATGCGGTAGTAATGCATAAACAACCTCGCTCTCTGTCAGTCGAGGTCAGAATCGTTTCGAGATGAAGATTAAATAGAAACCGGAATTTGAATTCAGTTGCAGTTGATGGTGGGGGAGATGTTATTAGATGATTAGGGGCATTACTTCATAGTGATTGCCCAGCTTTGACGTGCATGCATTCATTTTGATACACTCGAGTAATTCGAAAGAGGCACCTAACGATGAGCAATTATTTCGTAACTACTTAATTTTTGAAGATTTGAAATTAAAAAGAAGATAAACTTAATTTTCGTGGGAAAATACATGTCGGGTCAACGTTGTTGAAGCGATGAAACGAACAGACTTTAACAAAGAGTTTCGTTTTGAAGAGTGGTGAATTGCTTGTAAATGAGATTGTGTTTGACATTTGGACCCGTGCAAAAAGTGCTTCTTGTCGTTTAACTGCTGGTCTCCTCCACTAGAAAATAAATGAGTCGATGATCATACATGTTCTTGGTTATGTACGTGCATACATTTATGTTACACGAGTCGTTCCTATTTACATATCTAGGCCGTCGACTGAAGCTCTATCTTATTTTCTACACACTAAAATGTATGAACGCCGTTGCTCGAATTTCATTTCAAAACAAGGTGCATCCTTAAAATTTCCTCACACAAATTTCTGCTGTTGACAGAAGCTCAATCTTATTATCGTCACATTATAATGTATGAACGCCTTTGCTTGATTTTCATTTCAAAACAAGGTGCATCCTTAAAATTGATGCACACAGAGAGACAGAAAACTTATTGAACACCTACCTTCTCAGAACCCCACATCTCGAAAAATCAAAACATTTAATCAAACAGTAAAGCCGTAAGCATTCATCTCATTGATATAAAAGTTTACAGACATCTCTAGTCGTTGTAATCCCCGTTAGATGACCTACAAGTAAAAACAAGTAAACTGGCATAGTTTACTTACTACGTTGAAGTACTTAAATACAATCGTAAACATAAAACAGCCAGACGTAGGTTTCGGCGTCGACAGCTCTTATGTTTGAGAAAGAAAAAATCTCGTCTATTAATCAAATTGTGGTACTTAACAAATTGGGGTTAGAATTCAGGCAGAATGTACTGGAGTTGTTTTCTGACTGACAGATGCTTGAAGCTGGCTGAGCAAAACCCAAAGAGGACGGAAAGTGTACCGTCATTTTCTTAGATCTCACTTAACTGGCAAAGTTTCTGAAAATGTGTTTAAAGAAAGAGTTTTAACAAACCGTATTCAAATGCTCTTTTTAGATGAAAAGAAATTACATTTCGAGCTTAAATCCTGATTGTTTCCAAAACTTCTGGCTTCATCAGGATTTCAAACAAACGTGGATTGTCATTTTCTCCATCTTCCAAATTTTCGTCACCCACGCTGCGATTACCTCATTTTATTAGTTCATTCAACTAGTCTTTCCTCATCGTATGTTTTACGCATGTTCTCCCTCCCATTTCAGCCATAAATACCCATTTTATACGAAGGCTTCGTGTGCTTTGGCAGTTTCCAGATAATTCCTTAAATCGCCAAACCATCGCCAGAATTAAAATTCTTTGCAGCGAACATGCGTGCAGGAAATTAATATGCCAGTCAACTGCATAAAATTAAAAACCTATTAAGGCGTCGGTCGGCGAACAAAAGCACTTAACTTACGTAACGTCCCGAAAATCAATTCAATTCAACAGAAGAATCCACACGTACGTCATGTTGACACATTTGGCAAACGTCTTTAATTGCGTACGAGCGTACGTTGTCGCCGCACCGCGCGTTGCCGGAATGCATGCCTCACAATGGATAGCGTCCCAATGCATTTTCCATTTCGCACCCTGGCGTATATGGTGGTCAAGGAGGTACACAACTTGCAGCGATTGGCAACTATTGGCAACGATTGACAGCGAATTTTCCAAGCCATCTGCTGCAAACGTTGTCTAAAGTGAAAGCAGTTAATGCCAAATGTAAAAGGAAAAAAAGAATATCATGTGTGAGCAGTTGCAGTCTGTGTGCCAACACAAATGTTAAAGATCACGAGTGATTGGAGTGGCAGGCAGCCGGCGGAGAATGTGAATGAAACATGTCCGTACCAAGTGCGCATCGTGTGCACTGTGTTCGGTGTTAGCTAGTGCTTGGTACGAGGCAACTCCTCGCAGAGCATGAAACCGGCTAAAGTTTCTCATTCAACTCTTTCGTTTCGGGTTTCTCGGCGATTTTTCTGCCGTTTCCCCAACACATGCATCTACATGACATTCGAACAGCTTGCTGACGTTGGCTTTCGGATTATGCAATGCTGGGTGATTTTTCTCGAATGGATCTTCAAAGATGAAAACATCTTGTGCCAGCCTCTGTGCGGCGGTTGATGACAGAGAGATCGATTGATATTTGTTGAGAAGGGAGGACAGACATACATATAAGTGATGGGTTTTATTGCACAAATCGAATCGTCTTGACCTCAACTTGAACTCATTTGATTTTGGTGATTTTCCTTTCTAACGAGGCATTTGTCTCTTGAGTGGACTGAGATGAATTGAATTGATTTCGTAACACAATTCGTGCTCTTTTGTAAACAAAATGATTAAAAACCCTTTCAAGTCGTTGGCCTTAAGCAAACTTTGATTGCTTATTGTTGATTGAAAACCCTTTCAAGTCGTTGGCCTTAAGCAATCTTTTCATCGGGAGTGACTCTTTAAAGTTATTTGGAGCCCATAACCTTTTAAAATCTAAAGTAAATTAAATGTAGAATGAAATGTAATAATACAAGTGTGAACTTCTAAGCTTATTTCACCTTCGGCGTCAGGCTTTACCATCACTTTCCATGATCTTGCTGTCAGTTCCAAGTTCGTCGCATGAGTTGCATTATAATCATACATCTGTTGAGCTAGGTTAGTGTAAAAATAACGAACGACAGTGCTCCAGGAATATACGTACGCTATAGAAGATATATAATATATTGGATGTTAAGCAATTCACTGCCGTTAGAATCTTCAGTCCAGATGCTAGTTTTGCGTGATATGAATAATTAAAGCTTAAATTGATACATTTCATAAATAAAAACGGAAGGAAAATAGATCTGCAATCGGCATCTAACTGGAAATTGCACTTAAACCAAGCAAACGGATTAACTACTGCAGAATTTTAGTCTTCCTTTATACATGAATAGAAAGCAATTATCAATGCCCTGACTACAACATTTTTATTCTTTCATTTGGAAGGAAATGATGATAGATTCGACAGCTTGGCATCGATTGAAAAAGAAGTTAAAATCCACTATGCATTTTGTGAGTTTTGTCCTTGCATTTTTACAATTCTTTCATATTATATCAAAAGTATTCATATTAAAATTCATAGCTCTGACTCTGAGTATCTACCTGTACAATTTGTGAATTCTGCTTTCTCGCTCAAAATCAACATAGCTGATGAGAAATTCCTACTAGCTTAATTTATGAACATTTGCAATTATTTATGGAAATTTTAGCAACCTTCAAAAAGCTACATTAAGAGACAAACATAAATTTAAAAATATAACCTTACTTCAAAAAACCACGAGCTTTGGCATCACTTTTTTCATCACCTTTCACTCGAAACCAGAGACCAATAGGGAGACAGTCAATTCCCTCGTCTCCCGCCCTTGAATTCATTTTGACAGCCTGAACAGCTGACGCACAAAAAGGATTTTGTTTGTTTTCAAAGGAGAATACGTGTGAACTGTCTATACGGTGGATCTCCTCACTTTTCATACTGTTAGAAGGAGAGGGCATATAAATCAAAACGTAAACATGTGTGAGTAAAGTGAGACAATGTTCGATGATACGTAAATAACTTTCAGAATTTGAGGTTATGTCTACTAAAACACGTAAATAACAGTCAAACGGTCGATGGACAAAGGGGAAACCAGCTGTTCAGTTGACCATCTACTTCCTTATTGGTTTCTGCTCGCAACTTCATTTACTCACTAGGTCTGTTCAAAATGCTCGGAATTGCTACGAATGTCTACGAATTTGCCCGAAAAACTACGAAAAGCGTTCCATTAGCTGATTTTTTCGTAGAAGAGAGAGCTCACTAGAGAGCAAAATTTTTCCCCTCCCTACGAATTTCTGCCGAAGAAAAGACTGTGGGCAGCAGCTCGGCTGTCAAATCGAAAAGAAGAAAAAAAAAAAGAAAACCTCTGACATTTTATATGTCTGAAAGCTGTTTACTAATTTCTATGAAAAGTCGTTTCACAATTATTGGTAGAGTTACTCTGTGCAAGAGAGATTTTCACCTAAACTACTCAACTACGAATCTCTGTACACAAATCAATTGGAACAGGCCTACAATTTTCAGCAGTAGTCAAGGGTCCCCCCGCATTTAACATAGCATTCAAATTCCAACAACAACAAAACTAACTCAACCGAGAACACACTTTTTGTTGGCTTATAAAATTAGCTGTCAACACGAATGCAAAACATTACCACCAAAAAAAGGACAGTTCACCAATAATTGCCACAACAAAAAAAAGAATGTGTACGTTTTGAAACTTCGCAGTTAGCGATCTACCGGTAGGAAAGCCATTAGCACATATCTGCTATGGCGTTAGATAACATCTTGCGTTCACTAAATTGTACGGACGAGTGTATCTCCCTCTGCCAATTATCGTTTCCAAGCACGAACCGTTCAGGCTTACCAAACAATTATACAAAGCATCCGCCATGACCATAAATTAGAATACAACAAAAAATTGCTAACCACAAAGTACCTTCAGTAAACAGTAGTCCCAAATCGAAATCCGCATCATTTGTGCTCTGAGATAAGCACTTCATCAAGCCGTGCTAAATGATCGCCGGTGCTGATCGCTTAACCTTGTGTAGAATAAATGACCGCTGATCAATGCCATGCCACACAGATGGTAGGAAAGATTGATAAAGTCAGCTCACGAATCTTGGCCCGTAATTAGGTAATAATGGCATAAAGCAAGTAATCATAGAATACATCTCCAAAAGCTTTGGGGACTATTTATCCCGGCTCCGTGAGACCGGATGGAGCATGTTTACAATTTATTTCTGTGTGCGTATGTTGGAATTTGCATTCGACGGATTCATGCACACGTTGAATCTAGGCGGCGCAACGTATCATGATTGTTGTTGATGTGCCCAGTCCGCCGAGGGCACCTTCAGCATTGCTCTGTTTGCTCATGTTTGCCGGCGAAATGCCCAAGTATGTCAAATTTGAATAAGTGACTCACAGTCAGCTGGAGTTTTCAGCGCTGATATATCTGTAAATAAAGTTCATTCAGCGATCTTGCCATCCGTGCCAATCAGACAGAGAGCAGCCTTCACATCTTCGGTCTTGCATGCAAACAATATAATTGACGGGGGAATTTATTGCATTTTTATTTAAATAAAGAATCTGGTGAAACCAGCACTAAGCGACATCGGGTTCAAGAGCGCAGATATCCATCGTAGGTTGCACAGTGCCTTTGCAACAGACAAAAGACGCGTTGCGTTGTGAAGCGTCTTTCGCTTGTTGGAATGATGATATTCAATGCTGGATGCCATTCACTGGGACTTTCTATAGGTGGATGTGTTGGCATTGTTCGCAGATTTTATCCGGCTCGAGAGGTCGAACATTTTCACAATGTCTCTGCCGCCTTTTTTGTGAATTTTTGCAATATGTTTTTATTTCCGCAAGAAATTGTCTTGCCTGTGACAGTGAAGGGAGTGAAAGTCAGACTTCGGTTCAGTGGGGAAATAATGACCTACAGTTGGAAGGAAGTTGTTAATGAAGTCTGATCGTAGGGAACATCGATAATTTGCCGCGACATGGGAAATCTCACACGATACATGAAAGTAGCGAATTTGATGCGACTTCGAGCGGAGACGAATGTAACTTGCACGATTTTCCCATGGCTCTGAATTTTAATAATTCAATTATAAATAATTATTTCATTACTATTTGTAAGCTATGAACAATGAACGAACTTTCCTTACTTTGAGAACGTAGAAATTATGGGGGTGGCTGGAGAATTTTCAGTTGTATACTTTCATGCTTACCAAATACCTTAAAGAAATATGAACTACCTCTCGTCAAGTTGTGACAAGTCTTGACAAACAATCATAAATTTAAGTACATCTTAAAATGTTACAGAATCTCGTCAATGTACAGGTTATACGTAAGTAGTAACATACTAATTCGTTTTATCAAATATTAAAATTATTTAAAAAGATAAATTAATAAAAAAAAGGCAAACTAATGTCTCATTCTAGTTTTTTTAATGTTATAGTAACTAACAGAATTCGTAGAAAGTCGTATTCTTGTCCGATTAGGGTTTCAGGTCTGCTTTTTTTGGATAAAAAAATAGAACTGAAATTTAAGAAAATTTAAGAAAAAAATTTATTTGGTAATATTTTTAAAGCAAATAATCAGCTTACGATCCATGATTGTAAATCAGTAAAAGGACAAACCGACTGAAATATGTTTTATTCCCATAAATCTTTATTCCTTTGAGTGTTGTAATTTTTGCGACTAGAGTATTCATTTTAAATTCATTAAGGAGATTGTAGTATTTAAGTGAACTTATTTATAAATAAAGGGCAGTTCATTAAAGTAACCAGCACATATTGACTTCCCCCCACCAGCGGTAAGGACTCCTTGAGGATTGACTTCTGATACCTGTCGACCATTTTACATTAATTTTTGTGTTCGATGTTCATCAATAGTAACTTACAAGAAGAATAGAAACGAGTATTTAAAATGATCAGTTTCCCTAATGTGGTGATGACTCTGACAATCTGAAGGCAAACAATCCCCTCAAGGATCAATTTTAAATGTTTTTGCCTAATAACTTAGTGTAAACAATTTAAATACAAAACTGTTCACTTAAAGCAGCCTGTGAAGTCTATGTAGAGAACAGACTCCTTCCATTTATGCTCGTACTTTAAACGAGAATGTTACGTAACCACATTTCATTAATCTGAGTAAATACAGTTTCTTGGTAGTTTTTTAGTCAACCAATTAAATTTCTATTTTTATTCTTCGGTACGATCTATGTATACCAGAAAACGACGTTGGCCGTTGACGTTTCCTAAAATATTTTCTAGAAGCGCAGCAATTGCAAGAACATATTTGAATTCGAAGAAATTATAGATTTGGAACATTCCGCATTCATTTTAAAAGAAAAACACAAGAAAATTATATTTTCTGTGTTCTTTCTGTCTTAATCCTTCTGTCATGTCTTTTAATTAAAATATATATGGTGCGACAGTCCACAGGGAGCCAGGGCATAGCTTCCTCATCAACTACTCGTGTTTTGCGCACTTATGTTTTCAAACGAGTAGAAGGGACCTACAGTTTCATGCCGACTCCGAACGGCGAAGCTTAAAAAGCTTTTTCTTAGACAGTATTACGCTTTGAGTATTGTCAGCAGCTTGAAAGAGAAAAAATTCTGTCATGTCTTTGTTAAAACAAAAAAATGATACTTCTTATTTTAATTGTTCATTATTTTTAAAGTACGACATTCCCAAATCGTCTCACAATATAAGAATTATGAACAAATATCATTTTTTGGTCGCCGTGGCGTAATGGATAGAGTACGACGCTCACACGCCGAAGAGGTAGATTCGATTCCCAGCTCAACACCATTTTTTTTTAATTTTTCACGACACCATCTCTTTTGAGCTGCTGACAACACTCAAAGTGTAATAACTGTCTAAGAAAGCTTCTCAAATCTCGCCGTTCGGAGTCGGCAAAAAACTGTAGGTTCCTTCTACCCGTGAGAGAACAGTAGCGCGCACAACACGAGCAGTTGACGAGCAAGCTAGACCCTGATCCCCCTTTGGACTGTAGCGCCAACAATTATTATTATCATTTTTTGTAGAACATATTAAATATGCCTCCGTGAATTGGTGGCATCGTCACTTCGTAGGTAAGTGGGACACTTACTGAAGGCACAAAGTCTGTGAAGTGGATTACAATACTCAAAATGTTCTAGCTGTCTATGAATGCTTCTTAAATCTAGCCGGAGACAGGAAAAAATGTAGTTCCCTTCCATTCGTTCAACTCGTGAGAGCAAAATTGAACGAACAACACGTGTAATTTTTTTTTGAGGTTGAGATATACTGCACTGGAACGCTCAGGCTCAAATACTGGTCCATTGTGCAACCAGAGAGTAACCTTCATTGAATGTAATTTCTTGGTTTTCCGAAGGAAAATTCCTATAAACTTAGGTTTTCGGTTCCCACCACATCAGCGCCAAATAGCCGTCATCTGACACGAGCGAAAGCAGAACACTGACAGAGAAAGTGCACTGAAGTGTCTTCACCTTCTCCACAGACGTCGCAAAGTGTAACATCACTAAGCCCAACCCGACTTAGGTGCATAGCGATGCTTAAGTGACCTGTTAGTATGTCGATAAGTCGTCTGCATTCGTTTCTGTTTAGAGATAGCAGAAAAGACGCGGATTTCTTGCTGACGTTTGGGAGCACACTCCTGGTCATCCTGAATCCTGGAGAATCACGCCATCTGTGATTATGCTGTAGGGAGACCAAACCATCGACGGAGGCCCTAACCAAGAACGCGGATAGTCGGACCCTACGAATGCCTCTTCTGAACCTAGCCTAGCTAGTTCATCGGCAATCTTGTTTGCCAAGATCCCGTGATGACCCGGGACAACAAACAAGTCCAAGCGAATTCAGCCTGTCGACCAAATTAAGGGAAGACTTGCATTCTTGAATTATCTTGGAATAGGTTAAAGGGTTGAGTAAGGCCTTGAGCACAGTTAGGCTGTCGCTGCAGACGCAGATACTTCTTCCCTTCCACCTGTTCTTCACAATATAGTTGGTGGCCATTAGAATCGTGAAGGCTCCCGCCTGGAAGACAGACGTGAAATTACCTAAGGAGCCGTGAAGCCTAATGTTGTCGTGTAATTGCTAAGAAAGCCTTGATCCATTTGTGAACTGTTGCGCCATCCCGGTTTTATTTTTAATATTCAAGGCATTTGTGTCAGAATTGCGAAAAAATTTTAAAAACTAACTTTGAAATTCTGCGATTCATATAAACAAACAGAGGTGCTAATTTTATATAAGATAATGTTCGTGGAGGTTTTTCAACGAATCAATGCTTACCCAAATCATTAGAAAACTTAGCAATGTTGGTGTCTGTACACCTAACGCAGAAAGTGTACTCAGATGTCTCTTCAAATGTGTCTTGACGTTCTATTGTAACTCAACATACAATTCAGTCATTTTATATTTTTGAACTTAATATTTAGCCAAAACGATATACTTGGATTTCAAAAACTCATTATTTCAAGAAAATGTACAGAATTATAAAAGAAAAAAGGAAAGACAAAAAAACGTACAAGATGAACATATATGAAATTAGAATGTCACAGAAGAACTGAATTGTTGAATTGTTGAGTATGTTCTTCTTCTTCTTCTTCTTCTTGTGGCGCTACAGTTCGGGGTGGACCTGAGCCTCAACCAACATGCCTCTCCAGCCAGCACGATCTTTCGCCAACTGTCTCCAGTTGCGCACTCCAAGTTGGTTGAGGTCCCTCTCGACTTGTGTGCGCCACTTTAGTCTAGGTCGTCCTCTGTTGCGTTGTCCCAATGACACGGATTCAAAGACTTGAGTATGTTCACCCAACATATATATTAAACAATAACGTCTTATATATTCCACTCCATCCACAATCTTACAATCAAACAAAGAAGCCACATATCCCAGCAACACACTGAATCACCTCATTTGCAAATAGGGCTAAGAGGTTCACTCAATATTTATTTATTTTTTTCGTTGCAAAAACAGCGACCTGTTCCATTGAATACGAAGATAAATAATGACTCAGGCAAATCCACTTGTGCAAAGTACATCTCAATTACACGTATCTCCGCACTTTGATTTAAAGCAATTTATCGTTAATTTGCGGCCATTAAATTAATTTTCGTATGCGTTCTGTAGAGCTCTGGAATAAGAATTAAATGACTCTTACCCCAGTCGCCATCGACCGTGATCTGAACAGATTTAATCAAAGTCATCAGTGATCTTAAAATGACATATTTAAAAACAAATCAAACATTATTTAGCATCTTTCGTTGTTACCCGACGAGCCCGACTATAGCTGCAACCAAAATGTTCAAAAACTCTGACATCTGGATAACATCCTCGGCACGTCAATATTTACACAAGTGCTTAATATGCCGCCTAAAATGGAGTCTACACAATCACGATTACTAGTTCCTATACACCTTGCCAAATCGATCCGTCACAGACATTGGATTTCTGTTGTGGTCTGGACAATTTATATGACTTTGTTAATTTTCCCACTCGTTCATTTTACCTCCACAAAAAACGCAAACTACTCCCGGTTTCCAATCATATGATTGCGTGACTCTTTTTCGGCCCGGTTTTTGTTGTTATCTAAATTGATTGGACCTCAGACTAGGTTCGTGAAGAGCAGCAGGAGAAAACAATAATAAATACATCCTATTCAACCGGTCTGCTTATGAGTTATTATTAAAATTTTCGAAACAAATCAGTCAGACTTTTCTCGTAATTCTTATTGTCGCGTATTTTTGAGTTATGCAACTGGTAAAAACTGCACGTGTCCCGAATAGCCTACATCAATTATCCGTTGGTTCTTTGTTTGATTCGTTTTGCTGTGACTGATGATTTTTGTTTTGCGCATCAGCATTTGAAACTACGACGCCATTTCGCCTAACTTATGGAAAAGTACTACACTGGGCTAAAAAGCAAAAAAAAAAACAAAAACTCTGTGCAGTAAGAAGAAACCTCTCACAAAACTAGTTTCGACACACGTATAACTTGTTTGCTTTCAAACCGCAATGAGTCATCCAACGGCGACCATCATTTCGGCCAAGAGGTAAACTTAAAATCGAGATATTTATTGCTTATTCCTTGAGTTCCTTTTTGGTAACAGATTTCTTATGACTTAGATGAGGTTTTATTTGAAGTCGTAAAATTTAAATTAAATTAAGGAATTCGAGAGAATGCACAGCAAATTTGGGCGTAGATAAAAAATCTGAACATAAAACACTACTCCATTCGAACGTGATAAGTTTTTAATTATGGCATTCCAATATAATCGACACTAAGATCATTTCTTCGGCTTTTGTAGACTTTATCAGTTGTTTATGCACGGAAGTCTTGCTGTCTTGATTTATATGGAATATCTAATGAATAGTTGCATTGACTTCCTCATAGAAATAGGGCCTGCCATTGATCGTTTGGATTTGCTGTTTGAGGGTTTCGTCACTTAAAAATGGTTCACGCCTGAGATGTTAAATTTATTTTCTATCTGCTTGAATGTACTTGACTGCCTTGAAAAATGAATTTCTAATGAGAAAAGACACACATATTACTTACTTACTTATCAGGCAGACAAACCATGAAGGGTCTGAGCCTGAGTAATTGCTGCCTTCTATCGGTGACGGTCCTGGGCACGCTGCTTTCAGTCATCAAGACCAAGTAGTGTTACAGCCGCGATGACATGGTGTTTGTACCGGAGATTTGGTTTTCCTCTCCTTCTCGAACCAGGAAGCTCAGATTCGAATGCCCCTTTTGCTGGAGCGTTGTTGTCCATTCGCTCGATGTGGCCGAGTCAGTGTAGTCGACGGATTTTTGCCTTCCGGACTACATCCCCATCCTGGTACAACTCGTAGAGTTCGTGGTTGTGTCTTCTCCTCCATTTGCCTTCCTCACAGTTGGCTGCAAGCCTAAGTTATGTTTTAAGCAAATCATCCAATACAGTAAATAAATATAGTAAAAAAATTTGAATCTAGATCTTTGAGTTAAAAATCTTAGGCAATTAGTTGAGTTTACCATACATATCCGCTTGAATTTCAAATAAAAATTTAATTTTGAATTTTTATTGAAACAATTAATTAGAATCTTACATTACTGAAGCGCACTTTAAAGTCTGAAAAATTGAAATATGTGTAGCAAAACTTGCCTGCTTTTACCTGTTTTTCTTTAACTTTTAAGTGTATTTTATTATTTTTCAACTCATTTACTTGCGCACCATTCAATTAAATTAAAAATAAACTTGATAGTCAAACCTATTGATCATAAATTTAACTCACTGACTCTTAGTCGCCGGCCATTGTTTTTAATTCATTTCGCCGAAATTTAAGTTATTTTCTTTCAAGAAAGTCAAAAATTTCGATACCTTGCAACTTTTTGTGCTTTATAATAATTGTTGGCGCTACAGTCCAAAGGGGGACCAGGGCCTAGCTTGCTCATCAATTACTCGTGTTGTGCGCGCTACTGTTCTCTCACGAGTAGAAGGGACCTACAGTTTTTTGCCGACTCCGAACGGCGAGATTTGAGAAGCTTTCTTAGACAGTTATTACTCTTTGAGTGTTGTCAGCAGCTCGAAAGAGGTGGTGCCGTTAAATTCGAAAAATTGGTGTTGAGCTGGGAGTCGAACCTAGACCCTTCGGCGTGTGAGCGTCGCACTCTACCCACTCGGCCAGGGAGAGTGCTTTATCTTACTTTTATATCAATCTTTTCTGTCTTGGTTCATTCTTCCCCGTTTTGTTCACAATTGGACCGAATCGGGGGTGAAATGTTGGAAAGGTAATTGTGGGACTTCAAAATCTTAACGTAATGGCGCTAAAATAGCACCAGTTTCGAGCTATTAGGCTTCGAATTCGTTCCTATTTTTCTTTTTTTTTCGTGTTTTCAATTTAGTTCAGTTGGTTTTTTTCCTTCAAGGAATCAACTGCAGATCAATTGGAACTATACGGCGGATTGATCGAGTTTATTAATATTCTTTCCGGCGAAGCTTTTTATCAACATTTGCTTAGCTAGGGTTTCGTTTTGGTAAAGTACTCATACTTTGCAGGATCTTTCTACAAACAACCTCAATTTGGCACAATTTATAAGAACAGTTTAATGAAAAATAAAAATGTATCTTATTTATTCACTTGTTTTTCTTTGAATGAATAAATAAAATTAATGGTTAAACTTTAAATGTCCAAACGATTGGGATGAACGATGCGTGGAAACTGGGCGTATACGTGACATTTTTATTCATACACGTGCTTAATAACACACGAACGAGTTGGTATTGATAACGTAATATTAAAAGAGCACGTTTAGCAATTCAATGTAGCTGAAGTAACCTGTTTTACGACATAACCGTATTCACATGTTGTCCGTACAACAATTCCTTTAATCTTAATTTGAATGCCGCCAAAGAGCAGAAGGTACTAGAAGTAAGCTGCTTCTACAACTATTCGTGCTGTATTGTATTTTGTTTGTAATATATGCAAATACATTTTAGTAATGGTTCCAAAGGCGGTATTCTAGAAATGTTTCATGTACAAAAATGTTAACGTGGCCTTAAATACAACAGTGATTCTTGTTTTACAGAAGCTTTACAAGGTTAACTCGAAGAGATATCTATTGGCTGTACCTCATTTATTTATCAAACTATTTTTTTTATTCTAGTAAATGTACCATTAGAGACGATATTCCATTATTTTACGAACAAACTTCTTTCTGTAGCCAGCAAATATTCGTATATCATACTGCAAATATCTCTAAGCCTGGAGTTTAACATCTGCAAAGAGTTTGATGATGAACCTTTTCCAAATTTGAATTTTTTATAGCTTCCATTATTTTACACGCAAACTTTTTTCAGCAGCCAATAAAGAAAGTATCACACTGGTAATATCTCTAAACCTGAAGTTTATGTTTGCAAAGATTTTTATGATAAATGATTTTTGAAGAATACCACTAATTATTAATGGGAAATTAAAAACATTTTATTCAAAGTATTGGCCATTGTTTTCTACACATTTTGACCACATTTCTGCCAACTTGTGAATACCACGCCAATAAAGTTTTTCGTCTTTTAAAGCAAACCAATCAATCGATCATTTTTCGACCTCCTCGTAGGAATCAAAGTGCTGCTCAGCCAATGCGTGTCCCATCGATGAAAACAAATGGTAGTCGGAAGGAGCCAAGTCTGGTGAATACGGCGGGTGGGGTAGCTGCTCCCAGTGTTGCTCCAAGTGTTTTGGTTGTATCCTGAACCGGTTTTGCTTTGTGTGCAGGTCCATTGTCATGGAGCAAAATTACCTTGCCGTGTCTTCGGGCCCATTCTGGTCGTTTCTCGATCAATTCATAGTTCAAATTGATCATTTGTTGTCGGTAGCGATCAGTATTAATGGTTTCACCAGGTTTTAGGAGCTCGTGGTACAGCACACCCCTCTGGTCCCACCAAACACAAAGCATTGTCTTCTTGCCGAATCGATCTGGTTTTGCAGTCGATGTTGATGGTTGTCCCAGATTCCGTTTAGGATTCTTAAAATAAATCCATTTTTCATCGCCAGTAACAATCCGATGCAAAACCGATTTTTTTTTCGTGTCTTTGAAGCAAAATTTCACAAGTGTTTTTTCGGTTTTCCATCTGTCTTTCATTCAATTCATGTGGCACCCATTTTCCACAGTTTTGGATCTTTCCCATAGCTTTTAAACGGTCAGAAATTGTTTGTTGTGCAACATTCAACATTGCTTCCATTTGCTTTTGACTCAGTGTCATCTCCATCCAAGGTCGTTTGCAATTCGACGTCTTCAAACTTTTTTGGTGGTCTTTCACGTTCTTCATTTCTCACATCAAAATCATTATTTCTGAACCGTTGAAACCATCTTTTGCATGTTGCTTCTGATAGAGCATGATGCCTCGACAAGCATTCGATGCGACTCTGCAGCACTTTTCTTCAAATGAAAATAAAAAATTAATGCTTTCCGCAAATCATCACTTTCTGGTACAAAATTCAACATTTCTAACACGATGAAAAAATATGATGTTGCCTGTTCAATGACTTAATGTATACTAAATATTTTTCACAGTTGTCATAGCAAACAAACAAAAAAAAAATAAGGGTTCGTTCACAACAAATATTCCCTATCGAGACATTTGTATCTTGACGCTCACTTCATACCGGTATACCTGTAATAATAATAATTGTTGGAGCGACAGTCCACATGGGGATCAGGACCTAGCTTGCTCATTAACTACTCGTGTTGTGCGTTTTACTGTTCTCTCACGAGTAGAAGGGAACTACAGTTTTTTGCCGACTCCGAACGCGAGATTTGAGAAGCTTTCTTAAACAGTTATTACTCTTTGAGTCTCTTGAGCAGCTCGAAAGAGCTCGAAAAATTCGAGGTGTTCAGTCGGGAATCGAACCCAGACCCTTCGGCGTGTGAGCATCGTACTCTACCCACTACGCCACGGCGGCCACGATTATTGAAAAACCTTTTCTAAATTTATGTTTTTTAAAACTTCCAGATGTTTGCCAAAAAACATAGTTTAAAAGAATCTGCTTAGCGCTTTTGCACATTTCTATTGAACATCTATCAACAACTGCGGTCCTACCTGCTCTTTTCTCACATACGAAATAAAAACTAATTTATATAACCACAGCCAGTGAAATGGATTTAAAATTGTCTCCTCCTTTAAGCTAAATTGTTAATTTGTCCAAGCTTTCGAACACCTATGTATTATGTGTTAAAAAATATGTATCAAGAAATTATTATTCTGTCGACGATGAATATTTTAAAAACTAAAGAGAAAGCCATTATTATCTTTCGTCATTTGCCGGCAGATCATCTATTCGCCTGAAGTAGCTTATTTCATATGTAAAAAGGAATTTTTTATTATTCAGACAAATGGAACAACTTTGGTAGTCTTGGCTGGAGCATGTTGTTTCCCTTGGGCAAACGAGAAAAAAACATCTGCCACACTTGAATTCAATTACCGCGTCTCACTTAGAACCGGATTGTAAGTGAATTGCAAATAGATACAAGCCCTCACCTCCTCAGCCGCCTGAGCAAATCTGTCTATACCCATGATGTTTCCTTGCCTTTTATATTCACAGAAAAAACGACCAAAACCACAACGACTCTTTGCTGTTTTCTGAACAAAAAAAATAATTTTTACAAAAAAAATTGTGTACATATAGAAACCTGGAGTATCAAAAACAAAACAAAAATGGTTGACTGATGTGACCACACTGCAAATTAAAACATCCGGGTAGAAGATTAACAGTCTACCAAAAGTTATGACTCGGTGGTTAAAATAATTTGCAATTCTTTTCTAATTTTTTTTTTGACACAAAATTAATTTCAACTCGGTTTTGCACGCAAATGAGTGACGGCATTCATTCATTCATTCGTTCGTATTATGCAATGCAGTACTTATCCACAGGGTTGAGGTGTCTTCAAATCGAAAAAAAAAAATTAATTACATTTGCAAGCGTCGTTGACTAAAAACAAAAGTCTGTACCGAAGCAAATGCTTTAAGAATTTTAATTAGTCTTTTATAAAGAAAACAATGGTAGGTCGTAAAAAAGAGACAAAGAAAATTAATTGGTTTTCGATCTGTTGTATTCCATTGTAATATTAGCGTTACAAGAATGAAAAATTGGCCTTTCAAAATCGCTGTTGTTGCGAAGTGACGCTAATTGTCTTCAAGAGAGGAGGATTGAAAGTTCAGCTCATCTTTAGTGTTATACGGAATGTATCATACATAGGACTACATTTTGAAATTGCTCCGAATGAATTGTTATTCCATTACTGATTGAGCATTTCTATATTCTGTTGGGATGCACAAATTGTTTGGATAAACATTAGACAACATTTCATTTTTATTTATTTATTTATTTTCCATCAAGAATTACAATGTTTCTAATGCTAAAAACAAATTTTACTTTCAATTAACACATGTTCTTAACACATAATCTATTCATGATAAAATCGATAATACCGTCAAATTTATCAAAAGCTACCCAAGCCGAAGTGATTGGATAAAACTTAGTGTAACTTGTACTTCCCTCGGGTAACTGGAAAAACAAAAACGGCACATTTTGTCTACAAAATACTTTCCAAAAGTAGCCATTCGAGGTGTTTAACAAGTTTAATCCATCTTTTACTTCTACCAGAGAACAACAAAAAGTACAACACGACTAATTTTCGAAGGAACTACAACTAAGCCATCTACTCTTTTACTATTACCAGAGAACAGCAAAAGTAAAACACGAGTAATTTTCGAAGGAAGTATATTTCGTGCACATATTTTGACCCATAGTATATTTTGTTTACCAAAATAATTCCCCACTCCATCTACTTCAAGTTTAACATTTTGACGTTCTCAAAGAGAACAAAGTCAAAAACTGGAAAAATTAAAACAAAAAGAAAAACAAAAGAATTTTAATTGAAACCTATGTTTCTTAACATAGAGTGACCGTGGCGTAGTGGGTAGAGTGCGACGCTCACACGCCGAAGGGTCTAGGTTCGATTCCCGTCTGAACACCTCGAATTTTTCATGGCACCACCTCTGTTGAGCTGCTGACAACACTCAAAGAGTAATAACTTTCTAAGAAAGCTTCTCAAACTTCGCCGTTCGGATTCGGCATAAAACTGTAGGTCCCTTCTACTCGTAAGAGAAAAGTTGCGTGCACAACACGGGTTGCTTATGAGCAAGCTAGGCCCTGGTCCCCCTGTGGACTGTCGCGAAAATATTTATTATTATTATTATTCTTAACATGGAGTCTTGCATCCTAACTTCGTCACAACTGGGAAACCAAAATTATTATCAAAGGAGAACATAAACTAATGTCTGGACATTAGAATCACACATATCTAAGTTTGCTGTGACATTATAAAAATTCTGCAATTTGTACATTTACGATTTAGATTTTTAAATTCCTCCGTCTGTTTGATTGAAGACAAAGGGCAGAAAAATTAGAGGAATTTCCGAAGCATTACTTCTCTCAGCTCAACATTTAAACGTGTTAAGCATATAGCATATGTGGTCTGTCTTTCAACCCATTTAACAAAGTCACATAAAGAGTTACCATTGATGCCGAACTTAGGTCCTATAATTTTTTACCCTTTCAGACTACTCAAATTTAACCTAAAATGAAGCTAATTTCAAGTAGTTTCAAAGTTTGTGTAAATGTTTAATGAATGCAAAATTTCACATCAAATTTCATATCTTATTTAAAAATACAAAAGTTGCATTTTTTCACTGAGTGAAGCAAAACAATTACATCTTCAATATACTCGTACATTGTATCAACTAACCGAAACTTGAGGCATGCATACAAATTTGTTTCGCTAAAGTGTTCGACAAATTTGATGGTGTCAGAATTGGCCTTGATTCCAACGCCACAGCAGCGTGTCTGACTTGGAATTCCGTGAATGTCACAGGTACTTACATTTACAATCGTTTCAAAAGCGATTTGTGCCGCATTTAATGGTTACGGTGAATACAGAAGACACGTGAACATTTATTAAAATTCTTTCCTTACTTCTAATTATATCTTTGAGTCATAGGTTTTCTTTCAATTCTCTGTAAATGTGTTCCGGAATGAAGAGTTAATTTCGGACATTTTGAACAAATTGCAAGGCTTTTTCAGAGTATCGTGCAATACTAACTAGTGCAAAACTTTATAGAGCACGAGGGAGAGAAACTGTAGCAGAAGGAACAAACTGTTACAATAAAAGGGAGATTAATTTTAAAAATGTACTAAACGGGTCACCTTTATACTCAAAAACCCCTTTTTGCCAACAGTTTCTAGTTAGTTGTTGCATTCAACTTAAAGTATACAAAACTTTTTACATCAGTTTCCTTAGTTGGAACCTACATTATGAACTGCACCTGAATTTCTGCAGTCCATAATGTAAATGCGTTATGTAACAACTTCGTCCGACTTCAAATCAAGCATCTGAATTCATTCAAGAAATAATAAGAAAAGTCACATTTCACGTTACAGACATCTATTCCCTAACCCGTGACATATTTGTTTGAACGATTGTAACGCGTAGTTACTTGACAGACCGGTAAAATTCAATTCGTTGCATTAAATGTCGCTTTTCACGCAATTTTAATGCAACACATTGGGTTGTGCTGTAAAGGCTCAAACAAAACAAGTTTATAGAGTCTTACTGGAATGCATAAATACACTTCTATAAATGTAAACAATGCGATACTCCTTGTGTTCAAGCGTTAATGGCACTTTTTCGATTTCAAGCATGCACCATGTCGCAACAAGCTTCCTCAATGTTTGGTTTTTCTTTCCTCACTAATGCCATGAAAAGTTGTGTTCCGCGAACGCAAACAAACTACTCCAACGAAAACAAAAATGAATGTTGCGCAACCGTCATCAGTACTTCCCGAATGCCACAAATAAGGCTGCAAAAACAAAGTGGGCGCAATTAAAATCAAATTAAATTGAGTGAATTAAGAAAAATTTACCCAACAGCCAATTATGGTGTGAAAGCAAAAGTTTTCCCTAAAAACCAATCGGCAGCAGTCATTGGTTGCATGCCCTCCCAAAGAAAGTCTTCTCCAAATTTCGCACCTTATTTGCGTTTGAAATTTATTGGGCACGCGTGACTGGATGACATGACAGCTGGAAGAGACAAACTTAGTCATCCAAGACGGTTTCTTTCCCACAAAGTTTTACGCAACTTTTCGCAACGAACTGCGGTCGAATCAGAGATCATGAACGTCGAGAAAGTTCATATGCATGCGTGCGATCAATGAGAAAGTCAAAAAGTTGCGTTTGTTGCACGGTTCGCTGACTGATGTGCGGTGACGAGCCACATATGCGTATGGGCTGTTAACACAAAACGCCAACAGACTTGCATAACCTCTCCGCGGCAGATAACTTCGCCCGGCAGCATTTTTTCTTGGAGCCAATGACCTCTCGAGTCGACTGATTATGCAATCGCCTGCGATTAGTGTTATGTCGTCAGCGACGATGAATGTTCGCCGCATATGCAACATCTCGAGACAACACCCCTCACTCAACCACTCATTTCGCTGAATTACAAACTGACTAATTACACCTTTCTCTTGCAGGAGCTTCCACGGGCTGACGCACTGATTGGCAACAACGATGAAAATGACTTGCAAAATCTGGACAGAGAAGAGATGCCTGTTGTAAAGAAAGTGGAAGAGCCAAAGGAGGAGGCAGCCCCTGCTCCAGCCCCAAGCAACGAGCAGACAAATGAAAACGAAAGTGACTCGTCATTCTCGGAAAGCGAAGAGACTGATGATTTGCAGAAAGTCCCAACCAAAGTTCCTCTCGAGTTAGACTTGAGTGATCTCGCAGCTGTTCTCCTGCAGAACAACAAAAAGTACGTTCGTCCGCATTCCAAGTGCTGGTATAACCCATTGTTTCCTTTTTTCAGATCACGCATGAACTGCGTTGTCGAACGCAAGCACGCCGAAGAAATCGTCGACTCCCCATCCAAGACTGTCAACCTTCCATTCGGAGTTAATCTTACCACAGATCCCAAGAAGGCCCGCATCACCGGCGAACGCATCTCGATCTTCTGTGAAACCGGAAACGAAGACAAGGAGCAACAACAGCCCCGCTACCACGCCAATGAAGAAAATGAGGACGCTGAAGCCATCCGCCCGATGTTCATCCCATACCAACGCGTCCCAATTCCATTCGGCCAGACTCCCAATCAGTTCCCATTGACCCACATGCCACAGCGCATGATGCCACCAATGCCCCAACAACAGCAACAGCCACCAATGGTCCGCCAGATGCCACCACCCTTCCAGCACATGCCCATGGGAATGCGTCCACCAATGCCCCCACAGATCATGCAAGCCCCACACCCTGAGCCCATGCAAGAGCAGCACGTTCGCATCCACGTCCAACAACTGCCCTTCCGTGAAATCCACGTTGCCGATGATGTTCCAATTCAGATCCCATCCAGCAACCAGGAATTACCACACATTCAAGTCCAAAGGGTGCCACTCGGCTTAGCTCTCCAACGCGCTGGCATCACCGCTGAAGATCTAAGAAACATCCAACGTGCCGCCGAAGAGCGAATGACCGAAGGCCTGAGACACCTCATCGCAGAAGAAGTCGCCGAATCGAACTCCAACTCAGACAGCAACAGCTCCGAAGAGGAAGAATCACAAAACCAAAACCAGGAACAGCAGCAGAACATGGAGCAACAGCAACTGCAACAAAGGCAACAAGAGGAAGAGCAATTGACCACCCAACAGCTGCCAATGGAACCACGTGACACTATGACTCCCCCCATGCCTGATCAGCCACAAATCCTGCAGATCGGCCGTGCCACCTACGGACGCAGTCTGATCAGCCCAGTCCACATTCCGATTCCAATGAATCAAGCCCAAGCCGACATGAACCAAGAGGTTAGGGAACCAGAGAGGCCACACTGTGAGTAGATCCCAGCATTACTTCTGTAGACTGCATTTCACTTATCGTCTCTCCTTCTCGCTTTCAGTTGTCCACCCTCGTTCCGTTCGTAGCACAGACAACGTTTTCCAGCCGGAAAAGCGTGTCAAGAAGTGCGCCTGTGATTGCAGCTGTTAAACAAGCATCATTTTTTGCTAACGAATAATTTTGTGTGTGTAAACAAAAAAGAGTTTCTACAGCCAGCCAACATTTTTTTTTTCTCAATTTAAAAAAGCAAAAGACACAAAATTCTTTCACATTTTTGTGCGTTTATTGTATTAATGTAAAGTGGAGAACAAGAACAACAGCAGACAATTAACAATGAATTCAGAGAATTGGTATCTTTTCGATAGATTTAACTATTTAATGGTGTGACTCCGGAAAGGTCGAGAATAGGGGAATGTATATTTTCCGATGTATAGTATGAGACCAAATTCATGGATTAAAATTGTAAATAAAATTAGTTTTTATAAAGAAAAGCTCTTGTGGGTTGTTTGAATTCTCATGTTGATTTGATGCGGAGCAGGAAAACGTCATTTCTCCTGTTGCCCTCGCTTGGGCATTAAACTCACACAGTGTGGAAATAGTTTCTCTATGCACAGCTCGTTAAAAAGTTGCACTCACCTTTTGTCCCGCTGTCATTGCGCATTAACTTATATTCGTTGGTGCTTGGAGAAGAGGATCACACGGAAGGTTTTCGAGCTTCTGTGGAACCTGATTGTTTTTATTGTAACGGAAACTCCTCCTGGAGAGGATGGAAGCTGGCACAGATATAAGGAGAGCGAACAGCGAACAGTTTTTGACTTTCAAAAACAAACAACTTCTTTTGAAAAATCTTCATTCCGCATTTCTCACATCTAAGAAGTATTTAAAAAGAGGAGATTAATCAAAATCTCAAACAAACCGAGGAGATGCAGTTTCTTTTATTAATGGTGCTCGCTCGAGGCATTACATACTTACCCTTAATTGAACGGAATTAAGTCATAAACCCAAACCGAAGGTATGCAGGAATAGACGAAAATACGGTGCCGATGCGCACTGGTTTTGACTGCCTGTGGATTGGAAAGGAGGGGAAAGTTTGAGCTGGAAGGGACACTCCATATTCGTGTAGTGCCGCTAAACAATGGGTAACTAAGCTTCACGATGCTCCCGAAAGACGGTTTATTGCACTCCTTACAAGTCGTGTATTGCCTTGAAGGAGACGAATGCAACTGTCTAACACATCTGAGCATTTCTAACTGAAATATCGATAAAAGAGTGGTGAAGACGCTGCATTTCGACGATATTCAAGTACCAAACCAGATAGGAGCGTTTTACTTAAGCTTGGAAGGATATAAACTTTCTACATTACAGCCAAATCAAAAGTGGTGAACCTTTTTTTCTTTGCATCATTTTAAGTAGCCTAGACATGTCGGCGGCCTCAAATCATTGTAGTTCAAACATGGTGTTCTGTAGGAACACACAAGGAGAATGAAAAGTCGCTCGGCTTCAAAAACGCAAGTGACATTCATGGATAACGGCTGGTCACTTTGAGCGGCTTAAGTGAGAGTTGGCAGCAATGGGTTTTGAAAACATTAAATTCCACTTTATTCTCTTAACCCTAATCAGTTATGTTTTTGGGGTAACGTACCATATGATCAAAATTTTCGTTTACTTCGGCCCCGCTGATCCAGCAATTTTTAAAGTGAAACGACTTTTCGTAGAAATTCGCAGAATTAAATGTAAACGGCTATCAGATATATGAAATGTCAGAGGTTTTTTTTTATTTTCACTTTGACAGCCAACTGCCCACAGATTTTTCTTCGGCAGAAATTCATAGACAATGCGACGCACTGTCATGTGACTTCTTTAACATCATCCTCAAGAAGATCGTGCGTAACTCACAAGTCAACACCAGAGGCACGATCTTCTAGAAGTCAGTTCAATTGCTAGCTTACGCTGATGACATTAACGTGATTGGACGAACACAGCGAGCCGTCAATAAGGCGTTTGCTGGCATTGAAGAGGAAGCGGCTAAAATGGGCCTGGCGGTAAATGAGGGCAAAACGAAGTACATGCTGTCATCAAGAAAGGACAAACAACATCGACGTCTCGGACAAAGCGTCACACTAGGCAGCAGAAACTTCGAGGTAGTCAAGGACTTGGTCTACGTCAGCTCCGCAGTAAATAGGGACAACAACATCAATACCGAAATCAAACGCAGAATCACTCTTGCCAATCGCTGTTTCTTTGGGCTCAAGAGGCAATTGTATAATAAAGCCCTCTCTCGATGGACTCTCTTGTCTTTATATAACAGCTTGATCATCCCAGTCTTACTCTATGGCACGGAAGCGTGGACATTACCAAAGGCGGATGAAGAAGCCCTTAGCCTTGTCGAGAGAAAAGTTTTGCGTGAGATTCTTGGTCCTGTTTGCGTTGACAGCATCTGGGGGAGAAGACTTAACGACAAACTCTATGGGCTGTACAGCGACATGCGCCTGGTCAAGCTTCTACGGATACAATGCTTAAGATGGCCAGGCCATGTAGAGCGTATGGACACCACTGCTGCGGCCCGAAGTCTTTGAATGCGTGCCCTTGAGAAAACGCAACAGAGGACGACCTAGACTAAAGTGGCGTACACAAGTGGAGAAGGACCTCAACCAGCTTGGAGTACGCAACTGGAGACAGTTGGCGAAAGATCGTGCTGACTGGAGAGGCATGTTGGTTGAGGCCCAAGTCCACCCCGGACTGTAGCGCCACAAGAAGAAGAAAAAGAAATTCGTAGGGAGGGAAAATATTTTACTCTCTCGTGAGGTCTCACTTCTACGATGAAATCAGCAAATGGAACGTCTTTTGGGAGTTTCTCGGAGAAATTCGTAGATATTCGTAGCAATTCGGAGCAATCGGAACAAACCTATTACTACATTCAGTGTATTTGATAGTAAAGTTCAGAAATTGAAAGCAGTTTCTGGACCACTTCCTAGCGGGGTTCATCAACTGATCCGTGGTTTGCTTTTTGGGTATTTCAAAAAAAAGGAAGCTACAGGGATACGAAATTTAGCTGGTGATCAAGATTTATGATTTTTTTTATTTTGTACAGCCTTTATACCTTATTTTTTCCCTTAAATAAGAAGAAAAAATACTTTCTCCCCCTTTGAAAGTTCGCAAACAATCTTAAGGTTTGAAATTAAAAAAAACCATTGGATATCCTACATAACAGATCTCTCCATAGTCGACTTTTGATTTTTTGTTAGTGGCGCCCCCTCTATGTCCCTGGACTTATTGAGTGATGATTGAAATAAAAAAAAGCCATTGGATATCCTATATAACAGATCTCTCCATAGTCGACTATTGATTTTTTGTTAGTGTCGCCCCCTCATGTCTGGACTTATTGAGTAATGTGTTAATTAAAAAAGCGCATTAGAAGAATCGTTTTCTAATATAATCAATATCTTGAATTTACATTTAGTCACCTGGTAAGTCGAACTCAATACGACTTATTGAATAAACTGAGGCAGTATTGAGAGGAAGTATGAAGTTCAATGACAAAGGCACACGCCGTAGACAAGTCTTCTAAAAATAATTCAAAATGCAATACTAGAAGCAAGCAACAAAAGATAGTGCTTTAATGCACCCCTATAGAATAAGGTACATTCATAAGTATATTTAACTCAAAGCAAGCTGATAGAAGTTTACGCCTGTGTGCAAAATAAGGCGGTTGACATGCACGATTTCGCCCGTAAGTAGTATTACGAGAGATAAGCGGGAATAAAACATTATCAAAGCACTTGCAATGCCATGCCATGAAAATATTCAATTTCAGCTGTATGCTGATTGACTAAAATGTCTCCTTCCCATTGCGCAGTCAGATATTTAAGATAGAATTTCTAATTAACTGAATAGGATTAATAATCATTTAATGAATGTAATATGTACATACTGTGAGCGTCAAAAGTGAGTAAACAAATATTTGAGTATTGTATAAAGATGAAAATTGGATCAAAACAACAACAAAACTCAAATTCCATTGATACACAAAAACAGCTTTATTCATTTATTATTTGCTTTATTATTATTAGCTTTATTCGAAAATTGTAAGAGCCATATGAATAAAAAATTTGGAGAGCAAAAAATGAAGAAATTACTGAAACAAATATTAGGCCGGTCGTGAAATATGGGGGAGGTTCAGTGATGGTGTGGGGGTGTGTAGCAGCATCTGGGGTCGGTAATCTTGTCTTCATTGATAGTACAATGAGGAAGGAAGATTATCTAAATATTCTCAGGATCAACTTGCAACCGAGCGTAGACAAATTAAGTTTAGCTAGGAATTGGATCTCTCAGCAAGACAATGATCCTAAGCATACCTCACGTCTTGTTAAGGAATGGTTGCTTTATAGGACCCCAAAATAGCTTGATAATCCCCCACAATCACTGGACCTTAACCCAAAAGAACACTTATGGAAGCATTTGGATAGAAAAATTCCACAGAGTACTATAAACAACAAGGCAGACCTGAAAAAAGCTATAACAGAAGAATGGTCAAAAATTTCCCCCGATGTTACCAACAAACTGGTAATGTCTATGCCAAGGTGACGAAAATAAAACCAAATGAGCTAGTTCAAATTTAGACACTACCGAACTCTATCTGTGCTTTCTTACATATGGTACAAGTTTGGATGAAGCACGTTTAAGGTCATCGTACCATACTATCGCAGGGGTCTGCGCAACGAATTTTGTATAAAAAACGATTGCGTGTTTTTTCTTACAGGAATAGAACTTTGAATATATATTTTTTTTGTTTTTGTTTTTTTTTTTTTTTTTGAATTGACATGGAGCTTACTTTATGAATAAGAAAATCTTCTGGCATTATAATTTAAATATGATTTTATATATTTGGCTGGCGTGGACGTACTTTAGAACAAGATTACCGTAAATTAAAATTTTCCTAAACAAACTTTGTTAAATAATGAGCTATATTTTGGATAAATGGATACGTCAAAGACAACACCGTGCTGACGATAATCCTGTGTGTCTGTTGATACACTGTAAAATCCACAATTAATGAGTGTTTGATAAGTTAGTGGAATAGTTGGTCCGTCACGATGCTGGTGACTTTAGGAACATGATTATTAACTTTGGTTCATCAATTGAACAATGATGATATGAAGGTATGTCAGTACAACATGTCACTTAGCTCGTTACAAAATTGATTTATGGAAGGAAACGTTTGATGACCGCGTAGCCTTAAGTAACGAACTCAAAATTGGCCTGCAAGAAAGTGCGATTTAAAATCGTCAGACTATTTCCCATAGGGATATGTGAACTCAGTGGTCTATTTTTATAAGTATACCAACCTTCGACTTGTTTTTGCCGATATACAGCCATAAACGTTGACAATATTGAGCCTCCAGATAAAACTAGATACGTCCGAGATAGCCATGGCAATTAGATATGAGAAATCATATTTAAATAAATCATTGAACTTTATATCGTTTTAAGAAAAAAAATGTTTGTTTTATTCCATTTCAAATTGTATACCTTTATAAACAAAAAAAAACCTTTACAGTTCTTAAGTACTCTGGGAATCCACATCATTTTAAAAAGATGAGAAGGTGGTTGGCATATGTAACAAGAGATTATAGCTTAACTGTTTAACTATACTCACAAATTTCCCCAAGTGTAGTTGTCTGGTGGACAACCAATTGCTCTTACTGAACCCAAGCTTACCTTCGTTGGTTTTGACATGAAGATCCCTGTCGTACGATTTTATAAATCTGATACTAAATGGCTTTAAAGACAAAATATGTACATATCTGCGCATGTAGGGAAAGGCACCATAGAAAACTGAGCAAGACGCATTGTTATGTACAAGCACCAGCACCATCTGAAGTCCAGAATAACTGGACATCGTACTATTTTAACTTAAAAAGTCAAAAAAAAAAAACAAAGAAACATTTGGTCCGAAAAGCTTTCGAATCCAAACAACGTTTACATTAAGCGACTGGAAAGTAGTTTTGTTCTTTTCAATTAATTAGGGTACACATCTTTTTTTAATCAAAAAAAATTCCAAACAGGCTTGAAGAACGCTAAGAACGGCCAAAACTGACAATACTTTTGATAAATGCAAGCGTCACATGAACGGGTTGAGCCTTAAAAAACAAAATGGCAAAATGATAATAGTCCTTAGTTTTTTCGAGAGAAAAGATTGCGTGCGATTTTTGGTCCTGTCATCTGGAGGAGAAGATTTAACAATAAACTCTATGGGCTGTATGACGACATGCGCCTGTTCATGCTTCTACGGACACAACACTGAGAATGACTAGGCCATGTAGAGCGTATGCACACGACTGCTTCAGCCCGAAAAGTCTTTGAATCCGAGCCATTGGGACAACGCAATAGAGGACGGCCTCAACCAACTTGGAGTGCGCAACTGGAGAAAGCTGGCAAATGATCGTGCTGGCTGGAGAGGCATGTTGGTTGAGGCTCAGGTTCACCCCGGACTGTAGCGCCACAAGAAGAAGAACAAAATGATATTAGAATACGAACGATGAACAGATTCAGAAATTATGTGGTTTGCATACAATTTAAACCAAAATATGACAAGGCTGTTTGCCGATTTCGAGCCTTTCTCAGTCTTGTCTAAGGCAACGTTTTTTTCATGAACATAGTATTAACGTTTCTTCAATATTCTTAAAGTAAAAACAACAGAATTTCCCACTTGACAAAAAAGTAAGGGTTGGCGTTAGGGTCAGTGCTGTCTTTGGGAACCAACTGAGTTTCTGTGTAACTAAATTTTTACTAGAAATTTGAAAATTAGCCATGGGTTTGAAAAACCTCCAGCTATAGCTCTCATAGCTCTAATTAAATGATTAACTCAAAAGAAAAAAGCTTTTCGTAAACCACTTTCTCAAATCAAAGATATTATGAATTACCAAACAACCTATTTGGAATTTATTAAAACCACCGGAACTTAGTTCAAATCGATTTATTTATACTTTAAAAATAACTTATTTCTAAGCCCAAGTCAGTGTCTTTAAATAAATTTAAAATCGCTCTTTTATGATCTTCTCCAAGCGCATTGTTCCTTCTGTCCGTCGGTGTCCTTGTCTTTAAGAATGAAGTATGCATTTGCTTTCATCATTAATTAAATACACAATTTTCATCATTGTCTTTTTAATATTTACAAAAATTCATTTAAATTGAAAAAATCAAGAGTTTTCCGTGTGTGAACAATACCAAATATAGGCGTTGTTAAATATGTATAAACCAAAATCACAACAATTTTTCGAACCAAAAAAAACTAAGAAATTCAAATGCAATAAAACACACTAAATATTCATAATCATATATACTCGAATAAATATTCAACAAAATCACTGTACAATTCAAATATACATACATACATACAAAACACAGTATGGTTAGTAAAAAAATCTTTGCTTTGGCTTCTTGAAGTTCATATTGTTTGTTTTGTTATTTATTTTGTTATGTCTGCCCGAATTTTCTATTTATTTCGTATTCTTAGATTATTTTGTGTGGATTTATAAATAATTTCTCGTAAATTTTCTCGTTTAGCTGAATAAAACAAAACTCGAAAAGTGTAAATTTTGGTTATTGATGAGATTTTTTTTTTGGATTTGGTTGATGGCTGGCGGGCGGAGAAGAATTGCGGTATGGATGTAGATGTAGTAAGAGTTGAATTACTAATTATTTAGGTAGCAATTTACTGCTGGTGTTTGATTGGCCACCCAGTCAGATCACACCTATGTATGTTGACTAATATTTGATTTATTTTTATCCATTATCGCACTGATGACCCTCGCAATTGCCCCAGAATATGCAATTGCCCACTCCACTGTAGCAAATTAGAAAAACTGCTGTGAGAAACACTAGACTACACACGGTGCAAGGTTTACGCTCAAGAAAGAATCCAATCAAATAGAGTACGATGAACATGACATGAGTCTGCATTAGAGCTGGATTCGTTGGCTTCGGAATTAAGAGGACAGGAATGAGACATTGTAAGCAGTACATTTTAGAGTGGGTCTCCTTAACAAACTATGCGCTTTGTCTTGACGTATTCAATGCGTATCAATTCGTAGATGTGATTACGTGTGAGACGTTTGTTCGATAGCAAATGCTAACAGAGGCTTTGCTTAGCCATTAATTTGGTATTTGTATTTTTCTCTATGCCACAAACGAAATCTACCTAATCTATTTTTCACTTTTTCTTAATGACAGTCAAAAAATTCACTAACAGTCTGACAGTGGGAAAATACGTTTGACGGAGACACGGCGAATTCACTCATATGGCTACGCCGTTGTCGGATTAAATCAATGAAAAATTTTGTTATGGTGACGTTACATTTTTTTTTTGAATACAGCAATATTTATATGAGAAATATTAAGAAGTGGATTATTAGGAGGTGGCCGCCGTGGCGTAGTGGGTAGAGTGCGACGCTCACACGCCGAAGAGTCTAGGTTAGATTCCCGGCTGAACACCTCGAATTTTTCACGGCACCACCTCTTTCGAGCTGCTCAAAGAGTAATAACACTCAATAAGTAATAACTGTCTAAGAAAGCTTCTCAAATTTCGCCGTTCGGAGTCGGCAAAAAACATCCTCCTAAATACATTGTCCATTTAATTAATTTGCTTCCGAAAAGCAGAAAATTTGCTTACATCCTTTTAATTTCATTGTCCAGTTTATTAAATTGCTGTCGAAAATTGAATAAGTTTAGACATTAAATTTATTCGAGAATTTATTTGAACGAGAAACTGACATTTTTAAGCAAATATATGTAAAAAAGTAGGATAGCACGTCTGAATGTTCAAGATAACTCAGAAAGTTGGACACTAATTTTTTACCGACTTTTTCAGTTAACAGAGATGCTAAGAAACTAAAATGTTGCGTGTACATATATACTATCCTCCTGTAGGCAGTTTCAGATTAAAATGAAAAATTTCAATTTCTTACTGTAATTTTCATAAATCCAATTCGCTGTAAGTCCTATACACCAACTGTCAAACATGCACAATGTCATTTTAAGAGGCAAGTTAAGTTCGAAGCTGCTCGATGAATTAATCTGTTTTTGTTGGTAGTTGGAACAGAAACAAGTATATTAAAGTTCGTACTTTGCGATCTAATCTTAAGAAAAAATAAGAATCTTAAAGCAGAAAAAACAACAACGCATAGATAAGCTAAGCTTATCTCAGTCGCACACCTAAAAAGAATTCAGGTTGTCAGCGAGATTGGGATTTCGTTTCATTCTTACCACTCGCTGTTTGACCTCATATAGAGACGTAGTACCATCAATTACTTAGTACTTAAAATGGCTTTATCTAAACCAATTTACACACTTCTCGGTGCCTACCTGGAGCAACTTTTCAATCATCCCATCCGCACAAAGTCAATTACAAGGTAAAAATACGAAGACCAAAAGTCAACACAGAGGTACTTATAACTAATTTTCTGCTGCCGTTTGTTGGTATTTTTTAGCGCTGTTATAGCTACATCAGCTAATTACACTTCACAGAAGATCGCTGGAAACAAGACGATTAACCAGAAGACCCTACTGGCGTATGGCTCCTATGGGTAAGTCATTTGGTCATATGAACATTTGATTACACTTAAGGGTTTGTTTTGCAGTTTAATCTTTGGTGGTACTGTGCCGCATTTCTTCTATCAACTGATAGAAAAAATATTTCCACAGGACTTGCCGTATCGTAAGCTTTTGGTTTTCTTTGCGGAACGCTTGTTTTTTGCTCCATTTTATCAAGCATTATCACTTTATTTTCTTTCGAGATTCGAGGTAAACTTACAGTTATCTCTTTTAATTGCAGGTATTTGCTTAAGATTAATGATTGTTTTTGTTTTAGGGAAACACACATGATTATGCTGTGAAAAACTTAAAGAAACTCTATGAAGTGCTCTTAAGAGCAAATTGGACATTCCTATCTCTTCCGGTCTTCCTTAACATGAACTATGTACCTCCTATGGTATGTTTTTTAAGCTGCCTCTATAAACCTGAATTGTACTTCATCACACGCCCATTTACTGGGTTAAAACCACTTTAATTGTGTTTTCTTTTGCTTAGCAGTTTTATATTTCTTTTTTAATCATTTTACTATCAGTTATTATACACTGTTTCTTATATACATTTATGTGTATGCATAACTCTTTTTCAGATCCGCACGCTAACATTTAACATGATATCATTCGTTTGGGTTATTTACTTGGCAAGTGTACGAAGACGACACGAAGCGAAGAAAACTGATGGACCTTCAACCTCAAAGGGAGTTACTAACCAAGCAAAGTAACTGTCCGTTTGTGTACTTATTATAAGATGCATTGATGTGCATTTGTTGGATGTGGGAATAGTTTTATGTGCAAAACAAGCAAACAGTTTGTTACTTAATTTTTTTATATTTTTCTATGTGAATATATTTTTAATTTGTTTAAATTATAAGGTTTACAAAATTTTCATGTGCGTTGTCTGCTTTGAATTCGGTTCTGATAAGGCAGAAAAGAAGTTCTGAAATCTTTGAAGTTGCGCACAGACAAGAACGACTTCCTGTAAAGAATGAGTCGACTCCAACATTAAACTACGGAAGAAGAATCTAGAGAGAATCTGCAATACTTATTCGGGACCTCTAGCTTTAAAACCATGGCTGAACTTTCTTACCACTAATATACAAGATGTGACCTTCCACAAGTTACAGATGTTCAGCAGTATCTCTTTAAACGTCGTCCATTCAACTCATTTTTAAGAAATCATCTTTTGTCCTATTTAAAGCATTTTTGAGAGTGATTTCAGAAATCGGTATGAAAATTATTTAGAATGCAAAAAATTTCGCTGATCGAAATTTATAATCAAAAATAAGATATTTGTCTGTTTCACATAACAATAGTTGTTGGCGCGACAGTCCACGGGGGGACCAGGGCCTAGCTTGCTCACCAACTACCCGTATTGTGCGCGCTACTGTTCTCTCACGAGTAGAAGGGACCTACAGTTTTTGGCCGACTCCGAACGGCGAAGTTTGAGAAGCTTTCTTAGACAGTTATTACTCTTTGAGTGTTGTCAGCAACTCGAAAGAGGTGGTGCCGTGAAAAATTCGAGGTGTTCAGCCGGGAATCAAACCTAGACTTCGGCATGTGAGCGTCGGACTCTACCCACTACGCCACGGCGGCCACTATCTGTTTCACATGTACATTGAAAATTTAACTCGTTTTGAAGGATACAATTGATTACCAGGATCAAATTAGACAGTACACCCTAAAGCCCGGTGTCTAACGAGATCTTAGAAACAAAAATATACAATCGATGCTTGTTCAAATTTAAGGAAACACAAGTGTATAGACACAAATAATTCAAATCAATAAAGAAAACAATTTGCTTTATATTTTTTTAGCAAATAAAATAAAATATGGTTTATTTAAAAGGGTTACTCAACAAACGAAATACACGATAAAATTAAGTAAACTATCACGAACGAAAGTTAGTCCGACGTACACGAATTCAAGGGGAATTCTGCCATGTCTAACATAAGTATCATTGCCCTCCTTGTATCTTACTCGCGTTAATTATTGTAGTTTTGCCGCCCTCCAAGCTCCAAGAGGTACCTATCGGGATGGTCCATCCAATCGGCTGCAGTTAATTTAACAGTGCGCTGGCGTTCCGCTTCCTTGATTTGCCATTTTTTAATATCCAATTGAACTTCACGGGAAGTTTTATCACCGCAACCCCAGATCTCAATGGATGTCAAAACGGCAGCAATGCCTTTACAGTCGATATTTTCGAAATGCTCATCGACTGACAAGATTGGTTTCCTTGGATCCGAGCCAGCTCGCAGTCCTTTTGGATACCCACGGATACAAGTGTTTAGGTACAATATGCTGGGTTTCTTTTCCAAAATCACAAATTTTGGTAGCAATTGTATCACGCAGCTACCCTCTCCGCCTATGTACAAGTTCGTTTCCTTCCATTCAGTCGGTGATGCAATGCAGTAGGTTTGTTCATCCTTAGTGTGCAAAAGGATAATCGTAGGACCGCGATACCCCAGAAGATGATGTAAAAATCGATTTGCTCCAAGACCATGCTCATTCGAATCATACAAGAGTGTCCAATGCGAAGGAAGCATCGATAGTTTGTCTTTGAAAATTTGTGCAGCTGACGCTGATTTATTGGCACTTGGTGAAACCACTGATTGTGGCTTTGAGTACAGAGGGTGCAAAGCACCCGCTAGCAGCCAAGCCTGTGACAAAGGCATCAAAGTGTTAGTTTCCGACTCACTCTGTTCGGGGAATGGGGATCGTTGCTCTAATACTGGTGTGGATAATTCAATGCCAGACGTCTGATCATTTTGTTCCAGGCCGCGGTATGCCGTTGAAAGCGTATGGAGACAATATTTGTGCACAAGCAACACAGAGCGAATTAAATTATGTTCAAACCAACGACATACAAACCCAATGCTAAGACTTTCTTGGTTGAAGAATATTGACTTCACAACAGACTCAAGAGTGCGGTTTATCGCTGGGCAAATGGTTGCGTTGCCAGAATGCTCCATTGCAATTGTATAACACGTGAGCAGGAGACTAGAAACGCCTTCCTTATTGATCATATCCTGTCGGTCGGGGTCAGCGTACATTTTAATATAGCATTCCAAAATTTTCGCATCATCCATTATGCCAAGAAAACGTTCACATTGTTGTCGAAATGCCACAGTTCCCAGGTATTCAGTTTGAGCACGGGAATTATGATGGAGTAGTTTAAAGAGCCGATGACCCAAGTCACTGTATTTAGGAAACACTTGACTAACAAACACTTCGTTGACTATTCCATTCACGCCAAACTTCGATGACTTTTCGTGGAGAATTTCTGACAACTTTTCGACAGGCACAAATTGAGTGTAGTATTTTTCAGATATCTCAGCTCCTGAAGCTGATCGGCTCATTGCTTTAACGCTCGTTGATCCATTATTTTGATTGCTTGTAACGTGACCTTCACTATTAGTGGTCGATTTTGTGTCTTCGCGAGAATTCGAATTCCCCATTTAAAGGCGCAGTAAATGTATGAACAGAAAAAAATTGTGATTAATACACTTGAAATATTTTTGTGATTTGTTTTGGCAGACACCTGTCATGTGCCAAAATCGCGTTCAGGTAATCAGTGGGTTGCTGTACTACCTGTTTGAGCTTATCCGGAGATAAGCAACCTTTATGTTTTCTGTATATAAGTGCAAAAATTCGATTTACAATGGGAACACATATAATATATTCCCACAAGTTATCCTCTTAAAACTTGTCACATAGCAAATAAGTTCATTTTCATTCATGAGAAAAGCAAGGTACGAAAAAACAAAAAAAAACTCGAAAATGTACTTCAAAGCGACTCCCCGGAATTTTTGCAATCCCCTGGCTTGTTTAATCCCAGCTGAGATAATTAAGAGATAATTAGTAGGAAATGCATTTTTCATAAGTACACACAATGAGTACACGTCAACGAAAGGAATCGCACGTGAAGACTTTCACGACAATGTCATTTGATAATTGAACTGAACACACTGGTGGTAGTTTTACACGGTCAATATACACGGTTATTTAGTGTCCAAAATTACTTACAAATAATCTGATGGAAAGTACGGATTGTCTGAAAAACAGAAATCAATTGGTTTCTACTGAGAACTTTACTTTGCTACTTAAATAATTAGAAAGTTAAAAAACCGAAAAGGAGGAAAATGAATGAAGGAAAAATGAACCAGCCAATGCTCGTATGCGAACAAAACGCAGAAAATCAGAGCACACAGTATGTGGCCTTTTATTTCTACCAATCTCTGTGTCTTTTTATCAGTAATCTAATATCTCTATTCTTGATTCCTTTTTATTTCATCAATAGTTTTTGTGTTTTTTCTTTTTTCAAACATTCTTCAATTTACGAAGTATTCCAACATTTAAACGGAAAAGGTCTTTCACAAGTCCAGAAGTCAACCCTGAATGAAACAACAAATACGTCAGGAAACTCGATTCGAAACAAAAATAAGTTAAATGAAACTACAAAGGGAATGGATCTATTTAAATAAACTTATTTTCATATTTTCTAGTCGAAACATGTTAACAGCCTTAAAATCTATGTTGTGTTATGGACACTTATGAGAGAAGAAAATCCAAAGCTTTACAGCCGATCGATCAGCGGATTATCCGCAGTCAATTCAAAACTTGACGGTTATTTACAAATTGTTGTTGGAAACAGGCCTTATGGGGCTGTGGTTTCAGGTTGATAAATAAGTTAAGTTATGAGCAGAAGACAATTGGTGTCATTATTGGTTTATGGGTATGAGCTTCATCAATGCTTTCTTTTGATATGCAAAGTGTAAGTGTCCCATTAGTTTTATACCTTCTTAAGTTTATAAAATTACGGATCATTGCCTATGCTTTAAATTGTCAATTTTGTTGTATGAACGCCACAAATACTTATACACACTTTTTGGAAATAATTTTAAGAATGGTCAATTCTAAGAAATCGACAAATATTTAAAAAAAAAGTGGATAACTAAGGATACAACGCTTAAGATGGCTAGGCCATGTAGAGCGTATGGACATCACTGCTCCGGCCCGAAAAATCTTTGAATCCGAGCCATTGGGACAACGCAACAGAGGATGGCCATGGGCTAAGGTGGCGCACACAAGTGGAGAAAGACCTCAACCAACTTGGAGTGCAGAACTGGAGGCAGCTGGCGAAATATCGTGCTGACTGGAGAGGCATATTGGTTGAGGCCCAGGTCCACCCCGGACTGTAGCGCCACAAGAAGAAGAAGAAGAATTCACAAATTGCCAGAAAGGTGGTCAAAATGTGTAGAAAACAATGGCCAATACTTTGAATAAAATGTTTTTACTTTACGATTAATAATTAGTGTTTTACTTTAAAAACGCTCATTTCATACCAGTATACCTGCTCGGGCCGGAGCAGTGGTGTCCATACGCTCTACATGGCCAATTTGTGAATACCACGCCAATAAAATTGTTCGTCTTTTAAAGCAAACCAATCAGACACCCAATTTTCGACATCCTCGTAGGAATCAAAGTGCTGCTCAGCCAATCCGTGTTCCATCGATGAAAACAAATGGTAGTCGGAAGTAGTCAAGTCTGGTGAATACGGCGGGTGGGGTAGCTGCTCCCAGCCAAGTTTTTGACTGTATCCTGACCGGTTTTGCTTTGTGTGCAGGTGCACTGTCATGGAGCAAAATTACCTTGCCGTGTCTTCTGGCCCATTCTGGTCGTGTCTCGATCAATGCATGGTTTAAATTGATCATTTGTTGTCGGTAGCTATCAGTATTAATGGTTTCACCAGGTTTTAGGAGCTCGTGGTACAGCACACCCCTCTGGTCCCACCAAACACACAGCATTGTCTTCTTGCTGAATCTGATCTTGCCGGTTTTGCAGTCGATGTTGATGGTTGTCCCAGAATAACCCATGATTTTTTCAAAACCGATTTTCTTTCGTGTCTTTGGAGCAAAATTTCACAAGTGTTTTTTCGGTTTCTGTCTTTCATTCAATTCATGTTGCACCCATTTTCCACACTTTTGGATCTTTCCCATAGCTTTTAAACGGTCAGAAATTGTTTGTTGTGCAACATTTGACATTGCTGCCATTTGATTTTGACTCAAAGTATCATCTCCATCCAATGTCGTTTCAATTCGGCGTCTTCAAACTTTTTTGGTGATCTTCCACGTTCTTCATTGCTCACATCAAAATCATTTTTTCTGAACCGTTGAAACCATCTTTTGCATGTTGCTTCTGATAGAGCATGATATATGCCTCGACAAGCATTCGATGCGACTCTGCAGCACTTTTTTTCAAATGAAAACAAAAAATGAACGCTTTCCGCAAATCATCACTTTCTGGTACAAATTTCGGCATTTTTAACACGATGAAAAAAATATAATGTTGTCTGTTCAATGACTTGATGTTTACTAAATATTTTTCACAGATGTCATAACAAACAAACAAACAAAAAAATAAGGGCTCGTTCACAACAAATGTTCCCTATCGAGACATTTGTATCTTGGCGCTCACTTCATACCGGTATCCCGGTATTTAAAAAAATCTATAATTTGCATTAACGGTTTGTGCTCGCCTTTTACAAACCAAAAACGTACACTCCGGGGTACAGTTGGATAAGGTAAGAAAAAAAACCGATATTCCTACACTTTTTTATGGTGTCTGTCGCGGGTTGGGTAAAGCGCGACATTCACTAGCAGTAGGTTCGATTCGGACCGGACGGAACATCACCTCTTTAAACCTGCTGACAACAATTTAAGAGTTATAACAGTCCATGACAAAAAGCTTCTCGTCGAAAAACTGTGATCCTTTCTACTCGTGGAAAATCAGTAGCACACACAAAACGAGCTTTTCCTGGGAAGCTAAGCCCTGGTCCTATTGTAGACTGTCGCGCCACCCAATAAATGAAGTTAATTTATAGTAGTACGCGCCTCTCGTATTTCCATTTTGCAAAATGTCACATCCAGATCTAATGTTTTCCCCGTGAATAATTTGGTACTGTAGGAAGGAGATACCTAAATATGAATTCTCCAAAACCAAGCGTCGACTGCGGAAGTTGTACTTAAATCGGACCGTTAAACAAAGCGACATTCTGGTTTCTTCATACTAGACCATCCAAACGAAAAGATTCAAGACTAAATTTAATTAAATAATTTATTTCTTTTTTTCTTGTAACATTTACTTAGACAATTAGAGTGATATTATCATAATTTAGTGTGCATACAAATGTTCTATATTTCAAATGAAGTTTTGACCATCTAGTAAGATTGAGAAAACTCCAGATGTGTGTCTTCTCCACGAATGACCGTCTCTATTAATTATACTTTTGAATCGATTCTATCAACAATTGCGATTTTCAACTAAAATAAATAAAAAAATCTCTTAATCTATGAGTTGATTTAATTTTTGAGTGTTTCATTAGACTAGAACTGGAGCATTTGTTATGACTAGATCGCTATGTGTGTGTGTGTATGTGTGTGCTAGGCTTTGATTCTAACCCATATTTGACGGACTTCGTGTGCGACTCCTTGTCGGTGATCGGAGTGAATGCGGTGTGCTTTCCCGACTATCGAAACTAGAGCAACTAGATGCATCCGAAGGCGTCGGCCGGTGATATGGTATAGGTCGTTTTCGGGCACTGTGATTAATCGGATTAGTATTAGTTAGTTTATTTATTTAAGGGTTATCTTATAAAGGGACGAATTAATATAAAAGGGAACATATGTAAATTCAACAAAAAAAACTTACCAAAAACAATGCCAACAAAAGAAAAATCAAAAGCTCTAAGAGAAAACAAAATTAAAACAAATGAAGAAAAAAATAAGCAGATTTTATTCATTTTTCATTCTCCCTCTCTCAACTTTCTGTTTTATTGCGAAACAAGAAAATGTACTTTTTTAATCCATTAAGCATACACAAAAAAAAGTTTAAAATGAAGTGTTGTCTGTATACAAAAACTAATTGCTGCAGTATCTGATAGAGTAACCAACTTATGATCAAATTAAAATGCAAATCAATCGCAATGAATCGCTGGGGATCCCTAAAAGCGAGCAATGGTTGTCAATTCAAGTTCAAGTTGCTTCTTCTTAACTATGGTACAAGTAATGATTTCTGTTTGTATGTTTGTTTTTTCTTTTTTTTTTTTTAATATGAACAATTCTGATATCGAAAAGAAAATGATATAAACATATATATGTGGTGCCTATCTTCGATATCTGGATTTGCTACAAAAAGAAAAGAAAATTAAAATATTTTAGAAAACTTTTACACAAATTAAAAATAAAATAAATAAATAAATTAAAATTCGTGTATGTTGTTGAGTATGAGGCTGTATGGCGTGTTCTAAAATGTGATTTCAGCTGGTCAATGGGGATATTTTACCTGGTTATCCTGCGACGATCGAGAAAACTTGGGGAACCACGACGTCGAGGTATCGAAGGTGAACGAGTACCTGAACGGGACCTGGTGTGTGAATGTTTTGAACTGCCGCTGTAGAACATGAAAAATTATAAAATTAAATTATTTTAGTTAAATTTTGTTTAAAGCGTTGGATCTCATTTTAAGATCTTTTTACACTTAGGTTCAGTAACCCAAGATTGTGACAAGCTCGATTTAAAGAATCCATCGAGTCATTACTTATGCATTTGCTGATGCTGAAGTGAAAGCGAACTGAAATCTGATTAATTAGAAGTAGTGCACACAAGTGGAGTGCCACAATCCACTTGTTGTGTTTTGACGAAGACACACATCAAGATCTGTGCAATGCCCTTGCTAACCACGTAAATGATTTTATTGCGGAAGCATTATTTTTTCTTTTGCAGAATTTGCCGATGATATTTTATGACGGAGAAAACGTAAAACGTCGGTGATGGTCTACAATAAGCGCATTTTTGCGAGTTTCATGGGAATTTAGTGATTGATCTTCCTCAAACTTCCTTTGAAAGTCAATTCATCACAAAAGACATGTATGATATACAATTATACAAAATACACTTGTGTGTAGTATGAAAATAGGACATGTATTGAAATAATAATTGTTGGCGCTACAGTCCAAAGGGGGACCAGGGCCTAGCTTGCTCACCAACTGCTCGTGTTGTGCGCGCTACTGTTCTCTCACGAGTAGAAGGGACCTACAGTTTTGTGCCGACTCCGAACGGCGAAATTTGAGAAACTTTCTTAGACAGTTGTTATTACTCTTTGAGTGTTGTCAGCGGCTCGAAAGAGGTGGTGCAGTGAAATATTCGAAAAATTGGTTTAAGCTGGGAAACGAACCTACACCCTTCGGCGTGTGAGCGTCGCACTCTACCCACTACGCCACGGCGGCCACATGTATTGAAAACAATTCCCAATACACAGTTAACTTTCAACTCTTAATGCTGCTTATAGAGAACTGCTATATATGATGTGTTGATTTTCTCGGTCAAAGTGAGGGATTACTTTCAAACCTAATGCACTTCTATTCTCTCTAAACAAATAAATTTTTAGACCATACACCAAAGCAATTTGTCAATCATACGTACTATCCGAGTATTTAAACGTACCTTGAAGAGCTCCTTGAACTGCTCCTTGAAGAACGACTAGACCTCGAAGAATGACTCTGGGAACGTGATCTTGAACTGCCGCTTCCACTGCTTGACGATGAATAACGCCTATAAATAAATAGATTAACTGTGGACATCTTAATAAGAACACATTCTTACGATGATCGTGAACGACTAGTGGAACGTCTAGTAGCATCATCGCGTTCACTTCTTCTTGAACGGCTTCGACTTCGTCTGGCGAGACTTTGTTCGGCTGCAACGGTCGCATTTGATACCTTTGCGACAATCGTATCCACCAGTGTGCTGTCACTCAGAGCCGAAACAATTGGCTGCGGATCATGTAGCTTAAAAGGTTTAATCACAATTTTTGGTTTAAAATAATTAACACTATGATGGTGATGATGATGGTTATTGTTACTGACGTTATTAGTATTGTAATGAGGATTAGTGGTTGCTAGAATTATTTGGTTGTCATTGTTAGTAACGTTAGTTGTGGCTAGTTGCTGGGGTCTAGTCGAAGGAGGAATAGAAATCGATGCTAACGGAGTGGCAGCAGATGATGGGATTATGCCCCCGAGATTCCGACGAAAATCTCTTCTCCGATTAATGTTGTTGTTGAACAACTGATGGTTGTTATTCACAGATGATGTCACAATAACAGACGGAGATTGGGGAAAATTTGCTTTAACCCCTGTCATTGATGGAGGAGGCGTTACGCTTATAATTGGTGTTGTTGGTGTTTTAGGACTTGTATCCGTTTGACCATTGCCTGAATTGAAATCAGGCATGGACGTGGGAAAAGTGTCCACTGTTAGTAATGGATTGTTAACAGGCAGAGGTGCAGGATAAATACAACCCCCACCTACAGCCGCAACGGAGCCTACATTTTTAGCTAAAAATTGATTCAGAGAATTTGTACGCAAGGAATTGCGCTTTGGACTTACTTCACTCGCCATCTTCTCGATGGTTTTTATTTTTTCTTTTGCTTTCGCAGCTATCCCGGACTTCAGTTGATTAAGCAATTCAATGTCTTTAAGTTCATCCTTACGGTCATCTTGGGTGAGGGATTCAATGGAAGGCCCACCGTTATCTTCTTCACCCTCGCTTTCACTCTGGCTATGCAAACGCACGACAGGTTTGGGCTTACTAGATGCATGGGCGCTCTTTGCCGCCACTCCATGTGATCTTGAGCGAGAACGTTTTGAGCTTGATGTTTCTGCTTTGGATCCTTTTTCTTTATCCTTTTCTTTTGGTTTTGTGTCTTTATCTTTATCCTTACGTTTGTCGCGCTTTTCCTTTTCAAGTTGATCCAGTATGTCCCGATAACGCTCTGGATTGCGTCTCGCTGGCGAGTAGCTTAAATCTGAACCGGATCCATTGGAACTATTACTAGAGGATCGTTTTTTTGATGATTTTTCTTGTGTGGGTTTTTCAAGTTTGTGTTTGGATGACTCTGAATGCTTTTCTCGTTCAGCTGAATTTTCTTCGGCCTGTTTTGGAAGAGAGGGTACATCTTCAGTGCCAGGGGCTGGGGGTTCTTCAGATGCAGGATCTGGCTTTACTGGGGACTTTAGAAATTCTTTTCGCCGAGATGAAGATTTCCGAAAGCGACTTGAACCGCGTTTAGAATAACTTGTACTGCGGCTGCGTGATTTTCCATGGCGTGTTAGTTTTGTCCTTGGCGACTGATTATTTCTGTGAGTTAACGGCGCTTGTGCCAATGGACGCGAGCTTCTTCGACTGCTTCGCGAATGACTTCTTGTGGAAGAGCGAGGACGCTGAAGATTCTCACGCAGAGGTGAACGCGACCGCTTTAACTCCCTTTTTATTGAACGTGGGGATCGGCGTACCTCTTTTCTTGGAGACCTTGACCGTGATGATCTAGATCTAGAACGACGTCTTCCGATTGATCTGTCTCTACGTCGAACAGGTGAATACTGTCGTCGGCGAGGTGAAATTGAGCGCCTACGGTCTCTTGAACGATATGATGGTGATCGCAATCGTTCCCGCGATGTTGAACGCAATCTGTCACGCGATTGCCTTCTTCCAAAAGGTGATCCACGCCGATCACGTGATCTTCTTAGTGGTGATGACCGGTTAGTGTCATGAGAAAACGGTTGACGTTTTCTTCCTGGCGGATATGGAGAAATGGATCTTCTCCTATCCCTTGATCTAGACACCGATGGAGAACGTCGCTTTTCGGGTGTATCTCTCGAAAAAGAGCGTCTGGACTGTGACCTGGGGCGTTTAGAACCAGGTCCTCTAGAGTAAGAACTTCTTCGGCCCCGTCGGTTAAATGAAGGTGAACGCCTTCGTTCTCTTTTTGGGGATCTCCTTCTATCCGCTGGTCCACGAGACAGTGATCGTTTTCCACGAGACAGTGATCGCTTCCGCGGCGGTCCTCTTGATATTGAACGTCGTCTTTCCGGACCGCCTCTTGATCGAGACCTACGCCTTCCTGGACTTTCTTTTTCTAGAGGTCTGTTCTCTCTTCGCGGAGATGGTCTGTCCCTTTCATGTCTATCATGCGAAAGTGATCTTCTCCTTTCGGTACGGTCTTTTACCGGACTGCGCATTCTAGAAAGCACTTCCCTTGATCGAGAGCGAATAGCGTCGCGAGTCGATTTTGTAAGAGACCTGATTTCTTGATCTTCTTTATACTGAAATCCTTGTTTGCGATCAAATCTACTCCTTGAAGATGACCTTCGCGATTCTTTGCTTTCTTTTACATGCCTATCCAGGTTAGAGTCACCCCTGAATGGTGATCGGTTCCGGTTTTGCGATATTGATTGCTTGTCGCTTGTTGCCTTAATTTCTCGAGACATCGAACGCTTATTTTCAGAACCAGTTCGTGATAATGAACGCCTCTTTTCATCGCCTCGAGCTTTTTCGATGTCTTTCAACGGAGAAGGCTTCCTCTTTTGTTCCTTAGAGACTGATCTCTTTCTCTCGCGATTTTCACTTGAAAGCTTTTGGTGGCCTTGCATGGGAGAATTCCTTTTGATCGGGGGTTGCTTTTCAGGTGAACGTTTCTTGACTTGCGGTGATGGAGATGCGGAACTGTTAGACGAATCCGATGAATCAGATGACGACGAATGGGAGGGGGATACGGATGATCGTGGTGGATCCACTGGTTGAGCTGCTACCTTGGGTTCAACAGCGGCACGTCTGAAAGGATTGATGAAGGCTTTCTTAGGAGGGGATAGGGATCGTTGCTTAGATTTTCGCGAATGTCGCTTTTTATCGTTGGACTTGGAACGATCACCATTTGTAGTTTTCTGGAGCGATCTAGATTTTGAACGTCCACTAAGCTTAGTTACCACAGGAGACAATTTCTCATGCCTCTCTTTGGACTTATGAACCGCTGGTGAATGTGATTTGGAACGTTTCCTACGCTTTTCTTTTGAAGTTGCATCTCTCTTAGAATGAGTTCTTTCCTGGGACGACTTCCTCTTACGATCATTTCGATCTACAGATTTAGTCTTGGCAGGAGAAGACTCACGCTTACGCTGTCTATCGACATCTCGGCCCTGATTTGAGTCAGGTCTGCGACTACCTCTGCTCACTGATCGTTGCTTTTCATGTCGATCTCTACTCTTAGATACGGGAGATATGCGATCCCCGCGGCGTGCCGATTTTGACGAAGAAGAAACCGGATCTCGGCGTTCTCGAGATCGACTTCTGAAGGGATTTCGATGTTTTGGAGGTTCTGGTTCTTCCGGCTTTTTCTTCGACGATGGTGCAACTTCTCTTTCACGATCTGGTGAACTAAAATAAAAATTAATGTTTTATAGGTTTTTGTGTAAAAAAAATTTACCAACCTGGATCGTGAGTCCACAGACGATGCCCTTTGCTTCTTCTTCTTCTTTTTCTTCTACACAAGAAAGTAATTGAAAGAAAATTTAATTTTAACCAAGAGAGAAATAGGAGTTCTTATATATAAGTTTATTTGTTTAATCATTTTCTTTGCACCGCACAAACATTTTTTTTTTTTTTCAAATTTACTGAACAAAAAATTTTTTTGTTTTCTTTTAAAAGATATAAGTATATATAGAGTGCTAAATAATCAAGAAAAGGTAACACAAAACCGATGAAAATAATAATTTGACAAAATGAAAGTACTTACAAAACTACAAGAGAGCCTTTCGATAGCTATCCTATTTAATGAAGCGCCAAGGGTTTCAAACAAAAAATATAATTTTCTCTTTGATCTCTTTTTAAGATTTTTTTTTTATTTTCTTAATCGGTTAGGTTATATAGAATAAAAAGAATAGAAAGGCGAGAAAAACTTCCTCAGTGAAGAGTGGAGTTTGTCGCCACGAAGAAAGAGAACTTAAGAACGAAATGAAGAAGAAAGAAAGGCCAAACGTAAGTCCATGATTGATAAAATTTACAATAGTTACTTATTACCTCCGTTGTTCGTGTGTATTGTGTTTGGGATTTTACTTATTTTTTACGAAAGATGTTTAAGCAAAAATATATTAAAATTTTGTCCATCATGATATTTTCAATATATTTTACAAGATTATCTCATGCGATTAAGTAAAAATTAAATTTTGCGAATTATATCATTTTGAAATGTAGACTAATTGAACGTTTATGCTTACCTTGTCCTTTTTGGATTTCTTGCGTTTCTTTAATTCCTTCTCGGAATCACTGGATTCGTCATCGGAGTGGGCCTTATCAGAGTCCGATGAGTTACCGGATTCACTTTGTTTGCGTTTTCTGGACTTCTTCTTCTTTGATTTACTGAAAATGAAATTTTATGAAAGTCAGACAATGAGCTTAAGGAATTGGAGAAATGCATAGTTATTAAGGACTGTTGATGTGAAATGATTATTGTACATTGCTCAAATAATAAATACGTATTGTAACACATTTGCAATTGTGGGCCACTATTACTCCTATTAAAATTGAATTTTTTTTTTTTGAGATAGCTTTAAAAAGTCGTGCCTGTTAATAAAAGTCAATATTAAACGGCAGAGAGGAAACGAATACTTAAAGAATATAGAGCATGAAGAAGTCTTGCAAATCTAGGTGAACAATGCCTGAGGCTGTTTATCTCCCCTTCCAATAATTAAATCAAAAAAATCTCTTATTAACGCTGTTATTTTTCCTTTGTACAGGGTCAATCTCCTACTTTATGGCGCGAAAACCTGGACGTTACCAAAGGCGGATGAGAAAGCCCTTAGTCTTTTCGAGAGAAAAGTTTTGAGTGCGATTTTTGCTCCTGTTTGCGTTGATGGCATCTGGAGGAGAAGATTTAACGACAAAGTCTATGGGCTGTACAGCGACATACGCCTGGTTAAGCGTCTATGGATACAACACTTAAGATAGCAAGGTCATGTAGAGCGTGTGGACACCACTGCTGCGGCCTGAAAAGGTTTCGAATCCGAGCCATTGGGACAACGCAACAGAGGACGGCCTTGGCTAATGTGGCGCACACATGTGGAGAAGGACCTCAACCAACTTGGAGTGCACAACTGGAGACAGCTGGTGAAAGATCGTGCTGGCTGGAGAGAGACCCAAGTCCACCCCGGACAGTAGCGCCACAAGAAGAACAATCTAATAAATAATGGATTTTTCGTGTATTAATAAGATTCTTCATGAACAATCTGACCAGACATTCCCACCAAAACCGAATTACAATGTATACTGTATTTTATGATCATATCTCTCTTATTACTACTCGACATTGTTCTTTTTTGATTTTAGTAAAATTTGAACAAAAGGAAGTGCGATTAGTTCATAAGAAAAGTATTAATTTCTACATCAAGAGAGTTCAATGCCTTTGATATTTCTGCATACAAATTAACTCTGAAAACTTAATGTCAAAATATGCAACGAAAAAAGTAAGAACCGGTTCTCTGCGGCGATAATAATCGCTCTTATTATCATAAATCAAATTGTTGTGAAACCGCTTTTGTTTGACAAAAATTAATGAACTGCTATTCACTGAATCGTGTTATAGAAATCAAGTTTTGGAATATTTCTTCTTTTTAGAAAAAAAAAGGATAAGAGAAGAAATAAATGAAGATGGAGAAGATGGAGAACATTGACCTAATGTATACATTGTACATTGTGTGAAGGAACCTGCCAAACTGGTATTAAAATTTAATTCTTAAAAGAGAAGTTGATTAGGTCGCTAGAAAATTATCAGCCTATAACTTAATAATGTCACAAAGACAAGATTCGTGTCTAAGCGAATTCAATGACTTTTTTTTTTTTTTTTTTTTTTTTTTTTATAATTGACGCGTGCAAAAGGGGTTGCGAGTACCCTTAAGTGACCGGATCAAGTCACAGCACGGGCCGAAGGTATAGAGGAAGAGAGGGAGAGGAGGTACCGATGCACATTGGTTTTAAATGCCTGTGGATTGTAATGAGGAGGAAAAATCGTGCTGGGAAGAGCATTCCAGATTCGTGTAGTGCGGCTAAAGAACGAGTCTCTGAATTTGACTGTACGTCCGAAAGAGGGCTTGAGGGTGAATTGATGGGCATTCCTAGCGAGGCGTGTATTGCGGGTGAATTCTTGAAGGGGAGGAATGCAACTGGCTAATTCGTCTGAGCATTTCTTGTTGAAATAGCGATAAAAAAGTGACAACGACGCGACATTACGTCGGTGTTCTAACGAGTCAATCGACTTCGCAATATTACTGTCACCTATAAGTTTTATCGCTCGCTTTTGAATTCTATCCAGCAGGTGCAGGGAGGTCTTAGAAGCACCTGACCAGATAGGAGCGTTATACTCAAGTTTTGGGCGTATGTATGCCTTGTATATTGTAGCCAGATCAGAGGGGGTGAAGTACTTCTTGCATCGTTTAAGGAAACCTAGACATTTCGCAGCATTTTTGGCGACCTCAAATATGTGATCGTTCCAACTAATTGTTGGGTTGATACACATACCGAGGATGGAAAGTCTTTCGGTTTCAACAACGCAAGTGCCGTTCATGGATAACGGCTGATTATTTTGTGATCGCTTTAACGACAGTAGACAGCACTGTGTTTTGGAAGCATTAAATTCCACTCTATTCTTATTTCCCCAATCGATTATGCTGTCAAGGTCGGAATTTAATGTGCTTAACATACGCTGCCGTTCCGAGTCTAAGGCCGAAGTGGAGGGACGTGAGCCAAGGAACGAATATGAAAAGCTGAGGGTACTGTCATCAGCGAAGGAATGAATAGGATTAGAAGTAGCAGACAAGAGATCATTTATAAAAATGAGAAAGAGTGTCGGAGACAAAACAGAGCCCTGGGGAACACCAGCATTAATATAGTGGATATCAGACTTGAATCCATCCAAAACGACTTGTATTGAACGATTCGAAAGGTAATTTCTAATCCATTGAAGAAGAGACTCATCGATCCCAAAAGCACGCATTTTCGACAAGAGAGCCTGGTGCCAGACCCTGTCAAATGCCTTAGAAATATCAAGCGCAACAATCTTGCTTTCTCCTGCATTGTGCAAAGATTGGTTCCACTTTGCATAATGGTAATTGTAATAGGCACCATGAAATCTTGAGGGTACAACGCATGTACATACGTTGCTTTCAGGTTAACAATATTATTTATGTTGTCTTAGTGGTAGATGAGATAATTGATTAAGAAAACATACTACTTCATTAAAAATAAGCTTTGAAGTTCCGATAGAGAGATGGTTCCATTTTTAAGATATCACTTCTGCCGTAGACAACAATAATAAATTAAGGTGTGCCAAAATTTATAAAAAAATTTTTAGAAACTTTTCAGAAACTCCATTTATGAGATATTGAAAATGTCGATCGATGATAATAATAATTGTTGGCGCTACAGTCCAAAGGGGGACCAGGGCCTAGCTTGCTCATCAACTACTCGTGTTGTTCGCGCTACTGTTCTCTCACGAGTAGAAGAGACCTACAGATTTTTTGCCGACTCCGAACGGCGAAATTTGAGAAGCTTTCTTAGACAGTTATTACTCTTTGAGTGTTGTCAGTAGCCCGAAAGAGGTGGTGCCGTGAAAAATTCGAAAAATTGGTGTTGAACTAGGAATCGAACCTAGACCCTACGGCGTGTGAGCGTCGCACTCTACCCACTACGCCACGGCGGCCACCGATCGATCGATGAAAAGGCTCTTTAAAAAACAAAAACAAGAATTTATGACACAAAATATTGAAATAAGATAAGCAACATCCAGGTCAAGAAGATGTTGACAGCTAAACTAGAAAAAGAAGGGTGACTTTAAAATGACTAAAATGAGTTGAGACGAAAAGTTAAAGTTGTTTGGAATATTCCTTTTAAAGATTTCACAGTTTTTCTACATTTTACAGTGTAGACGCGCCAACAACGAACCGAAGAATGTAACGAAATCTGTTTGTTAATTTTTACCATCGACTATTACTAGTATCAGATGTGGCCCACCACATAGGGAATTTTTAAGTAGTTACAACAAAACATGTCAGTTGGAATTTTTGCAACACCATTTACACTTCAACAGTCCTCACTTTTAATGAGTATCGCATTGTCCTTAATATCGTTATCATTCACCTATAAATGCAACTACTGTTGACACTAACATTCTATTCTGAATAAATGCTGTAATTATCTTTTTGCATAAGTATAGAGTATATTTTCATTGAGTACCGTCGTTTCCGATAAACATCTAGATTACTATAAATATCTTTACTTCATAACATAACATTATCCACTTTTTGTTTTCGTTTTATATTACATTTTACCTTATTCTTATTGTTTATCATCGACATGGTTTGTCTTAGAGGAAAAGAGAGATGAGAAAATACAATTTGTTTTCTTTAATTCGGATATGTGCTTTTAGTAACGAGTGATTAGTAGTAGCATACAATAGTATAAGTTTTGTATAGTCAAAAATAAATACAAAAAAATAATTATATGTATATAGAAATAAAACTTAAAGTTTGTGTCATTTATCAATTTCAAAATTTCGCTGCATTTGATACAATTTGTTTTAAATGCACGAGAGAGCAACTTATTGGGCTAAATCAGACAAAAACAACCCTTTTGCTATGTATAAAAAAAAAATGTATGGGGTTCAATGTGGATTAGACTGCCTTGATATGCCACCTTGCTATTGCTCCAAGATGGTACTGAGCAAGGCTACGTTAAAATTGTGCCTTCATTATGAAGACCAAACTGCATGACAACAATGCTATAGCAAAGGTTAAGAACTTCTTTAATCACAAGCAACGTCAACATTTTTATTATTATTCTATGGAAAAAATTACTTCGCATTATCCTCACAAATCAAATAATAATTTTATTTTTTCCGACCGTTATTTTGCGTTTCTACCATATATGTAAACCTTACCATAAAATATTGGCAACGTACTATTAATCTTCATTTTTTAACTTCGAACAAACAAACAAACATTAAAGAGATGGAAAGAGAATTAGTCGTAATTGAAATAACAAAAACTGATATAGCATCGTACATTGAAGCGAAAAAACGAGTTAATTCAGCAAAGTTGTACGACTGTTTCTGCGGTTTAACATACAATGCTCATATCATACTTGGAATGAAACTGAATTGACTTAGCACTTTATACGAAAGTTGTCTTTTATATTTCGGGATTGGGCAACCCTAGTGTTGCAATCTGGCAACTGTCAGCTCTGTTGTAAAGTTTGATATTTTTGAGGTTATACGTGATCAGAACGTTTTGACATACGAGCGCTATTTGTGTTGTTCACAGTAACTTAAAAGATTCATCTTGCCCAAAAAATGGAATTAATGATGAAAATGGAATTAATGATGAAAATGGAATTAATGATGAAAATGAAAATTTTCGTGCGTTTAATTTTTACGTGAATTAGCTCAACAACAGTGCATTGAATTAATGCACCGTCAAAAAACTTTGTTCGCGTTGGATCCCACACAATTTGTCAATCGCTCAAAAAAAGGCTCGTGTCGATTGGTCGAAAGAAATGCTCCAAAAATACGATCGCGGTGATTCGAAACACGTCTATGACATCGTGACGTGAGATAATGAATCGTGGATTTACGCGTATGAGTCCGAAAGTAAACAGTTGTCGACTGTGTGGGTGTTTCAAATTGAGCCAAATCCAACAAAAGTTGCTCGCGCCCGAAGCACTTCCAAGCAAATGGTCGCATGTTTTTTCGGAAAAACTGGACATGTCGCAACCGTTTCACTAGAACAACGCAGAACAATCAATTCTCAGTGGTACACAGCCGTTTGTTTGTTAGTTGTATTCCAAGAAATCAGAAAAACCAACCGCCGAAGGCGGATCACTCCTCACCACAACAATGCGAGCTCTCACACATCGGCTCAAACAACTTTTTTAGCACTCAAAACATCGATTTGATTTGTCATCCGCCGTATAGTCCTGACTTGGCACCGAATGACTTTTGTTTATTCCCGTACGTAGAAAATAAAATGAGAGATCAACGTTTTTCGACACCTGAAGAAACGGTTGATGCGTTCAGAATGCATGTTTTGGAGATACCGCAATCAGAGTGGCGAAAGTGCTTCGACAATTGGTTCAAACGCACACAAAAGTGTATGATCTTAATGGGGAATATTTTGAAAAACAAAAAAGCTATTTTCGATGATTAATATTTGTTTTTGTTCCGAAATATAAAAGGCAACTCTCGAATATAATTGAAAAGAAAATAAATGCAGAATATTTTAACAATCTGTTTATCTCCTGTATACACTCACATGAATGATTGAATGTATAAATAAAATTAATGCTTCAGTTCTGAATGTGATACAGGTAAGTCTCTAACTGTAATTACATTTTTATACATGCTAAGCAGATTGTCATATGCTTTAAAATTACATTTTTGTCGGTATGACAGCTCATGAAATGGGTACAAGCTGTAAATAAAAACTCAACTTAAGTTCAAACTAAATATCCTATCAACAAAATAACAATAACTGAATTATTTGTTATGTTTTTCTTGCTAATACTATTTTGAGAGACTTTAGTTTTAAAGTTTTTTGCCTGATACTAATGAGCCACTTTTTCGCCTTGCCCAAACTTATTGTTCCATTTAGTCGGAAAAGTCTTGCATTTTTTTGAAGGACAAAAATAAAGCGACAATACATGTACAGAAAGTCACATTTCAAACTAATGAAGGAAACCAGAATGTATAAAAAAAAAGTTTTTTACTGCCCGAGCCGTACGCAACCACCTCTTCTCCTTAAAAAAAAAACGAAATAAGAAAATCCTAAACATAAAAAATTACATTAGAAATGAAAGAAAATCCTATCTCCTAACAAAACAAAAACTTAACAATTACAACAAGTGTTACACAACGAACTCACTTACCTTTAAAAGAACATTGTAAAAATTGTGAATATTTTGCCTTTACAAAGTTTACAAATAAATGTTTACATTCAATTTAGTTTCTATTCTGTTCAATTTGCTTTCATTAATTTTGTCTTATCCCTCATAAATTTTTCGTTAAGCACGGAGAAGAAAGAATTAACTCTTAATTTATTCATGTTATACAGAAATCAACTAAACTAACTATTCAACTTTACGAGATAAGATGGAGCTCAAATTCGAGGTACTCACCTTTCTTTCTTGTGTTTTTTAGATTTTTTCTTTTTGTCCTTTTTGCGTTCTGGGCTTGCAGAGCTGTTGGAGAATGTCATTCATTAGTGGCAGTGTGTGATTAATATGTTTCGGAAAATACATACCCATCGCGATTTTTCTTTTTCTTCTTCTTTTTGTCCTTTGCGCGCACCTCTCCATCTTCAGTGGTGTCGACTTTTCCGTCTTTCTCCTTTGATGGTGTCCTTACAAGAGCATAGCGCCGACTTTTCTCCTTTTCGGCCTCCTTCTGAGCATCAAGCTCCTTCTGCAGCGCTGAACTCTTCGCCAGATCTTCTCTTGCCTTGCGATCTGAATCGAAACTAGTCCCCTCCACAAAGTACTCAGATATTCCGAACGCTTCACGCAATTTAGCGTTTTTCTCTTGTTGTGCTTCAGCGATTTGATGCGTTTCGCGAACACTGCAAAGCGATGGGGAAGATACAAACTATTAAAATATCAACCTTGACTGGTGACCTAACTGATAAGAGGAATTTCGACTGACACGGGCGCGGTAAAACCGTCAAACATTTACCTTACAACGCTCCTCAACTCTTTTTGGCACACGCGATGTTGGTTGCCGTGGAATGGGCTAGCGCCGATTGTACGGAGAAATTCAATAGGAATCTGCTGCAGACCTTTCCCACCACCGGCGGCGGCTGCTATTGGAAAAGCAGAAAACCCGGCAAAGTATTTGACGTCATTGATATCAACATGCGTAGCCAAGGAGTTTTTTTCGCAACCCAATATATTCCCCCCTGCTGAGAGTGCAGAATTCAGGAGAATTCCATGCACATGATTATTGTTGTGGTTGTTGAGAGGAATTGCTGCTGAGTTAGCGCCGGCGCAATTGCACTGAACTATGTACATCGGCGGCTGCGAGGGTTGTAAGCGCTTCTTACGGATTCGCTTTTGTGTTTCTGCCGGTCGCAATGGTTTGAATTTGTTTTTTACTCTCTGATATGCCATAACCGTTGTGGGCGATTTTGGGGATGTAGGTGATGTAGTATTTGGCTCACGGTTATCGTGTTCGAAGTACTGGCGAGTGATCTTTCTGCGACGACGGCGTTTAGTTTTGACTTGAGCTGGAGCAAGCTTCTGTGCTCCATTTAATGTTGAATAAACTTGCGACGCAAGCATTTTTTGTTCTCAGGTTATTCGACCGGAAGACTCTTGATTAACGTAACTAACTTACTGACTAGGAAGACTGTGGATTCTTCGAAAACTTTTGTATATGTATAAATATATATGGAAAACTTAGCGCGATTGGTTACCGCACGAACTACACTAATAGCTGGATGAAAACCAACTGTGGTTTGGAAGACTTTTTAGTGATTTTCACTTCATCAATGGTTTTTATTTATGCTCTACATTGCTGTGCGTTTGCATCCGTCCGACACAAGTGTTCTACGCCAATTTAATTTTCCGATTTCTTTCTCTCCCAATAGATTATGTTCCTCTTCTTAATCTACTGAAGCTTAGGTAGGTAGGTGGTAATTTATTGGCATGTCACACGTGATGATGTGGTGATTAGTGTCAAATACAAATCCCCCCATGGGTAGTATCGTATTGCTTTTTGTCAGCTACATAATACCACCTGGAGTTATTTTCATTTACAAATGCTATGAGTATGTTTTGTTCTCAGTTTGTGTTTAAGGCTATTACGAAGCCATCTTCATACCCCATTTTGTCGATTTGTTTACACGAATTACCACGGGGGGCGTTCATCATTGGGAGTATTGATTTTTCTTTGGGTAGCACACTGTTTACAACTTTTCATTAAGTTTGCACTTGTTTTTGATTATGTAGAGCCGCTTTCTTATTTGCTTAAACTAATTTTTGTACTGTGAGAATATTTTGTTACTTAAAAACAAAGGAAACGAATAAAATTTAGAGCAATGTGTCGACAATGGCAAAACACAACCATTGTCGATGGAAGACTCGTGAAAACTAACTTCTCAGTAAAGAGTCTGCGTTGAAAGGACACTCCAACCCACCCCTGATGCCGAGATGAAAGTGCGCAGAAAAGTTGGCATCACGTATAACATGGGGATATTCATCTCGTTGAATCTGAGGAGTTATTGATTTTTTTCGCGTTTAAAGCACAGAATAAAATTGCTTATTACTTTTGAGTTAAAGTAAAAGTGAACGTTCTCTCCTTGTCGAAATGGAAAATAAGTATACTTCCGTTTTGGCACTTTCAAGAGACTTTCTTTCGACTTCAGTTATTGCCATGATTACTCCCGAAGGACTAGACTCAATCAATACATTCCTGCGATTCATGGACAAATAGATAATCGATTACATGTTCTAGAAGTCTGTACATGAGAATGAAAGCGTGACTCGGTCAACAGTTGTTTGAGTTTGAGCCGTCCAACAGAGGAATCCAGAGATTTATTTGTCATGGTGTAATAAACATGAATTATGAACTGCCGATATTTCTTTTCATAAAGGACAGCTTAGATCTGGCGGTTTCACCAACTGAACATCTCAAGGTGCGTGGAGCGATCTTTCGTAGAGGGAAGTTTTAAAGTAGATATCAAAAGAGAGAGAGTGGTCCCCGCGGCGTAGCGGGTCGAGTGCGACTCTCACACGCCGAAGATCTAGGTTTGATTCCCGGCTGAACGCTTCGAATTTTTCACGGCACCACCTCTTTCGAGCTGTTACGACACTCAAAGAGTATTGTCTAAGAAAAATCTTCTCAAACCTTGCCGTTCGAAATCGGCAAAAAACTCAAAATCCCTTCTACTCGTGAGAGAACATTAGCGCGCATAACACGAGTAGTTAATGAGCAGGCTAGGCCTTGGTCGCCCTGTGGACTGTGGCGCCACCCAATAATTATTATCAAAAGAGATCACCCTTAGTCGAATTGGCCGTGCATTTCGAATACTTAGTCGACCGCGGTTTTTTTTTTTTTCAATTACAAACAATTGAAATTGGTATTGACAAAATATCGTACCAAAAGGTGTGGCCTCACAAAGTATATACGTCCGTCTGTATGTAACACACCGATAGCATCACTTAGAAATATATCAGGCAACTCGAAAGTTTGAATCCTATTATTTTTAAATGTAGTTTGCTTCATGGGACGCAAGTTTGTGAAAATTTACGAAAAATGTCCTTGGCCAACTAGGTCTACCCATAATTAGTTTGTTTATTTGCCTCTTAATGGCTAAATAATGCCCCTGAGATCTACATCCTTGCGGATTAAGAATTGATTACCAAACCCCAACCCTCTATGAGCATTGACAGCATATAATTTTGTTAATGTATATCCATGCTTTAAGTTGTTCCCGGTTTACCGATAATTTCTAGTAAATTCAATCGATTTATTTTCCATGTGGGTTACACGCAAGTTAAAGCTTAAGCACTCTTAATGCGCCAAAAAACTTCACACGCAAACCACTTACCATTGTTATGCAACCACAAAAATGAACACACAAATTGATACTCACATAATCCTTCCAAATTCGTCTTTTGTCTGCTCACTCCTTCCCTGGCCAGTTAATTTCATCCGATAGGAATTTATTTTGACCCTTATCTCTTCCGGGGTATATCTTTAAGGGAAACAAAAACAAAACAAAAAAACGAAAGTGAGAAAACAAGACAAATTTTATTATCAGTACGACATGCATCCTTCACAAATAATCAATACGTACATATCCCTACGCGTATTTCAGGAACAATAAAGGACGAGGAACACGAAAAAAGAATTTTCACCTCTAATTTTTTGGAAAGAAACTGTTTTATATGCAATGTTGGTGGTATCTGATCTGCATTTCTATGACTGCTTCAACAGACAAGTGCAAACATACAATCACACAAATTTGAGGGACAGCAGTTGCTTTTCGCTGTCTGCACCCCGACAGAGCTTTAAGGAACTAAAATTTCAGAAGCAACCACACTATGGTTGGTGGAGAGCACTATGACGTATATATACAGGAAATGGGGTGTGAAATTAGGGGTGGACAAGGGGAAATGTATGTAGTATGTATACACGCACAGTTGAGCGCTACCTTTGGTATTCACCTATTAACCCCTGAGAACAAGCATGCACCACAGACATTGACTTCTGCTGTATATACATATTTCAAATAAAATATCATTTCTTTATTTCATTAACTTACCCTTGCTTCTCTAGAATCTCCTCAAATTCAACACATTTAACTTCAATTTTTCGCTTTCGATCATGATCGAGAATTTCCTGGTTTGGTGGGCGATTTATGGACGCATCCAATTTCTTGATATCATCTTCACTTTTATAAGTGGGATTATCCTTTTTTCCAGGGCGTACAAACGCCCAGTTCCGCTGTACGTGACCATTAGTTCCTGAGCCACGAGGAGTTGTTAATCCGATTCCGTTGTACATTTTCCCGGCGCATGTACTTTCGTTGTGGCGCAATTAATGCATAATTAATTAAATAGAATATATTTCATTTCAAACATAAAAGTATATACGTTTAGTCCTATGCGCAGTGTCCACGATGAAAATGTAATCTCAAAATGATCTGCCGGTTGAAGAAAATCAATATTTTCAAGTAAATGATTGATTTCATACAATTATATAATTATTACCTATCAAATAAATTACATCAACTACTGAAGTTTTACAGTTTTTGAATTGAAATTCAAGTATTTCTGATGCTTATGGCAAGTAATTTATTAATTTAAAAATAAACTCTATTTCAAGCAAACACCCGCGAAATACGTTGTTGAAAACTTAACACTCAATTGACATTTCGCCATTATTAAATTCCTTTTTGGGAAATTTTCAAGCAGAGAGAAGGAGAAAAAACAAAAAGTGATGCCAAGTCAGTTGTTTCATGAAACATTTTGTTTTTTAAGCATTTTTATTCCGAAATGTTTTTTAAGGGTTTAGTTTTGAATTTAATCCATATATAATCACAAAATATAAATTTTGGAATACGTCATGAAATGTGTTCTGGCGACTAATATTATAATCCTTGCAGCATTTTTATTCCAATTATTTCTTAATACATAAAGGAAACAAGGGAAAACGTATAAATTTGCACTATAGTAGAAAAGAAAAGATTGGAACAGGCATTGAGAAAATACTGGCCACAAACAACAATAGTTAATGTTGCTACATGGTTGTTGCACCAAGGTCTATATTCAATAACATCTAATAGCAGTGTGTATTTCAGTTTTTAAGTTCAAAGCTTGAAAAACAACAGAAAGACGTTTAACTTTATTCGTAACCGAAGAAATTTTGTCCGTAAACACTATCATTAAATATTTGTAAGATACTGGCGATTCCAGATTTATCGCTGGTTAAAATATAATTTTAAATCAATAAATCGATTACCGTGACCGTCTATTAATTAAACTATTAGTCGGGAACTTTTTTGTAATGAAGGGTTTTGTTCGCTTTTATATATTTATTTAATATATATATATATACCTATATATATTCTTTTTCATATTTAAAGTAGGAAGATATGACATGAATCAATATATAAAATCTCTGATGTGTAAATTGTACTGTGGGCTGCTTTGTAAACTTATGAAAGAAATAAAACCCACTACTAATATTAGTCGAGAACACATCAACCTCCACCTATGGACTATATAGCCCATTGTTTTAAGAATCAATGAAAGGAACACTAATCCTTACACGAAAGCAAAAAAGTTAACTTCCCAATTGTTGTTGCAATCACACCCATGAAGCGAATAAAAAATCAAAAGTTTTTCTTTTCAGCATTTTATTGAATAAGTACAAGTGTCTGTAAACATATTAACACAAAACGGCAAAAACGTTTCAAGTAGCACTTTACCTGCAACAAGAAGAGATAAAATATGAAATTAGAACATTTTGTATAAAAGCCGAAAGAAAGTATATTTATGAGCATATCAGAGTTAAAAATTGTTTTCATGGCTTTTTGGACTCAATGAGATTCCTACTAACAAAATCATCACGACAGAGAAGATTTCTTAAACCAAAATAAATTGTTAACTTACCTTGTATTTATGTGAAAACGCCTCAAACTCCCATCCAACCTGAAACAGAAATCGAAAGCCGAAATGAGAAACAAAATTTAAGATAAGGTACTTCGATTATTGAAATTCGGAATCAGTGATTAAAAATTGTTTTCATTGCTCGAGGCTCAATGAGATTCCTACAGAAATCATCACATTTATAGATAAACAATACAGCAAATAGAAACGTATGCTTACCTTGGCATCCACATGAGTGCCGCACTCCGCGCTGCAGTCCACACACCCGACTCCCTTAAATTAAAAAGCAAAAGCTCATTTGAAGTTTACGATAATTTATATGCAAACCAACTACAGACAACTATTTTCAGAGATTGAAGTTTGTTTTCATGGCACAAGGCTCAATGAGATTCCTACTAAAAAATCATCATACAAACAACCACGAATCGTGTTCAAACAACACTCACCTTTAACAAGATCCGCTGCAGCTTCAGCAAACCTCCTTCACATGGCTCAACTGAAATGAAAGAAACGAAACCAACCACAAAAAAAGAACCTCACGCACAGAGTTACTTTACTTCTTTTTTATTAAGTTCTTGTTTTAAAACGAAAACACACAGGCTGCAGTGGGCCCGAATACGTTATCGCTATCTCTATGTATAAAAAGTTACAGTTCTGGAGATAAAAACTGTTTATATGATGCCGATCTTGTTGGCAATGTCCAGCGCGTCGTAGTCCCTAGCCAAACGAACGTAGGCCTTCTTTTGTCCATCAGGTCTGACAAGGATGTTCACCTTGGCGACCTTGATGTCATACAACTTGCGGACGGCCGCCCGGATGTGATTCTTGTTTGCCCTCAGATGAGTCAAGAACACCAATGTGTTGTTGTCTTCAATCTTCTTCATCGCGGCTTCAGTTGTCAGTGGGTACTTGATGATATTGTAGGCATCCATGCTGTAAAGGAAACGAATGTCACAAATATGTGCGAGAACTAGTTGTCAAGGTACCTACCGATTCCTGGTGGGGACAGACTTCCTTGGATATTTGGGATTGCGGGGCAACTTCAGTGTCTTGGGCCTGCGGAAGTGCACGCTGGTGCGCACTTTCCTGGTGCGGGTTCCAAAAGCTCCCTTAATCACCTGTTCATGATGCAGAGTTTCAATTAAGACGTGCTTGAATTTACATATATTTGCAACAGAATTACCTTAGTTTGGACCTTCTTGGCCTTCAGCAAAGCAACAGCCTTAGCCTTGGCTGTACCCTTCTGAACCTTGAGACCAGGCTTTTGCTGCTTGGCTTTCAAAGCCTTTGCTCTAGCCTTGGCAGCCAATTTCGCCACCATCGACTGTGGTCTGCCAGCGATCTTCTTGGTCTTGGCATCCTTGGTCTTTGGCTTAACGGTGCCCTTAGCTCCAACCTTCTTGGTTGGTGCAGCCTTCTTAGCGGCAGCAGCTGGTTTCTTGGCAGCAGTTGCTGGCTTCTTGGCTGGGACCTTCTTGGTTGCTGCTCCAGCAGCTGGTGCTGGTTTCTTCTCGGCAGGCTTCTTGGGGGCAGCTGGTTTCGCTGCAGCAGGCTTGGGTGCTGCTGCCTTGGCGGAACCCGATGTGGATGCTCCACTGGTTGCAGTTGCCGATGGTTTCTTTTCGGGCTTCTTGTCACCCGGTTTTGCTGAAAGGAGAATTCATATTCTGTAAGTCAACGACAGCAACAAAACACACAGGAGACGTGTGCGTGGTATAAGCGCTTGGGCAATAGTTTGTCAACAAAACGAGGTTATGTATAACTTCCACAAAATATTGTCAACAAAATACATGTTTGGAAATGTGTCTGCATTCCGATCAAAGCATCAAAGAAGATCAGTGCTGAAATAAGAACGTCCACGTTCTCACAAAATAATTCACCAAAGCTCAATAGTCACTGACATCTTCAACTTAATACCGACCACATGGCATGTTACAATGTCAATTTTCAATTTTAATTAACCACAATTTGACGTTAATTTTGTGAAAATTATTATATCCACAACAAACAGTTTTGATTTCCACTTGAATTCACATAAAATTTTCACTTATAATGTGTGAAAATTAAAAAAATTCCTTACCGGACTTCTCTGCTGGCTTTTTAGGTGCCATTTTTGTGAGAAAAAGAAATGGAAAGGAAAATTTTTTGTCTTTGTCAAATTCCGGAAGAGTTGATTTTCGAAAATTTCTTTATCGAAAAAATGGCGGCGATAAACTTCGAACAAGTAGAATGACTTTTCGAAAACAATGGGTGTGTTCGATGATAGGTAAATACAAAATTGTTTTTCTGTTTTCTGAATGATATAATATCAAATGTTTAGGTATAAATCATTATATAATTACGTGCTTAATTCCTTTTATTGGCTTTTCATATAAGCACTTATATTTGTGGGAATTAAGACTTTGTGGGTCGATTATTATACACTAATTCAATTCAATTTAATTTATTTAGTAGCCAATTCGAAACAATTCATGAAGGTAATTACATAACAAGTTAGAGATTTAGGAGAGTTTCCTTTACAACTGTAATTCAATGTCTTTATAAAATAAAGTTTGTATTTGCTGCATTATTTTACTTAAAGGGAAAAGCTACCAACAAAAACCCTTACTTAAATCTTAAACCTACCATTGCATATTAACCCTCTTGCAAACTTAATTGAGCAATTAGTCTATGTTCCGAAAAAGAACAATTATTGTAGAATTTTATTTTAATTTTATTTAACATAGTAATTATAAGGTTGACGCAGGTTATATCATGAAGACGAGCAGTAGTGAAATCTCTAGGATATCCAATCATCATTTTAAGTAATTGATTTAGACTTCTTTGTAGTTTCAATATATGCGTTTTTGCACAATCAAACTAAACAGGGCAACCATATAAGAGTATGGGTTGAAAAATAGTCTTGAACAAAATGTATTAACAAAATCATGCTATTGCTAAGCATAGATTTCTTATTTATAAACGGATAAATGATTCTGGTTACGTTATTTACTTTATCTATACGATTGGCAATATGCTTTTGGAAGGTTTGTTTTTTTTTATCTAGGACTACTCCTAGGTATATTATACACTAATTATTTGAAATTAAATATAAGTTCTCATTGTCCTCCACTGAATATTGCTTCAACAAAATTAAATTTAGTTTTATATTTCAGTCAAATAACGGGCATTTATTCTTCTTGAGTTCTGACATTTATGATGGGTACAAATTTGCATAAAAAAATCGATTCAAATTAAACAACAAAAACATACTTTTTTATAATTTTCCACAACAATTAAAATTCATTTTTTTTTTCATTAAACTAGGTTTCAGAATTTCTTGTCGAAATTGACAATTTTTAAAAATTTGACCCTACAGATAACATATGGAAACAGTTTCGAAGAATGAGTAATTTTGCAAAATTTATAATCTATCCTTCAAATGAATGGATGTCAAATGGTTGTTGTCATCGTTTCTAGAACAGTAATTATTGAACGATATCTGGGACATTTTAAAACATATAGACCACAAACCAATAAAGAATTGGTCTCTGATATAGACGTGCTACTTATATTTGTAATTTCATCGACTGAACTATAACATCAAATTACAAGCAAATTACTAGAGATTTACCGTGGGGGGTATCTCTTTGAATTGAACTATATCGGAGAGTAACTATGTTACTGTCAGTAACTGCTTTGACAAATGTTATTCTATCCGCCAACATCTCGGCAAAAATGTTTGTTCATATGTTAAACGAAAAGGGAATTTCCTATGAGCGCGTATCATTGGTACTTTACCCCTTCAATTGCAAAACGTATGCTATCGTTGTAAAGGGTATTTTTAAAAACACTTTGAAATGGAACAAAGCAATAATAACCTTTATGGTTTCTGATAACTTGTTTTAATTGACATGGAATTTGGTTTATTCAAAAGATAATCTTCTCTCATTATATTAAGTTTGATTTCTGGCATTTGACAGCCACGGATGGTTCGATAGTATAACCTGAATTTCCAAATTTCGATGACTTTTTCATTTGGTTCGTAATTATGGGCGTGGACAAGCTCCATCTTCTTCTTCTTCTTGTGGCGCTACAGTCCGGGGTGGACCTGGGTCTCAACCAACATGCCTCTCCAGCCAGAATGATCTTTCGCCAACTGCCTCCAGTTGCGCACTCCAAGTTGGTTAAGGTCCGTCTCCACTTGTGTGCGCCACCTTAGCCTAGGCCGTCCTCTGTTGCGTTGTAGCAATGGTTCGGATTCAAAGACTTTTCGGGCCGGAGCAGTGGTGTTCATACGCTCTACATGGCCTAGTCATCTTAAGCGTTGCATCCGTAGACGCTTGACCAGCTGCATATCGTACAGCCTATAGAGTTCGGCGTTAAATCTTCTCCTCCAGATGCCATCAACGCAAACAGGACCAAAAATCGCACGCAAAACTTTTCTCCCGAAAATACTAAGGGCTTCTTCATCCGCCTTTGGTAATGTCCAGGCTTCCGCTCCATAGAGTACGACTAGGATGATCAAGCTGTTATATAAAGTGAGCTTAGTCCTTCGAGAGAGGGCTTTATTACTCAATTGCCTCTTGAGCCCAAAGAAACAACGACTGGGAAGAGTGATTCTGCGTTTAATTTCGGTACTGATGTTGTTGTCCCTATTTACCGCTGAGCCGAGGTAGACGAAGTCCTTGACTACCTGGAAGTTTCTGCTGCCTAGTGTGACGCTCTGTCCGAGACGTCGATGTTGTGTGTTTTTTCTTGATGACAGCATGTACTTCGTTTTGCCCTCATTTACCGCCAGGCCCATTTTCGCCGCTTCCGCTTCAATGCCAGCAAACGCCTCATTGACGGCTCGCTGTGTTCGTCCAATCACGTCAATGTCATCAGCGTAAGCTAGCAATTGAACTGACTTCTGGAAGATCGTGCCTCGTGTGTTGACTTGTGAGTTACGCACGATCTTCTCGAGGATGATGTTAAAGAAGTTACATGACAGTGCGCCGCCTTGTCTAAAACCTTTTTTGACATTCAAGGTCTCGGTGAGTTCGGTACCGACCTTGACGGAGCAGCGAGAGTTCTCCATCGTCATCCTATACAATCTGACGAGTTTGGTAGGAATGCCAAAACTAGACATGGCACTGTATAGCTCGTCTCTATGCACACTGTCATATGCAGCTTTGAAATCGACGAACAGGTTTTGAGTGTCGATTTGCACTTCTTGGGTCTTTTCCAGGATCTACTGTAATGTGAAGATCTGGTCTATTGTGGACTTCCCTGGCCTGAAACCACACTGATAGGGACCTATCAGGTCATGGACAAACGGTTTCAGATGCTCACACAATACGGCAGAGAGGATCTTGTATGCGATGTTAAGAAGACTAATCCCTCGATAATTGGCGCAGTTAAAGGGGTCTCCCTTCTTGTAAACCGGGTAAACGATGCTGAGATTTCACTCATCGGGCATGCTTTCCTTCGACCATATCTTACAGATGAGCTGGTGCATACGCCCAACCAGATCATCTCCAGCTGCTTTAAATAGTTCTGTGGAAACTCCGTCGGCTCCAGCAGCTTTATTCGACTTTAGCTTGAATATTGCTATCATCACCTTGTCTTAGTCGGGAGGACGGAATGCTTGTCTATCATCGACCAAATTGAGTGGAATATTCTGCCTAACAGCGGTATGGGCCGTCATCGCCGTTAAGGAGTCTGCAGAAATGATCCTTCCAGATTTTCAGCACAGACTGCAACTCTACTACGAGTTGTCCATCCTGGTCCCGGCAGGCCTTGGTTCGAGCCTTGTATCCTGGATAGCTGAATACCTTTCGGTAAAACTTTCGGCGCGCTTCTCGTGCTCCTTCTTTTTCCTTCTGAGAAACCGGTGCTCTTTCCTTCTTCTCCGTTCTTAGAATTCATGAACAGCCCTCGTTGTTCGATGCAGCGTCGCCTTATAGGCGCCTTGTTTGGCTACATGCGCGTACCTGGACTCGTCGTCAAACCATGGGTTCCTTCTGAGTGGTAACGTGAAACACAGCACATGTGGCAGCTTCTTTAATGTCTTCTTGATGGACAAGTTACATATTCGCTTATAAAATAATCAAGTCCCACGGTCTGAGAGACCAATACGCATATCCGTTAGATGAAGTCTTAGAAACTTTTTTTTACAAACAGTCGTTACACGAAAGTACGAGGTTTCAAAATGTTTCCTTCAATAATTCAATTGTGCCACGAACTGTGTGCCGTTTTATTCAAACCACAGCTCCTGTTCATAATGGATTAAAATTGATTAATAAAAAGTCATTAAACATGGCTCCATACCGGTCACCAAAATGTTTAACGTTCTGGTCAGCATCTTATTTAAAGAACTAATAATCAAATTTTCCAACATACCGGAAAGCATACCAGAAAGTATGTTTCAATAGTGTCTTAACAATTACTTAGGGATTATCTCCATCTTTGCCAAGTGAGTTTTATCACAAAATAAAATTCACTTAACAAAATTAGGATCAACGGCAATCTATTCACCGAATCTTTGCCTGGCCAATGTTGCGATAGTTTATTCTTATTGAAATGCCATATTAATAATAATTGTTGGCGCGACATTCCAAAGTGGGACCAGGATCTAGCTTGCTCATCAACTACTCGTGTTGTGCGCCCTACTGTTCTCTCACGAGTACAAGGGACCTACAGTTTTTTGCCGACTCCGAACGGCGAAATTTAGACAGTTATTACTCTTTGAGTGTTGTACGCAGCTCCAAAGAGGTGGTGCCGTGAAAAATTCGAGGTGTTCAGCCGAAAATCGAACGTAGACCCTTTGGCGTGTGAGAGTCGCACTCTACCCACTACACCACGGCGGCCAGCAGATGACTGTCAAAGTGAAAATAAAAAAAACCCTTGACATTTCATAAAGCTGTTTTTAATGGTTCGTTAGTTCTACTAATTTTTACGAAAAGTCGTTTCATAAATTTCGGCAGACTTTTTACCCAAACTACTCAACTACGAATTTCTGTATACAAATCAATTGGAACTGACCTTATATGTCTGTTCCAATTCATTTAAATACAGACTTTAAATGTCTGTTCCAATTGTGTACAGAAATTCGTAGTTGAGTAGTTTGGGTAAAAATCTCTCTTGCAGAGAGTAACCCTACCGAAAATTGTGAAACGACTTTTCGTAGAAATTCGTAAACAGCTATCAGACAAATGAAATGTCTGAAGTTTTTCTATTTTCGATTTGACAGCCATCTTCTGCTGTGCTGCTGCCCACAGTTTTTTCTTCGGCAGAAATTCGTAGGGAGGGGAAATATTTTGCTCTCTCGTGAACTCTCTCTTCTACGAAAAAGTCAGCTAATGGAACGCTTTTTCGTAGTTTTTCGGGCAAATTCGTAGACATTCGTTTCAATTCAGAGCAATTGGAACGGACCTATTATTCAGGTGATTGTTGACAAAATGGCCGCTAGGTATAATAATGTTGCCAACTTTAATTTATATGACTCGAAAAAACATCTTTAGGTTTATAACTAACACATCTCATATAGTAAAGTTTAAATTTAATTTTATTTTAAATTTACAGCAACAAACTCAAAATTTCACTCAGTCTTTGTAAAATAAATATCCTTACACCCAACATGCGTCAGCAAAAGCATTTGCTCTTCTTCTTCACTCGATGACTCCCATTGCAATCGAAGCTATTGCTAAGCTCTTCAAAAAACCCTGTGAAAAAGATCGGGTTAGGAAACATTCTCAGTACCACTCAATCCTACCAATTTTGACTGATTCATTATCCTTAGCAAAAAGGTTTGTGTCACCAAAGTTCTGTTGGATCATCGCATGAAATGAGAGCGAAACGATTCTTTGAAAGAACTCCACGATATTCAGACTGTTTCTGGCTGAGACCGTCCAATATTCAGCACAAATTTGTCTCGCAACATCGTAAGCCAGCATTTCGACCAACATCAGCTCTTCACTGGTCTAAAAGAATTAGGAAAATAATTGATTTGTTTATAAGTCCGTGAATGTGTAGATATTCGCTTTCTTACGAGAAGCTCAGCCTTGGAACCTACGAGGAAAATGAGCGGCTTGTTGATGCTGTTGACTGCCAAGGCGCTCTGCAACCAAGTCGGGGCTGCTTGAAGCGTTTCGATTTTCGTCATGTCGAACACGATAACTATAACTATGAGAAACAATGCAGTATTGAGGAAGTATTTGTTTTTAGCATTGCGCTCTTACTGTTAGCGTTTCTGTAGTAGGCCTGTGCAATGCATTTGAAACGTTCTTGACCAGCGGTATCCCATCTGAAATGAAAGTATTACGAATTTTCAAATAATTTCCAAATAATATGCGATGGAAATTGTCTTTAGTTACTGTGATAAATGGAAGATAAAGTACAATGAAGATAAATTACAAGCGATATTTTTCACTCGAAAAAGGAAACCTTGTTTTCTCCCTAGTACTAGCTTGCGGGTAAATGGAATCAATGTAGAGTGGAAGAACTCCGTAAGGTATCTTGGTATACATCTCGACAGCAAATTGACTTTTCATGAGCACATCAAACAAACCCTTAAAAAAGTAAGCATTGCAAAAAAATGCTTTACCCTTTAATCAACATAATAATAATAATAATTGTTGGCGCTACAGTCCACAGGGGGACCAGGGCCTAGCTTGCTCGTGTTGTTCGCGCTACTGTTCTCTCACGCGTAGAAAAGACCTACAGTTTTTTGCCGACTCCGAACTGGGAAGCTTGAGAAGCTTTCTTAGACAGTTATTACTCTTTGGGTGTTGTCAGCAGCCCGAAAGAGGTGGTGCCGTGAAAAGTTCGAGGTGTTCAGCCGGGAATCGAATCTAGACCCTTCGGCGTGTGAGCGTCGCACTCTACCCACTACGCCACGGTGGCCACAAGGTAGCTTAAAAAAGGTATGAAATAGTAACATCCTAGAATTGGCTGTATAAATTCCAGAATGTATCGTACCATTCTTAAATCGATATTCCAAGCAATTATGCTTTACGGTTGCCCAGTATGGGGAAAAGCTGCACTGTGCCACATCAAGCAATTACAAATAGCTCAGAACAAAGTTTTAGAACTTTGTGTTCTAGACCTACCTCGGGATTATTCCACCTTACAACTGCACAACTGGTTTATAAGCGAATATTAAAACTGACGGATAAGTTTTATAATTCATGTCCTTTTGCTGACAATCCGCTAGTTAATGAGTTGGCTGATTGTATTCCTCAATATGTTTAACGTCTTTCGTATGTCATAACCTCACTTGCTAACCATTAATGTAATAGTTTAGTTATTTACTCATATACTTGTTTATTTACTTGTTTATTTATATATTTATTTATGTGTTTATTTATCTATCTGTTTATTTATTTAATAATTTATCTATTTATTTATTTTTTTGTTTATGTATTTATTTATTTATTGATTTATTTAATCATTTATTTATTTATTTTTATTTCTTTTTATTTTCATTGAAGGTTTTTGTCGTATTTTCCTTCAGTTTGTTTGCTTCAATTCCTATCAAATTTATATAGATTTAATATAAGTTAAACTCATTTTTCAGAAGTAAGATAAATGATATATCAAATCTCTATAATAGATGCTGTGGGATAGCTAACATCAATGTAAACATTTTATTACGAAATAAAAACTATCTGTGTTCAAAATTATTTATATAGAAAATGGTAGTAAGCATATTTTTCTTCCTTTACTTCATTGGTTTTTTCTTAATCTTGGAAAGTTTGATAACTTCACCTTAGGTTGAGTGCGTACATGTGATTTGTTGTTAAAATAGAATGCTATCTTCTAAGGTAACTCCTTGTGTTGTGAAGCACACATAACTCAGAAGTAAAAGGGCTTACTTATAAATTTTAATAACCGACTCCGAATAACTTTATGAAGAAAGATTTTAAGCGGCTCTCTCCTTCTGCAACTCGAAAGAGGAGGTCACGAATAATGATCAATCCAGGGTTTACAACAGCTACCATCAACTCATGTCGACGAATCGATACATTTCGCCATAACGTCCAAAGTCTAATACAGGCTGTCTTCTTCTTACTCATACTGTAATATGTTCTCCAAGAATTATTATCTTATGCCAAAAAATATATTTTAAAAAGCATAAGCTTTTATAACATGTGTCATATTAATTAAAACAAACTTCAACTACACTCAGATCGTACAACATTCTTCTCAGAATAAGTATTAGCATTTTTTGTATTATATCATTCGTGCTATCGCATAAAACTTTTATTCCGTTCTGTTAAAGTTTGGTGTAAATATTTGTTCAAGCAATCGTTGGTTAAAAGAAAAAATTCAATATGGTTTGTCTACGGTGGATCACTCACTAAAAGCTCACCAAAAAACAAACAGATTCTCATCTCGGAAATACATATGTCTTGTTACAAAAATCTAAGAATTTTAAAGTATGCTGAAGGATCCTAACACAGGAATCCGGAAATAACTTGAAAAATTCAAATTTAAATAAAAAATTTAATTAAGATAAAGTAGACTTCAAAACTGTTTAATGGCCCACAAGAAGTTATTCATTTAATGGAGAAATTCTTGGGAATGTTGACTAATTTGCAGGGTGCCTAAAAATGTACGAGATTGACTCAGTAAATGCTCAGGCACATAGAATACGTTACTTGCGTAGCGGCAAAATATCCGTTGAAGTTGAAGTACGTGACGGGAGGGGGTGACACAATGAATACTTCAACGCACAGCTGATATCATTTGACAGTAGCTTTAAATTCAATTTGTTTCGGATATAGTGTAGAGCAGTTTGACATATTTTTTTGCAAAAATTCCTCCAGACGAGTTACTTGATTAACTTAACATAATTAAAACACAATTTAATTTTTGTATTTTATTTAAGTTTTGCAATTACAAACCTTAATTATGTCCTGCAAAAAATTTTGTTCCCACTCAATTTAGGATTTTCTTTCTATTTTTTCTTCCGTCCTATGTTAATATCTTTAATAAGTTGATTTTATTGTTATTATTAAAACTTGCAAATACAAATCTTTGTTATTTTCCTGTGTGACTTCGACGAGAACTAACCTCAAACTCAACATGTAAACTTAAAATTCAAAAAAATTCTCTTGAAATGTCACAATGTTCGATTGTCAACGCTGACGGAGAGAGAAAAGTTAAAAGTTGAGCTACTACATCCGTCGCGTGAGCGGCAGCGTTGGTCTATGGACCACTCCCCATAAGAATACACGTATTTCTATGTATCTGTCAAAGTATAGCTGACGCTGACGCTAGTAACGTATTCTATGTGCCGGGGCCTTAAGGCTTTTCAACGGATCAGAAGCACAATAGTACAACATTTTTGAATCTAATAAAAACTGGTACATCAACAACATCCACAAAACAATATGTTTGGAATGCTATATGGGTTGCTAGAATTACTGTTCCGTGTATCATTAAAAACGATGTCGGCTAGGAGATAATGCTGACCGCTATAGAGTCATGAATGCTGACTTTTTCGTTCATCAAACCATGAGGAACAGGAGCAGTGGTTTCAACAAGACGGCGCAACACGTCACAGAGCTCGGGCCACAATTGACTTATTGAATGAAATGTATGATAACTTTATAGTTTTATGTTTCGGTTATGTGAATTGGTCTTTAGGATAGTGCGACTTAACTCCGTTTGATTATTCTCTGTGGAGATCACTTGAATATACCCATAACCCACAAACGATTGGCCACTTGGAGGACAAAAGGTTACTATATTTGTAGCAAATTTTGGAAAAATTCATGAAATATACCTGCAGATTAGACCACGTTCTGAGTCAATCGTATGTCAGAAATAATATTTTAAGTACAGTGTCAGAACACTAAATTCTGAATGATGTGAATTGAATCATATCTATTTAAATAAAAAAAACCTCGAATTTTTTCGCAACACCACCTCTTTCGGGCTGCTGACAACACTCAATGAGTAATAACTGTCTAAGAAAACTCTTCTCAAACTAAGCCGTTCGGAGTCGGCAAAAAACTATAGGTCCCATCTACTCGTGAGAGAACAGTAGCGCGAACAACACGAGTAGTTCATGAGCAAGCTAGAACCTGGTCCCCTGTGGATTGTAGCGCCACACAATTATTAAAATTACCGAAGTGACTTCAACAATGTATGAAATATGAGAACATGAAAAAATGGTAAGGATTCTGAAGGAATGTTTTGCTTCTTTTAAAATTGAGAATGTTCGAATTATACATAAAAATGCAAAAACTGATGTGACGTTAGTATTCTCATATTTTTTTTTAAAATATCTTGCAATTGTTAGTTAATTTAATTTTCTCGTAATTATCGAATATAAAAGGTTACTAAATTTGTTATTTGCGACCGGGTACAAGAGAAATTTGTTTTTCTCTTAATAAGAAATATTCTTAGAGAGTGCAACACTATCCGATCAAGTGAGTAGGATAATTAATTAATTAATTAATTTTGATAAAAAAAAATGAACCAAGGCCCTTTATACACACTGTTTTCAAGTTGTGTACATTGCATTTCTTTTGGCTACACCATTGCTTTAAAGAACTGAAAATAAACCTACAATCAACAATTAAAAGAAAATCTATTGACAATTAGCATGTACAAGGGAGCTTAAAATAATAATAATAACAATTGTTGGCGCGACAGTTCACAGGGGGACCAGGGCCTATCTTGCTCGTCGACTACTCGTGTTGTGCGCGTTACTGTTCTCTCACGAGTAGAAGGGACCTACAGTTTTTTGCCGACTCCGAACTGGGAAGTTTGAGAAGCTTTCTTAGACAGTTATTACTCTTTGGGTGTTCTCAGCAGCTCGAAAGAGGTGGTGCCGTGAAAAATTCGAAGTGTTCAGCCGGGAATCGAACCTAGACCCTTCAGGGTGTGGACGTAGCACTCTATCGACTACGCCACGGCAGCCACAAGGTAGCTTAAAAAAGGCACGAAAAAGTAACATCCTAGAATTGGCTGTATAAATTCCAGAATGTATCGTTATTTCTTCTTTACAAGAGCGTAAATTCGCTTACATGAAATTCGATACAGATGTCAGCAATAGTAGCGCCGACTTAAACAATTTAAATTAAACGTTCACTAAGTTTTAGGAATGTAGAGTGTGTTTTTTTCTTCAAATTGAATAACTTTGTTTCCTGTTAACAAAGTAAAAGTATTTTTAAATGTAATAAAGTGATTTGTTAAATACTTGTAGTACGATTTTAAAGAAAAATCCTATGTACATGTACAGTCAATCAAATCCATATTCGTACGGTAGGTTCGAAATTATCTTAACACTCTTTTTACCCAAAACTGACATTTATTTCCGATAATTTTGAATCACCAATTATTGTAAATCATTAACCAAATTTATTCATTACACTTAAATTCGGGTATATAATGTCTTACAACCATTGTGGTTCACCTGGAAACAATTATCTACAAAATTAAATTAAATTCATATTCGTACAGTGTTTTTCTATTCACAAAATCAAGGACAAGTAACTGTAAAAAATATGTCAAATGTGTTTTCGTCCTCTAAACCTTTGCTTATTTGATTCTATATTTGAATCAAAAAAAAAAAAAAAAAACAAAAGAAATTTAGAAAATGGCAAGAAAACAGTGCGAAATGTCCATCGAAACTAAAAAAATGATTGTTAAGTACCATACCGATGGTAAGTCTTAAAAGGAAATATCAGACTTAATCTTCAGTCCACTTTCTACTGTTCAATCGGTAGTTCAAAGATACAAAGTGGGAAATAGAATTGAGAATAAGCCAAAAAACACCACACGCGAAATTTTTTAACAGTCATGATGTGTTATCATGCGTGAAATAAAACAAAAAGCATGGTGTACATCCCGACATTGTCGACAAATTTTAAGAATATAATTAATGGTAGCTGTGACAATATTAAAATAGCGTTCAAGTCTTCGAGTACACTAGCATCGGTTTTCACCAGACTCAAACCAGATATAGACAAAGGAAGCAAAACTGACCTGGTTTACAAAATCAACTGTAAGGGCAATGACAAGAAATCCTGCAACTTATGCTACATAGGTACCACCAAACAGTTTCTTCGTCAAAGACTAGTTGGTCATAAATCAGACATCAACAACAAGAACTCAGTCAAAACAGCATTAGCTAATCACTACGTCCAGACAAACCATCTACCCGACCTTGATGACGTCAAAATCCTGCAAACGGAAAAACATACTAGCAAAAGGTACACTCTGGAAACCCTGCACATAATCAAGACCAACAACAATATGAATAGGAAACAAAACATACAGAACATATTTGCCGTATATTCAGCACTTGTAACGGCTTAGACATATTGTATTTAAATCAAATTTTAAATTTCAAATTATTCTTGACTTATCTTCACACACGGAAGTGCTCAATATTTTGTTTCATTGTGAATTTTGTTTTTTTGTGATAATTTTAAAGAACATTTAGACTGACATCCACATCCATTTGTAAAAGCAACACAATTAATGAAAGTTATTTTCCACTTGTTAAATTGCATTGTCACTATGCATGTATGTAACATAATTTGTTTTATTGTTTCAATAAAAAAAGATCCCCTGATGAAGGCAGCAATCCCTACCGAAACGTTGGGATAATAACAATGAAATAACCTAGTTTCATTGAAAATCAACAGTGGCCAAAAAAGCCGACGAAAGAAAGACAGTTTCCCCTGCATAATAATAATTGATTTGAAAAACAACGAAAACAAAAACCACAAACTAGTGCACCAAAGCTTGCTGAAAAGTTTCGCCAGGAACTGAGCACGGAATTCTGTACCGAAAACCTAAGAAATTGCTTTCGAGAACACGAATTTCACGGTAGAGTTGCCAGGAAGAAAACATTCATAAGCTCTGTAAATAGAGTTAAACGTCTCAATTTCGCAAAAGACCACCAATCCAAGGGTTTTGAATCTTAGAATAAATTCATTTTTGCAGATGAATCTAAATTAAACATCTCTGGTTCGGATGGGCGGCAAATGGTATGGTGAAAGCCTAATGCAGAGCTCATTCCGGAAAACACAATAGCAACGGTTAAGCATGGTGGCGGATCGGTGATGGTTTGGGGTTGTTTCTCTGCAGTTGGGGTAGGAAAGCTTCATATTATTAAAGGTATCATGGATCACAAAAAAATATATTGATATTTTGAGATAGAATTTGGGAGAGAGTGCACAAAAACGTGGCCTGCAAAACGAATTTACATTTTATCAAGACAATGACCCAAAGCATAAAGCTTACAATACCCGGATGTGACACATTTATAACTGCCCTCAGGTTTTAGAAACTCCATTACAGTCACCAGATATTAACTCAATTGAAAATTTTTGGGAACATTCAGGCCAGTAACTTAGGAAATTGGACATAAGAAATGCAAGGAGAAGATAATTCAGAAATGGGAAAAAATTACAGCTGACACAACAAAAAAAAACTTGTCTAATCCATGCAAAAAAATTTCAACATTAATATATATTTAATGAATATGCCACAAAATATTAAGTTTTTTGTTAAATAGAAGTTTGTGCCATGAGATGTAATATGTACGAATATGAATTTGTTGCCTGTTAATTGTTTTTGTTTGGTTTCTTGATTAAATGTTTTGTTTTTGATGAAAAATCTTGTTTTTTTTTTGTGTTCCACGGTAGATGTACGTTAGATCTTTGATCTCATAATCAAATAACACAATAATTGAGTGTGGTTCTTGAATAAATCGAAAAAAAGTAACTCTGTACTACTGTACGAATATGAAGTTGATTGACTGTAACTTTAATGAAAACTTTTACTCCTCAGTTTTGATCGGTTGAAAATTATTCGAGAAACGTGTGTCCTAACTTCACTTCGATTTGGCACAGGGAATATTTCCTAGAGTTTCGTTGTTAACAATATCCACTTACATATCTGAAGTAAACAAATTTTCTATGTATAAGATTCTGATTCAACGCTTCAAATCAGGGCCTCATATGAGTCAGGGCAACTAAACGACATAGAACCTTTAAATTGATCAGGAACTTCACTCGTGGGTCAAAATATTATTTTCAGTGTTTTCCACCAGAGCGCAGTTTTATACGTCAAAGTCGGAATATGTTTAAAAAGTTGGTTAAGTCGTTAAATATTCGTAGAAGTTTCTTCTAATACGATTCAATCCGGGAGTTTTTTTTAATCAAACAAAGTGGTTCACTTACATTTGCAAATTGAACGGTTGGCCAAGAACTAGGAAAGTTTCAACTTCAAAGTCCACTCCGATTGTTGCTTTGTACGCTTCACGAAACTTGTTGTGACAAAATCTAAGAAATCAATCCCTTAATTATCACTGAATCGTTTCGAAAAGTGTTGCTGTCATGTCATACCTACTCACAATGGTTGTCTTCCCCACCGAAACGTCACCGATAAAAATCGCCTTACAAGCCTGCAGCTTCAATGACCGATTCATTGCTGACGCATGTCGCACGCCCTCCGAAAATTCCGTCCTATGATAGGGTGTGCAGTACTCATCGTAGGCCTGCGAGAACACATTTATAACGCGACTGTTTTCGTTAATCAATGGTTTGGTCATCGTTGAAAAGTGTTTTTATTTTTTGTTTGGTAACAATCGATGTCCGCACTGTCTCGCACAAAATCTAGTCCAGCACTGAGGCGCTTTTGAGAAGTATTCTATTTGTTTTACTTTTAAGACTTGATTTGTGTTATTCTGCGACAGTAAACTTGAGGTGTTCGGTTTCACAGATCAATCGTTACAAGTGCTCACCACAACCGAAGGGTTTTCGGTTTCCGGTTGAAGTTTGTCGTTAGAACTATGCGCCAGCACACAGTCGCGTCGCTGTTGCAGTCAACTATTAGTTGTGGACTCCAATTTGAATGAAATTCAAATGAAAGCTCAAAGGAACAGGTTTGTGCAGTCTGTAGTAGAGGTGGGGAGGGATTCTATTGGGAAACTAGAATGTGGTGTTCTTAAGGAAAACTTTGGCGATAACGTGGTGAGTGATCATCGGGTGGGGAGTTGTTTAAGCTTGTATATCAGCTTGCTCATTGACACAGTTTTGAAAAGTAGGTTGAACGATAAGAATTGTGGAAGAAGAGGTTAACGATAGCGGAACAAGTTGCAGTGACAGGAACAGAAAAGAGATGACATTTTGAGAATAGAAAATATTTTGAACTTACGTAGAAATAATAACAAATTATTTAAGTACATGCCGCATCAATTTCTTAATCAAGCTGTCATGTATATTTCAGATAAGGTCAAGTGTCAAGTTGTACTTAAACAGAAGAGGGCACTGCACTGTTTCGGATGAGAGACCAGTTAAATCTAATGCATTATGGTTCCGGTAGGCAAATGCATGTAAAGTTTCAGGAAAGGGAACCAACTTCCGTGTAAATTTATTGCAACGAAAATCAGTGTTGTGATGCATGTATGAGCATGAGTTGTAATGTTAATTTTAAATGTGAATTTTGAATTCTGTGGCCAAGATATTTCATTCGGTTGTGTGCCGCAGTTGAGCTGGGAGACGTGCGGTTTTATGCGTATTAAGAACGGACACATGTGAGCAATTTATCGTGAGTCTTACTTTTGTTAGATGTGCCGCAAAATTAACAGTTTGTGGTTGCTCTATTGTTTTCGAATGTGACACTGATACGCAAGTGTGAATCAGATGAAAAAATTTAACTTGAGGGTATAATAGAAATTGTAACGGAGGCGCTGTAGCGCATGAGGGTAAGGTTTTGTTTAGACGAGCCAGAGCTGCAAGTATTTACAATCTTGTCTGACACTATTTGCAAGCAAAACTTTGTCAGATCATTGTCAGACACTGTGAGACCTTTGGAAAAATTTTAGCATTGGCAGATCTGAAAATCGGTATGAGCGGAGCAATTTATTCAAAGTAATGGCCATTGTTTTCTACACATTTTGACCACCTTTCTGGCAATTTGTGAATACCACGCCAATAAAATTGTTCGTCTTTTAAAGCAAACCAATCAGACACCCAATTTTCGACATCCTCGTAGGAATGAAAGTGCTGCTCAGCCAATGCGTGCCCCATCGATGCAAACAAATGGTAGTCGGAAGGAGCCAAGTCTGGTGAATACGGCGGGTGGGGTAGCTGCTCCCAGCCAAGTGTTTTGATTGTATCTTGAACCGGTTTTGCTTTGTGTAGAGGTGTATTGTCATGGAGCAAAATTACCTTGCCGTGTATTCTGGCCAATTCTGGTCGTTTCTCGATCAATGCATGTTTCAAATTGATCATTTGTTGTCGGTAGCGATTAACGGTTTTTGAGCTCGTGGTACAGCACACCATTCTGGTCCCACCAAACACACAGCATTGTCTTCTTGCCGAATCGATCTGGTTTCGCAGTCGATGTTGATGGTTGTTCCAGATTAACCCATGATTTGCTCCGTTTTGGATTCCGATAATGCAAATGTCCAATATCCAAAATTGCCAATATCCAAAATTGCAAATGTTCAAAAATGCCAATGTCCAAAATTGGCAATATCCGAAAATGCAAATGTCAAAAAATGCCAATGTCCAAAAATGACAATCCCGAAAATGGCAATGTCAAAAAATTCCAATTTCCGAAAATAAAGATGTTCAAAAGGACTAAAGTCCAAAAATGCCAATGTCCAAAAATGCCAATGTCCAAAAATGCCAATGTCAAAAAATGACAATGCCCGAAAATGGCATCCACACGTTTATTTTTCATCGCCAGTAACAATCCGATGCAAAACCGATTTTCTTTCGTGTCTTTGAAGCAAAATTTCACAAGTGTTTCTTCGGTTTTCCATCTGTCTTTCATTCAATTCATGTGGCACCCATTTTCCACACTTTTGGATCTTTCCCATGGCTTTTAAACGGTCAGAAATTGTTTGTCGTGCAACATTTAACATTGCTACCACTTGATTTTGACTCAAAATGTCATCTCCATCCAATGTCGTTTGCAATTCGGCGTCTTCAAACTTTTTTGGTGGTCTTCCACATTCTTGATTTCTCACATCAAAATCATTATTTCTGAACTGTTGAAAGTATCTTTTGCATGTTGCTTCTGATAGAGAATGATCACCATATGCCTCGACAAGCATTCGATGCGACTCTGCAGCACTTTTCTTCAAATGAAAACAAAAAATTAATGCAAATCATCACTTTCTGGTACAAAATTCGACGATGAAAAAATATAATGTTGTCTGTTCAATTACTTGATGTATACTAAATATTTTTCACAGATGTCATAGCAAACAAACAAAATATAAAAAGTTAGGGCGCGTATTAGCTTAAGTTATTAATCCTACATAACCGCAGTTTAGCTTAACAATTTCAATGCTGCTACATATTTGGCAGGGACGTTGTGTTTGCCTTTAACTGTGTATACGTTTTGAATGGCAATCACTCAAGCAAGTTTCTGCAGCAGTAAGATTTCCGATACTGTAAAGGTTAACAAGAAGTTTGTTTTCTCTAGTCATAGAAGATTTTGTTCAGATCTTTGGCATATTAAAAATTTAAAATTGAATTATCGTGGTGGAGCGGTGGCATGATGGTGAGGTTCGATATAATATTGCAAGAACATTGCCAGGAGTTTGTATTTGACCAAAATCAGATACATTATTAAACAATAATTTGGAGAGAGTCTCGATGAATGACCAGGGCAATAGATTGTAGATTGATGGTTAAGAAGGCCTTCAATCGTAACTTGGATAATAATTGCATAAAATAAATTTTGATAAAATTGTTTTTAGATTAATTTAACAAATTCAAAGGCCCCGATATGATTGCAATGCATTAATAAGACGTGCTAAATTCTCCCATGATCAAAAGTTGAGGCAAAAAGTGCTGCAATGTCCCAAGGGCAACAAAAACTTTTGGTCATTTGTAAAAAACGTAAAGAATTCCGCCTCGTCTTCAATTCCAACGCTCACTGGCTATGACATTTCAGCTGTCAGCTCTTTGGACAGAGCAAATCTGTTAGCTGCACATTTTGCAGCCAGTTCAACGCTTCCAGATCCAGTTCAACGCTTTGTCCGTTCCTGTAGTCGAGAGGGTAAATTTTTTTAAGGGATAAGTCCATTTTCCCACTCGTTCAGTTGCAAGAGTACTTAAAGATCTAAACGTACACAAAACCGCTGGCCCGGCTGGTATCCCCCCGTTCTTCTGAAGAGGTGTGCATCTACGCTTGCAAAACCACTGCATAAGCTTTCTCATTTGTCCTACTTTTTAGGGCTCTTTCCAAATAGATGGAAAACAAAATTTTTCGAACCAGTCCCTAAAAAGGGCGAATCATCAACACCCTCCTCCTACCGACCCATAACACTTATAATTAATAATTGTTGGCGCTACAGTCCAAAGGGGGACCTGGGCCTAGATTGCTCATCAACTACTCGTGTTAGTGCGCGCTACTGTGCGAGTAGAACGGACCTACAGTTTTTTACCGACTCCGAACGGCGAGATTTGTGAAGCTTTCTTAGACAGTTATTACTCTTTGAGTGTTGTCAGCCGCTGTCAGAGGTCAGAGGTGGTGCCGTGAAAAATTGGTGTTGGGCTGGGAGTCGAACCTAGACCCTTCGGTGTGTGAGCGTCGCACTCTACCCACTATGCCACTGCGACCACTGACCCATAGCACTTACGTCCCTACTTTCCAAGGTCATGGAAACGCTGATAAATCGTCAGCTTATGAAATACCTTGAAATCCGGAAGCTTCTCAATGAACGGCAATATGGCTTCCACAGCAACAGGTCCCCTGGTGATTTGATGGCTTATCTCATCGAAAAATGGAACCAATCTTTGCACAACGTAGTAGAAAGCAAGATTGTTGCACTTGATATTTCAAAAGCATCTGACAGAGTCTGGCATTAAGCTCTCTTGTCGAAAAGACGTGCTTTTGACGTCGACGAATCTCTTCTTCAATAGATAAGAGATTACCTTTCGAACCGTTCGTTTGATATACACCATATTAATGCTGGTGTTCCCCAGGGCTCCGTATTGTCTACAACACTCTTCCTCATTTAATTTAAATGATCTCTTGTCTCTTACTTCTAATCCAATTCACTCCTTCGCAGATGACAGTACCCTCAGGTTTTCGTATTCGTTCCTCGGCTTTCGTCCCTCCTCTTCGGCCATTTAATTCCGATCTTGACAGCATAATTGTTTGGGGTAAAAAGAATAAAGTGTAATTGAGTGCTTCCAGTGCTGTCTACTGTCACTCAAGCATCCTCAAAACAACCTGCAATTATCTATGAGTGGCTCCTGCATTGTTGAAACTGAACGATTTTCCCTCTTAGGTACGTACATCAACACAACACTTAGTTGGATCGATCACATATTTGAGATCGCCAAAAATGTAGCGAAATGTCTAGTCTTTTTAAAGTGACGTAAATATTTCACCCCTGCTGACCTGGCAACAGTAAATAATTAGTACATTCGTCCAAATCTTGAGTATAACGCTCCTATCTGGTCCGGTGCTCCTTAAACCTCTCTGCATCTACTAGACAAAATCCAACAGCGAGCGATACAACTTATTGGTGATAACAATGCTGCGAAGTCAATCGACTCGCTTGAACATCAACGAAATGTTGCGTCTCTATCACCATTTTATCGATATTTGAACAAAAAATGCTCTAACGAGTTAGCCAGGTGTATTCCTCCCCTTCAAGAATTCACCCGCAATACCCGCCTCGCTAGGAATGCTCACCCGTTCACCCTTAATCCCACCTTCGGACGTGCGGTTAAGTTTAGAGACTCGTTCTTCAGCCGCACCACACGAATATGGAATGCTCTTCCCAGACCAATTTCTCTCCCTTCCCCATTACAATTCACAGGCATTTAAAAGGTATTTAAAACCACTGTGCATCGGTACCTCCTTTCCCCCTCGTCCTCTTTACCATCGGCCCTGCTGTGACTTAATTCCATTCATTTAAGGGTAAACAATACCTTTAGTGAGCGCCAATTATAAAAAAAAGACAGCAAACATTGTGGACGGATTTGCAAAGGAAATAGGACTGAGGCTTGAACGGAACATTGATAGCAGAAAGCAATTTGAAAAGGACTTGAAAATGAATTTAAAAATAATTTGGACAAAGAATTAAACTGCAATTTGGACAAGAACGTGTAATGCACTATTGTATTTAAACTTCTTTGAAGGCTATTTAAACAAAGAAAGGAAAACAAAAATAAATATGATCTCCATGAAAGCAAAAAAAGCTTTGTATCGGATATAGTTTCCACTATCTTAAATCATTACTTTGGTTCAGATTTTATTTAAAACCTTATGACAAAATAAAACACACATTTTCTTCAGTTTGTAAGAAATCAAAATACCGACGTACAACAACATAAACAGTTAATCAAGAAACAAAAACACAGTTAGGTTAAATAAAAATTGTAGTAACATGAAATCCATAATTCCTTAATTGTTCTGAATCCAGAAAGTTTAATTTGCATGGACCATAAAGTTTTCGAAACCAAAACGTTGCCAATTTGGTTTCTAAAATGCCTTATACGAAGGTTGCCTTTTATATTTCGAGATTGAGCAACCCTAGTGTTGCAATCTAGCAAATGCCAGCTCTATCGTAAAGTTAGACATTTTGGAGGTTATACATACTCAGAACGTTTTGACATACGAGCGCTATTTGTGTTGTTTACAGTAACTCAAAAGATTCATCTCCCCCAAAAAATGGAATTAAATCGTGAAAATGTTCGTGCGATTATTTTTTTCGACGTGGATTAACTCAACAACAGAGCATCGATGAACTCAATTCAATTTTTGGCGATGAAGCTCCATCAAGGACCAGTGTTTATCGATGGTATGGTGAACTCAACCGAGGTCGTAGTTCACTCCAAGACGAATTTTGTGAAGGTCGTCCAAAATCAGTTGTTGTTCCGGAAACCATTGATGCTGTGCGCCAACTGATATTACAAGATCGTCATGTGACCTATCATGAGATTCAGATAACCTTAGGCATTAGTGGGACCAGCGTATATTCAATATTGCTTGAACATTTGACCGTCAAAAAAATTTGTTCGCGTTGGATCCCACACAATTTGTCAATCGCTCTAAAAAAAGGTTCGTGTCGATTGGTAATTGACGCAATTGAGTAATAGAGCCCCTTCCCAAAGGACTAAGCTCGCTTTATATAACAGCTTGATCATCCCAGTTCTACTCTATGGCGCGGAATCTTGGACGTTAGCAAAGGCGGATGAGGAAGCCCTTAGTCTTTTCGAGAGAAAAGTTTTGCGTGCGATTTTTGGTCTTGTTTTCGTTGATGGCATCTGGAGGAGAAGATTTAATAACGAACTCTATGGGCTGTACAGTGACATGTGCCTGGGCAAGCGTTTACGGATACAACGCTAAAAATGGTTGAGCCATGTAGAGCGTATGGACACGACTGCTCCGGCCCGAAAAGTCTTTGAATCCGAGCTATTGGGACAACGCAACAGAGGACGACCTAGACTAAAGTGGTGCACACAAGTGGAGAAGGACCTCAACCAACTTGGAGTGCGCAACTGGAGACAGATGGCGAAAGATCGTGCTGGCTGGAGAGGCATGTTGGTTGAGGCCCAGGTCCACCCCCGACAACAAGAAGAAGAAGAAGTCGATTGGTCGAAAGGTCTATGACATCGTCTGACACGTCTATGACATTGTGACAGGTGATGAATCGTGGATTTACGTGTATGAGCCCGAAAGTAAACAGCAGTCGACTGTATGGCTTTCGAATTGAGCGAAATCCAACAAAAGTTGCTCGCTCACGAAGCACTTCTAAGCAAATGGTCGCCTGTTTTTTTTCGAAAAAACTGGACATGTCTCAACCGTACCACTATAACAACGCAGAACAGTCAATTTAGTTGTCTTCCAAGATATCAGGAAAACCAACCGCCGAAGACGGATCACTCTTCACCATGCCAATGCGAGTTCTCACACATCGGCTCAAACAACCGCATTTTTGAGCACTCAAAACATCGACATTTGTTGTTATGAGGTTTTTTCTTGCGCTTTTCCTCTAATATGTCATCCTTAATGTTCAAAAACTTTTTTTTATTCATACATAAAACTATTTTTTAGTAGCAAGGTACTTGTGTGCCAAATCTCTATATGTAAAATGTGAAATACTTAACTGTAAAAATTAATTTTATGTGCCTTAAAGATCTATCTATCCATCTAAAACATCGATTTGATGAGTCATCCGCCGTATAGTTCTGACTTGGCACCGAATGACGTCTTTTAATTCTCGTACGTAAGAAGTTAAATGAGAGGTCAACATTTTTCGACACCTGAAGAAGAGGTTGATGCTTTCAGAATACATGCTTTGGAGATGCCTCAATCAGAGTGGCAAAAGTGCTTAGACAACTGGTTCAAACGCATGCAAGAGTATAAAGACCTTAATGGGGAATATTTTGAAAAACAATAAAGCTATTTTCGATGATTAATATTTATTTTTGTTCTCTAATTCCGAAATATAAAAGGCAACCCTCGTACAAGGAAAAAGATCGTTCAACGTCAAGTATGTTAAAGGTTGTTGCAATTTTAAAATAACAAATCTCATTTTCTGTCTTTTGGGTGATTTTTGTATTACCGGTTTTCTTTGACATTTCGTAGGAACTCATCGAAGCTTTTTTTTTTTGCAATAACCGCCTATGTACACACCGCATCTTTTGAAGGTAGTTCTGACTTCTAGTTTTTTTTTATGGTGGTATTGGAAACTGAAGTTTGTTTTAATAAATTTTATTCGGCTCGAATGAATGGGTTGTTCATGACTTCTTTTGCCTTTTTATTAAAATTGCATCGGAATCATCGAGCTAATTAGGATTGCTTTCAGAAGCTTTTTAATTTTGTTCATAATGCTCAACAACCTCCAACCAGTTTCTCCATCTTGCAACAATAGTCTAAGACGAAAGAAGAGTCAGAGAATATTTTTGTTTTAAAATTTCGAAGCGTGATTGTGCCCGCAAAATTTTTTTAACGTTTGAATATAAAAATAATTTTATGCTTCGCTTGCACTGACATAAAACTGATGTAATTTTTAATTTTTATTTAATGTTTAAACAATATGTTCTTAACAATTAATTTTTTTAAAAAATATTTACAAAAATTTGCGAAAAATGCATTTGTAGAAAAATATGTAAAACTATGCATAAACTCTTAGATGTAATTTTAAATACATTTCGTGATATGAAATAGAATAAGTTGCCTGCATCCAAGTTGTTTATACAAAAACATGCATTTTCATGAAAATCCGACCCCTAGTCGTTACACTCTCATTGGAAATGTAGCCAAGACCCAACCCCCTTTCCTCCTTATCAGCTGATATCGTGGTAAAAAAACAACTCCAGTCCACAAGTGTTTGCGTACTTCCTGCGCTGTAGCCTAACAACCAGTTTCCAATATATTTCACATTTCAATCGAAGCACTTGTTTGTTTGTTCGATTAATTAAATCAAATGTCAGGTCAGTAGATACGTATTCGTTTTTCATAAGGTTCCACAAAAGTTAATTAATTTCGAGTAAAGATGAAAAAAACAAGTCTCCCAAAGGATAATCTGCGGGAGGGTGTCCGCCAAAAATCCTCCAAGTTGTCAGTGCAACAGTCATCAACTTCCGCCTCTCGGAAGTTTTCCACAGCAAACGTGAAGAGCGCTTCGCAGACAAGGACCGAACTCGTTGGTGAACCTGTTCGCTAAATTCAAAGTAGGTGTTTTATTTGTTGTTGATTTAGGGGCAAGGTTTACATGAAAACGAACGTCCGAAGCCAGTGGAAGAGACGCAGTATCTAGAAGACTTCGTAAGACTGGGACAAATCGCCGAAGAATATCTCAAGGGACTGCCGAAGCAGCAACACTTCAGCGAATATGTGCCGCGAAGGAGTAGTTTGGGTTCAGCCCTTAAAGTTAATATGGACTCCGTTGTTCAAGGGGTGAGATGGAAGTACGGTCAGGAAATGGCTCAATAGCACTATTCTAATTTCAGATTAATGAGGCGCTCTTAATTTTGTACGAAAAGCCCGCTGGGACACCGAAGGAATCACAAACACTGGAAAGTCTTCGTCAGTCGGAAGTGGTGGTGACACCCTTCATAAAGGTTACGCTTCGACAAACCGAAGATATCTTGCTTTATCAGCAGCGAAGCGTCACAGAACTTGCAGGAACGCCAGAGGCTGCTCGAGTGGAAAAGGAGAACAAGGCCTACGAATACGTGACAAGGGGCAAAGGACGTCTGCGCCGGAAGGCTGACTCCGAAGCGCAAACCAAGATGGTGCTGTACAAGTCCCGAGATGTCAACACGGATGTCTTAAAGACGAACGAAGTCGGGTCGTTTGTGTCCACTTCTGAGATGTTTGACACATATCAAAAGCTACAGCAGGTGCGGTTATCACATGCACTGCCCGACAACTCAGTGTTGGAAGTCACAACCTATAAGATGAACGGACAAGACCCGAGCGAGCTAATAGGCGCCTCAAAAAACTTCAACCTGTGCCAAATGGTAACTCAGCGCACCCTAGCCGGCAACGTGTACAAGGAAAAGCAGCGCCGCTTCAGAAATATGGTTACTCCAAATCCACTGGCCACTGAGGTAGAATATCTGTACCGTGTAGATGTCCTATGGCAGCTTTATCCAGCGTACGAAGCCGAAAAACGTCGAGCAGCATGCTGCATGAGCTTCTGCCCGTCGAACGGGGACATCCTGGCCGTCGGATATGGCGTGTTCACTTGTGGCCCGCAATTTTCTCCCAATGACGGCTATGTTCTGATTTGGAGCATAAAGAATCCGGTATGCCCGGAGAAGAAGCTAACGTACGCTGTTTCCGTTGTCGCGCTTGAATTCTCGCCGTATCGTCCGCAATTGCTGGCAATTGGCCTGTACGATGGTTCGGTGGAGGTGCGGGACATTACTACCGATGGCGACTGTATCGTAGCTGTGTCTCAGAGGGAAACCTCTCCAGGGTACGAGCCTGTCTTGGACATCAAGTGGATTGAAAACGACCCGGGAGAAGTTGCAGACATTGAACCTTTCTTGGCGGTCACTCAAAATGGAAGCGTTATGAAGTATCGAATTATTAACAGCCCTTATCTACTGGGCTATACGCACGCAGTTCTGGACAGAGTGGAAGGCTCTCCTGAAGGTTTGCCAGTGCAAAGACCATCAGATACACTTGAAGCGGCCCGTCACCCACAGTGTCTCGGTATAACGTTAGACCCCATCAAGCAGGACATATTCCATGTGATCTCAAACGAGGGTGTGATCTATAAATGTTCCACCAATTATCCTCAACAGCATCTTCGTCTCTGGCAGGCGCATGAGGGAGCCGCGTACACAATGGACTTTTCACCTTGGTCTCCGAAACTCTTTCTTACGTGTGGCGACGATTGGTATGCCTTGTGGCTAGTTGAAATTCTATTTAGAGTTGGGTTATGTTTTGTATTCGCAGGGCTATTCGCATATGGATTGAGGGAATTTTCAAGCCCCTGGTGACGCTAACTAACTTCTTTACACCCGTCAACTGCGCCTACTGGAGTAAGACGCACTCAACAATTATTGTATCGGTGAACAGAAAAACGGTAGACGTGTGGGACATTCGTCGGAACACTCTGAAGCCCATGTCATCGACGAAGCTAGAAAAGTCAAATTTGACAACTGCTAAGTATGAGGAACTTAACGTTCCGTTTAAGTCTGTGTTTCTAAAGGAAATCTGTTCTAGGTTTTCCAACTGCGGCCGATCGGTTGCGGTGGGAAATGAGAAGGGAATGGTGTACATGTGTGCGTTTGAGGACATGCCATTCCCACCAACTTTTCAGTATGAGGAGCTAGAAGCAGCCATTTTTAAGGCTTTAATGCCTTTTCCTGATCTTGTCACGGAACTAAAGGCAATAGGATACTTTGGATATCCAAAAGAAAAACGTTCAATTATTTAATTTATTCATATTGAATACATATTACAGATAATTCAATTGTTTTTTTATCATTTCTTATGCCAAGTCTTTTATTTGGAACCAAAAAAGCATTTCGATGTGACTGGTTGGATTATGAATTTCTTACGAACCGTTTTTGTAACTTTATAATTTCAGAAGTGCTACATGGGTGCGCACTAGAACCCCTACTTTTTGTTTCATCTCTTAGCTCTCTGATTAAACAACATAATCTCCACAGTGTATGCGGTGGGTTTATTAGCGTTCTAAGATTCAGTTTGTTGTCAACATCGAATTTAGTGTACGACTATTAGGGACAAGTATTTTCTGCGCAAAATAATTAAGTCTGTCATTCATACAGGAGTGAACGTAAAATTCTCTCAGAGAAAAGCAACATTTAAAAAACGTAGGGGAATGCATCTTAACCAATAATGAAGTTTATATCATTTATGAAATGTCAAATCAAATGTTCCCGCCAGAAACTATTAAGGAAGGAGATGGTCAGCTGAAAAGCTGATCAAACACCTGATTTCCCCTTTGTCTTTCTACCGTTTGACTGTTATTTACGTGTTCCCGTAGAAAAAAACCCAATTTCTGAAGATTATTTATGTAACATCGAACATTGTCTCATTTTACTCACACATCTTTACGTTTCCCCTCAAAAATTGTCAAGATGGCGGCTAATTCGTCGATTTTCGCCCTCAAAAGTGTCAAACACTCGTAAATTGCGCACTGTTCGTGAATTCATCAGCCATGTTGTGTACATTCAACACAACGTGTTCGGAAAATCTACTGCGAATTGGTCTCGGAAGTAAGTGTAATCGAAGCTTTAAATAGGATTTATTTCTAAAAATGGAATATTTGATAGGATTTAATAATAATAATAATTTATAATAACTAATGAAGTGTGTAGAAAAACAAGAGAGAAACGCGTGCTGAAAAGTTGCACATTTGTTTTTTTGAAAATAAAACACTAGTTATTAATGGGAAAGTAAAAACATTTTATTCAAAGTATTGGCCATTGTTTTCTACACATCTTGACCACCTTTCTGGCAATTTGTGAATACCACGCCAATAAAATTGTTCGTCTTTTAAAGCAAACCAATCAGACACCCAATTTTCGATCTCGTAGGAATGAAAGTGCTGCTCAGCCAATGCGTGCCCCATCGATGCAAACAAATGGTAGTCGGAAGGAGCCAAGTCTGGTGAATACGGCGGGTGGGGTAGCTGCTCCCAGCCAAGTGTTTTGATTGTTTCCTGAACCGGTTTTACTTTGTGTGCAGGTGCATTGTCATGGAGCAAAATTACCTTGCCGTGTCTTCTGGCCCATTCTGGTCGTTTCTCGATCAATGCATGGTTCAAATTGATCATTTGTTGTCGGTAGCGATCAATATTAACGGTTTCACCAGGTTTTAGGAGCTCGTGGTACAGCACACCTTTCTGGTCCCACCAAACACACAGCATTGTCTTCTTGCCGAATCGATCTGGTTTTGCAGTCGATGTTGATGCTTGTCCCAGATTAACGCATGATTTTTTCCGTTTAGGTTTCTTACAATAAATCCATTTTTCATCGCCACTAACAATCCGATGCAAAACCGATTTTCTTTCGTGTCTTTGTAGCAAAATTTCACATGTGTTTTTTCGGTTTTTCATCTGTTTTTCATTCAATTTATGTGGCACCCAATTTCCACACTTTTGGATCTTTCCAATAGCTCTTAAACGATAAGAAATTGTTTGTTTTGCTACATTTAACATTGCTGCCATTTGCTTTTGAATCAAAGTGTCATCTCCATCCAATATCGTTTGCAATTCGGCATCTTCAAACTTTTTTGGTGGTCTTCCACGTTCTTCATTTCTCACGTCAAAATCATTATTTCTGAACCGTTGAAACCATCTTTTGCATGTTGCTTCTGATAGAGCATGATCACCATATGCCTCGACAAGCATTCGATTCGACTCTGCAGCACTTTTCTTCAAATGAAAACAAAAAATTAATGCTTTCCGCAAATCATCACTTTCTGGTACAAAATTCGACATTTTTAACACGATGAAAAAATATGATGTTGTCTGTGCATTGACTTGATGTATACTAAATATTTTTCACAGATGTCATAGCAAACAAACAAAAAAAAAAAAAAAAAAAAGGGCTCGTTCACAACAAATGTTCCCTATCGAGACATTTGTATCTTGACGCTCACTTTATACCGGTATACCTGGTATATTTGGTGTTTATTATTAAAAATTGTTATTTTTATTGCCCAAATGGCATCCATTCAATATGAAAGGTGTTATAATCAATAAAAATAACTAAACCTAACTCAAAAAAAAATATATTAAACTTGTGCAGCGAAATTAAAATAAAAAAAAATAAAAATGAAACGAATATATTTTCCGAAACATTTATGTCGAATTTGACTCAGAACTAAGATGTATGACAATTGTTATACATTAAATATATTTAAAACAATTAAGTTGGTTCGCAATGAGAACGGTTTTACAAATTTAAGTTACCTTTTGAGTACTATTTCAAAAAGAAAAATAATAGCAGACATAATATTTATAAAAATGATATACATCTATAGCAACCGAGTTAGACAATTTGAAATCAGTAGCTTTTATTTAGTGTTTTGTAATGTTCATTAGTTCATAAATACTATTTAGTAAATTATTGCGTTCAAACTAAGTTTATGTCCTCATTGTGTTCTTGAATTACTCATAAAGCTTAAAGGAAATTGCTTTTCTGATGCCATTACTGTCTTACAAACATAATTTCTGAACGCGGTTATCGGCAACCATTACTTTGTGGTGGAAAAAACTATTCCTTCTCTCCTTTAATTGCTTGATTTATACGCTCACTCCCTCTAACAGTTTGAATAGTGAGGAAATCCACCGTACAGATAGTCCACACGTATTCTCATTTAAAAACAAAAAAATCCTGTCTGTGAATCAGCTGTTAAAGAAGGGGAAATGTTATAAAAAACGCTGTCAACATGAATTCAAGAGCGGGAGATGAGGGAGATTATTGTCTCCCTATTGGTCTCTGGTTCCCGTATGGAAAAAAAGGCTTTTATGCCAAATTATACATACACATAAATACACTCATCAATTCATTTGACAGAAAACCAACAGCCATTACAAGAGTTTAATGGGCAGAAAGCGCATATTTGACATAAAACCTGTTTTGGGTGTACTGGAACAGACATTCGGTGATTTGCGATGTTTTGTACTGTTTTGTGTGGGTTTATTCCGGGTAAGGGAACACACCTTTTGTAAATTTCAGTTTGTCGACACATACTACAACTTTGCTCAGAAGTGTTGTGTTGATGTTTCCCCTCCTCTACGACTTACTTCCCTAAATGTATGACCTTCACTATTAAATATTTTAAGCATGAAATAGTTATAAAAGTTATATATTGTATCACGCAAAATGTCAAGCCAAAAATGAAATAATTCAATGTGTATCCGTTTTTTGACGTATTAAAGTTTGTTTTTCGTTTTCTTATGTTTAATTTTTTATTTTGTGAAGTAAATAAAAAAAGAACATTCATCAAATGTGGTCAGTCTGTTAATTGTATTTTAGAATTTATACCTAAGAAGAATAATAATGATGAACTCTCGAATATCGAATATTTCACTTTTAATACGAATTTGGTAGCACCTTGTAGTCGTAATTTATTCAGTTCAAACAAGAAAATGCAACAAACACTCTTTACGTATTAGCCCAAGGGTATGAAGGTTCTTCCAAGATAAAACTATATTGACTTAAAAGCTAAAGTGCTTAAAAATTGAAAGGGAAACTGTAGTTGCAGCTAATTTAAGCAACCATTCTAAATTATATAAGTTCTTGTGTCTGGTACCTTTGTCAAATTTTTACTTGTTTGGGCCAAAATAGATTGACACTGCAGCACTCTGATTTTTTTCATGATACAGAATCCATAAATTAACCCATCACATTTTTGCTTACGGCACAACCTTTCTGAAAATGATCAAAGGTCAGTTCTTACCAGGGATGAAAGAAGAACAGTATTGGAGATTTCCCTCTGACAAGTTATCAACATCAAATATTTCGTAAAAATTTTTTTTTGGACAAAAGCATTTTTTGAAAGTTGTGTATATTTTGTGTGTTGTAAAAAACGCTGTCAAATGACACCGAGGAGACAAGAAAGCTTTGGGTCTCTTTTCCAAAACCAATAGCACATATTTATTGAAGAACTTAAGACCTCTCTTTCAGACAGTAGACATATCCAATTTGCTTGCCCTTACCTCTCCACTTGGAAGCATAAGCCTTCCACTTGGCGTCTCCATCTCCTCTGTATCTGTAATGATAAATAAAAATAATTGGATTGCGCGACAGTCTACAGTCTAGCTTGCTCATTAACTACTCGTGTGCGCGCGAATGTTCTCTCATGAGTAGAAGGGACTTTCAGTTTTTTGCCGACTCCGAACGGCAAAGTTTGAGAAGCGTTTTCTTCGACAGTTTTTACTTTTTGAGTGTTGTCAGCAGATCGAAAGAAAGAGGTGGTGCAGTGAAAAATTTGAGGTTTTCAGTCGGGAATCGAACCTAGATCTGCTGCATGTGAGCGTCGAACTCTACGTACTACGTCACAGCGGCCACTTCGGTTTGCTGTAGTTCTATTTAAACTGTGCCAAGTTAGGTTGCATTTTCGAAGTTGCGAGGAATCGTGTATAGGTTTCGAGGCACGCCTTCTGGCTCTGTTGCCTTGAGACCCCTAAGTGATGTCATTTTAGTTACCTTTTTATTGATGATGATTTTATTATACGCTGGTCGTTTGCTTGGATTTTATTATTGATATTATCTTCATGTGATTAGAGTCTAAAAAGATATATTCAAAAAAACAAAAATATGACCGTTTTGACGAACTCACGAACTGATTCCTTATACGGGGAACAGGATAATTGTCATTGTGAGGGAAAACACGACTGTGTTTAACGTCGAATCTTAAAAAATTTACGTCTACGTCATTCCCCTTTTACAGTCCAGCTGATGTTGTGACGGCGTCTACTTTGTTGTAGCTTGGATTTAATCTATAGATTTCCTTTAATTTTTTAATTTACTTTTTAATGTTACCTTAAAGGCGCGACAGTTCGCATAGAGACCAGGGCCTAGCTTGCTCATCAACTACTCGTGTTGTGCGCGGTACTGTTCTCTCATGAGTGAATGGATCTAAAGATTTTACCGACTCCGAACGGCGAAGTTCGAGAAGCTTTTTTAGACAGTTATTACTCTTTGAGTGTTGTCAGCAGCTCAAAAGAGGTGGTGCCGTGAAAAATGAGAGGTGTTCAGCCGATATTCGAACCTAGACCTTTTTGCGTGTGAGCGTCGCACTGTACCCACTACGCCACGGCGGCCACTAATCAAAAGGCTCCTTAGAGTCTCATAAATTTACTTAAATATTCTATCCTCTTCCATGCATTACCCACGTTTCTTATAGTGGCACAAACTTACTTTGTTCAGGCGATATTTCTTGTACTCAAGAAAAGAGAAAGCCTTTTCCCACATTTAATAATAATAATTGTTGGCGCTACAGTCCGATGGGGGACCAGGGCCTAGCTTGCTCATCAACTGCTCGTGTTGTGCGCGCTACTGTTCTCTCACGAGTAGAAGGGACATACAGTTTTTTGCCGACTCCGAACGGCGAATTTTTGAGAAGCTTTCTTAGACAGTTATTGCTCTTTGAGTGTTGTCAGCAGCTCGAAAGAGGTGGTGCCGTGAAAAATTCGAAAAATTGGTGTTGAGCTGGGAATCGAACCTACAACCTTCGGCGTTAAGCGTCGCACTCTACCCACTACGCCACGGCGGCCACTTTTCCCACATTTATCTTTCTGTAAACAATTTTCTTCTTCCGAGGACCTATCTTCATTTTGCTGTGAATGAAACAAATGAAGTTGCACCAAAATGCATTCACCGGTAACAGTTTAAAAAAACAATGCCTGTCCCACATATGGTACATTTAAACATATTTGATGCAGTGCCGCATGCAGCAGATTTCTCTTGACACAAAGTAGCCTTTCTCCGATCTATACAAATCAATGTGGTTCATCGCCTTGTCTTAAAACATGCTATCAATGTGAGCGAATCAACAAATTAAACAAATTCAGTTTTGGGCTAAATCGTTGTGCGCTCTAATCGACTGTTCGTCTTCATTAGGTGCCCCGTTTAAAGTGTCTTTGCCCTCACTTTATTAGCTCTCCCCTTTCTTGTATTGTAAAATACTTACACAAAAGCGACTATGTCTGCAGCATCGGCAGTAGAAGCAGCAAGAAATAAATTGAAGTACCCGCATGTTTAAGACGGTAGCGCACCGTATCGGACGGATGACGGATGGCGGATTTTAGCTAATGTATTCTGGTTGCGCTTCGCTTCCTCAGCTCACAAGCGAATGTCTTATCTCTCAAGGGAAGTCCATTGTTCCCGCCAAGCTTCACTACTTTTCCGCGAAACAACACGAACTCTTACATTCACTTGTTGTCTATCCAATTTTCCCCGTGATACTTGCCAATGTCTTGGGTTTTTTGTTGGCAATGAAATGGTTTCATCGCAATGGATCTTGACCAACGAACTAGAAATAATTTGTATACTTAAGTCACAATATGTGGCCGCCGTGGTGTAGTGGATAGAGTGCGACGCTCATACGCCAAAGGGTCTAGGTTCGATTCCCGGCTGAACACCTCGAATTTTCACGGCAGGAGATGCTGACAACACCCAAAGAGTAATAACTGTCTAAGAAAGCTTCTCAAACTTCGCCGTTTGGAGTCGGCAAAAAACTGCAGGTCCCTTCTACTCGTTAGAGAACAGTAGCTCACATAACACGAGTAGTTGATGAGCTAGTTAGGCCCCGATCCTCGTATGGATTGTCGCGCCAATAATTATTATATTAAGTCACAATATGGAAGTGGGAGCTTGTCATTCTGCCTCTATATTTTTAAAAACAAATTCTGTTTTAAAAATGAAAGGAACTAATACTGAGTGTTGAGTCGACAAGTTCTTCTAAGCTGATTGAGAGAAGGATTTTAGTTTTGTGTATTAAAAGTTGAAGAAAGTCAATAGTAAGGTTGACAAACATTGCTTATTACGAAATGTTGGCGTGGAGGTCCGTTTTTCAAAAAAAATGTCGCCAGCTGTAAGTAGTGGCTGGTCTGGAAAGTCATAACATACTTCATTGGAAAGGTGTGATATTTGGTAGTAGTAAAATTTGTGCTTCAGCGTTTGTTTAATACAACAACATTATAATTAACCTCTTTGAAAATGTCCGGATCTGTCTTACGAGGCGCGTTCAATGTATTCTCGGTATCGATATGAGGGAAAATGCGAATTCAATTTAAATTGATTTTATTTTTCAATATAATCTTCCCTAACATCAATGAATTTGTTACATCTTGATATAAGCTTTTTTAAACTCTCAAAAAAATAAATTTCCTCTTTCTCTGCAAAATACCCATTTATTGCCGACTTGAGTTCTTCATCATCCAAAAATCTTTTTCCACAAAGACATTTTTTCAAATCCGGAAACAGGAAATAGTCACTAGGGGGAAGGTCTGGACTATAGGGTGGGTGTTGGATTTCTTTGAAATCACAATCTCGAGCAGTTGCATTGGAAACTCGCGCCGTGTGAACAGGAGCGTTGTCATGAAAGAGCAACGCACCCGCTGCGAGTTTACCCCGTCTTTTCTTTTAAATTTCCTCCCGCAAATTATGCAAAGTGGAAGCATAGGATGTGGCGTTGATCGTTTCACCTTTATTTTTTCTACTAATTGAGCAAGATTCCCTTTGAGTCCAAAAAAACTGTTGCCATGAGCTTCCCGGAATACGTAGTGACTTTGAACTTCTTCGGGGGGTCCATTGCTTTTTCATGCCACTGTATAGGCCGTTATTTGCTTTCAGGGTCATAGTGGTGAACCCATGTGTCGTCCCCAGTAACAATTCGATCCATAACACCGTCCGCGTTCTCACTACACATCTCCAAAACCTCTCTACAGCATGCAATTCCCACTTTTTCTCTGAGGTGCTGTGAGCATTCGTGGCACCCACCTTGCACTGACCTTTGAAGGGTTAAGACGGTCATGAAGAATGGTGTGAATGGTATCAGTTGAAGGCTTGTTGATCTCTGCCTTCATTTTCGCCTTTTTTCCTGCACCCTCAAGAACATTTTTTTCGACTTCTTTGATGCTTTCTCCCGTAGAAGCAGTAGTTGGAGCGGGGCGTCGTCTTCAATGCTCTATTTGTCTCTCTTGAACTCACTTGACCACTTTTGCCCAGTTGATAATGAAGGTCCGGAACGCTGGTTAACAGCCACCATCTCTTCATGAATAGTTTTTTGACATTTACCTTGCTTAGTGAGGAAATTATTTACAGCGCGATGCTCAATTTTCACCATCATCGTCTCAGTTGCCATTATAATTCTGTTTAACTAGAGATAAAACGCGAATTAATAATCACATTTATATGCGATTTTACATGAATACACTAAAATAATAGTATTACTTGATAACTAAGTCAAATTTATATATAGCCACAGCTTCACTCCGATACCGAGAAGATATTGAACGTCCTTCGTATATAAAAAACATTTGCGGGAAGTTTTCACTTTCTTTTTAATTCAGAGAAAAGTGTAGTTAAAACCCATCGAATGCTTGTAAACGTTTATTATGGATCTGCTCCGGTCGATAAATCATGCAGAGATTGGTTTCGGCGCTTCAAAAATGATGTCATTAACGTCGAAGACAAAAAAGATTCATGGGCAGCCTCCAGACATTGCTCGATAGTTGAGATTTTATTATTTATTATTGAGATTTGACACAATTTGAAAGTATATTCTGAAAATTAAAATACTAGCGTTTACTTTTCTGGATAGAACTAAATCACTGAAGTAAAATGACAAATTACCGATTCCGATATTTTGGCAAATGTTTTCTTTGACTGTAACCTATGGAATTTTTGCGGTTCATGATGGACTATTACTCACATTATAAAGTTTAACAACGCCACGACCTTTAAACCCCAAAACTTACAAAATCCAAGCACTTCTGCCATGACGGCTGTTGCCCCGGCCCCATTGAGTCATTTGTCTCGCCTGCGTGGATGAGTTAATTGCAAGCTCGGACCTTTACCAACAAACTCCGGACTGCAGCGGTGCTATTCTTCACTGGTCTATTTCCTATTGCCACAGCAAAAAGACGGCGGCGCACTCGCGTCGGTATAGCACGCTTTGCTGACTTCGTGTCGATTTTATTGTTTAATATGCAAAAGAAATTATTCTTGCTCCATCCTCACGGGCTTCCGATGGACGGTGTGGCGGCGTTCGCTGCAGAGGCCCTGGTGGCGGGCGTGATGTCGGTCGGCTGCGCTCCGAGTTGGTTAGCCGTGGCGGGCGGGGTATGCGTCGTGATGGTGACTCTTGTTGTGCTGTTGTCTTGTGGACGCTTTAATGAGTGACTTCCCACCGTAAAGGAAATTTGTTGTCTATCTCGGAATATCTAAGTACTTGTACATTTCAAAAACAACAAACACATACGCCGAAGAAGCTACAAAGGCAAAGAAGGAAACAAAAGAAGAATTCAACAGCAGAGCGACGAGCTCCGTCGAACGTCGACGACGGTTCTGGTTTACACATACTCGCATGCATGAGCCCCATGCCGAAGTCAGTCGGTGGTGGTGTATCGTGGTGGCGGTGGCGGCTTGCTGGAGTCACAGTCGATAATTATATTTGTGAAGTCGGGAGTCAAGTACGGCACGAACTAAACTATCCGGCACCAGCACCAGCACTGTGCCTAAGTGCAAGAAGCTCCGTGTCGCGGCAGCATTGTACCAGTGTATCGGTTTTCCTCGATTCGGTGAAGGCATATCGATTGACAGTACGTGTGCCGAATCAGTGCGCGGTGGTCTGCGGTGTTTGTTTACCATCCGGTGACAGTTGAGCAGAAGCTGAGTCCCAATTCGTTTGGCCAGCTGGCAGGCAACCCGCCACGGAATTCGTCTTAACCAAATCAAGTGTTTTGTGCGAAAATATTCCCCTCTTGACTAAGCTGACGCGAGTGAACCGGGCAGCCGGTTGTGCGTGTGTATCTGAAGTGCGTGAAGGCGGCTCGATGATGTTCTTCCGGAAACTGTGTCGTAATAATGGCGTGCAGATGCCCACAGCAGGTAAGGTGTTGCATTGGCCCGTAAACACGCCAAAAGATTGACGTGTCACCGACGGCTAAGGAGATTATAAACACCACAAACAGATTGGGTTACACATTTAGGCTAATTTGTGGGTAAGCCCGAGGCATAAATCGGCGGCTAAAAGCTGGGCTGTGTTCGTTCGGGTTGCCACACATTTTATTGTCTTGTCAGGGCATCTCCGCCGAATCTGGTTTTGTGGCTGCGGACTAATTCTGGATTCTGTGAGCGGGTAAATTAAGTCAAATTCAAGACGTTTCACCGATTCCCACACCGGCTCTTGTCCCTTGTGTGTTTGTTTTCGTTCGGGTTAGTTGTTGTTATGTAAGTTCTCAGGCCGACTAGTGTGTCTTGAGAAACTAGTTCTGCAGATCGAGCGCAGAGGTGTGTTCGGGTCGATGTGTCGTTCTTGTTCAACGATGCTGGTGTTTAGTTCATCTCCGTCTACTGGCGGATACTATCTCTGTGGCGCGGGTTAAGTGCAGAGGTAATGTCGGCCGACTGGCAGCGATTCAAATTGGCGATGATTCTGCGAATTTTTTGTTTTCAAAGAAACTATTCACTTCCGCTTGCGTTTATCCCTTATAAAATAGGAACATGTTGTGCTTTGAACACTTGCTACTGGAATTGGATAAGTTTGTCTGGTGAAAGTTTATTTTTGTTTTGTTTTTAGGTCGAGATGCATGTGGTCAACTGTAAGAGGCTGATGCAGTCAATGAAACTGACACAGGCGCCTTTCGTTGAGTTCTGAAAGTTTGAGTTCAGGTTTTGGCTATAATTCTCGGTGCACAAAATAGTTAATTTCTTCTCGAATCTGTCGTGTTCTTGCGAAGAAAGTAGAAATACCAACCTCTGTGTTGGCTTTGAGGTGTGTTTATTTGAGAATTGTCTTTTGAAAAGTTTGTGCTGCCTGACTCGAGAATACCTTCGAAAGTATGAAATATGAATGGAAGCAGAGTAAGGGGTTGAAATTCACACTCTTATTCACGACCAATAGGGCAGACGGGAATTGACGAATTGGTTAAATGTTTGCTCTCCACTTAGCTTTAGCGCAAATTAGCCAGCTTTAGCCACTGACCTTTCGTGCTAAAGGGGCAGACTTCACTTCTACAGAGCACGTTTGTTGGGTAAAGTCCACAATATCGACTGCTTGGTCTCTAGGAAGACTGTTTGGTCTCTAGGGAAAACTAGGGGTTATGTGGTTCTGGTTATGTGTTTTCACAAAGCCATGGGAGTAAGTTATCACGCGGACGGCATTCTCATGTCTATACTTCCATCAGAATTTGATTCATGTGGTCTTTTGTGGTGCGGACTGTCTCGGTTTTCAAAAGAAATTTCAATCAGGGGTCATCTAATACTCGATGATCGGTCCCATTTGACTTCTGCTGGAAAAGTTCAAAGTAACCGCCTCATGTATGAAATCTTCTGGGTTTTACACGTTCTGCTACAGAATTTTAAAAAATTTAAATAAATTGTATGAATCTACATAAGGGCTTTCCTTTTCCTTCAGGAATAGAAAGCCTTTACATTTAACGAAAAGTTTTTGTCGAACTTGTTGGAAGGACAAAAATCGAGTGCCCTAAGGAACAAAGCTTCTGTCTTAAGAGACGAATAAATTCATGTTTGTTTTGAAAGTTGTGCGCCATTATTGAACGTTCCTTATGGAGGTAAACCGCGTTGTGGATGTTCGAAATAGTCAGAAAAGTCGGATAATGGCAGACGTAAAAACATGTGAATGATGCTCTGAAGTTGCAAGGTCCACATGTTGCGTGTATTCAAATGCCTCGACTACTAACGCAATGTTTGTGATCCAGTGATAATTGTGGCAAGCACTGAGTTCTGATTATTTTTATTTCATTTTCCTCCAAAGCCGTACGTATTTCAAATGGAGGTTTTTTTTCCATAGTTTTCCTCCAAACGTTATTCAAATCGTTGATTTAGAATTTATTACATATAACACGACTGGTTTTTCAGTAGTAAGGTATTGTTACCCATATCTCTGAACAAGCCAGGGCACAACAAAACACTGTTATACTATGCAAGAAGCCGTACGTTGTTAAAAAAGGTTTAATCGCTTCACCAGGTTGTAAATAACAATTCCTTTTAATTTCATCAGTCACAGAGCATTACATTCTTGGCCTTGATATTGGCTTTCCTATCACTTGCGCAGCCTAAATCTTTTTTGGGCATATTCTCGCACGTTGTTATAGTGGGGGATTTATTTTTTTGCTGCCAGTAATCATTCGCCTTTCGTTCTGTTTAGATAGTGAATCGCAAATGGAAATTCAGTTTATTTGATTTTTTACTCAATTTGTTCGTGTGCATGTAGCTCATCAAATGACCGATAACTTTGTGCTGATGCATTATCAGGTCAGTGTGGGGAATTCATTTATTTTTCCAATGATTATACATTATAATAATTGTTGGCGCGACAGTTCACAGGGCCTAGCTTGCTCGTCGACTACTCGTGTTGTGCGCGCTACTGTTCTCTGACGAGTAGAAGAGACCTACAGTTTTTTGCCGACTCCGAACGGCGAAGTTTGAGAAGCTTTCTTTGACAGTTATTACTCTTTGAGTGTACTCAGCAGCTCGAAAGAGGTGGTGCAGTGAAAAATTGGAAAAATTGATGTTGAGCTGGGAATCGAACCTACACTCTTCGGCGTGTGAGCGTCGCACTCTACCCACTACGCCACGGCGACCACGTGAAGGACATATACGTCTTTGTAAAAGCTACATTATCCTGTATGGCAAACATTAAAATGAAAAAAACAAATATATTTTCTGTATGTGTCTGTAAGTTTCACCTAAGCTTTTATTTAAAAGAGCCCTCATATTGGTATTTTCTTAACTCAATTTCACTTATATACAAAGCTTTAAAAGACGAAAAGTCACTTTACAATTTTCAAAATAATTTATCGCACAAAACCACTATTTTTGCCCGACTGTGCGCCGTGGCGTAGTGGGTAGAGAGTCAGTTAGTTCTTCACAGCATCACGTCTTTCGAGCTGCTGATAAGACTCAAAGTGTAATTACTATCTAAGAAAAAGCTTCTCAAACTTCTCCGTTCGGGATCGGCAAGAAACTGTAGGTCCCTTCTACTCGTGGGAGAACAGTAGAGCGCACAACACGAGTAGTTGATGAGGAAACTAGGCCCTGGTCCCCCTGTGGACTGTCGCACCACCTGTTACTAATATGAACCCCTTAAAGGGTTTTGCAGCAAACTACGCATGTAGTCTGAAAACATCACGAACGACACGCATTATATTTTCTTAAGTTACAAATCAATCTAACAAATTAATCAACTTTTTTGTCCCCTTTGCTAATAGCTCCTTTTCATTCTGGCAAAATCAAATTAAAATTTGAGGAAAGAAACGAAACAAGTCGCTAACTGCATCAAATAGAAACCGTGAGAAAAATTAAAAATGCAAAAAACGTAGCAAAAGCCTCGTGTACGAGGTGTGTTCCCCAAGTATCGCGTTTTTTTCATGAATAGCAATTTGTCCCCTTTAAAGCAGTTTTATGCACATACAGTGCTGTGCAAAATAATAGCACCATGTTTGACTTTGTGACTAATATGCTGATTACTTCCTCCTATGGTCAGGCAGGCTCCTCATATTTATCGCACAACATCTTTATCCCATTAGTCATAAAACCCATCAGCAAGATAATATAAAAATGCATATTGTCATTAAAAAAAAGGCCCGTTACCGGAAATGCAGCATTTAAATGTGCAAAATAAGAGCACCACGTCATTCGGAAATGCGTTTTCGAAGTGTACACCAGGGAATTTTTTTCGGTGCTTAAATTATATCAACAAATATTATTGTAGTTACTTAAAGATAATATAAGGCTGTCAAATATCTCCCTTCCGCTTTTTTGCTTTTCATTCAATGCTTTATAAAAACTGTTACAGTGATCGGATTTAGTTCAAAGATGTGCTGTTTTGTTCGATAATCTGTTTCCATTTAGACGGCAACTTTATAATACCCCCCTCGTAGAGGCCCGTCAAGACTTTTCAAATTATGTATAGTATTGCCAGATACAAGCTCTGTAGAGCTTTGTACATAGCCGGAAAATTCAAAAAATAATAAGGCGGAAGGGAGAACCTTATATGTGCTTGTTCTTCTTCTTGTGGCGCTCCAATCCCGGGTGGACCTGAGCCTCAACCAACATGCCTCTCCAGCCAGCACGATCTTTTGCCAGCTGTCTCCAGTTGCGCACTCCAAGTTGGTTGAGGTCCTTCTCCACTTGTGTGCACCACTTTAGTCTAGGTCGTCCTCTGTTGCGTTGTCCCAATGGCACGGATTGAAAGACTTTTCGGGCCGGAGCAGTGGTGTCCATACGCTCTACATGGCCTAGCCATCTTAAGCGCTGTATCCGTAGACGTTTGCCCAGGCACATGTCACTGTACAGCCCGTAGAGTTCGTTATAAATCTTCTCCTCCAGATGCTATCAACGCAAACAAGACCAAAAATCGCGCGCAAAACTTTTCTCTCGAAAAGACTAAGGGCTTCCTCATCCGCTTTTGCTAACGTCCAAGATTCCGCGCCATAGAGTAGAACTGAGATGATCAAGCTGTTATATAAAGCGAGCTTAGTCCTTTGAGAAGGGGCTCTATTACTCAATTGCGTCAATTACCAATCGACACGAACCTTTTTTTTGAGCGATTGACAAATTGTGTGGGATCCAACGCGAAAAAATTTTTTTGACGGTCAAATGCTCATGCAGTGTTTAATGTATGCTGGGCTCACTAAAGCCTTAGGTTGTCCCAATCTCATGATAGGTCACATGACGATCTTGCAATATCAGTTGGCACACAGCATCAATCGCTTCCGGAACAACAACTGATTTTGAACGACCTTCACGTCCCAGAGTGAACTACGACCTCGGTTGAATTCACCATACCATCGATAAACACTGGTCTTTGATGGAGCTTCATCGCCAAAAATTGAATTAAGTTTATCGAGTCGCTGAGTTAATCCATGTCGAAAGTTTTAAAAAATAATCGCACGAAAATTTTCAAGATTTAATTTAATTTAATTAATAATTTGTGTTACTGTAAGCAACACAAATAGCGCTAGTATGTCAAAACGTTCTGAGTATGTATAACCACAAAAATGTCAAACTTTACGATAGAGCTGGCAGTTGCTAGATTGCAACACCAGGGTTGCCCAATCCCGAAATATAAAATGAAACCTTCGTTATAACTGTCTAAGAAAGCTTTTCAAACTTCGCTGTTCTGGGTCGGCAAAAAACTGTAGGTCCCTTCTACTCGTAAGAGAACAGTAGCGCGCACAACACGAGTAGTTGATGAGCAAGCTAGGCCCTGCTCCTCCTGTGGACCGTCGCGCCAACAATTATTATTAATGAGAAAACCCATTATGCAGAGCGGAATATCCTACTTAGATGGATTCTATAGCAAGACAATGACTCGAAAAATGCGAGCAAATTGGCCAAAGAATTTTTTCCAAGCAATGGAGTTCAAGTTATGGAGTCGCCGTCTCAGTCTCCGGACCTGAATCCCATAGAAAACCTTGAACAGATGTAGAGAAAGCTGTATATGAAGCAAAACCCAAAAATACAAAACAGCTATGGGATGTTGTGCAGGTTGCGTGGAAGAATATTCCTGTTCAGCGTTGTCAGGCTTTAATCGACACCAGGCCACGACGTTGTGACACTGTACTTTAAATTAAAGCTTATACGACCAAATACTAGACCAATAACAATAAAACTTCACCATTCCTTTGAACACTCCGAAATTCGATGTCATTCCGGATAACGGGCTTTTTGTCAGTTCAGAATGCATTTTGTTTATCTTGTTTATGGGATTTATTACTGATGGAATAAGAATTGTAATTGTATGGCGCGATAATCCACAAGGGGATCAGGGCCTAGTTTGCACATCAACTACTCGTATTGTGCGCGCAACTGTTCTCACACGAGCGGACCACGAAGCGACCTACAGTTTTTTGCCGACTCTGAACGGCGAAGTTTGAGAAGCTTTCTTAGACAGTTATTACTCTTTGAGTGTTGTCAGCAGTACGAAAGAGATGGTACCCTGAAAAATTCGAGGTGTTCAGCCGGGAATCGAACCTAGACCCTATGGCGTGTGAGCGTCGCACTCTACCCACTACACCACTGCGGCCACGTATAATAAGGAATAAGGATATTGTGCAGAAAATACGATGTGTTTGTATGATGGTAAGAAAAAGTTGTTAGCAAAATAGTGACGAAGTCGAACATGGTGCTATTATTTTACACAGTGCTGTATGATACACTTTTTTTTTTTACTTTGAGCAAAAAAATCACATTGCTTCCAGCTAAAAGTTAAACATATTTTCCGTCTTAGAGTCAACAATAAATTAAATCAAAAAAAAAACTTGAAGAGGAGCAGCATTCGTGTAAACAATACCATTGTACCAAATTAACTGAACACCATACCACTACAGAAATCATCAGTTTAAATGAGTGATACGAGTACCAACAAAACGCCGCAAAAAATGAAATTGAATGAATGCAAATACACAATTTAAGCAGCTCTTTAAACAGACCATGTGTATTCACATGCCAAACAAATGCCCAAACTGTTCACAAATAAGGGCATTAAAACAAATTCCAAGCCAATTAAGTCAATGAGCCTCACAGGGTGCAAAACAAATTCGTTCGGCATTGAATTTCCAGTAAAGAATGGAATAATAGCCAAAATCAATCAAATATAAATTCCCAATAACTTTTCCATTGAATTTCTCAGAAATGTTCCTGGAAAAGGATCTGCATAAAAAGCATCGTTGCCAAACCAATATCTGAATGCGAGGTAAATCAAAACCAAGTTTGTTTATTGAAAAAGTAAATTTCTAAATGGCTCTTTAACCTCGCACCATTTCGTTTTAGTACAGCCACGCAGACGAAGTCATAATATGTTCCGCTGAGTTGCCCTTACTTACTTTTTATAGCTGCACATTCTCAATGTGTGCTAGCTTCGCATTCATATCCTTTGCCAACGCATGCATTTAAAATAACTTCTCACATCGAAGGAGGGGGAAAGGGGAGAACGGAGGGAATACAAAAACTCGTTTCTAAATAACCGTAGAACTGTGAATTATTTAAAACTCGCCGCAGTTGTGCAACCAATCACCGGCAGTTGCCTTTAAGCGTGTTGTAGTCAGAAGAAGCCCCAACGTTGGCGAATCCCTTCACCATACACACGTATCCGGAACACAAATATTGACTGTTCACTATACGATTTACCACCATTACCCCCACCTTCCCCATTTTGAAAAACATATTCAATTTTTGTTTTCAACTTATTCACGGGGCAGTGCTTTTGGAATTTTGATTGTTATCAGCCGGCCTGGTTCGCCGTCATTCACAAGCAACAAATGCACGCAAAACACAGCCGAATGTTGAATGTAAGCGCGCCTTTAAATTTAATATTAGTTTAATGGATTTGTTTCCGTTCGCGTGTTTTCCCGTCTATTCTTCAACGTTGGACGTGTGTATTACGAGAAAATTTTGCACACTCTGTGCTGAGAATCCTTCCTAAGAACAGAATAAATCCAAACAAAAATGGCGTGGAGAGGGGAGAAAAATAAGAAGAGTTCTGACAAGGACCCCTGAGGTGGTATGGTATGTGCTCGCTTTGCGACTCAACAAACTTCGCGAGTTCGGCTTTGTTTCGCTGCTGTGCGAGAGTGAGGGAGTTTTGTGTTACTTCGCGAGATGCAAATCGGGCTGGCGACGATGCCGGAAGGAGGATTTATTTGAATATACATATTATGTGTCGTTGTTTGAATTAAATTTTCATGCATGTTACACTCGCCACCCTTTCTCCATTCGCTGAGTAGCGGTTACTTCAAAGGATTTTCATTAAAAGTCAGGCAGATAAGCGCGTATGAATGTGCCGTCGCGGAAAAAGAGCCAAGAAGAAGGTCTGGGGGTAGATTTTTGTGATATAGTGCAACGTACGCTGGACATGAAAAACGAAAAGCAAATGAAAACAATTAAGTCTGACGGAACTAAACAAGAGGAGAACGAAATGGCTTAAGACTCTCACAATGTTGGGAGAATCGTGGTGACTATAGAGACCCAGTTACACCGAAATGCATGCAAAGGACTCTTACGCGGTGAAGGCACCTGTAATTTGTGCCTTTTAAGTGTAGTGCAGCTCTAAGCGGAAGTAGCATATTCAGACAATACCGAAAGGGGGTTCTTTCTACCAACCTTTTAGAAATGATACGCTTTCCCAGAAGAAAACCACGTCCGGGAAACAATTCAACTTTTGTCTTGCATCACCCTGGGCTTAGTCTGCGAAGAGCTTTGTTCAGCTCGGTCTTGTTTGTTTTATTTGGATGATTGCATGTGACATAGTTTGAAATCCTTTTGACGCGTTAGCCTGGAAAGTAAGCAGTTGAAAGAAGAATAAAGGGAACTGGGACACACTTTCCAGCTTCAGCTTCACCTTTGCATTTCAATTAGAAAGTCTTAACGGGAATTATACAAGATGAAGATTGTTTCTATGAACGTAATATGTTTCCTCTAGATGGATTATGGCTTAGGGTCTGTAGACTTTTAATTGAAAAATATGATTATCTAAGAACACAACCTTCTGTTATACAAGAATATAAATCAATCACATGCACTCAAATTGTGGAAAACATAAAGCTAACAAGAGATCGCATGATCATGTAATTACTTTGTATGTGTACATATTACAAATATGAGACCAAGCGAAATAAACGGAGAGTTCCAGCCTACCGCTTGTCGAAGCAAGTTGTCTTTTTTCGACGGTTCACCGCCCGCCATCTCTCTACAGACCGAACATCCGCATTTGGTCCGGACACAACTGTTTCTGGGTGAGATCTGTCATTTCATGAAAATATTCCAAGAAATGGATGTATTGCCAGAAGAAAGAATTTACCGCTCATTCCTTGCTAAGGTATGTTTAATCGCCTCAGAAGATTCGTTCGCCTTAAAAGATTCGTTCGCCTTAAAAGATTCATTCGCCTTAAAAGATTCGTTCGCCTCAAAAGATTCGTTCGCCTTAAAAGATTCCTTCGCCTAAAAGATTCGTTCGCCTTAAAAGATTCGTTCATCTTAAAAGATACATTCGCCTTAAAAGATTCGTTCGCCTTAAAAGATTCGTTCGCCTTAAAAGATTCGTTCGCCTTAAAAGATTCGTTCGCCTTAAAAGATTCGTTCATCTTAAAAGATACATTCGCCTTAAAAGATTCGTTCGCCTTAAAAGATTCGTTCGCCTTAAAAGATTCGTTCGCCTTAAAAGATTCGTTCGCCTTAAAAGATTCGTTCGCCTTAAAAGATTCGTTCACCTTAAAAGATTCGTTCGCCTAAAAAGATTCGTTCGTCTTAAAAGATTCGTTCGCCTTAAAAGATTCGTTCGCCTTAAAAGATTTGTTTGCCTTAAAAGATTCGTTCGCCTTACAAATAAAAGTATAGTTATTGAGATGAGACATTTTCTTAAAAAATTATTTTATTAGAGAGAATTGTGAAAAGACCATGTGTGTATTTGGATTTACGTGATCACCTGCTGTTAAGGCTTAATACCAAGGGGTCCATACACCCATAGTCAGGAGAACGCTGACTAACGCCTTGGGGATCCCAAGTACCAATCTGAGTTCTTGTCCTAAGGGACAGTCTCTCCTCCTTGGTAAGGAGCGAGGCCTTTCTAACACCTCTGCTGTTCTTTGGGTCACAGCACCCGGTTGGATGCAATTCCACATCGAATCAGAAGTATATTCCCATAACCATCTGACCCTATCCGACCCAGGTGACTCGGGCAGATCTGACCATATAGCACGGTTAACTACTTCCAATTCTCCCCGCGATTTGGGTACAAACCACAGCCACCACGATACTCCCACAAGGGGGCCAACCGCACAATCAGGCTGAAACTATGTTTCAGGGGCTCCTGACCTCCCGTGGTACCAAAATATAGCTTCAGGTCAAGCTTCGCAACTATGTTGCTCTCGGTAGGATTCCTAAACATCCAGGACCGATGACCTTACATTCCTACTCTAACCTAACTATGAGCTCCCATGAGGGCAGCCATTCTAGCTCTTCGTCTGCTGAAAACTTCCCTAGCAAAACCCCTGATGGTGTCTGTACTCTGTCTAGTCTGGAGAACCAGGCTGACATCGTATGTCCCATCAGTGCAAGATGTGTTCATATGTGAAAAGACCAGATGTGGGATTTGGTTTTACGTGATCACCTGCCTTAACGGCTTATATCACGGGGAACCTTTTTCCCAAGAGTCGTAAGTAACGCAAGACTAAACGCCTTAGTTACCCAAGTACCAAACTGAGAACATGCTTGAGGAGCAAACACCCCACCTTGGTTCGATGCGAAGCCTTTCTGAAACCTCTTCCGCTCTTTGGGTCGCAGCGCCCGGTCGAGAATGCAACTCCACACTGAGAAGGGATAGTCCCCTAACCGACTTGCCTAGTTTTGCTTAAACAATGGGCTAGACAAGTCAACACAGTGCACTATCCTCGACTCTACCCGCGATGTTAGGTGGTAAACCACAGCCACCACGAAACTCCTACAAGGGGGCCTACCGCACAGTCAGGCTGGAACCGAAGTTCCAGGGGCCCCTGACCTCCCGTGGCACCAGAATATAGCCTCTGGTTAAGCTGTGAAAAGACCAATCGGAATCACTACTGCATAGTAATAAAGAATAATCCGTATAAAATTTAAAAAAGCCAAAGTAATAGATATTTATTTTACGTGAATTCACATTCAATGAACCAACACACCATAACAGATTCTAAGGAAAACCAAATAAAACGAAAGCACCTTGTATGTGATCGATTTCGCACACAAACCTTGTTCGAATGTTTTGAGCAAAAATATCAAAATTTACCATTAGAACCGCTTCTATTTGCGTACTTTGTCTTTGCTTCGAATATTTTGATTGAAAATCTGTTATATTGGGTGTGGTGAAAGGTTTTCAAAAAAATCAAGAAATATACAAATTTGATAAGTTTGTTAAATAATAAACAACAATTTTAGAGTTTTAAGAATAGAATTGTAGTTATGAAAACCAGAGACACCCTAGTAAGCTTCACATAAGCGAATGATATCTATTGAGCTTCACAAAAGTCACTCAGTGGTCATATGAGTTCAGGAAAGGCGTGGAAAACATATGCCAGAACACGAGTAAAACAACAAACGAACGAAGTTTTGGTTAATTAATCGTTTCGTCTGAATATCACAAGAAATAGAAATCCATTAGCGAACTGAGGATGTGTACTCATTTTTGCTCCCTACTAACCTATTGCACTTTAGTTTAAACTTGATTTTGAGCATAGTTTACCGTATTTTTTGTGTAATATATAATTTTTTTTGCGGCTGCCGCGGCGTAGGGGGTAGAGTGCGACACTCACACGCCAAAGGGTCTAGGTTCGATACCCGACTGAACACCTCGAAGTTTTCACGGCATCACCTCTTTCGAGCTGCTGATAACACTCAAAGAGAAATAACTGTCTAAGAGATGAGACTTCTCAAACTTCGCCGTTCGGAGTCGGCAAAAAACTGTAGATCCCTTCTACTCGTGAAAGAACAGTACCTCGCACAACACGAATAGTTGATAAGCAAGCTAGGCCCTGGTTCCCCTGGTTCCTCTGTGGCCACAGGGCCATTTTTTTTGTGTTAGTTGCGAACGGTAGCGAGGGCTAAATTTGATGTGGCCACCAGTAAAAGTACAATTCTCAGAGGGACTGTGTTCTCTCTCTCTCTCCCTCTCGGACGAAGATCGTTCAATTGAACCGAAGATGTTTATCGTAGCTACGAGCAACGTCCGGTTCGTATTGTAGTCGTTTGTTCACTCTTCTGCGTACGACGTGGAAGGTGATGGGACATCTTTCCGCATTTAGAGTCTAAATAGATAGGACCTCCCATTTGAACTCCCGTAACTTCTGACGAGTCATCAACGAAGTGTGTGGTCTGGCGTTGTCCGGGTGGAACACTACACCCTTCCTGTTGGCCAATTCTGGACGCTTCTGGTCGATCGCCTGCTTCAAGCGGTCCAGTTGTTTGCAGTAGATGATAGAATTAAGCGTCTGGCCATATGGGAGCAGCTCCCGTAGTTTCTGACGAGTGTGTGTGGTCTGGCGTTGTCCGGGTGGAACACTACACCTTTCCTGTTGGCCAATTCTGGACGCTTCTGGTCGATCGCCTGCTTCAAGCGGTCCATTTGTTCCGGTAGATGGTAGAATTAAGCGTCTGGCCATATGGGAGCAGCTCCCGTAGTTTCTGACGAGTGTGTGTGGTCTGGCGTTGTCCGGGTGGAACACTACACCCTTCCTGTTGGCCAATTCCGGACGCTTCTGGTCGATCGCCTGCTTCAAGCGGTCCATTTGTTCCGGTAGATGGTAGAATTAAGCGTCTGGCCATATGGGAGCAGCTCCCGTAGTTTCTGACGAGTGTGTGTGGTCTGGCGTTGTCCGGGTGGAACACTACACCCTTCCTGTTGGCCAATTCTGGACGCTTCTGGTCGACCGCCTGCTTCAAGCGGTCCAGTTGTTCGCAGTAGATGGTAGAATTAAGCGTCCGGCCATATGGGAGCAGCTCACAGTGAATGATTCCCTTCCCATCCCACCAAACACACAGCAAAACCTTCCTGGCCGTCAATCTCGGCTTGGCCACTATTTGGGACGATTCACCGGCCTTCAACCACCACCGTTTTCGCTTGATATTATCGTATGTGATCCATTTTTCGTCGCTAGTCACCATCGGCTTCAAAAATGGGTCGAATTCGTTCCGTTTCAGCAGCATATCGCAGGCGTTGATTCGTCGCCAGTCACCATCCGGTTCAAACTTGGGACGAGTTCGTTCTGTTTCAACAGCATATCGCAGGCGTTGATTCGTCGCCAGTCACCATCCGGTTCCAACTTGGGGCGAGTTCGTTCCGTTTCAGCAGCATATCGCAGGCGTGGACTCGGTCCAGAAGTTTTTTTTGCGTCAAATCGTGCGGCACTTAAACATCAAGCGTTGTTTTGTATCCAGTCTTCTGCAGATGGTTTATAATGGTTTGGTGACTAACACCTATCTCCTGGGCGAGGTCACGAGATGCCACATGCCGGTCTAACTCGATGATTTCCATGATTCAATCGGTATTCGTCGTCACATTATTTTCGCCGGCTGGCTTATCCATGGTATAGTTTTCACCGGCTCTGAATCGTCGAAACCATTCCTCCGCGGTTCGAAGCGATAGAGTACCATCCCCCAAAACACCATTAATCTCACGGAACGTTTCTCTAGCGGATTTACCTTTGACGAAGGAAAACTTTCAAATTTCAGCGTAAGTGAAGTCCATGTTTACACGTGTATAACTGTTGCACGCAATATCCAAACTAATCACGCATAGCGTCGTTTTGTAGGTTATGTCAAGACCTTTCATGTGTGGTAATTGCCATATACGAGCTCTGCAGCGCTTTGCACATAGCCGAAAAATTCAAAAGACAAAAATGCGGAGTTATTTGACAACCTTATATCATGGGCGCGTGACAAGAAAGAAACCATACATTTCCAAAATGAATGTAGAACGGCGTTTGGCGTTCGTAAATGAGTGCGTTGCAATGTCAGACGATTTTAGGTATAATGTTCTGTTTCTTGATGAATGTAAATTTAACGTCTTTGGGTCTAATGATCGTCGATTTGCATGACATAGAGCTACCACAGGTTTGGAAATTAAAAATTTGAAACAGGGTGGCGGTCATATCATAGAATCGGGAGCAGTGGTTGCGAATGATGTGGGGAATTTTGTGCTTATTGAAACTACTATGGATAAGTACGTATGTCTATGAATACTTTCAGAAAATCAAAAAGGCATGTTCAAAGAAAACAGGATTGTACAATGATTTCTCATAAGTTCAGGACAGCGGTCCCAAGCATTCATCTGTGGTGGTGAAGGAACGGCTATCATATTATGTGAAATCTGTGTTGCCTTATCCTCCCTAGTCCCCGGACCTAAATCCAATAGAGCATTTGTGGGATATTTTGGAAAAGAAACTGCGAGAAAACCAAGTAACCAGTAAAAGTCAGCTTAAGGTACTTTTACTATAAGAATGGAACAAATTGTCACCGGAAACCACCAGTATGCTCGTATTATCAATGAAATTAGCAAACGGTTCACACCCATACACAAGTACACAGTTTTTTGCCGAATCCGAACGGCGAAGTTTGAGAAGCTTTTTCATGGACAGTTATTACTCTTTGAGTGTTGTCAGCATCTCGAAAATAAACTGTTTGCAAATTAGATCAAAAAAAGTTCCTTACATTGAGCTTAATAAGGAGTGCTTCGTGTCAAACAGCTGTGGATGGTGAACTTCCATTGAAACCCATGTATGTCTCTAATTGAATTATTTTATGGTTTCCACCCGAGCAGGTATCACTTTACTTTTCGTAGTACACGCAAGAAATTTGGTATTAAAACAAAATAACAAGGTGCACCCGTTTGCTTCAGGGTTCGGATTTCAACAATCACAACCCCAACCTTGCAAACTGCAAGTGTGATGAAATGTGTGAAGAGACACGAACGATATTACAGAAATACACACACAAACACCAAGGACTTGAACGCTTGCATCGAAAAATCAATGCCAGTTGAGCGCACGGAGCGTGGGTGTGAATGGTGTGGTTCGGCAAAGTCTCCTGGCAGGATTCAGTCGAAGATGCTCGTGTGCAACACCACAAAGACGCGCCATATCGATGAAACGATATTAATTACCGGATTGAAGGTTCCATCAACTCAATTCAACGCAGACACATGCACTTGGGACAATCTGTCTGTTCGAACGAGGGATTTAAGCACTACCCGAAAGTGAGTTGCTGAATTATTCGTTTTAATTGCGGCCAAAAAAGGGTTATTTCGATCCATTGTCGCAATCAGGGTGAAAGGAACGTCTGCCTGATGGACTGGTGGACAAATTAAAAAGTAATCATCTCAAGGGTATACGGCTTTGGAGAGCATTTCAATTAATCAGAGTGCTGCCGATGGCTTTATTTCTGGGTTGTGGATGCAAAGCGATGCAAATGGAATTTATTAAGTTTTCGCGACAAGTTTGATAGCTATTTCACCTGAAACTAGTCTCGGACGTAATTTCTTCTGAGAAAAAAAGTGTAAGATGGAGATTGTTTGACCGTCCTTTGAATTCGAAATTATTCATGCCACTACTTGTAGTTGGATTATTCAAAATTGAAACAAGAAAACGTCCGATGTGTTGACAACAATCCGAAGATTTGAGGGTTGTTGTTGGTCTTGGCTACACAGAGGGTTTCCTTAGCACGTCTTGCTTTGCATTGCTAAATATCCCCCTTCTTGATGCAAAGTTTAGGAATTCTTTTGAACAAAAAGAAGTGATCTTCAGTTGAACTGGCAATGGAGCTTTGATTACATTGCACACTGCTTCTCCTCAGACACTAGTCTTACGGATATGTCGTCAAATGTGAAGACTCTAATAAACCAGCTACGCCGCTCAATAAAGTCGATTTTTCCTGTGTCCAGGACTGGCTCTGGCCACAGAATTTGTCAGATAGGGAATGCACTCGGATTTTCACGAACAGATGTGGGATTTGGTTTTACGTGATCACCTGCTATAACGGCTTATATCACGGGGTCCGTTTTCCCATGAGTCATAGATAACGCAAGACTAAGCGCCTTAATTGCCTAAGTACCGAACTGAGATCATCCTTGAGGGGAATAACCCCACCTAGGTTTGATGCGGGGCCTTCCTAAGACCTCTTCCGCTCTGTGGGTCGCAGCGCGCGGTTAAGAATGCAACTTCACATTGTGCTGGGATAGTCGCCTAATCGCCTTGCCTAGCTTAACAAATACTAGGTAAGTCAGTCACGGTAACTTTGTATGCCACAGTTTGCCCAGATTAACCTTCATCATTCTAAGGATGCTACTGCAATCCTATGTAGCAGATTTTCCATGATGAAGACCAAATTACACATCGTATCAATCCAGGAACCATGGGTGTGGAAAATTCGCATCTGTGGCCTTGGTAGCCTACGAGGCTTTTCTCCATTTTTCGATGAGCGATCGGAAAGACCGAGAGCTTGTCTTATTGTGCCGAATCTTCTCCCAGCAACTAAGCTTGGACAATTCTGTGGACAAAATTTAGTTGCTGCTGTCATTAACTTTAAATCAGACGGAGCATGGCACAATTTTGTCGTGGCTTCGGCCTACTTCCAGTACGATTCCGTCCCACCACCGCCAAAGGAATTAGTGGAACTCATACAATATTGCGAAACGCAAAAGATGGGACTCGTTACCTGTTGCGACGCTAATGCTCAGAACACCTTCTGGGGCAGTAGCAAGTGTAACAGGAGAGGGTCGTATCTTCTCGATTTCGCACTTTCGTCTGGCTTGACCATAAGCAACGTTGGATCGCAAACAACATTTGTTACGACAATAAGACAGGAAGTGATTGACTTGTAGCTATCAAATAGATATCTTAAGGAGATCACAGACTGGAAAGTTCTGTCGGAAGTGTCCATGTCGGACCATAGATGCATCGAGTTCCGAATCGAATGCGAAACTAACATCTCGCAGAAGAGCAGGAACTCAGCAGGAGAACAAACTAGCTAAAGTTTAGGGAAAAGTCAGCAACTGTGCCTCTGCAAAAATTCAGAACGAGGCATAAGGTTGAGGTGGCAGTTCGGAATCTGAACGACGCCGATGGTCTTTGGTTCCACTCCACTGGAGCTTTGACGACCTTGCACACCGCGTCTTCTATGATACTACTCTCACGGACATGCCGTCTGATGCGATGTCGCCAATAACACAGTTGCGAGGCTTATACAAAGTCCACTTTCCCCGTGTCCTGGATTGGCTCTAGCCTGAAACTGAAACGGGAAAGGAATGTTGCCAGATTTTCACGGACGGCTCGAAGACGACGGATGGGTCTGGAGCTGGGGCCTTCGTGGAAAATGACAACATTAGACTTCACGCCTCCTAAGGTAATTTCGCGTCCGTCTTCCAGACGATCTTAATGGCCACCGACTATATTGTGAAGAATAGGTGGAAGGGAAGAAGTATCTGCGCCTGCAGCGACAGCCAAGCTGTGTTAACTTTTAAAATACTGGCAGTTCAGGAATGCAAGTCTTCCCTCAATTTTTCATTCAGACCAAATTCGTTAAGCCGTGCCTGGGTTCGGGGACACCACGGGATCATGAAAAACGAAATTTGCTAGACAAGGATCAAACGAGAGACTTGTAAGTCCCGAACCCACCTTTCAACTGTTTAATCAGGGGTTCTATCGTCAGTTGGGTCAGAGATGATATGGCTCTCTAGGATGCAGGCTGACCAAGACCATGCTGAGTATGTTCTGCAAGAATTCCGCGGCATTTCTACTATCTCTAGACTGGACAGACTGCTGACGGCTTGCTTTTGCCATAACCAGAGGACTTCACACTCACTTAGCACTTAAATGTTCTTGAGCTGAATGATCAGATCCTCTGCGACGCTTGTAGAAGAGAAGACACTGCAGAACACTTCCATGTCCCACCACTGCCTGAATCGAGCGGCGCCTCGGTTCGTTGTTAATGTGGTTCGATCTGAGAACTTGGCTCTTCATCACAGAAGCACTTGTAAGTTTAACTTCGGAAGACCAAGAAAACAAATTTATTGCCTGGTAGTACAATAAACCAGTATATGGGTCGGAGCGCTCTTGTGCAGTGTTCCCTTCTTCTTCTTCTTCTTGTGGCACTGCAGTCTGGAGTGAACCTGTACCTCAACCAATATGCCTCTTCAGCTAGCTTCACGCTCCAAGTTAGCTGAGATCCTTTTCCACTTGCGTGCGGCACCTTAGCTTAGGCCATCCTCTGTTGCGTTGTCCCAATTGGCTCCGATTCAAAGACTTTTTGGGCCGGAGGGGAGTGTCCCTTCGCTCTACATGGCCTAGACATCTTAAGTGTTGTATCCGAAGCGCATGTCGCTGTATAGCCCATAGAGCTCGTCCTCCAGATTCCATCAACGCAAACAGGACCAAAAATCACACACAAAACTTTTGTCTCGAAAAGACTAATGGCCTTCCTCATCCGCTTTTAGTAACGTCCATGTTTCCGCACCATAAAGTAGGGCGGGGATGATGAAGCTGTTATATAAAGCGAGCTTAGTCCTTCGAGAAGGGGCTTTATTACTCAATTGCCTCTAGAGCCCAAAGAAACAGCGATTGGCAAGTGTGATTCTGCGTTTGATTTCGGTACTGATGTTGTTGTCCCTACTTACTGCGAAGCCGAAGAAGACGAAGTCATTGACTACCTCGAAGTTTCTGCTGCCTAGTGTGACGCTCTGTCTGAGACGTCGATGTTGTGTGTCCTTCCTTGATGACAGAATGTACTTTGTTTTGCTCTCATTAACCTTCAGACCCATTTTAGCCGCTTCCGCTTCAATGCCAGCAAACGCATCATTGACGGCTCGCTGTGTTTGTCCAATCACGTCAATGTCATCATCGTAAGCTAACAATTGAACTGACTTCTGGAAGATCGTTCCTCTGGTGTTGACTTGTGAGTTACACACGATCTTCTCTCGGATGATGGTAAAGAAGTCACATGACAGTGCGTTGCCTTGTCTTAAACCTTTTATGACATTGAAGGTTTCAGTGATTGATTCTCAGAACAGACTGCGACTCTACTACGAGTTGTCTATTTTGATCCCGGCAGGCTTCGGTCTGAGCCTTGTATCCTCCAAATAGCTGTTTTACCTGTCTGTAAAACTTTCTGACTTCATTCCTGCCATAACACCATTCCACTTCCTCGATAGCGAGCTTCTCATGCTCCTTCTTTCCTTCTGAGAAGCCGGTGCTCTTCCCTTCTTCTCCGTTGTTAGAGTTCACGAACAGCTCTCGTCGTTCGATGCAGCGTTGCCTTATAGGCGTCCTGTTTGGCTGCATGCGCTTGCCTGCATTCGTCGTCAAACCATGGGTTCCTTTTTGGGTGGCGACTTGAAACCCGGCATGTCGGTGGCAGCTTCTTTAAAGGCTTCTTGACAAAGTTTTTAGTCTTCTTCTATGGTTAGTGCAAGAAGCGTCGAACTCTGAGGGAGTTTCAGGACTCGGTCGGTAATGTTCCCAGCGATCGGATGAGATTGTAGCTTTCCGATGTCAAACCGTTTTGGTCTATCTCGACTCCGTTGCACTCTCGATATTCGGGTTCGTACCTTGGCTACAACAAGGTGAGTCGATGTTTGCACTTCGGAAGGTTCGTACATCGGGAATACTGGAGGATTGTCTGACGTCGATCGCAACGTGATCAATCTGTTTGACGGTGGATTGATCAGGAGATCGCCAGGTCCCTTAGTGAATCTCCGGGTGTGGGAACCGCGTGCTAGCTATAGAGAGGTTCCGCTTCGAGGCGAAGTCCAACAGACTGAGTCTGTTTCGGGATGTGTTGTCGTGCAGGCTGCATTTACCGATAACTCTTGCAAGGATGTCCTCCTTTCCCAGCTGAGCGTTGAAATCTCCTAGAACGATCTTGGTGTCGTAGCTGGAGCATCGATCGTATGATCTTTCGAGGAAGTCATCCTTGATGTTGTCATCCTTCTCCTCTGTCGGGGCGTGACCGCATATTTGGCTGGTGTTCCCGAATTTAGCCTTGATGCGGATTGTCATGAGGCGTTCGCTGACGGGGTCGTAGCTCAAGATTTTTCACCTAAGCCTGCCTCGAACAACAAACCCGCATCCGAATAAGTGCTGCCTTCTATCTCTGTTGCAATCGCTGTAGTATATGTTGCAGTTTCACATCGTTTTCTTGCCGGGCCCATCCCATTGCACTTCCTGGATGGCGGTAATGTCTGCCTTGTAACAGTCAAGGGCCTTCGCAAGTTGTTCGGGTGCACGCGGCCTGTTAAGGTCCCTCGCATTCCACATGCAAAACCAAAAATCGTTATCCTTTAACCGTTTGCATGGAATATACATACATATGTACATTTAAAATGTTGATTTCTATTTTAACTTTGCACGTGAGAGTTAATGAAGTTTGAATTCCATTCGTCATTGATGATAGTTTTTGAGCCACAAAATTTGTACCAACTTCTATTCTTTTCTTTTCTTATCCCCCTTTTCAGTGTCTTTCTTGATAGCTGGCAAGGAGAAATTTAAAGCTGTTTCCAAATTATTTAGATTCTTTGCTACAATAGAGTTGTAAAAAATTCTAAAGTTCTGCTCAAATCCGTTCTGTTCATTCATTTACCGATTCCGAGCATAAACAATGCCAGGGACACTAGATTAAGCATGTTAAGAGGCAGTGGATTGCGCAGTAGCGGTTGTAAATCAGTTGTCAGTTTGGGTACTTCAGAGACACTTATCTCACCCACGTCAAGAAGAACCTCTCAACCATCTAACTGTTGCCGCATTCCATTTAGATTCCACTTTGTTGTTGCAGCTGAGTTCGTAGCTGCATTCGTTGTAGAAGCTATACTCCTAGCTGCAGTCCTACATTCCTAATGCCAGCCAAATGTAAAATCCACACTCATGACATACGAACATCCATCACAATTCTAATGGCGATTCAGCAATTACACTGTTTACGTCCACGAACCCGACAATCTCGCCAAAATCTACATCAAACTTCTCCAACTCTTCCCAGGAGAATAAATCAATCCCATGTCGTCTACACCTTCTTATATCCGTTCGCAGCAGTCGCACTCCACACGACAATAACTCGCATACAATGTCCTTATCTGAACGTTTAATGTTCGCAGCGAAGCAGAGGAAAAAAAACAGAGTTCCCGGCCACGTCTGCATATCCACGCACTTACAGTGCACAACAATAAACATCACTATCAAGGGCTGGTCCAAATTAACACCAAGGATTTATGCTTTTCTCGGCACATAAACATATCCGCCAAGTGCAGTCCCCTCTCCACAAACATCGTGACGATGACGACGACGACGATGGCGACGGCCCCGGTGATCAAAACTGCGACGCCTGCAACAAGGATGACCATGAAGCAGCTAAGGCAGAAGAAGAAACATAAAAAACCGAAACAAACCACGTCAACCTAAAATACCTATGACCCTAGGGTCCAGCGGAGCTCGCATCTCCCCGCGGTCCGGCAAAGATAAATTATTTATGACTCCACAGATCAACAAATTGACCAATAATTTCCGCGATAAAAATTGGTTTAAGTACAGCAAGCCCTTGGCCAGATGCGTGAGGGACAGGTGAGACATCGCCAGCAACCACACAGCATCGTGACCCTCTCAACTCTCCGATTTGTTGCCGCTCGCAGACGTGTTGCCGTGTGCACTTCAACGATATTTCACAAAAATTTCAACATTCCAATGGGAAATTTCTACAAAACACAAAATTACGAGCGAAATGACGCCGCCGTCGCTGCTGTAACCGCGCACAGGCCGACACTGCCGCCGCCGTCTTGAATGATGGTGTGGATGCTGGCCAGACAACAATACGCACTGCATGAGCGGCGCAAATGGATACGAAACCGAGTATAGCACAGTGCCGCCATCGTCAACCGAGACGCGCATGCGCACACGACTCTACGCCGACCGCCGCGTCGCCGCCGAAGTCTCCGTCCGATTCGCTCAAATCGCACCAAAGCGCAATAAATTACCGCGGAAAATTGTTAAATTTATTGCACGATTTCTGAGGTATGATAGTTTTTTGATAACCCAGACGGAGAGCGGTCGCGTCGGGCCCGATCGATGGACGACGGCGGCGGATGGATGCGATGGACGCAAAAAAGCAAAACACTCGCAGTTCGAAATGCGCTTAAGCCTAAAAGTCTTGTAGCCCGCGGGCGTTAAGTGCCACTTTACTGTTGGTTTATTGTTGAATTTATTATGACCGTTATTTAGTTGGTGATTTATTGATGAAGCTCTCGTTCGGTCGCTCCAACCGATGGTGCTATGAGGTGAAAATGATCGTTTAACTGTTTGCTTATTGCCTGCACTTGTCTGTGGCCCAAGGAACCGGCTCGCATGCGGCTCCTCAGCCGCATTGGAGGCTTGTGCTCCAGATTCGCATAGATCCCGCGACCGAACCAAGATACGGATCGCAGATCAATTTGTTTTATTGCGATTTAATTGAGTAGGGAATGGGTTGATAAAGTGGACCTGTCGTCTGTGGGGCGGAAAAGATTTATGAACTAACCTAGCCGAGCATTCAGGCAGGCTTTGTGTTGGGCAGCGCTTTGAAGATCACTGCAGTAGACAAGCAATGTTCATGTTGTGCTCAGTCTGATTGCGAACCGTGACGCGCTGCTGCTGCTGCGATGAGAGGATGCAACGAACCGAGGAAACAATACCGAAGCCATGCAACCATTTCGAAGTGTGAAGACTCTTGTTTCCACAGACCGTGGTATCGGTTTTCTTTTGGTGTCTTCTGTATAGTGCGAAGAGAACCGTTAGAGGCGTAATAGAGAAGAATGAAAGCAAGGGACATTGGACTTCGGAAGCTGACTGAAGGTGCGGCAGTTGAATGGAATTTTGTAAAACGTTTACTTTGTTGCGTGCGCGTCTGCAGGGTGGTGGATTGGACCGTGTTGTACAGATGGAGAAGATTTTTTTCTGATTTTCTGGATTCGTTTGACAGATCTGGTGAAGCTGTTCAGAAAAAAAATTGCGGGCCACAGGCCTTATAAGACGGGCCCAGTCGTTCTTCAGTCTATACTTCAAAAGGGATAAGGGATAAGAGAACGAAGGAGAAAGAGAGAAAATGTGAACAGTAACAGTAATCTCAAAATGGAAGACGTAAATAAATCTCATCACCCTTCAACTGCAGGATTCAAGATAACGTTTTCCATTGAAAAGCGATGTCTTGTAACCGAAACTTGTCCTCATCTTGTAGAGCCGACAATGTTGATGAACTCCCAAGTCTTGAAGCATTTACTATCCAAAAATAAAAATTACTTTATCTCGCCTGCTGCACGCATCCTCACTCAAATGAATTCCACATTTCATGGACTGGTCGAAAATCAAAAACCTCCCCAAGCCACCACACATTTCCCGTGCTTACGCCCGCCTGAGGATATCAAATCTGAAGAGGGTCCCTTCAGCAGCATGCCAATAAAAATTAATACAAAACCGAAATTTATATTCATTATCCTTTCAAGCCCTCAGCAAAGCAAAGCGGCACCTCTGCCCTCTGTCGCACAGCACAGTCCCCTTCTGGCCGCCGCGTGTGTTCCGTGCACACCTGCCAGTCCGTAACTTCAGCATCGATTGCGTTTTGATTTGACACAGCGAGCCAAAAATTTAAGGCGGATACGCCAAATTAACCGAACGGCCACGAAGGTAGAAATTTGTCTTTCAGCCAGCAGACAGGCAACGAGTGCCCGGTTTCTTAAGAACCCAACGACCTATGACCGAATTTTATGATAATTATCTGCAGGGAACGTCGTGAGCAGAGCGAATGGCGTGCCTTATGGCCGCCTTATAGGAGCACCATCGAATTCCAGAGTGCCAATGCGTGGCAAAACTAATTAAATGTGATACTCAAGGTGGAACGGGTGTACGCGAGCGAATGGGCGTCACTTATACTTCGCCGATGAGATTATTCAAAGTCTTTACGAGAGGCGAGAAAAAAATGGGTCACAGGCATCCGCGCGCTGTGCGATAGAGATACAGATATGAATTCGGATTCACGACCAGGCATCCATCGACGATGGGGATCCTGCCAATTATGCATGGCAGCTAATAACCGTTCCAAAGACGCCAATCATGACGGAATTCGCCGTAATCCTCTGTGTGCGCACACAAGTCCTTAATGCTCGTAAGGCCCCTCACGAGTTCCTCTCGAACGCACACACATTTTCTTGGCCACGGATTGAGGAGGCTCTGAGCGATGATGAGGGGGGAAGTCAATGAAGAGAAGACGAAGTAGGAGGTGTACGCGAGAGCGCACTGAAATAGACTCTCACTTCCATTTCGATTGTGCCGCACCGGAGGGGTGGGAAGCAAACAACCCATCCATCTATCCATCCATAAGTTGCGAATGGTCCTCTCGCCCCTACCATTCCACATGCGTCCGCCCCGTACACACGTCGAGGAGTCAACAGAGTCAAGCACAGAGTGAAGCACTGCTATTAAGAAGGGTCTCTCATCCGGGAGGTGGGAATTTAATAGTTTGATCGTGAGATGCGTGACTTCAAACTGCGGTGGATTTTACTTAAATGAGTTCCTCTTCCACTCCTCCGGTCGGTGCCCCTCTGTGGGAAGTGGAAACTTTCGGAATTCCGTCTGTCTTTGAGGTGGCCACAGAGTGCAGAGTTTCAGGCAACAGACAACAGACAGGCATCGCGGCCAGGAAGATGGCACTGGTATTGTTTTAGATTTTAAAATGGTTCCTTGTCTCGTCTCGTTCTGTTCGCATGCAGCAGACGATTTGGTGGTTTCGATTTTCCCACATTTGTTGGGGGATATCAATCCACGAAGTGTTCAGAACTTCAGTCTGCACTGTGCAATCGATTTTTTTTGTGTTGTCCATCATTCACTCGTTCTTGGTCTTTATTTCATCGGTTCAATTGATGCCAATGGGAAGAGCTGCTTCTGCATGAAAATCTCTCGCTTGAAACTTTAAAGTAGGTCCTGATCCGTGCAATGCCTGCCTTAGCACACAGAGATGTGTCATTTTCAACAATCTGTCTTTAAATTCTGAAGGGGCTGTACGACTTGTCCAAATACGTCTATGGGCAGTTGTTTAATGTGTCTTCAAGGCTCTTGCATTTCCATTGCATGTGTGGAACAACGAAGTTGTCCTCTGTTGAAAGAAGGTATGCATGGATGAAAGGCATGCATGCATGGAAGACATGCATGGATGGAAGGCAACAGTTTTCTACAAAGTTGATATGAAGGCCTAAACTCAAAAATGGAAAAAGAGCGCGTTACATAATATTTTGTTATTTGTCTGATTACAGCAATAATAACTTCTAAGAAAGTCAAGTTGGTAAGTGTGACAATTTGACTATTTAGAGCTTATTTCTTTAGACCTATAGATTTTTAAGATAAATTAAAACAAAGGTAATTTTTTTATTAGCTGCTTTAGTGATACCCAAAGGTTCTGTAAGCTCTTCTTGTGTTTGGCAACAATCTTCATAGATTAATGCTTGCACTTCTGGATCTTAAAATTTTTTTGTGTCTGTCCAGAACGTTCATCCACTTTTAATAGTGCAAGCCACTTTCCGCTCAGCTAGCGCGTGTCCAGCATAATAATAATAATTGCAGCAGCTCGAAAGAGGTGGTGCCGTGAAATATTAGAAAAATTGGTGTTGAACTGGGAGTCGAACCTAGACCCTTCGGCGTGTGAGCGTCGCACTCTACCCACTACGCCACGGCGACCGCCAATGTCCATGTCCGCCATGTTCAGCATAGACTTCCACCAAAATACGATGACTTTCGGCAGCAGTTTTCTTCATATTAAATTAAATTTCAGGCACAAGGTTCAACATATTTGAATAAAATAAAAATTATTGCTTTTTACGCTTCAAATGAATGACATATACTGGAAACCGTACATTAACAGTAGCTTTCCAATGCATGTTTCAATGGAATAATACAAGTTACGCCATCTCTTAGGAAACCGCAGGAATTATATAAGGTAAAATATCTCCCTTCCGCCTTTTTGTCTGTTGATCAAGGTACAAATGTCTCGATTCTCGGGAGCATTTGTTGTGAACGAGCCCTTAGTTTTTTTTTGTTCGTTTGCTATGACATCTGTGAAAAATATTTAGTATACATCAAGTCATTGAACAGACAACATCATATTTTCATCGTGTTAAAAATGTCGAATTTTGTACCAGAAAGTGATGATTTGCGGAAAGCATTTATTTTTTGTTTTCATTTGAAGAAAAGTACTGCAGAGTCGAATCGAATGCTTATCGAGGAGTGGTCATGCTCTATCAGAATATGGTGATCATGCTCTATCAGAAGCAACATGCAAAAGATGGTTTCAACGGTTCAGAAATAATGATTTTGATGTGAGGAATGAAGAATGTGGAAGACCACCAAAAAAGTTTGAAGACGGCGAATTGCAAACGATCTTGGATGGAGATGACACTTTGAGTCAAAATCAAATGGCAGCAATGTTAAATGTTGCACAACAAACAATTTCTTACCGTTTAAAAGCCATGGGAAAGATCCAAAAGTGTGGAAAATGGGTGCCACATGAATTGAATGAAAGACAGATGGAAAACCGAAGAAACACTTGTGAAATTTTGCTTCAAAGACACGAAAGAAAACGGCTTTTGCATCGGATTGTTACTGGCGATGAAAAATGGATCTATTTTAAGAATCCTAAACGGAAAAAATCATGAGTTATTCTGGGACAACCATCAACATCGACTGCAAAACCAGACTGATTCGGCAAGAAGACAATGCTCTGTGTTTGGTGGGACCAGAAAGGTGTGCTGTACCACGAGCTCCTAAAACCTGGTGAAACCGTTAATACTGATCGCTACCAACAACAAATGATCAATTTGAACCATGCATTGATCGAGAAACGACCAGAATGGGCCAGAAGACACGGCAAGGTAATTTTGCTCCATGACAATGCACCTGAACACAAAGCAAAACCGGTTCAGGATACAATCAAGACACTTGGCTGGGAGCAGCTACCCCACCCGCCGTATTCACCAGACTTGGCTCCTTCCGACTACCATTTGTTTTCATCGCTGGGACACGCATTGGCTGAACAGCACTTTGACTCCTACGGGGAGGCCGAAAATTGGGTGTCTGATTGGTTTGCTTTAAAAGACGAAGAATTTTACTGGCGTGGTATTCACGAATTGCCAGAAAGGTGGTTAAAATGTGTAGAAAACAATGGACAATACTTTGAATAAAATGTTTTTACTTTTCCATTAATAATTAGTGTTTTATTAAAAAAAACGCTCTTTTAATACCGGTATATTAAAGACCCAAAAAAATTGATGTGGAGATTACTTTTCCTTAAAGATAATCTTCTGGCATCATAATTTGATTATGAGTTTTGTCATGTGACTGCCCAGCTGTCATTCTTGTCTGGTTTAATCTGAAGGCCATTGGTGACATCTTCTTACATATGTGGCCGCATAGATGCAATAATTCAGCGAAAGTTGTCCCCCAAAAGGTCAATCATTCCGGCCATATTAACGCAAACTGTCGACTTCGCATATTCTCACGTAACAATGTTAAGTAATACAATTCTGGAGGCCAATTTACGGATCCGTAAAGTGAAATAAAAAGTGGCCGCCGTGGCGTAGTGAATAGAGTGCGACACTCACATACCGAAGGGTCTAGGTTCGATTCCCGGTTGAACACCTCGAATTTTTCACGGCACCACCTATTTCGAACTGTTGACAACACTCAACACTCAAGTAATAATAAAAATTATTGGCACGACAGTCCACAGGGGGACCGGGGCCTAGCTTTCTCATAAACTGCTTGTGATGCGAGGGCTACTGTTCTTTAACGAGTAGAAGGGTCCTACAGTTTTTTACCGACTCCGAACGGCGAAGTTTGAGAAGCTTTCTTAAATAGTTTTACTCTTTGAGTGTTGTCAACAGCTCGAAAGAGGTGGTGCCGTGAACAAATTCGAGGTGTTCAGATGGGAATCGAACCTAAACCCTTCGGTGTGTGAGCGTCGCACTCTACCCACTACGCCACGGCTGCCAGCAAAGAGTAATTACTGTCTAAGAAAAAACTTCTCAAACTTCGCCGTTCGGAGTTGGCAAAAAACTTTAGGTCCCTTCTACTCATGAGAAAACAGTTCCGCACACAACACGAGTAGTGGATGAGTATACTAGGCCCTGGTCTCCCTGTGGACAGTCACGCCAACAATTGTTATTATTATTATTAACGTGAAATAAAGCGGTTACCAAACGTTTCCTTCAACAAATCAATGGTGTGACCGGCTGCGTGACATGTTGCGCAGCCTCGTTGAGATCATAGCCCCTATATATCATGGTTGCTCGAATGATGAATACAGAAGTCAGTAACCATAGCTCTATAGCGGTTAATTTCTGACCAGCATCGTTTTAAAAGAAGCACGGTCAATTATTCCACAAACGCAAGGATAACACCCAACAGTTAGTCTTTGTGCATGTAACTGTGTTTCAACATACGCTTAAGGCTACTATCAAAAGGTTTCTGTGGATGTAACGGTGTTTGAACATACACTTAAGGGCTATCATCACTCCAAAAACTTTAGTTTTCCCTATTGATTTCTTCATTCTCACTTCACTCGTGAGGACGGCGCAGACTTTTGTGTTCAGCATCTCCTGGCGGCAGCAAAAATTAAACGTTGCTTTATCTGACAGCGTTTTGCATAAAAAATTTGTAAATTTTGAAGAAAAACAAAAAATGTTGCTAAAAACGTACATAACAACATCGTGCTTCTTCTGTTGCACCGTTATTTCTTCACACATGTCGCCGGATAAAACATTCATGTGTAAGTCATCAGTGGTACACGCCGTCGTTAACGTGTTTAACCAGACCTTGTTGCTGTCAAACGCTTTGATCCTTCAAAGAGGTTGTCCTCTTCACCAACTGAGTCTAAAGCCATTATAAGTTATTAAGATTAAGTTACGCAAACTCAGTAAACATTGTAAACATGTTTAAATTAGCCGATAACCCCGCAGTTCCCTTGCACGCATCCTATGCGAGAGGTGTTCTTTTCAGTCAAGTTCAGAAACCAATACATTCTCTGGCTCTCCAAGGTCAAAACAACAAAGTCTCCATTAAGGAACAAATCGAAATTTTACTGGCCATTGCACCGCACCACCAATTCGAACTCAATATGATGAACAATTTTCAATAAAGTTTGGGCCAATCCGCAAACGCACCGACGCGACTATTACATTAATAGATAGCCCTACAGATAACCTCCTTGCAGCTGCCCATAACTTATTCTCAGTAATTCCGCAAAAGCCCCAATCGCACACACAATGTTGCGATCCTTGGCGCAACCGACACTCGTGCCCTTGTCTCCTGCTGGACCTGGACGAAGCGTCCGCAAGAAAACGCTAAAAAATCGAAACTCATTGATTCCGAATTGAGCCGAAAACACAAACGTGTCTCGCTCGCGGAGCCTCACCATCCCCCACGCCCACCAATCGTCATGAGCTAACCAGGCCAGCGAGCGGATACACATTTCTGTGTAATAAGCTATCGCCATAATAATGCGATAAATTTACGCTCTATTACATATGGTTAATGTCAAGGCGTCCGGCAATAATGTTCGCGAACTCAACGAACTGCTCTACACACCGGCAGGCGAACACACGCGCACAAGGTGGACTCCTCGGCTGCCGCGACTGTGAGTCCGCTTGCTAATGCAGCAGTACGGGCGGTATGTTAAGGTATTGTTCGATGCTGCTGCTGAAGGAAGGAAGTCAGTCGTTCGCATCCCTGGTACGGGACGTGCAGCGGTGGAGAAATCACGAATAGACACTTAGGAAAGGTGAGAGTATGAAAATGAATTATTATCTGGGCGAGGCTAGGAGGTGCTTGAGTGGTTGTTTGTTGTTTGCTGCTTGCTGCTCCGGTCAAGGCCTGGACGTCTAAAGGAAGAAGCAGGAAGGAAGAGACGCCACACTCGAGTATATCACTGAAACGAAAGGCAGATGCAATTCAGTCAGTGACCAGGCAGAGGGGGAATCAAAAAGGAATGTGTGGATGTGTGTGTGGGTGGGTGTGTTGTATGTGCATGCCCCCGAGGAAAATGCAACAAGACTTACCTCGAAAGGGCGATTTTGTGAGGAATTGCTTGGCAAACGATGCACTTGTGGCACGCCGTGTGTGTGTCGATATTCGCAGTGATCTATAGAAATTTGATACAAGTTCCGCTTGAGGGGTGGAAGGGATGGCTGTTTTCTAATATTGTGAAGAGCTCAGGGCAATGACTCTTAGAGCGTGCTATCTCACGCAGAACAGTGGATCATTTGGGTTGTCAGTAGGATTCAGGTCTTGTAAGGTTTGATCAAATCTTCGCCGTCGAAGTGGAAGTTATGGTTTGACCGACACGTTTCCAAAAATAGACATACATGGTATTACTATTGAAAGTAATTAATTAATTTTTAGTGAACTTTTGTTACATCAAATTAAAGAAAATGGCTGAAGTCGTGAATGTGGACGAAACTTGGATCTACTTGTACATACTGACGTATTAGACAACAATGGTCGCCGTGGCGTAGTGGGTAGGGTCTAGGTTCGGCTCCCAGTTCAACACCAATTTTTCGAATATTTCACGGCACCACCTCTTTCGAGCTGCTGACAACACTCAAAGAGTAATAACTGTCTAAGAAAGCTTATGAAATTTTGCCGTTCCGAGTCGGTTAAAAACTGTAGGTCCCTTCTACTCGTGAGAGAACACTAGCGCGCACAACACGAGTAGTTGATGAGCAAGCTAGGCCCTGGTCCACCTTTGGACTGTAGCGCCAACAATTATTATTATTATTAGACAACAATATTGTTTTTGGTTTCTTCAAAAGTGTACAGATTTGTTTTGAACAAAGAGAAATTGCGGGCAGTTTTAACTTTCTATTTTACTATGTCCCTGAAAGCAAACAAGAGTCCATGCAGTGGCAAAAAAAAAGGAACATACCCCTCGAAGAAGTTCAAAGTCACTCTGTCTGGCGGGAAGCTTATGGTCACAGTTTTTTGGGACTCAAAGGGAATCTTGCTCATTGAGTAAAAAGAAAAAGTGAAACGATCAACGCCACATCCTACGCTTCCACGTTGCATAATTTGCGGGAGGAAATTAAAAAGATAAGGCGAGGTAAACTCGCAGCGGGTGTGTTGCTTCTTCATGACAACGCTCCTGTTCACACGGCGCGAGTTTCCAAGGCTGCTGCTCGAGATTGTGGGTTCGAAGAAATCCAACAGCCACCATATAGTCCAGACCCTGCCCCTAGTGATTAATTCCTACTTCCGGATTTGAAAAACATGTCTTCGTGGAAAAAGATTTTCGGATCATGAAGAACTCAAGTCGGCAATAAATGGGTATTTTGCATATCTATTTTGTTTAGAGTTCAAAACAGCTTATCTCAATGTGTAACAAATGCATTGATGTAAGGGGAGATTATGAAAACTGAAAACAATTTTATTAGAATTCGCATTTTCCTTCATATCGATACGGAGAATATATTGAACTCCCTTCGTAAGACAAACGACTAATTTTCATGTATTTATAAGAAGAAGCACAGTACACCTATTCCCCGATTTACACGGTATTTGTTTTAAACTATTTACACGATTTTTCAAATAAGTTATTTTTTGTTTTTATCGCACTCTACTAAATGCTCGCAGAATTAATGGCTGATAAAGAACTAAGTGAGGATGATTTAATTAACTTAGTTTGCGATAGTCGCCGTGGCCGAGTGGGTAGAGTGCGACGCTCACACGCTGAAGGGTCTAGGTTCGACTCCCAGCTCAACACCAGTTTTTCGGCACCACCTCTTTCGAGCTTCTGACAACACCCAAAGAGTAATAACTGTCTAAGAAAGCTTCTCAAATCTCGCCGTTCGGAGTCGGCAAAGAGAGAGAACAGTAGCGCGCACAACACGAGTAGTTGATGAGCAAGCTAGGCCCTGGTCCCCTTTGGACTGTAGCGCCAACAATTATTCTTATTATTATTAGTTTGAGATAGTGTGTCTGACAAATCTGATATAGAGGAACTAGTACCAGTAACATTCACTGCTAAAGTCATCCGCGAAGGACTCGCATTTCGAAGAAAGCTGGGTAATCATTTTATACAAAATGACACAAACGTTGAAAGGGCTTTACGATTCCAACGTGACATAAATTGTTGCTTGGCTCAATATGAAGAAGTTTATAAAGATCTTACAAAAAATTCGAAGGAATTGTTAATAATCGATTTTATTACCATCTCTCAGAATGAAAATATTTCTGCTTTAAACATCGAATCGGCACAAATAACTTCGAGTGATGAAAGTGAATTCGAACCTTCGATTCCGAAAAAAAGAATGAGAGTAATTTCTGATAGTGATGAAGGATAATAAAACACTTTTGGTTTTATTTTTTGTTCTTCTGTATGTATTCTAATCAAATAAAAAAAACCATGTGTTTCCGTAATATATTACATATTTTAACCTGTCAATACATTTTATTTTTATTTCGGTGTACACCTAAAAATATTAAAAAAAAACTGTTAAATAGCAAAATTATGCATTTTCTGCAAGCTTTTCGATTTACACGGTTTTGACTTGAAAATTTTTAATTTTCGATTTACCCGTTTTTCTCAGGAACGTATCTACCTTGTAAATCGGGGATAGGTGTATTTTCTATTTAATGGCAATTTTACAAATGTGAAGACTATAGAGGTGTTCCAATTGATTTGTGTACAGAAATTTGTAGTTGAGTAGTGTGAGTAAAAATCTCTCTTGCAGAGAGTAACCCTACCGAAAATTGTAAAACGACTTTTCGTAGAAATTCGTAAACAGCTATCAGACAAACGAAATGTCAGAGGTTTTTTTATTTTCGTTTCGGCAGCCATCTGCTGCCGTGCTGCTGCCCACAGTAGAGAGGGGAAATATTTTGCTCCCTCGTGAGCTCTCTCTCCTACGAAAATATCAGCTAATGGAACGCTTTTTCGTAGTTTTTTGGGCTTTTTCGTAGTTTTTGGGGCAAAATCGTAGACATTCGTAGAAATTCATAGCAATTGGATCGGACCTTATATTTCGATTTGAGTATTGAAAACAGAAATGGAAATACAAAAGAAAATCAAAGATTTGCTTTTAATATGTGCCTGTGTTCACCTCATTTCTGCTTTGTAACTTCTTCTTTCACCATAAACTCATTTCCTTATATTGCGAAGTCACCACTTCATTCGACACTAACTTAATAAGTTACGAAATGGTTTTATCTTCTTATTATAAATTTTGTTATTAAATATATTGCAAATTAGACCAAAGATAGTGAATCAATAAATATATACATATATACAATATATGAGCATACGCATTTTTTTTTAAACAGAAATATTATATAATATAATAATTGTTGGTCCGACAGTACACAGGGGACCAGGGCCTAGCTTGTTCACTAATTACTCGTTTTGTGTGTGCCACTGTTCTCCCACGAGTAGAAGGGACCTACAGATTTTTGCCGACTCCGAACGTCTTGTGAGCTGTCAGCAGCTGAAAAGAGGTGGTGCCGTGAAAGATTTGAGGTGTTCAGCCGGGAATCAAAGCTAGACCCTACGGTGTGTGAGCGTCGCACTCTACCCACTACTCCACGACAGCCACGACGGCCACGACGGCCATGACGGCCACGACGGCCATGATGGCCATGACGGCCATGACGGCCACGACGGCCATAACGGCCACGACGGCCATGATGGCCATGACGGCCATGACGGCCACGACGACCATGACGGCCATGACGGCCACGACGGCCATGACGGCCACGACGGCCATGATGGCCATGACGGCCATGACGGCCATGACGGCCACGACGGCCATGATGGCCATGACGGCCATGATGGCCATGACGGCCATGACGGCCACGACGGCCATGACGGCCACGATGGCCATGACGGCCACGATGGCCATGACGGCCATGACGGCCATGACGGCCACGACGGCCATGACGGCCATGACGGCCACGACGGCCACGACGGCCACGACGGCCATGACGGCCATGACGACCACGATGGCTACGACGGCTACTACGGCCACTACTGCAACGACGGCTTCATATCGATGCCGAGAATATATTGAACGCCCCTCGTAAATGGAAGAAAATGCTTATTAACGATTATGGTGAATCTGTCCTGATCGATAAATCATTCAGAGACTGGTTGCGTCGCTTCAAAAGTATTGATTTTAGTATCGTCTTGGCCAGACCATGTAGTTTGATAGTTTGAAGATGGGAAATTGCAGGCTGTACTGAGTCAAGATCCATTCCAAACGCAAAGCGAGCTCGCAAAAACGTTGGGAGTGACTAAGATAGCAATCGTTGGGTTAAAGAAATTTTAATTCATTTAAAAACAAGGAAATTGGATGCCGAACAAGTTGTGACCAAGAGATGTCGGAAGGCGATTTCTCACCTTGGACTTGATTTTGAGAATACTCGTATCAAGAGATGTTATTTTCGTATCGATTTGTGAGTGGAGATGAAAAGTGTGAAGTACATAACGCCAAGAAAAAAAAAACTGTAATTTAAAGCCCTATTGAAACCGTTCCATCATCGCCTACATCGATACTAAAGAAAAACATTCACTGTGGGACCAGACGTACGTGGTGTAGTATGAGCTGTTAAAACAAAGCAAAAACATCGCTCACAAATGTTATCGAGTACAATATATGCGTCCGAGTTATGTATTGCGTGAAAAGCGGTCATGACAAGGTGATTTTACAACATGACAACGCCTCGCCTTAAGTGGTCAAAAACTGCTTGAAAATGAAATGAGAGATTTTTCCCCACTCGCCGTATTATCCAGACCTTGCTGCTTTGATTACAAGTGCTTCGACGAATGCAAAATGGTTTGAGGGTGGGTTCTCTTGAAGAAATCGATGACAGAGATAACTAATTTTTTAGAGTTGGTATTCGAAAATTACAAGAGAAAATGAACGATTCATTTGTTCTCCCCACAGAATAGCTTATATTCGATTTTTTTTTACATTTTAACTGTTTCTGTGAGACGAGCAAAACGATTTGACCGTGACCACAGAGACGCAAAAGTGACGACCAAACAAAACAACTGTCACCAAACGAAACGGAATGTTCTACAACTACGCCACTTAATCTTTAGCTTGAAAGTTTTCGTTGTATACTTCATAACATCAATCCATCGCGAAGACAGCTGGATTTCCTCTAAGTATCCTTGTACTTTAACTTATCTATATTAAGAAGTTCTTAAAGCTTTTCTTTTGAGCAATGGGAAACTGTGTTTTCTGTCATAACCTTAAAAACATCTCACTTGCCTTCAATGAATGGTAAATAAACAGGTTCTTGAACAGGCTGTCATTATAAGGAGATAAAACGGATGGCTTCTAGAAGATGTTGATATCATAAGCAGGCATAATAAGACCAAGTCATAGGTGACGAGTGCTATTCTCTAAGTTGACAACAAGATTTAAAAAAGCGGCAATTTCGTCAAGTCTCAAAAAGTTTTGTTTTTGATAGACAGACTGAACCACGCTTTGATATCGGTAAATTTGTTTTCAAAATCATGATTCTGTCCGACGTCCCTATCGCGCCCTATGTCCATATTATTGTCACTCACTTTAACACATTAAGGACGGCGTGTACCGCCAATGAAACTTTCATATGTAAACGTTTCTTTGGGCGGCGTGTGTGAAGAAATAACGGTACAACAGAAGCAGGACGATATGTGGATTTTGGATGTGTGGATTTTTCACAAAATTTGTTGTTTTCCTAAACAATTGAAAAAAACTGTTGTGCAATTAGCTGTCAGATAAAGCAACGTTTGATTTTTGCAGCCGCCAGGTGATAATAATAACAATTGTTGGCGCTACAGTCCACACGGGGACCAGGGCCTAGTTTCCTCATCAACTACTCGTGTTGTGCGCGCTACTGTTCTCTCACCAGTAAAGGGACATACAGAGCTACAGAGCTACTCCGAACGGCGAAGTTTGAGAAGCTTTCTTAGACAGTTTCTCTTTGAGTGTTGTCAGCAGCTCGAAAGAGGTGGTGCCGTAAAAAAATTTGAAGTGCTCAGCTGGGAATCGAACCTAGAGCCTTCGGCGTGTGAGCGTCGCGTGGTGATACAAAATACAATTTTTTTTTGTACCGTGCTCAACGTGTTAAAGTGAATTGCAGCTTAGTTTCAGTTACATGTCATAACAATGCACATTTCAATGTTCGGTGAAATTCGCCTTTAGCTGATTTTAAGAAAGCGTGCAAATCGACCAGCTTTCTGTAAGTAGTGCATTCAAAATCAAGTTCACTTCGTTGTGCATTCAGAAAAGTCTTTCATTGTCCCAGGGACCGGAAAGCATTTTATTGTAGGCGTTAAAGTCAACTACCGAGGGATTAGTCTCATCAACATCGCATACAGGATCCTCTCTGCCGTATTGTGTGAGCGTCTGAAACCGTTTGTCCATGATCTGATAGGTCCCTATTAGTGTGGTTTCAGACCACGGAAGTCAACAATAGACCAGATCTTCACTTTACGGCAGATCCTGGAAAAGACCCAAGAACTGCAAATCGACACCCACCACCTATTCGTCGATTTTAAGGCCGCATATGTCATGTCTAGTTTTGGCATTCCTACCAAACTCGTCAGATTGTGTAGGATGACGATGGAAAACTCTCGCTGCTCCGTCAAGGTCGGTAACGAACTCACCGAGACCTTCAATGGTAAAAAAGGTTTCAGACAAGGCGACGCACTGTCATGTGACTTCTTTAACATCATCCTCGAGAAGATCGTGCGTAACTCACAAGTCAACACCAGAGGTACGATCTCCCAGAAGTCAGTTCAATTGCTAGCTTACGCTGATGACATTGACGTGATTGGACGAACAAAGCCAGCGGTCAATGAGGCGTTTGCTGGCATTGAAGGGGAAGCGGCTAAAATGGGTCTGGTTGTTAATGAGGGCAAAACTGAGTTTATGCTGTCATCAAGGAGGGACACACAACATCGACGTCTCGAACAGAGCGTCACACTAAGCAGCAGGAACTTCCAAATAGTCAAGGACTTCGTCTATCTCTGCTCCGCAGTAAATAGGGGCAACAACATCAGTACAGAAATCAAACTTAGAAACACTCTTGCCAATCGCTGTTTCTTTGGGCTCAAGAGGCAATTGAGGAACAAAGCCCTCTCTCGAAGGACTAAGTTCGCTTTATATAATAGCTTGATCATCCCAGTCCTATTCTTTGGCGCGGAAGCCTGGACATTACCAAAGGCGGATGAAGAAGCCCTTAGTCTTTTCGAGAGAAAAGTTTTGCGTCTGAGTTTTGGTCCTGTTTGCGTTGATGGCATCTGGAGGAGAAGATTTAACGACGAACTCTATGGGCTGTACAGCGATATGCGCCTAGTCAAGCGTCTGCGGATAGAACGCTTAAGATGGCTAGGCCATGTATAGCGTATGGACACCACTACTCCGGTCCGAAAAGTCTTTGAATCCGAGCCATTGGGACAACGCAACAGAGGACGACCTAGACTAAGGTTTCGCACACAAGTGGAGAAGGACCTCAACCAGCTTAGAGTGCACAACTGGAGACAGCTGGCGAAAGATCGTGCTGGTTGCAGAAACATGTTGGTTGAGGCCTGGTGTGTAGCGCCACAAGAAGAAGAAGAAGTTAAAGTCAGATCCTTTATGCAACTATTTTTACCTTTTTTCTTACTACAAGCTTACACTTCCTCTAACCATAAGTTACTGTTGATATCTAAAGTCTTGAAAAGAGGCTTGTTACGCCGTTTATTAATTTTTTTTTACTCCCCCGTACCCCGTACCCTGGATCGAAGTGATATCTGACCACCTGTGGGAAAGCTCGGGGTCTTTGTTTTTTTGTTTTTTTTGCTCTATTTAGACGCGACTCGATTAATCTCCACCACCACTGACATTGTTTTGAATTGTGACACAGGACGGCTGTTCGCTTAAATACTATGTATACAGTCTTTGAAACAGCAAAAGAAAAAACCAGCACTTGACCACTTGCAAAAAAAAGAAAAAAGACCAAGTGCAGACTTCTCGGTAACCACAAATGCGGTCAGTACAAAAAAAAATATTGCCAGGCTATGATACATTGCATGGTGTGCATTTTGGAGAATTGCCTTCCTCCACAACAGCACGCCATCCCAAACGCCGATGGTTTCCAATACCAGTCCAATCCAAGATCATGCTGCTGGATGTCGAGGGGTTCATGAAAAAATATAAAAAGCGCTGGATGTCGAGTGCTTCGTGAAAAAATATAAAAAGCGCCGGTTCGATATTGGAAAGCTACACCCGTAGATCCGAGCAATCACTTAACTTTTCTAATAGGCTGATTCTCAATCGAAAACTGTTCCATCACGTGTGTCCTCACATGGATCGGAGATGAACAATTGCTTACATTTCAGTCAATAATAATGGGATGGCGCGACAGTGAAAGCAGTGATATGCTTTCTCATGAACTACTAGTGCTGTGCTACAGTTCTCTCACGAGTAGGAGGGACCTACAGTTTTTTGCCAACTCCGAACGGCGGAGTTTGAGAAGCTTTCTTAGACAGTTATTACTCTTCGAGTGTTGTCAGCAGCTCGAAAGAGGTGGTGCAGCGAAAAAATTCAAAGTGTTCAGCCGGGAATCGAACCTAGACCCTACGGCGTGTGAGTGCTGCACTTTACGTACTACGCCACGGTGGCCGCCTGGTGATACGAAATACAGTTTTTTTTGTACCGTGCTCAACGTGTTAAAGTGAATTGCAGCTTAGTTTCAGTTGGATGTCATAACAATGCATAATTCAATGTTTGGTGACATTCGCTTTTAGCTGATTTTTAGAAAGCGTGCAAATCGACCAGCTTTCTGCAAGTAGTTCATTAAAACACAAGTTCACTTCGTTGCGCTTTCAGAACACACATTTTCTTGCGATAAAGTCCGCACCAACCTTTGTCCCTTAACTTTTCAAAAGTTTCACAGGTTAAAGCAGTTCTTCATTGTGTGGGCGAATTTCTAACTCCATTTCAGTTCATTCCATAAGCTCCACTCCTATTTAACTCCTTTGCACGTGTGCAGTGCTTCAAATCTTGAATGGGCTGAAGGTACACATCGTCAAGACTGCACATGAACCCCTCAGAAGCGCTCCGGCATTCAAATAAAGCCTTGGGTGTAATGCTCACTTTATTTAACTTTACCACTAACATTAGGCTTTTTGGCCACCGCCTATTCCGCTTCAGTAACGCGGAGGTACAATTTCTTCTACCCCCTACACCTACCCATTTCATTGCGGAAGGATCTGAGCAGATGGGTCAGCAGCTTAAGGTTACAAGTTCCTGATGACAAGAGTCACAGATTAACCTCTGGGGCAATTTAAATAACATATCTAGACCATAATCACCGAGCTCCAAGTGCAATACGGTTTCAGTCCTCCCTCTCCCCCACTCAGCACCTTCCATAACATGAACAGCGTTTTGCAAATAAATTCGTTTCAACTTTTTTTTAATTAAGTTTCCCTCGCATTCGGCTGGGGGTGCTTGCGGCAGTTTGAGCCCATTAAGGCAGTCCATACCTTTCGCTCTCGGAATGCCAATTCAAAGCCCTTAAGATATTTAATTACAGAAATTCTATGGCATTACAAACAAGCTCCTGCACATGCAGGCGGGCGTGTGTGTGCCGCTGTAACGACCCCATAAATGAGTGAAGTACCGAGAAGAAGGGGGCGCACCTCCACTCAGATCGTGGTTGCAAATTTTCTGTGAATCTCGCACCCGTTGCTCGTGCTGAACTCTGAAGTGAGCCCGCACTTGACATTCAGCCCCGCTGCTTGCCGTCGGAAGATGCTCCTTCGTCGGGATACCCGGCAAACGATGATAATTGTGTCGTCCCCCAAGCCCTTGGCTTCAATGTGAAAAGAAACTTCACCACAATACGCCATCGCATGGGCGGTGTGGGTGGTGGGAGATGGGAGTCAGGAGCAGGAATTGTAACGAAGCTGCAGGTTGTGCGATTCTCAGGGAGTTCTGCTTCTGGATAAACAATTATCCTGGATACAGACGAAATTCGTTAGAGTCGGAGATTTTGTTTTTCTCCCCTCTTTCGTGGCACTCGCCCCACCGGTCCACAGCCTGGGGGTGACTTTTACCTTTTGTTGCGGAAGGTTCGTCTGGAATAAGGGATTGGTGGGAGTGCGATGGCATGCTGTGCGTAAAGACTGTTGCTTGCCGCGCCAGGCCTGCTTCGGGTGAGTTACGCTGTGTGAAATCTGACGTTACTAATGATTACACGTAAGTTAGTCGTGAAACCGTCGTCGTCGTTAAATTTTACGGTTGCGTGACGTCCCGTTAGCTGTTTAGGTCGAAGGCAAAGTCTTATGAACTATGCATCGCACGGCTGCGAGATACCGAAATAATTGCTTTAAAATTCATGTTCCAGCTGTTCAGGGGGACGTTGTGGAACGAGATTTCAGCGGCTCGGAGTGACGAATGTTGCTGGGGTTTGAAGCTCGATAGCTATCAGGCGATGGGGGACATTGTTACGATGTTCAGGGTTAGCCTGGCAAGTGGATGGGTTCGAAGAGATTTGTTCTTGTATGTTGAAGGTAAAATATAAAGTTTGCTGCATAACGGGAAAATTACGTATGTATAGAAAGGATACATATGATGTATATGGTGTGGTGCAGGACACTCAACCTGATGCGCTTGCTTGGCTTGAGCATGAACATTCAATTAAACTTGAGGGAATGGGCTCGGTTTTGAATTGATTTTAATTTGTTGGGGGTGTTTTTGTAGGATTCACTCCTCAGAAGGTTTTCAACTTTAAGGCCTATAGAGCCTGATAGACGTTTCTGGGAGAATTGAATTCAAATTTTTGAACTCTTTAGTTAACTTTGATTGTGCTGGTGTCACTGAAACGATAAAAGCTACCCCACTTTGGATTTTTGCACGCCGAAAGTTTGTATTTTTGAATTTCCCGACGAGAGATGTATTACCGCTCGTCCAGGAACATGAAGTTGAACTTGGCTGTATTCTGTTATCTGACTGTGAACTGAAGGCGTTTCGTTCGTTTGGCCCAGGGTCAAAGGAAACGAAAGTAGGACATACAGTCGTGTGCAAATTAATTGGGACAAGTGAAATTTTCAATATATTTTACTTTATTTTCAATTAAAATTAGAAAAAAATAACATCAATTTTTCGGAATCCGTTAGATCATTGGGGCTAAAGTGCCATAATAAGCTTTTATTTTTATTCTAGATCATAAATTAAGTGTAGTTATAAAAATGCGAATTATTCTGTTATAAACAGTTACTTAAAAAGACTAGACTGGAGAGATATACTTAAATCTCGCGTCTTAGTAGGGAATTACAGATCTCCTTGTAATGCACTCAATTTCTTAATAGAGGGATATATTTCCAAGAAATTTATTTTTAAAAATTCGAATTGGTTTTGGCTTAAACGAAAGCGACTCAAAATCAATAAGAACAAAGCTTTTAGAAGATCTAAAAGTAACCCTAATGATCCAGACCTTCGAGTTCCATACATGAGACTTCAGACAGATTTCGACTATCTCTTTCCATTTCTGTACCGCTCATGTCTTCTTACTATAATAATAATAATAATAATAATAATATAATTGTTGGTGCGAAAGTCCACAGAGGCACCAGGGCCTAGATTGCTCATCAATTACTCGTGTTGTGCTGCTGTTCTCGGACCTACAGTTTTTTGCCGACTCCGGAAGGCGAAGTTTGAGAAGCTTTCTTAGATAAGTATTATCTTTGAGTATTGTCAGCAGCTCGAAAGAGGTGGTGCCGTGAAATATTCGAGGTGTGCAGCCGGGAATCGAACCTAGAGTCTTCTACGTGTGAGCGTCGCACTCTACCCAGTACGCCATGGCGGCAACAAATTTTTCTTACTACCGAATCAAATATACGACGCAATAGTAAACAATTTTGGAGTTACATTAACTCCAGGCGCAGATCAAACGGAATTCCTAGTTCTATGAAATATTTAGGCAGAACGTCTAATTATATATCAATGACCTGTAAAATGTTTGCTAAGAATTTTAAGTCCGTATATTCTAAAGACGTGGTCGCCGTGGCGTAGTGGGTAGAGTGCGACGCTCACACGCCGAAGGGTTAAGGTTCGACTCCCAGCTCAACACCAATTTTTCGAATTTTTCACGGCAGCACCTCTTTCGAGCTGCTGACAACACTCAAAGAGTAATGACTGTCTAAGAAAGCTTCTCAAATCTCGCCGTTCGGAGTCGGCAATAAACTGTAGGTCCCTTCTATTCGTGAGAGAACAATAGCACGCACAACACGAGTAGTTGATGAGCCAGCTAGGCCCTGGTCCCCCTGTGGCGCCAACAATTATTATTATTATTATATTCTAAAGACTCTCCATTCAATTGATCCAGTGACCATCCAGTTGAGCAATAATCATTAAAACTCCAACGTCAGCTGAAATATCTCGGATGGTTTGGCAATGACTCGTGCTCTCTTTTCTTTTGGAATATCCATGATGATGAAGTCTTAACAAATAATGTTTGAAATTGTATGATTTAATTTTTTGTCCTGAAAGAACATTACTTTCCTCTCAGAAAAGCCAAATTAATGTAAATCACTTAAAAAAATATTCAAAATGGAGCATATAATGCATAGCCTACTTATACTTTCAAAAGTATCTGAAAAAAGACGTACACACCAAAGCCTACTATCAAAAAATTCAAAACACATAGCTTGTGCCAATTAATGTGCACACGACTGCAATGTGCTATCAAAGAAATTGTGTCTCATTCCTTGGTAGTAAGTGATGCTTTATAGGACCACAACTATGTATTCCGGTTTCAGCACCCAGTTGTAACACAAATTGTACTCATTCAGATTTCTCGTAACTTTCGACAGTATGTTAAGTTAAAGGTGTTGTTGTTTTAACCGCGCCACACGAATATCAAATCATTTATTTAAAACCACCGGTATCTCTTCTCCGTTTCTTCTTCTTCACTTTCGGCCCGTGTTATGATTTAATCCCAGCCACTAAACAGTACACTTTAACGTGCGTCAAGCATAAATCCATCATGTTGACTCACATACCACTCATTATTCACCGGCATTTTACTCGCAGGCTTAAGGGTGAACGTGTGGGCATTCCTATCGAGGCGAGTATTGAATTCTTGAAGAGAAGGAACACAGCTGGATAATTTCATCTGAAACTTAATGTTGGTTAAGTCCTCATTCGGATCTTAGTGCTTCCTGTAGAACATAAACAAAACGAGATCTTTAAGGTCTCCGATCAACCTTATGCTTGCTTTGAAGGCATATTACTTTTTTTACTTTTCAGTTTCCGCTTGGATCGCATTCGATGTTTATTTTACGGTCATGGACATTGGATGTGAATTCGACGGTGTGCACGGACTTTGTCGGTTGCACGTATTTAAATCTTAGAACGAGAAGGACTGCAAGTAAGCCTCAAATTCCTTCAAAAATGCAGTTGTGTATCCCTTAATATTTTTCAATTCAGGATAGCAACAAAATCGAATATATACTTTAACTGCAAGTCAACTAACTTACCTCACACATCTCCCACATAAGAGAAACCTTTAGATGTCCTTTATGACAGTTTTTCTTCCAAGTGAGATTTGTAGAAAACAAATCTCACCCTAAAACAAGTCCCACGAATTTTCAGATGCACCGAATTCCTGTGTCTTAATTTTCTGCTCCCAATAACCATTCATTTAAATTCACTTTCAACCATTCCACGGGCCTTCCGTTTCACTTTTAGTGATGTGCACTGACCCTTGGGCGCACATAATAACCGACCGCAAACTGAAAACTTCTCAGTCGCTCTTTGTAGAGCCCAAGGTTAACGAGTGAAGCATTCACTGACGCACACTAGGCTCTATCGTCAGTCTCTACACCCTACTCTGCACACCATCCCAAGGTAACATTCCCACATTAATCTTTATTTAAATTTACCCATCCAAACCTGGCAGCCAAAGTTTTATCCGTCCCACTGAGTGCTATTTCAACCCTGAATCGGGCACAGGAACAAACACAACAAAACAATGCAGAATACGGAAAAAAACATGCTGGCAGCAGTCAGCGGATCCGAGGTGGGGTGGCGTTCCTTCGGGGAATCCACGTCGGATTAAGGGAGACTCGGTAATGAGTGGTTGAAAGTTTTTCATTTTTACTTAACTGAACTTAACCCTCAGTTCAAGGGGGAGAACACCCCGGCCGGGCCCAACTGACAAAACGTCGATGTGGGTTGGTGACCCTGAACGGAAGGGGACCTCCGAGTACAGAGTTACTTAACCCACTACCCAGAAAACCCCACAGTTGAGAACCTGCTTAAAGTTTTTGCAAAAAAAAACAAACTCACCGGAGTCCTTCTCCAGCGGGAGCAGTTTATTCTGACTTCCGCAGACTGGATGTCTGTTCAGGGACCCGCGTGGGGTATCAGTGTATCCCTTTCGCCGAGAAAACATGAACATTTTTCGCTTGTGGACGCAGGTACCCGTGAGGGTGAACATCTTTCTGCATCAGCTGGGCCAATGGGCGGGGGAAGTCTGTCCTCCTTTCAGACTCAATTCACTAAACGAATCTCCCAAGCGGAGCTGCCAACAGATAGAAGCACATCCATCCATCCATCTACCCGTTCATCCGCTAAACCAACGATCCGCAACACTGCTAACAACACTGACGATGTGAGAGCGAACAACCGCCAGACCACAACTCCGCTGTGTCCGGTCATCTATTTAACTGCGAGCTGCTTGGGTTCCCGCCGGTCGGTCTGCTCTGGATTGTGGTTCAATCATTTGTTTGGTTGTTGGGGGCCTGCATTGACTGTTTACTGTGCACACGTTCTGCGTTGGATGTGTTGTGTGCGCGCGGAACTTGGACGAATGGGGGCGGCGGCGACTGCAACAAAAGCAGCAGAGAGCTGATGAAGAATGAGAAACGAGTCCGAACTCTAGCAGCGATTACTCCTCTCTTGTGCTATTGAAGCGGATCATTAGACGAGAAGCATGTACAGTGTGTTTGTTGCGAATGGGAACGCAGAGAGACACCCATTCGAGGCGCTGGTTAAAGTTGTTCACAGGAGAAACAGTGGTGAGTTGGAAACGAAAGGGTTTCAGATTTGAAGAAAACAACAGCAACGTAAATCAAACTCTCGGAAAGGTAGGACTAAAAGGATGTCACAAGTAATTTGATCGCCGTGAGACAGATTAGTTCTTTCTGCGAAATTTGGTCCTGTTTGTGTAGATGACATTTGGAATGGACGAAGGATGAAACAGAGTTCATGCACGGTGATATGCGTCTAACCAAGCATATTTTTCGATTGGAAACTATAGCTCCTGCCCGAATCCGATGCATTGGGACAACGAAATGCCCCCTGCCGTAAAATTTCGAATCCGGAGCATTGGGACAACACAACAATGGATGAAAATGTCTAGGAAAGCGTACACAAGTTGAAAAGGACCTTGATCAACTAGGGTTGCGAAACTGAAGCGGGGTGCAACTGGTGAGATAAAATTGGATGGAGCGGGCTGTTGTTAGAGACACAAAGTTGCTCGAGCCTTTAGTGTTTGAAAACAGATTTTGAGGTTATGTATTGATCCTGTACAAAGTCATGTTTTTGATGACAAGTCTACAACTGGCGAAACATTCGATGCATGGAGCATGCTAATTCTAAAGCAAGCGGCTGCCAATTCCAAAAGCTTTCAACAGAAAATGCTCTAACGAATTACCGGCTGCATTTATCCCCTTCAAGAATTCACCCGCAATACCCGCCTCGCTAGGAATGCTCACCCGTTCACACTAGAGCCCACCTTCGGACGTACAGCTCAGTTTAGAGACTTGTTCTTCAGCCGCACCACACGAATATGGAATGCTCTTCCCAGCCCAACTTCCCAAAAATTGTATAGGGTCCAAAAGCTCAACGTGTCACGTTGGAAAACTCATTTATCCTACACCTAAACTTGTTCAAGAAACCAAAGCAGCCACTAGAACAGCCGTTGTTGCCGTCCTTAAGCATTATGAAATATACCATCGAATATGGTCAAGCGACCTTCTGTGAGATTGGGGGTAAGGCAAATATTGGTTTTCTAGAAATACATCTCGCCCAGGGACACACTTTCTGGGTTCTAAGTAATCTAAATGACACCAGTGTTATCAGCAACAGTCAGCTGGCTTTTAACTGGCGATAAGTTTTTCTATGTGTTTATGTTCGAAGAGGACTTACGATTTCTTTAGCCTCACTTAGACCTAAGTCCGGTTCACATTTATCAACTTGCTACTTCTACCTTCTTCTTCTTCTTCTTCTGCTTCTCCTTCTTCTTCTGCTTCTTCTTCTTCTTCTTCTGCTTCTCCTTCTTCTTCTTCTTCTTCTTCTTCTTCTTCTTCTTCTTCTTCTTTTTCTTCTCTTCTTCTTTTTCTTCTTCTTCTTTCTCTTGTGGCGCTAGAGTCCGGGGTGCACCTGGGCCTCAACCAACATGCCTCTCCAGCCACCACGATCTTTCGCCAGCTGTCTCCAGTTGCGCACTCCAAGTTGGTTGAGGTCCTTCTCCACTTGTGTGCGCCACCATAGCCTAGGCCCTCCTCTGTTGCGTTGTGCCAATGGCACGCATTCAAAGACTTTTCGGGCCGGAGCAGTGGTGTCCATACTCTCTACATGGCCTAGCCATCTTAAGCGCTGTATCCGTAGACTCTTGACCAGGCGCATGTCGCTGTACAGCCCATAGAGTTCGTCATTAAATCTTCTCCTCCAGATGCCATTAACGCAAACAGGACCAAAAATCGCACGAAACCGTTAATACTGATCGCTACCGACAACAAATGATCAATTTGAACCATGCATTGATCGAGAAACGACCAGATTGGGCCAGAAGACATGGCAAGGTAATTTTGCTCCATGACAATGCACCTGCACACAAAGCAAAACCGGTTCAGGATACAATCAAAACACTTGGCTGGGAGCAGCTACCCCACCCGCCATATTCACCAGACTTGGCTCCTTCCGACTACCATTTGTTTTCATCGATGGGACACGCATTGGCTGAGCAGCACTTTGATTCCTACAAGAAGGTCGAAAATTGGGTGTCTGATTGGTTTGCTTTAAAAGACGAACAATTTTATTGGCGTGGTATTCACAAATTGCCAGAAAGGTGGTCAAAATGTGTAGAAAAAAATGGTCAATTCTTTGAATAAAATGTTTATACTTCCCCATTAATAATGAGTGTTTTGTTTTCATTTCATACCTGTATACCTGGTATATTACAGTTGTTACAAAAAGATGCGGATTCGTGGTGGGAAAACGGCAAAGGTCCGTTCCTCTTCCGCCGTTGCTAACGTCCAAGATTCCGCGCCATAGAGTAGGACGGGGATGATCAAGCTGTTATATAAAGCGAGCTTAGTCCTTCGAGAGAAGACTCAATCAATTACTCAATTGCCTCTTGAGCCCAAAGAAACAGCGTTTGGCAAGAGTGATTCTGCGTTTGATTTCGGTAATGATGTTGTTGTCCTTGTTTACCGCGGAGCTGAGGTAGACGAATTCCTTGACTACCTCAAAGTTTCTGCTGCCTAGTGTAACGCTCCGTCCGAGACGTCGATGTTGTGTGTCGCTCCTTGATGACAGCATGTACTTAGTTTTGCCCTCATTTATAGCCAGACCTATTTTAGCCGCTTCCCCTTCAATACCAGCAAACGCCTCATTGACGGCTCGCTGTGTTCGTCCAATCAAGTCAATATCATCAGCGTAAGCTAGCAATTGAACTGACTTCTGGAAGATCGTGCCTCTGGTGTTGACTTGTGAGTTACGCACGATCTTCTCTCGCGCACATGACAGTGCGTCAGCTTGTCTAAAACCTTTTTTGACATTGAAGGTACTTCTACCTACTAACATATTTTATTTTCGTTTGTGTGCTACACTCTGGGGCGACCTGAGCCTTAACCATTATACTTCTCCCGGCTGCAATATCTGTTACCAGCTGTCTTCAATTACAAACTCCAAGTGAATTGGGGTCCTTCTATATTTATGAGCGCCAACTCAGCCTAGGTCATCCTTTTGCGTTGTGTTCCAATGGTTCGTATTTGAAGACTTTTCGGGCAAGCAGTCTGTTTTATAAATCACTCAATAAGTCCCGGGCTATATAGGAGCCCCACTAACACAGTCTATTAATTTAATATTATTTTTTTTATTAGTGGCGCCCCCTACATGTCCCGGGGCTTATAGAACTCGTTGCCATCTTAAAGGGTGTATTCAAAGACGTTCCACCAAGCGAATTCCACCAAACATCCCATGAAGTTCATCGGTATGTCTTGTCCTCCAAAGGTCATCAACACACACAGGACCAAAAATAGGACGCAGAACTTTTCTGTGGTCGCCGTGGGGTAGTGGGTAGAGTGCGACGCTCACACGCCGAAGAGTTTAGGTTCAACTCCCAGCTTAACACCAATTTTTCGAATTCTTTACGCCACCACCTCTTTCGCGCTGCTGACAACACTCAAAGAGTAATAACTGTCTAAGAAAGCTTTTCAAATTTCGCCGTTCGGAGTCGGCAAAAAACTGTAGGTCCCTTCTACTCGCGAGAGAACAGTAGCGCGCACAACGCGAGTAGTTGATGAGCAAGCTAGGCCCTGGTCCCCCTTTGGACTGTAGCGCCAACAATTATTATTATAGAACTTTTCTCTGGAGAAGACTACAAGCTTTCTTCCAACACATATGCATGGACTTTGACACATTAAATCTTAGAGGAGTCTTTTGTGTTAACCTTCACGACGTAAATTAAGACCGAGCCCAGCTTTTCCAGCAAATACTTTTTTTGTGCGTGCTCACGTACACAAGCAACACACAATTCCTTGGCGACGCCAAGGGCGAAATTTGAGACCCTTTCTTAGACAATTATTACTCTTTGCGTCTTGACAGCTGGGCCGTGGGGGTGGCGCTGTGCAAAAATGCGAAGGGTTCAGCATATGAATCGAACCTGGGACGTTCGTAGTATGAGTGTCCCAGTTATCCCACTTTAAGACGGAAAACACATTTAAGAGCAATGTACAACAGGTTAAAAAATGTCTCTACACAGTTCAATGGAGATGGCGTGGGAAATCGAATTTGGATTTCACTCAAAAGCTCCCGCGTGGAAAACAACATTAAAGATTGTACTCTTATTAGACGAGTTTCCGAAAATTCTTTAAATTATTTCATAACACGAAACAAAATCCCCGAAACTTCCCGTAACAGGGGACTGTTAAAGACGAAGATAGCCACACGACAAAACTTCACAACAGATTGCTCCTACTCACTGTACCGCGACTCACCTACAACGCGGACGCGCGAGACTACATCTTCTGTCAATGGGTGTTATGTGCACCCCAGCCACTAAAAGAATCCTTCATCGAACGGAGTGTATCTTTTGTGGAACGTAAACAAATCCGAAACGAGAGCGGCGTGAGTTTCCCGCTCCAACACTGCGCATCATGTAACCATGAATGAAAGTGCGTCCCACAGCCACACCGCCCCATTGCTCGGTGTCTCCATCAGACCAACATGTATGAGGCGGTATGATGCAGCAGGTTGCCAGCCAACAGTATCCAGCCGGTCGAAGGTTTTCGCGAAGCTCCAGCCTCGTTGGGGGATGTGCAGAATATTCAGTCTCATCGTGTATCCGAACGCGGGTGGTTAGAATCTCTGCGTGTGCACATTGCATGGATATTTTATGCCAGTTGCGGTTGCAGATTTCGTCCATTATCTCGAGTGATAACACAAGTGAGTGAGGTGAATTCGGAAGGAGGCAATATAAAATATTCCGGTGAAGTGTGGATTGAAGTGAAGTGGAAGGGCATTCGAAATACGGAATTACAAATACAACGAGGCGGTCCTTGTGAAACTGATCCGAGTGGAGTACTGGGTGAGGATCCTGTGAACGTGTGTCCTAAGGTTGGTGGCATAATTTGTCTGCACAGTCGCTGTGGTTTTTGAATTTCAAATTAATTCAACGGATTTGTTGATGTTTATTTGGCAACATCATTACTTAGTCCTTCGCAGGGGTCGCCATGGGTCTGGGCCGCTCTCGACTCGTTTGGGGGGATTTTCCGCTTTGACTCCCGACGAATATTTGATGAGCTTTGATTGGAAAATTCAATGAGATACGTTTAAACTCCTCAGATTGTCAAAATGTAAACGATACATTAAAACGCGAGGCAGGGCCTTTGGGGGGCTCAGATGGGGGTTGTCTGCCGATTGGGGCTGACTTGGCGGGCGGAATTTATGTGTGTGTTTGCGGATGTGGGTTAAATCATCCGTAATTGGGTATTTTGTGTGTTTCTGGATTTATTTCTGTTTTTTCTGCGCAGTTCTTGTCTGATTTAAGCGCTATTTACATGCGATGCCTCGGCGTTAAGGATGAGGTGTGTAAATCAGTGCCTCTAGGACGTGTGTTGTGATTCACGGTGGCACGACGGGGTAATTAAAACAAACGAACGAAGAGGAATTTAATTAAGTCGATAAGCACCGCGGCGGGTGACTGAAGTTCTGGGCAATCCGTTGCGGTGGCGCTGAGAGTGCGTACACTTGTGTCTCCTGGGCTATTGGGATGTTTACTTGCGTTGATGACGTTATTCTGTATTGATGACATTCGTTAATCATTTAACACGATTACTTTGCCCTTGTAGACCGAACCAGGAGGAATGCACACAAGCACACACGTGAGTGCCTCACAACATCAGTGATTGGTTTAATTTGTTTTGCGGTTTCTGCTTGTTTGTTCGCATTTCGTGCGGTTTGCAGTTGTTCAACAGATTTGCAATTAACAAGTGAGTGACTATTGTTTGGTGTTTTGCGTAGGACGCATTTAGACAGTTCTTTGGATGTTTGCACAGTAGCACAGATCTGGGATGACCATTCATGTTCAGGGAGTTGGCTTGCGCAACCCCTCTGCCGTTCAGAAGATGCTGAACGAAGTATTTACGTGCCAGATTAATGGTTGGGGTGTACTCCACTTCGAAAGGATTAACGTGTGGCAAGAGGATATTTGTCAAGACCCGCCACTTTTACGGTGTGTTTGTGTTTTCGTTAAGGGATTTTGATCTTCGCTTGTTGCAAACATTTTTTGTTCAAACTCGAGGGTGGGGTTGGGGCCCTAATGGATGTTGTAGGTTCTTATCGTTGATTTTGTCCTCCTGGGGTATGTAGGTTCTTTGTAGGTTTTAGAAATCAATATGAAGAGGCTGAATTCTTCATCCTTGACTAGCGTAGGTTTCTTACATTGAAAAATTTAGCTGAAAAATTAAGCTACTGCCACGCGAGTGTATTAAAGTCTTTGTTCGCCTACTGAAAAAAATTAACATTCAGTAATTAACAGTTGACGTGGCGCTCGTGGTGTAGTGGGTAGAGTGCGACATTCACACACCAAAGGTCCAGGTTCGATTTCCGGCTGAACACGTCGAATTCTTCACGGCACCACCTATTTCGAGCTGCTGACAACACTTAAAAAACTGTCTAAGAAAAAGCTGCCCGGAGTTGGCAAAAAACCCTTCTACTCGTGGGGAAACAGAAGCGCGCACAACACGAGTAGTTGATGAGGAAGCTAGGCCCTGGTCCCCCTGTGGACTGTCGCGGCATCTAATTATTAATATTATAAGATTGTTATATATCTTCCTTCCGCATTTTTGTCTATTGAATTTTTCGGTTATGTACAAAGCGCTACTAAGCTCGTATCTGGCAATACTGTACATCATTTGAAAGGTCATAACATGATGATGATGATAACATATGCATGATTAGTTTGGATATTACGTTCAATAGACGTGTAAACATGGAGTTAAAGCAAAATCCGCTGGAGAAACGTGAGATTAATGGTGTTTTGGGGGATGGTATGCTATCACTGCGAGCAGAGGAAGAATGGTTTCGACGATTCAGAGCCGGTGAAAACGACACCATGGATAAGCTAGACGGCGGAAGACCTGTGACGACGAATACCGATCGAATCATGGAATTCATCGAGTTAGACCGGCATGTGGCATTTAGTAACATCGCCCAAGGGTGGAAGTAAGTCACCAAACCACTTTAAACCATCTGCAGAAGGCTAGATACAAAAAAAAGCTTGATGGTGGGTTGGGTGCCGCATGAGTTGACGAAAAAAAAATTTCTGGACCGAATCAACGCCTGTGATGTGCTGCTGAAAAAGAACGAACTGAAGCCATTTTTGAAGCGACGAGAGAGAACGAACTCGAGCCATTTTTGAAGCGGATGGTGACTGGCGACGAAAAATGGATCACATACGACAATGTCAAGCGGGGCTTTTACGAGGGGGGGTATTATGAAGTTGCCGTCTAGATGGAAACTGATTATCGAACAAAACGACGCATATTTGAACTAAATTCGATCACTGTAACACTTTTTATGAAGCACCGAATGAAGACTAAAAAAGTGGAAGGGAGTTATTTAACAACCTTATATTTCCCCACAGGCTCATTGAGTTTTCGAATTTGGTTTGCTTTGATTACAAACTCTTTCTGTTAAATGATCGTATGCCGTGAAAATCATTTTACCGAGGTAAAAAAATTGAAATAAATTCGAAAGTCTCCAAATGTGGAACCCCCGTATTTCAAGTATTTGTCACAAAGCTGTGCATAAATGGTTGCCTTGGTATAACAACTCAACGTTTGACTACAGGTCCAATTTGGTCTTGTGGCAGGATGTAACGTAAACCTACACCAGGCGCTTACACCAGAAGCCTTTGAGATGTTTTAAAACACTGGCAGGATGTGCTTCTGAAGTTTTGGAACCTCATAGGAAAATCAGTGCAGCCAACCATTGTATTACAAGCCTTCCTGATTTAAGAAATCTCCAAGTCAGAAGTGACCTCAAGACTGTTCCATGCTTTTTGATGTTGTTACAAGGTTTTAAAGACTTCCAGAGCAACAATGTGTGGTGCTGGTCCGGTGCCCTGTCGTCTGATATAAAAAGAAATCTGGAAAATACTCTACTTAGTTCACAAAATCCTATAACTTTCGTCCGTTCATTTCAAAGCAAATATTCTCATTCCCATCTAGGTTGTCTCACTACTATGCTCATCCCTTTGAGTGCTTGGCATTTCACAATTCTAATTCCAATTTTAATTCCCCCCAAATCATATTCATTGAACGGAAAGGTGTCAAAATGCCGCGATTGATTGAAACGAGTTCAAGTGGTTGACACAACAACAACAACAATTGACGGCCAGGAAGGTTTTGCTGTGTGTTTGGTGGGATTGGAAAGGAATCATCCACTATGAGCTGCTCCCATATGGCCAGACGCTTAATTCTACCATTTACTGCGAACAACTGGACCGCTTGAAGCAGGCGATCGACCAGAAGCGTCCAGAATTGGCCAATAGGAAGGGTGTAGTGTTCCACCAGGACAACGCCAAACCACACACTTCGTTGATGACTCGTCAGAAGCTACGGGAGCTTTTATCGCATCCATCATATAGCTTGGAGATAGCGCCAAGTGATTATCACCTGTTCCTGTCCATGACGAAAGTCCTTGATGGTGTGAAATTGAACTCAAAAGAGGCTTGTGAAAAATGGCTGTCCGAGTTCTTCGCGAATAAGGAGAGGGGCTTATACGAGGGGGTATTATGAAGTTGCCGTCCAGTTGGAAACAGATTATCGAACAAAACGGCGCATATTTGAACTAAATCCGATCATTGTAACACTTTTTATGAAGCATTGAATGACGTGAAAAATAGCGGAAGGGGGGTATTTGGCAACCTTATATTAATTGTGTTGCCATGGTGTAGTGGAAAAGTGTGACATTTACACCTCCAAGATTCTTAGTTCGATTACGGGACTGAACTGTTGAAAAGGCTTAAGGAGCGTAGCAAAATCATTCCAAATTCCATTACAATTATTTATAACTGAATTCGGAGTATCGCAAGATTCCATTCTCGGTCCCATTCTGTTCAATATCTTTATGTTCGATATACCAATACCTACTGGAAACACTTTTCTTGCTTTGTTTGCTGATTATACAGCCCTGTTCTCAGCCAACATCTTAGCACAGGACACTATAACTTCGTTACAGAATTCACTTGACATTTTTCAAAACTTCGGTTGTAAATGGAAAATAAAGCTAAATGCTGACAAGTCTCAGGCTATGTGGTTCACTAGATGCAGAAAACATCCGTTTCTACCTCAATCAAACCTGCAATTGAACTCTATCAGTATTGAATGCTCTGAAAAGTGCAAGTACTTAGGAGTAACTTTTGACAGAAACCTAACTTTTGAAAAACATATATCAAGCACAGTACACAAAGTAAACCTAATGGTTAAGATACTCTACCCCTTTATCAATCGAAAGTCAATGCATAGTATTGAAAACAAATTATTAATTTTTAAAACCATCTTCCAACCCAAGTTCTAACTTATGCTTCACCTGTATGGGCAGATTGTGCCAATACTCACATTAGGAAGCTAAAAACTTGTCAAAACAAGGTACTAAAGCGAATGTTGAATTTGCCTTGGCATTTCTCAACTGCAAGACTTCTTGAAAGAGCTAATGTTAACACCATTGTATGTCTCATTCATAAATTAAAATACAACTTTCTCTCTGAGAGCGAACTTATCCGCAATCTTCTGATCTAACTAGCCTTATCATAATGTTGGGTTTAGGTGCAATTTAGTTATAAGAATCTGTAGCTGTAAGACTTATAATAAGGGTTTTTGCTTGTAGTTTTTTTCCCTTACCTTCGTTTTTTTTCTACTGGTATTATATTATTATATTATCTGAATCTTCATAGTTGTAAAGAACTCTTGTTCTGTATCTCTAGAATTCGGTATGCTAATATATAAATATTTATGAATTAAACTACAAATAAACTGAACTGAACTGACTCCAGCGCTGATGAACTGAACTCTGAGTGGTCTTTCTTTTAATCGGATTCAGGTGATCGATACAACCGGAGGCAGGCCCGAAAACATTGCCTCTCGAACACCCCCATCTTTTCCATCCGAAAAGAACTCAGATTGAACCAGACCGGGCAACCGTAAACCATATATATGATGAAATTTAATTTATTTTGTCTTCTTTTCCCGACATTAAAAGAAGGAAAGTTACTTTCGTCCATTGTAAGATTCTATTTTACACGTCAATAGCGTATACAACATAATAATAATACTTGTTGGCACTAAAGTCCAAAGGGGGACCAGGGCCTAGCTTGCTCATCAACTACTCGTGTTGTGCACGTCGCCGTGGCGTAGTGATTAGAGTGCGACGCTCATACGCCGAAGGGTCTACGTTCAACTCCCAGCTCAATACCAATTTTTCGAACTTTTCACGGCACCACCTCTTTCGAGCTGCTGACAACACTCAAAGAGTAATAACTGTCTAAGAAAGCTTCACAAATTTCGCCGCTCGGAGTTGGCAAAAAACTGTAGGTCCCTTATACTTGTGGGAGAACAGTAGCGTATGCAACATTATTGGCTAAAAAAAACCGTTGAACTCGTCTCCGAAATCACGCAGCATTCTAGCTTATTCAGTGTTTGAGATTAATGCTATCCACCTTGAAGTAGTCCCGAAATAAGAGATAAGCACGTGTGCCAAGGTTTTATTTTTTTCCTAATTCTTAAAACTTGTTGCACGGTCCTTAACATTTTTTTTTCAACAAAAACTTACTTTTTGATATATGCAACAGGACGTGTATTTTTGACACCAATGAACATTTGGAGTTCAAATTAACCCGTGTGCAACTTACAGTAGTGCCAATTTAACAATAAAAATATTTGTATTTTCGACACCAATGAACATTTGGACGTCAAATTAACCCGTGTGCAACTGACAGTAGTGCCAACTTCACAATAAAAATATTTGTATTTTTGACACCAATGAACAGTTGGACGTCAAATTAACCCGTGCGCAACTGACAGTAGTGCCAACTTAACAATAAAAAATATTTGTATTTTTGACACCAATGAACATTTGGACGCCAAATTAACCCGTGTGCAACTGACAGTAGTGCCAACTTAACATTAAAAATATTTGTATTTTTGACACCAATGAACATTTGGAGTTCAAATTAACCCGTGTGCAACTTACAGTAGTGCCAATTTAACAATAAAAATATTTGTATTTTCGACACCAATGAACATTTGGACGTCAAATTAACCCGTGTGCAACTGACAGTAGTGCCAACTTAACCATAAAAATATTTGCTCCTTAAGGAATTACAGTAAATTTGCCTCAATGGAGTGCATGCCCTTATTTTCTTGTCAACTGTTATGACTCAGTGCAAAGAGCTTTCTTCACTGTTTCCATTTAAATTAGCAGTTGTGTCATTTTCTGTCAATGTATGAGCCCCATGACAGACTTACGTTATTTACATTTCCTCCCACATCTGTGTTCACCTTTTATTTCCACCGCCACATCAAAGTTTTCTAGAGTTTCAATTCAAGCATGGCTTGCACCTTTGTACAACTATTCACGTAAAACTAAGAAACCTTTACTTACTGTGATAAAAATCTGCTAACTGTCAATAAGGAACATAGTTAACTGGTAAATCATTCATCCTGCACAAGTTCCTTCACCCCACGACGTGGCTGGCCACAGTGGGGATTCCTCACACATGCCAACTTCAACACACCCGCATCGGTTACGAAAAACGTCCAACGTGCATTGAGCGCACTTTCAATAAACGAAACCCTAAACGCCAACACCAACCGGTAGGGTTGACGAGCCGAATAATGGACTAATCGAAAAGAATGAATAATGAACAAACACAGATGGTGAGATGATGATGCTAACGCGGGCGACAACGATGACGAATCTATGGACCTCCATTCAGCTCATGCGACACTACATCAGATTATAGCGCTTCGTGCACCTCAGCCAAGGACGGCTGTCGGTGGCGGCGAGCTGATCTGTGGCACTGAAGGCAGCGCCGGTCGCGGTGACGGTGGCAATGGCACGGCACCGTGATGCACTCATGAATAGATGTCGTATCCCGGGCGAGTAAACGTTTCACATTGGGGGTGACGGAAATTCTGAGTTTTCCTTTGAATTCAATTCAATGGCAACCTCCTGTCCGCATGGAGATGCGCTCCCCCATATCTTATTCATCGTCCTCGCCGGAGATGCATCCCTAGCAGCTGTACAATCGACGCCAGCTACCCGTGACAAACTAAATGTGATTGGCTACCATTTTGGGGTTGTGTTCCGTTATGCATGCATTGACAAAAATACACACACACACACACACATACCCACGCAAAGTTGAGATCCCCTAGCGGCGATAGTTTGCCAGAGCGGCTGTAGTAGTTTCCCCTGTTGGGTTATGGAAAATTCGTGTAAAAACGGAAGAAGGTACTTAAGTGGATTGCTGGTGCAATGCTGGTGTTGCTCCTGAGAACCCTTACCAATTTTGTATTTCGCCGGCAACGAGGACGATGTTGCCTTAGAGGTTTCCCAGCACTGCTGTTCCCTCCACATTTTTATTCATTCCCCATTCACTGCATTTTTTTCGCTGCGCCTCTTACAAGCGAATCCTGCCAGCATCCTGATTGAATGAAGCTGCAAGAAATGCTGGGCTGAACGATGCAAACACGGTGTTTATCTTCATCAGAAAAATGCATAGCCGGTCGCTTCCAGCTGTAAAGAGTGCTGGAATCCTTTGAACGGGGATCACGGCTAGGTGCAGAAATGAATTCACCTGTGTGTAGAATCATAAGTGTTTTCTTGTTTCTGTATTTCCTTTTTTATGCCCACTTTTCCTGTTCATTGTCTGTGCCATCAAGGATGGTTGTGTTGGATGTGAAACGGGAGAGCGGGTGTGAAGTTGATGTATCACGAAAAATGGGCGGGAATCGATAGTGAACTTTTGATACGTTTGGGCTTTGCATCGTTCGAATGTGAGAGCCGATGGCGTGATGATAAGAGATTCAGGAATCTCAGAGGGATTCGGAGGCAGCGAATGTTTTGAGTATTTTTTTTTCTGCGAGGGGTTTCTTGGAGTTTTCACAAGAAATCTTTGATCTATGGAAAATGTTTTGAAGTGACGGCAGAAATCATATGTGAGATGAGTGCATTATCCTAATTGCAGCTCAGTACCCAGCCCTAAGTCACAGAGGAGTGGCATGCTTCGCTATACTTAGTGCTCTGAAATAGTTGTTTATATCCCGGCGATGAAAACAATTTGCAATTTAGGTAGATGGCTCCGCTTTACATATCAATCTAAGCGACTTCGCATGAGTCTAGATCGTCTTCTGTTGAGTTGTCCCTATGGCTCGGATTCAAAGACTTTTCAGGCCGGAGCAGTGGTGTCCATGCGCTCTACATGGCCTAGCCATCTTAAGCGTCGTATTCGAAGACGCTTGACCAGGCGCATGTCGCTATACAGCCCATAGAGTTCGTCGTTAAATCTTCTTCTCCAGATGCCATCAACGCAAACAGAACCAAAAATCGAACGCGAAACTTTTCCTTCGAAAAGACTAAGGGGTTCCTTTTCCTCTTTTGCTAACGTCCAAGATTCCGCGCCATAGAGTAGGACTGGGATGATCAAGCTGTTATATAAAGCGAGCTTAGTCCGTCGAGAGAAGGCTTTATTCCTCAATTGCCTCTTGAACCCAACGAAACAGCGATTGGAAAAAGTGATTCTGAGTTTAATTTCGGTACTGATGTTGTTGCCCCTATTTCCCGCGAATCCGAGGTAGACGAAGTCCTTCACTATTTGAAAGTTTCTGCTGCTTAGTGTGACGCTTTGTTCGAGACGTCGATGTTGTGTGTCCCTCCTTGATGACAGCATGTACTCAGTTTTGCCCTCATTAACCACCAGACCCATTTTAGTCACTTCCCCTTCAATGATAGCAAACGCCTCATTGACGGCTCGCTGTGTTCGTCCAATCACGTCAATGTCATCAGCGTAAGCTAGCAATTGAACTGACTTCTGGAAGATCGTGCCTCTGGTGTTGACTTGTGAGTTACGCACGATCTTCTTGAGGATGATGGTAAAGAAGTCACATGACAGTGCGTCGCCTTGTTTGAAACCTTTTTTGACATTGAAGGTCTCGGTGAGTCCGTTACCAACCTCGACGGAGCAGCGAGAATTTTCCATCGTGGCACACTGTCATATGCGGCCTTGAAATCGACAAAGAGGTTTTGAGTGTCGACTTGCACTTCTTGGGTCTTTTCCAGGATCTGCTGTAATGTGAAGATCTGGTCTATTGTGGACTTCCCTGGCCTGAAACCACACTGATAGGGACCTATCAGGTCATGGACAAACGGTTTCAGACGCTCACACAATACGGCAGAGAGGGTCTTGTATGCGATGTTCAGGAGACTAATCCCTCCGTAGTTGGCGCAGTCAAAGGGGTCTCCTTTCTTATGAACCGGCAAACGACGCTAAGATTTCACTCAACGGGCATGCTTTCCTTCGACCACATCTTACAGATGAGCTGGTGCATGCGCCCAACCAGCTGCTTTAAATAGTTCTGCGGACAGTCCGCCCGCTCCAGCAGCTTTGTTCGACTTTAGCTTGGATATTGCTATCTTCACCTCGTCTAAGTCGGGAGGACGGAATGCTGGTCTATCATCGTCCAAATTGAGTGGAACATTTTGCCTAACAGCGGATTTGGGCCGTCATCGCCGTTGAGGAGTCTGCAGAAATGATACTTCCAGATTCTCAGCACAGACTGCGAGTCTACCACGAGTTGTCTATTTTGATCCCGGCAGGCTCCAAATAGCTGTTTTACCTTTCTTTAAAACTTTCGGACTTCATTCCTGCCATAACACCTTTCGAGTTCCTCGACCGTGCGCTTCTTATGCTCCTTCTTTTTCCATCTGAAAAGCCGATGCTCCTCCCTTCTTCTCTGATCGTAGAGTTCACGAACAGCCCTCGTTTTTCGATGCAGCGTTGCCTTATAGCCGTCTTGTTTGGCTGCATGCGCTTGCCTGTATTCGTCGTCAAAGCATGGGTTCCTTTTTGGGTGGTGACTTGAAACTCGGCACGTCAGCGGCAGCTTCTTTGATGGCTTCTTGACAACGTTTCCAGTCTTCTTCTATGGTTAGTGCAAGCAGCGTCGAACTCTGAGGGTTTCAGGGAGACTCGGTCGGCAAAGTTCCTAGCGATCTTTTGCGATTGTAGCTTTCCGACGTCAAACCGCTTTGGTCTGTCTCGACCCCGTTGCTCTCTCTATATCTGGGTTCTTATCTTGGCTGCAACAAGGTGATGATCAGAGTCGATGTTTGCACCTCGCATGGTTCGGACATCGAGACTACTGGAGGATTGTCTGACGTCGATCGCAACGTGATCAGTCTGGTTGACGGTGGAGTCATCAGAAGATCACCAGATCCTTTTGTGAATGTTCAGGGGTGGGAATCGTGTGCTGGCCACAGAGAGATTCCGCCCCGAGGCGAAGTCCAACAGCCTGAGTCCGTTTCCGGATGTGTTGTCGTGCAGGCTGTGTTTACCGATGACTCCAGCAAAGATGTCCTCCTTTCCCAGCTGAGCGTTGAAGTCTCCTAGAACAATCTTGGTGTCGTAGCTGGGACATCGATCGTATGTGCTTTCTAGGAGAACATAGAAGTCATACTTGGTACTGTCATCCTTCTCCTCTGTCGGGGCGTGAGCGCATATTGGGCTGATGTTCCCGAATTTAGTCTTGATGCGGATTGTCATGAGGCGTTCGCTGACGGGGTTGTTGTTCAAGACTTTTTGCCTAAGTCTGCCTCGAACAACAAATCCTCATCCGAATAAGCGGTGCCTTCTCTCTCTGAAGCAATCGCTGTAGTATATGTCGCAGTTTTATATTGTTTTCTTGCCGGGTCCATTCCATCGCGCTTTCTGGATGGCGGTAATGTCTGCCTTGTAGCAGTCAAGGGCCTCCGCAAGTTGTTCGGCTGCACGTGGTCTGTTAAGGGACCTCATATTCCACGTGCAGAGCCGGAAATCATTGTGCTTAAAACGTTGGCTCGGGTCGTCAACAGTTGGTCCTACATTATCCGAGGCCTTTCGGCGTTTTTGAACTGTATTGTTTTTTACGTGTTGAGGAAGTAAACCTCACGCACAACCTACAGACTGGTAGGCCAGGCCCATTATTTAAACCCTCGGGCGTAGGGGTTCATCATACAACGGGTGTTATGATGGCTATCCATGGGGCACCGCAAGGAGGCTATATGTCAACTTGACCTATGCACTAACGAGGATAGTCTTGGCAGCTCGCCATGTTGAGAGCAATCAACAACGTTACCTCGCGTGAACAGGCCCATGCCCTCACTAATTGAGGATCACAAAGTTTTATATGCAGGGGGTGCCATATTCTGACTGCTGCCATGTTCTAACTTTGAGGAAGCGGCCATTCCAATTCTGTTGAGAGTAAAATGTAAAATACATGAATATGCTTCCATAGACAGCACTCCTTTCACTTGTCTCCCACGAATACCAAAGTTACAGAATCAAAGCCACGACTGCACTCTACATGTGCAGAAGGGCTATTGGGTGTAGATGGGGTGTCCAACCGCATATGATGGCCTGGATCTATACAGCTGTGGTGCGCCCTACTCTACTATATGGCGTTGCAGTTTGTTGGCCTGCACTAGACACAGCCTCCCACTATAACACTATCAGAAAAGTCCAGCGACTGGCCTCCATATGTACCTGCGGCGCTCTAAGTACCACCCCATCAGATGCATTGGACGTCATCCTCAACCTCATGCCCATAGATCTGTTTGCCCAACAGGCGGCGGCTAGTACAGCCATAAGACTGATCTCCTCATCAAAATGGAACTGACACTCAAAATCCTTCAAAGAGTAAACTTTGTAGACCAAAACCTTGACTATGCGGCGCCGAAGGTCTTTTTGACACGAAATGTCCGCACTATGATCCCTGAACAAGACGCGTGGTCAGCTAACCCACAATGGGTTGCTGACGCTACGTGTATTTACACCGATGGATCAGAAATATATGAAGGCGTTGGTTGTGGAGTCTACTCTTAGGATCTTAACCTTAGTCTAAAATTCAGACTTCCCAATCACTGTAGCGTGTTTCAAGCTGAAGTAATGGCCATTCGCGAAGCACTGAGGCTGAGGAGGAATAGAATATCCTCAGCTGATATACTTATTCTTACGGATAGTCAGGCAGCACTCAGGGCCCTGGAATCTCAACAAACTTTAAGACAGTCATGAACTGCCGCACATCCTTAGATGAGATGGCTGAGTAGTTCAATATATGCCTGTGCTGGGTGCCAGGTCACAGAGACATTCCGGGCAACCGTCAAGCAGACGCATTGGACAGGCTTGCCACAGCGCAACCACTACTTCAGGAACACTAACTCCTCGGTATCCCTCTCGCCACATGCAAGTCAGAACTGCACTTGAACGCGATCCATAAGACTAATCAAAGGTGGTCTAACCATAATCTTTGTCGCGTCTCCAAGGAGGTGTGGCCCTTTCTTGAACCCAAACTCTCCAGACTGCTACTACCGCTCAAAAGATCATACAAAAGCCTGGTCATGGGTGCCATAATCGGGCGATGTCTAATCGGTGAGCATGCTAGCAGGCTAGGGGCTCCCTCAAACGATTTTTGCAGAAGCTGCAGTGATGAGGAAGAATCAGAAACTCTCCTACATCTGTTATGCACATGCCCGGCGGTCTCGCACCTCAGACACAAGCACTTTGGAAGCTTTTCCCTCAACGGAATACATGACCTCAATAAAACCCCTCCCGCCGACATTTTAAGCTTTATTATCGGCTCTAGCTGGTTTTAGGTTCTTCCCACATGGTGTGGTAGCACAAAGGTCCTGTATAGGACTAAGTGCATTCATCAGCCACCTTAACCTACCTACCTACCTACAGAATCATTAGAGTCTAAGTCAGCATGTGAAAAACTTTCAAAGAAAATTTTTATTTCAAACTCTTCACACATTCGTTTACAGGCGTCCAGATAATTTACAAATATGGTAGTAACCACCAGCTGCAGTCGTTCTCTTTGATCCAGAATAATCTGCTTTCAGAAAACCATTGAAGCACTTTTCATCATCAGCTTGCTGTGCCACAGCGAAATTTATGGACACAAAGTTCAGAAGCGTCTGCTTAATACTGAAGCTCCTGAAAACACGAGTGAAGATCTGGCAAAAGACAACACTTCCGAAGCACCTTCAACAACTGAAGGGAACAATTACAAAATGGGCATGGAGCCGTCACCTGAGTTCAGTTTCAAGGCAACTGAAAGCATTCAGCAAACTTCCTTGGATTCGACTAAGTCCAGTGCCAACCAAAAAAACAAGACAGGAAATTATGACTCAGAGGAATTCCATCATTCCTTGTTTGGGTTGTTCGCCGATTCCTCACCCCCAGAGAAAGAAACCTCCAAGATAATACATTTGCCTCTCAAGGCTAATGAGCAGTCGGAAAAAAAAGGGGAAAAGAAGTTGCCGATAAAGGAAGTGGAAGGCACTGACAACGATGACGATTCAGCGAACTTCTCAATTGAAGCCGGCTATTTGATGCCACGAGACGTATTCTTCCAAGCATCAATTCGGGAGGAGCTCAACTCGCCATTCCTGCCGATTCTATCGAATGAAAATATTTACTATGTAGTTCAAAGGAAATTGAAACGCTAATCGGATACCCTTTTGCTTCGCTTTCGCCCATTCTTTTATTTAATAAATTTATATTTTATATGACGTTTTCTGAGATTCTCAAAATTTTTCTGGAGCTATCTCGATGTACACATTGGACTACGAGTGTGAATTAAATTGATCTGTAAGCTGGGGATGGCAATATGTTTTTTCCTTTTCAACAGAAACGGACAGGGCGATGGCTACTGGGGTGGTATAAGTTTGGCGACAAGGGAAGCAGGGACTTGTAGATGATACCATTAAATTCAGCGTGTAGCTGTTATTATCGGGTTTGATCATAATCTCTGATACGTGGACCCTCTCGGGCGATGGCTTACGCCGGTGTCAGCTCTTTAACCGGTGTTAACCCTTTAATTCTTTGACTGGTAACCGGTGCTGCAAGTTTTAACAATTCGGCGGACAGTGTTCTCTTGTTTCCTCGCGCCTATGTTCTAAACCACACCATTTGCAGCACTCTCCCTGGGTAATTGATGTTGGTAGTGATGAAGCCTCGCGGAGACATTTTGTGCATTCGACTCTGTTTGCGGCGTTTCTGGTCGTCTTAGTCAAGTCATGTACTTGTCACGACACCCAGTATCACCGCTCAGTATGCTTCTGATCGCAACATGCGCCCGCTGGCGTCTTCTTTTGTTCAAAACATATTTTCGAAAACACTAAAAAAAATCATATAAAGTACTAGGGGCGTTCAATATATTCTCGGTACAGGGGTGAAGCTGTGGTTGAATATATAAATTGACTTATTTATCAAGCAATACTATTATTTTAGTGCATTCATGTGAAATTTCAAATAAATGTGATTGTTAATTGGCGTTTTATCTCTAGTTGAACAGAATTATAATGGCAACTGAGAGGATGATGGTGAAGATTGAGCATGTTGTTGTAATTTAATTTCTCACTAAGCAAGGAAAAAGTGAAAAAAACTATTCATGTAGGGATGGTGGTTGTTTACCAGGGCTCTGCGCTTTCATTATCAACTGTGCAAAGTGGTCAAGTCAGTTCAAGAGAGGCAGAGAGAGCATTGAAGAAGACTCCCGCTCTAGCGCTTCGGCTACTGCTTGTACGGGAGAAAGCTTCAAAGAAGTCGAAAAAATTGTTCTTGGGGATGCCCGAATAAAGGTTAACATGATGGCAGAGATCACCAAGCCTTCAACTGGTACCATTTACACCTTTTTCATGACAATCTCAACCTTTCAAAGGTCAGTGCAAGGTGGGTGCCACGAATGCTCGCAGCGCCTCAGAAAAATGGGAGAATCGCATGCTGTAGAGAGCTTTTGGAGATGTTTAGTGAGAACGAGGACGGTGTTATGGATCGAATTGTTACTGAGGACGAAACATGGAGCCACTGTGACCCTGAAACCAAACAAGAGTACATGCAGTGGCAAAAAAAAGGAAAAAGGAACCTCGAAGAAGTTCAAAGTCACTCCGTCTGCCGAGAAGCTCATGCCCACAGTCTTTTAAGACTCAAAGGGAATCTTGCTCATTGAGTCCAAAAAAAAAGGTGAAACGATCAACGCCACACCCTGCGCTGCCACTTTGCATAATTTGTGGGAGAAAATTAAGAAGAAATGACGGGGTAAACTCGCAGCGAGTGTGTTGCTCCTTCATAACAGCGCTTCTGTTTACACAGCGTGAGTTTCCAAAGCTGCTGCGCGAGATTGTGGTTTCGAAGAAATCCAACACCCAAATTATAGTCCAGACCTTGACGGAGTAAACTCGCAGCGGCTGTGTTGCTTGTTCGTGACAATGCTCCTGTTCACACAGCGCGAGTTTTCAAAGCTGCTGCGCGGGATTGTGGGTTCAAAGAAATCCAACACCCACCGTATAGTCCACACCTTGCGCCTAGTGATTATTTCCTGTTTCCGGATTTGAAAAAAATGTCTTCGTGGAAAAAGATTTTGGGATGATGAAAAACTCAAGTCGGCAATAAATGGGTTTTTTGCAGGGAAAGAGGAAATTCATTTTTTGAGGGTTTAGAAAAGCTTATCTCAAGATGTAACAAATGCATTGATGTTAGGGAAGATTATATTAAAGAATAAAAACAGTTCAAATTGAATTCGCATTTTCCTTCATATCGATATCGAGAATATATCGAACGCCCCTCGTATTGTCCGTCGAAAGTGACTAATATTTTCAATCACTCTAGGAGTTTTCGAATACCATATCCAAATAATGAGTCTCTTTTTGTCATCGATGGCATTGAGCTATTTTTCGATTTCTTCATAAGACCCCAACCAGTGACCCCCCAAATCGCATTAACATCCATCGCAAAAGGCAGTAGTCAAAAAGAATAAGGTCTGGAGAATACGTTGGGTGTGATAGAACTTGCATGTAAGCTTTTGTTAGTAGTGTTTGTGGCCGCCGTGGCGTAGTGGGTAGAGTGCGATACTCACACGCCGAAGAGTCTAGGTTTGATTCCGGGCTGAACACCTGGAATTTTTTACGGCACCACATCTTTCCAGCTGCTGACACTCAAAGAGTAATAACTGTCTTAGAAAGCTTCTCAAACTACGCCATTCGTAGTCAGCAAAAAACTGTAGGTCCCTTCTACTCGTCAGAGAACAGTAGCACTCACAAAACGAGAAGTTGATGAGCAAGCTAGGCCCTGGTCGACCTGCGGACTGTCGCGCCAACAATTATTAAGTAGTTTTTAACCGCTAGAGCCACATGGAGCCGAGAGTTTTCATGTTGAATGATGCCCTTCTCATGCCTGTTGTTCGTTTCTGTCTTTTTTTCACGTGTACCGGCAGAAACCAATAAGGAAGGAGATGGTCGACTGAACAGCTGATCAAACAGCTGATTTCCCCTTTGTGCATCGACCGTTTGACTGTTATTTACGTATTTTAGTAAACATAACCCGGACATAACCTCAAATTCTGAAAGTTATTTACGTATCATCGAACATTGTCTCACTTTACTCACACATATTTACGTTTCCCCTCCAAAATTGAAAAGATGGCTTCTGATTTGTCAATTTTTGCCTTCAATAGTGTCAAACACTCGTAAATTGTCAACTGTTCGTGAACGTGTTCAGAAAATCAACTGCAAATTGTTTACGCAAGTAAGTGTAACCGAAACTTTAAAAGAATTTATTTTTAATAAATTGATAATCCGATAGCATTTATATTTATAATAACGTATGAAATATGTACAAAAACAGGAGAGTAAGTCGAGCTGAAAAGTCGCACATTTGGGAAAGATTTACTATCAATTGATGTTCCGAGTTACGCGTATTATAATTATTATATATATTTGGTGTTACATATTATTCTTACATAATGTTATTTTTATTTTCCAAATGACATCCATTCAATATGAAAGGTGTTGAAATCAATAAAAACAATGAAACCTACGCAAAAACAAATATTAAACATATTTCGTGCAATGAAAATAACAACAATAAAAATAAAACGAATATATTTTGTGAAACGTCTTTGTCTAATTTAACACAGAGCGAAGATATATGACAATTGTAACACACTATATATACTTAAAACAATTAAGTCGCTTCAATATGAAAACGTATTTACAAATTCAAGATACCTTTTGAGTATTATTTCAGGCGATAAGAACAAAAACGATTTCAGACATAATATTACAATAGTTATAACATTGATACATATGTATACAAAACGGGTTTAAATGTTTAAAATCAATAGCAGTTGTTCAGTGTTTCGTAATTTTCAATAGTTCATAAGATCTATTAAGAAAATTTTTGCGTTTAAATTAAGTTTATTTCCTTATTTTGTTTTTGAAATAATCATAATATTTTTCAGGATATTGTTTTTGTGATGCAACTTCTGCCTTACAAACATCGCTATCGTCAACCATTACTTTGCCTTGGAAAACATTATACCTTCTCTCTTCTAATTTTTTGATTTATGTGCCCCCTCCTTCTAACAGTTTGAAGAGTGAGGAGATCCACCATATAGGCAGCTCACACGTATTCTCATTTAAAAACAAAAAAATATCATGTCTGTGAATCAGCTGTTCAGGAGGGGAAATGTTATAAAAAACGCTGTCAAAATGAATTCAAGGGCGGGTGACGAGGGAGTCGACTGTCTCCCTATTGGTCTCTGATATTTAGTATACATCAAGTCATTGAACAGACAACATTATATTTTTTCATCGTGTGGAAAATGTCGAATTTTGTTCCAGAAAATGATGATTTGCGGAAAGCATTAATTTATTGTTTTCATTTGAAGAAAAGTGCTGCAGAGTCGCATCGAATGCTTGTCGAGGCATATGGTGATCATGCTCTATCAGAAGCAACATGCAAAAGATGGTCTCAACGGTTCAAAAATAATGATTTTGATGTGAGAAATGAAGAACGTGGAAGACCACCAAAAAACTTTGAAGACGCCGAATTGCAAACGATATTGGATGGAGATCACACTTTGAGTCAAAAGCAAATGGCAGCAATGTTAAATGATGCACAGCAAACAATTTCTGACCATTTAAAAGCTATGGGAAAGATCCAAAAGTATGGAAAATGGGCGTCACATGAATTGAATGAAAGACAGATGGAAAACCGAAAAAACACTTGTGAAATTTTGCTTCAAAGACACGAAAGAAAATCGGTTTTGCATCGGATTGTTACCGGAGATGAAAAATAGATTTATTTTAAGAATCCTAAACGGAACAAAATCATGGGTTAATCTGGAACAACCATCAACATTGACTGCAAAACTAGATCGATTCGGCAAGAAGACAGTGCTGTGTGTTTGGTGCGACCAGAAAGGTGTGCTGTACCACGAGCTCCTAAAACCTGCTGAAACCGTTAGTACTGATCGCTACCGACAACAAATGATCAATTTGAACCATGCATTGATCGAGAAACGACCAGAATGGGCCAGAAGACACGGCAAGGTAATTTTGCTCCATGACAATGCACCTGAACACAAAGCAAAACCGGTTCAGGATACAATCAAAACACTTGGCTGGGAGCAGCTACCCCACCCGCCGTATTCACCAGACTTGGCTCCTTCCGACTACCATTTGTTTGCATCGATGGGACACGCATTGGCTGAGCAGCACTTTGATTCCTACGAGGAAATCGAAAATTGGGTGTCTGATTGGTTTGCTTTAAAAAACGAACAATTTTATTGGCGTGATGTTCACAAATTGCCAAAAAGATGGTCAAAATGTGTTCGCGCATTTCGTGCCGGTTTACCTGATAAGTCACGCCTCAAACTCATTAATTGAAGTCGCCAACGTTTTGCCTGGTTTTACTTCCTCAAAGTACACCACACCCGGATGGTCCCACCGTATGCAAAGCATGATCTTTAAAACGTGGATGTTTCTTTTGGAGTCGATGCACACCATGATGGAACGGGTTCACTTGGTTTTGAGTTAATTCCTTTTTGTTAGTATCACCTCCAGCCACAATCCTTTGATGCCTTTCAAGAAGCAGTTCTCAGATAAGAAATCATGTTTCGACATCTCCTGGTTTCAACTCGTACGACACCAAATCTAATTCTTCTTGAATAAATCCAAATTTCTTTTACCCAACGGAAACTGTTTGCTAAGTCACTTTCACCGGTTCCCATTGGGCACGGATCTTGATCCAGTTGATTCCCAAATTCCTCATTCCGACTGGCCAAGACGCTCTTTGTCTTCAATACTGAAATCACCACTGTTGAAACGTCGGACCCACTCATTTGCGTGATCTATCGGTTGCAACTGATTCTTCAAGCATTCGATGAGCTTTAGGACTTCTCCTCCTCTTTATTTCCAATTAAAATCACAACTTCCCGCAAGTGCTGTTAAATAGTAATTGTATGGCGCTACAGTCCACAGGGGACCAAAGCCTAAACTTGCTCATCAACTACTACAGTTTTTTGCCGACTCCGAACGGCAAAGTTTTGAAAAGATTTCTCAGACAGTTATTTCTCTTTAAATGGCGTCAGCAGCTCGAAAGGGGTGGTGTCGTCAAAAATTCGAGGTGTTCAGCCGGGAATCAAACCTAGACCCATCGGCGTGTGAGCGTCGCATTCCACGCACTACGCCACTGCGGTCACGGCGGCCACTGTCTCAAATGCTGTTTACTTACTACAAATTTGGGTGTTTTCGAAGTTGTTGTCTTAAGCAACCTTCGAATCATATTATATTTATTTCTGACAATTTCTATTGCTTTCCAATGAAGTATGTAATTGCTTCCAAGATCAGCCACAACCTGCAGGTGGCGCCATCTTTTGAAAAATGAATGAATTGCATCAAATGCAATTGTTTCCCCCATATATTGACATGAACGCACAACCGTACGTTGAATTTTTGCCTTCAAATAAGTTTTGTTGACTATTCCGATTTTGCTACGTTCAATTCAGCATTCTCCACCCCCTCATCCACTACCTTACAAGACACATGCCACTCACGAGACTCTCACTCTGAATAATTGAGTATTTTTGTTGTTTTGACACAAAGTCCTCCTGAAGTATCCGTGGAGGATTGTTTGAGGATCCTTTTCGAACTAATTAATCATTTTACTTACAACCCAGTCTTCAAATACCATTCACTCACTTACGAGTAATGTGCTCTCGAACTTTGCCGCAAATTTGCGTGTGCGCTTTCCCGCCGCACCACTGAGCTTGTCCCCCCCACGCTCCCACTCGCCATTTGATGTGAAAACTTGTTACTTGCTACATTAAGTAGTTAAACTTTAAGCATCTTAATTCAAGTTACGGAACGACTTGTAAAAGTTTCCTTCCGTCGGTGTGTTTCCTTTTCCCGTCCATAAGGCGTCCGTTTCATTAAAAATTCTCCGGGATTCCTTTCAGCTTCCATCATGGATTCTGTTAAATTAATAGAAAACCTTTCCTTTCTCACACACACACATGCGACCGTCGTCTGCCTTCGCAGGGAAACATTCTTTCCGGCCGGTTAGAAAACTTAAATGATTTGCTGCACACGGAAAGAGGATCTCGTCTCGTGCTGCACGCTGTTGGAATGCTTAGGTCACAGCATCCTTTCGTTGTTTATTTTCTTCCACTTTTTCCCATGTTGCATCTTTGGCTCTTGTTAAACTACATGCTCCCTGAAACTTTGTTGCACTGGCACCGTCTTCGTTATCGCCATCGTCATTAGCTTCTTCATCATTACCTTCGGCTTCGTCGTCGTAACCGTCATCGTTGTTGTTGTTAATGTCATCATCTTAATCCACCTAAAACATTTGGTATTACCCGAAACGGGAAAGCCGGTAGCCGGTAGCCAGCAGACATGATGTGGGACGGAACCACACCACACAGGTGGCTTTGATTTGGCGATCATGACCGTGACCAAGCAGCTGCTGTGCACAATTTGGCTGGATTGAGTGATGGGACAGTGGCGTCGTCGATTTGATGGGAATGGATTTGGAGAAGACGATGTATGTACACTCAAGCGAAGTATGTGCTCGTGGAATTTATTGCTTGTGACCTTCCGACATCTTTGGAAACTTTTTATGTCGTGACTAAGTATGGTGTTATTGCCAATTTCTTATTTTAACGAGAGGATTGATTTCTCCCACAAGCCACCAGGAAAGTTGGTCAAATCCTAGCTAATATCTTTTAATAGTGGTTTTATTATCCCAAAACGTGGAATTTGCGAGATTCAAACTGTCTTGACTTAAAGCTCTACTCAGAGCTACAGTGCTCTAGTTCGTTCCGTTTCAGCAGCATTTCGCAGCCGTTGATTCGGTCCAGAAGTTTTTTTTGCGTCAAATCATGCGGCACCCAAACATCAAGCTTTTTTTGTATCCAGCCTTCTGCAGTTGGTTTATAGTGGTTTGGTGACTAATACCTATCTCCTGGGCGAGGTCACGAGATGCCACATGCCGGTCTAACTCGATGATTTCCATGATTCGATCGATATTCGTCGTCACAGGTCTTTCGCCGGCTGGCTTATCCATGGCGTTGTTTTCACCGGCTCTGAATCGTCGAAACCATTCCTGCGCTGTTCGAAGTGAAGAGTACCACCCCCCAAAGCACCATTAATCTCACGGAAAGTTTCTCTAGCGGATTTGCCTTTAACGAAGGAAAACTTTAAAATAACACGAATTTCGGCGTTAGTGAACTCTATGTTTACGCGTCTATAACTGTTGAACGCAATATCGAAACTAATTGTGCAAAGCATCGTTTTGTAGGCTATGTCAAGACCTTTCAAATGATGTATAGTATTGTTAGATACGAGCTTTGTAGCGCTTTGTACATAGCCGGCAAATTCAAAAGACAAAAAGGCGGAAGGGAGATATTTGATAACCTTATATTATATTTCTTTAAAAGGTGATCAATTCACAATGAATTTCACGTAATTGTTATACTAACTGTTATATTTGAGTGTAACTTTGTATTGAAGTTTTAAAACACATATTGTATTGTATAACTGAGAAACATGATCAACTTGCTGTATAAATAGAAGTTATAAATAAAGAAAAGAAGACGCAATTTGAGCGCCAACATAAGAACACAACAAAATAAATCATTTATAACGTGTCTTAAACTAGTGTCTTAACTGTCGAAAACTATAACGGGAAGTGATACTTCTTAGTCTACTTCCCAACAAATCATCAAGTATCATCATTGGCATTTAAACAAGTCTGAGGACATCTTCCCACACCATCAAATAGCGCTTCGGGGACAACACTCCCGAAACAGCTTCATATCCCGTTTCATTCAAATTAATTAACTTGCCTTCGTATACGAAAACCATTAATCACGTCAGTTTTACCTAAATATTCTTAATTCAGTGACATGGATTAGAAATTACCTTTCGAATCGTGTTTTGGATGGATTCAAGTCTGATATTCACCATATTAATGCTGGTGTTCCCCAGGGCTCTGTTTTGTCTCCGACACTCTTCCTCATTTTTATAGATGATCTCTTGTCTGCTACTTCTAATCCTATTCATTTCTTCGCTGATGACAGTACCCTCAGCTTTTCACATTCGTTCCTTGGCTCACGTCCCTCCACTTCGGCCATAGACTCGGAACGGCAGCGTATGTTAAGTACATTAAATTCCGACCTTGACAGCATAATCGATTGGGGAAATAAATAGAGTGGAATTTAATGCTTTCAAAACACAGTGCTGTCTACTGTCGTCAAAGCGATCACAAAATAATCAGCCGTTATCCATGAACGGCACTTGTGTTGTTGAAACCGAAAGACTTTCCATCCTCGGTATGTGTATCAACCCAACAATTAGTTGAAACGATCACATATTTGAGGTCGCCAAAAATGCTGCGAAATGTCTAGGCTTCCTTAAACGATGCAAGAAGTACTTCACCCCCTCTGATCAGGCTACTATATACAAGGCCTACATACGCCAAAAACTTAAGTATAACGCTCCTATTTGGTCAGGTGCTTCTAAGACCTCCCTGCACCTGCTGGATAGAATTCAAAAGCGAGCGATAAAACTTATAGGTGACAGTAATATTGGGAAGTCGATTGACTTGTTAGAACACCGACGCACAGTGGGGCAGAAATGGCCGTTTGACGGCGACAATTATAAGCCATTTAGTTGAGTTAACCAAAATATATTTTTTTAAAGGATTTATGTGTGCTAAATTCAAATCCGAAGTCACAATAACTGTAACTGCTCAAGTTTTAGAAAGAACCGTTATAACATTTTAAAAATGGTACTTGTTTGGTAGCTTTTGCGAAGTGAGGGGTTGGATTTACAAAATAAAGTAAACAATAACGGACTTATTATTTTTATTTATTCTGCAGTCAATTTAAAATAAAATTAACAATTTATTTAATAATAATTGTTGGCGCTACAGTCCAAAGGGGCACCAGGGCCTAGCTTGCTCATCAGCTACTCGTGTTAGTGCGCGCTACTGTGCTCTTACGAGTAGAACGGACCTACAGTTTTTTGCCGATTCCGAACGGCGACATTTGAGAAGCTTTCTTAAACAGTTTTAACTCTTTGAGTGTTGTCAGCAGCTCGGAAGAGGTGGTGCCGTGAAAAATTCGAAAAATTGGTGTTGAGCTGGGAGTCGAGCCTAGACTCTTCGGCGTGTGAGCGTCCTACTCTACCCACTACGCCACGGCAACGACAACAGTTTATTTACTTTTAAAATTAAAATGTTGGAAGAACAGTATAACTTTACTTTGAGACAATTTACAAAGTTGGAAAATCTGAAAATAAAATATTTTGTGTATCTGGGTTTTAAATAAAAGTAAAACATTTTATTTACATTTCCCAAGATTTAATTTAAAAATTATTCTGAGTCCGAAAAGTAATCGCAGTCAATTTGAGGTTGTTTGTTTAAATCGGGTTGCAAGAACATATCAATAGCTTCAGTATCAAATGGAACTTTTTCTGCAGGCTTCCTTACTCTCTTCTTCTTCTTCTTCTTCTTGTGGCGCTACAGTCCGGGGTGGACCTGGGCCTCAACCAACATGCCTCTCCAGCCAGCACGATCTTTCGCCAGCTGTCTCCAGTTGCGCACTCCAAGTTGGTTGAGGTCCTTCTCCACTTGTGTGCGCCACTTCAGTCTAGGCCGTCCTCTGTTGCGTTGTCCCAATGGCTCGGATTCAAAGACTTTTCGGGCCGGAGCAGTGGTGTCCATACGCTCTACATGGCCTAGCCATCTTAAGCGTTGTATCCGTAGACGCTTAACCAGGCGCATGTCGCTGTACAGCCTATAGAGTTCGTCATTAAATCTTCTCCTCCAGATGCCATCAACGCAAACAGGACCAAAAATCGCACGCAAAACTTTTCTCTCGAAAAGACTAAGGGCTTCCTCATCCGCCTTTGCTAACGTCCAAGATTCTGCGCCATATAGTAGGACGGGGATGATCAAGCTGTTATATAAAGCTAGTTTAGTCCTTCGAGAGAGGGCTTTATTACTCAATTGCCTCTTGAGCCCAAAGAAACAGCGGTTGGCAAGAGTGATTCCTTACTCTCTGGTTTGTAATAAATGGATCTGAAGATATTAACATTCTATTCAAAATATCTGTAAGAGTGTCTTGTCTAGATGTTTTTCGACTAAAATTAGAGAGAATTTTAATTTACATATTAAAATCCTTAGAAGCAAGCAAGCTTCTAATGCTTCCTCACTTAATTCACCAATTGGTAACACACTCAGAGAAACTATTTCATGCCCATGTACCAATATCTTGTCAACTGAAGAACTCATATAATACCAAGGATACAGCGATACAAGCAATCTCGCAGTTTCAAGGCAATAATTTTTAAATTTTGGCACATCTATATTAAATCCGCTGGATAAACACTGCAAAATTATGTGAAATATTTTTATCAGATTTACGTCTATACCTGTTATTTCGCGTGATTTGATTGTGCTTTTAAAGAAGCGCCTGGCCACATTTCCAGTGTTCGTATTGCCATATCCTGGCTTTTAAGTTTTGAGGTTGAAGAGATAAGGTTTCTTCTAATAATTCAACAGTTCTTCTGTCTCCAGAAGCTTGAAAATTCATTTCAGCAGCAAACACAAGTTCTTCAGCGGATGTGTCCCTAAGATCGGCTATTCTTTCACATTTTGTCCGATTACTCAATTGATCAAAACTTACCTGAGGACGTCCAGAGGTTTGTGCAAACATTGCGAAGTTTATTTTTTCTTGAAGCCAAATTGATTCGTTTTTTTCCAACACCGACCTTGTGCGGTAGCTTTTGTTTCATTTAGATTTGAGTTCACTTTTGAAACGGGTTAACTCTTTCCTTAGCTCTGATACATGGTTTTCAGAGCAGCTTATGTTTGTTTTTAAAAATGTCTCAACATCTTCAATTCTTTTCTCAAAAGTCCTAAATTTACTATTCAAAAATATTTCAAAGAGCTCCTGTCTTTCCCAAGAAAAAAAGTTGCATTTTGACACCTTGAATATAATAACAATAGTTCAATATTTTCGACACTTACACTTGTACTTGCACTTGCACTTTTGAAATTGTATCTACAATAATATGTGTAAAATAAGGTTTAAATTCAAGAAATTTTAACTCCTGGTGTACGCTACGAGAAGGCTCTTCAAAATAATGTGCCGATATTAAAAACTTAAAATATTATTAAAATTAAACTTAAAATAGGTTGCATTTCCGGTATTCGGATGTTTTTTTATGACAAGATGCATTTTTATTATTATGTTGTTTATTACTTTTATGACTCATGTAATAAAGATGTTGTGCAATGAATATGAAGCATCTACCTGACCATGGGAAGAAGTTATTGGCAAAATCAATAATGGTGCCATTATTCCAAAACGGGGCTGTATATACACAAAAAATAAAAAAAAATAGTTATGGCAAACATCGGTGACTTTTGACTTCGGTTTTCAGTAAAGAAGTGATTAAGGTAAAAAAAATTAAGTTCAAATTTAGCTTGATCTTTGCCTATTCAAAAAGTACCGTTATTTAAAAACAACTTTTAGGTTCTTGTAATCCGCCATTTTTTTTTGGCTAACGGTACTCTATAGCCGAGTGAAAACTGATTGTATTGAAAGAACATATCCTAATTGATAAATTCAATCCAAAACATTTGCTACAAACACTTGTTTTTTAATGTACCAACTGAACAAAGTTGCGTCAAGTACTTTTGAAGGAACGCTATTTGACTATTCTTACAACTTTGATGCCAAACGCTGAGTGACTAAACCACTTGTTGGGAAAAAAATTCACAAACCATATGACGTTTATTATCAGCTAACCGGAAAGGTAACTTATATTGAGATCGGTTACGATTTTAAAAATCGAAATCGAAAAATCGAATCTGAGCATTTTTTGTTGAAATAGCGATAAAAGAGTGACAACTACGCGACATTACGTCGCACAAGATAGGGAAGTGATCTATCATCTTCCACGTCACACGCCGAACAGTAGAAAGGCAACTACGATACGAGCCGGACGTCCCACTATGGGGCAGCTCTATGGCAGGAGCGGCGAGATCTCAGATCTCGGCTCGTATCGGAGTTGCCTTTCTACTGTTCGGCGTGTGACGTGGAAGATGATAGAGCACTTCCCTATCTTGTGCGACGTTATGTCGCGTAGTTGTCACTCTTTTATCACTATTTCAACAAAAAAATGCTCAGATGAATTAGCCAGTTGCATTTCTCCCCTTCAAGAACTCACCCGAAATACACGCCTCGCTAGGAATGCCCACCATTTCACCCTCAAGCCCTCTTTCGGACGTACAGTCAAATTCAGAGACTTGTTCTTTAGCCGCACTACACGAATCTGGAATGCTCTTCCCAGCTCGATTTTTCCTCCTCATTACAATCCACAGGCGTTTAAAACCAATGTGCATTGGTACCTCCTCTCCCTCTCTTCCTCTATACTTTCGGCCCGTTTTGTGAGTTGATCCGGTCACTTAAGGGTACTCGCAACCCCTTTTGCACGCGTCAATTATAAAAAAAAAGTTTCTTTAATATCTACATTTTCAGAATGCAAAGAATAATGTCATTTTAGATTTTAACAATTTGCTTGTTGATGCTTTTTAATTCCTGGCCAATAACACCTTAGAAAGTTCCTCTGGAAATCTTTCTTTCTCGCGTTTCATGACGTTTGCGTTTTTTATCCCGTTTTGTGCCGACGGATTTGCTTTTATTTTAAATGTTCGTACAGAAATATTACCCGAGACGCAACGTCTAATCCCAGATTTCACACAAATCGCTTCACATATGTAGAAGACGTGGAGGTTACACAAGTTGCAATGCTTTTGTTTGTGAAAACGAAACCCTAAAAAAAGCATATTTACTTCAGTTCGATGGAGATTAGCAGTGGACGCCGTGGCATACATGGCGCTATTTGCTATGTTTTCCAAAATCCTTTAAAAAATAGAACATTTAAGTTATCACCCAAGGAAGATTTCCCTTAATAGACTCTTTGAAGATACGCCTTATCCAACTAAAAATCTTAATTCCCTCTTATCATTGATAATTCACTGCCGCTGTCTCTGACATTTGATGACCCTGTTCTACACCCAACCTGTTTCAAAAATCTACAACCAGAAAAAGGTTTGCACCCACACAGAGAACAAGGAAAGCAATTCCACAAATTTGTGTTGTCCCAAGGCACTTCTATCTTGTGGCATTCCATATCTTTTCGTGCTTTCTTTTAACTTCTTACGTACTCGCAGGTAACCACCCTCTCGGCCACCTGCAGGAACATAACTCTATTTGGCAGAGTGAATGAGATAATATTTGCGCAAGCAGAGTTTTGTTCTTTGGTATTTGACCTCCTTCCCGCAATCCATGTGTACACCTGGAGCGTTACAGAAAACTACTCAAATCATGTCCCTCCTTATGGAAGGGGAGTCGGATCCTTTCGTATTCCCCGAAAGCTTTCTAATTGAGTGAACCATACGATGCAGGGAATGAAAAGGGTGAACAGCTTGAGAGATTGAGTTTCTTCTTGTTTATTTAGAAATAACTGTAATTTAATTAGAAGCTAGGCACAGCATAGACGTTGTGGGGAACGGTGACTCCGATGAAGCCAGGGATTGGAGAGGCGTTGGGCTGGCCGTGGTTGATTACGGAGACCTGGCTGAAGTTTCCAGTTTCCTGAGAGCTGCCAAATAGCGACTGAATAGTGAATCCTGTTCCGGAAGGAGTGCTTGGTTCTATGACGACCGAATCTGCTGAGCCCGAAGAAGAGCCAGTGCTTGGCAGGTTGACATGGTTCACCTGAAAGAGGGAAAGTTATGAGCGTTCTTAAGGCCCAATGAAAGTTTTACTTGAATGCTGGAAGACGATAGCGAGCTTGCAGAGTTTTGAACGTGGCTGACGAATCCAACAGACAGTGGAGTTGGAAAACCACTTGTTGGCTTGTCGTAGTGGTAGCCAGATGCTGCGGAACCTGCTTTTTCGGGAGTTTTGGCTGGTACTTCGTTGGGCTGGTTGACAGGTATGGCAGGGACTTCAACTGGTGGTTGGACTACCTCCGGAAGGTTAGCTGACACTGAAGCGGCGCCGAGTTCGGCATTGGATACAGAAGCGGGAAATGCTTGGCCTGGTTTTTCGTAGTGGTATCCTTCCCTAGTTGGAACCTCAGCTGGAGCTGCCTCTGGAACCTGGACTGATAGTGAATCTACAAAAGATCCGGAGCCAGCTGGAAGGAAAGAGTTGGCGAAATTGACAATTTGCGAGACAATGGGGCGTATGCTGAACGTATGGGTGCTGGCAGTGGGTACTGTTGGGCCTGACTGTTCCACTAGTGGCACTGATTGCACTTTGGGAGCCTCAGGAAGAGCTGGATTGCCAACAAATTGCACACCGTTCAGAAAGGTTGGTGCTCCATAGACGGCCGTTGATAGGAGAGGCACAGAAGGCGTGGCGTGGGGTGCTGGAAACTCGTACACTTGAACTGTGGCGGGAAAAGCCGGAGTTTCGGAGACTTGTGGAAGCGAAGACACTTCATTGACGGTGGTGACGGGTGCTCCATACACAGCCGAGGGGTTTTGGTGAACTGCTGGGATTTCGTACAAATGAACTGGCGCCGATGGAACGACTGGTGTTGGTGGGAGAGCTGGAATTTGCGCGATTTGTGGCACCTCATTGACGACAGCGGGCGCTCCATAGATAACGTTTGGCGTGGGAGTGGCAGTCATGGGTACAATGGGTGTAGCGGGAGCTGCTGGCTGTTTCGGACCTTCGTACACCTGAACTAGCTCCTTTGGAATGACGGGTGCTGCTGGAAGGGCTGGAATTTCGGTGATTTTTGGACCTGACAGGACTTCGTTGGCGACGGTTGGGGGTCCGTATATAGCACTTGGAGTAGGATGCACTTCTACTGGCACCAATGGAGTTGTAGGTAGTGCGGATGAAGCTACATTACTTTCGCTAGAAACTGCTGGTGCATCATAAGATTCACTTCCTTGAGGAACAACTGGAACAAATGGAGCAGCAGGAAGATTAGGTATCTCAGCTATTTGTGGGATCGCAGGGACATCTGGAACTCCGCTAACCAAAAGAGAATGGTCGATTGGAGTCTCGGAAACGGTCTTTACTGGAGGCAAGTAAGTGTTTTGAACCTCAGGGACTGGGTTCTCAATGTTTAAGGGAACGACGGGAAGCTCTGGCAAAGCTGGCAATCCAGGAGGCAATAAGGGAAGCTCGGGTTGAGGTGTGGTGATGGGCACAACTGCAGCAGGTGTGACTGCTGGTAGCTCCGGCTTAGATGAAGTACCGAAATTCACTGCACTCTCAATGAGAGGAAGGCTATCGGCAGACAGAGCATTCTGAACCTCAGGAACCACGATGGGAGCAGCTTGTTCCACGACTGCATCTGGGGCCTGAGATGACGGGACTCCATATGTGCTGTGGGGAACTGGAACTGAGTGTGTATATCCACGAAGACTACCTGCTTGGGTTTGCCCGAAAAGTGCAAGGCACACGAGTGATGCGGCAATGAGGAATTTCTGGAAAACAAAACCTCAATATCAAAGACCACCAAGTGCAAATGTTTGTTGTACTTACCATCTTGGAGTATCAGTTCAGTTTGATATGATTTCTAGAAGACGCAAGACTATTTATACAAAAAACCAATGCTTCCGGAATGTGGGCACTTACCTGTGTGCCCCGCAAGGGATGGTCATTAATTGCCTTGGGCAAGGTAGGCGACATGGTAATTACTTTCCGGTATTCTATGCTTTTGAAGTAAAAGGTCGTTGTTTTGTTATCTGAGGGTGACTGGTATCAAGTACAGTCGGGGAAGTTGTTCTTGCAACTAAGTTGGAAAAATTTGAAAATTTTTTGTATATGTTGCTGACGCAAATATGATTCATTTTTTTGACAAAGACCCGCCAGGTCTGTGATTGCGCACATTTCGGATAAGGAATACCAACAGAAACTATAGTAGAGGTTAACGTAGCAGACGCTTCTTTCAATTGAGCCCTTTAAATACTAATATTTTTGCTCTCTACGATCTGACGCACTGAAAACAACTGCAAGCATGCTTAGTAGATTTCAACATTTTAGCATTTTGGGTTAATTGCGGTGTGGCGCTATGAGATTCGTTCTGTATTTAAGAGAGTAGCATTTTGTTTTCCTATGATTGATAATCAATAAACTACGAAAAAAAGTGATCAAGCTGACTTAAGACAGCGTTCAATGCATCACAGTTACCAGCACCAAACCATAACTGTGGCCGCTGACAACACTCAAAGAGTACTAACTGTCTTCCATAAGAAAGCTTCTCAAACTCGTGAGAGAACAGTAGCGCCCACAACACGAGTAGTTGTATTTTATATTCTATATTCTATATTGTGGCCGCCGTGGCGTAGTGGGTAGAGTGCGACGCTCACACGCCGAAGTGTCTAGGATCGATTCCCGGCTGAACACCTCGAATTTCTCACGGCACCACCGAGGTGCTGACAACACTCAAAGAGTAATAACTGTTTAAGAAAGCTTCTTAAAGTTCGCCGTTCGGAGTCGGCAAAAAACTGTAGGTCTCTTCTACTCGTGAGAGAACAGTAGCTCGCACTAACACGAGTAGTTAATGAGCAAGCTAGGCACTGGTCCCACTGTGGACTGTCGCGCTAACAATTATTATTATATTCTATATTCTATATTCCATATTCTATATTCTATATTCTATATTCTATATTCTATATTCTATATTCTATATTCTATATTCTATATTCTATATTCTATATTCTATATTCTATATTCTATATTCTATATTCTATATTCTATATTCTATATTCTATATTCTATATTCTATATTCTATATTCTATATTCTATATTCTATATTCTATATTCTATATTCTATATTCTATATTCTATATTCTATATTCTATATTCTATATTCTATATTCTATATTCTATATTCTATATTCTATATTCTATATTCTATATTCTATATTCTATATTCTATATTCTATATTCTATATTCTATATTCTATATTCTATATTCTATATTCTATATTCTATATTCTATATTCTATATTCTATATTCTATATTCTATATTCTATATTCTATATTCTATATTCTATATTCTATATTCTATATTCTATATTCTATATTCTATATTCTATATTCTATATTCTATATTCTATATTCTATATTCTATATTCTATATTCTATATTCTATATTCTATATTCTATATTCTATATTCTATATTCTATATTCTATATTCTATATTTCATCAATTTTATTTTCTAACGATCCCTCTGCTACCTTGCTTAAGTCATCTACTTCGAAGCACTGCCCCCCAGGTGCTGGAGATCCCATTTTAAGTTTCTTTGAAAATCTAAATTTTTAACTCATTCCTGACTGGTACTACAATTCTGAAACATAGTCAGAGCTCTACGGCATACCAGTTCTTCTCCTTTCAAGTTGCGCCCAGCCAATCCTATTTCCAACGAATCATTATGTCTCCTAGACCTCATCACGTATCCGTGCACAGTACGAATATAATCGCCTGATTTCAAATTCGAATTCCTGTTTACATGTGCATCCATCAGATTCCGCTTCGATCAAAATCCATTTCGCCACAAATGCGAAGTGCCCTATCAGCGCTCATCACCACAGCAACCACCGCCATCGACGCCGCCGTGCCGCCACCGTCAGCTCATCTTCGTCGCCATCATCGCATCGCATCACCCATCACCGGATATCGAATTCCATAGATAAACCACAAGCATGCGTTCTCTGTCAAGAGCATCACGCATCATAGAGCACGATGTCGTGTGGGCTCGGCCATCCAGACCAGACCAGACCAGTTACAGCACTTACAGTGTGTACGCGTTCATCGCCTGACGACCGCTGATGAGAACGTTCATGCTATGATCACGAGCAGCAGCTAGACATGATAATTCAGGCGTCCAACGTTGCCTTAGACGTGAGACACTACAGTGGCCGCCATCACCACGCGGTGATCGGTCCGCCCCACTCTCCTGAGCGCTGAGAACGCCATATGGCACAGCTTCGCCCGGATTATAATTGCCCCATGGATGCACTCGCAGTCCGCAGGGAATACCTTCGTGCCTTGCAGCAATTACGGGCTAGTTCCCATAAAAACCCTGACACACCAGCACACCCTTCGTCGTCGGGGCCAATGATTCAATCACCGATTGCGCCAAATTAAGATGTGGCCTCCACGGAAGGAGTCACCTCCGGCTTTGCACTCGCTTGTCACAATGCAGAATATTCAGAGTTTTCCACGAACGGAAATATGAAGGAACGGCTTCTCGCCCGACGCTCACTGGGAATGGACATGAATCTCGGTCGTGTAACAGCGTGTCCGGTGTGCTCCGACGACGACGGCACGTACCATTAAACATCTATTAGTGAGATTGTATCTGCAGCCCTGGGTGATGGGCTTTGCTCTGATGGAAGTTGGCCGGCAGGGGAGCGGGCGTTTCTTACTTTTATTGGCACCGTCCTGGGATGGCTCGTAAAAATTTAGAAGATTTCTATCGGGGATGTGGCATTGTTCGCTTAAGTGGGTTATGAAGGGCAGCTACGTGTGCCGAATGCGAACAAACACGGTGGCAGTAGAACGCGGAGCGATGGCCCTTGTAATTGAATTGTGAGTGTCAACTGATGTCACCGTTGGTAATGATGACAATTTGCCAGGGATTGGCAACAAGCGCCGAGCGACAAGAAAAACCCAAACAATCGAAGAGCTCTCGCGTCCAATTAAAATTTAAGTGTCCAGATACAGATGTCTGCTGATTTGACGCCGTAGGTGGGTGCTGACAAAATGGCGATGGCAATGAGGGAGAAAGTGCCAATGGGTGCTGTCAACGTGTCCGGAGACGATAACGGGGACTGTCTGTTTGTGTGGATGGTGACGTGCGTCGACAGGAGAACCAGTTTGATTTGTGGGCCATTTGGCGTTTGGCGCAGAAACGTTTAACTGTTGCAATGGCATTTTATGATCGAAAGTTTGTGTGCTAATAACCACCGGACTTTCTGTGCAGCTAAATGGATGACATTTGCATTCGATCGGCATGAGTACGATTGGACGGCATTGTGCCTGCTGGAAGGAGATTTTTTGATTGTTTTGAGATGATGTCTAACGTTTGAAGCTCAGTTGTATGAAAAGGGACATTTTATTTCCATAAATGTGATCCAATTTGAGCGGCTCCACGCCACCCAGTTGGCCACCAAAGTAGTCCGCAATCACATTGAGTTAGCATTTCTGTGGCCATTTATACGGAATTCGGTAGAGTGTGAGAATTCAAATGGCCATCAACATCGGCAACACCTAGCACGCGAAAAATTCCTCGCATATGACAGGTGCCATTTATGTTGACGGAATTATCAGTCATCCGCTGTCGTTTGTCGCCGCTTTCGAATGGCCATCGCTCAACCAGTCCACTGCCAAGTGCGATTGATCAAATCGAGTAAAACATTCTCCGGACAACATTCAGATCAATCCAACACTTGGTGATTAGATGGTTGCTTTCATCTTTGGCCTAGCAGAGGCGTCGTTAATTCGCCAAGTGTTACGTGAGAGCCAGCGACGACGCGTTTAGTGGCGTGTGTGCGCGCGCATCCAGTTAGCAGCGGCCGGTGTGATTTGTGTTCCAGTGCTTGGGGCTTGTCGCCGTCGTCAACGTGTCAGTGAGTTGTTCGCGTCATTTACGTCACGTTAATTACGTTGTTCTCTGTTTTTTCCTTTGTGTTCACTTCCATTTTCTTTCGGGCCATATCTGTCATCACATCGTTTCACGTCGATGGGCTTTCAGGTAATTCGCCGTGATGAGTTTTTCATCCGCCGAGGCATCACAAAAAGCCATAATCACCTCATCGTGGTGTCTGAAGTGCTGGGCGATGCTGTTTTAAGGTCAACTGCACTGTGATCTGTGAACTCAAACGGTGATTTAAATCCCCGGGTGGAGGGATTTGCTTGTTGCTGGTGTTGCCAGTTTTGGTGCCATGTAGGGGTGCGAAGCTGCTCCTCGAATGGGGTCAGATTGTTTCTTTTTTCTGTCCTCGCACTCTGTGCCTTAAGAAAGAACTGAATTGAGTTGATAGTTGAAGAGGGACACCTGTGGCGAAGGAATAAGAGTGGGGAATGAAGAGTTGTAAGCGGTGCGTGCTATGAGCAACAGTTTCAAGATTTTCTAGCGTTTTGAATAGGCTTACGGAATCAACTTCGCTAGAGGGCTCTAGAGTGTTAGTTAAAATCAATTTTTGCGCGTTCATATTTCACAGCGTCGTCAGTGTCTCAAGCAATGGTATAAAAATTATGTCATCAATAAATAAATTGAACAAATGTCAAGATGTCTACTGTGTTTGTTTCCGCTAAGCTCCAACGGGCTACACAAAAATTTCATCCGTTCAACTTTCCTTAAAGTTGAAATTTGAACAAAGACTGTCTTGGACAGCTGAATTAAGTTTAGAGATTAGTATTAGGGACACACCTCTATGCAAATCTGTCACAAGAAGAACGTTTAAGTCGTTTACAAAACAATGGGAGTGACCCGCAAGCTGGGACATTGGATACGGTAAGAATTGAAGCCAAAGACAGATTGACTTGTCTGACATCTAGCTTGAGAAGAAATTATCCTTCATTGTTGAGAGCTGAAACGATTGTTAATAGTTGGTTCATAATGTCTAGTATTTGGAAAAGGCTCGGTCTGGTGTATCATAAGGTACAAAAGCTGAGAGAGCTCGGTGCGGTTTTTGGCAGAAGAAACAAATGTGGAAGCGGTTTTTGAACAAGAATTAGTTTTATTTCAGGCAGCTTAAAAGCTTTCCAGAAAGGTAAACGGGATATCCCAGCTCACCTGCTAAAAGAAGACACTCTGTTTTGTTAAATGCAACATACACTGGTGTTCCAGCACTGCGCAGAAAATTAAGGCTCGGAAACTTTTTCGACAAGGGGAAAATTGGGCGTTTTTTATCACAATGTAAAGTTAGCTACAAAGGACTTAGTTCCTTGCTTATTTACACCACTTCTGCATTTATTATGAAACCAATATTTGAGCCTGAATTTTGGGATAGCCGAATAAGCTAGAAATAATAATAATACTTGCTGGCGCTACAGTCTAAAGGGAGACCAGGGCCTAGCTTGCTCATCAAGTACTCGTGTCGTGCGCGCTACTGTCCTGTCACGAGTAGAAGGGACCTACAGTTTTTCTTTTGCCAACTCCAAACAGCGAAATTTAAGAATTTTTTTCTTAAACAGTTTTGAGTCAGCAGCTCGAAAGAGGTGGTGCCGTGAAAATTCGAGGTGTTCAGCCGGGAATCAAACCCTAGATCTTCGGCGTGTGAGCGTCACACTCTACCCACTGCGCCACAGCGGCCACGATAGTTGGGACTGTCAAATGAGTCCCCTTTCTTGTTGACCGAGTAGTTGACGCGAAGGTGCTCTTTTCGTGACATGTACAACTCAGTTAATACGCAACAAATATCGATCTATTTTCCAATTTCTTAGTTTCATAAAAAAATGATCGCCCCTCTTCATATTGGTTTTACTTACAAGACCTCAGTAATTTTTTGTACTCCGATTCTGATTGTCTGTTAGAGCGGATGGACTACCCGCGGAACTATTTAAAACAGCTGTAGATGAGTTGGTTGGGCGCATGCACCAGCTCATCTGTAAGATATGGTCGAAGGAAAGCATGCCCGATGAGTGGAATCTCAGCGTCGTTTGCCCTGTCCACAAGATAAGAGACCCCTTTGACTGAGCCAACTATCGAGGGTCGAAGGTCAGTCTCCTTAACATCGCATACAAGATCATCTCTGCCTGAACCTCTGTCTGAAACCGTTTGTCCGTGACCTGATAGGTTCATATCAGTGTGGTTTCAGGCCAGGGAAGTCCACAATAGACCAGTTCTTCACATTACGGCAGATCCTGGACAAGACCCAAGAAATTCAAATTGACACTTACCACCTATTCTTCGATTTCAAGGCTGCATATGACAGTGTGCATAGAGACGAGCTATACAGTGCCATGTCTAGTTTTGGCATTCCTACCAAACTCGTCAGATTGTGTAGGATGACGATGGAGAACTCTCGCTGCTCCGTCAAGGTCGGTAGCGAACTCGCCGCAACCTTCAATGTCAAAAAAGGTTTTAGAAAAGGCGACGCACTGTCATGTGACTTCTTTAACATCATCCGGCAGAAGATCGTGCCTAAATCACAAGTCAACACCAGAGGCACGATCTTCCAGAAGTCAGTTCAATTGCCAGCTTACGGTGATGACGTTGACGTGATTGGACGAACACAGCGTCTGGTCAAGCGTCATCGAATAATAATAATAATAATTGTTGGTGCTACAGTCCAAAGGGGGACCAGGGCCTAGCTTGCTCATCAACTACTCGTGTTGTGCGCGCTACTGTTCTCTCACGAGTAGAAGGGACCTACAGTTTTTTGCCGACTCCGAACGGCGAAATTTGAGAAGCTTTCTTAGACAGTTATTACTCTTTGAGTGTTGTCAGCAGCTCGAAAGAGGTGGTGCCGTGAAATATTTGAAAAATTGGTGTTGAACTAGGGGTCGAACCTAGACCCTTCGGCGTGTGAGCGTCGCACTCTACCCACTACGCCACGGCGACCACAGTCATCGAATACGACGTTTAAAATGGCTGGGCCATGTTGCGTATGGACACCACTGCTCCGGCCTGAAAATTCTTCGAATTGGAGCCATTGGGACAACGCAACAGAGGACGACTTAGAGTAAGGTGGCGCACACAAGTGGAGAAGGACTTCAACCAACTTGGAGAGCGCAACTGGAGGCAGCTGGCGAAAGATCGTGCTGGCTGGAGAGACATGTTGATTGAGGCCCAGGTCCTCCCCGGACTGTAGCGCCACAATAAGAAGAAGAAGAAGACTCTGATTGTCTGTACTTCTTGAGGTAGTCCCGGAGACACTGCTTTTAAATTCGATGGTTTCTGAGGCTTTGATGTTTGCATCGGCTTTTGATGAACCAACTGATGACTGCTAGGGTCTGCCTTTGTGTGCACCACGCGTTCTTTCACTCGTTTAGTTAAGTGTCCTGTTTCGTCGATTGTTGTGATGTGAAGGTTGTGTCGGATTCATTTTTAGATTTTTTTTATTTTTCTTCAACTTATTCAAACATAATTAACCGTTTTCTTCTTTTTTGTTTACTTCCAGGTACGTCTTTTCGTAGTAACCGAGTGATGGTTGACGTAAGTACCTATGTCTTGTTGTAATTTTTGGTCTACTTTGAAGATTTGGGATGTTTTTTCTCCAGTTCAACGCCTTCTTTATACGTCGATGTTCGGGCTGTTCTTTAAGGAGGGTCATAAGTCTTGTCATAGTTGGCATGCTAAAACCATTAATATGGTACATCTTCCTCCTGTGCAACGACTCATGGAAGCTGGGAGTTTGTTTCGCCAGCTTACGTTGAGCCATGCTAATAACAGTGCCCCTATTGTCCACACCTTACTGTGGTGTCGCTCTAAGAGGAACAAGATTTCAGCTATAGAGAACTGACGTGCACACGGAACTTGCTCGAGCTTATACTCATCATTGTGAAAGTGAAAGTGAAACAGTCTAAACATCCATTTCTTGGCCGGAGACTCAACGTCAGCTTTGCTCCGCCAACAAACGCTCCAGCAGATGCTTCGCTAGATTCATATCATGCCCTATCTCACATCCTCGCAAGGTTCGCGTCAGTTGTCTTTGCAACATCAGCGAACGCTCTGCTAAATGCGGAAATGCGTCAATAAGCTAAATAAGTTTAGCTTGCCGACGTCATGCAAAGCTAGTTTTGTTCTCATGGTATGCCTAATACCAAAGCATTCCAAGCCCAGTTTCGACTCCGTTTTTTTTTTCGAAATCTTGCTCAATGCCTGACAACGAGCCCTCAAGCGCTGATTATTTACCTCGGCCGCCGAAAAGCCCTTCGACTACGTACAATGTATAATTTAAAAGCAATCCAGGTCAGCACCGAAGAATCACCTTCCCTGGGCAATCCGAAACACATACGACAATCAGTCAGATGTGCCTTCAGGAAACCGGACAAGTCAAGTCACTCAACTCGCATTCTCTCGAAGCCAGGAATTACTTACTGTCAGTGCGAGTGGGTCCACTGTCAACGGTGTATGTCACAGCGCTGATGGCATCAGCCCAGTCGATTGGCGATACCACACGACGTCCCTATGGGTGCAGTCACCTACAAAGTTGCACAAACACCAGACCCCCGCCAAAAAGAACACCGTGGCACGGAGGAGGCGAGTGGAACAAGGAAAATCCTTTCTCCTGTCCAAACGGTGGGACGAGCATATTCGGCATCGGGTTACACGTTTGGCAACAATGTTGCACACGGATTGAGGAGAAGAACGAACTCAATCTACGCCGCGGTGAATCTCTGCATGCAGTGCCATGGAGCTGCGACCGTTTTTGTTTGGTATACGAACTCGGGGGTAGACGGTGGTCGGACGGCTTGTCTGGATGATTGGGCGGGTTCCGCTCTGACAAGTGCAGACGGGATGTGGTGGCGGCATCAGACAAGCAATAGACAGACAGAAGCGCTTGCACAGAAGATAGAATCAATCTGTCTCTGAGTGGTGTGCGCGGAGCTGCCGATTGATTGGACTTCAGATGACAGTGCAGGTGGATAAGATCGTTCCTCCAATCGTCGGCATAATGGGGACATCTGATGTCGTTAACCCTCAGAATTTGCATGCACGCCACGGCTGGCGCCGGCAGTCTCTGACAGGGCACAAAAAAAGAAGAGCCTCCGCTTGAAGATACACACATAGCGGTGCAATGTCTCGTCGAGTGGGAAGTGCACATGTTCCCTGAATGACTATGGCTCCTGTCCTGGCGGCATATCGAAGTGAGTCGCAGTGGAGACACCTTCCTTTCTTCTTGCCGGTATTTTAATTAGAAGTAATTTCTGTGTTTGCGCTGCCGACGCGACGTTCTTGCCGGCAGAGGACCGCAGAGTGACACCGCGAGGGTGCACACATGGGGTAATTACAACTTGCCCGTTGTTGGTGTCGCTGTTCGACAGGCATTCTGCTGAGGAATCTCTATAATTCGGGACATAAATTCGCATTGAATTGCACAGGCACTGCTTGGATGACTATGGCTTCTGTTGGCCTCTTCCTGGTGATTAGACGTCCGCTGACTGCTGTTGGGGGTGGTGTGTCAATGCGTTTAATTAGTGAAATCTTGATGGGGCCGGCTGTACTGGGAGACTGCTTCGTGTATTACACAACCAAGGTTATTAATGACTTGGCTCATGCTACATCCTAGGACGTTAGCCGATCGTGGGTTGCAGATCCAAGCCATTTGTGGGAACACTCTCTGCAGAGTGTGCTGTGCTCAATTAATGGTCTTTTATTAAGAAGCGAACTTTGTTCTCTTTAAGGACGTTCATGGTAATGAACGGTGATTTCGTGTGTTGCTTCATATTTCAGTTCAGTAACACAGTGATCCAACTGCTCCTTTCTCCTGCTTTAACTCTGCTCAGCGACAAGAACTCATCAGGACCGACGAGAACATTAGATCCAACTGCTCTTTTCTCCTGCTTTAACTCTGCTCAGCGACAAGAACTCATCAGGACCGACGAGAACATTAGATCCAACTGCTCCTTTCTCCTGCTTTAACTCTGCTCAGCGACAAGAACTCGTCAGGACTACGCAGGCAGAATATAAAGGAAAGGACTCCAACAAGCGCTGGCAATTTTGAATGATTTTTGACTGCATTGAGAAACGTCGCGTACACGTTGCATGTTGCCGCAGAGACGGGAAATACAATCCTCATGTCTGCTGTCAGGAACAATATTCCTTTTCAATGGACTCACGATGCTCCTTCAAAGTGACCCCAACAAGTCAATTTGCAGTCACTTTCATCACAAACCCGACCTGCCACAACGAAAACGCGAACAGTCCCAGTCAGGGAAATGAAAATCAAAATCACACGAAGCCACGACAAGGCAGATCCAAAGCAACAAGAGTCCGGCTGCTAGTTTGCCAACTGCCGTCGCCGTCGCCGCCGCCGCCGCCGGAATTTGAAGGCATTTCCTTGTTTATCTGACCGAAGGCGAAATCGACGAAGCGCGTTCATTTATCGGTAATGGCTAGATAATAGCCAGATTCATCCGATCCATGGACTTGGCTAACGCTCGCCACCAAGCGCAGAACATAACATTCCGGCGACCGCAATCTAGACCAACAATGGGGAAGACCAGTGGAGCTGGAAATCTGATTCGCGCACCACAACAAAACACGTCCCTGTGCAGTTGCGAGTTGCAAAGGGGCAGTGCGTAGACGTCTTGCTCCTTTGTGGCTGGAAGCAGATTCCATACGTGCCGTGGATTGATGATGTGCCCATCGATTGGACATCGAATGTAGGTTGTTATGCGGAGAATCGATCAATAGAGGAAGATACACGAGAACAACTCGGATATTGGACGCCTGAGTAAATCGTCTGCGGTGCAGCCACCAGATGCGGAATTGCATACTCGTATCTGTTTGCGCTTCAGTGCAGATGAACGCATAATTATTTTGCGATTCCTCTTGTGCCGCTTATGGGATAAACTAATTTGTGGAATCCGCGAGGGATTGAAGAGTGAGAGAAAAAGTGTTGTCGGCCGTGCGGTGGATGTGACTGAACTGCGAACAACCTGATGGGCTGCAGTCGAGAACTGCAGATGGAATCTGAATCGAATGTCTTGCGAGAGTGTAAGACGACGTGTTCTGGGAAGTTGGCAATTTTGAGGCAGATGATGGCGTTGGGGTTCGCTCCAGCACTGAAAGCTTACTTTGACCGCCTCAATTTTGGAGAGCATAACTATTGTTTGTGAAGATTTAAACGCCACACACAATATAAGTCATCGCAGGAAGCTTTTTAAAACGATGGTCCGTGCAAAATTTCATCCGGTGTTATTTGTAGAAGTTCGTTTGTCATGCTTTAGTCGTTTATAGGCTGTTTGCTTTGTTTCGGAATGATAGGGATGTTCATGACCGTGATATACCTTCTAAATGATTGAAAGTGATTCCAATTCTTCCTTTTAACTTTGACTTCGCTCAACATCTGAGGCTTTGTAAGATGTAGCGTGAAGGAATGGTGCATTTTTACTCCCTGAATTTGGTTGATGCTTGGGTCGGTAGGGAATGCGTTAGGACGCCACTGCGCCTCCCGTAAATTGTGCCACATTTGAGCGTTCAGATGGGAGCCGTTTTTATTAAATATAAATCCCGCTTCAGTAAAATATTAAGCAGATGACTAATGGATCTTATCATCCTTCGCGAAAAAGTGACTTGAGGCCCCTTTCTTTCGAGGTCCGTATTTGGAATTGATGAATATCAAAAGAGTCTTCTTTTCCATAAATGTATCCTCTTTATCCAATGCGGATAGCGGTTTAACCTTCGCATCACAACTCGTCCTAAGGACGAGGGTTAAGTGTATCAACATAGTTAAACATTTCGAAGGCAGCCACTTAGGAAATGCTCTTAAGATCTGAAGCGTGCTTACTTCCATGCATTAGAAAGAGCGGACAGATTTATTCTGTCTACCAAGCGTAGATGTTTCCGCGTACAGGCAATCTTATACACCTGACCATTGTACGCGGCGAGCAGATACGAATTAGGTTAACGAAATCTTCCAGATACTTCCTAGATACTCGTGATTATAAGGAGCAAATTCATTGCTTATTTTCTTACATCTTATATATGGTATCCTGTCTGTCCTGTCCCTGATAGGAACATTTCAACGGCATAATTTCGTCGATAAATATCGGTTTTAAAATTTGAAGATATGATTTTCGGTACACCTACGATTCCACACTATGTTTTAGATAATAAGAATCGTACACCTTCGTGATTGTTGAATAATAATAATAATAATAATTGTTGGCGCTACAGTCCAAAGGGGGACCAGGGCCTAGCTTGCTCATCAACTACTCGTGTTGTGCGCGCTACTGTTCTTTCACTAGTAGAAGGGACCTACAGTTTTTTGCCGACTCCGAACGGCGAAATTTGAGAAGCTTTCTTAGACAGTTATTACTCTTTGAGTGTTGTCAGCAGCTCGAAAGAGGTGGTGCCGTGAAATATTAGACAAATTGGTGTTGAACTGGGAGTCGAACCTAGACCCTTCGGCGTGTGAGCGTCTCAATCTACCCACTACGCCACGGCGATTGGTGAATGGTGAATGGTAAATATATGGTGAATTCAACCGAGGTCGTAGTTCTCTCTAAGACGAATTTCGTGAAGGTCGTTCAAAATCAGTTGTTGTTCCGGAAACCGCTGATGCTGTGCGCCACCTGATATTGCAAGATCGTCATGTGACCTACCCTGAGATTGGGACAACCTTAGGCATTCGTGGGACCAGCATACATTCAATATTGCGAGAACATTTGACCGTCAAAAAAATTGTTCGCGTGAATCCCACACAATTTGTCAATCGCTCAAAAAAAGGCTCGTGTCGATTGGTCGAAAGAAATGCTCCAAGAATACTATCGCGGTGCTTCGAACCACGTCAATGACATCGTCACCGGTGATGAATTGTGGATTTACGCGTATGAGCCCGAAAGTAAACAGCAGTCGACTGTACGGGTGTTTGAAATTGAGCCAAATCCAACAAAAGTTGCTCGCGCACAAAGAACTTAAAAACAAATGGTCGCCTGTTTTTTTGAAAAACTGGACATGTCGCAACCGTACCACTAGATCAACGCAGAACAGTCAATTCTGAGTGGTACAGAACCATTTGATTGCCAGTTGTCTTCCAAGAAATCAGGAAAACCAATCGCCGAAAACGGATCACTCTTCACCACAACAATGCGAGCTCTCACACATCGGCTCAAACAACTGCATTTTTGAGCACTCGAAACATCGATTTGAGTCATCCGCCGTATAGTCCTGACTTGGCATCGAATGACTTCCATTTATTCCCGTACGTAAAAAGTAAAATGAGAGATCAACGTTTTTCGACACCTGAAGAAGCGGTTGATGCGTTCAGAACGCATGTTTTGGAGATACCTCAATCAGAGTGGCAAAAGTGCTTCGACAATTGGTTCAAACGCATGCAAAAGTGTATAGATCCTAATGGGTAATATTTTAAAAAATAATTAAAGTTATTTTCGATAATTAATATTTGATTTTGTTCTTTCATCCCGAAATATAAAAGGCAACCCTCGTAATTACTGTCTCAGTCTTCAATTTATAGCAAATGGATTCGAGGAGAAAAGAAGTAATAAATATCTAGCCTACACATTATATGGTAAAAGTATGAGGGATGTTTCGAAAAAAATTATATGGCGCGATATTTAAGCAGTCCCAACGACTAACTCGTGGTCGCCGTGGCGTAGTGGGTAGAGTGCGACGCTCACACGCCGAAGGGTTTAGGTTCGACTCCCAGCTAAACACCAGTTTTTCGAGTTTTTCACGGCATCACCTCTTTCGAGCTGCTGACAACACTCAAAGAATAATAACTGTCTAAGAAAGCTTCTCAAACTTCGCTGTTCGGAGCCGAAAAAAAACTGTAGGTCCCTTCCACTCGTGAGAGAACAGTAGCGCGTACAACACGAGTAGTTGATGAGCAAGCTAGGCCCTGGTCCCCCTTTGGACTGTAGCGCCAACAATTATTATTATTATAACGACTAACTCACATAAATGGTATGCAAATTCAGTGGCATAAAAATTATGAACAGGGAATTCAAAATAAAATTAGCCTACAAAAGGATTCGCGATAGGTACTGTTGGGAAAAAGCAAACGATTACCCAATTCCCTTTCTCATGAATTGGGTAATCGTTTCGTCAGCAATAATATTGTACATTAGCCTTTGTCTTAGACAACCCCCACTGATGTGCCTTTTGTTTTTTTTTGCCTCTTCGAAAATATCCGAATTTGTCCTAAATAAGCAGAATTTGTGGGAAACTGAAGCCTTTTGCATGCTTGTGCAAATTGTGTCTAATCTGATCCAACCAACAAATCATGTCAAGAATGGTTTCGATACTTCATATAAGATGGCTTTAGAGTCCTTCGGAAGCTGGTGAAGCCGAAAAAATATCTGTCGACCGATGATGAAATTGATCTCCACACTTCGAAAGTGGTAATTTGAGTCTTTAAGAACAAAGAACCTCGTAGCTCAGCTTATGAAATATCTTGAGTCCCGGAAGCTTCTCAATGACCGGCAGTACGGCTTCCGAAGCAACCGTTCCACTGGTGATTTGATGGCATATCTCACTGAAAAGTGGAACCAATCTTTACACAATGCAGGAGAAAGCAAGATTGTTGCGCTTGATATTTCAAAGGCAATTGACAGGGTCTGGCATCAGGCTCTCTTGTCGAAAATGCGTGCTTTTGGGATCGATGAGTCTCTTCTTCAATGGATTAGAAAATACCTTTCGAATCGTTCAATACAAGTCGTTTTGGATGGACTCACGGCTGATATTCGCGATATTAATGCTGGTGTTCCCCAGGGCTCCGTTTTGTCTCCGACACTCTTCCTCATTTTTATAGATGATCTCTTGTCTGCTACTTCTAATCCTATTCATTCCTTCGCTGATGACAGTACCCTCAGCTTTTCATATTCGTTCCTTGGCTCACGTCCCTCCACTTCGGCCATAGACTCGGAACGGCAGCGTATGTTAAGCACATTAAATTCCGACCTTGACAGCATAATCGATTGGGGAAATAAAAATAGAGCGGAATTTGATGCTTCTAAAACCCAGTGCTGTCTAGTGTCGTTAAAGCGAACACAAAATAATCAGCAGTTATCTATGAACGGCACTTGCGTTGTTGAAACCGAAAGACTTTCCATCCTCGGTATGTGTATCAACCCAACAATTAGTTGAAACGATCACATATTTGAGGTCGCCAAAAATGCTGCGAAATGTCTAGGCTTCCTTAAACGATGCAAGAAGTACTTCACCCCCTCTGATCTGGCTACAATATACAAGGCCTACATACGCCCAAAACTTGAGTATAACGCTCCTATTTGGTCAGGTGCTTCTAAGACCTCCCTGCACCTGCTGGATAGAATTCAAAAGCGAGCGATAAAACTTATAGGTGACAGTAGTATTGCGAAGTCGATTAACTCGTTAGAACACCGACGTAATGTCGCGTCGTTGCCACTGTTTTATCGCTATTTTAACAAGAAATGCTCAGATGAAATAACCAGTTGCATTCCTCCCCTTCAGGAATTCACCCGCAGTACACGCCTCGCTAGAAATGCCCACCAATTCACCCTCAAGCCCCTTTTCGGACGTGCAATCAAATTCAGAGACTCGTTCTTTAGCCGCACTACACGAATCTGGAATGCTCTTCCCAGCTGGATTTTTCCTCCTCAGTACAATCCACAGTCATTTAAAACCAATGTGCATCGGTACCTCCTCTCCCTCTCTTCCACTATACCTTCGGCCCGTGCTGTGACTTGATCCGGTCACTTAAGGGTACTCGCAACCCCTTTTGCACGCGTCTATTATAAAAAAAAAGCTAAGATGAAGGTGAAGATTTTGATGCTTTCCCGGATCAAGATCCGTGCCAAACGCAAAGTTAACTTGCAGAATTAGAAGTGACTCTGCAAACAGCTTTGTTCGGCAATTCAAATTTGGATTTATTCAAAAGTAAGACACTTGTGCCGTGCCAGTTGAAACTGAAAGATGACGAAAGTTGATTTACACCTCGGAACTGTTTCTTGAAAGACATCAAAAAAAGCGATTTCTGCAACAGATAGTGACTGGAGTTGAAAAACGGATATTCCCGTTTCAGCATCCTCTATATCGCCGCACAGAGAAAAACATCATTTGGTCGTACTTTGTAAGTGCTGGGACCAGGCGTGTATGGTGTACAATGTATAGTTACAACCAGGCAAAAGTTTTGATAGGGAACGTTATCGCCTGCAACAAATCCACTGGAACCTTGCATTGCGTGAAAATTGACTAGAAATAACCGAAAGGCGTGACGAATGGTTTTTAACATGATAACGCTTAGTCCCACGCGACTGTAGCGGTCAAAAACTACCAGGCAACGTTGAAGTGGGAGATATTACTCTACCAGACCTACTCCCTACACCTTGCTCCTTTCAACTACTGTCTTATTCGATGGGTGCAAAACGATTTGAGAGTCATCGGTTCGGAGCTATTGAACTCTTAAAGAGCAATAACTGACTATAGTAAATCTTTTTAAATGCGGCCGTTCGTTATCGACAGAGTGACGAGCCCTGGTCCCTTTGTGAACTGCCGCCATTCAATATACACATTTTCCAAAATAGTCAGACATGAGAAAAATCGTTCAGTAAATAAGTAACTTAGAAGTTATAACTTTAGTCCCTTAAACTGACTTCGCTGTGTTTCCTTTAATCGCTCTCACAGCTATCAGAAAGAGTTGATAACTGGAAGTTGGTCCCGTGGACTTGTGCATAGAGAAACAGCCCGAAGGTTCGCTAAAGATCAGAATCTCAGCGATCGGTTCACATTTATTTCAAAACCCTCAAAGAGTCAACAACAGCCACTCGAAATCAGCTTCAAACAGTCGGTTCCTTCACTCGTCAAAGAACAATAACAAAAACCTTGCTGAAGAAGTTCAAAACCTTTAAAAATTACAGGGCCACCCTATTAATTTGTTGTAAATGTGAGTAACGCTTACACGCCAAGGGTTTCGTTGCTTGTTTAGTGCCTAAAAAGTTATCATTTTTCATAACAAGATTTTTTGGAAAAGAATAATAATGGAATAGGAGGCACCATATAGAAATAGAAGAAGCAACAGAAGATGTTCAGGGTGAACTTAGTTTTGTAACAGTGCCTCATTTTCAAGTATCCTTAGGCTGGATTTGGGTTTCTAGGGTTTAACCGAATCATAGGTTCAGTGAAGAAACAGCGTTTCACGATAAACGAGATTTCACGATTTCGAGATTTGTCATGCCTCAATGCTGGAAATGAACCTCTGAAGAAGTTTTATTTCATGCTACGTTAGACCAAAGTCGCGATTACACTTTTTGAAAAAAAATTCTTATTTGTTCAGTGAAAGAAGCATCATCTATCAACACTGCGAACAAGTTCAAAAGAGGTTGAACGTTTGAGTTCGACAAATTTAACATCAGAAAAGCGCGAGTACACAACCTGTTGCAAACAAAAAACTTGATGCTGCTGGACAGATTCAAAGTAGGTGCTTTTTGTTATTCGAGGAATATAACCCCCACAGCAGCACAGGCTACTTTCCATAAAAAGATCACAAAAACAAAAAAAAATACAAGGTCTTTGCATCATAAACTAAATCTCGAGGCACCTTAAACCCTCACTCCCTCGGGATGTATTATTTGAACAGCATTCCTTGTGGATGACCTTTTGTCAAATAAGGTCGTCATCCGAGAATTCAAGCTCAATGTCAATGCCCCCATTACGGATTGAAATCCCCTTGCCACACACGCCCAACCACCGAAAAGACTGCGGGGACAAAGCGCAACCAACCCCCATCGACCCCTCGCATCGGATCCATTATTCAAATACGTAACGTAATATTACAAATCCTTTTATGTGCTCCTTCATTTCCTCTAAATAATTGAATGTCAGCCCATACCCTTCCACCGGAGTGTATTTAGCCTTCCGTCGTCGTGCGTCGTTCATCTTTCATCATCCGTCACTTCCTTTACAACAGCAATTATAAGCAGTCGGAGACACGATATGCATACCACACCCACACCAACGTGCATTGGCTGTGCACACATCAAAGCCAGAAGAAAAGTGAATATTTTTCGACACACACATCGGTCCTTCGCCCCCCTAAGTAAAGACGCAAGTAACCAAGAATAGAAGTCGCATACGAAATGAAACGCAAGCAAAAACAACGAAATATACAAAAACAGCAACACAACAGCGAAACGAGAACACAGAGCACAGAGTACAGAAAACTCCTCGAAAATGTCCCTGCAGGCCATTGTTTTATTACAAAAGCCAGGGAATGTAAGAGGAACCACTGCCGGGGACCCACCGCGCCGCGCCCTCCTAGCCTCCTGCAATGTCATTCAAAGAAAACGAGAACTTGCTACCTACCGACCGACCTATCGAGGATCGTCCTCCCACAATCCCCTCCCCGATTGGCTTGTGCTGCCATAAGGACCCTCTTACTTACTTTCTTGCAAGAGGAGTCCTTTCAGTGCTGGTTTTCCATTTTTTTTTTGTCGTCCTCTTGTTTTTTTATGATTTTTTTATGGGATTTCTCGACTCGGTGTGTTGTTTCCACAGCCTCGCCCCGTCATGGCCCAGCCAACGGGCCACGCAAAGGCATATTTACACAGACGAAGCAATAAAAGGACAAGTGCCTAAAAATTTACAAAAAAGTAGACATCTCTCTCGCATCTCGTCGTCGAAGGACTTACATCAGATATCGCGCGGTGAACACAAAAGCTGATTCCGGTGGTGGCTGTCGCTTTGTGCGTTTTGGGGATTTTACGTCTCGCGGTTACGTCTCGGGGCACCGCACTATTCTCGTGGGTGGGGTTGGAGGAGCCGCACGAGTAGGGTAATCAAGTAGATTCCACCTAATACTCATCAAGGGATTTTATGATTGCTTGTTCATTAAATGCGGAGTGGAAGTGGATTTTTAGGACATAAGCTTGTTGATTACAATAATGAAGGCAATTGACTGCTGGGTGGGGGAGTGTGAGAGCAGGATATCGAGCCTCAGTTCAAGTGGGGTTTCATAAAGAAGGCTGTAGTGGTTGGCCGTGCATTTGCATAGTTAATTTATTTAAGATGGATTCATGGCTCGTATAATTTACTGTCCACTTTTCGTTCTATTTTTTCATCTTGTTTGTGTTTTTTTTTTGCTTTTTGAAAGTCTCGGTCATAAACCGGAGATGTAATCAAACTCTGATGTCCTTCCTGGAATCGAAGTGCGTGGCATGGACCTTGGGTCTCAGGTGGTGGGGGAGTGGATATAATTCGCATTGGCACTTAGGCGTCCCAATTGCAGAATGGTCGAAATTCGGATTTTTAAGGACCCTTCGTGTCCTTCTGTTGGGTAATGGCTTGGGCAGTTATGTGATCCCAGTTAAAATTTCTAAAAATACATGGACGCGTCAGTGGTGTCGAACTCATTTCGTCATGAGTTCTTGTTAAACATTGACGTTAAGCTTGGAACGTGAGGTTCGTACTTCTGTGACACTTCAAGTTCTAGAGAAAAAGTTGAAGTTGGATTAGATTTTCCAGCGGAGGGGATCATTTTGTGTCATTCTGTCGTAGGAGGATGAAGTGGATTCTTGGCGGAGCCTTTCGTTGTTCAGACTTCACAGTGATGGAAATGCAACTGCCAGAGGAACAGGCTAAGAGAAAGACTTAAAAAATAAACACAAATTTTCTATCTTAAAAGAAGAAACTTGCCGAGAGACAGAGGGTAACAGAATAAAACAGGTCTTAAGTTGAGAAATTGGACGTTACGGAAAATGTATGAACTATGTATAGAGAGGGACAAATTCAAGTGTTACCATGAGTTATGAAATGCAATGGTAATGTGCCGACTTCGCTGTCAAACTTTCTACTGCCTTCTACCCCAATGGCCTAAAGATTCTAGAATGTGGCTTCAGGGATTGTGGCTTTATGTGATTAAATCAATTTTTGAACTTCATCGCTGTTGCACGGTTCTCTAAGAAAAGGGGATAGATCGAAGGGCGCTTATTTTTACTGAATTCGGTGCGCGAATGATCAATTGTGGCTTGGAATATGGGGCATCTTGTAAAAATAAATTGTTTCCCAAATCAGTGTTCGAAATATTCAAAAAAAATTTAAGTCGGCTAACGGACGTCTGTAACAGCTAGGTTTGACTGAAATATTGCTCCCAGCCTCAGTTTGCTTTAACGGTGGCATTTCCGTACAATCCTTTGGTCCTTGTGTCCTCGTGGAACCACGCTTTGGGCGTGGTTCACCAGCAACTGTCCCCTCCACTGACTCCCGATTTAACTCTGGAGTGTAGTGGTGGATCCATGTTCCATCCATTGTGGCATACCTGTTTATTCTGGTGAAACAGCTCCAAGCAACTCTCAGAATCATCGAAGCTTTGTTGTTTTTGATCCATTGTGAGCAAACGTGGCACTCATTTCGAAAACATCTTTCTCATGGGCAAATGTTCATGAAAAATAGTGTACACAATGCCTTCTGATATCTTTTTGGTGTCACCTATTTCACGCAATTTCACTTTGCGGTTTTCCAAACCGATTTTGTGAACTTTTTTTGACGTTTTCAGGTGTCACCTTAATTGGCCTTCCAGAGCGATCAGCATCGTTGGTATCTATACAGCCACTTTTAAAGTCAGCATACCGCCAACAAATGATTGTTCTTAATGGAGCAGAGTCCCTGTAACACTTTTCAAACCATTGCTGAGCCTGTAAGGTATTTTCCCCCCAAAAAGCAGTGAACATACGAAATCCTGCGTTTTCCATTGTTTCAAAAATCACAAAAGTAGCGTCATTTGAAGCACTGTAACTTGTAACCTAATAATCAGATTGTTATCATTTTTTTTTCGGTTGCAAAAGAATTCGCCTCTCAGCTAAAAATAATTCAAACTGTTTAGAATTGTGAAAGCTGCGAGGAGTCATTAGGAATAACTATTGACTGTGAGTCAATCTGCTGGTAACGTGCTTAAGTTATTCTCGTTCCCTGTTGCACTGTTGATTCACTGTGAGTTGAATGTGAATGGTTAAGGGAAGAATTTCCTCAGTCAGGAGGAGTTTTTTTTCAGACTTTAGATAGGTTTACTTGTAATGGGCGCATGTTAGGAACAAACCAATCGGAGACGAGTTTTACTGGCAATCCCAAACAATTTGGGACCAATAGGCATTGCTATGCGAATACCTACTTTTCAGAATATTAATAATTGGATAATGCGACAGTCCACGGGAGGACCAGAGTCTAGCTTGCTCATCAACTACTCGCGCTAATGTTCTCTCACGAGTAGAAGGGACCTACAGTTTTATGCCGACTCCGAGCGTCGAAATTTGTGAAGCTTCCTTAGACAGTTATTACTCTTTGAGTGTTGTCAGCAGCTCGAAAGAGCTGTTGCCGAGAAAAATTCGAAAAATTGGTGTCGAGTTAGGAATCGAACCTAGACCCTTCGACGTATGAGCGTCGCACTCTACCCACTACGCCACGGCGACCATCAATTATATCTTCGTACTATAAAAGACTCATGTCTTATTGTACACTTATACCTGATAAATGAAATCAAATGAAATGAAATGCCGATGAAGTTATTTTTGTAAGAATCGGAAGAGGTTCTCGTGTTTTCCGAAGCTACCTCGGGACTGTCCGAGTCCTTGGTCGGGGCTTCCATCGAATCCACAGCTGGGTCTCCCGACAGCACAACCAGAGATGACGTGACTCTTCAATATGCAGGCTGACCTAGCACATGCACTCAAAAGTTAGAATGAAATTCGCGGCATTTCTTAGACAGAAAAGACTGCAGACGGCTTACTGCCATACTGATGGGACACTTCATCGAGCACTCAAGTGCTTGGGCTATGTAATAAAACCTTTTGTGCCTGTAGAAAGGGTGGAGACACTGCATAGTACTGAGAGCTCTGCAGTATCTTAAATTATGCCGCCTTTGATCGGAATGGTGTTTTACGCTATTGTGGTTGGAGCTAAAATCTTACACTCGTTTTCATAGAACTGCTAGCTGGAATTCCTTATTTCCAGAGGACCAGGAAAATACAAAATGTACAATTGACCAGTTTTTAAATCGAGGGGCTCCAGTATAGTTTTTCCTAACCTCCAACAAAAACAAAAAGTCACTTTTAAGTTCCTTGTAAAATTCAAACTTTTCTAAACTTCAAAACAGGTTTTAAAGTGCCTTCAATTACTCAGTCACTTGGACCTTGTGAGTGTAGGAGACTGAAAGAAACAAAGACTTAACGTTTTGACGTTATCTATTTTTTTCTTTTATCCCGCAATGTGTGTTACACGATCTTAAATAGAATTGGGTAAACGGGAGAATTTCGCGAACAGAGTTTAAGAACCTTAGGACCGATTTAACGGCGGCTTATTTACTTTAGAAGTATAGTACGTGCACAGGGTGCGCATGAATTGAAACTGGGATTAGTGCAGGTAGCACATTTTTATTTTTTTTTCGCCTACACGAGCAAACAATTTTTTTTCATTTTTCGAAATTCCCCTCGGGCCTTAAGATTTTCTAGCATTTTTGGAAGGTGTACGCCGCGGTGTAGTGGGTAGTGTGCGACACTCACATGCCGAAGGGTCTAGGTTCGACTCCCAACTCGACACCAATTTTTCGAATTTTTCAAATTTTTCACGGCACCAGCTCTTTCGAGCTGGTGATAACACTCAAAGAGTAATAACTGTCTAAGAAAGCTCCTCAAATTTCGCCGTTCGAAGTCGGCAAAAAACTGTAGCTACCTTCTAATCGTGGGAGAACAATAGAGCGAGTAGTTGATGAGCAAGCTAGGCCCTGGTCCCCCCTCGGACTGTAGCGCCAACAATTATTATTATTACTTCAGCAACAGCTGTCATCATACACCAACGAACCTCGCGAACTTTTTGCACGAACATGCATACAGCAGTTGTGGTGGCCGCCGTGGCGAAGTGTTTAGAGTGCGATAGTTGCACGCCGAAGGTCCAGGTTCGATTCCCGACTGAACACAACAGTAGCGCGCACAACACGAGTAGTTGATGAGCAAGCTCGGCCCTGGTCCTCCTGTGGACTATCGCAGCATCCGATTATGGACTGCTTAACACTCAGTTTTGGATTTACTTGCAGTACCCAATAGTTAGCAAGCTCAAAGCAACCAATTTCGTACAGCGGATGTATGGTCCTGTTGCTCTGTCAGAAAACTGATGTCAGTGGCCAACAATTTGACAAAACAGAAACGCGCACTAAATGCCTTAATATGTACGTGCTCATAATTCAAGACTTGGAACTATACACGTGATCCAGACATGATTTTTGCTTTAATCCTTCAACTGGCTGTCAGCCCCGTTTGACGGCAAAGCTGTCAATTTATAAATGAAAGACTTTCGCATTAATATGGCAACACTGTGCTGGACTGAAATGCGCACCCTCCCAAAATCCGTCGAGAATTGTGCACAAATTTCACCCAACTGCAGCAGGCCTTAAAATGCTGTTTATTTCTCAAACTCGGTAGCCAGGTTCGTGCAAGATATCTGCATGAATTCCTTTCAGACAAATCTTAGCTGCACACCCACAATCCTCTAATTGAATCGAACTCAGATCTAAATCGTTCTCTCCCATTCCATTAAGGCATGATTTGTCGCCGATTTCAGCCGTCTCTCAGAAAAGCCTCGCAAACCACTCACCTAACCTTATTGTGGCACGTCGGCCGCGTCCCGGCCCGAGGATCGCATGATCTTGATACCGATAGCGGCTGTTTTGCAAGGCGGTTATGCCGCGCTGCAGGCAGCTATCATCTCCAATAAACCACGTTTTTAATAATCCACTCCTGGCGGGTCTCATAAAATCCGACACAACACACGGGCAGACAAATAAATTCACACCACCAACGTCCCGCGGAAGAAGCCGCTAAGCAGCCTGCCCACCAAGACCCATAGAAGCACTTAAATCGATAGTAAATTGGCATTAAGCCCTCCATTAACCAACAATTACCTATCCGGGACCGCAAGCATGCCTCGGACCACACACCCGGCCGATGCACAATCCGAGTCGACTAGGTCGTAAAATCGGAAACAAGCCGAGCAGCGGTGACGGCAGTGGCGGCACACCGCGTGACGTCCGCTCGCCAAAAAGTGGGACTCCGAGGAGTCCCGGCAATTTAAGTCATCGTATTTATTGGAGACATAATTTTCGAAATTTAATTTGTCCACAGACGAGGAGCTGGGAACGGCCGTGCGTGGCTGAGCGACACAATTGCCGCATATTCGATGGTCAAGGGTAACCGATTAGCATGGTAGCAGGCCGGTGCCGGTGCGCCAGGCGCGCTTTGATTCAATTACCCCGGCAATGGGTAATCTGGTTCAGAGATAATTTTACTGGGGATGGAGTTTGCGTTTATTGGCGATTTGCGTTGATGGTCGATGACGACGCTCAAGCAGGTGGGGTGTGGTAGGGAAGGGGCGGTTTTATTGACGAAGTTGTAGCGATAGTTGGCCATTGCTGGGGGAAAAGAAACTTTTAATCGGTATTTAATTGGAAATCGAAACGAGTGGCGAAGGCAGTAAATTTGTGAATATCTGAGAGTTTGGCACATTCCCGGTGCTCTCTGCATGGGCCGTTACTGAAAAACTAATCCGCGAAGGAGCCAGTCTTGGGCGGAGTTCTGCTGGGGAGGAGAGAGAATTGATGTTATTGGCAAACTATCAGTTTAACAAACATTTTGTTGGGAGTCGTTGTTAGTCGTTAATGGAAATTAGTGTCAGCAGTAAACGCAAATATTTGTCATTAGAAATTTGTGTCTCATTACAGTGTGTGGTTAATCTTCTTCAATCGCTGGAAAACGGTTATTTTTTTTAAACACACGGAAAAGGTGGGTACCAAAAAAAATAATACTTTTTAGGGGAAGAGAATACAAATCTTTTCAATAAGGACTTGGCAATTTACTTTAAAAATAAAACCCAAACCATTTAGGTATTTCAAAGACTTTAACATCGGCCTGAAGCACAATCAATAGTTATAGTTGGAACTTGATTTCGTTGATGTCGCCAACGGGAACACGTTTGCCGCTTTCGATTCTTTGGATATCAATTTGCAACAAATCGGTTACACATTTCATTCGAAACGGCAGATGCTCTGCATTCAATATACAGCTATGTTGGCTTGCTGACACATCCCAATGACTGACTGTAATGATAATAATAATTGTATGGCGCGACAGTCCATAGGGGGACCAACTACTACTGTTCTGTTCTTTCACGAGGAGAAGAGACCTTCGGAGGTTGTCTTCTATATTTGGGGATTGGGCAACCCTGTGACCGCCGTGGCGTAGTGGGTAGAGTGCGAATCTCACACGCCGAAGGGTCTAGGTTCGATTCCCGGCTGAACATCTCGAATTTTTCACGCCACCACCTCTTTCGAGCTGCTGACAACACTCAAAGAGTAGTAACTGTCTGAGAAAGTTTCTCAAATTTCGCCGTTCGGAGTCGGCAAAAAACTGTAGGTCCCTTCTACTCATGAGAGACCAGTAGCGCGCACAACATGAGTAGTTGATGAGCCAGCTAGGCCCTGGTCCCCCTGTGGACTGTCGCGCCAACGAGTATTATTATTATTGTTCGATAATCTGTTTCCGTCTAGACGGCAACTTCAGAATACCCCCCTCATAGAAGCCCCCTCCTTATTTGCGAAGCATTCGGACAGCCACTTTTCACAAGTTCAACTTCACACCACCAAGGGCGTTCGCCATGGACAGGAACAGGTGGTAATCACTTGGCACTATGTCCGGGCTATATAGTGGATATGATTAAACCTCCCATCGGAGCTCCCGTAGATTCTGACGAGTCATCAACGAAGTGTTTGGTCTGGCATTGTCCTTGTGGAACACTACACGCTTCCTGTTGGCCAATTCTGGACGCTTCTGGTCGATCGCCTGCTTCAAGCGGTCCAGTAGATGGTAGAATTAAGCATCTGGCCACATGGGAGCAGCTCATTGTGGATGATTCCCTTAAAATCCCACCAAACACACAGCTAAACCTTTTTTGGCCGTCAATCCCGGCTTGGGCACAGTTTGGGATGATTCACCGGCCTTCAACCACTACCGCTTTCGCCGGATATTGTCGTATTTGATCCATTTTTCGTCGCCAGTCACCTCTCCTTCTTGTTTTTGTTGCGCTACAGTCCGGGGTTGACCTGAGTCTCAATCAACATGACTCTCTAGCCAGCACTATCTTTCACCAGCTGCCTCCAGTTATGTACTACAAGTTGGTTAAGGTCCTTCTCCACTTGTCCAGGTTGCCGCGCCAGTCACCATCCGCTTCAAAAATGAGTCGAGTTTGTTCCGTTTCAGCAGCATATCGCAGGCGTTGATTCGGTCAGATCATGCGGCACCCAAACATCAATCATATTTTTGTATCCAGCCTTCTGCAGACCGTTACAAATGGTTTGGTGACTAACTTCCATCTCCTGGGCGATGTCACTAGATGCCAAGTGCCGTCTAACTCGATGATTTCCACGATTCGATCGGTATTCGTCGTCACAGGTCTTCCGCCGACTTCCATGATTCGATCGGTATTCGTCGTCACAGGTCTTCCGCCGGTTGGCTTATCCATGGTGTCGTTTTCACCGGCTCTGAATCGTCGAAACCATTCCTCCTCGGTTCGAAGTTATAGAGTACCATCCCTCAAAACACCATTAATCTCACGGAACGTTTCTCTTGCGGATTTACCTTCAACGAAGGAAAACTTCGGTGAATTTCGGCGTTAGTGAACTACATGTTTACACGTCTATAACTGTTGAACGCAATATTCAAATCAATCATGCATCGTTTTGTAGGCTATAGCAAGACCTTTCAAATGATGTATAGTATTGCTAGATATGAGCTCTGTAGCGCCTTGTACATAGCCGGAAAATTCAAAAGACAAAAAGGCAGAAGGGAGGTGTTATATACCTTATATTTATTAAAAAATTGAAAAGGGCGATATCGATAGGTGATTTCATCCTTGTCTGGGAACAAGACTGCTTTGGATTTTCCCCTAAAATGGCATCCTTCAAGGCGGGATAACAAGGAAAACACCAAAAGTTGCGGCTGACAAGCTGCCAAGTTTCTTTCCTTAGAACATCAACCGTTACCCTGATGCCTTTCCAAAGCAATGTTAAATGATGTTTTCTTTTCCTAACATCTACTACTGCAAATGTGGCAAAACGGACAGAAGAAGTGAGGATCACAACCTTTTTCGGACACAGAAAGTATGATCTTCTTCGACTATCTGAAAAATTAAAAAAAAAGTGACACTATTAACAGAGGAGCCATTTTGTATCCATAATCCCCTTTCGGGTTATGGATTCGAAAAGATTGATTCAATAGCCTTGCGGCAGCCTATCCTGGTGTATTACTGAGCCCCGATATGGGGAAAGTTTTCATCCGATGAAAGCAGTCCGACAGACAAGACAGTATTACTTCCTGAATAAGTGCGTGGTTTTCCTCTAGAAGATCTCACTCTCGCATGTAGCGAGCAGGTCTAAGGCATCGATAATCTTCATATGCCGAACATTATTTTTTTTTTTCCTTTCTGCTGAATAATTATTCAATTCACAGAACATTTGCAGTTGTGCGTTTATGACCAGCGTCTGCAATTTTCTTTTGCCAGAGCCATAACATCGCCTTCAGACAGTTGCATCCCATTCCGTCGGTACTCATCCGACAAATCACCTTAATCAGCCATAGCACACCACACAAACACTCAGCTTCTCAGGGTCTTTGCCAGTAAATCAAGATCTTCGTTCGGTGATTAAAGAAATTGCATTTTGATTGACGGCTACTTGATCTGTGGCTTCGCCCCGAGTCATCAAGTCGAGATCAATCAGCTCGTCCTTCTGTGCAGTATGTATCCCGCGATATCAGTCAAACTGAATCTTCGTTCCTCCCATTCCATTCGTTCCTAAGCACTTTGCATAGATGCATATCCCACACAGCACATTGCTACCTGCCCACCGTGCTGTAGTTGATAATGCGAACAATCGCACACGAGGACCACCCAAATGGAATCTGTACACTGCCGCAGTCGCATCATTGATTTCGACTCCGGCCAGAAATCCAAACGAATAAGACATCTCTGAATAAGCCGACTGGTGCTCCCTCAATTAAGTGGTTCCCCTTCGATACCGTGATTTACGTTCTGCCGCATTCCGCGATGTACGACTCTGAGACAACGATTCCAGCTTGGTACGGCGAAACCCTGTCAAGTGGGCACCTAAACGCTTTCGTGGAATTCGAGGAGTAAATTTTGATTGGAAAATCGTGCCAGAGGTTGGATACGAAATTGCAACGCGATGGGCTCCCTTGGGAACTTCACGACAATGTGTTGTGATGACGCTGCCGAGCGGGCTCAAGGTGTAAATGGACTTGAATTGTCGGCATGTCCGTTTGCCGTTGATGTCAGATGGTAGCTTCTGTTGCGGCTGTGGTGAATGGGCTTTGTGCTAAACCTGAACTTCACACAGTGCTGCCTGTAGATGCTAAAGTGGCAAGGTTAAGAACCATTCCGGTCTTCCTCCACAGTTCATTGGACCTCATTCAAAGGACTCAGAGGAGGTTTCGAAAATCGGTATTGCCCACAGAGGACCAGCGCAAGCACCTCTCAACCAATTGGCTCACTGAAGATAATCGTTAAAATGGACAAGCTGCTCACGCAAAATTACCACCATCGTCGACTGCGAAGAATCGCCATTTTAAATAAATTTAAATAGTTTTGCTTTCTCCAAGAGTAAAACCGTAAATTTCGTAATTTACGGTCTACATAAAGCCCGCTCGCTCATTAAGCCGGATAACGTTCCTCGGATACCGCGCAATGGCTGCGTGTCATAAAACTCCATGTATTCCCGCATAGCGCCGCAAAACAATAAAATCTCAAAAAGAAAAACAAACGAGAAAACATTCATTTACTGCCAAATATTTGATAATTTTTATTGATTTCCTCTCCGACGCAGGGTTTTATGACGACCGTAAAACTTGATTCAATTAGTTTATGTCCTGGAACGGGCGAAACGTGGTGGGGGATAGGGGTCCCTCTTGATATCCGTTCAGTCATCGAATTGAAGGCTAAAATCCGTTTCCATCGGAAAGGCAACGGCAGCAGAGGGAGTTTTGAATTATTCGGCTTTCGTCAGACACAAGCCCACTTGCATACGTTGGGAAATTTGTCTGTGATACCCATCAACCCATCAGGCTAATCCGAGGACAATGTGAAAATTAAACCCTAATCCAAGCCGTCCACCCATGAAAGATACTTAATTTCAATTCGTTCGGATTTGTGAGCGTTTCGTCGGTCTGCAGGTTTGTCTGTTTGTGTGTGTGTGTCTGTTCAAGGACTCGACTTGTGGAACTGGTTGGTTGCCAAAAAGGATTTTCGAAATGACGAACGATGAACGGTTACCTTTGTTTCTGTCCTCGCCCAAAGCACATCCATCTTTTCATTTGAGCGGTCATTGGTGGGGTGGGAGAGTCATCATCGTCATCATCTAAGACGCATCACCCATCGCTGGCAGATGTGAGTTCAGATGACCTAATCTTAATTGCGATCTCTATGGCTGATGAATCTTTTATGAACGTTCGGCTGAGACGTTGGGCTGCGTACGGACGTCTGTAGTCGAGGCATTCTTTTGAATCCCCTTCGGGCGTTGCTCATGATTAGAAATCGGTTGTTTGCTTCTCCGTTTAATTGACCTAAATTGGTTATCGCTTCAAAGCGCAGGACTTTGAGGGGCACACATTTGCAGCGAGCGCAGTGCGGTTGATGAAAACTTCGCCGCCGACAATTATTTCAGTATGAAACGACGATCTTGAAAAAAACATAAAATTTTAAGATACGACTCCAATCACCCACCCACAGTGTGTGTGTTTTGTGCTTAATTTAAGGGCTTGCCAAGAGGGCACAGTCGGGTTCGGAAGTGAGATGACTGTTGATGCAGGGTGGAAGTTCGATAAAAATGTAGCTGATCCTAGTATTTTGAGTGGACCTACAAATGTTGGTGACGCAGACGTTCGGGCTAATCGTTTGCATTTGAAGGCTCCTAGATATCCGGTTAAAAATTGTTTTCGGATAATTTTTCTCTTGGATATAAGGTGTCTCCGGTTATTTTACAATCGGATATAATCCGTCTTAGGATACTTTTGCTTCCGGATATTAGGTTCCTCCGGATAATTTTGCTTCCAGATATACGTTGTCTCCGGATTTTGTAGCTTCCGGATAAAAGGTGTGTCCGAATATTTCTTTTTCGAATAAAAGGTGCATTCGAATAATTTTGCTTCCGGACAAACGTTATCTACGGATAAGTTTGTTCGTGGAGACCACCTATCTCCGGTTATTTTACTTTCGAGAGTAAGTCATCTCCGGATAATTTTGCTTTCGAATAATAGGTTCTTCCGGATAATTTTGTCTCCAGATATATGTTGTCTATGGATTTTTTAGCTACCAGATAAAACGTGTCTCCGAATATTTCTTTTTCAAATACAGCGTGCATCCGGATAATTTAACATCCGGACAAAAGTTGTTTCCGGATAGGTTTGTTCTCGGATATTTGTTGGTTTGCCTTCGAAAATAAGCCGTTTCAAGATAATTTTGCTTACGAATATTAGGTTCCTCCGGATAATATTGTTTCCAGATATACATACGTTGTCTCCGGATTTTTTAACTTCCGGATAAAAGGTGCCTTCGAATCTTTCTTTTTCGAATAAAGTGTGTATACGAATAATTGTGCTTCCGAATAAAAATTGCCCCTGGGAAATTTTGTTCTCGGATATATGTTTTATCCGGATAATTTTGTTTTCTAATATTAGGTTCCTCCAAACAGTTCAGCTTCCGAATATAAAGCGCCTCCGGATAATTCTTTTTCAGAGTGAAAATCATATCCGAAAAATGTTACTTTCGGATAAATGATAATAATAATTGTTGGTGCGACGGTCCACAAGGGAACCTAGCTTGCTTATCAACCACTCGTGTTGTGCGCGCTACTTTTCGCTCACGAGTAGAAGACATCTACAGTTTTTTGCCGACTCCGAACGGCGAACATTTTGAGAAGCTTTTATAAACAGTTATTACTTTTTGAGTGTTGTCAGCACCTCAAAAGAGATGGTGCTGTGAAAATTGCAAGGTGTTCAGCTTTGAATCGAACCTAGACCCTTCCGCGTGTGAGCGTTGCACTCTACCCACTACGCCACGGCGGCAATAGCTGTTGTATTCGTATAATTTTGCTTTTGGATATAAGGTGTCTCAGGATAATTTTACGGGTGCTTGGACTTTGAATATTTTCGGGTAAAGTTTGTAGGTCTTGAGGACATCCGGAACTTGTACATTTTCATGTAATTCTTGTTCTATTCTGTTTTTATGACCATATGGAATTTGGAAAACACTGTCTTATTCAATTTCGTGTTTCCGGATATCCATATTCAGAGTAACTTAATTTTTGGATGTTTTCCCGTTTTATTTTGATGATAGTACAGACTTAGAGTAGGATGGATATCCTTGAAGAAATTGTCAGAATTTGGATAATGACCATTGTCGCTTATCTTTTTTGGGTAATTGTTATATTTGTGTTCCGGATAAGTTTCATAAATGCCGTCTCCCTTATTTCCACAACTAAACTAAATTTGAACTTTTCTTAAGTTGGGTGTTCGCGGAATATTAAATGACAGAGATACCTCGTTACAAAATAGAACGGCTCTGTAGGATTAGCTCCAAAAAAAAATAAAATTTGTCAGGACTCTTGGTGGATCACTTCATTCTTGATACCTCAAACGCGTTTGTGTCTTAGACTAAGACCCCACCACAGCTTTGAATTTAATAATAATAATAATAATAATTGATGGCGCTACAGTCCAAAGGAGGACCAGGGCCTAGCTTGCTCATCAACTACTCGTTTTGTGCTCGCTACTGTTCTCTCACGAGTAGAAGGGACCTACAGTTTTCTGCCGACTCCGAACGGCGAAATTTGAGAAGCTTTTATAGACAGTTATTACTCTTTGAGTGTTGTCAGCAGCTCGAAAGAGGTGGTGTAGTGAAAAATTCAAAAAGTTGGTGTTGAGCTGGGAGTCGAATCTACACCCTTCGGCGTGTGAACGTCGCACTCTACCCACTACGCCACGGCGACCACACAGCTTTGAATTTACCATAATTTATTTCAGATCAAAGATAGCACTGATAGAAGACCAGCTAATAGCCCTTTAACTTGTCCCAAGTCGTAGTAACGCTGCAGAAAATGAAAGGACTTCCCTTTAACGTATGCGCACATACGAGAAGGTAACTTGACACGCTACACAGTTCCCACCCGTTAGCGCTCACCTGTAGATGAAGTGTGCATAGGAAAGGGGCTAAGTACATCTCACACAAATCGCAAGAGCAATCATACCGACAAACTACCCTGAAACAACTCAAAACAAACGATGTCCCACGGTGGCCACGTTATCTTGCTGTTGACTTTCCAAACTCTTGGTTTTTGGTGCTACTTAAAACATCACATATAAACGAATTGTTTCCCCCTTATCACAAGAATGGCAATATACCTTAAATGAAAGTGTCTTACTTTGCCAGTCGCAGAATCCCGCAGGAGTTTCATCTCTATCATCAACAGGGCGCACATCAACATTTCTCCCCACTGTGAGTAGCAACCTCTGCAAATTGCATTCCTCACTAGCGCGCTCTCAATGTCCGCCCCTCTGCACCATAGTGCACCACACCTCTACGGTCCGTCCCGGACATGCATGAAAACGTGAAGGTATTTCAAATTCGCTTGCCGTCATTTCAGTTTGATCGAACTCATCAGAGGAGACAGCCGCAAAGACTGACCGTGTCCTGCCACCAATAATCATGCTGTCTGCCTGTTTCCCGTGCACGCGCGTGTGTGCGGGTGTGCACTATGCTCTCGTGGGTTGTATCCAACCGATCATGACACCACATGCATCACTAAAGCGCGCACCCGCACGCCTCTTTACTAGCGCGCCAAGCAATTTAGTGATCCCTCACGTATTACATAAGTGCATACGTCATGTAACGCGATGTGATCTCCTACACGATGATCACCTAATCACAAGTTATTTTCGCTGCAAGACGGGCCCCAAAAGAGACAGAGATGAAGCGGCGGCACATGCGAGGATCCTTTCCTATTCCTTGCTCGCCGGCTGTGTGTCGTGTAGAGTGCGGCAGTGGAAATTTTTCGCTTCGCTTTTAACAATTTAATGGAATTTACGTGAGGTGGAGAATATAATTGCTGGGTTGGTAATGTTCATGCGACTGCGGCGGAGACTGGGTAACCTGGGTGGAGGAGATCTAATAAGGTTTGCGCAGCGGTGTGCTGGAGCGAGGCGGACGACGTTCGCTTGTGTGCCGGAGAAGTGGCAGATGGTTTTAGGAAGAAAATTGGTGCTGTCTTAGCATTCAATCTCGCTTATTTGAAGGACGAAGAAGGCAAACAAATTCGAAGTCATCAATTTGGGTAATGATCGAGAGCTGAAGAAGACCGAGTTTTGGTGGTTTATGGGTCGGCGATGGGCATTTACGCCTGTGTGGGTCAATAGGAGATTTCATCAAATTACAAAGTTGATTCTTGTGAATATACAACTGCCACGACACATAAAGGCTGTCGCAACAAGAACGTAAGATTTAAATGACTGATGCAGCAATTGAATTGTTTTTCTGGGTGTATGAGATGTGGCGCCGTCTTGTTGAAACCACATCCCCTCCACATTCATTTCTTCAATTCTAGGCACGACAAAATTGGTTATCTTTCACGATACCGAACACCATTGACTGTTTGCGCTTGACATGACTCATTTTCTTCAAAAAAAAGTTCAATGGTTCCTCCAGTCCAAAATCTACACCACACAGTGACACGTTGAGGATGCATTTGCTTCTCGTGAATCAATCGAAGATTTTGTCGCCCCAAAGGCGACAATTCTGCAATTCTGCGAAGCCATCAAGATGGAAATGTGCCTCGTCACTAAAGATGATTTTATCGGCATAATCAGCATTTTCATGTTCACAATGAGAATGCGTTGCTCGCGCTCCATTTTTATCAACCATATATCTTCTACTAACAAACAATAATAATTGTTCAAATTTCAAACAATGACAATTCGAATGGCGCAAAATTTGAATCTTGCGTTCTTGTTGGAACACCCTTTATTTCAATCAAATAACGTATTTTGAGAGGGTAGTATCTTTCCCATTCATAGCTAGGTCTTTAAACAAAGGCAAATCTTGGAGAAGAAAGGTGAGTTTTAAATCTATACGCACCATCTTTAAATAAGCTTTATGACAGCAATCGGAAAACCATAACAGACTGAAAGTTTTTTCCCAAGAATAGAAGAAAGGAATAATCGTCAAGCTGAGACTAAGAAAGGAAATCAAAAGCAGTGTGAAAATGGATACCTCTTCCATGCGTCCTTCCTGCCTATATATGTATAGTATTAGGGCGAATTAAGGCACATCTGGAAAGCACGCTGGATTAAGAACAAGCAAGTATCCGCAGGAACCCATGGTTTGACGACGAGTCTATAAGGTGACGCTGCATCGAACAATGCGGGCTGTTCGTGAACTCAACGAACAGAGAAGAAGGGAAGAGCACCGGTTTCTAAGAAGGAAAAAGAAGAAGCATGAGAAGCGCGCCGTCGAGGAAATGGGTGTTTTGGCAGGAATGAAGTCCGAAAGTTTTACCGAAAGATAAAAAAGCTATCCGGAGGATACAAGGTTCGGACCAAGGCCTGCCGGTACCACAATGGACAACTAGTAGTAGAGTCGCAGTCTGTGCTGAGAATCTGGAAGGATCATTTCTGCCGACTCCTTAACGGCAATGACGGCCCAAATACCGCTGTTAGGCAGAATTTTCCACTCAATTTGGACGATGATAGACAAGCATTCCATCCCCCCGACTTAGACGAGGTGAGGATAGCAATATCCAAGCTGAAGTCGAACAAAGCTGCTGGAGCGGACGGACTGTCCGCAGAACCATTTAAAGCAGCTGGAGATGACCTCGTTCTGCGCATGCACCGATGACTGGAATCTCAGCGTCGTTTGCCCGGTACACAAGAAAGGAAACCCCTTTGACTGCGCCAACTACCGAGGGATAAGTCTCCTGAACATCGCATACAAGATCCTCTCTGCCGCATTGTGTGAGTGTCTGAAACCATTTGTCCATGACCTGATAGGTCCCTATCAGTGTGGTTTCAGACCAGGAAAGTCAACAATAGACCAGATCTTCACTTAACGGCAGATCCTGAAAAAGACCCAAGAAATGCAAATTGACACTCACCACCTATTCGTCGATTTCAAGGCTGCATATGACAGTGTGCATAGAGACGAGCTATACAGTGCCATGTCTAGTTTTGGCATTCCTACCAAACTCTTCAGACTGTGTAAGATGACGATGGAGAACTCTCGCTGCTCCGTCAAGGTCGGTAACGAACTCACCGAGACCTTCAATGTCAAAAAAGGTTTTAGACAAGGCGACGCACTGTCATGTGACTTCTTTAACATCATCCTCGAGAAGATCGTGCGTAACACACAAGTCAACACGAGAGGCATGATCTTCCAGAAGTCAGTTCAATTGCTAGCTTACGCTGATGACATTGACGTGATTGGACGAACACAGCGAGCCGTCAATGAGGCGTTTGCTGACATTGAAGCAGAAGCAGCTAAAATGGGTCTGGCGGTAAATGAGGGCAAAACGAAGTACATGCTATCATCAAGGAAGGACACACAACATCGACGTCTCGAACGGAGCATAACACTAGGCAGCAGAAACTTCGAGGTAGTCAAGGACTTCGTCTACCTCGGCTCCGCGATAAACAGAGACAACAACATCAGTACCGAAATCAAACGCAGAATCACTCTTGCCAATCGGTGTTTCTTTGGGCTCAAGAGGCAATTGAGTAATAAAGCCCTCTCTCGAAGGACTAAGCTCGCTTTATATAACAGCTTGATTATCCCCGTCCTACTATATGGCGCAGAATCTTGGACGTTAGCAAAGGCGGATGAGCAAGCCCTTAGTCTTTTCGAGAGAAAAGTTGTGCGTGCGATTTTTGGTCCTGTTTGCGTTGATGGCATCTGAAGGAGAAGATTTAATGACGAACTCTATAGGCTGTACAGCGACATTTGCCTGGTCAAGCGTCTACGGATACAACGCTTAAGATGGCTAGGCCATGTAGAGCGTATGGACACCACTGCTTCGGCCCGAAAAGTCTTTGAATCCGAGCCATTGGGGCAACGCAACAGAGGACGACCTAGACTAAAGTGGCGCACACAAGTGGAGAAGGACCTCAACCAACTTGGAGTGCGCAACTGGAAACAGCTGGCGAAAGATCGTGCTGGCTGGAGAGGCATGTTGGTTGAGGCCCAAGTCCACCCCGGACTGTAGCGCCACAAGAAGAAGAAGAAGTATCCGCAGTGGAGCCTCCTTTGGCAACCACACTAAGACCCCGCGAACTACTATTGAGTAGTGTTCAGAACATCCGTCGTCACTTCACTTGTTATTTATTGGTTATGAGAAAGCATTGCTTTGCATTGTGCAGGGAGGCGTCTCAGGCAAACTTAAAGCCGATATCAAAGCGCCTAACGATGAATCTAAATGTAACGTTCTTCACAGAGGAAAGTTGTCAGAAGAATTCAAAGTACAATTTCATGCAAAGTAAAATGCACAAAATTGTTTGTGTTAATTACTAGTGATGTTCTTAACTCTCATCTGTCAACGAGGAAGCCGACGTACACTTTCATCTCATCTCAAATATCTTGATCACACTAACGCCTCTTACACAGAATAATGAGCCTGGCAACAAATACGAACAGAAAGGCTCACGCCGTGAGGCTCAAAATCAACACGACAAAAGTTATTTTACCACTTAAACAACACTTCTGATCAAAAAAGGGATTATTGGGCAATCGGTAAAGAGAGTAGAAAGCTTCCAATACCTCAGAAGTATTGTTTCAGTCAATGAAAGGACCGTGAAAGATGTCGCGACACTTGAACATCGCAGCAAAGTCAACAGTCGAGGCGTAGTCCACAATTTCGAGAAGCTTCTTTTTTCTATCTCTCTGGTAATTTTCGAATTATTATAATTATTTTTGGCACTACAGTCCAAAGAGGGACAAGGGCCTAGCTTGTTCATCAACTACTCGTGTTGTGCCTGCTACTGTTCTCTCACGAGTTGAAGGGACCTACAGTTTTTTGCCGACTCCGAACGGTGAAATTTGAGAAGCTTTCTTAGACAGTTATTACTCTTTGAGTGTTGTCTGAAACTCGAAAGAGGTGGTGCTGTGAAAAATTCGAAAAATTGGTGTTGAGCTGGAAATCGAACCGAGACCCTTCGGCGTGTGAGCGTCGCACTATACCCACTACGCCACGACGACCACAATTATTATATTATATCATTTCTAAAAAAATCAGCCCTCCTTACCATCGATACCATAAGCTTTGACATTTAGAACTTGAAAAGTTGAACTAGACAGTCTTAGAATTTTAGAAGAGATGGGATTTCGATGCGCTTCCAATGCCAGGATGCCGTGTCAGATGCGCGATTCTGCTAATGAGTAACACACCTGCTTAAGTACTTTATCGTTTGTGTAACGCTTAAGATACGTCATTGCGAAGACGGTGCTCTGAAGTTGCAGGCGCAGGACGTAGATGTGGTCACGCCAAAGAAAGTTCTCGTCGATGATTCCTAAGTATTTGATACCTCGGGCAACTTCGATTTTGTTGCTGTTGATTGGTTCCGGGCAGCGGTCAATTCGATGAAAAGATTTGGAACTGGGCACGATGCTTCCAGTCATCAAGGCTTACATTAGCGATGACTTGGTCTCTTTACCGAAGGTTCGGTCTTCTTCTCCTTTTCGAACCGGGAGGCTCGGATTCGAAGACCCTCTTTGCTGGAGCGTTGTTGTCCATTCGCTCAATGTGGCCGAGCCAGTGTAGTCGACGAATTTTTGCCTTCCGGACTACAACCACATCCTTGTACAGCTCGTAGAGTTCTGCTTCATTCATTCTCCTTCATACGCAGACTCGCAGACAGGACCATATATCTGACATAGAAATTTCCTTTCGAAAGCACCAAGAATCAGCTTTGCAGCCTTACTTAATGCCCAGCTTTCGGCTCCATAGAGCAGGGGTCTAATCACGGATGATAGTCGTCATCCGCGCGACGATATCGTTGAAATAAGAGTTTTGCATAGCGTAAGCAAAAACAAACGATATCGACAAAACGAAATCATTTTTATGTACTCTCAAAATTGCCTATCGCTATCGTCCTGAAGACCAGTTTTTGACGATAGCTATTTCTCTATCGTTTTGCATTGGGCCGGAATGAAATGTAATCATAGATTACAAAGTGTTTTGGATATAATCCTCAGCTTAGGGAAATATTAATGTTGTGACTACAAAGCACAACAAAGAAGTATAACCTGGGGTCTGTCACCCAAAAGATCCGTTTGGATCTATACGGCAATGATAAGACCACTTCTTTCTAAGGCATCAGTCGTTTGGTCGAACAAGCTTTCGCGCAAATACGTGACTGCCGCTTTCACCAAGTGTCAAAGAACAGTTTGTCTCGGCTGCACAGGGTCTTTCCCCAGCACGCCTGGCTCTGCTCTTGATGCTCTGATTAATCTCCACCCCTCCACATCCCATGATGTGGAGATCAAAGGGGTGGAGATTAATCAGATTAATCTTTTATCTCCAATCTCATCCCTTTGATCTCCACATCATGGGATGTACACTCAAAGCCATCTCTCGACTAAAAAGGAATGGTCTTTGGTTCCACTCGCACTGGAGCTTTGATGACCTCGCACACCGCATCTCCTATGATACTACTCTCATGGACATGCCGTCTGATGCGAGGTCGCCAATAATACAGTTGCGACGCTTTTACAAAGTCGACTTTCCACGTGTCTTGGACTGGCTGTGGCCAGAAACTGAACCGGGAAAGGAATGTAGTCGGATTTTCACGGACGTCTCCAAGACAACGGACGGTTCTGGAGCTGGGGCCTTCGTGAAAAACGACAACATTAGACTTCACGCCTCCTTAGAAAACTTTAACGTCGGTGTTCCAGGCGGAAGCCTTCGCGATCCTAATGGCCACCAACTACATTGTGAAGAATAGGTGGAAGGGAAGACGTATCTGCGTCTGCAGCGACAGTCAAGCTGTGCTCAAGGCCTTACTCAGTCCGATAACCACTTCCAAGATAGTTCAAGAATGCAAGTCTTCCCTTAATTCGGTCGGCAGGCTGAATTCGCTAAGACTTGTCTGGGTCCCTGGTCATCACGGGATCCTGGGAAACGAAACTGCCGATGAACTAGCTAGGCTAGGTTCAGTAAAGACATTCGTAGGGCCCGACCCACGTAGGGCCTCCGTCGATGGTTGGGTCTACAGCACAACCAGAGATGGCGTGACTCTCCAGGATGCAGGGTGACCAAGAGTATGCTCCCAAACGTCTGCAAGAAATCCGCTTCTTTTCTGCTATCTCTAGACATAAACGAGTGCAGAAGACTTGTTGGCGTATTAACGGGACACTTTACCTTCGCTTTGCACCTGAGTCGGGTTGGGCTTAGTGATGTCACACTCTGCGACGTCTGTGGAGAAAGTGATGACACTTCAGAGCACTTTCTCTGTCAGTGTCCTGCTTTCGTTCGTATCAAGTGGCGGTTATGTGGCTCTGATATGGTGGGAACTGGAAACCTAAGTTCTATATCACAGAAGCGCATCTTGGGTTTTCTACGGAAAACCGTGAAATAACATTAAATGAAGGTTACTGCCTGGTGGTACAATGGACCAGTATTTGAGTCTGAGTGCTCTAGTGTAGTTGATCACAACCTCCAACAAAAAAATAAAAAATGAAAAAAATAACTCCGCAACACAGGTGACTCGCCCAGAAGATAATTTGTGTGGTGTAATATTTCTATTGTAGATAGCTAAGTAAGCAATATTGTAGTATTTCAAGAAAATCTTGTTTTAATAAATTTTTAATTCGTAACAAACAGTCTGAGTGTTAACTTGACTTCCCCCCATTAGTGGTAAAGGGTCATTCAAAATTATTAAAAAAAAAAATATTTCCTGAAATCAAACTTAATCCATTTTATGAGCTCCTCTCGCACAGCCGTTCGCTCATTCGTAATGTGTATACACACAAAAAAACAATGAGAACTATCAGGCAGTCGTTATTCATTGTTTTGTTGTTTGTGTGCAATTATGACAAGAGAAAGTTACGTTCAGTAGCGCTCAAACTGTGTATAAAATAGGCCGTAAACGAGACGATAGTGGTTGGGTTATGTGTTGCGAATTATCGACGATATCGTCTTGGTGTATCGTCAGGACCATAGTCGTTTGAAAAGTTACGTGATTGCAGCCGAGGACTGGCAGAATGCGGGTTTTGTAAAGCATGACTTTGGTCCTTCGAGTCAGGAGCTACAAGCCCAGTTGTTTTGCCAAGCCGAAGTAGCATCGGTTGCCAAGGACGATTCCACGTCGGATCTCCACTACGATGTCATTCGTGGAGTTTGCGTTTTTCCCGATGTAGACAAACTCCTTTACTACCTCGAAATTGTAGCCGTCGATTGTAACGCTTTTGCCAAGGTGGTGTGCGGCGGATCGTGTTTTGCTCGACAGCATATATTTGCGTTTGTCCTCGTTGACCTTTAGACCAGCTTGGTTCGCCTGTTCCTCAATTGACGTGACAGCTTCCACTTCGTTGCGACCCCGCGATAATTTCGAGGTCATCAGCGTATCCCAACAGCTGGACTTACTTGCAGAAGATAGTGCCTTCCGTGTTGACTTTGGTCCGCCGCACTATCTTCTCCAATATTAGATTGAAGAAATTACACGACAAAGCATCTCCTTGCCGAAATCCGGTGCAGGTCTCGAACGGTTCAGAGGTTTTTGAACCAAACGGCACGGTGCATCGCGTATGTGTTACCGTGATGCGACACAACCAGATCAATTTTCCCGGCATCAGTTTTAGCATTTGTGAATTTTGGCTTGTACGAGTAGTACTGGGCTTTCATTAGTTCGATGTTCTTATTCACCGTGTTTCTATTCTTCTTGTACTGACTTTCGTAGGCTTTACAAATGGGACTATTCTTCCACTTCCTATAAGGCTCATCCCTGTTTTTGCACATGGTGATTATTTCAAGTGAAATCTAAGTCTTGTGTTTGCGGGTTCTCGGGGTTGGGATCGATTTGCACGCTTCAGCATACTCGTATATTCTCTCACGAAATTATTGTATAGAGCTTCCGCGTGATTTTCTTGAAGTATATGTTGCCAGTTGACTTGTCTTATTAGTTCGTTTACTTTTTCGTTGATTAAGGGCCGATTTTTCAATAGTCAGATAAACAGACTGATTGCTAACGAACGAATAAATTTATTCGACTCTTTATCTGCCAGATAAGTAGTTTCAGTTTTTCAATCGAAAACTAACAGCTGGATAGTTATTTGACCGTATTTTGCAGAGCGGCAAATATCAATTGTGTCTAACTTCACATGGTATTTGTGTGAATGAAACAGATTAATTGGTAATTGTTTGTGTTAGAGCAAATGAGCTGGTTATGCTCTCAGATAAACGTCTATCTTGAGATCTCCGTATATTTTAAATAATTTCCGGAGTATTTTCGAAGTTTCAAGTAATAATTAGTTAAACAAATAGAGTTGAATGTTGAAAATGCATTGAATGACAACGAAGGTAATGTAATATTAACATACAAGAAGTACATGTTTCTAAAAATTTTTTACATTTGCAGGTGCATCTTATTCTAAATGGCAGACCTGGACTCCAAAGGCACTTAAAACTAAGACCAATCCAGTTTTAAGACGAAACAATACAAAGACAAACATCAAATCTAAATATGATGAGTTGGGTGAATCCCGTCTAGGATTGGTGGAATTACAAAAACGACTAGTGCAAAAAGAATTAGAATTTAAGCAAATTGAACATGACCTCCATATTCAACATAAAACAGAAGAGCATGAACTCAGAATTCTTTATCTTCACAACGAAGAAAAGAGAAAACAAGAAGCACACAATTAAAAAATACAAGAATTTAAAAAGTAGTTTATTTCATTTTTTGTTTCAAATAAAATGTGCGTATGGCACGTATCAACCAAATTAACAAACTTTTATTTTAGTTTTATTATGTTCATGAATTAATCATAGCTTGAAAGTACTCCAAGAAAGTATCCCTCGTGCCACGATTACCTGTGAGAAATGAAAAATATATATATGTATATTCGAATGTATCTGCGTAACTAACCTTTCTGTTTTATGCACAATTTTGTCCTTTATTAATGAAAGTAGGTATTCGACAGTATCTTTCTGCAACCTGAATCTTGGTTTGAAATCTTCCTCTCCCCATTCCTTATAATGATCAGGTAGCTTCCTCACTACTCTTTTCTTTCTTGAAGTTGAATTGAAGCGATTATATATTATTTCTTCTTCCTCAATAAGTAAATCGTGGACATCGTCCAAAAACTACATTAAAAAAAACAATTTGTACTTATTTACATGTTTGAATTTGACAGCCCATTTACTTTAACTAGGGGATTACATTTTATCTGACACAGAAACAGACAGATAACTTTAACAGACAGTTAGATGGTATATTCCTCAGATAGCTGCTAAACAACTATTGAAAAATGCATTTATGCCTTAACTGTCAGTTAACTCCTATCTGATTGTTTATCTGACTACTGAAAAATCGGCCCTAAGTAGTCTTTTTTCGTTTGTACACCGTGTTGATGTGTTATTTTCACTTTTCGTTGCATACAACTGGGTGTAAGGGTCAAACAGGTTGGTTTCTACGACTGCAGAGAATGTGTCCAGTTTTGTAGAAAATAGCTTCCTTAATCGAATGAAAATTGTTTGTTTAGTCACTTTCAACGATTCTGTAAATTAGCTTTGCTTAGGGCACGAATCTTGATCTGGTACAGCCTCCAATTCTTCCTCTTTAAACTTTTCGGTTGACCACGAGGCTCTTTGTCTTCAACCCTACATTCACCACTTTTGAAGTGTCGGCACCCATTTTTGCATGATTAAGCATTGGGAGCAGATTCACCATAAACTTTCACAAGCATTTCTGGGTCTTCGATCGGAGCAGATTCATCATAAACTTCCACAAGCATTTCTGGGGCTTCGATCGGAGCAGATTCATCATAAACTTCCACAAGCATTTCTGGGGCTTCGATCGGAGCAGATTCATCATAAACTTCCACAAGCATTTCTGCGGCTTCATCTATGCTCTCCTTTCAATTAGAAATTAAAAACAAAACTTTCCGAAAGTGCAGTGTATTCACGATAACTCCAGACATTTTCCAAGAGGCAAATATCAATGCTGTTGTCTAAAATGATGTACACGTATTTTTGTTGCTGAATGTCAAACCTTTCCAATGAAGTGGGCAATCTCTTCCAAGGTCAACCACAACTTGCAGGTGGCGCCATCTTTTGAAAACGGTTCGTGGAAATTTGGACCCCAAACTGTAGGTGGCTTCCAAAAATTGATAATTCTCCATTTACAATTCAATGTTTAAACGTGAAAATCCGTTTCTAAAATGATGTACACTTATTTTTGTTGCTGAGTGTCAAACCTTTCCAATGAAGTGGGCAATCTCTTCCAAGATCAACCACAACTTGCAGGTGGCGCCTTCTTTTGAAAACGGTTCGTGGAAATTTGGACCCCAAACTGTAGGTGGCTTCCAAAAATTGATAATTCTCCATTTACAATTCAATGTTTAAACTAGAAAATCCATTTGGCGTGTTTTAATCCTTTTTCGGAGACTTCCACTATGGTCATAAGTGCTTGTAGTTGTAAAAAAATCAAATTTATTCTTATAGTTGTTTTTCAAAGCCCAACAGTCGTGGAATCACAACGGTTATCGGAAAAAGAGCACACAATTGCCACCCATCCCCAAAAACCCATTAACAACCGACAATCGGAAGCACTCACACAGCGCTCTGCTTCCTAAAAGGACTCGATTTGTTTTCCCTTTCACTTTGCTCAACAGAATCACATCATTCAAATCCAGAAGCCCCAAATTGAACCGAACGCACTCATCTACTCTGTGTGGAGGTGCAGTGCAAAAAAAAATGAAACACCCACGAAACCCTGCAATTGTGCTCTGCTATGCACTACATTGTACCCATTGATTGCATCAATTTACGGCCTGAAGCGATGAAAAAGGACACAACTTATGCGAGTCCAAAACACTTACTTCCGTATAAAAGTTTATTTTTCCTCAGTGACTCACAAATTCGCCCTCGCAAAAAAAGCCAGGCGGGAACGAAAAGATAAAAACCCGAGAAAACACTTCAACAAGTCTTCCGCCTTAATTCAACTGAGTTAGCAAACGATGGCGCATCACAAACAGCCACGTCGTCAATGGCAGCAGCAAGCAGCAACAGCAGACCGAAACGGCTGCAGTGACACGTTTTTCACAAACATAACTCCGCCAGCAGAATCGTCCCATTATTTTTACGCACCTTTGAGGAGCGCAGGCAAGCCCTACTGTTCCCCATTGCAATACAAGTGGCAGCAATTTAAAGTTACTCCTCCGTAGCGCGGGTGTCAAGTGCAATGCGAGCTGAAGTAACGCAGGGGGCCTTCTCCCGTGCCCGGGGGTTGTGTGCGCCGCGCGCCATGCAGCGGCTGCTTGCTGGGTGGACGAGATGAACAAAGTTTTACGACACTCTGCTGAGGGGTCGAAATTCAAGTGCATGCAAGGATAAAATGTCGAGTGTAGAAGTTGAAAATTGCTGGTGGCTTTCACAGGCTTTAATGGCTCTGTTGCTGCTTTGTATTCCCTGAATCCTTGGTTTTCTTCAGGTCCTTTCTCGTTGTTACTGGATCAGGTTCTCGTGTTTGGTTTTAACGACCAGGAAGGGTTCGCCCTTTATGGCGGGCGTGCTCACTCAAGACGCACAGCATGCGCTCACACCGTCTCTCTCTCTCTTGCTCCGAATTTGGTTTATGGTCCTTGAATGATTTCGGCAGTCGAGCTCGTGGGGATAGTTGAGCGACGGACGATGGATTGGGAAACTATAAACCCACGGCTCGGATGTGTGATGGCTTCTTGATCGGATAATAAAGTGTCCGAATGGTTCATTTCTCGAAAACGAGATTTGTCGAAAAATCAATGTCCCGAGGACGACACGTGTTGAAGGGTAACTCGTAAAAGTGAGTCCCTGGCAGGAAGGGCTGCCAAACGTGGCCAGCCGACTGAGGGCGCATAAAAATATTGAGCCCTCGCTCACTTGCAACTGAGAGACGAATGGAGTGGAACGTAGCCGTTTTTTGGTGATGGACAAGATGGATTCATGACTCAAATAAAAGGAATTCTGCTTTTTATCCTTTTTCTTCGCATTTTACAACTCTACCACGGGTTGGAGAGAGTTCATTGCTGGAATTTCAATAAGATACCTTTGAGGGTTTGAGAACTCGGGTGATATTTAAAGGAATTGATAACCCATGCGAACGACCGGTTTTATCGTTATGAGCTGACTGATTGTCGGATACTCAACGACTGAGTCATTTGGCTGATCGGGGAGCCCAAGGCATTTGCCTGTGTGTGTGGATTTAATAAAAGAACGTCTGATGAAACAGACTTTGATACAGTTCCTGACTCAGGGACTTATTTGTTTCCATTTGAAAATTGATACACGAGTGGTTTGAAGCACATGCTTGTGACATGTGCACTCGCGGCCTGAGTTTGTCTCTAAGGAAGGTGTCGGAATAGCAATTTTCGTTCTGAAAGATTCCCTCTGAACGAATGTATGGCTTTACACCTTAAAACAACAGTCAACAAAAGGGTACCGTAACGAAGTAAGAATAGTGCGAGTTACACTCACACTGAAAGAGTAATAATTGCCTAGGAAAAATCTTCTTGAACTTGGCAGTTGGGAGTCGGTAAAATTGTAGGTCCCTTCTATCACGAATAGAAGAACAGAACAGTAGCGTGCACGTGAAGTTGATGAGAAAATTATTCCCTGGTCCATTTGCGGGCTCCTACGAGTATATAACAAAAGATTGTTAACCCGAACAACCCAAACTACCAAACCACCAGTTGTTGGTGCTTGTTTTCAGTGTGCTGGGGAAACTGTTTCTGTCCTACATCGGCGAAGGAAAGAAACAATTTCTCTTGCACAACAGTAATTGGTTTGTTCAATTTCAACAAACGTCTTTGATCTCTTCAATTCAGAATGATCGAAATGCTGCAATGCGGTCCAGGCCGTCTCACGTCTTCGATTCCAACGCTCATTTGCAATGACATTCCAGCTGTCAGCTCTTTGGACAAAGCAAATCTGTTAGCTGCACATTTTACAGCCAGCTCAACGCTTCCAGATTGCCCTTTGTCCGCGCCTGTACTCGAGAGCATACATTTTTCCATGGGACAAGTCCAATTTCGCACTCGTACAGTTGCAAGAGCACTTAAAGATCTAAACGTGCACAAATCCACTGGACCGGATGGTGTCCCCCCGTTCTTCTGAAGAGGTGTTCTTCTATGCTGGCAAAACCACTGCGTAAGCTTTTCCATCTGTCCTACTCTTTAGGGCTCTTTCCAAGTAAGTGGAAAACGGCATTTGTCCAGCCCGTCCCTAAAAAAGGCGAACCATCTTCACCCACCTCCTACCGACCCATAGCACCTACGTCCCTACTTTCCAAGGTCATGGAAACGCTGATAAATCATCAGCTTATGAAATATCTTGAAACTCGGAAGCTTCTTAATGACCGGCAATACGGCTTCCACACCAACAGGTCCACTGGTGGTTTGATGGCTTATCTCACCGAAAAATGGAACAAATCTTTGCACATTGTAGGAGAAAGCATGATCGTTGCACTTGATATTTCAAAAGCATTTGACAGAGTCTGGCATCAGGCTCTCTTGTCGAAAATGCGTGCTATTGGCGTCGATGAATCTCTTCTTCAATGGATTAGAAATTACCTTTCGAATCGTTCAATACAAGTCGTTTTGGATGGATTCAAGTCTGATATTCACCATATTAATGCTGGTGTTCCCCAGGGCCCTGCTTTATCTCCGACACTCTTCCTCCTGTCTGTCACTTCTAATCCAATTCAATCCTTCGCTGATGACAGTATCCTCAGCTTTTCATATTCGTTCCTCGGCTCTCGTCTTTCCGCTTCGGCCATTGACTTGGAACGGCAGTGTATGTTAAGCTCATTAAATTCCGATCTTAACAGCATACTTGATTGGGGTAAAAGGAATAAAGTGGAATTGAATGCTTCCACTGCTTTCTACTGTCACTCAAGCGTCCTCAAAACAACCTGCAATTATCTATGAATGGCATTGTTGAAACTGAACGACTTTCCCTCCTCGGTACGTGCATCAACACAATTCACTTAGCTGGAACGATCACATATTTGAGATCGCCAAAAATGCAGCGAAATGTCTTTTTAAAGTGATGTAAGAAAAAAGTATTTTACCCCTGCTGACCTGGCAACAGTATACAAGGCCCATTTCGTCCAAAGCATGAGTATAACGCTTCTATATTGTCCGGTGGTGCTAAGACCTGTCTACACCTACTAGATTGAATCCAACAGCGAGCGATAAAACTTATTGGTGATAAAAAAGCTGCGAAGTCAATCGACTCGCTTGAACATCGACGTAATGTTGCGTCTCTATAACTATTTTATCGCTATTTCAAAAAAAAAATGGTCTAACGAGTTAGCCAGCTGCATTCCTCCCCTTCAAGAATTCCCTGCCCCGCAGTACCCGCCTCGCTAGGTATGCGCACCCGTTCACCCTTAGGCTCACATTGGGACGTACCGCTAAGTTAAGAGACACGTTCTTCAGCCGCACCACACGAACATGGACTGCTCTTCCCTGCCCAATTCCCCCCATACACAATCTTGCAACCGCCAGCTCTATCGTAAAGTTTGACATTTTTGAGGTTATGCGTACTCAGAACGTTTTGACATACGAGCACTGTTTTGCTTGTTTACAGTAACTTAAAAGATTTATCTCGCCCAAAAAATGGGATTAAATGGTGAAAATTTTCGTGCGATTATTTTTTACAACTTTCGACGTGGATTAACTCAACAACAGTGCATCGATGAACTTAATTCAATTTTTGGCGATGAAGCTCCACCAAGGACCAGTATTTATCGATGGTATGGTGAATTCAACCGAGGTCGTAGTTCACTCCAAGACGAATCTCGTGAAGATCGTCCAAAATCAGTTGTTGTTCCGGAAACCGCTGATGCTGTGCGCCACCTGATATTGCAAGATAGTCATGTAACCAACCGTGAGATTGAGAAAACCTTAGGCCTTAGTGGGATCAGCATTCAGACAATATTGCACGAACATTTGACCGTCAAAAAAAATTTGTTCGCGTTGGATCCTACAAAATTTGTCAATCGCTCAAAAAAAGGCTCGTGTCGATTGGTCGAGAGAAATCCTCCAAAATTACGATCGCGGTGCTTCGAAACACGTCTATGACATCGTGACGTGAGATGATGAATTGTGAATTTTTGCGCATGAGCCCGAAAGTAAACAGCAGTCGACTGTATGAGTGTTTCAAATTGACCCAAATCCAACAGAAGTTCCTCTCACACGCAGCACTTCCAAACATATGGTCGCCTGTTTTTTCGGAAAAACTAGACATGTCGCAACCGTTCCACTAGAACAAAGCAGAACAGTCAATTCTGAGTGGTACACAACCATTTGTTTGCCAGTTGTCCTCCAAGAAATCAGGAAAACCAACTGCCAAAGGCGGACCACTCTTCACGACAATCCGAGCTCTCACACATCGGCTAAAACAACTGCGTTTTTGAGCACTCAAAACATCGATTTGTCAGTCATCCGCCGTAAAGTTCTGACTTGGCACCGAATGACTTCTTTTTATTCCCGTACGTAAGAAATAAAGAGAGAGGTCAACGTTTTTCGACACCTGAAGAAGCGGTTGATGCGTTCAGAATGCATGTTTTGGATATAACTCAATCAGAGTAGCCAAAGTGCTTCGACAATTGGTTCAAACGTATGCATAAGTGTATAGGCCTTCATGGGGAATATTTTGAAAGACAATAAAGCTATTTTCGAAGATTAATATCTGTTTTTGTTCTCTAATCCCGGAATATAAAAAGCAACCCTCGTACCATATCTGGAATGAAGATGATCTTCAAGCCTATAATGATACATAGTAACATCCACTAAAACCGATTGTTTGGTGTGCGCTATGGGGTGGAAAACAATACTGGCCAGAAGGTTAAAGTGGTGGCTCACTGTGTACGTCCAATCACGTCAATGTAATCGGCGTAAGCTAGCAATTGAACTGACTTCTGGAAGATCGTGCCTCTGGTGTTGACTTGTGAGTTACGCACGATCTTCTCGAGGATGATGTTAAAGAAGTCACATGACAGTGCGTCGCCTTGTCTCAAACTGTTTTTGACATTGAAGGTTTCGGTGAGTTCGTTACCGACCTTGGCGGAGCAACGAGAGTTCGCAATCTTCATCCTACACAATCTGACGAGTTTGGTAGGAATTCCAAAACTAGACATGGCACTGCAAAGCTCGTCTCTATGCACACTGTCGTACGTGGCCTTGAATATGTGTCGATTTGCAGTTCTTGGGTTTTTTCCAGGAACTTTCGTAAAGTGAAGATCTGGTCTACTGTGGACTTCCCCGGTCTGAAACCACACTGATAGGTACCTATCAGGTTGTGGACAAAAGGTTTCAGACGCTCACACACTACGGTAGAGAGGAACTTGTATGCCATGTTAAGAAGGCTGATCCCTTGATAATTGACTCAGTCAAAGGGGTCTCCTTTTTGTGGACCGGGCAAATGACGCTGAGATTCCACTCATCGGGCATGCTTTCGCCCGACCATATCTCTCAGATGAGCTGAGCTCATCTCCAGCTGCTTTAAATAGTTCTGCGGACAGTCCGTCCGCTCCAGCAGCTTTGTTCGACTTCAGTTTGGATATTGATATCTTAACCTCGTCTAAGTGGGGGAGACGGAATTCTTGTCTATCATCTCCAAATCGAATAGAACATTCTGCCTAACATCGGAATTGGGGCCGTCATCGCCGTTGAGGAGTCTGCAGAAATGATCCTTCCAGATTCTCAGCACAGACTGCGACTCTACCACGAGTTGATTATTTTGATCCCGGCAGGCTCCAAATACCTGTTTTACCTTTCTGTAAAACTTTCGGATTTCATTCCTGCCATAACACCTTTCCATTTCCTTGACCGCGCGCTTCTCTTCTCATGTTACTTCTTTTCCCTTCTGAGAAGCCGGTGCTCTTCCCTTCTTCTCTGTTCGTAGAGCTCACAAACAGCCCTCGTTCTTCGATGCGGTGTTGCTGGTGGTTATATACATTTGCATATACTCATCATCAAACCTTGGGTTCTTTCTGGGTGATAACGGGAAACCCAGCACATCAGTTACAGGTTCTTTGATGGCTTCCTGACAATGTTTCCAGTCTTCTTCTGTGGTCAGTGCAGGCAGCGTTGAAACTCGCTCAGAAGTTTCATTATAGCCTTATTAATTATATTGAGTATGCAATTAATAGTTGCACATTTTATGGGTCTTGACCAAATGTGATCGCCGTGGCGTAGAGGGTAGAGTGCGACGCTCACACGCCGAAGGGTCTCGGTTCGATTCCCAGCTCAACACTATTTTTCCCATTTTTCACGGCACCACCTCTTTAGGCCTGCTGACAACACTCAAAGAGTAATAACTGTCTAAGAAAGCTTCTCAAATTTCGCCGTTCGGAGTCGGCAAAAACTGTAGGTCCCTTCTGCTTGTGAGAGAACAGTAGCAGGCACAACACGAGTAGTTGATGAGCAAGCTAGGCCCTGGTCCCCCTTTGGACTGTTGCGCAAACAATTATTAATTATCTTTTGACCAAATATTTCAGAACTATATTCGCCATTTTGCCATCTTGGCCAAATGTTTCAAAAGTGACTCATGTCCAGGGGTAAGTCGTTTCAAAGTCCCCATCGAACGCAATGTTATGCGATTTTTCCAGATTTTACTTCCATCGATGTGAAAACTAAGGGCAGTGACCATTTTTCTTTTTTTTTCAATTTTGGAGTTTAACAGCTTTTTGTATTTAACGGTAAAACAGAACAAAACTGTAGACGTTGTTGATTGTTTTCACAAGATCTGTTGATTCACTATGGAGTGCGAGGTGGAATTTAGTTTTTCGACTTCACTTTGTGCACATTGTAGCCTCATATATTCCCCAATCTAAAATGTTCCTATTTAAGCAGTGCGTGTTGGACCAATCCCATCTTATTCCACTTTTCATGTGACAGTTCAGGAGTGTGACAGACAATATGTGCAGACGGATATCGTGATTTTATGAAAATTTCCTTTTTGGACGAAACCATTAAAAAACAGTCCCAAGACATTCTCTGTCGGCAACAAATTCACTTCAGACATCAATTTCTGTTAGTTCGTTTCACAACAAATTTATTAACAAAACAAAATAATTAAATCAGAACTTAAACAATTTGCGAAAGAGATAGCAACAGTCCTAAGAACTGTGAGCTGCGAAGAATCGTTCTTTAAATGTTAAACAATTCAACAGACTAGACTTCTTCTCATAGTGTCCGTACAGACTGGACGACATTTATCAGACCTAGGCTGCAGCAATTAAACCGACTGTGCGTACACGATTCGTGCGGGACCCTGCGGGAGTGGAATGACTGAATTGTTGTCATTATCGTAGGAGATCGCAACAGAAATCACTGATTCTGTGTCATCGTCATCATCTTCCGTTAGGAAATCTGGTTCTTCGGTTTCAGCTTCTGGCGAAAGTGTCGTCGTTGGGTAATCGTTTGTTGTTGTTGGTTCATTGGTCGTCACTGGCTCGTTAGTCGTCACTGGCTCGTTAGTCGTCACTGGCTCGCTAGTCGTCACCGGCTCATTGGTGGTTGTTGAAGGTTCAATAGAATCCACGGTTGTCGTTTCTGCTAGAGGTGGATTGGTTGTGGTCTCTGTTGGCAACTCAAATGGAATGTCAGGCTTTAATCCAGCCGGAGGATACGGCGCTTTGGGTGCAGCCGCAACTTCCTGACGAGCCAAGAAACGATTTGTTCGGATTTTGCGATACGGTGAAGCCCCTGCGGTGCATATCGTCAGCAAAACGACCACAATAACTGATTTTAATAATTTCGACATTTCGCTTTAATTTTTCACTTTTCCTCTGCGCACTGTGAGTAGCTGAAGTTGACTGCCGTCTAAGTGAGAACTTACACTTGTTTATATATCCCAAACAGAATTCAGAGACATTCTAGAGTCGATGACCAAAATTTAAGGCAGTCGCATCCATACTTGAGTTGACATTGCGTGCGACGTGACGCCGATTGGGCTGAAATTTTTTCGGGGTCACCATACATTTTGTTCATTTTAACTTGTCAACAATTCGATTAGAAATTTACAAAGCGAATGCAAATTATATTACAGATGACTCAGTGAACGTTCCCCGCTCATTGGTCAGGTCGCTTACTCCATGAAGATTAGAAACAAATTTTAATTGTTAATCGCTTCGGCTGGTCTATGTACAACGGCACGTAACTCGGATAAATCCGAAACTTGCAACTTTTGTGTGGCTTCTGAGCTTGGTCAGGACAGTGAGGAGAACATTCATTCATTCATTTATTTATACTGTCCATTTTTTTACAATTTGTTACAATTTTATCTCAAATCATTATCAATTCCGACAGTAGAGAACAGGAGTAGCACTTTTTATGAATAAATATTGATCTCATGGATGATTTGAAACGAATCTTTGGTCTAAATGACTTAAATTGTGCCTTATTCGCATATGTCCACCTCCATAAGTTTTCGATTTCAGTCAGATCGCAAAATCTGATTACACGATACCTGGATCGGAGGGTTTGGGGATCAATGGACGTTAAGTTCGATTCCTCTGGTAAAGACGGAAATTCAGTGTGCTTCTATCGAACTATCGAACTTATAGAGTATTGTAAGCAAATCTAAGAAGTTGATGTTGTGCTCATTTAAGGAATCGAAAGTCGACTAACTAACCGACTATGCCAAAGCGATATACAACTGAAACTTCATCAGACTAATTTTTCTAGAGTCACATCTTATCACAGAAGTTACGATGATCGGCGTAAAGCTCATCCCTTTTCGATCTCTTTCCTAACGATCTGTGGAACTCAAGGTAAAATAAAGATTTAATCTGAACCATGTGTTAATCCCAATGACTATCGTTATTCGTATTCCAATTTTTAGTATGCTTAGGAGGCTAGATAATTTTCGACTAGACAAACGTTTCTCTTCTCCTGCTGTTAGATTTCGCAAAAACTCTAATAAGGTTAACCAAGAGATGGTGTATGTATTTTAGTTTATGCGGAATTGTAGGAGTATAAATAATCAGTGATAAGCGTAAAAGGCGACGAGAAGTGTTTTCAGGTGAACAAATTGGATCGCAGTCGTCACTCACTCACGTCAAGGCGACGAGAAGCATTTTCAGGTGAACAAATTGGAGCGCAGTCGTCACTAGATGCTGTTGGTACACAAATATATTTCTGTAACTTCAACTCTTCCGCCTAGAAAATCAACGAGCGTAAGGAAAAGAGGGCCTACAATAATAGAAAGACCATTTGACTGATTTCTTTCAAATCACCAACAGCAAGGTATTAGCAATTCACTGCCTAAGGAGTTCGAGATGATTTCCGGTAGGTGGCTATTCTAATAATAATAATTGTTGGCGCTACAGTCCAAAGGGGGACCAGGGCCTAGCTTGCTCATCAACTACTCGTGTTGTGTGCCCTACTGTTCTTTCATGAGTAGAAGGGACCTACAGCTTTTCGCCGACTCCGAACGGCGAGATTTAAGAAGCTTTCTTAGACAGTTATTACTCTTTGAGTGTTGTCAGCAGCTCGAAAGAGGTGGTGCCGTGAAATATTAGAAAAATTGGTGTTGAGCTGGGAGTCGAACCCAGACCCTTCGGCGTGTGAGCGTCGCACTTTACCCACTACGCCACGGCGACCACTGGTTGCTATTCTGGTTGCATAAAAAAAGCAATCAATACTTCGCTATGGTAGAAAGTTTAGAAAATAAATCTAAATAAAAAATGTTTGCAGTTACTCTTATCGGTTTGCGTGCCGTTGTGGCGTAGTGGATAGATTGCTACGCTCACACGCCGAAAGTCCAGGTTCGTTTCCAAGTTGGACACCTCAGGTTTTCACGGCCTCACCTCTTTCAAGTTCCTGCCAACACACAAAGAGTATAAACTGTCTAAGAAAGAGCTTCTCAAACATCGCCGTTCGGAGTCGGCAAACACTTGTAAGTCCTTTCTACTCGTGAGGGAACAGTAGCCCGCACAATACGAGTAGTGGATGAGCACACTAGGCCTTATTCACCACTTCTACTTTAAAACACTGAGGACCACAACCTCCTGTCGTATGTAGAAGTTTTGTAACTTCAGAAGGTAAGCAGTTTGGTAATTTATATCTGTCAGCCATAAAAGTGTACTTCAGAATCTGGTGGATCTTGTAATTTTAAGTTGAAATACATTCTTCTTCTTCGGATGGCGCTACAGTCCGGGGTGGACCTGGGCCTCAACCAACATGCCTCTCCAGCTAGCACGATCTCTTGCCAGCTGTCTCAAATGGCGCACTCCAAGTTGGTTGAGGTCCTTTTACACTTGTGTGCGCCATCTCAGTCTAGGACGTCCTCTGTTGCGTTGTCCCTGTGGTTCGGATTCGAAAACTCTTCGGGCCGGAGCAGTGCTGTCCATGCGCTCTACATGGCCTAGCCACCTTAAGCGTTGTATCCGTAGACGCTTGACTAAGCTCATGCCGCCGTACAGCCCATACAGTTCGTGGTTGAACCAGATGCCATCAAAGCAAAGAGGACCAAAAATCGCACGCAGAACTTTTCTTTCGAAGAGACCAATGGCTTCCTCATCCGCTTTTAGTAGCGTCCAGGTTTCTGCGCAGTAAAGCAGGACTGGGATGAGTTGAAATACATTGGTTTGGTTTTATTGCTTACTTCTAGTTTGTGAGAGGAAAACCAACGCCTGATCGAATTGATATCTAAATTTATATCGGCCAAAAGATTCATGTTGCGCCGTTCTATTGAAGCCATACCTCCTGCACATCATGGTTGTGAAACTGATGAACGAAACTATCAGTACGAAGGTTGCCTTTTATATTTCGGGATTGGGCAACCCTAGTGTTGCAATCTGGCAACTGCCAGCTCTATCGTAAAGTTTGCCTCATAACGTTTTGATATACGAGCGCTATTAGTGTTGGTTACAGTAACTTAAAAGATTCATCTCGCCCAAAACATTGGGATTAAATCGTGAAAATTTTCGTGCGATTATTTTTTACAACTTTCGACGTGGATTAACCCAACAACAGTGCATCGATGAACTTAATTCAATTTTTGGCGATGAAGATCCATCAAGGAGTAGTTCACTCCAAGACGTATGAGGAAGCCCTTAGTCTTTTCGAGAGAAAAGTTTTGCATGCGATTTTTGGTCTTGTTTACGTTGATGGCATCTGGAGGAGAAGATTTAATGACGAACTCTACGGGCTATACAGTGACATGTGCCTGGGCAAGCGTTTACGGATACAACGCTTAAAATGGTTGAGCCATGTAGAGCGTATGGACACCACTGCTCCGGCCCGAAAAGTCTTTGAATCCGAGCTATTGCGACAACACAACAGATGACGACCTAGACTTAAGTGGCGCACAAAAGTGGAGAAGAACCTCAACCAACTTAGAGTGCGCTGGCGAAAGATCGTGTTGGCTGGAGAGGCACGTTGGTTGAGGTCCAGGTCCACCCCGAACTGTAGCGCGACAACAAGAAGAAAAAGAAGTCGATTGGTCGAAAGAAATGCTTTAAAAATACGATCGCTGTGCTTCGAAACACGTCCATGACATCCTGATAGGTGATGAATCGAGAATTTACGCGTATGAGCCCGAAAGTAAACAGCAGTCGACTGTATGAGTGTTTCAAATTGAGCCAAATCCAACAAAAGTTGCTTGCGCACGAAGCACTTCCAAGCAAATGGTCGCCTGTTTTCCCGGAAAAACTAGAAAATTTCGCAACCGTACCACTAGAACAACGCAGAACAGTCAAGTCTGAGTGGTACACAGGCATTTCCTTGCCAGTTGTCCCCCAAGAAATCAGGAAAACCAACCGCCAAAGGCGGACCACTCTTCACCACGACAATGCGAGCTCTCACACATCGGCTCAAACAACTGCATATTTGAGGACTCAATACATCGATTTGTCAGTCATCCGCCGTATAGTTCTGACTTGGCACCGAATGACTTCTTTTTATTCCCGTACGTAAGAAATAAAGAGAGAGGTCAACGTTTTTCGACACCTGAAGAAGCGGTTGATGCGTTCAGAATGCATGTTTTGGAGATACCTCAATCAGAGTGGCCAAAGTGCTTCGAAAATTCGTTCGAACGCAAGCAAAAGTGTATAGGCCTTAATGGGGAATATTTTAAAAAACAATAAAGCTATTTTCGATGAGCACTATTTGTTTTTGTTCTCTAATCCCGAAATATAAAAGGCAACCCTTGTAATCATGGATATACTCGTTTAGGGGTCATGATAAACTGCAATGTTCGATCTTCGACGTTTTCAAAAAAGTACGTACAAATAATTCCACTTAACCATAAAGCGCACCAAACAGTCAGTTTTTGTGGATAAAACGGTGTTGAAGCATACACTCGCGGACTGTGGTCATAGAGTGATAATCCGCGAGTGATACATACGTCAGTTTTGTTTACTGACTTATCCATTGAACTAAATGAGAATGACCGACGTAGTGTGCGAAACGCACTTCGAACAAAACCATGATTTCGAAAACAAATTTGCACAACCAGAAAGAGTGGTTCAAATCTAATTCTATTCATATAGAAATGCTAAATCAAGCAAAATAATAAAAAATACTTGACAGCTAAAAAAATGGCAGCCAGTTATAAAAGTGTTGCCAGCCCTAAGTTATTGTTAGAAACTTAAAAATATGATGGGGAGATATGGGATATTTTCGATAGAATCAAACAGTTAAAGTTTACGCAGTTGTGGTGTATTGTGTTGTAGTTAAGGCTAAACATTTTTTTTACTTTAACATTAAATTTTATTTGTCTTAAGGTTCCGAAGTGTTTTATTGATTCCGCCTGCTAAATGAAATGAACTCATGCTTTTAGGGAATCTCAAAATAGACATTTAACTAAACTCTGAATATATACAGCTACTCACATAACTATTGGGCCAAACACTGCTTTTTTGATAAAACTTAATAAGTACACGCTGCCATGGAGGAAAGAATAAGGGACAAAGTGAGTGGTATTCAACGCACATCAAGGGCGCCATATGTTTGTAGGATCCGAAATTAACCATTTTCGAATGCTTTAAACTCCCGTTTTATAGGCGGTATAATGGATTAAATGGAATACTTAAACATTTTGAAGTAGAACTAAAGACAATGATCCCAAACATAAACGTAGAGTCATACAGGGATGCCCAAAAGTTATTCAGACCCCAAACCAGAGTTCTGACACGGCAGCATTAATGGGAATGCCTATATCGCGGAATTTTTGGAATTTAAAAAAAAAATATTTATCAGAGGAATGGGAAAAACTAAGTACTGCAACTACGCAGCGTATAGTGGAGTCAATGGGAAGGCGACTTAACGATGTCGTTAAACAGAATGGTTACAGACGTGTAAACATGGAGTTCACTAACGCCGGAATTCGCGCTATTTTAAAGTTTTCCTTCGTTGAAGGCGAATCCGCTAGAGAAACGTTCCGTGAGATTAATGTTGTTTTGGGAGATGGTACGATTCAGCGCCGGTGAAAACGACTCTGTGGATAAGCCAGCCGATGGAAGATCTGTCACGACGAATACCGATCGAATTATAGAAATCATCGAGTGAGACCGGCATGTGGCATCTCGTGATATCGCCCAGGAGATGAAAGTTAGTCACCAAACCATTTGAAACGGTCTACAGAAGGCTGGGTACAAAAAATGCTTGATGTTTGGGTCCCGCATGATCTGACACAAAACCTTCTGAACCGAATCAATGACTACGATATGCTGCTGAAACGCAACGAACTCGACCCAAATTTGAAGCGGATGGTGATAAGAGCGGAAATCTGGACATTACCAAAGGCGTATGTAGAAGCCCTTAGTCTTTTCGAAAAAAAAGTTTTTACGTGCGTTTTTTGATCCTGTTTGTGTTGATGGTATCTGGAGGAGAAGATTTAACGACGATCTTTATGGGCTGTACAGCGACATGTGCCTGGTCAAGCGTTTGCGGATTCAACGCTTAAGGATAGGCCATGTAAAGCGTATGAACACCACTGCTTCGACAAGAAAAGTCTTTGAATTCGAACCAATGGAACAATGCAACAGATGACGGCCTAGACTGAGGTGGCGCACAAAAGTGGAGAAGGACCTGGAGAAGGAGTGCGCAAATGGAGACAGTTGGCGAAAGATCGTGCTGTCTGGAGAGGCATGGTTGTTGAGGCCCAGGTCAACCCCGGACGGTAGCGTCACAACAAGTAGAAGAAGAGATGATTGGCGACGAAAAATGGATCAAATACGACAATATCAAGCGAAAGCGGTCGTGGTTGAAGGCAGGTGAATCGTCCCAAACAGTGGAAAAGCCAGGAAGGTTTTGCTGTGTGTTTGATGGGATTGGACGGGGAATCATCCACTATGAGCTGCTCCCATATGGCCAGACGCTTAATTCTATCATCTACTGCGAACAACTGGACCGCTTGAAGCAGGCGATCGACGAGAAGCGTGTAGAATTGGCCAATAGGAAGGGTGTAGTGTTCCACCAGACCACACACTTCGTTGATGACTCGTCAGAATCTACAGGAGCTCAGATGGCAAGTTTAATCGTATCCACCATATAGACCGGACATAGCGCCAAGTGATTACCACCTGTTCCTGTCCATGGCGAACGCCCTTGGTGGTGTGAAGTTGAACTCAAAAGAGGCTTGTGAAAATAGCTGTCCGAGTTCTTCGCAAATAAGGATGAGGGCTTCTACGAAGGGGGTTTTATGAAGTTGCCATCTAGATGGGAACAGATTATCGAACAAAACGAAGCATAGTTGAACTAAATTCGATCGAACACATTTTATGAAGCATTGAATGAATTGCAAAAACACGGAAGGGAGATACCACCTCCTCTCCTTTCATAAAAAACGAGAAAAACCAAACTAATAATGAAACTGTAGGCATGACCCAATAATTTTATGATGTATTTTTCTTCGATGAAAGGAATTATTTTAATTTAGTTTGATTGTATTGCCCATGAGTGAAGTTTATTTGTTTTGTTTTTGTTGTTGATGTTCATTGGATTACAATTTTATTTATTTCAGTTATATTTGCCCATATATGCCAATTTTTTCCCACATTTAAATAAGAATTAAGGTTTGGCCCAGTAATTATGCGCGTAGTTGTATGTTGATAAGCATGATGTCATATATCAATCAAGCAAGTCGCTTTTCTATTCTGTTCTCACACGGATGTTTAGTTTTTTTTCTTAACTCTGTTCTGTATTCAACTTACACGTTTCTGATCTTTGTTGTACGTGACTTGTCTTAAAATATAATTGTATTCCTAAATCTAAAAAGCTGCCAACTAGTTGCTCTTTGACTGTTTTGAAAGAAAGTGATTCTCCTAAAGACTTCACTTGCCGCTTAGTAATAATTGTTGGCGCTACAGTCCAAAGGGGGACCAGGGCATAGCTTGCTCATCAACTACTTGTGTTGTGTGCCCTACTGTTCTCTCATGAGTAGAAGGGACCTACAGTTTTTCGCCGACTCCGATCGGCGAAATTTTAGAAGCTTTCTTAGACAGTTATTACTCTTTGAGTGTTGTCAGCAACTCGAAAGAGGTGGTGACGTGAAAAGTTCGAAAAATTGGTGTTGAGCTGGGAATCGAACCTAAACCCTTCGGCGTGAGAGCGTCGCACTCTACCCACTACGCCACGGCGACCGCTCACTTGCTGTTTGCTAGAACACATTTCAATAGTTAAAAAAAATTATAAAAAGCAGGAAAAAATTAAACTAGACCATAACTTAAATTGTTCACAAACGGAATTGAATCTCAAATCACTTTGGAACATTTTAGCGTTAAATTTGGCACATGAATGACAGTGGAGCCAACTTGAAAACAAATATGTATATGCTCATGCCCGCCTGAGTTCCAAAAATTAACATTCAGGCCAGAAACGCCTGACACCAGTCTTCATTGCCTCATTGCAAGGCAGAAATTTGTGAAAACTACTTAAGGGTTGGAGTAAAATCAAGATACACTTTGTGATTCTCAAATGTGTTATCAAAGTATCCGGAAGTTAATGACGATTACACGTACAAGCCCATGACAAGTCAGAAACGGAAAAAGAGTCTTGACCTCTGCTAGGCCGCAGGCAGCGCCTTGACGCGTTGCGTTTTGTTTCCATTCATAATCGATTCGCAGAGGTAAGTGGTTCCTCTTATGAATAAATTTATTGAATGGCAGCAGTACTCACTCGCATGATATAATCATCATCAGCAATCACGTACACTGACGAATGTTGTAGCCTCCTCACGTTGTCCAACGTTACCTTCCACTGCGAGTTCAAAACGAAACCAAAAAGTCAGAGCGTGTGTATACCCCAAACAGCGTGTGCATAGCTGCCAGGTGTAAAACGCTTGTGTTTTAATAGAAGAATACACATCACTCGAAGAGACATTTTACGTTGTAGTTATTTTTAATTTCATGCTAAGAATCTGGTCATTTATCAATTCGTCAGAACAAGGAGAAAACATCCCTTACGTAGGCCGTAGAAATGTGCCTAAGTTGTTTTACTATTTCAGGCTGCCATCAGCAAAGGCTTAAAATAAAACATCATAGGGACGTTCGTAAGACATCCCGCATCCCAACTTCTTTCTCAGTGAAGGCGAAACCAGTGAAATCAAAGTACTTCGTCGACCTAAGCTCTCGGAAGCGTATAATTGGAGTCTCATTTGTCGCTCGCCGATCGACAGTAAAAGTGAAATGGAGTCCTTACACTGTGCTTCGTCATCATTAACCCGTTGCCAGCGTCCTTTGGCAAAACGAGTGTTAATTGTCAACAAAGTGAAACTTTTTCCTTCGAACTAAGCCTTGCCGCCCCCATTCGGACGCCTCCGTACCGTTGCCTAATTAGACATCATCCCGAAGAGACAACCCTAAACAACAACGTCTCGTTGAAGGCCGTTCCCGTTTTCCCTCTTCAGTGGGTGGTATTTGCGCGTGTGTGTGTGTCTGTAAGGAGGAGGAGAGAAAACTCCTTAATTGGCAGGAAAAATAGAAAGAAAGGCATTCCCGCCGCCGCCATCGAACTTTAAGCTGTGCAATGCGGTAAGCAGACTGATTGAATACTGGAAAGGGTTTAGGTTGTCTCTTTGATGGCGGAGGAGGACTTTCCTAATTATTTCACTCCATCCACTCCTTTCGGAAAGTATGGGAGCCTCCCACAAAAGTGACAATTAAAATGTTTTACTTCACTGAACCAAGCCTTCTACCAATGTGTCCACAGTTACATTACACTCCGTGTGGTTTTCTTGTGTCTTTTCAGAGAGGAATGCGGGCATCAGTCCTAACAGTCAACGATCACTGAATCCTTTGGAGATTACACGACGTCCACCGCCAGACGACGAGGGCTCTGCTCCTTCAGTGCCTGTGCCAGCACAAGCATCGGCTGCCGCAACCGTTGCAAACAATCGTGGCTGCACTTCAAGCAGCTCAGTGCCAGCGTTTAGAGGCTACAATCCATTGCCATTGACGCCTCCACCATCGTATGCACCGAGGAAACCTCTGCAGCACTATCGTCGGCTACAAGAGGTCGCACACAATGATGGCACTAGACCAGTGCCAATCGTTGGCGTAAGACACCGACGGCCCGGAGCTGGTCCAGCCAGTGACGACAATCGATGCGAACGTAATGAGTCCGATAGCAGTGATACCAGTGGCAGCAGAAGCAGTCGTACCAGCAGAAGTAACAACAACAGTCCCAGCAGCGACGAGGACGATGGCATTAACAATGGGCTCTTCTCAAGACGAAACGCTACTCTACGAGTAAACGGTAAGAACCTAAAGTGGTTGGGGATGGGAGGTGATGCTTGTGATGCAAATTGTCCCACTGCTTGTGCTGTTTATCGAGGAAAACTCTATTGTGGAGAAAATAAGTATGGCTCCTGTGCAGGAAATCAAGGATCAAAATGTAAGTACTTATGTACACCGCCGGCTACTTGACACACTTCGGCGTGGGAGTTCGGTCTCGACTCTTGCTGAATTATTTGCCAGGAAGTCTTCGACATGATTAACAGCATTCTGTTTGATGGCTTACCTCACCAGACAGAGGCGACGGGGGCTGCTGCAGCAAAGCTGCTTAGTTGCTGATGTCTGCGGTGGTGCATTGTTTAAGGAGTTGCACAGTCCTGACAAGGGGAAACTTTGAACTCACACAAGAACTTTTGTTTTGAATAAGTTCTTCTCAAGGTTTGTTGAGGCCACCTGTAGGCATACATTCTGGGCATACACATCAGGCAGAAACCACTCCTTACAGGAGCAGACCGACATCTGCTGGATATTACATGGTTTTGTGAGGTTCTCTGCGGCAAAACTGATTTCATCTTGGGCGAAAGGATGTTGATTTTTAAGAAGTGCTTCGGAAGTGAATTGTATTCCAAACAATGGAGACCAATATCCAAACTAGCATCGGATGGTCATGTAATTGAATTTTTGAGGGAGTTTGGAAAATGAAAACCCTCCGCTTTGCTGGTTTGAGTACAAGGCCCTATAAGACTAAAATGCCAGCGTAAGGTTTCACAGCACCTAATGACCTCCAATCGTTAGTTTTATGTGCAATGCAACCCGCAGCAGGTTAAGTAACATTCCTATATATTTTGTGGTCAAGTCGGTAGCCCCGGAAAAGTCTATTGTCATTTGAAGTGTAACAAAATGGTAGTCAAATGTTTACAATTTACGATGGCGGACGGCTTAAAACTTGCACAAATCGTTAGAATCATTAATTCTAAGCTACACTTGGGCATAACACGGCTGACATAATCGATGAGCTTCGCAAACAATTTTAAGAAGTTTGAAGTTCAGCGTCAGGATACAAATGTCTCGATAGGTAACATTTGTTGTGAACAAGCAATTATTTTTTTCTTGTTTGTTTGCTATGACATCTCTGAAAAATATTTAGTGTACATCAAGTCATTGGACAGACAACATCATATTTTTTCCATCGTGTTAAGAATGTCAAATTTTGTACCAGATAGTGATGATTTGCGGAAAGCATTAATTTGTCGTTTTCATTTGAAGAAAAGTGCTGCAGAGTCGCATCGAATGCCTGTCGAGGCATATGGTGATCATGCTCTATCAGAAGCAACATGCAAAAGATGGTTTCAACGGTTCAGAAATAATGATTTTGATGTGAAAAATGAAGAACGTGGAAGACCACCAAAAAAGCTTGAAGACCCCGAATTGCAAACGATATTGGATGGAGATGACACTTTGAGTCAAAAGCAAATGGCAGCAATGTTGAATGTTGCACAACAAACAATTTCTGACCGTTTAAAAGCTATGGGAAAGATCCTAAAGTGTGGAAAATGGGTGAGACATGAATTGAATAAAAGACAGATGGAAAACCGAAAAACACTTGTGCAACTTTGCTTCAAAAACACGAAAAAAAATCGATTTTGCATCGGATTGTTCCTGGCGATGAAAAATGGATTTATTTCAAGAATCCTAAACGGAACAAATCATGGGTTAATCTGGGACAACCATCAACATCGACTGCAAAACTAGATCGATTCGGCAAGAAGACAATGCTGTGTGTGGTGAGACCAGAAATGTGTGCTGTACCACGAGATTCTAAAATCTGGTGAAACCATTAATACTGATCGCTACTGACAACAAATGATCAATTTGAACCATGTATTGATCGAGAAACGACCAGAATGGGCCAGAAGACACGGCAAGGTAATTTTGCTCCATGACAATGCACCTGCAAAACCGGTTCAGGATACAATCAAAACACTTAGCTGGGAGTAGCTACCCCACCCGCCGTATTCACCAGACTTGGCTCCTTCCGACTACCATTTGTTTTCAACGATGGGACACGCATTGGCTGAGCAGCACTTTGATTCCTATGAGGAGGTCGAAAATTGGGTGTCTGATTGGTTTGCTTTAAAAGACGAACAGTTGTATTGGCGTGGTATTCACAAATTGCCAGAAAGGTGGTCAAAATGTGTAGAAAACAATGGCCAATACTTTGAATAAAATGTTTTTACTTTCCATTTCCCGGCTATATGTCTACGATCCTATGCAAGTGGCGTTTAAAATCTTTAATAAAATAACATAACAATATTTTTGTAATTTTTTTTTTATAAAATATATATATATAATAATAATAACAATTGTTGACGCTACAGTCCAAAGGGCAACTAGGGCATAGCTTGCTCATCAACTACTCGTGTTGTGCGCGCTACTGTTCTCTCATCAATAAAGGGACCTACAGTTTTTTGCCGACTCCGAACGGCGAAATTTGAGAAGCTTTCTTAGACAGTTATTACTCTTTGAGTGTTGTCAGCAGCTCGGAAGAGGTGGTGTTGTAAAAAATTCGAAAAATTGGTGGTTTAGCTGGAAGTCGAACCTAGACCCTTCGGCGTGTGAGCGTCGCACTCTACCCACCACGCCACGGCGATCACTATTCTTCAGTATACTTCAGTATACAAAATATAAAAATATACACGCCAAAGTCTACGCTCATAAAATTGAAGTATTTTAAAAATTAATAATAACTAAAATTTATTTTGAATTAATTAATTTTGAATTAATAATGAGTTGGACCTCCACGACGTTTAAGAACTTCTCAGCGCCTTTTCGGCATGGTGCTAACAAGCTCACTCTATCTTCAGGAGTAATTTTGTCACATTCTCCTTTGACAACGTCCTTCTACATTGATTTGCTTGTAATTGAGTGATTCCGAATGTAACGTACCAATAATGCCCACAGATGCTCTATTGGATTCAAATCCGGTGATTGTGGAGGTGCCCGCAATTGCTTAGCAACATTATGAAGTAACCACGTCTGCCGTATGTTTGGGGTTGTTATCTTGTTGAAAGTAATATTAATTCTCCGACCCCAACTTTTCAATGCTATTTCGTTAATTTATATTTGACAACCTTATATTACTTTCAAAATATAAGGTTGTCAAATATCTTTTGCTCTTCATTCAATGCTTCATTAAAAGTGTTACAGTGATCGGATTTAGTTCAAGTATGCTCCGTTTTGTTCGAAAATCTGTTCCCATCTAGATGGCAACTTCATAAAACCCCCTTCGTAGAAGCCCCCATCCTTATTTGCGAAGAACTCGGACAGCCACTTTTCACAAGCCTCTTTTGAGTTCAACATCACACCACCAAGGAAGTTCGCCATGGACAGGAACAGGTGGTAATCACTTGGCGCTATGTCCGGGCTATATGGTGGATACGATTAAACTTGCCATCTGAGCTCCTGTAGATTCTGACGAGTCATCAACGAAGTGTGTGGTCTGGTGGAACACTACACCCTTCCTATTGGCCAATTCTGGACGCTTCTGGTCGATCGCCTGCTTCAAGCGGTCCAGTTGTTCGCTGTAGATTGTAGAATTAAGCGTCTGGCCATATGGGAGCAGCTCATAGTGGATGATTCCCTTCCAAACCCACCAAACACACAGCAAAATCTTCCTGGCTTTTCCACTGTTTGGGACGATTCACCGGCCTTCAACCACGACCGCTTTCGCTTGATATTGTCGTATTTGATCCATTTTTCGTCGCCAGTCACCTCTTCTTCTTGTTGTTGTGGCGCTACAATCCGGGCTTGACCTGGGCCTCAACAACCATGCCTCTCCAGACAGCACGATCTTTCACCAGCTGTCTCCAATTGCGCACTCCTTCTCCCGGTCCTTCTCCTCTTGTGTGCACCACCTTAGTCTAGGCCGTCTTCTGTTGCATTGTCCCAATGGTTCGGATTCAAAAACTTTTCGGGCCGGAGCAGTAGTGTCCATACGCTCTACATGGCTTAGCCATTTAAAGCGTTGTATCCGTAGACGCTTGACCCAGGGCATGTGGCTGTATAGTCCATAGAGATCGTCGTTAATTCTTCTCCTCCAGATGCCATCAACACAAATAGGACCAGAAAACGCACGTAAAAACTTTTTTGTCGAAAAGACTAAGGGCTTCTACATACGCCTTTGGTAATGGCCAGATTTCCGCGCTAGTCACCATCCGCTTCAAAAATGGGCCGAGTTCGTTCTTTTTCAGCAGCATATCGCAGGCGTTGATTCTGTCCAGAAGGTTTTTTACCGTTAAACCATGCGGCACCCATACATCAAGTTTTTTTGTATCCAGCCTTCTGCAGATGGTTTAAAATGGTTTGGTGACTAACTCCCATCTACTGGACGATGTCATGAGATGCCACATTCCGGTCTCACTCGATGATTTCCATGATTTTATCGGTATTTGTAGTCACAGGTCTTCCGCCGACTGCCTTATCCATGGTGTCGTTTTCACCGGCTCTGAATCGTCGAAACCATTCCTCCGCGGTTCGAAGTGATAGAGTAACATCCCCCAAAACAACATTAATCTTACAGAAACTTTCTTTAGCTGATTTGCCTTTAACGAAGGAAAACTTTAAAACAGCGCGAATTTCGGCGTTAGTGAACTACATGTTTACACGTCTATAACTGTTGAACGCGGTTTCGAAAATAATCATGCATGGCGTCGTTTTGTAGGTTATGTCAAGAACTTTCAAATGATGCCAGATATGAGCTTTGTAGCGCTTTGTACATAGCCGGAAAATTCAAAGGACAAAAGGGCGGAAGGAATATTTGGCAACCTTATACTTGTAATTTATGAAATATGTAGAAAAACAAGAGAGTAATGCATGCTGAAAAGTCGCACATTTGAAAAGGATTTCTTTTCAACTGATGTTTATTTTTCGAGTCGACTCGTATTAGAATATCCGGAGCCATTACTCTGTGGTGAAAAATAAGTATTCCTTCTTTCCATCAATTGTCTGATTTTTATGTCTTCTCCTTCTAACAGTCTGAGCAGTGAGGAGATCTACCGTATAGGCAGCTCACACGTATTCTCATTTAATAATAATAATAATAATTGTTGGCTTGACAGTCCACAGGGGGACCAGAGCCTAGCTTGCTCATTAACTGCTCGTGTTGTGCGCGCTATTGTTCTCTCACGAGTAGAAGGGACCTACAGTTTTTTGTCAACTTCGAACGGCGTTTGAGAAGTTTGAGAAGCTTTCTTTGACAGTTATTACTCTCTGAGTGTTGCCAGCTGCTCGAAAGAGGTGGTGTCGTGAAAAATTCAAAAAATTGGTGTTGAGCTGGGAGTCGAATCAAGACCCTTCGGTGTGTGAGCATCGCACTCTACCCACTACGCGACGGCGACCACATTTAAGAAAACAAAAAAAAATCTTTCTGTGAATCAGCTGTTCAATGAGGGGAAATGTTATAAAAAACGCTGTCAAAATAATGAAGTTGACTGTCTTTTTATTGGCTTCTGCTTCATTGAGTTTTGAATGCACTCAACCTCATTTTGTTGTTTTACTTATATGTTTTTATATAATTTTATTGACATACGCAGCTCACATGCTGTGTTACTATCATTTGAAGCAGCAGACAGGACATAATTGCGAAAATTTGTAAAAGTGTAGGGTATACCCCCGAATTCTGTGGAACATAAGCGTCAACAGATTGACCATAAAATTCAAACACAAAGTAAACTTCTCGTGCATGGAATAAGTAACTCATAAGAGCAATGCCTTCTAGAAAAAAAGAGCCTGAATTTAAGCTTTGTCATATAACTTTGATAAATCAAGCACATCAACCTTGCTTCCTCCTCAATTACGATTTTGACATAGATTCAACTCTGTCATATTGAAATTAATTCTGATGAGATCTCCGATACCGCTGTCATAATGTATGGAAAATATTAAAATCTTCTCTTAGTGACACGCATTCGGAATGTTCAACTTGGCATTGATCAAACCGGTGGCGACTGATGGGTTAGATTATTGAAAACGAGGACCTTACATTCTCGAAAAGAAATTAAATAGGGCAAGTCGCACGACTTCAATTATCAGTTCATAAAAATTGCCTCCACGTAAGTTGCCCCCTTTTTGAGTCACTCTTGCAGAATATCAGATGAGCTGTGCGATACGTTTTACTAAATCACTCGTATCGGGTTGGGTCTTGTTAAACTCAAGACTGAAAATACGCATCAAAACTTAATTAAACAACAAACTTAATTTATAAAAAAAAAACCTTCTTGAAACAAAGAATGATTTTTTTTATAAATTTGCACTTTAAGTAAATTCGTTTTAAAAATTTAAACGGTTTGATGTATTAAACAGCCTCAAAGATCTTGCCGGCCTTGCGTAGGTCTATTCAAAATAAGCAAATAACAACGTTGAAATAGCAGCAATTGAAATTGTGTTGCTAACTTAAAAGTACAACTTGCGGAGGCCCTCGACTGCTACAAAGCAGACATTGCCACCATCCAAGAAGTGCGATGGGATGGTCCCGGCAAGAAAACGATGTAAAACTGCGACATATACTACAGCGTTTGCTACAAAGAGAGAAGGCAGCGCTTATTCGGATGCGGATTTGTTACTCGAGGCAGACTTAGGCAGAAAGTCTTAAGCTACGACCCAGTCAGCGAACGCCTCATGACAATCCGCATTAAAACTAAATTCGAGAACATCGGTCTAATATGCGCTCACGCCCCGACAGAATAGAAGGTTGACAACATCAAGGATGACTTCTATGATCTCCTAGAAAGAACTTACAATCGATGCCCCAGCTATGACACCAAGATCGTTCTAGGAGATTTCAACGCTCAGCTGGGAAAGGAGGACATCTTTGCTGGAGTCATCGGTAAACACAGCCTGCACGACAACACATCCGGAAACGGACTCAGGCTGTTGGACTTCGCCTCGGGGCGGAATCTCTCTGTGGCCAGCACACGATTCCCACACCCGAACATTCACTAAGGGAACTGGCGATCTCCTAATCAATCCGACGTCAACCAGATTGATCACGTTGCGATCGACGTCAGACACTCCTCCAGTATTTTCGATGTCCGAACCATCCGAGGTGCAAACATCGACTCTGATCATCACCTTGTTGCAGCCAAGATAAGAACCCAGATGTAGAGAGAGCAACGGGGTCGAGACAGGCCAAAGCGGTTTGACGTCGGAAAGCTACAATCGCAACAGATCGCTAGGAACTTTGCCGACCGAGTCTCCCTGAAACCCTCAGAGTTCGACGCTCCTTGCACTAACCATAGAAGAAGACTGGAGACGTTGTCAAGAAGTCTTTAAAGAAGCTGCCGCTGACGTGCCGAGTTTCAAGTCACCACCCAAAAAGGAACCCATGGTTTGACGACGAATGCAGGAAAGCGCATGCAGCCAAACAGGACGCCTATAAGGTAACGCTGCATCGAACCACGAGGGCTGTTCGTGAACTCTAAGAACGGAGAAGAAGGAAAGAGCACCGGCTTCTAAGAAGAAAACAGAAGGAGCAAGAGAAGCGCGCCGCCTAGGAAATGGGTGTTATGGCAGGAATGTAGTCCGAAAGTTTGCTATACAGGATACAAGGCTCGAACCAAGGCCTGCCGGGACCAGGATGGACAACTCGTAGTAGAGTTGCAGTCTGTGCTGGGAATCTGGACGATGATGGCCCAAATACCGCTGTTAGGCAGAATGTTCGACTCAATTTGGACGATGATAGACCAGCATTCCGTCCTCCCGACTTAGATGAGGTGAAGATAGAAATATTCAAGCTAAAGTCGAATAAAACTGCTGGAGCCGACGGACTTTCCGCAGAACTGTTTAAAGCAGCTGTGGTCGCAGTGGTTTAGTGGGTAGAGTGCGACGCTTACACGCCGAAGGGTCTAGGTTCGACTCCCAGTTCAACACCAATTTTTCTAATATTTCACGGCACCACCTCTTTCGAGCTGCTGACCACACTCAAAGAGTAATAACCGTCTAAGAAAGCTTCTCAAATTTCGCCGTTCGGAGTCGGCAAAAAAAAACTGTAGATCCCTTCTACTTGTGAGAGAACAGTAGCGCGAACAACACGAGTAGTTGATGAGCAAGCTAGGCCCTGGTCCCTTTTTGGACTATAGCGCCAACACTTATTATTATTATTTAAAGCAGCTGAAGATGACCTGGTTGGACGCATGCACCAGCTCTTCTGTAAGATATGGTCGAAGGAAAGCATGCCCGATGAGTGGAATCTCAGAGTCTTTTGCCCGGTTCACAACAAAGGAGTCCCTTTTGACCGAGGGATTAGTCTTCTCAACATCGCATACAAGATCCTCTCTGCCGTATTGTGTGAGCATCTGAAGCCGTTTGTCCATGACCTAATAGGTCCTTTTCAGTGTGGTTTAAGGCCAGGGAAGTCCACGATAGACCAGATCTTCACATTACGGCAGATCCTGAAAAAGACCCAAGAAATTCAAATTGACACTCACCACCTATTCGTCGATTTCAAGGCTGCATATGACAGTGTGCATAGAGACGAGCTATACAGTGCCATGTCTAGTTTTGGCATTCCTACCAAACTCGTCAGATTGTGTAGGATGACGATGGAGAACTCTCGCTGCTCCGTCAAGGTCGGTAACAAACTCCCCGAGACCTTCAATGTCAAAAAAGGCTTTAGACAAGGCGACGCACTGTCATGTGACTTTTTTAACATCATCCTCGAGAAGATCGTGCGTAACTCACAAGTCAACACCAGAGGCACGATCTTCCAGAAGTCAGTTCAATTGCTAGCTTACGCTGATGACATTGACGTGATTGGACAAACACAGCCAGCCGTCAATGAAGCGTTTGCTGGCATTGAAGGGGAAGCGGCTAAAATGGGTCTGGTGGTTAATGAGGGCAAAACTGAGTTCATGCTGTCGTCAAGGAAGAACACACAACATCGATGTCTCGAACAGGGCGTAACACTAAGCAGCAGAAACTTCCAAATAGTCAAGGATTTCTTCTACCTCGGATTCGCGGTAAACAGGGACAACAACATTAGTACCGAAATCAAATTCAGATCTACTCTTGCCAATCGCTGTTTCTTTGAGCTCATAAGGGCAATTGAGTAATAAAGCCCTCTCTCGAGGGACTAAACTCACTTTATATAACAGCTTGAGCATGTCAGTCCTGCTCTATGGCGCGGAAACCTGGACATTACCAAAGTCGGATAAAGAAGCCCTTTCGAGAGAAAAGTTTTGCGTGCGATTTTTGGTCCTGTGTGTGTTGATGGCATCTGGAGGAAAAGATTTAACGACAAACTCTATGGGCTGTACAGCGACACGCGCTCTGGTCAAGCCCCTATGGATAAAACGTTTTAGATGGCTAGGCCATGTAGAGCGCATGGACACCACTGCTCCGGCCCGAAAAGTCTTTGAATCCGAGCCATTGGGACAACTCAACAGAGGACGGCATAGGCTAAGGTGGCGCACACAAGTGGAGAAAGACCTCAACCAACTTCGAGTGCGCAACTGGAGGCAGATCGTGCTGACTGGAGAGGTATGTTTGTTGAGGCCTAGGTTCACCCCGGACTGTTGCGCCACAAGAAGAAGAAAAAGCAGCCAAGAAAGGCTTGGTTGTTTTTCCCAGATGTTCACTAGTTTAATTAAAAAAATTATGTTTAATTCCTAAAAAAATAAAAGTTGTACCGAAGCCTGTGTTTAACTTTCATTTTAATTCGGTTAATTCGAAATTCGGCATTGCCGAAAGCTTCCTTAAAGCCTTGATTTGCAGATCTCCGTGGTGCGCTCTAGGGTCGAACAGTTCAGTTTGCTTGTCCAAAGTCGGCGGAGTCACATCAATTTAAAATTTGTTAAATAATAGTTGATTATGGAGGACATTTGGATAATGTCAGAAACTAGTAAGGGCTGTGGATTTTTCCTGGCAGGCTATGAAGTAAAACACAGAAACAGAAACCATTTAGCGAGACAAGCAAAAAGAAGTAAATGATTTTATACCGTTAATCGCTGCATAAATGCCTAATAGCCCATAGACTACTAGAACAACCTGAAACCTTCCAATCACAGCCCCTCTCACTCATTATTTTTTGTTTCATTTTAGGTGCATATTGCCCCGACCTCCTGAATGCCTGTGCATTGATACTTCCGTCCCAAGAAACCGATTCATCACCAGAGCGTGAGAGGCCAACCATCAGAAAGCCCCACAACAGTCGACCACTGCCACCACTGATTCGGCCCCAGTCGGCGGTGTCGTTCACCTCCTCGTCGGACTACGCCGAAATCGACGAGTCATTCATTCCATTCGCGTACACCAATAATGTCCTTGCATCGGCGAAGAGCAGCCCAGAACTTTATCACCAAAGAGCGTCGACCCACAAAGGATGCCTAACCGAAACCAGTGCAGCACAGAAGCTGAATCAAATGGGTCAGAATCTCAGCCTACGTAGGCCGCGTATATCATTGACTTGGGTTCTCAGAGAGCAACAGAATCAGCACCAGCAACAACCACAGCAGGATCAGCAGACCACACAGGACGCCGAGCTCACGAATAACAACAATGCAACGAAGCCCGACGGAAAACCAAAGCTATCGGCTGGCCTTGAGTTCAAGAAGAAGCTCAAGAGCAAAGCCAGGGAACAGGACAAGCTGTTCAATGAGAAGTACGTTAGTAACCATAATCTGCAGGAGTACCAGGAGAAGCGTGAACCATCGAAAGACCTCATGTTTGTGTGCACTCCGTCTAGACAGCCGGTCGTGGCCAAGCCAGGCGATGGCCTTGCCGCACCGGACTCTGCGGTTAGACGTCGGGTCGAAGTCAAGAAAACCTTCGAGAAGAAGTGCTTTAAGGCGAGCGAGAGCAACGTTCTAGAGAAGTGTGAACATGAAGAAGCCAAGTCCCTGAAGGGGACGTACTCCGAGCCTAGTCTAATCGCAGCCAGCGAGGGTCACCACCGCCGTCACAGGCACCGTAAGCGGCGCGATCGAAACCGCGTCCAGAAGTTTGGGTACGAGATTCGTAATGTCGACGAGTTCCTATCCAAATGTTCTCTGGCGTCGCCGGGCAATATCCCCGTCGTCCTCTCATCGTCCAGCACACTCTACCAAACCCGTCCTGGCGGATACCAGATCGAGATTCCGCTTCCTCTGGGCATGGTTGTGAACGCCGTCTTTAAAAACCAAAACTGGCTGTACGTCCAAACGCCTCACGCAGAGGAGGGCTACGTGGGCTATGCGGCGTGCCTGCCGTTGGGAATACTGCCGCCAGCAGCCCGAGGGAGCTCCGCCTCCAAGCCGACTCCATGCTGGGAGACGAACGGCGATGTCTTTCCACGACCTTGCGGGAACATGACCGACAGTGAAAAAGAAATTCGACTGCGTGGGGGAACTCGATCCGACGGGGCGCGCACGCCTCGCCTCCGACGTCTGCCGCCCTCTGGCACGTTGGAGCACCATGTGGACAAGCTGTACTTACGTGCCGCAAGTCAACCAAAGCTAACCGAAAAAGCGTACGCCCAACTAAAGTCAACCAACCTCAACAAGAAGCAGTCCCCACCGGCCAAGTTGGCACCAGTCGTCTCCAACCACACTCCAGCAGCTTCGCCCGCCATGGTCAATTCATGCAGCACGTCCGTTAGGACGACCAACGACGAATACGCCACCATGCAGCAGCAGAAGGCGAGGCTCCTCCAAAAGCAGCAATGCCTCATGAGTCAGAAGGCAGCTGCTCTGGCGGCGGCGGCCTCAGCATCGGCCCACAACCGCAGCCTGCGTCAGACCCTGGTGGCTATCATAAGCGACTACGCCACGGAGAGTATAACACTTCATAAGGGGGAGATTGTGACCCTCTGCGAGTGCCGTGAGTCGAAGGACCGCCGACAGTGGTTCTACGTGAGAACTCGCGACGGTCGCGAGGGCTACATACCGGCCGAGGTGGCTGGTCACGGATTTCTCTAGGCTGCCCGCACACCGCCGCACCCAGTCGAGGACACAACTAGCGTTAGGCTTAGTCTGTTAAGAATCCATCTGTAGACCCTCAGTAGTTTTACTTTACCGCTTAATGTTTAACCTACCAAATGTTTGTAATTTTAAATGTGACAACGACAGGTTTACCGGAGAAGCAGACGCGTCACCGTTATGCTATTTCCTTTTGCTAACGGAATGTGTAGTTACCGTAAACAAATGAAAATCATCTAATAATAATGCTAATTTATTAAATACGTTAAGCTGCTTGTTGTTTTTATTCTTAAGGGGAAAACATTTGTTTGATAGATCGAAGTCTAATGGAGGGGATGGTTTGAGGGAGGGAGTAGTTTGAAAGATAGAAAGGTTTTGCAGAGGTTATGGTTTGGTTAGGTTTGTTTCATGGGAAATGGTTATGATATGGGGAAAAGTTTGAGGGTGACAGCTCGACAAGGTGAACAGTTTGACACATCAAAATTTATCACAAATAATTGAATCAAATCTGTACATCATCAATGTTTGACTGACATTTGGAGAAAAAGGAAGAAGTAGTCTAAATCAGAAGCAATTACTCTATATTAACTCAATTTTATATGTCCCCGATAGTCATTAATTTGAACTACACCTTTGAACGGTTGGTGTTGGAATTTGCGTGTGGCACATCATTTTCTTCGAGTTATGTTGTATAAGTTCCCCTTGAAAAACAGTTGGGGCACATAGGCCCATAAGTCCTGGCCACAGCACCACAAACCTGTGGTATAGTTCAAGAGCAATTTTTTAGCTTGGCTCGTCTGCATTTTCTCACATTCTACACCATGCATGTAATGAAGGCTACTAAGGGTAGAAGGAACGAAAATCCATTCGATTTTAAGATCAAAACATTCGTTTAAAGATAACAATAGAGAATAGACGCATTATATGACACTCAATGTTTAAATGTTTCGGTAGTTACAGAATTTGTGGTTACACATCTAATTTGATTTACTTATCAAGTTAAACGAAGGTTGCCTTTTATATTTCGGAATTGGTCAACCATCGTGTAGCAATCTGCCAACTGCCAGTTCTATCGTAAAGTTAGACATTTTTGAGGTTATACGTACTCAGAAGGTTTTGACATACAACGTGGATTAACTCAACAACAGTACATCGATGAACTTAATTCAATTTTTGGCGATGAAGCTCCATTAAGGAGCAGTGTTTATCGATGGTATGGAGAATTCAACAGAGGTCGTAGTTCACTCCTAGACGAATTTTGTGAAGGTCGTCCAAAATCAGTTGTGGTTCCGGAAACCATTGTTGCTGTGCGTCAACTGATATTGCAAGATCGTCATATGACCTATGGTCAGATTGAGACAACCTTAGCCATAAGTGGGACCAGCATACTTTCAATATTGCATGAACACTTGACCGTAAAAAAAAATTCGTTCGCGTTGGATCCCACACAATTTGTCAATCGCTCAAAAAAAAGGCTCGTGTCGATTGGTCAAAAGAAATGCTCCAAAAATACGATCGCGTCTACGACATCGTGGCAGGTGGTGATTCGCAGATTTACGCATATGAACCCGAAAGTAGCAGTCGACTGTATGGGTGTTTCAAATTGAGCCAAATCCAACAATAGTTGCTCGCGCACGAGGCAGTTCCAAGCAAATAAGCAAATGGTTTCGGAAAACCCGGCCTTGTCGCAACCGTACCACTACAACAACGCAGAATAATCAATTCTGAGTGGTACACAACCATTTGTTTGGCAGTTGTCTTCCAAGAAATCGGAAAAACCAACCGCCGAAGACGGATCACTCTTCACGACAATGCGAGCTCTCACACATCGCCTCAAACAACTGCATTTTTGATCACTCAAAACATCGATTTGATGAGCAATCCGCCGTATAGTTCTGACTTGGCACCGAATGACTTCTTTTTATTCCCGTATGTAAGGAATAAAGAGAGAGGTCAACGTTTTTCGACATCTGAAGAAGCGGTTGATGCGTTCAGAATGCATGTTTTGGAGATACTCAATCAGAGTGGCTAGAGTGCTTCGACAATTGGTTCAAACGCATGCAAAAGTGTATAGATCTTAATGGGGAATATTTTGAAAAACAATAAAGCTATTTTCGATGATTAATATTTGATATTGTTTCCTAATCCCGAAATATAAAAGGCAACCCTCGTACCCTCGTTCTAGTGCATTCATGTAAAATTTTTTTTAATTCTAGTTAAGGAGAATCATAATAGCAACTGAGACGATGATGGTGAAGATTGAGCATCGCGTTGTAACTAAATTTCTCACTAAGCAAGGAAAAAGTCAAAAAACTATTCCTGAAGAGATGGTGGCTGTTTACCCGGGCTCTGCACCTTCATTATCAACTGTGCAAAAGTGGTCAAGTGAGTTCAAGAGAGGCAGAGAGAGCATTGAAGATGACTCCCGCTCCAGCGCTTCGGCTACTGCTTGTACGGGAGAAAGCATCAAAGAAGTCGAAAAACTTGTTCTTGAGGACGCCCGAATAAAGGTGAAAATTATGGCAGAGATCTCCAAGCTTTCAACTGGTACCATTCACACCATTCTTCATGACCATTTTAACCTTTCAAAGGTCAGTGGAAGGTGGATGCCACGAATGCTCACAGCGCCTAAGAAAAAGGGGAAAATCGTATTCTGTAGAGAGCTTTTGAAGATGTGTAGTGAGAACGCGGACTTTGTTATGGATGAAATTGTTATTGGGAACGAAAGATGGGTTCACCACTATGATCCTGAAAGCAAACAAGAGTCCATGCAGTGGCATAAAAAAGCAACAGACCCCCCCGAAGAAGTTCAAAGTCACTCCGTCTGCCGGGAAGGTTATGGCCACAGTTTTTTGGAACTCAAAGGAAATCTTGCCCATTGAGTTCCAGACAAAAGGTGAAACCATCAACGCCACATCCTACGCTACCACTTTGGATAATTTGTGGGAGGAAATTAAAAAAGACAAGACGGTGTAAACTTGCAACGGGCGTGTTGCTTCTTCATGACAACACTCCTGTTCCAACGGCGCGAGTTTCCAAGGCTGCTGCGCGACATTGTGGTTTCGAAGAAATCCAACACCCACCCTATAAACCAGACCTTACCCCTAGTGATTAATTCCTGTTTCCGGATTTGAAAAAATGTATTCGTGGAAAAAGATTTTAGTATGATGAAGAACTCAAGTCGGCAATAATTAGGTATTTTGCAGGGAAAGTTGAAATTTATTTTTTTGATGGTTTAAAAAAGTTTATTTCAAGATGTAAAAATGTCAATGCGTTATGTATGGGGATATTACCAGATATACTGGTATGAGCGTCTAGATACAAATGTCTCCATAGGGAAGATTTGTTGTGAACGAGCCCTTATTTTTTTTTTGTTTGTTTGCTATGACATCTGTGAAAAATATTTAGTATACATCAAGTCATTGTGGTCGCCGTGGCGTAGTGGATAGAGTGCGACGCACGAGAAAGGTCTAGGTTCGATTCCCAGCTCAACACCAATTTTTCGAATTTTTCATGGCACCACCTCTTTTGAGCTGCTGACAACACTCAAAGAGTAACAACTGTCTAAGAAAAAGCTTCTCAAACTTCGCCGTTCGGAGTTGGCAAAAAACTGTAGGTCCCTTCTACTCGTGAGAGAACAGTACCGCGCACAACACGAGTAGTTGATGAGCAAGCTAGGCCCTAGTCCCCCTTTGGACTGTAGCGCCAACAATTACTATTAAGTCATTGAACAGACAACATCATATTTTCTCATCGTACCAAAAAGTGATGATTTGCGGAAAGCATTAATTTTTTGTTCTCATTTGAAGAGAAGTGCTGCAGAGTCGCATCGAATGCTTGTCGAGGCATATGGTGATCATGCTCTATCAGAAGCAACATGCAAAAGATGGTTTCAACGGTTTAGAAATAATGATTTTGATGTGAGAAACGAAGAACGTGGAAGACCAAAAAAGCTTGAAGACCCCGAATTGCAAACGATATTGCATGGAGATGACACTTTGAGTCAAAAGCAAATGGCAGCAATGTTAAATGTTGCACAACAAACAATTTCTGACCGTTTAAAAGCTATGGGAAAGATCCAAAAGTGTGGAAAATGGGTGCCACATGAATTGAATGAAAAACAGATGGAAAACCGAAAAAACAATTTTGCTTCAAAGACACGGAAGAAAATCGGTTTTGCATCGGATTGTTACTGGCGATGAAAAATGGATTTATTTTAAGAATCCTAAACGGACATCTGGGACAACCATCAACATCGCCTACAAAGCCAGATCGATTCGGCAAGAAGATAATGCTGTGTGTTTGGTGGGACCAGAAAGGTGCTGTACCACGAGCTCCTAAAATCTGGCGAAACTGATAATACTGATCGCTACTGACAACAAGTGATCAATTAGAACCATGCATTGATCGAGAAACGACCAGAATGGGCCAGAAGACACGACAAGGTAATTTTGCTTCATGACAATGCACCTGCACACAAAGCAAAACCAGTTCAGGATACAATCAAAACACTTGGCTGGGAGCAGCTTCGCCACCCGCCGTATTCACCAGACTTGACTCCTTCCGACTACCATTTGTTTCATCGAGGGACACGCATTGGCTGAGCAGCACTTTGATTCCCACGAGGAGGTCGAAAATTTGTGTCTGATTGGTTTGCTTTAAAAGACGAACAATTTTATTGGCGTGGTGTCCACAAATTGGCAGAAAGGTGGTCAAAATGTGTAGAAAACAATGGCCAATACTTTGAATAAATTTTTTTTTACTTTCCCAATAATAACTAGTGTTTTATTTTCAAAAATGTTATACCAGTATACCTGGTATATTGAAAAATAAAAACAATTTAAATTTCCTTCATATCGATACCGAGAATATATTGAACGCCCTTTGTACTTATTCTGTAAGCCCTCATTATGCTTGTCAGAATATGGAAATTGTGGAATATGGAATTTGTGGCAGTTAGAACCAGACGACCAGGAATCATTGTGATAGAAAGTTTTGTAAAAACAAAAGACAGTGAGTATTCAATTTTTTTGACTCATCAACGTAGAAACCCTGGGGAAATATAATAAATTTTTTGATTTAGACGCCTTTGTAGACAGTTTTAAAGCAAAAATTTATAAGCCGAACCTCAAGATTATTTTAAAGGATCTGTCAAATGATTCCTCCAGTTTTATGTGCGTGAAGCCTGTCTCAGTTATAAACTAAAAGACAATGAATGATAGGTTAAATACACCTATGTCTGAAATTCTGCACCCAGGACAATCAATAGAGATATGTATAACAAAAAATACATATAATTAAATCTCACCTTATTTATTGAAGAGACCTCGTACCTCAACTATGAAGGTTTTGTTCTTTCGAAATTCTTCTTCTTCTTCTTGTGGCGCTACAGTCCGGGGTGGACCTGGGCCTCTACCAACATGCCTCTCCAGCCAGCACGATCTTTCGCCAGCTGTCTCCAGTTGCGCACTCCAAGTTGGTTGAGGTCCTTCTCCACTTGTGTGCGCCACTTTAGTCTAGGTCGTCCTCTGTTGCGTTGTCCCAATGGCTCGGATTCAAAGACTTTTCGGGCCGGAGCAGTGGTGTCCATACGCTTTACATGGCCTAGCCATCTTAAGCGTTGTATCCGTAGATGCTTGACCAGGCAAATGTCGCTGTACAGCCTATAGAGTTCGTCATTAAATCTTCTCCTCCAGATGCCATTAACGCAAACAGGACCAAAAATCGCACGCAAAACTTTTCTCTCGACAAGACTAAGGACTTCCTCATCCGCCTTTCCTAACGTCCAAGATTCTGCGCCATATATTAGGACGGGGATGATCAAGCTGTTATATAAAGCGAGCTTAGTCCTTCGAGAGAGGGCTTTATTAGTCAATTGCCCTTATGAGCTCAAAGAAACAGCGATTGGCAAGAGTGATTCTGCGTTTGATTTCGGTACTGGTGTTGTTGTCCCTATTTACCGCGGAGCCGAGGTAGATGAAGTCCTTAACTACCTCGAAGTTTCTGCTGCCTAGTGTGACGCTCCGTCCGAGACGTCGATGTTGTGTGTCCTTCCTTGATGACAGCATGTACTTCGTTTTGCCCTCATTTACCACTAGACCCATTTTAGCCGCTTCCGCTTCAATGCCAGCAAACGCCTCATTGACGGCTCGCTGTGTTCGTCCAATCACGTCAATGTCATCAGCAAAAGCTAGCAATTGAACTGACTTCTGGAAGATCGTGCCTCTGGTGTTGACTTGTGAGTTACGCACGATCTTTTCGAGGATGATGTTAAAGAAGTCACATGACAGTGCGTCGCCTTGCCTAAAACCTCTTTTGACATTGAAGGTCTTGGTGAGCTCGGTACTAACCTTGACGGAGCAGCGAGAGTTTTCCATCGTCATCCTACACAGTCTGAAGAGTTTGGTAGGAATGCCAAAACTAGACATGGCACTGTATAGCTCGTCTCTATGCACATTGTCATATGCAGCCTTGATATCGACGAATAGGTGGTGAGTGTCAATTTTCATTTCTTGAGTCTTTTCCAGGATCTGCCGTAATGTGAAGATCTGGTCTATTGTGGACTTCCCTGGCCTGAAACCACACTGATAGGGACCTATCAGGTCATGGACAAATGGTTTCAGACGCTCACACAATACGGCAGAGAGGATCTTGTATGCGATGTTCATGAGACTAATCCCTCTGTAGTTGACGCAGTCAAAGGTGTCTCCTTTGTTGTGGACCGGGCAAACGACGCTGAGATTTCACTCATCGGGCATGCTTTCCTCCGACCATATCTTACAGATGAGCTGGTGCATGCGCCCAACCAGGTCATCTCCAGCTGCTTTAAATAGTTTTGCGGACAGTCCGTCCGCTCCAGCAGCTTTGTTCGACTTTAGCTTGGATATTGCTATCTTCATCTCGCCTAAGTCGGGGGGACGGAATGCTGGTCTATCATCGTCCAAATTGAGTGGAACATTCTGCCTAACAGCGGGATTTGGGTCGTCATCGCCGTTTAGGAGTCGGCAGAAATGATCCTGCCAGATTCTCAGCACAGATTCTCAGTCCCGGCAGGCCTTGGTCCGAACCTTGTATCCTCCGGATAGCTGTTTTACCTTTCGGTAAAACTTTCGGACTTTATTCCTGCCAAAACACCTTTCCATTTCCTCGACCGCGCGCTTCTCATGCTCCTTCTTCTTCCTTCTGAGAAGCCGATGCTCTTCCCTTCTTCTCTGTTCGTAGAGTTCACGAACAGCCCGCGTTGTTCGATGCAGCGTCGTCTTATGGGCGTCTTGTTTTTTGCGTGCGCTTGCCTGCACTCGTCGTCAAACCATGGGTTCCTTCTGGGTGGTGACGTGAAACCCAGCACATCAGTGGCAACATCTTTGATAGCTTCTTGACAACGTTTCCATTCTTCATCTATGCTTAGCGCAGGAAGCGTCGAACTCTGAGCGAGTTTCCGGGAGACTCGGTCGGCAAAGTTCCCAGCAATCAGCTGCGATTGTAGCTTTTCGACGTCAAACCGTTTTGGCCTTTCTCGACTCCGTTGCTCTCTCGATATCCGGGTTCTTACCTTGGCTACAAAAAGGTGATGATCCGAGTCAATGTTTGCACCTCGGAAGGTTCGGACATCGAAGAATACTGGAGTAGTGTCTGACGTCGATCGCAACGTGATCAATCTTTAGAAATTGAATCATTAAAAAATATTCACAAGAAAGAAACAACATTTTCTTATTAATAATTGTAAATATTTATTTCCAAAATATATTTAGAGGTAAATAGATGAATTTTTTAGCTTACACACTCAAAATATGAAATTTATTTTCGAAACCTAAAATGTTACTCACACTCATATGCTTTTGAAAATGACACCAATTCGTTCCAAAAAATACAATTTTCTCTAAACCACCTACATCTGGATAATTTTAATGTCCTCCCAATAACTGACGGAGGACCTGTAAATATATGCTATTTCTTAACTAATGTAAATATGTTACCCGTGACGGGTGTGTGTATTCGGGTATATTTAAGTATGTCTTCAAATACATACATATCATCAATTTCCTGTTGTGTGTATAAATGTGATATTTGTTTGTTCTGATTGTTATATACCTATTGCTGAGATTAAAAATGCGTTGCAACAATTGTAAGCGATATTCCGAAGTTGGAATCATAACCTCACACATGTAACACTACTTATTCTTAATTATTTAAATATTGTTTATATTATAAATATGTACAAATGACAATTGCATTTTAAAACTGCAAAAAGCTTATACAACAGAAAGCTAAAACTGAAATGAAAAACACTTTTTATCAGTCGTGTTCAAATTCATGAGCAAACATTGAGCAATGCGATTTTTCTTAACTAATTTGGCCTTTTTACTTTTTATTTTTCTTATGTTACCACAATTGAAAATATTGCTTAGCTGTTTTAATTTTTTTTAGAAGTTTTTAACTTACAAGATGATGACTTGTTCTTATATTTAGAGCTTGGATTGTACTTGTTTACTTGTACAAACCTGAATGCCTCCTTTAATTATTTTTTTTTCTTATTTTCTCAATTTTACAGAAAGATTACTTTAAAAGTGTGTGTCATAAAAGAAGTAACAATTATTTTTGAGAAGGATTGCGAAGGTTTCATTTGTAACAGGTGAATTAATTGATCATAATTGACATGGAGTGTTTTTATCCATATGAACCTTTATTCAGGGAGAAGATCAAGAGTTGTTCTGGACCTTTTATAAAAAAGGAATTTGTTTGAAAAGTTTAATCATTGTTGAATTGACCGATTTTGCCTAAAAATCTTAAAAGTTGTGAGAAAATATATATATATGTATATTTTGGCATAAACGACAATAACTTTATTATTTGAGAATTTTTTTTTTTACATTCCTCTTTTGGTATGATTTATTTTGCAATTAAGTTTCAACATTGAATTTAAAGTTTTAACAACTCTAGACATTATGAACATCAACCTACTGTGGAAAATATTCCAAATAACTCTAAGTTTCATCTAAAAATGCATTTGAAGCTGCGAGTCTGAGAAACCCAAATATGAAACCAAAGATAAATTATTTCAACTTTTAAGATCAATTTCCAGTCTTAGAGAAAAGGTGTGATGGAGAAGAATTACCGAAACTAGTCATTGGTTGTTTTTTTGTCGTCTTTGTTTAGTTTTTAGAGAAGCTACCAGAAGTAGAAAAAAATTTGAAGCACTGATTTGGCAAAAACAAGGTGTGTTGGATAGTTTTTGAAAAGTTTTGAGGGCATGTGGTCAGATAGAAACTATTCATATTACCATAAGTGATGCGAATGTTGCTTTTTAGACGTACGTCCAAATTTTGAAAGTATTTGAACGGCCGCTGAATGAATTGGAACGCCCGCTAAATGAATTGGAACAGTCACTAAATGAAATTAGAATGAAATAAGATTTCACTTTTAACAAACTATTTAATACACCTCGTCTTCTGTAGCCCAAGCATTTAAGAAAATTCTGATGGAGAAATCTATGACACCAGTGAGAGACTAAGAAGACGCATACATATCTAGTTCTCAACTTAACTCAGGAACCATTTCATGCAGCACACAAAACAGAAGATGTCGTCGTTTCATACCGAGTAAGAAAGAAGCGAGTTTCTGGATTAGTTTAGAAGTATCTAGTATCGCTTTGGTACAAAGCTTCCTTTGTTTGTAAACTTGAACTTAAGTGAACTACAGAGATTTTGTTTTAAACAAAGCATGACATCTAGTCTGAACTGCGAAACGTAATTTGGCAGGCTAAAAAACGAAAACTACTTCTGTACGAATGTCAATAGAGAGAGAGAGAGCCGCTTTTTAAGAACCAGTCTAGATGTCGAAGTTGTGTTAAACCGCAATTTCCTTCGTTTTCCAGCTTTCCCATATTTCATTTTTCAAATGTACGCTTAGGCTTCTGTTCTCATGATGCGGCGGATCAAGATTGCATCGCGATACTCAAAGAACATACATAAAATTGCACCACAACCAAAGAAAGCTACATGCCATTGTTTCTTCAAGTATGCGTTTTAGCAAACGAAGAGAAAACAAAAACGACGGCTCACAGGATGCCTCTGAAAAGTTGGTATTCACTGCTGACGAGTTCTAAAGTGTAATGAGTTTTTTTTTGCTTTTGGTTTAACCCAATATATTTTTAAAGGAATGTGTCAGATGGCATTTCAACAGAAGACTCCGTTGATTCAAGTTAAACTGTGACAAAATGGAAAGTGAGATTGAAAATCTTGAATGAACACCTTCGTTGGTTTTGCAAATAAGTATACAAGAATCAAGAAACGTGAAGCTGTGGTGACAGTCGTCTGCACACCGTTTTTAGTTAACTTTAATGAAAAAAACGACTCACGCAAAAAATTACAGTTTGCATTTCGTTTTGGCAATTTATCGTGTTCAGTCCAGATATGCCACATTAGGTGGGGCACTTTCTTAAATAATCTTTAAAACTACATCCAAAATGACGATGGAAATTGTGGTTTCGCCTTTGAATTCTGTTTCAACGATATGCAGCTCCAAATTGCATCGAAGATAGTCTGTCGCATCACGAATTTTAACTTTGATAAAATGAACAAAACATTGACTTTATTAAAAAACAAAAATCCGATTGGCATTTTACAAGGAGCACAACTCCTTTTTATACCTAAATTAACAGTTAACATTAATGTAGATACAAAGGTTCCAAAGTTTCAAAAACAAAATACAATATTCGAGATACACACTTCCTAATCACAGGTTCGATTCCTTCAACAAAATTGAAATCGAAACGACATTCAATTGCTCAACAAAACCTTCTTAAATACAAAATACTTTTCGCTTCTTTGAACCTACGCTCATATCTACAGCTTAGCGTGTGTTTCACAGTAAAAAAAAATCAACAATTTTCACTCATTTCATATGCTTGCATACTTTCTCCCTCTCCGTTCTCATCCCTTGGCAGAGGGTCTATTTCTTGCTAGTCAGACTGGAACTAGCGGATGCCGTTGAGACGTCCATGTTGTCGCAGATACTATCACATGCTGCTCCCTCGCTGTCATCAGCCTCGCTGGTCTTCTCGAGCAGTGCTGACATGGCCTTCAAATTGCTCGGCTTCTCCTCGTCACTGTTGATGTTGAGGACTGTGTCGTTCATTCGATGGTAGTGTGGTTTAAAAGAAGTACTTGGCCGTGAGTAGTCCAAGTGATCGTATTCATCTGGGGAGAAAATGTCAAATCCTGTGGTAAGTGTGGGCACAATTGATAAAAAAAAAAATAGTTGCTGTAAGTAAATGCAAATTTTTGGGGATTTCGGCGCGTGTCCTTACCGTCGGGGAATAGTTTTTTTCGATATTCCTTTACTAGGAGTGCTTTCGTGTAATAAGGGAGAACAGGAAAAGAGTGTATTAATTTCGATTTCACATGCAAACAGAGATCACATTCATCAGGTTTCTACACAGCAAAGAACTGGCAAGCAATAAAATACCAAATTTTTTAAGCCGGCTTCTCAGAGTCTTTCAACATTTAACTTCTTTGTCTTAACACTTTGATCATCAGGTGGACAGGTACAAAGCTATTTGTACGCCCAAATTCAAAGAACGGACCACGAACAAAGATACACGTTCACACGGAAGCGTGACTTTAATGCGATTTCGTTTTACAGAAATGCGTTTGGCATAGATCGGGTAAAGTGGTTGCTAGACCTAGATCTAGACCATTTAAAAACAATGGCCTAGCATAGGGTTATGATACGTTTTGGAGACTTTTAGTGCAACATGGTGTTAAAATGTGAAACAGTTTCGATAACTTTAAGCGAAAGTGCACATGGATCGATCGCGATGAGTCCGTCCGAATGCCAAAACACTGCTCTTTTGTTGCCAAACTCTAATTTAGATCAGTATCACCACTATTTTGAACGATCGAAGGATACAAACAATCAATAGCAGGTTTTGAGAGATCCATATGCAGATTTATGCACAGATGTGATCAAGTGTATTTACCAATCATTTGATTTTTTAACCAGACGTCAATACCAAAAGCCATATGTAGTGCCCTCACACAACTTCTGAGTGTGTGGTTCTTCAAGGTAGCTCTATCCTACAAGTATTACAAGCAGTCTACGGGACCAGAGAAAGCTCTACACAAATTCAGAACGCTGAATAAAACTAAAACTTATCTTACCAGGATCTTTAAGACCCTCCTTATGCTTGATCTCATCGTAGACATGCTCCTCCTTTAGAGGATCATCGATGCTGTTGTAGACGTTCGGGTTGGTGAGGTCTGCGTTCAAATTCTTTTGCAACATGTCACTGTTGTAGTTTATGGAGTAGGTTCCAGCTAAAAGCACAAAACCGTTAAGTTAGTTAGTCAGAACAAGCTCCAAGACTCACCTCGACTGCTGGCATTGGAATCGTCTCCATACTCGGAACCGTTTCGATCTAGATTATTCATTTTCGGACGTAAATTATTCAGCAAACGCGCATCGGGTCCTTGGAATCCATAGACGGGATTGTCGAAATTGTGCCGATCTGGATACGCTCCACGCGGATCGGTAATGTACTGCACGTGTTGAATTTCGGTTTTAAGATTTGACACTCGTCGACGGTAGTACAGGACGAGGGCGACTACAATTCCAACGAAGAGAATGGCTAAAACAATTCCCCAAGTGAGTCCTGCCCTACCAGCTAAGTTTGGAAAGAGGAAAATTTGTATTTACAGCTGGATCCGAAATATGTGTTGCATTGCCATTGGACTCACATTGAACCTCGGCTTCCTGTATCCTGAAGGCAGTTCCTGGATCACAGTTGTCACCATTGAATCCATGGCGGCAGATGCACCCCTTTGCCGCGTGGCACAAGTAGTTTTGGTTGGGACACGAGCACGTATTCATGCAGTGTTCGCCGTAAAAGCCCTCAGGACAAACTGGAAATACGGAAGGGCATTTTTTGAATAAAATTTGATGGTGAGCGATTGCATCAGAGACATACCTTCGTCACACCTTGTTCCCATGAAGCCCGGAAGGCAAATGCAATGACCGTCGTTCTTTCTGCATCCTTGATGATTTTTACAGCGACACTTGTGCGCGCAGTTGGGGCCGTAGAAATCGGGGGGACAGTGCTCCTCGCAATTGGCACCAGTCCAGCCAGGCAGGCATTGGCACTGTCCGGAAATGTGGTTACACTCGCTTCCGTGCTTGCAGTTGCATTGCAGCGTGCATCCTGGCCCATACAGTCCTGAAGGGCATGGATTGGCGCAAGTGATGCCAATGTAGCCTGGCCTGCAGACGTATTCTCCTGTGATGTGGTCGCAGCTCTTATTTCCTGCAGGGGATCAGAAGGTATTAGAAACTTTTGGGAGACAAATTTTAAGAACCCTACCGTGAACGATATCAGGACACTTTTCCTTGCATCCAGCGCCGTAGAAGCCTTTCGGACATGGCTGCGAGCAGTCCTTTCCAGTCCAGCCTTTGGAGCAAATGCACTCTCCCGTCTCCGCGTCGCACGACGAGTTGTTCATGCATCTGCAAACTTGATCACAATTCTCTCCATAATACCCCGGTGGACACTGCGTCTCACAGTGCACGCCTAGACAAGGTCCGTGATTGTACATGGGACCAGAGGACATTCCAAAACATAACCGAACGAAAAAAAACGAACAAACAGAAAACATAAAGCAGGTGAATCAAATAATTTGTGGTGGGGAAGGAGGCGAGGTGAATGAAATGATAATGCGTGTAGTGTTGCGGTGTGTGAAAATGTATGCACATGCAGGGTGGATTAATTAAAACGATCTGGTCATGCACCACAATTGTGGAAAAGGTTGTTAGGATGGGAAATGTTGGTTGTTTTCTGGAATGAAATGTATGAAATGCAATAGCATGCAATGACATAAAATGTTTTCGCAGTTGAAAAGAAATATGCCCTTTGATAAAGACTCGCTCCGTGTCTGAGATCCTGCCCACAAAATTGAACGTGAATCTGATGGAAAATCTTCTTCGTATGCGTTGACGTGATCTACAAGGAACCTTCATTAGACGGCGCAAGGAAGGAACATATTTTTGAGAATAACAATTCTAAGGACAAATAACAATTGAATGAGGTCGGAAATTCGTTGGAGAACTAATCAAGAAAGGCTAACAGTTCAAAATTTGATTGAAGAATGAGAGAAGGGAAGGTGGAACAGAAAATAACTAATCGAAGAAGGTAACATTTAGTTTGTTCTGCGCAATTTAAAAAGCCACGTTATTGCTCCGCTTCAACGCTTCTTTTAACGCAAAAAGTACAATGGTTCCACTTCATCTACCTTGTTAAATTTATTTGTCGGTAATTTTACTATTGGGTCTATAACTTCATTCATGCGGTTTCCTAAGATATGGTGTAACTTGTTTTGTTCAATTGTTAGTATTCCATTGAAACAAGAAGAGCTGGCAGAGACTTTGGGTGTCACTCAAGCTATTTCAGAACGTTTAAAAGCAACTTGATATATTCAAAGGCATAGAAATTGGGTTCCACAAAAGGAAGTCATTTTTGTATCGGATTGTTCCTGGTGGTGAAATCAATCATCACGACAGCCCGTGGAGCCGAAAATTATATGTGAAACGCGGCCAAGCACCCAAATCAACAGGAAAGGCGAAAAACATGGCGCCAAGTAATGCTCTTGTGGGATCAGAAGGGTTGCCGTATTAAGAGCTGCTAGAACCGGAAGAAACCATCAATGGACAACGCTACTGAACACAATTAATCCGCTTGAAGATAGCAGCAGCCGCAAAACGCCCGGGATAATAATTTTCCATTGTGATAACGATCGACCTCACGTTGCTATTCCCATCAAGAACTATTTGGAAAACAGTGGATGAGAAGTTTTACCCCACCCGCCTTATAGCTCAAACCTTCCCCCCTCTGACTAGCATTTGTTCCGGTCGATGCAAAACGTCCTCACTGAAATACGGTTCACATCATCGCAGAATAGCAAAACTTGACTTGATTCATTCTCGGCTGCCAAGCCGACGCAGTTCTTTTGGGATGGGAGAAATTGCCAGAAAAATGGGAAAAAGTCGCAGCTTCAGATGGGTAATACTTTGAATAATTTTGTAGGAGTCTTAAGCGAAGGAGATAGAGGATGAGTGGTAGAAAACTAAAATGCCAATGATCTGGTGGTGTACTGACTTTATTAAGAGCCTTACTGTTTTTCTTTTTTGTTTCCTGTTGTATTTATATGTTTATGCTAAGTACTAGAATTCATATTGTTAGCTGATCTGGAAACATTTCATTTTCAAAAAAGATAAAGAGAGTGAACAACGTCTTACAATCTGGCCAACAAGTATGCTATGAAGGTTGCCTTTCATATTTCGGGATTTAGCAACGCTAGTGTTGCAATCTGCTAACTGCCAGCTCTATCGTAAAGTTTGACATTTTTGAGGTTATACGTACTCAGAACGCTTTGACATACGAGCGCTATTTGTGTTGTTTACGGTAACTTAAAAGATTCATCTCACCCAAAAAATGGAATTAAATCGTGAACATTTTCATGCGATTATTTTTTACAACTTTCGACGTGGATTAACTCAACAACAGTGCATCGATGAACTTAATTCAATTTTTGGCGATGAAGCTCCACCAAGGACCAGTGTTTATCGATGGTATGGTGAATTCAACCGAGGTCGTAGTTCACTCCAAGACGAATCTCGTGAAGGTTGTCCAAAATCAGTTGTTGTTCCGGAAAGCATTGATGCTGTGCGCCACCTGATGTTGCAAGATCGTCATGTGACCTATCGTGAGATTGAGACAACCTTAGTCATTAGTGGGATCAGCATACTTTCAGTATTGCATGAACATTTGACAGTCAAACATATTTGTTCGCGTTGGATCCCACACAATTTGTCAATCGCTCAAAAAAAGACTCGTGTCGATTGGTCGAAAGAAATGCTCCAAAAATACAACGGTGGTGCTGCGAAACACTAATATGACATCGTGATAGGTGACAAATCGTGGATTTACGCGTACGAGCCCAAAAGTAAACAGCAGTCGACTGTATGGGTGTTTGAAATTGAGTTAAATCCAACAAAAGTTGCTCGCGCACGAAGCACTTCCAAGCAAATGGTTTCGGAAAAACTGGCATTGTCGCAACCGTACCACTAGAACAACGCAGAACAGTGAATTCTGAGTGGTACACAATCATTTGTTTGCCAGTTGTCTTCCAAGAAATCAGAAAAACCAACCACTGCGAGAATGCGAGCTCTCACACATCGGGTCAAACAACTGCGTTTTTGAGCACTCAAAACATCGATTTGATGAGTCATCCGCCGGATAGTCCTGACTTGGCACCGAATGACTTCCTTTTATTCCCGTACGTAAAAAGTGAAATGAGATGTAAACGTTTTTCGACAACTGAAGAAGCGGTTGATGCAAACAGAATGCATATTTTGGAGATACCTCAATCAGAGTGACTTCGACAATTGGTTCGAACGCATGTAAAAGTGTATAGATCTTAATGAGGAATATTTTAAAAAACAATGAAGCCATTTTCGATGATTAATATTTGATTTTGTTCTCTAATCGCGAAATATAAAAGGCAACCCTCGTATGGCGCGACAGTGCACACGGGTTCCAGGTCCTAGCCTGCTCTCGTGTTATGTGCGCTACTGTTCCCGCACGAAAAGAAGAGACTTACAGTTTTTTGCCGAATAAAACAATTTGAATATTGTACGTGTTTTCCTGAAATAAACGCTAAAATTAACAAAAAAAAACGAATTAAGTTGTTTACCCAACATTTTTTGTGGTTTGTGTCGGAACATTCTTACCAGATTTTGCCAACGGCTGAAAGTTGTTTCTAGACAACCACCTCGTGGTGCATCTGCTTAGTTGTGTGATAATCAATCAGAACCGCGAATGTAAGGCCTTTTATTTTTCATACGACAGTTTACTTTGATGACGGAAGAAAAGGACTGTGCACAGTTATGCTCCTAGTGGACGACAATGGATACTGCAGTTAAGGTAACAACACTAGCTCCTACTCAAGCAACAGAGGACATGATCCTTTTAAATGAGAGAGGAGACAGGCATCTTAATGACTGTATGGTGCGACAGTGCACAGGGAACCAGGGCCTAGTTTGCCCATTAACTACACGTGTTGTGCTCACTACTGTTCTCGTACGAGTAGAAAGGAACTACAGTTTTTTGCCGACTCAGAACGGCGAAGTTTAAGAAGCTTTCTTAGACAGTTATTACTCTTTGAGTGTTGTCAGCAGCTCTAAAGAGGTGGTGCCGTGAAAAACTTGAGGTGTTCAGGTGGGAATCGAATGCAAACCTTCTGCGTGTGAATGTCACACTCTATCCACAACACTCCGCTCACGGAGCATATTGGTTCAGCCTTAACTCTACACAATAAAAAGGTTAAGGAGCCCGGGTTTGAAGTTGTGGTACAGAAAGTTCTAAAAATGATGATACCTGAAGCTCAAAAACGGTCGAAAAACTTCGTGAGAGTTCTAAAAGTGATGATGCCTAAAGCTCAAAAGCGGTCGAAAAACTTCGTGAGAGTTCTAAAAGTGATGATGCCTAGAGCTCAAAAACGGTCGAAAAACTTCGTGAGAGTTATAAGAATGATGATACTTGGAGCTCAAAAACGGTCGATAAACTTCGTGAGAGTTATAAAAGTGATGATACCTTGAGCTCAAAAACGGTCGAAAAACTTCGTGAGAGTTATAAAAGTGATGATACTTGGAGCTCAAAAACGGGCGAAAAACTTCGTGAGAGTTCTAAAAGTGATAATACCTAGAACTCAAAAACGGTCGATAAACTTCGTGAGAGTTCTAAAAGTGATGATACCTAGAGCTCAAAAACGGTCGAAAAACTTCGTGAGAGTTCTAAAAGTGATAATACCTAGAACTCAAAACGGTCGAAAAACTTCGTGAGAGTTCTAAAAGTGATGATACCTGGAGCTCAAAAACGGTCGAAAAACTTCGTGAGAGTTCTAAAAGTGATGATGCCTAGAGCTCAAAAACGGTCGAAAAACTTCGTGAGAGTTCTAAAAGTGATGATGCCTAAAACACAAAAACGTTCGAAAAACTTCGTGAATGTCGAAAATATTTTGGACATAAACCTATTTTCAAAACGTAGGAAGGGTTCACTAAAGCATGAACCGCGACTTAAATGTTGGGCATAAGAGTGGTGTGTTGCAATCGAAATTATCCAAGCGATTGAAAATTGGGTGCCAAGAGCAAGAACAGCTCCAACATCTTGGTAACATTGCTAGACCATGGATCGCCATGAGTTTTTTTTAAATCAGGAAATGATGGACAAGAGACATATCCGACATGACAAATCGAATTTCGATGCATGAACCCACCATGACATGACGTAGCTCTGTCATTTGTAACATGCCAACGCTACACCCTGTCTTTGGGGGGAATTTGCGTGGAACTTGGGTTTGGCATTTTTTTTCAGCAACACCTCTTTACTGACAACACCCAAAGAGTACTAAAATACAATGGCCGATTAAATTGCACCGTTCGTTATCGGTAATGAACCGTAAATTCTCCATGCGTACAGCATGCGCAGCGCATTTAGTTGACAACGTGGTACGACTCAAGCTTTACATTTCAATGCGTCACGTCCCAAAATAACAATTAAAGTTTATCGCATTTACTTGCCCACCTATTCTGCAAGGTGGCGCCATATACTTGCATACTACAGATACCATAAGCTGTCAAGTAGTTTCGGTAAGTCTTGAAATCACGCGTGTTTTAATTGTAATCGCTTAAAAATACTAAAGTAGGCTGAGTTCCATTCTGATAGACTACAAACTTTCCCGTCAAATTCGCCATAAGACTGGAAGGAAGCAAGATTGACCTCAAAATGTAATCATTTCTCCTAGTAGTGACATCAAATGTAGCTCATGTCATGATCTTTTTACAAATCAATTGATCTCAACGACTGATATTTAAGGACACTGAAAATAAATACATGGGGAAAATACGCAGTTTCTCGACGCCTTCAACGTCATACCTTATTCATTCTAGGCAGTCAAGTACTTCTTGTCGCCAAATTTTGTCAGCTTGATACATTTGAAGCGTGAATGTGGCACCAACATAAAATATGCGACAAGTTATTCTGAATTCAGGCAACAGACTTGTAATCTCTTCTTGCCTTGTATTTCGTCTCACTGTATGCGCGGTTGCTTCTGTCGTGTTTCCTACGTCTTCAAAGTCAGTCGAAACTAAACATTTTTTCAAAGCCTATTATTTTTTCGGTCATTGTCAACGTTGTTGTAAAACTGAAGCTCAAACCTTGGCGTTAACAGCGTCAAAATACCTCTTCTTTTTTACATGCATTTACGGAAACTGTTCCAAAACATGGAGGACGCAGGAATGGAAAAAGTCAATTTAATTTCACAAAAACTTACCCTAGTCTCTCTAAATAAAAACAAAAAAAAAATTAAATGGCAGAAAGAAAAATGATTCTCAAGAGAGCATGCGCCATGATCACTCACAATCCACTCAACCAATCAAATTCCCCCCAAGAGGCGAAAGTGCAGAGGAAAGACCCTCCCAACCACCGATGGACCACCGCAGCATTTTGTGTTTTTTAGTGTTTTCTTGTGAAATGTGTTTTTAGTGTAATGGATGTGGGTGTGTGAATGTGTATTTGTTAGTTATGATTTCAAAAGACGATCTGTGCAAGCCACGTACCTCCCCATTCGCTTTTGCAAATGCATCGACCATCGACTGCGTCGCAAGCTATCGTATTGTTAAAGTCGCAGTCGCACTGCTGCGCACAGCCGTGCCCGAAGGTGCCGAAGTCGCACTTGCGCTCGCATTTCTTACCAGTCCAGCCGGCCGCGCATGTGCAGGATCCTTAATGTAACGATTTACAAAAGTTACTCACAACATTCTAGAAAGGATATCTTGTTTCAATTCAATACCGTTTTGTGGATTACACGAGGCGTTGTTCTGACAGTCGCAGACGCTGCTGCAGTCTTTTCCGTAGTGGTTCTCGTCGCAGGGTCTGTCGCACTTGATGTTCTTCCAGCCGGGCGTGCAGAAGCACTGTCCAGTCTCGACGGAGCACTTCGCGCCGTTCTCGCATTCGCAGTTTTCGGCGCAGTCCTGCCCGTATTTTCCCGGTTCGCACATCTCCTCGCACTGTGGACCGCGGTAGCCGGGTGCGCAGATGCAGGTGCCGTTCACAGGCGAGCACCTCGCGTTGTTCTTGCACTCGCAAGCCAGTTCACAGTTCTTTCCGTACTTCAGGAATGTGCAGGGCCGAGTGCATTGGGCGCTGCTCCATCCGGTTTTGCAGTCGCACTTTCCGGTCCACGGGTGGCACATTTCGGTGTGCTCCATGTCGCATTCGCATGTGCTGTTGCAACCCGGGCCATACTTGTCGTCGGGGCAAGTCCGGTTACTGCAGTCCGGTCCCAGCCATCCTTGGGGACAAGTACACTCGCCTGTGACCGAGTTGCAGACGCCGTCGTTCTTGCAGTCGCACTCCTGGCTGCAATTCAAGCCGAATTTGTTGCTGGGACACTGGTCAAAGCACTTCTCTCCCATGAATCCGGGCGGACACTCACACTTGCCCGTGATGTGATGGCAAGACGCGTCGCCAAAGCACTCGCAGTTCAACTCACAGTTTTGACCGTACGTCCCGTTCGGGCAACGATTCGCGCACACCAACCCAATCCATCCCGGCGGACACTGGCAATCGCCCGTCTGCGGGTCACACTTGCCATCATTCTGACATCGGCAGTCCTGCCCACACTGGTCTCCGTGCTTGCCGTCCGGACACTGATCTTGGCATCTTGTCGCAAAAGGTACACAAGTCAGCTTTTTGAGCAAAATTCAAACAAAAATCATAAACTAAGAACTTACAGTGGTCCGGTGTAGCCGGAGGCACAAGTGCACTCGCCGGACACGTGGTGGCAGCTGCCGCCATTCTCGCAGCGGCACTCTTCAAGGCACTTGGCGCCGTAGCGATCTGGCGGGCAGAACTCTTCGCACTTCTCACCCACAAAGCCTTTCGCGCATTCGCATGCACCGGTGTAGGCTTCGCAGGTTCCATTGTTCATGCATTCACATTTCTCATCGCAATTCCTACCCCAGCGGCCCGGTGGACAGTCTAGAATTGTGATTAACTTTGCGTTAGCTGGTGACTACTTAAAGCGCAGTGTTAGTTCTGAGGCGCACACTGTGTTGGGGATTGCCGTCGAAGTGTGCGCTGATACCAAAAACCGTTATTTACAATGAAGCGAATTGAAATTGAAATTTGTGCGGTGCGCTGTGAACATTTGTTAAGGGGGGAGAGGGAACACCATTAGCCACTAGTTCTTAACTCTATTTTGCATTTAAACGCCACTAGCGGATGTTTGCGGATTACGGACACTTACCTGGTCAGCGAAAAGCAATAACAAATTTGTTTAATGAAGGAGTGGAGTTCGTAGCGTTTTTGCTTAAGCTTGGCATACCCGGTAATAGTTGCTAAACTGTTTGGTAGCGGTAACTTGAAACAATAAGACATGAGCAGTAGGTAAAAGGGGTTGATCAGGATGTGCCATTTTGATCCAAACGCCGTCTTTGAATTAGGAAATCAGCTAACGTCTGAAACGTCAAAACCTGAATCTTTTACTTTTCGGGTCAACAGATGATAAAGTTAAGTTTTGCTTCGGTACTTGCCGGAGTCTTAAAGTTCAAAATTCGGAAACACAATGGAATGGAAATGGAAGGTAATTCAAAAGTGTTCCTTTCAGAAAACTTCATTTTTTTTTTTAAATTTTGAAATTTTTGATTTTTTGAATATTACAGTTTTTTAGAAATTTCGAGTCATGGACTTTTGTAACATTGAATATACAATTTTTTCTTGACTTTGCAGCTGTTGTTTTGGAAGATCGAAATTTTTATTCGTTGTGTTTAGACCTTGTATTAGATGATTGTGGAAAAAAGGGTTCAGAACAAAAACGTGGAAAGTTTAGTGTTTTTGACTTGGAAATACCACAACCAAGTCGAATCAAAACCCTGTAATATGCAACAAACAAACAATTTAAGGGACGTAAAATATTTGAGAGAACAGTGTGCAAAATCTTTAAAAATTAGATCATGAAAACGGAACCCTAAACGTGTGCAAGAGCTTCGTTGGTTTTTTGCAACCCTCCTGGCGGGGCATTGCTTGAAGCTTGGAAATAAATGTAAATTTAGCTTTTAATTCCACAATTTGTGTTAACGGACTCACGTCAAGGATGGTTTCATATAAACTTTACCTTCAAGACTTCAGGTGACCATAGAAAGTGTGTATGATACAATGACATATGCATGTACCCCAAATGCCTTCCTTTGCCAAATATTTCAAACAGACACATACCGTGAATTTCATATGCTATACTTTCTTAACCGACCTAAAGAAGGATTTTTGAGAGTAAAATGTTCAAGAACGGCATTAATACCTTAAGATTCTATTTAACTAGAAAGCACCACTGATTCCTATCCCGTGATGTACGGATGAAAGTACGCACTTTGAATCCCCTTCTTCATTAGCCAACCAGACGTGTATACCAAGCTTAACATGCAAACTATTATAGATCCACCCAAGCCAACACCTTAAATCTAGTCCTCAGGAAATCCCCACCCAGGTTATTGTACTTTAGCAGTTAGTGCAATCAAAATACCCCTACAACCCACATAAAAAGCAGGGCGGGACGGAATGTGCATGTAAACACGACGAGGAAAGCAATTAAAAGGGGAAATATTGTAAAAAAAAAATAAGTAAAGCAAAAACAAACAACAAATAAAAGAAATAAACTCAATCACAAAACAAACACAAAATCTGTCGTTCACACACAATCCCAGGTACACTTGTTACGAACATTGCTTAGGGGCGGCATCTGAGTGTCTAAGATACTAACTTATATCACAGGCAGGTCCTCCGAAGCCGTGTTCGCATTTGCACTTATCCGGCGCAATGCATGTTCCGTGCTGGCACTTCTGCTTGCAGATCGGTTGACATCCATCTCTGGCGGCGTTTAGCTCGTAGCCCTCTGTGAAGAATGAAAAATCAATATATGCAGTTGTTGTGTTAAAGTGTGAAGTAATTGTATGTATACCACAGCAGTCCTTCACGACCCGGGTTTTGGGCAGGATTTGTGTTTTGTTCACCTTCTTCTGCTTAAGTTTGTATGTCGAACACTTTGGTGGCATACTGAAGCACCAATTCGAGACACGAACCTGGAATGTCTGCATTTCCGTTGTTGTCACTTCGACATTGTATCTGAAAAGAGAGGCGGTGTCAAGCTGGTGCTAGATGGTGAGGATTTACAGAACTTACTTCTCCAACTTCTTGCACACATTGGGTCCTTCCAATTCTGTGGTGAAGAGCACTTCTGTACTGACGGAGCATATCGCCAGAAGCGTGCATACAGCCCCAACCAGAAAGGTGGCAGATGCCATCGGTTTGGTCTGCATCTTCTTATTCGTTTCGATTGAATGTCCTGAGGTGAATGACAGAGATTTTCTCTTTTCAAAATCGGCACATTGGCATGCGAAGAGATTAAGGATCTTAGGCCAGGAGGATTTGCATTATTTTCCAGCAAATGCAATGGCAGTGGCGATGACTTTTGGATCCCACGAGAGTATATGAAGTGGGAAACAGGCGAGTCTGCTGAAAGTAGAAAGAAGAAATTTTTACATTTTAGATGTGGAAAATTCATTGAAAGGATTTAGAAGAGAAAGCCTGTTTCAAGCAGCTGAGTTTGACCTCAAGTTGGTAAAAACTACTACTAACTACTGCCTTGGTACGACGCTTCTCACACCAATCATTTTCCTTTACAAGTCACTGCGTCAAGGTCGATTCTCTCTTTCAAGTCAAACGTGATGTACACAATTTGTGAATGGTGGCAGATAGACGCAGCGCTATCAAAAAATGGAGAAGAATTTCGGAATCTAAAAATATGGTAATAATCAAGATTTTTTAGAGGTCTTTATTCTATGAATCAGAATCTCAATAACGCTTGAGCTCAATCTTGCTCTGTGACGTAGAGAAAAGGAAGTAGAAAGAAGGGTTTTAGCCTTTGAGAGAACATTTTTAAGAAACTCGGCATGCGCCTACTCCCTAATATGTGAACACATTGCTTAAGATAGACATTTCTATACAGAGCACATAGTTCATTGAGACAAGGCTTCAAGTATGGTTCTTGCCTGAGATAAATCATCAACTCAATAGAAGCAACTGGAAAAACAACTGACGAAAGACCATGCTAAACAGGTTATTGGTTCACTCCAGACTCCTTTGTCAGCCTTGAAAGAAGAAGTATATGGTGAAGCACAAGGGGATGGGAAAGAGATAGGTGAGGTTTTTCGAAACGTAGGATTTTAGAAGGAAAAAAAGGCCTTGCAAATATATAAATAAAAGTCAATGGAATCGTAAGGTTTTTTGTTTATAATTTTGTTATTTGGTTAGTACTTAATCGTATAACCTTTATTTTTAAATACAGTGTCACAACGTCGTGGCATGTAGTCGATTAAGGCCTGACAACGTTGAACAGGGATATTCTTCCATGGAACCTGCACATCATTCCATAGCTGATTTGTATTTTTGGGTATTGCTTAATGTAGAGCTTTCTTTACATCTGTCCAAAGGTTTTCAATGGGATTTAGGTCCGGAAACTGAGGCGGACAATCCACTGCTTTGGAAGAATTCTTTGGCCAGTTTGCTCGAATGTGTGGGGTCATTGTCTTGCTGTAGAATCCATCTAAACGGCATATTCCACTCTGCGTAAGGTGGCATGGCTTCTCTCATTATGCTGACATAAGCTCTGGCGGTCATCGTCGGTTTCATATACAAAAAAAAAAAAAAAAAAACAGTACCATAACAGGAAAAGCATCCTCATACGTTCATTTTTTCTGCGCCGTGCCTAACAGTCTTTAAAGGCTGAAACTGTTGGTTTTTTTTTTTTTTGCCTGCGAGAAATCTCCTAGTCCCAGGCGTACCACATAAAACTGTTTTGTATTCGTCCGTCCATAGTATTTTGCGCCATTTAGAAGGTTCACAATCTTTTGCAAATTTGGTTCGTTTTAATAATAATAATTGTTGGTGCGACAGTCCACAAGGGGGACCAGTGCCTAGCTTGCCCATCAACTACTCGTGTTGTGCGCACTACTGTTCTCTCACCAGGGGAAGGGAGCTACAGTTTTTTGCCAATTCAGAACAGCGAAGTTTGAGAAGCGTTTTCTTAGACAGTTAATACTCTTTGAATGTTGTCAGCAGCTCGAAAAAGGTGGTGCCGTGAAAAAATGAGAAGTGTTCGGCCGGGAATCGAACCTAAACTGTTCGGCGTGTGAGCATCGCACTCTACCCACAACGGCACGGCGGTTCGTTTTAGTAGGACGATTTTTGACAGTAGTGGTACTTTCCTGGGACTTCGGACAGGTACATTCTTCTTTACCAGCCTTCTTCATATTGTTGATGTCGCCACGCTTTTGTTTAACTTCTCTTTTATTTTCCTAGCGTTCATAGACGGGTTACGTTTGACTAATCTTAATATTTGTCGTTCATCGGCGGGGATTATTTTCTGTTTTCTTCCACTTTTTTCTTCATTTTGAACGTATTTTTGGCATTTGCAATAAATTCTTGAACACCCACAATTTCATTTATCAATTTATAAGTTTTTCCCTCAGAAAGCAATTTTTTGACATTTTACATTGCCAACAAAGCTACACTTTGAAATATTATATTTTAAAAACTACAACTACAAATATATCCAAATGAATTTTCCGGCTATGTACAAAGCGCTACAGAGTTCGTATCTGGCAAAACTACACATATATACAAAGCTCTTAACATAACCTACAAAACGACGCTATGCATGATTAGTTTGGTTATTGCGTTCAATAGTTATAGACGCGTAAACATGGAGTTCAATAACGCTGAAATTCGCGCTGTTTTAAAGTTTTCCTTCGTTAAAAGCAAATCCGCTAGAGAAACGTTCCGTGAGATTAATGTTGTTTTGGGGGATGGTACTCTATCACTTCGAACCACGGAAGAATGGTTTCGACTATTCAGAGCCGGTGAAAACTACTCCATGGATAAGCCAGCCGGCGGAAGACATGTGACGACGAATACCGATCGAATCATGGAAATTATCGAGTTAGACCGGCATGTGGCATCTCGTGACATCGCTCAGTAGATGGGAGTCAGTCATAAAACCATTTGAAACCATCTGCAGAAGGCTGGATACAAAACAACCTTGATGTTTGGGTGCCGCATGATTTGACGCAAAAAAAAAAAAATTCTGGACCGAATCAACGCCGGCGATATGCTGCTGAAAAAAAAACGAACTCGATCCATTTTTGAAGCGGATGGTAACTAGCGCGGAAATCTGGGCATTACACAAAGGCGGATGAAGAGGCCCTTAGTCTTTTTAAAAAAAAGTTTTTACGTGCGTTTTTTGGTCCTATTTGTGTTGATGGCATCTGGAGGAGAAGAATTAACGACGACCTCTATGGGCTGTACAGCAACATTCGCTGGGTCAAGCGTCTACGGATACAACGCTTGGGATGGCTAGGCTATGTAGAGCGTATGGACACCTCTGCTCTGGCTCGAAAACTCTTTGAATCCGAACCATTGGGACAACGCAACAGAGGACGCCCTAGGCTAAGATGGCGCACAAAAGTGGATAAGGACCTCAACCAACTTGAAGTGCGCAACTGGAGGCAGCTGGCGAAAGATCGTGCTCTCTGGAGAGGCATGTTTGTTGAGGCCCAGGTCAAACCCGGACTGTTGCGCCACAACAACAAGAAGAAGAGGTGACTGGCGACGAAAAATGGATCACATACGACAATATCCAGCGAAGGCGATCGTGGTTGAAGGCCGGTGAATCGTCCCAAATAGTGGCCATGCCGGGATTGACGGACAGGAAGGTTTTGCTGTGTGTTTGGTGGGATTGGAAGGGAATCATCCACTATGAGCTGCTCCCATGTGGCCAGATGATTAATTCTACCATCTACAGCGAACAACTGGACCGCTTGAAGCAGGCGATCGACCAGAAGCGTCCAAAATTTGCCAATAGGAAGGGTGTAGTGTTCCACCAGGCCACATACTTCGTTGATGACTCGTCAGAATCTACGGGATCTCAGATGGGAGGTTTAATCATATCCACCGTATAGTCCGCACATAGCGCCAAGTGATTGCCACCTGTTCCTGTCCATTGCCCTTGGCGGTGTAAAGTTGAACTCAAAAGAGACTTGTGAAAAGTGGCTGTCCGAGTTCTTTGCAAATAAGGATGAGGGCTTCTACGAGGGGGGTATTATAAAGTTGCCATCTATGTGGAAATAGATTATCGAACAATAATAATATTAATCGTTGGCGCGACAGTCCACAGGGGGATCAGAGCCTAGCTGGCTCATCAACAACTAATGATTTGCGTGCTACTGTTCTCTCACGAGTAGAAGGAACCTACAGTTTTATGCCGACTCCGAACGGCGACTTTGAGTGTTGTCAGCAGCTCGAAAGAGGTGGTGCCGTGAAAAATTGTAGGCGTTCAGCCGGGAGTCGAACCTAGACCCTTCGGCGTATGAGCGTCGCACTCGACCCACAACAACGCCACGGCGGCCATATTATCGAACAATATTTGAACTAAATCGGATCACTGTAACACTTTTTCATTTTTTTACTATCTTGTGTATGGGTTTTATGACTGTTGTAATAAAGATGTTGTGCGATTAATATGAGGCGGCTGGCTGACCATAGGAAAAAGTTATTAACATAATAGTGATAAATACGAACATGATGCTATTACGTTTAAAGGCTATGTAAGTGTGACTTGACAAAAAGATCTCAGTCTTTTAATCTATTAGCTCAATTCCAATATTCTCCTGTCCACCCCTAACATGCAGTTTTGCGTAAATTGATATGAAAGGTAAGTTTCTCTCGTAGCACTTTCAAAAGAACGCATCGTGATGTCGTTGAGGGACAAAAATTTAAGGGTAAGCGAAGGCATGGTGAGCTATATGGTACCAATGAGAAAGCACACCCGTCACTGACAGAATGTCTGTATGGACTTTGTATACCAAGGACTTATGAGAATAATCCTTCTTTCCTTCCTTCTGCATAAATGATAAATGGACGAGAAGATTAAGCAATGTCCTGCACGACCTGTTCAGCGGCATTGACATACTCAGAAGGCTAAGACGTATAGAGTGGCTGGGGAATATATACTTGGGTCCGAAACCTCCTTGAAACCACTGCCGAGGAAGGCTACAGTAGGTGGCGCACACAAGTAGAATGGACACCTTAAAGAATTAATCGTGCGAAACTGGCGGTAAAAAGCAAACGGGCAGGCTAACTTTAACACATCATCATTTATGGAGCACCAAAAGCGGCCGCCGTGGCGTAGTGGGTAGAGTGTGACGCTCACACGCCGAAGGGTCTAGGTTCGATTCCCAGCTCAACACCAATTTTTCGAAGTTTTCACGGCACCACCTCTTTCGAGCTGCTGACAACACTCAAAGAGTAATAACTGTCTAAGAAAGCTTCTCAAATTTCGCCGTTCGGAATCGGAAAAAAACTGTAGGTCCCTTCTACTCGTGAGAAAACAGTAGCGCGCACAACACGAGTAGTTGATGAGAAAGCTAGGCCCTGGTACCGCTCTGGACTGTAGCGCCAACAATTATTATTATAAAAGCGGACCAGGTCTAGGTTCGATTCCCGCCTGAACACCTCGCAATTTTTCACGACACCACCTCTTTCGAGCTGTTGACAACGCTCAAAGAATATTAACTGTCAAAGAAAACGCTTCTCAAACTTCACAGTTTGGAACCGGCAAAAAACTGTAGGTCCCTTCTGCTCGGGAGACAACAGTAGCGAGCACAACACGAGTAGCTAATGGGATCTGGCCCCCTGTGGACTGTTGCGCCTCCCAATTACTAAGAGCGGACTAGCTAGCGCGGCTTAAAGAAGAAAGCGCTACAAATCAGGATGATTGAAGTTTTACTGACTGGATTTCTTCAAAAATTAGAGAACAGTTCTATGTCCTCCTGCTCGAAAAACACGCCTTAGTCCGGGTAAGCGCAAAAAGTCGTACTATCAAACTGGTCTTGTTTACAATAGACGTTAAACACTCGCTTAGGCAGTTCCCACTTGCAATATCTGAACAGTGTGCTAGCTGCCTATATTCTTAAAGACTAAATTCTTCTTACAGTAACCTCAGAAAAATCTAAGGCTTGCTTGAAGTAAAGTAACTAAAAAGTCCCTACAACTTTCAATTACAACTGTTCCTGAAGGCACTGTTTATCTCAATCTGGACTTACAAAATCCGCTTCGAAAATGACTCAGAAGACTCAGATATCAATGGGCGCCTAGAACGTCAGTGCAGAGGTCAGTATCATGGGGAAAAAAAATTGAAAAACAAATCTGTGCGTCAATCAATTATAGTTGAGGTGATAGCGACTAATTGCCGTCGCCTGACTCACGAGCGGAGCAACAAAGGTCAGACGCAATAAGCTCTTGACTTGTGAATGGACAAATGATGAAAACAACATGAATCACACTGTGCGGGCTTCGCCAGTAATTCGATTTTAAAAAGATTTTTAGAGCGATGTACACATTGAGAGTTTAGAGTTGTGGTAGGCACGAGAAAACTTTGTTTGCAACATTGGAATAGTCGGCAACATTCCAGATCAGAGGGCTTCCTAGCTTCTTCGATCAAGAAAGAGAACAGGAGCGAATCTCCGGTAGCAGGCCAAGTCATTACAGATAAACTTCTGAAACCAGTATGCACTTGCTACAGCGACGACCACCTGTTAATCGCTGTATTTACGTGGGTTTGCAAGTGCCAGTCATCTCGAAGACATTTTACCGTCATTTGCCCTTGGAAACTTAGAGAGGGTTTCAAAATCATAAAAGCAGCTAATTCCGAATACCATCCAAAGGAGTTTGTCTCGGGTTCTGTTTGTGTGATACCAAGCCAACGCCTTGAGCGGATCGAAGCACACTTTCAACCAGAGTTTAGTGTAGTCTCAAGCACGGTGGAATGGCGCTTTAAACGGGTTAATGTTTGTCCTTCAACTATCGTGGTTTTGGGCGGCAGCCGAAGAAAACTCGGGACTTGACAGATGTGGATCCTGAGCAAATGGGGCTTTAATCTGGTACCTAAATTGGGCTGGACTGGCGACTAGTCCGCTTCACTTAGGATAGCTTTGTGATTCAACTTTATGTGGCCTACAGCTCAATCACCGTGGATTTGACCTTCAGCCGGGGTGGAATGGAGTCCCAACCTGGATAGACAGACACCCAGTTGGCTTCAAACATGGTGGCAATAAATTTCACCGATAGTAGACTTGGGTTTCAACCGGAGTGGATCTGCGCCTCAAAAGCCACGGATTTAATCTTCAACTGGGTTGAACTTCTGACATAGATAAACTACCGTGGGTCTGGGCGTTAGCTCAAGTGGAACTAGGTTTCAAACTTGGTGAAGAGAGACCGGAACGGCGCATCAACCGGAGTGAACATATGTCTTAACCGCAGTGTATATATGCCTCAATCTGAGTGGATATGTGGATCAACCGACATCGATCCTGTCCTTCTTCGGGCCACCAGATGATGTGACTGGATTTATGAATCGCATGACTCAAAATTACATCCGTATCACTATTTATAGTGTCAACGGAATCACTGATGGAGAAAAGACCATGACGGCTAACAGACCCAGGCTTTGAGGGAACCTGACTGGTAGTGACAGATTGACCAGAGGCTATATTCTGGTGCCACGAGATCGAGGTCAGGGGCCCCTGGAACTTCGGTTCCAGCCTGACCGCGCGGTAGGCCCCCTTGTGGGAGTATCGTGGTGGCTCTGGTTTATCACCTAACATCGCGGGTAGAGTCGAGGATAGTGTACTGTGCGGACTTGTCTAGTTGATTATTTAAGCACAAGTAGGCAAGACGATTAGGGGACTATCCCTCCTCAGTCTGGAGTTACATTCTCAACCGGGCGCTGCGACCCAGAGAGCGGAAGAGGTTTTAGAAAGGCTTCGCATCAAACCAAGGTGGGGTCATTGTCCCTCAAGCATGATCTCAGTTTGGTACTTGCGTAACTAAGGCGTCTAGTCTTGCGTTCTAGTCTCTAGTCTTGTGAAAAAGGTTCCTCGTGATATAAGCTGTTAAGGCAGGTGGTCACTTAAAACCAAATCCCACATCTGTCATTCTTCGGGATGGACCTTAATTAATAATTGTTAGCGCGACAGTCCACAGGGGGACCAGAGCCTAGCTTGCTCATCAACTGCTCTTGTTGTGAGCGCTATTGTTCTACCACGAGTAGAAGCGACCTACAGTTTTTTGCCGACTCCGAACGGCGAAATTTGAGAAGCTTTCTTAGACAGTTATTACTCTTTGAGGGTTGTCAGCAGCTCGAAAGAGGTGGTGCCGTGAAAAATTCTAATAATTTGTGGTGAGCTGGGAATCGAACCTACACCCTTCGGCGTGTGAGCGTCGCACTCTACCCACTACGCCACGGCGGCCACATGATGGATGGAATGGACCTTGGCCCCAACTAAATTGGGCATAAGGAAAAATGGCCGTTTTTAGCCTGAATTTCTGCTTCCACCACTGGTGGCCTCCTGGACGTCAGAATGAACTTTAGACACTTTTCCGCATGTTTTCGGATGCCGCGGAGTGCATTCAGTCACTTTTTATCGAAATTGAAAATTTAATGATTTTCGAAATTTTGGGCAGACGATGCCGGCATGAGAAAAATGGCCGTTTTTAGCCTGAATTTCTGCTTCCACCACTGGTGGCCTCCTGGACGTCAGAATGAACTTTTGACACTTTTGATGCAACCGTTGAACATGATTTCTGACGCCGAGCACGTGTGTATGTTCCGCCATGTTTCTAATTGCTCCTACTGTAGGTTTGCTGTCCACATAGCTAGGTATCTCCTTGTTTCCTGATGTCGACTCATCAATGAACCGTCAGTGAAGTCCTTCATGCTGTGAATGAATGAATGTTGGCCCTCAGTCGAGTCCAATCACAGCACTTATCGATCTTCATTAAAATTGCTCCGCCGACCTGACTGTTACTTTGTTTACTTTCAATTTCAAGTTTGTCATGTAGCCGGGTGATGACACATGCAGAATGAGTAGCTGCTTACCAAGGCTAAAGCAAAAGGTTGGATTGCCATCGATTTGCCTGATAAATTATTTACGCATGTATACCTTCCAAAGAGCCTCGTTGTGAAGTGTCAAAAGAAACAAAATGAAAGACGCAGTTGTCCTGTTTAAATTTCACCACCAACAGTTGCAGGAGTGTAATTTGATGGCGGTCACGACATGCCCGCCCCATTCCAAAATGGAATCGTTGGCATAATTATTGTCCCCGCAAACGCTCGCATGCACCGCCAAACAAATAGATCGTCACGCTAGGATTTCCCCGTGACGAGACTAATTGCCGTGTGCCATCACAAAGAATGTTCGTAATTATTTAAGCCAAACACCAGTTTCACTGCCAAGGTCTTCGCTTCCTATTTATTACACAAATAACAAAAATAGAATCCACTGAAGGTGGTCAGCACCAGAGACGCATACGGGATCCAGATGCGTAGCATGCAGTGGTTCCGCCTCTCGTGCAGATAACGAAACAGTCGTTTCAGCAACTCAAAGGATACCAACAAAACCAATGCAACAAGGAATATAATGAACTCCACGAGATGCACTAATTTCTGATAGATGACACTCTTCAGGATGACTTTGGATCTGCGCGGCGACAGGTCGTAAAGGAACAGACGATTTCTGTGCATTTCGAACGAGTGCCGAGACTCATCAAATGGGAACTCGTCACTGTACTCCTCTTCGGAATCGCTGCGAAATGTCAGTTGCCGCCGCAAGTTTGGTGTTGAATGCTGCCGCAACAGTCTGGTCTTGTCGGATGAATTAGACGAAATCGTAAATGTGCTAAACGAAAAGGGATGATGGTTAGTGAAAGGAGTGGGAACAGTGGCGGACTATTCTTACGCATCTGGAAGTATAGGGTGGCGGTACTTCACCTGCATTGGGTTTGTGATCCTGTAGGAACTCATTTTTCTGCAATATTTTGTCCCTTTTGTATTTGTTTGATCAGAAATGTCGGCGAACAGGTGATTCAAATGCTGCCTGATTATTTTTTTAATTCGATATGGGAAGTTTTTGGAATTAGAGCAGCTGCTTAACTCAGAATATTCTTTTGGAGAACCGCGTCAACTGAAGTTCAATGTTCATTAATGACCTGAGAGAGTGCAACACTACAAACCAATCCAAGAGCTTATTCTAACTACTGAGCCTTGACTCAAATCAATGGAATGGCAATGTCGGTCGTTATTTGCGGTTTTTAAAGAGACTCTACACAACTAATAAAACAGCTCCTGAACGCTGTTTGTGAGATGACTTCCCTTTCACGTACCATGGAAACTGCAAAAATCGGTCGCATATCGATTGGTGATGAGCTACGCTCGGGAGTTCTGATAGGTTTTACTATTGAGGATAACGTTACAAACCAGACTGGACGTATTAGCAAACTGCGGAGTTAGTTGAGTCAGAAGGCATCTCAAATGACAGAGTGAAGCATATCGTGCATAAAATATCTTGAAAGGTGCACAGCAAGCGCAACTGTGAGAATTTTTTCAAAGCTTGTTTTCAACTGGTTAAGTGTAATCACTGATTCATTCCGTGACCATCGGCAAAACTTGGATCCACTGGAGGACACCTCACCCCAAAGAGCACTCAAAAGAGACAAACAAAACAGACAAGACTCTTTCATCGTCATGAAAGCCCTTGGCCACTGTTTCCCTTGGTTCACAATATGTGATTGATAACTTTAAGAAGGATTAAACGGTCAGGAGACTCGTCTGTGCTGAGGTTTTGAGCCGATTCTACACTTGTGCTCTTTTACAATGAATCAACAAAACAGAAATCAACTGTCGCCAGGGACATATCTATCGAACAAGCCTTTAATCATGTTTCGCTAATCTGTCTCTAAGCGACAGCCTGTTGCATTCAAATTAAAAAAAAAAACATTTCCAGAAAGGTTTTAGAATTGAATCAGAGTCTTGTCCTCCACACGGTGAGTTTTCTTACAGACCTTCAGAGGACGTATTTCTTAAAAGGGGTAAAAGAAGTAAAGTGTCGACTATGTAAGGACATAGATCGGTACTTCCCAAATTTTGGTTGTCCCTTTAAATGATACATACGATGTTCTCTGTGAAGACATCTTTTTTTTTTATCAAGACTGCAATGAGTCAGCAAGCAATCAAAAAGGGGAAAGACCACATAACTCTTTATATAACTCCCTTCCGCCCTTTTGTCTTTTGAATTTTCCGGCTGTGTACAAAGCGCTACAGACCTCGTATCTAGCAATGCTATACATCAATACAAAGCTCTAGACATAACCTACAAAACGAAGCTATGCATAATTAGTTTGGTTATTGCGTTCAACAGTTATAGACGCGTAAACATGGAGTTCACTAACGCCGAAATTCGCGCTAATTTAAAGTTTTCCTTCGTTAAAGGCAAATCCGCTAGAGAAACGTTCCGTGAGATTAATGGTGTTTTGGGGGATGGTACTTTATCAATTCGAATGGTTTCGACGATTCAGAGCCGGTGAAAACGACAACATGGATAAGCCGGTGGAAGACCTATGACGACGAGTAGCGATAGAATAATGGAAATCATTGCGTTAGACCGGCATGTGGCATCTCGTGACATCGCTCAGTAGATGGGAGTCAGTCAACAAACCATTTTAAACCATCTGCAGAAGGCTGGATACAAAAAGAGCTTGATGTTTGGGTGCCGCATGATTTGACGCAAAAAAAAAAAAATTCTGGACCGAATCAACGCCTGCGATATGCTGCTGAAACGGAACGAACTCGACCCATTTTTGAAGCGGATGGTGACTAGCGCGGAAATCTGGCCATTACCAAAGGCGGATGAAGAAGCCCTTAGTCTTTTCGAGAAAAAGTTTTTACGTGCGTTTTTCGGTCCTATTTGTGTTGATGGCATCTGGAGGAGAAGAAATAACGACGATCTCTATGGGCTGTACAGCGACATGCGCTGGGTCAAGCGTTTACGGATACAACGCTTGGGATGGCTAGGCTATGTAGAGCGTATGAACACCTTTGCTCCGGCTCGAAAAGTCTTTGAATCCGAACCATTGGGACAAAGCAACAGCGGACGCCCTAGGCTAAGATGGCGCACAAATTAGAGAAGGACCTCAACCGAATTGGAGTGCGCAACTGGAGACAGCTGGCGAAAGATCGTGCTGCCTGGAGAGGCATAGTTGTTGAGGTCCAGGTCAACCCCGGACTGTAGCTCCACAACAAGAAGAAAAAGAGATGACTGGCGACAAAAAATGGATCAAATACTACAATATCAATAAGCGAAAGCGGTCGTGGTTGAAGGTCGGTGAATCGTCCCAAACAGTGGCCAAGTCGGGATTGACGGACAGGAAGGTTTTGCTGTACGTTTGGTGGGATTGGAAAGGAATCATCCACTATGAGCTGCACCCATATGGCCAAACGGTTAATTCTACCATCTACTGCGAACAACTGAACCGCTTGAAGCAGGTGATCAACCAGAAGCTCCCAGAATTGGCCAACAGGAAGGGTGTAGTGTTCCATCAGAACATCAGGAGCTCGGATGGGAGGTTTTATCGCTTCCACCATATAGACCGGACATAGCGCTAAGTGATTACCACCTGTTCCTGTCCATTGCGAACGCCCTTGGTGGTGTAAAGTTGAACTCAAAAGAGGTTTGTCAAAAGTGACTGTCCGAGTTCTCCGCAAATAAGGAGGGGGCTTCTACGAAAGAGGTATTTTGAAGATACCGTCTAAATTAAATCAGATTATCAAACAAAACGGTGCATATCTGAACTGAATCCGATCACTGTTACACATTTTATGAAGCTTTGAATGAAGAGCAAAAAAGCGGAAGGGATCATTTTGATAACTATTATTGGATGGCGCGACAATCTACAGGAGAACCAGGGACAAGCGCGTTGTGTGAGCCACTCGCGGGGAGAAGGGGTCTACAGTTTTCTTGCGACTCCGAACGGCGAGGTATGAGAAGCTTTTTTTAACTAATACTCCTTAAGGGTTGTGAAAGATGTATTGTCGTGAAAAATGCGAAGTTTTCTGTTCGGGATTCAAACTTGGACATCTGGCGTTTGAGTGTCACACTCAACCCACATATCTCCTTGTTCCAGCAAAAATTAGGTCAGTTCCTGAGCCACAATCAGTATAGACCGCAGTGACTTCTGTCTAGTCAACATCGGCAAAAAAGAAAAGTGTATTGTCGCGTTTTTTTTTTTTTTAATTTGCCGTACATACATGATCGTATCCGTTGTGTGACGCGACAGTGCCTTTTCTGCATCTTAGGTCGAGCAAGTACCTAAGATAACAATATACCACAAAATTTGGTTCTTTAAATGAATCAGATTCTCAGGTAGAATGCGCCCAAATCTAGCGTGACTCTGAATCTCGGCTGATGGTGGTTGCTTTAGAGGTGGACAAGGCAACAGCGGTGAGCTCCTGATCTACTTTATATTGGCAGCGTTCAAAACGTACCTTTGCAATTTAAGTACATTTTTCAATGTTTCGGATAAGGCAACAGCCCAAATCTACTACGTTGTGTCAGTTTCCAAAACTTTTTGAACCTTGACTAAGCTATCCAAGTTCGCATCTTTTCGTCTAATTTGCCGAAATCTGCGTTTTGAAGAAGCCTTTTGAAAGAGGTTCTTTTGACAAGGGTCAGTCGCGTGGAGACAGTTTTTCGAAATTCAAGGTTCCAAAATGCCTAAATTAACGAATTACCCAAAACAAGACGCAAAACGTTTGTGGCCTCTCGAGGATTTGAAATAGGTGCTAAGTCTGTATAATGCATGTCGATTTTCTCCAAAATCATAAAATTAGGACTATTTGGGCTACGGACATTCTATAATCTTTTCCGGGTTTTGGACATTTTCAGATATTATCAATTTCAGGATTTTGGATTTTTGAATTTTGTCGGTTGCGCTTCACACTTTACACTCTTCAATAACCACCATCAGGACATGCGTTACGATCTTGAAACATTTCTTTTGTCTCCCATAAAATTAGGCAGGACCAGAAAATGTCAATATGGTCTGCCAAAATATTGCGAATCAAAGCTTTAAATAAATACGAATATCATTCAGCTTATCTTATGTTCGAACATTTTTTAAATCACTGCAACTGACCGAAAGAATCATTTCCCTCGCGGCTCGTGGCCAATAAACCGAAGTGATCGAATTGTCTTCGAATGACATAGACCTTCGGTCGCACCAAGAACGGGTGATGAGTGCCATGTGCTTGGGAATTTTCGTGACGTTGCGCCAATTTTAACGAAAAATTTTGGTCATGTGCCAAGTGGGAAGCAGAAATGTTGTTGCGTGTGTGGAGGTACAAGTTTCCTTTTAAGTTTTTACATTTTTAGTGTTTTGGGGACATTCAACATCAAATCGATGTTTTGAGTGCTCAAAAATGCAGTTGTTTGAGTCGATGTGTGAGAGCTCGCATTGGCGTGGTGAAGAGTGATCCGTCTTCGGCGGTTGGTTTTCTGATTTCTTCGAAGACAACTGGCAAACAAATGGTTGTGTACCACTCAGAATTGACTGTTCTGCATTGTTCTAATGGTACGGTTGCGACATGTCCAGTTTTTCCCAAAAAACAGGCGACCATTTGCTTGGAAGTGCTTCGAGCGCAAGCAACTTTTGTTGGATTTGGCTCAATTTGAAACACCCATACAGTCGACGGCTGTTTACTTTTGGGCTCATACGCGTAAATCCACAATTTGTCACCTATCACAATGTCATAGACGTGTTTCGAAGCACCGCCATCGTATTTTTCGAACATTTTTTTCGACCAATCGACACGCGCCCCTATTTTTCAGCGATTGACAAATTGTGTGGGGTCCAACGCGAACAACTTTTTTTGGCGGTCAAATGTTCATACAATATTGAATGTATGCTGGTCCCACTTATACCAAAGATTGTCTCAATCTCACGACAGGTCACATGACGATCTTGCAATATCAGTTAGCGCACAGCATTTATGCTTTCCGGAACAACAACTAATTTTGGACGACCTTCACGAGTCTTGCAGTGAACTACGACCTCGGTTGAATTACCATACCATCGATAAACACTGGTCCTTGGTGCAGCTTCATCGCCAAAAATTGAATTAAGTTCATCGATGCACTGTTGTTGAGTTCATCCACGTTGAAAGTTGTAAAAAATAATTGCACGAAAATTTTCACGATTCCATCCCATTTTTTGGGCGAGATGAATCTTTTGTTATTGTAAACAACACAAACAGCGCTCGTATGTCAAAACGTTCTGAGTACGTATAACCTCAAAAATGTCAAACTTTTTGATAGTAATGGCAGTTTTCAGATTGCAACACTAGGGTTGCCCAATCCCGAAATATAAAAGGCAAACTTAGTAGTTCACCTCCATTGCCTATAACACCTCCTGTCCAAATTTGAAGCCTTCTATTTATCTGCGTCCTGTTCTCTATTCGACTCTATGCAGCAGGAATGATAGAACAGTTTTCTGGTGTATTTTCTTGGATCTTGAGGCTAGAAATTTTTATTCTTTCCGTTGAAAAAAAAAAACATCGATTACCAAAGAGAGATTTCGAGGGGGATATCCACTACGATAAAACGACGACGGAGGTGAGTTTTAAGTGGTTAAACTTATCCTCTGTACATTCACCGCTGTATAAGATTATAACAATCACATGGCAGAGCTTTTCTTTGCCAAATACAGGTTCAAGTTGCAAACTAGATCAGATTTGCTTCAACCAAACTATGCGGTGAACCGCAATTGTATTCGATTCATGCGAATATTCAGTTTTCCCCGGACCCGAGTACCTATCAACACTTGTGGCACATTCTGTCGCATTCCGTCGATAAATAAATGCATCGCACTTGCAACCTGGTTTTGGCTTGAATGAAATACTTGCTGCTTTATTATCGATTGGTTGAACAAGAAAGGCCAAGAAAAATGAAAGATGGTGGACAGGGTATTTTAGCCGACGTTTAAGGCATATGCACTCCTGTCCGAGGAAGAATCACATGTGTGGCTTCTTCCACTCTAGAGGCGTGTACACCCAATTTAAAATATCATCTGGTGTCAGTATCCAAGATTCTTAATGGCAAGCAATCTGCGTCGTACTTTAGCATTTCGTAGCTTTGTGAACTTGCTCTAAGCTTGCCGGCGTCCAATTTCGTGCTTACTCCCAAGAACTCTACTCGGTCGTTGTGGAAACGCATTGGAGTGAGAAAAATTCTTCGTAAGCCTCTTGTCCAACTGTCAGCAAACAACTGACAAAAGATTCGGCAAACAATTCGTCAGCATTCCCAGTGCTCACGACATCTAAACAATTATCTCTCCATAGCCCCCTATCCCTATTCCACCCCTCTCACCAATCATAACCCAACCAAGCGCAGTTGTCAAACAGTTGACGGCAAATTTAAATAGAGCACTATTGGGAGCAACTTCTGCTCGAGTTGTGATACATGATTACCAATGATTACGGACTTCCGCACGAGGGACGTGTGTGTGTGTCAAAGCAGATACTCCCCAAGTGTGGACGTATCTCACGATCAGCCACCACACCAACCACTCCCTTCCACAAGTGGGAACGCGAATAGATTTGTTTTTGTTCTTGCCCCCCGCCACTGATGTCGGCGGGAATGTCATTGGGATTGGCCGACGCGCCTGTTTATTGCCCTCTGGTGAGTAATATCTGTTGTCACACTGAATTCCACGCACGCGGATGTGCCAAGTTGCCAGCGAGAGGGCGATAAAAGTGAAGCGAACACAAACAATACATATTCGCACAGATTAGTCGGGATTTGCCTTCAATACAGCCCATTTAAGTCGACTGCAATCGAGTCTTGTTGACATTTAGACGTCACTTGGCACTCACATTCTGGCGTTTCCCGCGCATGAGTCTGCCAGTTTCTTTGTTTCATCTGCAACAAATTCAAGCTAAAATAAAACCTATTCATTCGCATGACATTCATTGTTCTCTCAAGCATGTGACGCGGTCTTTAATGGGGCATGTATCGGTACTGGCACACAAATCAGGTCGTCGTTGCAACCGCATGACAGCGTGAACAGTTACTGTGTTTGCTTAGTGCCTCTCCTCTTGTGGTTTATTTGAGATTCCATGCACAGAGCTCTGTTGGACATGGCTTGGGAATGCGTCGAGCTCAAAGCAAACGCGCACAATTGTATGGCGACTCTAATTGGCCACTGAAGTAGCTGCGAGTGACGAGAACTTCCTAAATTGATACAAAAACTGCAGGAGCACTGCGCTGGCTTGAATCGAGACAAAAGGAAGTGTCAGTTTACTTTGCCCTGGCTTGTGATGAATTCTGAGTCATCGCTGTGAATGAATGTCAATTTTTGGCTTGTGACGCTCCTTAAACATTTGACGAGCAGGCGATTTTAATTGCGTTGCAATAATTTATTGCCCACGGAAAATGCATGTGTCACGTTGACTTAACGCTCAGGATGTTAAGCGGCTCCAACCGACTTCATGTCATTTTGACAACAGTTTATGTGCGTGACAGCTTGGTGGTTCTGTCACAGTTCCACGGGAAAAATAGAGCAAACCTAAGAGGACAACTGTGGTCACCGAAGAATGACGGTAAGTAAAGTAAAGTAAATTAAAGTAAGGTCAACAGAAGTTTTGGATGATATCGGAGACTGTAGCCACGCGTTAGCTGTTGAATTTTCAATTTGGTTTCAAGGCCGATTCTCTATCTGAGGAACAGCTTGCAACTAACCTGACTTATCAGAATACCTAATCCTAAGCGAAAGTAGTGTGTTTTGTACCATTACCTGGCTGCGGAAATTGTGGTAAGCCAGGATTAACGTACAAGATGTCTGTATTTTGATAAAGTTGGCAGGAAGAAATATATACGATACGAAGGTTGCATTTTATATTTCTGGATTGGGCAACCCTAGTGTTGCAATCTGACAAGTGCCAGCTCTATCGTAAAATTTTACATTTTTGAGGTTATACGTACTCAGAACGTTTTGACATACGAGCGCTATTTGTGTTATTTACAGTAGCTTAAACGATTTATCTCGCCCAAAAAATTGAATTAAATCGTAAATATTTTTTTACAAATATCGACGTAGATTAAATCAACAACAGTGCAGCGATGAACTAAATTGAAATTTTGCCGATGAAGCTCCATCAAGGACCAGTGTTTATCGATTGTATGTTGAATTCAACCGAGTCGTAGTTCACTCCAAGACGAATTTCGTGAAGTTGTTCCGGAAAGCATTGATGCTGTGCGCCAACTGATATTGCAAGATCGTCATGTGACCTATCGTGAGATTGAGACAACCTTTGGTATAAGTGGGACCAGCATACATTCAATATTGCAAGAACATTCGACCACCAAAAAAAGTTGTTCGCGTTGGACCCCACATAATTTGTCAATCGCTGAAAAATAGGGGCTGGTGTCGATTGGTCGAAAAAAATGCTCCAAAAATACGATCGCGGTGCTTCGAAACACATCTATGACATCGTGACAGGTGATGAGTTGTGAATTTACGCGTATGAGCCCGAAAGTAAACAGCAGTCGACGGTATGGGTGTTTCAAATTGAGCCAAATCCAACAAAAGTTGCTCCCGCACGAAGCACTTCCAAGCAAATTGTTTCAGAAAAACTGGCATAGTCGTAACCGTACCACTAGAACAATGCAGAACAGTCAATTCTGAGTGGTACACAATGATTTGTTTGCCAGTTGTCTTCCAAGTAATCAGGAAAACCAACCTCCGAAGACGGATCACTTTTCACCACGACAATGCGAGCTCTCACACATCGGCCCAATTAACTGCATTTTTGAGCACTCAAAACATCGATTTAAAGAGCCATCCGGCGTATAGTCCTGACTTGGCACCGAATGACATCTTTTTATTCCTGCACGTAGAACATAAAATGAGAGGTCAACGATTTTCGACACCTGAAGAAGCGGTTGATGGGTTCAGAATGCATGTTTTGGAGATACCTCAATCAGAGTGGCAAAAGAGCTTCGACAATTGGTTCAAACGCATGCAGAAGTGTATAGATCTTAATGGGGAATATTTTGAAAAAGAGTAAAGCCATTTTCGATGATTAATATCTGTTTTTGTTCTCTAATCCCTGAATATAAAAGGCAACCCTCGTATTTTTTTAGAGGCACATAACTTTAAAGTGAAATAAAGAGAAAATGATTTTCTGAAATTGATACGAAATCCACTTTACTCAAAAGATTATGTTCTGACATTGTGAGTTAGGTATGATAACCGGCGAAACTTAGTTATCTGCTACTGGAAATATATGTTTTGATTACAAAATTGACCGTATAGTGGAAATAATGAACGGAATGTAATCTTCCAAGCGGTCATCTTTTTCGTACTTATTGGCGTTCAACTAGGGACTCTACTTATGGCTACAGAAAATAGTCAAGCGGTGTTGAGTCCCATGATCTTCGAAGCCAATTTAAGCTTCCGCAACGTGAAACTAAGCTATCACCCATGGTGGAATCAATTTTGAAACGAGTCGAATGACATGCTGCGAAGTCTAGTTAAAACCACCGCTCCTGCACATCGTGTTTGTTCAGTATATGAACCAAAATTTACAATCAATTGTAACCTTCTGACCAGCATTGGTTTTTAAGAATAATAATAATTGTTGGCGCGACAGTCCACAGGGGGACCAGAGCCTAGCATGCTCATAATCTACTCCTGTTGTACTCGCTACTGTTCTCTCACGAGTAGGAGGGACCTACAATTTTTTGCCGACTCCGAACGGCGAAGTTTGAGAAGCTTAGACAAGTATTACTCTTTGAGTGTTGTCAGCAGCTCGAAAGAGGTGGTGCCGTGAAAAATTCGAGGTGTTCAGCCGGGAATCGAACCTAGACCCTTCGACGTATGAGCGTCGCATTCTACCCACTACGCTTGGCGGCCACGGTTTTTAAGAAGAATGAACTAATAATCCACATCAAACTCTCAGTTTTTGCGGATGTTTCGGATGTCATCATCACTCCCAATACGACCATTTTGCTTAGAGCAGTGGATACGTCAATTATTAATTCTTCTAAAAATGAGATTCGTCGCTAAACAAAATTCGATTGTGAAAATTGTTTAAGCCCCGTTCACCAAACCTTCTTATTTCACAGGTTAAAATGCCAAGCCAAACCAAAAGCAAAATCACTTGACAGCTGACGGAAAGACTCCCAATTAACTGAAAGTTCTAAAAAAACACCGCTTTTTATGAGCTACCTATTCATAGCAGAACAAGCTTAAAAACGTCTACATTGTTGCAATTGCTAATCGTTGATGTTGCTTTTCCAGAAATGAAGGTACTCCCGATTACAAATACCAATATTGTGTCATTACAGCCACAGGAGAGTAGAGACTAACTCCCTAGATTAGGACATTCGCAGTGTATCCTTTTAAAGCCTACTTGAGTGGAGCATGCCTGCTGTTTAGCGCCGACTCTCAACTTAAAAATATCAAGAACCTTCTGAAGATTGCCCTTGTAGGGTGGAGCCATAAAAAATAAAACGAACAAGAGTCCGACTAAGACTTTTAAGTTTTGAATTCAGAAATAATTGCATTTCGTCCCCGTTGACACTGATCCCAACTAAGATGAGACTTCCTCTTTATCCAACACGCATTCTGCGTCAACTCAGAGTGCTTTGAAGGTTCACTGCAAGCTTTAGCAGGCTGTTCAGAGATGAACCACGCTTTCGGGATTAACATAACTAGTCAAAATAAACGTTCAATCCCTCTATGCAGTGTAGAGTATTCCTGCCTCAAGAAATTACCATTAAGGAGGCACCTAGTTGATTAAAGAAAGCATATTACCAGCAATAGCAATACTGCACAACGAAACTCGAAAGGAACACTTTAGGTGTGTTCCCGTACTCGAAGAAACGACACAAAACAGTGTAAAACAGCACAAACTAAATCAAACTCTGTTCCCGTGTACCGAAAAAAATGGGTTTACGTCAAATGAGCGCTCTCTCGAGAGAGTTAAATGTTTCCCCACCCTACCCATTTGAACACAAGAAATGTTTGTGTGTAAGTTGTTGGTTTTTGTCATATCAATTGCTGTGCCTGCAGAGAGCATTGACCCATGTGTATGTGTCCCGAATTTTGTTGTTGTTTTTGTTTTCTGTATCGAAAAAGTGAATTTTACATTTCTTAATGACATGCTTTACACATTTGGTTTAGATGCGTTCCTGCCTCTTTCTGACAGAGATTTACCCCCATTTCGTAATAAATGACAGACTTCAAAATTTGGTACAGAAAGTACTGGAACACACCTATTCAAAGAGATAGTCGTCGTCTCTCAAAGACAACACATTCAAGGAGATGTTCACATTTTTCAAAGGTTTCTTGCTTGACAGTTTTTTCACAAATTAATGGCTGGAGATTATCAGTAAAGGTCGCACGAGAACTGATACATTTGTGATTAGAAACAGTGCTCGATATCGCTACGGCACACACAATCGGCATCAACGCGTCCAAACAGGAACCGAACTGCTGCTCCACTTCTCATTCTCTACTTGGGGCCTCGTTTATTAACGAACTGAAAAAAAAAGTCTATGCCAGGATGATCCTGGAGCTCGCCCAATAAGCTCCTCCAGGGAGTACGGTCTTTCTCTGGCTGTCCCCAATATTTGAGATCCTCCATCGCTTGTATGCGTCATAGGGTAATTGGGCGTCATCTTTGGATTGTCTCAATGGTAAGGGGTTGAAGACTTTTCGGGCTCGAGCAGTATTGGCCATGCGTACATGGTCCAATCATCTCAGACGTTATGTTCTTAGCTAGGTTCATATCGCTTAGCAATCCACTTCGTTTGTGGTTGAATCTTCAATCAGGAACTTTATGTACGTCATTAAACATAAACATAAACATAAACAGAGAGAATTATCAGTTGAATGAGAATGTTATCGTCCCCACGAAGGTCCAAAGACGGGGGATCTGTGAGAGGTAAAAACATTGCGCACTGAGTGCTTTTTAACAAAGCTGCTTTGCGAAAAATGAGTCATCTCTTGTGCAAATATTTTTTCTCCTTAAGCAGACTAAGTACTTATCGGATTGCCGCGTTCAAGAGAACAATGGGACACATACAAAACAATTCTTACATAGGGAGGCGCTGTATAAGTTGTAGACTTAATCGTCCTCCTGGAAGTTCCTGTACATGTACCCTCAAGCTCCACACTTTCCTGCAGAATTTCATTGGCACTCCAGTTATGTCCTTTAAGCATTCTCAAATAAAGTCAAGTAAAGAGGAGAGTTGAATTTCTCTATTTCACTGATGCAGAATTTTTGATGTTTGCTTTTTTGTTCGCCACACAGACGCGCCTGTCCGAAATATGCTATTTTCGACAACAGATTAAATGTTCCCCACACAGTCATACCACAAGCGATATGTCAAAAGTCACCCTCAAAGTTCACACCTTTCTGTGTAAACCGAGCAATTAGGGACAATTAACATTTCACTTCATTCGTGAAGATGGGGCCAACGTCCGACGCTCGCTGTTGGCGATAATTAAAAGTGCCCACTCATCTCGGCAAGCATTTCCTCTATTGAATGCAAAGCAAAGCAAATCCCGTCAAATGCAGTGTCAGCATTTTATTCCGGTATTTCGTATTTTTCGAAATTCATTGGGGTGCCAATGGCTCATGACGGGTGTCAATATTTATGCGGGTCTCAGCTGCATACGTGACGCCCGATCCACTAATCAGAAATGCGGGAAGATTGAATTGCACACAAAAGTAAGGGATTTTGAAGATTTTTTTTTTCAACTCGCTTCACTTGCTAATGCGTTTATAAATTGACACGTGATCCTCAGGATAAATGTGTGTGGACTGCGTCGCAGTTCTCTTATCGGCTTGGCTTTCTGGTGATTGTGATGAGTTTTAAATTACGCCTTATCTTATCTTGACTTAATGCAATAGAGAGAGTTTTGGCTTGACAATCGGCACGATATGCTACCCAGTCCTTGATACCTTCTATTGGTGTAGGCAAGCCGATAAATTTTGATTCTTTGCTCGGCAACTAACTGCGTTTCGACTGCACACAACAAGTGTTTTCTAATGACGAATGAATGAGTGGAATGTTCAAGTGACAGCTGTATTGTGACGACGGTCATCTTTGGGAATGAAGTTTTCATGCTATTTTGAAGCGATGTAAAAACGAATTCAAATTCAGTGGCCGCTGTGTCATAGTGGGTAGAGTGCGACACTCACATGCCGAAGGTCGAGGTTCGATTCCCGGCTGAACACCTCGAATTTTTCGCGGCACCACCTCTTTCGAGTTTCAGACAACACTCAAAGAGTAATAAATGTCTAAGAAACAGCTTCTCAAACTTTACCATTGGGAGTCGCAAAAAATGTAAGGTCTCTTCTAGTCGTCAGAGAACAATAGCGCGCACAGCACTAGTAGTTGATCAGCAAACTAAGCCCTGGTCCTCCTGTGGACTGTAGCCAAACAATGATGTCGCACCATCCAATTATTATTATTATTATGGTTTGGTTAGACGTGCCTCTTGCTATTGAAACAATCACACTTAGGCGCACTTTGGGCTCATTGTGACTAGAGTTGTATAGTTCCGGACCTACATAGTTCTGAACTTAGTTCCACCGTCGGAACTAGCTCCGATCGTTCCACATATTCCACCTAAACATGTCCGATAATTCCGACATGTTCGGTACAGATACATCAGAACGTGTGAATTGAAACATCAGGAAATTAAAAAAATATATTTAAGACATGTGTCTTCATTCGGTCGCAAATTTTGTTATTTCTTGTGCATTTCTGTGTCTTCTTTGTATCATGTACACCATCAACCTTACGTCAAACACCGTATATTGCGGTGTGAAAAGAAAAGAGAGAAAACCGAATATTTTTAACATATTCCTTCTGTTCCTTACATTATTGTTCCGGAGACCAATACGTGTTTGAGCCTGAACATGCTGATGGAACTATTAGTGCCTAGTTCCATGGACATGTAACCAGTGTTGAGTAGTTCCGGAACTATGTCCGGAATTACATCGGTCCTGGAACTATATCTACTGCGGTAGTTCTGAATGTTGTTTCATCTAACATGTTGCCCACTTTGTTTTGTTGACATTTTATGAAACATTTCAGATGTTTTTGACTAGTTTTTTTGCCAGACAAATGCTCACATCTTGTTCGGGTATATCAACGTTCCTTGAAATTTAAAACATATTGTTTCAATTGTAACATGTAGAAAAAAATTAGTAAACATGAATATAACATTTATGTAGCAGTAGAAGTAGTTAATGCAGATTTAATTTTAAAACATTTACAAAGTGTGAGGTATACCGGTATGAAGTGAGCGTCAAGATAAAAATGTCTTGATAGGGAACATTTGTTGTGAACGAGCCCTTATTTTTTTCTGTTTGTTTGCTGTGACATCTGCGAAAAATATTTAGTATACATCAAGTCATTGGACAGACAACATCATATTTTTTCATCGTGTCGAAAATGTCGAATTTTGTACCAGAAAGTGATAATTTGCGGAAAGCATTAATTTTTTGCTTTCATTTGAAGAAGAGTGCGGTAGAGTCCCATCGAATGCTTGTCGAGTCAGATGGTGATCATGATCTATCAGAAACAACATGCAAAAGATGGTTTCAACGGTTCAGAAATAATGATTTTGATGTGAGAAATGAAGAACGTGGAAGACCACTAAATAAGTTTGAAGACGCCGAATCGCAAACGATATTGGATGGATATAACACTTTGAGTCAAAAGCAAAAGGCAGCAATGCTAAATGTTGCACAACAAACAATTTCTGACCGTAAATAAGCTATGGGAAAGATCCAAAAGTGTGAAAAATGGGTGTCACATGAATTGAATGAAAGACAGATGCAAAACCGAAAAAACACTTGTGAAATTTTGCTTCAAAGACACGAAAGAAAATCGGTTTTGCATCGGATTGTTACTGGCGATGAAAAATAGATTTATTTTAAGAATCCTAAACGGAAAAAATCATGGGTTAATCTGGGACAACCATCAACATCGACTGCAAAACCAGATCGATTCGGCAAGAAGACAATGCTGTGTGTTTGGTGGGACCAGAAAGGTGTGCTGTCCCACGAGCTTTTAAAACCTGCTGAAACCGTAAGTACAAATCGCTTCCCACAACAAATGATCTATTTGAACCATGCATTGATCGAGAAACGACCAGAATGGACCAGAAGACACGGTAAGGTAATTTTACTCCATGACAATGCACCTGCACACAAAGCAAAACCGGTTCAGGATACAATCAAAACCCTTGGCTAGGAGCAGCTACCCTACCCGCCGTATTCACCTGACTTGGCTTTATCCGACTACTATTTGTTTTCATCGATGGACACGCATTGGCTGAGCAGCACTTTGATTCCCACGAGGAGGTCGAAAATTGGGTGTTTGATTGGTTTGCTTTAAAAGACGAACAATTTTATTGGCGTGGTATGCACAAATTGCCAGAAAAGTAGTCAAAATGTGTAGAAAACAATGGCCAATACTTTGAATAAAATGTTTTTACTTACTTTTACTTTACCATTAATAATAAGTGTTTAATTTTCAAAAAAAAAACGCTCATTTATTACCGGTATACCATAAAGATCTCCTCGGAACTAAATAGTTCCTCTGAAGTAGTTCCTGGAACTATTTCCTTTCCACAAAGGAACCGTTCCGAATTCGGTCAGGCAAAGGAACTGTCTGGCGCAACTCTAATCGTGACCCTGCAAGTAGTTCCCCAGGTCCATTGTGAGCTGTTTGTGTAGCTGTGTAGGCATCCAACTCTGACACCACTGCGTTCACCTAGGTTGTCGAAAACGTACTTCCCTAAGAACTTCCTTCTTATTCTCGCAAGAGCTTGGCAGCTACAGTCTATATGTAGGGGTAACCGTCATCAGTCCTCTCGAGTAAGAGCTTCAGCAGGTTAAATTGGAAAAGCCACATCAATGTTTTAGGGCTTTTTAATAATTTGGCCTAAAAGGTTTCAAAATCAATTGATATGCGTTTCTGTTTCAAAAACAGAAGCTGATAATTTCCGTTAAAAGTTCCTTTTGAAATGCGTCACAGAAATTTTTCAATTTTGGAACTAAACATCATTAGGTGTGTTCCAGTACTTTCTGAAGTAAATTTTTTACACTGTCATTTGTTACGGAGAAGAGGTAAATTCTGTAGTCTATCATTTGTTACGGAGTGGGATTAAATCTCTCCCAGGAAGAGGCAAAGTACGGCAACGCATCTAAACCAAATGTGTAAGGTATGTCATTAAGAAGTGTCAAATTGTCCAAAGTGTCCAGAGCCCCAAGTGACACGAAAATGAACTGGCGCAAGTTCGGCATAGTTGATCCACTGGGACGCCCGTTGTCCGTGAAAAATGTAGTAAGATATCTAGGCATCTGGTTGCACCAGTATCTATATGGTGATATCCATGTAGATACAGCTCTGACCAGGGCTAAGAAGGCCTTCGCTATGGCAAGAGGACTGTTTTATAGCAGTCAATTTGACACCAGAGTGAAGGTAATCCGGCCAATCATGGTATATGGTTGTCCTGTGTGGTTCAACGTGGGTCCTTCTCAGATGGAAAAGATGAAGGTGTTCGAGAGGCGGTGCCTTCGAGCCTGTCTTCGTTTATATCGAACACTAGAATCTCAGTACAAGAAATTCTATCGCAACGAGGTTCTGTACAACGAGGCAAACCTCATAAGAATAAATAATTTTCTTATTAAGTTGATTCGAAGTCACACTGCTCGAGCCATGACTTGAACCAACAGTCTGATCTTTGAGGCTTACTACCCAAATGAAATGTACCATGAACGGGTGCCTCTTAACGGCTTCATTCCACCTGCAGCTTTCCTCTACTTGGACACTAAAGGCCTGATTCAAGATAGGGAAGGCTGCCATATTATCTTTCCTGTCGTACGCCGAACAGTGAAAAGGCGACTTCAATATGAGCCGGACGTCGTTCGCAGCCACGAGGAACTCCTACGGTTCAGTAGAGCGATTTCGGCCCGCGACAGAGCAGTATCTGCAAAGGAACGGCTTTTTTATTGGTGGCTGCACCAGAACCAGCCTTTGATGCCGCTAACTTCTTAAGGCATATGACGGGGTAGTTGGGTTAGTAAAGCCAACTCACGTAGGTTAAGGTAGTTTTAACACATTTTTTAGACCAAAAAAAAAAAAAAAATAAATAAATAAATAAAAAACAAAAAAAAACAAAAATATCATACAAATTTATTGGATATATATGTTAAGCATATAATTAATAATACGCCCTGATGCACGTGTCCGTAGCTATACGGACATAGTTAAGATCATTTATAGTAGTTAAATAGAGTTAAGTTTAGGTCTATATAATTGTATATAGACATAAAATTAGCTGTAAAAACATTTTTAGGTATATAGTTGGGTTAAATAGTTCAATAAGTTAGGTTAAGAATAAAAATGTAAATCCGAGTTTTTACAATTTTCTTGGATAAATTCATTACATATATATATATGTAGGTTTAAGTACTTAATAAAATAATACAATAACACATGAAGCCGAAAGGCAAAAAACAAAACCCTAGATTAGGTAAGAGTACTCATGAAGAGTCAGTAAGTTAGAATTAAGATCAGTAGATTACTTTGATAAGCCAGTTTTAAGTATTTTTGTCTAGCATGTAATAAACTGAATTAAGGTAAATAAAAATGCATTATAAACTAAGAAGTGTCAAATTCACTTTTTCGTTACAGAAAACAAAAACAATAACAAAATTTGAGGCACATACACAGAGATAATGGGTCAATGCTTACTTATCCCTGTACGCCCACCAATTAATTTGACAGAAAACCAACAACAAACCACAAATATTTCTTGTGTTAAATTGGGCAGGGTGGCTAAACATTTTTTCTCTCGAGAGAGAGCGTTAATTTGACGTAAAATCCATTTTTTCGGTATACGGGAACGGACATTGTGTTGGTTTTTTTTTTATTTTTTTTTATTTTTTATTTGGCATCATTTTAACAATTTAACAATTTACAAAATTTATTTGGAGAGATATGGTTATTGTACCTTACTACTACAAAATTCATAAAATTGGTTACAATAATATCACAGATCTTTTTATACATTTGAAGGAAAAAGCAATTATAAAAACCTTCATTAAAACATAATCAAGGTATTTGTCCATTGTAGGGACAAGAGAAGTGGTGTTAGGACTATATAACAGTAGTATTGAAATCGAACAAAAAGGTATATATGTATAATATGCGAAAAATTATAAGGGAAAGTAAGTACCTTCATAATTATACTAACGACACAAATGAATTGTAAAGATATACATATAAAGGAAGAGTATGAAAATAAATATAATCATAAGAAAAATAAGTAATTGCACATATGAGTAAGAATAAATAAAATTTAAGGGAAATGATTCATTCTATAATTAAATAAATAAATACATAGGTAAATACATAAATAAATAAATAAATAAATAAATAAATAAATAATTAAATAAATAAATAAATAAATAAATAAATAAATAAATAAATAAGTAAATAAATATATAAATAAATTAATAAATTAATAACTAAATAAATAAATATATATATACATATAATAAACACAAAAATAAATAATAAAGAGTAAACAAATAAGAATAAATAGATGTAAGGGAAAAGAATGGAATACAATGTTAAGTATACGAGAAGTTATATTTGCATCTTAAATTTTCAAGTCTTTCTGCTACCATATCAATACCAGCCAGTTCATGTAAATATTTGGTAGGGAAGAACCATGGGAGGTTTAATATTAATTTAAGCAATTTGTTTTGTGCAGTCTGTAGCTTTCGCAAGTGACTTATCGCGCAATTACCCCAGACGGGAGACGCATAAAACATAATGGGCAGAAAGATCGCTTTAAAAATTAGAAATTTGTTTGCATTGTTCAGTCTCGAATTTCTGCAAATAAAAGGATAAAGGATACGAATAGTTTTATTAATTTTTTTTAATTATATATTGCACGTGAAAACAAAATGTAAGACGCTTGTCCAAGTAAATGCCAAGGTACTTTACGTTAGGTCTCCATTCCAACTGAATTCCATTGATAGTAGGTTTGTTGCTTGGTAGTTGACAAGCTTTTCTTTTATTGTGTTGGTTTGTGTTGTTTTATACTGCTTTGCTTTGTTTGTTTCGGGTACGGTCTCTTTAAGCGACCGTCTAGTGCTCCCTACAAACGATCAATAGGGCAAAATGGCAAACGGTAGAACGGAAGCTTTAACAGCTTAAATCGCCAGTCCCTTTTAAAAAATTGAATAGTGCACCCTGTTACGCGTAGGATTTTAAAATTATCGGAAACCAGGCTGTGGATTAAGTTCTTTGTCAAAACCGCTTGCCAGTCTGCCTTAACCCAGCACAACCACAATTTAATCCATTTAATCCAATCTACTGTCAGAGTCAGTCAGTGGGAGTCAGTGGGTAGCAGACGCGTCGGAAATAATTAGCAACACATTGCCCAGTGTGTCACTCCCTCGTGAGTTCACTCGTACTTTGACGGATCTTTGTCACAACGCCAACTTCCTGTCATCCCCCGCGGTGTTAGACGCTCAAACTTCCAGCGATGAATTTCAACAACAAAACATAAATCATTTCGCACAGACTCCGCGAATCGCTCTCACTTTCGTTGCGAATGAATCAGAATTATCAACGTCGCGAATACATCCAGGACTTTCAGTGTCTCTGTGTGCCCCAAATTATCATATCAAGCGACTACTTCTGAAGCACTCTCATCGGCGTTTCCGTGAATCTCACCCCAAAGATGAAAACATCTCTTCCACCCCCAATGCGGCCTGCGAATCACTCGCAAACATGCCCAGTGACTAGACCGCGGACCACGAAATTTATATTAATAATCGCATTGTCAAGAATATATGAATATTCGAAAAGTTTTCCGGTCTGTTTGTTGGCGTAATGATGCGTGTCGAAGCACCCAACAACGCAACAACAATCACATCCAGTCGAGGGACTGTGACACAGACGTCACACTACCAGCAACGTGTTGTCGACTGGGCATTAGTCACACAGTTCGGAGAAAATAAATGTAATTATCTGTGTTTGCGATTTTCCTCGGCCGCTCGTTGTATCGTTTTTCCGTTTCACAGCCGATTTCATTTACAGGCCTACGCTCACGTTTCGATTTTCTGAGAACCGATGGTGAGTGTGCCACTGCCAGCCATGCACCTCTCCGCCGGTGATAATTTGCTCTTACGGACGTTTAATTAGCTTTCCCTCGAATGAATCAAGTGCGGGTAGTTTTCATCAAGTGTGTTGTGCGGGTTTACATTCCAGTAGGCGGTGGAAATAGCGATCAATTGACTCCGCGGTGAGTCAAGATCACCTGCTGGCTGCATGGGTTTGCCATTTGTTGAAAGTAAACTTTGCCTTGATCACTTCTCAAGCAATCATTTTGGTCAATGAGTTGCGGGGAAAGGAGATAGTTGAGCTGTGGATTGGAAACTGACACTGAAACTGAGACAAGAATCAAAGCCCATCATCATTCTTGAGTGCATCAATTTGCATCTGTCCGCTTCATCAATGTTTGAGTTTGTACGATGTGCCCAGGGAAGACTTCTAACTTCTTACATAATTCAGAAGGAGGGGTCAATGTAAAACAAAATTACGGGTTAACCGATTTCCAGCAAAAGCATTCCATTATGAAGAACCCCTCGCTGACCAGAAATGACTGGAAAGTATTTTCTGACAGTTATTACACTATTCAAGTGGTTGATGCACTCGTTGTTCGGTGGCCGGGTGTGATGGGGACCTTCCTCAAAAGTTTTCAAAAGAAGCTGATACACAGTAATCAATTGACTTCAAACGTGTGAAGCCGCCATAATGCACACACACACACACCTAAGAAGGCGTACACATATATGTCTATTTTTAATGGGTACAGACTGGGGTTTTAAACAAAAGTTAGGGTTTTGAGATAATAATAATAATTGTTGACGCTACAGTCCAAAGGGGGACCAGGGCCTAGCTTGCTCATCAGCTACACGTGTTGTGCGCGCTATTGTACTCTCACGAGTAGAAGGGACCTACAGTTTTTTGCCGACTCCGAACGGCGAAATTTGAGAAGCTTTCTTAGACAGTTATTACTCTTTGAGTATTGTCAGCAGCTCGAAAGAGGTGTTGAACTGGGAATTGAACATAGACCCTTCGGCGTGTGAGCGTCTCATTCTACCCACTACGGCGACCATAGGGTTTTGAGATATAGATCTTTTTATTTGAAATGTGTCTACATGCATCTACCATAATATTAAAAAAAACAATAAATTGTGGACGCATGATTTTTAAGGGTTCTGTTTCAAAACCAGTTTTTATGTTCACACATGCATAACTTCCAAGAAACACATCACTCAATAAGTCCCGAAACTAACCAATGAAAACACATTCATCCTTCTTATGACTGACGTTTTACTTGAACGACTCTAGGCGTTTTTTGAGTTGTGACGCTTAAGGGGCGAATTACTGTCGGAATTACGGTAGCAAAACACCTTGGTTGTTGTTTAACTTATGTTCCACTTATATTCCACATATAAAACGTTGAATTTTATTTTTTGGGTGAAAAAGTATTTCATAACAATATTGAAAAATAGTTTTTGTTGTTTATGCCGTGGAATAGTGATGAAGAAGAAGATACAAGAAAAAAAAATCTTTGTGAGAATACGTAGAGCTATTAAATCGAAGTCCAACCCATTGGATTTACCAAATGCTAAATAGGTACATGATAAAAGAAATAAATTTCAAAGCAAACAATTTTCAGTTTCAAATTCAAAATGTATTTTCGGTCAAACAAGAATGCATTTGTTTATATTCGAAATGCAGTTTAGGATAAACTTTCTAAAAAAATGACTTTTTCTGTGCCCCCGATACTTAAGCTTCCTGCAACCCTGAGATTCTTTGCTGAAGGCGGGAACAAAAAGGGTGTAGGAAATGGCTTTGTTTTGAGTTAAGCGCAACCTACAGTCAGTCAAATTTTGAATTTTTTTTTTTCACTTTAAACTTATAATATAATAATAATTGTTGGCGCTACAGTTCAAAGGGGGACCAGGGCCTAGCTTGCTCATCAACTACTCGTGTTGTGCGCGCTACTGTTCTCTCACGAGTAGAAGGGACCTACAGTTTTTTGCCGACTCCGAACGGCGAAATTTGAGAAGCTTTCTTAGACAGTTATTACTCTTTGGGTGTTGTCAGCAGCTCGAAAGAGGTGGTGCCGTGTAATATTAGAAACCTAGTCGAACCGAGTCGAACTTAGACCCTTCGGCGTGTGTGTAATTGTTGGCGCGACAGTCCACGGGGGGACCAGAGCCTAGCTTCTCGTGTTGTTGCGCGCTACTGTTCTCTCACGAATAGAAGGGACCTACAGCTTTTTGCCGACTCCGAACGACGAAGTTTAAGAAGCTTTCGTAGACATTTTTTGAGTGTTGTCAGCAGCTCGAAAGAGTTGGTGTATAACTGGGAATCGAACCTAGATCCTTCGACGCGTGAGCGTCGCACTCTACCCACTACGCCACGGCGGCCACTCCTGCCATTCTTTGCCAACCCTTATTGGTGGTCCTTAAGCATTAAATTCAGGAGCTGTTTTTTTCCACTCACTTTTTGTTTCAAACGTTTGTGAAAAATCTCTCTTGAAATTGGTGGCCAAGCTTGTATTATTTTCCATTTGCTCGACCCACCGTTTCATTTGCCTATAGCTTGTAACTTTAATCCTTAAAAAAACATATATATATAACCAAATGTATTGTTACATTTAACAAAACTTACATCTGAAGCAATTTCTGATTCTCTGGCGTTTATAAATTTATCAACGCCAAAAATAGTCGTTTTTAAAAAGCGTTTTATCAATCCAAAACGTCGTGTTTCGACAAAGCGTTGAACGCCAGTCATAATAAGAGTGATTTTCTAGACAAAATTTGACTTTATCATAAACATAGTTTACTTTAAGAGTGATAGAATCAGTCCAACGCCGTTCTTACATTTCGATGCCATTTTTATAGATTGATTCATCTTTGGTCTCAAAATAGACTTTAGATTGAGCGATCACCTCCTCCTTTTTGAGGTCTGAAAAGAGAAGAGAGAGTCGCTGGGGTCCAGATTTGGAGAATACGGTGGGTGCGGAAGCAACTCAAAGCCTTTCAACGAATTGTGACACGGTGAGGGTCTTTGTGGAAGAGAATTTTTTCTTGTTCATAAAGGACCGTTTTGTTTGCAATTTCTTCCTTCAAATGCACCAATAATGCCATGCAATATTCACTTTTGCCTTTCTCAATGTAGTCGATGAATAAAATTCTGTGCGCTTCCCAAAATACGGATGCCATAACCATGCCAGCCGACCTTTGTGTTTTTGGACGCTTTCAGTGCAGTTCACGGGCTACTGCCCACTCCGGTGACTTCCGATTTGACTCTGGAGTGTAGTTGTGAGTCCATGTTTCATCCACTGTGACATACCGATGCTAAGAGTCGTCTTAATCTGGCGAAACAGATCCAAACAGCTCTCACACTCATCGACACGTTGTTGTTTTAGTCCATTGTGAGTAAACGCGGCACCCATTTCGAAAACCGCTTTCTTATGGACAAATGTTCATGCGAAATAGTGTACACTTCTGATATCTTTAAGGTGTCAGCTATCTTACGCAATTCCACTTTGCGGTTTTCCAAAACGATTTTGAGTACTTTTTTGACGTTTTCAGGTGTAAACACCTCAATTGGCCTTTCAGAGCGTTTAGTTTCGTTCGTTGGTGTATATGCGGCCACGTTCAAGGTCAGCATACCACCGACAAATAATTGTTTTAGAGGGAGCAGAGTCCCTGTAACACTTTTCAAGGCTTTGCTGAATGCATGGGATTTTTTCCCCTCGAAAAACAGTGTTCAATCAACACACGAAATTCAGTTTTTTCCATTGTTTTAAAAATCGCAAATATCGTCCCTTGAACACTGTAACTGGTCACCTAATAATCAGATTGTCATGGAAACAAGGTATCATTTGAATGTTTGTACTTCCTAAAAATTATATGGATTTTTTGTTATATATATCTCTGTTGATTGTCCTGGGTGCAGAATTTCAGACATATGTGTATTTAACCTATCATTCATTGTCTTTTTAGTTTATAACTGAGACAGGCTTCACGCACATGTTTCATCCATTGTGGCAGACCGATGCAAAAAAGTCCTGTTTATTCTGGCGAATCAGCTCCAACAACACTCAAATCTGCGAAACTGCTCCAGACAGCTCTCGAATCATCCATACGTTGTTGTTTTTGGTCCATTGTGAGCAAACGCGGCACCCATTTCGAAAAGAGCCTTTTCATGGACAAACGTTCATGCACTTCTGGTATCTTTAGGGCGTCAGCTTTCTCACGGAGTTTCACTTTCCGGTTTTCTAAACCGATTTTGTGTAGCATTTCGACGTTTTCAGGCGTACCCACCTCAATTGGGTCTCCAGACCTCCAGCATCGTTGGTGTCTGTGCTTCCACCTTTAAAATCAGCATACCACCGACAAATAGTTGTTTCTGATGGAACAGAGTCCCTGTAACACTTTTCAAGCCATTGCTGAGCTTGCACGGTATTTTGTCCTCTCAATAAGCATTGTTTAACCAACATACGAAATTTTGTTTTTTCCATTGTTTCAAAAATCGCAAAAGTAGCGTCGCTTGAAGCACTGTAACTTGTAATCTAATAATCAGATTGTCGTGAAAATTGACAGGTATCATTTGAATGTGTGTACTTCCTAAAAACAATATCGACTTGTTGTTATTGGCGCCCCCTATATGTCAGCTCTGGAACTTATTGAGTGATATGTTAAATATATCCAATTGAAACAATATATCATCTGACAGTTAAAAACTATCCAAGTACAGATAATTGGAGACCGACATGTTGGCATATAAGTTTCAATTGAGACAAATGTTTGTTTCAAGTTTCGCGTCGAAATATTTTTTGTCTGCAAAATGGCATTTTTTGGTGTCACCAAATTTCTAATGTGATGGACAGTTTTTGGTAAATGACCGTCGTTTTTTTTCTAACAGGCGCGCGCTAAAGGGATTGTTTTTACCCTTATTTGGCCGGAATTAAGTCACAGCTCGGGCCGCAGGTATTGAAGAAAAGAAGGAAAGGAGGTACCGATGCACATTGGATTTAAATGCCTGTGGATTGTAATGGGGGGATAAGTTGGTCTGTGAAGAGCATTCCATATTCGTTTGGTGCGGGTGAAGAACGAACGAAGAAACTTAACTGAACCGCCGAAGGTAAGCTTAAAGGGTGCACGGGTGAGCCTTCCTAGCGAGGCGGGTATTGCGGGTGAATTCTTGAAAAGGAGCAATGCAACTGGCTAACTCATTACGGTCATTTTGTTGAAATAGACCAACACATATCAATGCGAAATGACCCGCCAGTAAAACGTTCGTGGTGCTGCCGAAATTAGAATACTAACCACAATGCTCCTATCATCCACTTAAAAATCGATTCTTCCACTTGCCCGTGAAAAGCTGTCAATCCTCGCGTTTGTGTGGAACAGTTTGACATCGCTTCAGCTGTATCACCGTTATCAACATTCAGATTCCTGAATGTCGTGAATTTCTATCAACACCTTGCCGCTACGGCAGAACTTAATCCTTGATGGCACGTCCACAACAAGTGATGACTGACAATCGCGATTCCCCTTGCTTGCTTGCACAGAGGCACCTTATGTCCACACTTCATTTCACAAATGACTGCGACTAACAATCTGAATCTGTCCCTTTTGTCAAAATGCAAGAGAAAATTTTCCGTCTCTCTTAGAAAAACAAGTACCAGACTCGAGTATCTCTGCTTAATGCCTTAAGCGGGTGCGTCATAAAATAGAGTGCTCTCCCTCGCAAATGAAAACACCTTGAAGTTGGCAGCAATTCTTTTGAAAACGGCTTTGTGATGTCAAGTTTGTCTATCGGCTGCACTTCAGTTCTCCAGCTCTTAGCACAGTGCATTCCACACTGTGTCACATGTGCCTCCACGTGACTTTTGATTGGAGTGTTTGCGTTTCACTTTGAATGCCTTTTATTTCTTAGTTGGACGTGGAAAATTTCCTCTCTGAAGTCGCAACAAAATTTGAACTGTTCGAAAATCATTCAGGGAGCAACAGCAAATGCTTGAGTATCAAACTCTGACCCAAAATACACATCTCTCCCCCACCCTTTTTTCTCCTCACGTTCGTTATGCGAGCGAGCAAAACACAAGAGGATTTTCCACCCCATCGCTCGCTTGATATTTCGCTTCTCGTCTACGTGCATCGCGGTGCCGAATAGAATGCCCACGTCTATGCCTGCAAATCAAAAACAGCTGTTGTGCTATTTCCGATGAACACATCGATTACTCGAGGCCAGCAAACTTATGAATAATGCAATAAACCCCAAGCAACGCAACCAAATGCAATTGAAACCGGCAAGTCAAACGAAACTGTATGGGATGACAGATTAGACGTCAGTCCCGCCCGGAAACGTTCAGTTTCATTTATCGGTAACAGTCGTTTCTTATCAACTTTATCGCGTTTGAGTGTTCTTCCACTTTCTTGACGGCCCGCAGAGGGAATTGAGGGAGTAATGTTCCATTAACGCGACACAAGTTGAGAAGAAGTGAATACTCGTATCAACTGTCATTGCCCTTCACACAGCAGCGACGGTGGCGCGCTGACTGTCCATTGTTCCACATCTCCCTGCTCATGTGTCAATTGAGTGCGGGGTATCCATGAAAACGAATGCGAGCCGAGGTTGACACTAATTGGCATAAATGACGAACGGATGAGAGGAAGAACTGTTTCAATGAATGTCACCTAGCGAAACAATGACAAAACGAAAAGCGGCCAATTTAAATGGGATCACTCGACAAGGCACTGATACAGTCGGTGGTGGTTGGGAAATGTGGAACGCATGCCAGAGGTGGAACAAGAGAAACAAGATATTCCCAAGTGTAAGCGATATCTGGTGTGTGAGCCGCATGAGAACTGTTTGCAAATTGGGGTGAGCCGCTGTACATTGGTGATTGATCGAGGGTTCACTTGTTTTTTTGGGCGAGATATATCAGAGATCAATAGGGAGACAGTCAACTCCCTCGTCTCCCGCCCTTGAATTCATTTTGACGGCGTTTTTTATAACATTTCCTTTCCTGAACAGCTGACGCAAAAAAAAGATTTTGTTTGTTTTCAAATGAGAATACGTGTGAACTGTCTATACGGTGGATCTCCTCACTCTTCACACTGTTAGAAGGAGAGGGCATATAAATCAAAACGTAAACATGTGTGAGTAAAGTGACACAATGTTCGATGATACGTAAATAACTTTCAGAATTTGAGGTTATGTCTACTAAAACACGTAAATAACAGTCAAACAGTCGATGGACAAAGGGGAAATCAGCTGTTTGATCAGCTGTTCAGTTGACCATCTCCTTCCTTATTGGTTTCTGAGATATATTTTGACGACAGTACACACTGCACAAAAATTTGAATTGGGACTAAGCAGATTTATCAATCGAAGAGCCGCTGTAAAGTTAAGCAGCACCTCGTTGTGCTTTCTGTCGTCGACAATCCAGACAAACGTAGTGCCGGTGCTTACTAAGCTGACAGATAAAATGCTCAGATCATAATTAACGTCAGGAGATGCAGTCGCTGAATATTAATTTGCTGAAGCAACGCGTGTCGTCGCACGATGTGAGAGTGTTTGCTATTGAACTTGAAATCGATTGGACGTTCCTTTTGTGGAGGGGATTATATCAGCGTGTAGTCGTCGGTTTCGAATGTTTCGCCTTCCCTTCATGGTGCTGTGACGCGTCGTGAACCAAGAGGGTGTTGTAATGAGAATAAATGCGAAATGTCTGTGGGGTCTACTTATTGGTTTTCAGTTTCATTTCGTGCCGTGTCCTTAAGCCATCATGCGGACTCCATTGAAACTGACACTTGGCATTAGTGACAGTTCATTAGGTTGCTGGTTTGTCAACTTTGTCTGCCTCCCTTCGCTTTGGTGGATTATTCCTTTGAACTTTGAGCAAGAGAAGACTTCTCGTCATTTTTAAATAAACCCGCATGTTAATTCTTTTAGAAGTAATCTGCACGCCGCCGGAGGCACAGAATAAAGAGTGGAAATATTGTGGCTGTTTGGAATAGGGAAGCTATGAATGATGAAGAAATTGCTGTCGTGGCGGTAGCGTTGATAAAGATCTGGAGAGGTTGACTTCACGCTAATCAGTTGCATGTGGAGAACGATTGGAAAATTAGCTGCGCAAAGTGTTGTGCACAACCACGATTTTTGCGATGTTGCACACTCACAACACAAGGCAGTCTCTCTTACAAAATCCGATGTCAGCAAGTTAATTTTTTGAGGACTTCCTCCTAGATATATGTATGAAGAAGCATACAAGACAACAGACTTACGCGACTTTAACAGAAAATGAATGAACGAACAAATATACAAGCACAGGAAACACAACAAACTTTCGAAAGATCTGCTGTTATCTGGAACCATTTCGAGATATACATTTCATTCCAGTTGTTGTGTAAACAAACCGAAACCAACACAACGGTCTTAGTTTACGTCTTATGGAAACCAACCGATAAACTTTATCGGCGTAGATTACTTAAAGGAGTGACTGTGCCGAACAACCTTCAAATTTCATTTCTCTATTTCGAAATAATCGGTAGCTATGGCCCGGTTTGGAACTTCGGTGGATTATTTTTCTAAGTTTTGTGCAACTCCATTTGTGCCCACCACCGCACACTAAATAGTGATAACTGGTCTTTTTTCACTCGTGTGTGGCCTCTTCGGCGAAGACATCCTTACTTGCTTTATCACAATGATTGAGATTTACGAAATATGGTAATAATAACGATAATATAAGATTGTCAAATATCTCCTCTGCAAATATACATTCCGCCTTTTTGTCTTCTGAATTTTCCAGCTAAGTACAAGGCGCTACAGAGCTCGTATCTGGTACTATATCATCTAGTAACATATACTTTACATCATTTGAAAGGTCTTGACATAACCTACAAAACGGCGCTATGCATGATTAGTTTGGATATTGCGTTCAACAGTTATAGACGCGTAATCATGGAGTTCACTAACGCCGAAATTCGCGTTATTTTAGAGTTTTTCCTCGCTAAAGGCAAATCCGCTAGAGAATCGTTCCGTGAGATTGATGTTGTTTTGGGCGATGGTACTCTATCACATCGAACAGCGGAGGAATGGTTTCGACGATTCAGACCCGGATAAAACGACACCATGGATAAGCCAGCCGGTGGAAGACCTGTGACGACAAATACCGATTGAATCATGGAAATCATCGAGTTAGACCGGCATGTGGCATCTCGTGACATCGCTCATCGCTCACCAAACCATTTGAAACCATCTGCTGAAGGCTGGATACAAAAAAAAAAGCTTAATGTTTGGCTGCCGCATGAATTGACGCAAAAAAAAAAAACCTTCTGGATCTTCTGGACGTCTACGATATGCTGCTGAGACAGAACTTACTCGAGCTATTTTTGAAGCGGATGGTGATTGGCGACGGAAAAAAGAATAACATACGGCAATATCAAGCGAAAACGGTCGTGGTTGAAGGCCGGTTAATCGTCCCAAACAGTGGCCAAGCCGGGATTCACGACGAGGAAGGTTTTGCTGTGTGTTTGATAGGATTGGAAGGGAATCATCCACTATGAGCTGCTCCCATATGGCCAGACGCTTAATTCTACTATCTACAGCGAAGAACTGGACCGCTTGAAGCAGGCGATCGACCAGAAGCGTCTAGAATTGGCCGACGGGAAGGGTGTAGTGTTCCACCAAACCACACACTTCATTTATGACTCGTCAGAGTCCACGGGAGCTCAGGTGGGAGGTTAAATCATATCCACCATATAGCCCAGACATAGCGCCAAGTGATTACCATCTGTTCCAGTTCCATGGCGAACACCCTTGGTGGTGTGAAGTTAAACTCACAAGAGGCTTGTGAAAGGTGGCTGTCCGAGTTTTCCGCAAATAAGGAGGGGGCTTCTACGAGAGGAGTATTATGAAGTTGGCGTCTAGATGGAAACAAATTATCGAACAAAACGGCGCATATTTGAGCTAAATCTGAACACTGTAACATTTCTATTCAATTTAGTATATCAAGATCTTACAAAACATTCAAACCCTAACAAACGTTAATTTATAATTAAAAGAAATTCTTTTGAAATGTCATAGTGTGTTGCTTGTCAACACTGACGGAGAGAGAAAAGTAAGTTGAGTGACTACTTCCATCGCGTGAGTGGCGGAGTTGGTCTATGAACACGTGCATTTTTATGTATCTGTCAAAGTATTGCTGACGCTGGCGCATATAAAGTGGTCTATGTGCCGGAACCTTTAGGGTGAGAACTGCTCCGGTTCCATCCGCATTCAAATTCATTTTGAACAAAACTTGAATACTCCACTGCTGGACAGAGGTTGAAGTGGATTGCAACTATAGGACACTTCGTCGCGCACTCCCAAAAGACTCATTCTCTCATTCAAACCAGTTAAAGAAGTCACAACATCGTTGGGTAAAATCCATTGTGGAACAAGTTGACACATTCCCAACATGTTCGTTTTTCTTGGAGAGGCTGAGTTCCTTTTGGACTGCCGCCCACCCACAGATTGATTTTGTGTGCACAAATCGTTAACAAATGGGAACAATCCTAGTCCTAGTCAAAATCCTCCCAAAATTCCCAAGAAGACTTTGTCAAATAAAAAAAACACCACAACTCTCATTCAATAAGTGACCATAACGTTCATTTCCCTCACACCCAAAACTGAAGTCATTCAACTTAAGTTAGTTGATACAAATGCGGTCAGGGCTTCAAATCCACTTGAAGTAATGCCTATTAATCGGTTTATTGCCGCGTACGTAAAGTGTATCACCAAGTCTTAGATGCGTTGTCAGAGACCGTGAAAATCGCTTTGTTACAAGATATAATAAAATATACCTCTTTAATTGACATAAACGGAACTTGAATGGATGCAAAGAAATGAATGATGGAACAGATTGGAGTGGAAGTGATGAAAAAAAAAAAACTCTTTGTCAAGTTAAATTTTTTTGGGGGGATTTGAAAAATTTGGTGCCATTCTCCTTTTGTCTTCGATGTTGAATATAGGACTCATTGCGGAACAATGAGATTACACATTAAAAAAATCAGCTGCAAACTACCGGATCTAGGTGCCAATCCTGCGGATCCTCAATAAATGCATCTAAAGTGCAAAACTTCTTATTTCTATATCCCATCATATTTTATAACGGCCGCCGTGGCGTAGTGGGTAGGGTGAGACGCTCACACACCGAAAGTCTAAGTTCGATTCCCGGCTGAACACCTCGAATTTTTCAGGGCACCACCTCTTTCGAGCTGCTGACAACACTCAAAGAGTAATAACTGTCTAAGAAAGCTTCTCAAACTTCGCCGTTCGGAGTCGTCTAAAAACTGTAGGTACCTTCTAGTCGTGAGAGAACACTAGCGCGCACAACACAACTAGTTGCTGAGCAAGCTAGGCCCTAGACCCCTGTGGACTGTCGCGCCAACAATAATTATTGTTTTATTTCCATTTCGCTTTTTAGCTCTTCATTTATAAAAAGTGTTACAGTGATCGAATTTAGTTCAAATATGCGCCGTTTCGTTCGATAATTTGTTTCCATCTAGACGGGACCTTGATAATACCCCTCTCGTAGAAGCCTCCCTCCTTAGTCGCAAAGAACTCGGGCCGCCACTTTTCACAAGCCTCTTTTGAGTTTAACTTCACACCACCAAGGGCGTTCGCCATGGACAGGAATAGGTGGTAATCACTTGGCGCTATGTCCGGGCTATATGGTGGATACGATTAAACCTCCCATCTGAGCTCCCGTAGATTCCGACGAGTCATCAACGAAGTGTGTGGTCTGGTGGAACACTACACCCTTCCTGTCGGCCAATTCTGGACGCTTCTGGTCGATCACCTACTTCAAGCGGTCCAGTTGTTCGCAGTAGATGGTAGAATTAAGCGTCTGACCATAAGCGAGGAGCTCATATTGGATGATTCCCTTCCAATCCTACCAAACACACACCAAACCTTCCTGTCCGTCAATCCTGGCTTGGCCACTGTTTGGGACGATTCACCGGCCTTCAACCACGACCGATTTCGATTGATATTGTCGTATGTCATCCGGTTTTCGTCGCCAGTCACCTCTTCTTCTTCCTGTTGTGGCGCTACAGTCCGGGTTTGACCTGGGCCTCAACAACCATGCCTCTCCAGAGAGCACGATCTTTCGCCAGCTGCCTCCAGTTGCACACTCCAATTTGGTTGAGGTCCTTCTCCACTTTTGTGCGCCATCTTAGCCTAGGGCGTCCTCTGTTGCGTTGTCCCAATGGCTCGGATTCAAAGACTTTTCAGGCCGGATCAGTGGTGTTCATACGCTCTACATGGCCTAGCCATTTAAAGCGTTGTATTCGAAGACGCATGACCAGGCCATGCGTCACTGCACAGCTCATAGAGTTCTTTGTTAAATCTTCTCCTCCAGATGTCATCAACACAAACATGACCAAAAAACTCACGTAAAAGCTTTTTCTCGAAAAGACTAAGGGGTTCTTCATCCGCCTTTGGTAATGGCCAGATTTCCGCGGTAGTCACCATCCGCTTCAAAAATGGGTCGAGTTCATTCCGTTTAAGCAGTATATCGCAGGCGTTGATTCGGTCCAGAAGATTTTTTTGCGTCAAATCATGCGGCACCCAAACATCAAGCCTTTTTTTGTATCCAGCCTTCTGCAGATGGTTTAAAATGGTTTGGTGACTAACTCCCATCTACTGGGCGATGTCACGAGATACCACATGCCGGTCTCACTCGATGATTTCCATGATTCGATCGGTATTCGTCGTCATAGGTCTTCCATCGGCTGGCTTATCCATGGTGTCGTTTTCTCCGGGTCTGAATCGTCGAAACCATTCCCCCGCGGTTCGATGTGATAAAGTACCAACCCCCAAAACATCATTAATCTCACGGAACGTTTTCAAGCGGATTTGCCTTTAGCGAGGGAAAACTTTAAAATAGCGCGAATTTCGGCGTTACTGAACTGCATGTTTACGCGTCCATAACTGTTGAACGCAATATCCAAACTAATCATGCATAGCGTCGTTTTTGTAGGTTATGTTAAGAGCTTTGTAATGATATATAGCATTGCCAGATACGAGCTCTGTAGCGCTTTGTTCACAGCCGGAAAGACAAAGACAAAAAGGCGGAAGAGATATTTGACAACCTTATATTAATTGTTAAACCATCTCTGGTGTGCGCTGCGGTCTCCGTCATTTATATTTTTTTTAGCCTTCTAAAAACATTTTTGTCATTAGCAAAAGTATCAATGCGAAATAAACAACAATCAGCATTCCTCTGGCACACCCGTTCTTAACTGTGTTTGATATACCGATCTGCTTATTCTCTGTAGCGAAGAATCAAAACGCTTACTAGGGAAGCAGCTGTCCAAATTCAACTGAATGTTTATCGTAACCGAGCTCGTTGGAATAAGCAAAAAAAAAAAAACACAAAATGCCAACAAATCTAGAATTTCATGTAGATGTCGATACTTTGTAATTGTCGATACTTTTTGTACCGATTTTTCTTTAAAAACTGCAAATGATGCCAATTTTTTCCTTTCTTTAGATCATCGAGTGGCTGATGAACTTGCTAAGCAAGGATTAAAGAAGGCACTTACAGGGCCAACTTGGGACTGTCTGCGACCTTGGTCAGGGATTTCTATCTTTCGACAGCGTAACCAGGGATGGCATCACGGGAAACGGGCCGACAAAATACTTGCGCCCAAACTTCAGAAAGAACTCGGCTGCATTTCAGTTATGTCTGTACAAAAAAGACTGTAGACGACTAGTTGGTGTACTAACAGGACACTTTACCTTTGTTTATCAGTTTAGTGTGCTTAGGCTGAAAGTCATGAAACCTTCTGTGGGGTCTGCAGAGAAGGTAAAGACACATTTCTTCTGTAGTTTTCCACACCATTGTTGTGATCAGGTGGCGACGGTTTCGGATCTTTGTCACAGACGTGCTTGTTGATATTCCCCCGGAAAACAAAAACAAAAACACAACCTCCATGGAAGTATTTTCAAACTTTCGAGAAAAAGTGCTTCCTCCTTGCGATTTCGTGAACTTCTTTCGCACTTCTTGGCGGCATTGTCATCATCTCCTCAAATTTAAATACGAAGGTCTGTCAGCGGTTGTGTGCGAGTTTCCTTTAAGTTCAAAAATTTCTTAAACATAAAATTGAGTTGGTTATGATTTTCTTGAGAGTCAGCCACACCATTCCATAGTTTAAAATGGTGTCAATGATGATGAATGAGTTTCGATCACGTCTGCTGTGTCTATGAGACTCCTTCCGAAACAACACTTTGGATTCTGTTTCCTTTCAACGCAAATTTTCATTTGATATGACTGTACAAGGGTGAGCCACAATTTTCTCCATCGTTTCTTCGAAACATCTCAAGTTCACTTCGCTTGCCCTTCTGATGAAATAATCTCGCACAGCGACAAACTTTATATATCACATCGACAAGATTTAAATGGAAGCCAATATCAACGCCGTTTCCGCCCAATCAACGTTAAGCGATCGGAGTACACTGTCGAAGGCTTGACAGCAGAGAGAATGTTCAAAGTTCGTTGACCTCGCTTTATTTAATTGGAAACATTTTTTCATTGAAACAATAGCGGGCTACATTTGGAGAATCTTCAGGGTTCCAAGTGATGGCACGGGAGATGCTTTGGAGTGCATGTACGGTTTCCAGCACTGAGTTCGTTGATAAGGTCTTAAAATTGTTTGTAGTTTGAAGGATTCTCACTTGTCAAGGGCTACTTTCTGAGTTTATGTGAGCAAATCGAAAAATACGATTTTTAGTGGCCGAGAGTTCCTTAGAAATGAGGTAGCAGGAGTAAACTATATTCACTGTCAAAGGGCAGAACAATAAAGGGAAATTCACGAACAAACAGTTTCTCTACAAAACGCAGCATGTCTCCTATCCAGAGATGTACTAGCATTCACCACATATCGCTAAGAATTAACGACTCCTTTGAATCCAATCCTTTTGCGACAAGGCCACCGCTGCTGGGCAGTCACACCAGTTCAGATCAAATGAAACGTCTTGTCACGTAAGCTGATGTACATATCTGTTGCCACCATCTACCTCATTTCAAATCGAAGTTTTTATCGCTCGCTCGCCACCCCACCTTGCATTGAATAATAAACAGATTCCGCCAAATGCGTCGGCTCACATTCCAAGTTCGTCGACTAAGGCTGATTCTCCTCAATATGGGGCATCCAAACAGACGTACATCCTCCCTTGAGTAAATGAAGAGCACTGCATTAACGAAAACGTTCCCTATGCCGATGTAAAAATAGCCGCAGTCAAGTAAACGGTTTCAATTGCGCTCCATAAACAAGTTGTCGTCTAAAAATAACACAATTCCTTCCCGATACCATTCCCCAAACGACTCAATTAGCTGTCGACCGGTTTAACGAACAGCAATAAATACGAACTTGATGGGCAAAGAGGCGAACAGCGTTCTTCGACGTGACACTCTGCTTACTCTTCTTCGCGCACCAGGGCCACCTTGACGGCGAAAAGTTCAACAAACCACAAACTCGGTGTTGACAACGCTTGCGAAAGACCTGTAACAGCGAAACAGCAAAAAACACATTCGAAGAAAGTGTGCCACCACGGCAGCGATGGCATTGCTTCTCTTTTGCACTCCCGCGTAATGGTCAACGACGCCAGTATGAGTGTTGTCCGCAAATGTGGGCTAATTAGTCGCGGATGTCATTGTGTGCCTTCGCATGTTCATGGCAGGCAGGAAAAAAGTCGAATTCCCACGTAAAATGAGCGGTCAGCGTGAAAGAAGAGAAGGGATTTTAGTGCTTCACTTACCGTGAAGTTTACTCGTGTGGGCTTTCGATTTTTGGATTTTCGGCGTAGTTTTGTGAAAATTTCGATTTCAAATTACTTAGAGCGAATTGACGTGTATGCAAATTTTCAGTCTCTCTTGAACTGAACCGAATTTTGGAATTTGAATGAGAGTGAGGTCATGCATGATTAGTTTGGACATTGCGTTCAACAGCTATAGACGCGTAAACATGGAGTTCACTAACGCCGAAATTCGCGCTATTTTAAAGTTTTCCCTCGCTAAAGGCAAATCCGCTAGAGAAACGTTCCGTGAGATTGATGTTGTTTTGGGCGATGGTACTCTATCACCGCGGAGGAATGGTTTCGACGAGTCAGAGCCGGTGAAAACGACACCATGGATAAGCTAGCCGATGGAAGACATGTGACGACGAATATCGATCGAATCATGGAAATCATCGAGTTAGACCGGCATTTGGCATCTCGTGACATCGCTCATCGTTCACCAAACCATTTGAAACCATCTGCAGAAGGCTGGATACAAAAAAAAAGCTTAATGTTTGGGTGCCGCATGAATTGACGCAAAAAAAACCTTCTGGATCTTCTGGACGCCTACGATATGCTGCTGAGACAGAGCGAACTCGAGCTATTTTTTAAGGGGATGGTGATTGGCGACGGAAAAAGGAATAACATACGGCAATATCAAGCGAAAACGGTAGTGGTTGAAGGCCGGTTAATCGTCCCAAACAGTGGCCAAGCCGGGTTCACAACGAGGAAGGTTTTGCTGTGTGTTTGATAGGATTGGAAGGGAATCATCCACTATGAGCTGCTCCCATATGGCCAGACGCTTGATTCTACCATCTACTGCGAACAACCGGACCGCTTGAAGCAGGCGATCGACCAGAAGCGTCTAGAATTGGCCGACGGGAAGGGTGTAGTGTTCCACCAAACCACACACTTCATTTATGACTCGTCAGAGTCCACGGGAGCTCAGGTGGGAGGTAAAATCATATCCACCATATAGCCCAGACATAGCGCCAAGTGATTACCATCTGTTCCAGTTCCATGGCGAACGCCCTTAGTGGTGTGAAGTTGAACTCAAAAGAGGCTTGTGAAAAGTGGCTGCCCGAGTTCTTCTCAACTAAGGAGGGAGGCTTCTACGAGAGGGGTATTATCAAGGTCCCGTCTAGATGGAAACAAATTATCGAACAAAACGGCGCATATTTGAGCTAAATCTGAACACTGTAACACTTTTTATGAATGAAGAGCAAAAAAGCGGATAGGAGATATTATAATAATAATTTTTGGAGCGACAGTCCACCAGGGCCTAGCTTCGTCAGCAACTACTCGTGTTGTGCGCGCTACTTCACACCACCAAGGGCGTTCGCCATGGACAGGAATAGGTGGTAATCACTTGGCGCTATGTCCGGGCTATATGGTGGATACGATTAAACCTCCCATCTGAGCTCCCGTAGATTCCGACGAGTCATCAACGAAGTGTGTGGTCTGGTGGAACACTACACCCTTCCTGTCGGCCAATTCTGGACGCTTCTGGTCGATCACCTACTTCAAGCGGTCCAGTTGTTCGCAGTAGATGGTAGAATTAAGCGTCTGACCATAAGCGAGGAGCTCATATTGGATGATTCCCTTCCAATCCTACCAAACACACACCAAACCTTCCTGTCCGTCAATCCTGGCTTGGCCACTGTTTGGGACGATTCACCGGCCTTCAACCACGACCGATTTCGATTGATATTGTCGTATGTCATCCGGTTTTCGTCGCCAGTCACCTCTTCTTCTTCCTGTTGTGGCGCTACAGTCCGGGTTTGACCTGGGCCTCAACAACCATGCCTCTCCAGAGAGCACGATCTTTCGCCAGCTGCCTCCAGTTGCACACTCCAATTTGGTTGAGGTCCTTCTCCACTTTTGTGCGCCATCTTAGCCTAGGGCGTCCTCTGTTGCGTTGTCCCAATGGCTCGGATTCAAAGACTTTTCAGGCCGGATCAGTGGTGTTCATACGCTCTACATGGCCTAGCCATTTAAAGCGTTGTATTCGAAGACGCATGACCAGGCCATGCGTCACTGCACAGCTCATAGAGTTCTTTGTTAAATCTTCTCCTCCAGATGTCATCAACACAAACATGACCAAAAAACTCACGTAAAAGCTTTTTCTCGAAAAGACTAAGGGGTTCTTCATCCGCCTTTGGTAATGGCCAGATTTCCGCGGTAGTCACCATCCGCTTCAAAAATGGGTCGAGTTCATTCCGTTTAAGCAGTATATCGCAGGCGTTGATTCGGTCCAGAAGATTTTTTTGCGTCAAATCATGCGGCACCCAAACATCAAGCCTTTTTTTGTATCCAGCCTTCTGCAGATGGTTTAAAATGGTTTGGTGACTAACTCCCATCTACTGGGCGATGTCACGAGATACCACATGCCGGTCTCACTCGATGATTTCCATGATTCGATCGGTATTCGTCGTCATAGGTCTTCCATCGGCTGGCTTATCCATGGTGTCGTTTTCTCCGGGTCTGAATCGTCGAAACCATTCCCCCGCGGTTCGATGTGATAAAGTACCAACCCCCAAAACATCATTAATCTCACGGAACGTTTTCAAGCGGATTTGCCTTTAGCGAGGGAAAACTTTAAAATAGCGCGAATTTCGGCGTTACTGAACTGCATGTTTACGCGTCCATAACTGTTGAACGCAATATCCAAACTAATCATGCATAGCGTCGTTTTTGTAGGTTATGTTAAGAGCTTTGTAATGATATATAGCATTGCCAGATACGAGCTCTGTAGCGCTTTGTTCACAGCCGGAAAGACAAAGACAAAAAGGCGGAAGAGATATTTGACAACCTTATATTAATTGTTAAACCATCTCTGGTGTGCGCTGCGGTCTCCGTCATTTATATTTTTTTTAGCCTTCTAAAAACATTTTTGTCATTAGCAAAAGTATCAATGCGAAATAAACAACAATCAGCATTCCTCTGGCACACCCGTTCTTAACTGTGTTTGATATACCGATCTGCTTATTCTCTGTAGCGAAGAATCAAAACGCTTACTAGGGAAGCAGCTGTCCAAATTCAACTGAATGTTTATCGTAACCGAGCTCGTTGGAATAAGCAAAAAAAAAAAAACACAAAATGCCAACAAATCTAGAATTTCATGTAGATGTCGATACTTTGTAATTGTCGATACTTTTTGTACCGATTTTTCTTTAAAAACTGCAAATGATGCCAATTTTTTCCTTTCTTTAGATCATCGAGTGGCTGATGAACTTGCTAAGCAAGGATTAAAGAAGGCACTTACAGGGCCAACTTGGGACTGTCTGCGACCTTGGTCAGGGATTTCTATCTTTCGACAGCGTAACCAGGGATGGCATCACGGGAAACGGGCCGACAAAATACTTGCGCCCAAACTTCAGAAAGAACTCGGCTGCATTTCAGTTATGTCTGTACAAAAAAGACTGTAGACGACTAGTTGGTGTACTAACAGGACACTTTACCTTTGTTTATCAGTTTAGTGTGCTTAGGCTGAAAGTCATGAAACCTTCTGTGGGGTCTGCAGAGAAGGTAAAGACACATTTCTTCTGTAGTTTTCCACACCATTGTTGTGATCAGGTGGCGACGGTTTCGGATCTTTGTCACAGACGTGCTTGTTGATATTCCCCCGGAAAACAAAAACAAAAACACAACCTCCATGGAAGTATTTTCAAACTTTCGAGAAAAAGTGCTTCCTCCTTGCGATTTCGTGAACTTCTTTCGCACTTCTTGGCGGCATTGTCATCATCTCCTCAAATTTAAATACGAAGGTCTGTCAGCGGTTGTGTGCGAGTTTCCTTTAAGTTCAAAAATTTCTTAAACATAAAATTGAGTTGGTTATGATTTTCTTGAGAGTCAGCCACACCATTCCATAGTTTAAAATGGTGTCAATGATGATGAATGAGTTTCGATCACGTCTGCTGTGTCTATGAGACTCCTTCCGAAACAACACTTTGGATTCTGTTTCCTTTCAACGCAAATTTTCATTTGATATGACTGTACAAGGGTGAGCCACAATTTTCTCCATCGTTTCTTCGAAACATCTCAAGTTCACTTCGCTTGCCCTTCTGATGAAATAATCTCGCACAGCGACAAACTTTATATATCACATCGACAAGATTTAAATGGAAGCCAATATCAACGCCGTTTCCGCCCAATCAACGTTAAGCGATCGGAGTACACTGTCGAAGGCTTGACAGCAGAGAGAATGTTCAAAGTTCGTTGACCTCGCTTTATTTAATTGGAAACATTTTTTCATTGAAACAATAGCGGGCTACATTTGGAGAATCTTCAGGGTTCCAAGTGATGGCACGGGAGATGCTTTGGAGTGCATGTACGGTTTCCAGCACTGAGTTCGTTGATAAGGTCTTAAAATTGTTTGTAGTTTGAAGGATTCTCACTTGTCAAGGGCTACTTTCTGAGTTTATGTGAGCAAATCGAAAAATACGATTTTTAGTGGCCGAGAGTTCCTTAGAAATGAGGTAGCAGGAGTAAACTATATTCACTGTCAAAGGGCAGAACAATAAAGGGAAATTCACGAACAAACAGTTTCTCTACAAAACGCAGCATGTCTCCTATCCAGAGATGTACTAGCATTCACCACATATCGCTAAGAATTAACGACTCCTTTGAATCCAATCCTTTTGCGACAAGGCCACCGCTGCTGGGCAGTCACACCAGTTCAGATCAAATGAAACGTCTTGTCACGTAAGCTGATGTACATATCTGTTGCCACCATCTACCTCATTTCAAATCGAAGTTTTTATCGCTCGCTCGCCACCCCACCTTGCATTGAATAATAAACAGATTCCGCCAAATGCGTCGGCTCACATTCCAAGTTCGTCGACTAAGGCTGATTCTCCTCAATATGGGGCATCCAAACAGACGTACATCCTCCCTTGAGTAAATGAAGAGCACTGCATTAACGAAAACGTTCCCTATGCCGATGTAAAAATAGCCGCAGTCAAGTAAACGGTTTCAATTGCGCTCCATAAACAAGTTGTCGTCTAAAAATAACACAATTCCTTCCCGATACCATTCCCCAAACGACTCAATTAGCTGTCGACCGGTTTAACGAACAGCAATAAATACGAACTTGATGGGCAAAGAGGCGAACAGCGTTCTTCGACGTGACACTCTGCTTACTCTTCTTCGCGCACCAGGGCCACCTTGACGGCGAAAAGTTCAACAAACCACAAACTCGGTGTTGACAACGCTTGCGAAAGACCTGTAACAGCGAAACAGCAAAAAACACATTCGAAGAAAGTGTGCCACCACGGCAGCGATGGCATTGCTTCTCTTTTGCACTCCCGCGTAATGGTCAACGACGCCAGTATGAGTGTTGTCCGCAAATGTGGGCTAATTAGTCGCGGATGTCATTGTGTGCCTTCGCATGTTCATGGCAGGCAGGAAAAAAGTCGAATTCCCACGTAAAATGAGCGGTCAGCGTGAAAGAAGAGAAGGGATTTTAGTGCTTCACTTACCGTGAAGTTTACTCGTGTGGGCTTTCGATTTTTGGATTTTCGGCGTAGTTTTGTGAAAATTTCGATTTCAAATTACTTAGAGCGAATTGACGTGTATGCAAATTTTCAGTCTCTCTTGAACTGAACCGAATTTTGGAATTTGAATGAGAGTGAGGTCAATGCTTGCCGCCCGCTTTTATGGTTTCGTTTGCACAAACGAAACTATTTTAATTATCCGCAAAGTTTGTCACTCAATTGTGTTGAATTAATTTGGAAATTTGCACGAAATATTCGAGTGGGATGCATTTTACGTCTCAAGAAGACACAGATTGAGGTGGTTTCAATATTCTACAGTCACTCATTTCGTTGAAAAAAAAAAATGTCCCGCACTGCTATACAAACGCACAAAATATGTTCAAAGGGAAAATCGATTATTTCGGGCATTCTGATTCAATGGTTCGTAAGTGGCCAGGAGCGGCAAAACCCAAACGAGCGAATTTGAAAAATCTGAAAACGCTTGTCAATGTCGGAATATGAATTCATTGAAAAATTGCTTGTATTGCAAGTAAAATAAAAATGTTACGGTTTGGTGTATGAGACAACACGAACCGTAGTGGAAATGCCAACATTGATTTAATTTTCAGATGCTCAACGAATTCCGCAAACGCAGACGTTTAGAGCAAAAACTGACACTGATTTCCACACGCGCTGCGGAATGAAATTTATGAATGTTGTAAGAATAACTCACCGATGAATAGTACAGTGCAGCCCATCTAAAGACAGCGGCCACATTATTCAGAAATACTTAAATATTGAAGACTCTTATAATAGCTAAGAAATAATAAAAGTTCTTAATAAAAAAAAGAATAAGTCTGCAAATATTTATTTGGTAATTTAGATCACAAGGAAAGCGCGCTCCGTGATTCTGTCACTCCAACGAGAAAAACTAACGCTTCCATGTCCAGTCAGATATACTTATGAAAACTTTTTTGACATCATCGGAACAAGTTTTACATGAAACCTTAACCTTAAAATTAAGTGTTCAGCACCCAGAGCTGTACATACGTGAAAGAAAGCGATTTGAAGAACGGAGCGTGAGTTTGAAGTAATACAAGGAAGAAGAAATACCCAGGGACTGTTCAAATCAACCAGTCTTCCTTTGCCTGTCAAGGCTCCTTAAATTAAGAGATGTCAACAAAGCAGCTGCTGGACTGGACGATACTCTTACCCAGTACTTACACATTTATTCGAAATCTTGCAACATAGCAAAAAGGACTCTGATCTTGATTAAAAAAGTCGGCAACTATTGCAGAAGAGGGCGTTTCATTTTTCATGAACACTGTGTGACTGATTTCACAGCTAATTTTCTGACTAAAATTATCCGCTATAGACTCCATTAGGAGTCTCAAAAAAGGTTTTAGACAAGGCAACGCATTATCATGTGAATATTTCAACATCATTCTCGGGAACTCTCACCGAGGCCTTCAATATCAAAAAAGGTTTTGGACAAGGCGACGCACTGTCATGTGACTTCTTTAACATCATTCTCGAGAAGATCGAACGTAACTCACAAGTCAACGCCAGAGGCACGATCTTCCACAAGTCAGTTCAATTGCTAGCTCACGCTGATGACATTGACGTGATTGACCACATCTTCACATTACGGCAGATCCTGGAAAAGATCCAAGAAGTGCAAATCGACACCCACCACCTTAAGACCGCATATGACAGTGTGCATAGAGACGAGCTATACAGTGCCATATCTAGTTTCGGCATTCCTACCAAACTCGTCAGATTGTATAGAAACAGAAGAATAAGACTCCGATAGGCAGAAAATCTACTCGTAATGTCTGCCCCGAGAGTCCTCTGTAGTTTTATTGCTTTGGTAGATGACAGCGTAAAAAAAAATATGTACACTGTAAAGAAAAGGTTCTCCAAAACGAACGAAGCCTTGGCCTCGTTGCGGAATCGCATCGTGGTTTGAAACAATTCTTGACGGGGGCGAGGGCTGCACTATGAATGTCGCAACTACAACATTTGCAACTACTAGAAAATGTAGGTAATTTCGTAATACTCACGAAAATTAATTTTTTGTATGCGGCACCCTGTGTGAAAAATCAATAAGATTGAGAATGAGTAAAAATGGATGCCAGTGATCGAATTGGAGCAGGGACCTTAGAGTCAGTCGACTGTTGGGGTCGCATTGTAGAAGGAACATACATTTTTGGTGATTAAGTAGATTTACTAAACATTCACACTCACGTGCAAATTAGGGCAAATTCAAAGACAGGTTATGTTGCTTGTAAATAATAATAATAATAATTGTTGGCGCAACAGTCCAAAGGGGGACCAGGGCCTAGCTTGCTCATCAACTACTCGTGTTGTGCGCGCTACTGTTCTCTCACGAGTAGAAGGGACCTACAGTTTTCTGCCGATTCCGAACGGCGAAATTTGAGAAGCTTTCTTAGACAGTTATTACTCTTTGAGTGTTGTCAGCAGCTCGAAAGAGGTGGTGCCGTTAAGTTCGAAAAATTGGTGTTGAGCTGGGAGTCGAACCCAGACCGTGTGTGAGCGTCGCACTCTACCCACTACGCCACGGCGACCAGTATGTTGCTTGTAACAAATTTAAAAACGAAACCGTTCACTTAGTCAATTACAATTTCTCTTGTTCGTCTAGTCTAAATTTTGAGTCTAGTCCAGTCTTTTTAGTCTAGTTAAAAATTGAGCACTTTCAAAGGTGACAAAATAAATCAAGAATTCCTGTCTTTCAATGTAGAATTTGTGTCAACACAAGGGATCTACAAGTCAGAAGCTCTAACGTCAGGCAGTAAGTCTTATTAACTCATCTCAACTAGAGATTCTTGATTTTTGACGTTTCTACGACAGTGGATTCTTCATTCTACCTAAATGTTTCGTACAAATAGGCAAGAAATTGAAACATTTTGAAAATTTTGAGATGGACCAACGAAAGCATACAAAAATCAGCTTCTTCTCTTCATGAGAATGACACACAATTTTTCTCGGTTTCTTGTGTTTGAACGGTATGAGAAAAAAAACAAGAGAAGAAGTTTACGGTGCATCTCTGGATGGTTGTAGACTTAGCGACTTGTTTTAAAGCCCACCGGATCTGCTAATTCATTTCAAAGGCAAACAGAAAACAAGTTCAATTGTTTAGCGTGTGTGTGCTTATTGTGCGGCTACGATTTTGTGTCTCATATCTGTGGAATGTGTTTTCGCGTCTTATTGGTTTTGTTAATATGTTCAGAACAACTTCTTAGGAGTTAAAAGTTTCGGAAGATAGTAATTGATTATTCATTCATATACTTTCATCCGAAACCTGCATCTGTGTCTTGTGCTTTGAATCTCTGATCGACTTCAAACAATCAGAAATTAGATAATGATACCAACATTAACATTTTGATTATTGTCGATTTCTTTTGTCCTAATACCATTAAGTACCCTTTCCGCTTAGAAATTGGCAATGAAATTCAAACCAATTGCTTTTTCAACAAAAAGTTCCAAGAGGATACTTTTCTCCTGACGAACGTGTTTCGAGGGGAGCATGGACTAGCCTCACAAACCAATTGCTTTTTCAACAAAAAGTTCCAAGAGGATACTTTTCTCCTGACGAACGTGTTTCGAGGGGAGCATGGACTAGCCTCACAACTGTAAAGTTAATGCTTACCGTCTTCCGGGGTTATGAGCTGTGATCTTAATCGATGGCCAATATGACTTTAGACCTTAACTAACGCAGAAATTTACGCTATTTTAAAGTTTTCCCTCGCGAAAGGCAAATCCGCTAGAAAAACGTTCCTTGAGATTAAAGTTGTGTTGTGCGATGGTACTCTATCACATCGAACCGCGGAGGAATGGTCTCGACGGTTCAGACCCGGTGAAAACGATACCATGGATAAGCCAGCCGATGGAAGACCTGTGACGACGAATACCGATCGAATCATGGAAATCATCGAGTTAGACCGGCATGTGGCATCTTGTGACATCGCCCAGTAGATGGGAGTTAGTCACCAAACTATTTGAAACGGTCTGCAGAAGGCTGGATACAAAAATAAGCTTGGGTGCCGCATGATCTGACGCAAAAAAAACCTTCTGGACCGAATCAACGCCTGCGATATGCTGCTGAACGAACTCGACCCATTTTTGAAGCGGATGGTGACTGACGACGAAAAATGGATCACATACGACAATATCAAGCGAAAGCGGTTGTGGTTGAAGGCCGGTGAATCGTCCCAAACAGTGGCAAAGTCGGAATTGACGGCCAGGAAGGTTTTGTTCTGTGTTTGGTGGGATTGGAATGAAATCATCCACTATGAGCTGGTCCCATATGACCAGACGCTTAATTCTACCATCTACTGCGAACAACTGGACCGCTTGAAGCAGGCGATCGACCTGGCCAACAGGAAGGGTGTATTGTTCCACCAGGACAACGCCAGACCACAAACTTCGTTGATAACTCGTCAAAAGCTACGGGAGCTCGGATGGGAGGTTTTTATCGCATCCACCATATAGCCCGGACATAGCGCCAAGTAATTATCATCTGTTCCTGCCCATGGCGAACACCCTTGGTGGTGTGAAGTTGAACTCAAAAGAGGCTTGTGAAAAGTGGCTGTCCGATTTCTTCGCAAATAAGGAGGGGGACTTCTACGAGGGGGTGTTATGAAGTTGCCGTCTAGATGAAAACAGATTATCGAACAAAACGGCGCATATTTGAACTAAATCCGAACACTTTTTATGAATGAAGAGCAAAAAAGCGGAAGGGAGATATTTGACAAGCTTATAACAATTCAATGGCGCGCCAGTCCACAGGGGGACCAGGACCTAGCTTGCTCGTCAAGTAGAAGAGACCTTAAGTTTTTTGCCGATTCCGAACGGCGAAGTTAAAAACTTTTACTTAGACCTCTTTGAGTGTTGTCAGCAACTCGAAAGAGGTGGTGACGTGAAAAATTCAATGTGTTCAGCCGTGAATCGAACCTTAACCTCCGGCGTGTGAGCGGCGAACTCTACCCACAACGCCACGGTGATCACAGAAGGTTAACAACAGAATAAAAAATAAATTGTGCAACAGGATGAAAGAGGACGAAATGGGTTTTAATGAAGAATATTATATGAATGTCCGACATAACGACCTTTAACAACCGGTTTGCGTGTTTGCCAATTTTTGGCCACATTCATAAAGATATCTGTTTTACAGAGCTAGCTCGCTGACTATTTTCTGTCCTTAAAAGTTACTACGTCCAGGGAAGTAAGATGCTACACTACGAACGATAACATGAATATGAAATTGCAGGAGAAGGAGCTAAGCCAGAACACAAGACATGATATTTTTTGTGCCTCGAGAACAATATTTTGGCTCTTATGTGTGTCATTTGATGGGAATAAGTCTGAAGAACTTTATTAAAAGCAGTTGACGAGGTCCTTAGTCTTTTTGAGAAAAAGGTTTTACGTGCGATTTTTGGTCGTTTGTGTTGATGGCATCTGGAGGAGACGATTTAACGATGAACTCTATGAATGGCTGTACAGCGACATGCGCCTGGTAGCGTCAAGCGAATTCGGATACAACGCCTGAGATGGCAAGGCCATGTAGAGCGTATGGACACCACTGCTCTGGCCCAAAAAGTCTTCGTATCAGAGCCATTGGGGCAACGCAACAGTGGACGGCACACAAGTGGAGAAGGACCTCAACCAACTTGGAGTGCGCAACTGGCTGGAGAGGCCAATTTGGTTAAGGCGCAGGTCCACCCCGGAATGTACCGCCACAAGAAGAAAAATAACTCTGAAGATAGATAGATATTCATAGAAAATAACATTTACCAATAAAAATACACCTCTTTTGCAATATATTCGTTTTCTAAATGTAAACGAAATGGTTTTCTATACTAGGGTTGTCATGCTCTACACAAATGCTCATTTCCGACGCATGTTTGAGTTTTTCTGATGAAATCGGTGCACTGTATTATCGACAGCGCTGTTCGCATTTCCCAAATGAGAACACGTTTGTTTCCAGTTATGGTATAAATTGAATAAATAAATAAATTTATTCTCAAAATAAAACATTTTAATATTGCGTTTCAAAACGTTCAACATGCGCAGCATTTTGTAGAACGGAAGCTGAGGTATGAAGCGTCCACTAATAATACCCTGGAAAAGGACACGAAAAGTGCAAGCTTGCAGGTCAATTGCGGTTTACAAACTTTCTGAAGATTCAAAGAAGATAAATCATCCTTTTAATGGATTTAAGATTTTTTATATTTTAAAGGTCTGCTTGTAATGAACCAGAAAGCAATTAAACAGGAAATTGTTATGATTCCCGTCTGCCTTCTTAGTCCCGAAAATAAATGGCTACGAAACTGTTTCAATTCTGCATATGAACAGACATTTATAACTTTTACAGAATCTTCTGATCTGAATGAAAAATTAAAATTTCCGTCTTCTTGTGCAAGGTAGCATTTTTCACAAATGAGCATTTACAATAGTATAATTTACAAGCGTAATCATCATACTTTCTTTTCAAACTTACCGTTATATCAGGAATCTTAACCAGTTAATACCTGAAATAAAAAAGACACTTTGTTAGCGTGAACATTGAAAGCAGCCATTCCATTTGGAGTCTTAAACCTTACGGAAAAAAGGATCAACAATTACTTAAAGGAAACAGTTTGATTTTAATACAAACTAAAATCTTGTTGTATTGGAAGAAAGAGCCTGTGCCTTTTCTGAGAAGAGGGTCAGAGTTTTTTCTGAAGGATTGAAAATCTTAGACCGTATCCTCCCACAAAAGAACAGAAAGTCGACATAAACAAGAAATGCATGCAACCACTTCAAATCGTTCGAAGGTTGCCTTTTATGTTTCGAGATTGGGCAACCCTAGTGTTGCAATCTGGCAACTGCCAGCTCTATCGTAAAGTTTGACATTTTCGAGGTTATACGTACTCAGAACGTTTTGACATACGAGCACTATTTGTGTTGTTTACAATAACTTAAAAGTTTCATCTCGCCCAAAAAATTGAATTAAATCGTGAAAATTTTCGTGCGATTATTTTCTACAACTTTCGACGTGGATTAACTCAACAACAGTGCATCGATGAACGTAATTAAATTTTTGGCGATGAAGCTCCATCAGGGACCAGTGTTTATCGATGGTATGTTGAATTTAACCGAGGTCGTAGTTCACTCCAAGACGAATTTCGTGAAGGTCGTCCAAAATTAGTTGTTGTTCCGGAAACCATTGATGCTGTGCGCCAACTGATATTGCAAGATCGTCATGTGACCTATCCTGAGATTGAGACAATTTTAGGCATTAGTGGGACCAGCATACATTCAATATTGCATGAACATTTGACCGCCAAAAAAAGTTGCTTGCGTTGGATCCCACACAATTTGCCAATTGATCGAACGAGGCTCGTGTCTATTGGTCGAAAGAAATGCTCCAAAAATACGATCGCGGTGCTTCGAAACATGTCTATTGCATCGTGACAGTTGATGAATCGTGGATTTACGCATATGAGCCCGAAAGTAAACAGGAGTCGACTGTATGGTGTATGAGAAAGCGGCAATTTTGGAGGGACAGGGTTACACGTCATGGAAACTGCAGCTGGCCAAAGTGAAAAATGAGTATTGTATATTCCTTATTTGGGGGGGGGGGGGGGGTGGATATATAATACTGCACTGGAGCGCTTAGACTCAAATACTGTTCCATTGTACTGCGAAGCAGTAATCTGGATTTAATGTAATTTCTTGGAACATAAGTTTTCAGTTCCCACCACATCAGTGCCAAATAACCGCCACCTGATACGTGCAAAAGCAGGACACTGACAGAGAAAGTGCTCTGAAGTGTCTTCACCTTCTCCACAGGCGTCGCAAAGGGTGACATCACTAAGCCCAAGTCGACTTAGGTGCATAGCGAATGTAAAGTGTCCCATAAGTACGCCGACAAGTCGTCTACACTCGTTTCTGTATAGAGATAGCAGAAAAGACGCGAATTTCTTGCTGAGCATACTCTTGGTCACTCTGCATCCTGGAGAGTCACGCCATCTCTGGTTGTGCTGTAGGGAGACCTAACCATTGATGGACGCACTGACCAAGGACGCGGACAGTCCCAAGGTGGGTTTAGGCCCCACGAATGCTTCTGAACCTAGCCTAGCTAGTTCATCGACAATCTCGTTTCCCAGGATCCCGTGATGACCCGGGACTCAGAAAAGTTTTAGCGAATTCAGCCTGCCGATTAAATTAAGGAAGACTTGCATTCTTGAACTATCCGGGAAATGGTTAAAGGGTTGAGTAAGGCCTTGAGCACTACAGACGCAGATATTTCTTCCCTTCCAACTATGCTTCACAATATAGTTGGGGATCATTGGAATAGCGAAGGCTTCCATCTGGAAGAACGACGCGAAATTACCTAAGCGTGAAGTTGTTGTCGTTGTCGTTTTCCACGAGGGCCCCAGCTCCAGAACCCTCTGTCGTCCTGGACTACATTCCTTTCCGGTTCAGTTTCTGACCAGATCCAGTTCAGGACAAGGGGAAAGTCAACTTTGTATAAGCGTCGCAACTGTATTATTGGCGACCTCGCATCAGACGGCATGTCCATGAGGGCAGTATCATAGGAGATGCGGTGGTCATCACAGCTCCAGTGCGAGTGGAACCAAAGACCGTTTCTTTTTAATCGAGAGATGGCCTTATACATGTGGAGGTCAAAGGGAGGAAGATTAATCAATGCATCAGGAGCGAGCTGGGGAAAACCCCTGTGCAGCCGAGACAAACTAAAACAACTTTGAAGCTTGGTGAAAGTAGCAGTCACGTATTTGCGCAAAAGCTTGTTGCACCAAATGACTGATGCATATGAAAGAAGTGGTCTTATCATTGCTGTGTAGATCCAAACGGATCTTTTGGATGATAGACCCCAGGTTTTGCCAAAAACTCCCTTGCATTGCCAGAAGACTGACAGCTCCTTGGAGGTTTTTGTCTCAATGTGTCTTTTTCAGAGAAGTTTTCTGTCTAGGATAACACCTAGAAATTTGGCCTTATTGGAAAGTGGGATAGTGACGTCTTTAAGTACCAGTTGAGTCAAACCAATCACATTCCTCCTTTTTGTGAAGAGAACAACATTAGCATTGAGATGGTTGACTGAAAGTCCATTCCTAGTACACCAGTTACCGATCATGTCAAGAGCAGCTTGTCCACTTGCACTAGCGGCCGCAAGGCATAGTTCGGTAACCAGTACGGCTACATTATCCGCATAAGCCTGGGCGTAGGTATTAGGAAGCAAACAACAGCATGTACCATAGGAGAGGTGACAGGACGGCGCCTTGCGGGCAGCCCCTGTTGACCCCCGACATTACAAACTGGTCACACTCCGCCTCCCCGATTATAGTCATGTTCATTAGCATTGCTCTTATCCACAACACACAACATTCCTCTACACCATGATTCCTGGCCGCGTTACACATGCCATTAAAAGTCTCATTGTCGAAAGCGCCCTCTTGTCGATGAAAATGCTTAGTAAGTATTCTTTCCTGTCACGTGCACTGGTTTTTGTCTAGAGATAGCAGAAAAGACGCTAATTTTTGCTGACGTTTAAAGTGCAGTCTTTCAAGATTTATCGCGCTGGTAGGCAAGTTGTGTCTTTGATAGAGTGTGTGATCGCAAAGCGTTTTTTCGCAAATGCAGGCTTTCCAAGCTTTTTAGCATGAAAGAAGTGAGACTAATAGGCCTGAATTCTTTGGCGAGAGAGTAATCTCCTATACAAATCGTTGGTATGAAGGATACCCTCATTGTACGCCAGGTGCTTGGAATGTATACCAGTGCAAGGCTGCCAGTTAAGATTCTTTTCAGAGCCGGTAGTAGAGAGTCTATGTCCTTTCCTATATCTTATCCCATATCCCATCGGTACTCGGTGACTTGAAACCATCAAAAGACGCAACAGCGTACTTGATAGCTTCATCAGTTGCCATGAACGATGAAATATACCAGCCTCTGCGTGTAGAGCTTGTGAGCTCATCCCTAGTTTCGAAAATCGGCACTGGTTTTGACCTAACTGTGATCTGGTTCCCAGGGGAGTGAGTCCCTAGCATGAGTGGGAGGGTGTAGTGTTTGTGAGCTCATCCCCAGTTTCGGCAAAATCGGCACTGGTTTTGACCTAACTGTGATCTGGTTCCCAGGGGAGTGAGTCTCTAGCATGAGTTGGAGGGTCTCAGCTTTAGATTCGGTACAGGTACCGTCGGGTGTTCTAAGTGTATCCAGCCTCACTGCTTTGTCCCTTTTGAGGACTTTCACTAGTCTGCTGGTTTAACGTTGCAGACACATTCCTAGGTTATTAATGGCTTACAGTATGAGACAGTCTCACAGTCAATATTTCTCTCACTTCAATTTTAAAACGTCGATGGCTGCTTTGATAAGAGTCGGACAGGCATTATTCGTTATGACGTTGCTTCAGAGTAGAAAAGTCAAAACAAATTCTGTCAAAAATCGATAACAGCCCCCCTAAACGAAGTTTTCTCGACTGTGGTAGGGTGAAGGATGTTCACTGACACAGACCGCATGGGGGGCCTCACAGCTCACCTCACCGCTGGGCAAGTATGGCCTCCAAGTCCGACTGACAAGCATATGCTACGAATATACACAAGCCAAGTAATTTGAGAAAAAAGCCCTTGAACATCTAAGCCACTGAAACACTCTGCAGCGTTCTGTAAATTTATAAGCTTACTTTTCGCATCGGTGCAATGCAACACAGCCACAGAATAATTCACTGTCAGCCTCGGTACACAACAAACCTCTTGAAGGTTCATATGCATGCACAGGTGGCCATCGGTCTGTTGTCAACAGTCTTTTCAGGCACTCACACTACGGAAGTGCCTACACATCCGACTACCGTTAATGCGATTCAATGGCCATCACATCGCTTTCATAAATTTACCCACAGCGGCAGTTGGCTTTGAATTGCATTCCATTTTGCTTGCTACGAATGCAGCCACTATTGAGCTTCATGACGCAATGTGCTGACAGACAATGTGAGTGCAGACATAATAGACACGCCATGAATAAATTCACTTCAAAACTTATTCAATTTCACGTGGGATAGGCGTTTTTCCTTCTCCTCGAAAAAAACAGAAGCAAAAATCGATGATAGCTCTCAAAGACATGCCTCCATGTCGTTCATGCATTCATAATTCTCTGACGAGATTAAAACGGCGGGGCTTAGTTACCGCCTGAGCTTCCATTTTAATTAATTCCGCAAGGGATAGAGCAAAGCGGAACAGCAGGAAAATAAAAACTCACTGCCACCCTGTCTCAACAGCTGTCACACCGCGGCAGAGGGCGAATGCAAACAAGCCAGCACACTGCAAACTGTCAGCACGAAGGACGTTGCATCAGTAGCAACACAGAAAAACAAAAATCAGGACAGACATGAACAGCAGTGCCCGCCGGTAATTAATACCAACGAAAGAATGCTGCTGCTGCCGCGATTGGAGAAGATGCGCAGATAAAGCCTTATGCAACCACAATAGGCCCGGCCATCGTCGCCCGTCTACCAGACCCACAAAAGGGAAAAATCGTCTCAATTAAAACCACAAATTGGTCTACAATTCGAGACGAGCAAACAATTAAGGCGGGGAATGGAGAAAAAAAAACAACTCCCATTGTGATCGAGGAACGAATGAACTCTACCGAGCCGAGTAACCACAACAACCTAGACGCCTGCGAGCGACCACCACCAGTGAAGTTGTAAGTGTGCGTATGCCCGGAGACTTGGTTGTTTGTGTGAAAGAAAATCCAGAAAATCAAGTTCTACCCAACACCCGGTCGGCAAGTCGATGACGAGGGGAGCGCATTCGCCTCTGCGGAAACTTTATGCACTTCCAGCACACTACGGAGCGTCATTTGCCTGCCCAGGAGAGCATAGAACATCGAGGCGTAATTGCGTTGAATGAATTCCAATGCGGCAGCTGAAAAATGCTGCTTTTGGTGAGGGGGTAGGTGGGAGCTGGCAAGTTTTTCTTCAAGTGGTCAGGGGAGGGGGGGGGGGGAGTGCTGAAGATTATTTTCTTGGTTTCTATTGAAAATGGAAGTTAATGCTTCGGAGAGCTGCAAATACTCGCCTGGTGGAGGGGAACTTTAAGCCGCTGCAGCAAGTCGAGCGAAACTCCATCACGCAAGATGGGTACGTGCCGATTCCTATTGACATTTGTACAGTGCTTCAGCCATAGTGCATTAAATCCGGGACTGAAGTCGTGACTGACATGAGCACAGATTTCATTTCTGGAGGCGCTGCTTTCAACAATCGGGTTGCTGTGAGAAAGGGGTGCTCTAAGGGCACATTTTAGACAGATGGCAGTCACTGAAAATTTGATGTTTTTGGACAGAGTACTTTAATAGAGGGATATAGAAAAGCTTTCAGTAAAATTTGTGGTGAAGGTTCCTCATGGGGCACTTGCGAAATTGTACTTGTTAACTCTTAATGCGACACTGAACAGGGTTTTTTATTAAACGTTTCCTATTATTCCATTTGAATGCGTTAAAATATCACTCATAAGTCCCGGGACTGACATATAGGGGGCACCACTTACAAAAAAACATTTAGGAAGTAAAAATTCAAATGAAACCTGACAAATTTTCATGGCAATCTAACATTTCGATACCGTTTTCTTAGAACGATTTAACTTTGGCCTCAAAATAGGCTTCAATTTCGGCGATCACCTCCTCATTCGAGACATATTATTTTTCGGCGAGCGTCTGTTTGAGGTCTGAAAAAAAGTAGAAGTTGCTGGGGGCCAAATCTGGAGAAACTGCTGGGTGCGGGAGCAATTCAAAGCCCAATTTCTGCAGTTTGTGCCATGGAAGCCAAAGACTTGTGACCCGGTGCTTTTTCTTGGTGGAAGAGAATTTTTTTCTTTTTCATATGGAACAGTTTTTTTGCAATTTCTTCCTTCAAAGGCTACAATAATGCGTTGTAGTATTCGGTGTTGATCCTTTTACCTTTTGTCAACAAAGTCAATGAATACAATTCCGTGCGCATCCTAAAATACGGATGCCATAACCTTGCCAACCGACCTTTGTGTTTTTGGACGCCTTGGACGTCGTTGACAGGCTGCTGTCCACATGTTAACTGTCGATTTGACTCTGGAGTGTAGTGTCCATAAGTCCATAAGTTCATGAGTCCATGTCCATGTTTCATCCATTCAGTCCTGTTTATTTTGGCGAATCAGCTCCAACCATTCTGAAATCTGCGAAACTGCTCCAAATAGCACTCAGAATCATCGATACGTTGTTGTTTCTGGTCCGTTGTGAGCAAACGCGGCACCCATTTCGAAAACAGATTTCTCACGGACAAATGTTCATGCAAAATAGTGTACACACTGCCTTCTGACATCTTCAAGGTGTCAGCTATCTCACGCAGTTTCACTTTGCGGTTTTCCAAAACGATTTTGTGTACTTTTAGACGTTTTCAGGTGCAACCACCTCAATTGGCCTTCTAGAGCGTTCAGCATCGTTGGTGTCTGTACGGCCACGTTTATAATCAACATACCACCGACAAATAATTGTTTTTAATGGAGCAGAGTCCTTGTAACACTTTTCAAGCAGTTTCTGAGCTTGCACGGTATTTTTTCCTCTCAAAAAGTAGTACTTAATCAACACACGAAATTCTGTTTTTCCATTGCACTAGGGTTGCCTTTTATATTGCAGGATAAAAGCACAAAAACAAATATTAATCATCGAAAATAGCTTTATTGTTTTTCAAACTATTCCCCATGAAGATCTGTACACTTTTGCATTCGTTCGAACCAATTGTCGAAGCACTTTGGCCACTCTGATTGAGGTATCTCCAAAACATGCATTCTGAACGCATCAAACGCTTCTTCAGGTGTCGAAAAACGTTGACCTCTCTCTTTAATTCTTACGTACGGGAATAAAAAGAAGTCATTCGGCGACAAGTCAGGACTGTACGGCGGATAACTCATAAAACCGATGTTTTGAGTGCTCAAAAATTCAGTTGTTTGAGCCGATGTGTGCGAGCCCGCATTGTCGTGGTGAAGAGTGATCCGTCTTCGGCGGTTGGTTTTCTGATTTCTTGGAAGACAACTGGCAAACAAATGGTTGTGCACCACTCAGAATAGACTGTTCTTCGTTGTTCTAGTGGTACGGTTGCAACAAGGCCAGGTTTTCCGAAAAACAGGCGACCATTTGCTTGGAAGTGCTTCGTGGGCGAGCAACTTTTGTTGAATTTGGCTCAATTTGAAACACTTTCGGACTCATACGCGTTAATACACGATTTATCACCTGTCACGATGTCATAGACATGTTTCGAAGCACCGCGATCGTATTTTTGGAGCATTTCTTTCGACCAATCGACACGAGTCTTTTTTTGAGCGATTGACAAATATCGCGGGACTCAACACGAACAATTTTTTTGACGGTCAAATGTTCATGCAATATTGAATGTATGCTGGTCCCACAAATGCCTAAGGTTGTCTCAATGCCACGATAGGTCACATGACGTTCTTTCAATATCAGTTGGCGCACAGCATCAATAGTTTCCGGTACATCAACTGATTTCGGACGACCTTCACGAAATTCGTCTTGGAGTGAACAACGACTCGGTTAAATTCACCATACCATCGAAAAACACTGGTCCTTGATCTTCACCTTCATCGCCAAAAATTTAATTAAGTTCATCGATGCACTGTTGTTGAGTTAATCCACGTCGAAAGTTGTAAAAAATAATCGCACGAAAATTTTACGATTTAATTCCATTTTTTGGGCGGGATGAATCTTTTAAATTACTGTAAACAACACAAATAGTGGTCGTATGTCAGAACTTTCAGAGCACGTATAACCTCAAAAATGTCAAACTTTACAATAGAACTGGCAGTTGCCAGATTGCTACACTAGGGTTGCCCAATCCCGAAATATAAAAAGCAATCTTCGTACAAATCTGGGAAAAAGTTACAAAGTCCAAAGAAAATATTGGAGTGTTGTTACAAAATTTAAATAGCTTCCCCCTAAAATGTGTGACTCATAAAGAATTTACTATTCGAACAGCAGAGTCGCAGACCTGCGAGTTTTAAACGCCTCAAACTGTCAAAAAGTATTTTTTCGTATGCGCTACTGGCCTACCGGGAAAAATTGACACAACAAACACAATATTCAGTCACCTCCGATTTTAGATAGCCGCGTGTTTGTGACGTTTCCAGGTTAAAAATATGCACAACAATCATTCAAGCGGGGAACCGTTGAAATGTTGATCACCTCAGGGGTGTGCTTTGAGGCTGCAAAGGAATGCAGTGGATTTGTTGATTGCCAGGCCATCGAAAAGATATGATCAATGATTGTCATTGCGACGATAAGCGAATGTGTAGCGCATCAATCAGCGGTTTCGTTTCCAAGTCTTGACAAACGTTCCGTCGAAATGTCGGAGTTATTTTAGATTTTAGTGTCATTTCGAATCGTATGCCATCATATGTGTGTGCCATCATCGATTTTTAATGGACACTAAGAAGCTGATACAATTAAATTCAGACTGCGCAATTAAGGAAAATATTTTCAATTTGAGGGATGGCATCATGGGAACGTAATTTTTCGCCATGGGAACTGTGATGTGCGGGTGGGTGCTTTCCTCTCACTTGCTTATGAAGATTTCCTTTGTTTGTTCAAACTTATTCTCATGTTGAATATTTAATCGACTTGTGCGGGAAATGTCACAAAGCGTTGTGTGATATGTAGGCAGCTTCATCATAAGACAAACATCTTTTTCAAAGAACACTGTGCGGGTTTCCAATCTGCTGTCCTTTCATATACGTACTCCTCTTGGAGCCTTGAGTTATTCAAACCTTCGCTGATTCCCAGGAAACGATTGTTTACTGGATGCGAGTCAATTCAAAATTTCTTCTTCGAAGTGTCGCCATTTATGTATGCCTGACGATCATTATAAATAAACAGAATTGAAAAGCCTCCGCTTCACAGAACTTAATAGTGCTACTGTCAGCTTTGTGATGGAGATCGTCGCCTTCCTACTTGCGTTTGAAGGAGCTCGTCACTCATCGTGGTCGTCCTGAATACAGCCGGGAAGCTACTGCGATCAAAACTAAATTGGATGGTTAAAATGTGTTCTAGAACAGCAGTATGAACAGACACCGGAATACCAAGAATCGGTTATCAATAAGTACCGTCCTAGAGTCGGCACCTCGATTGTCGTCAGCAAAAACATTGCCTCATCGTGACACTGTCGCCGTTTTCAATGACAGTCGATTCTTTTGTGTGAAATCTTATTTTCGTTAATTTCATAACTCAACACAAAGCCACACGTATCCGAGTGAGAAATTGCTTTGCCTTCCTGTTGACACAACCAACCGACACGTACGACGGTAATTCGAAACCATTTCAGATGGCGAACCTCGATTGGGAAAGCCATTCCAATGCCATGTGTCAGGCAGACATCCGACAGAGGCGCTTAACACCGGGTTACGGTTAAATCACTTCAAAATGACTTCTGGCACAAGTAAACGCCCCGTCAAATGTCACTGTCGACTACCTGCTGTGACAGAAACCATTACAATGTGCCAAACTACCTGTGCCACAGATTGACAGTGCGAACACAAGCACTTCCCACTGACGCTCCCCCGTCACACCGGGTTCATGTAACACGCGAACTGTCATTATGCATTCAATTGGTGTCGGCGAGTGATGCGTGCGATTTTATACATTCCAGCAGTCATTTGTTTGGATCGCTTCTAGTTTTATCACATCAAATGAATGTTCCTGAATATACATGAGTGCCGAGCATTACAGCCAATACGTGTGTGCGGCTGGTGAGCTGTGCGACGACCAAAGGGACGACAGACTGGTGGTCTGCTCGAGGCATTTGTATTTGTTTTTTATTGATGCTAATTGGAAAAATGGAAATAAAGCTAAATTGCGAGCTAAGCGAAAGGGTAGCAAGCACAAGAGTCGAACGACGGTGGTGTTGACAAATGTGTGACCAAGGTTTGATTCACTTAATAGGAGTTGTGTTGTTTCGTGGGAAATCTGATAAAGAGAATTTTATGCTTTAGAATTTTATTTTGGCCAAAAATGAGTAAATTTTTTGATCTGACTCAAAATCAGATCAGTTTTACTGGCGCTCCAAGGGTTTCGCATCGTAAACTTTATTTTATTCCTTGTTTTTGTTACATCATGTAACCGCATCCACGAAAAGATGGTGATTCATATCCTTGAATAGAGGGACTAAGACAGCGTTAACGAGGAAAGTTATCGTGGGGTTTGATTTTGAATGTACTCTTTTTGAAATTCGCGGGCGACTTATTTCTAACTGATTTGTCATGCATTATTCAGTCATTCGCTAGGCAAAATATCCTGAAAAAACTCACTACGCAACGCCGTCTGCAAGTTGTTCAGCTGAATTGCCTTCTGTGAGAAATGTTCTTCCTTCGATTCGGAAAACTTTTAGTTCCCAAATCGATCCACTGCAGCTATCGATGCTAATACCACTTGAAAATCTAAGAACTACCTTACATTAGGAGATTATACGAAGGTTGCCTCTTATATATCGGGATTGAGCAACTATAGTGTTGCAGTCTGGCAACTGCCAGCATTTGGCATGGCATTTTTGAGGTTACACGTGTTCAGAACGTTTTGACATACGAGCACTATTTATGTTGTTTACAGTAACTTAAAAGATTCATCTCGCCCAAAAAAATTAAATTAAATCGTGAAAATGTTCGTGCGACTATTTTCTACAATTTTCGACGTGGATTACAGTGCATCGATGAACTTAATTCAATTTTTGGCGATGAAGCTCCACCAAGGACCAGTGTTTATCGATGGTATGGTGAATTCAACCGAGGTCGTAGTTCACTCCAAGACGAATTTCGTGAAGGTCGTCCCAAATCAGTAGTTGTTCCAGAAACCATTGATGCTGTGCGCCAACTGATATTGCAAGATCGCCATGTGACCTACCGTGACAATGCGACAACCTTAGGCATTAGAGGGACCAGCATACATTTAATATGCATGAACATTTGACGGTCAAAAAAAATTGTTCTCGTTGGATCCCACACAATTTGTCAATCGCTCAAAAAAGGCTCGTGTCGAGTGGTCGAAAAAAATGCTCCAAAAATACGATCGCGGTGCTTCGAAACTTGTCTATGACAGCGTGACAGGTGATGAATTGTGAATTTAAGCGTATGAGCCCGAAAGTGACCAGCAGTCGACTGTATGGGTGTTTCAAATTGAGCCAAATCCAACAAAAGTTGCTAGCCCACGAAGCACTTCCAAGCACTTCCAGGTCTCGGAAAACCTGGCCCTGTCGCAACCGTACCACTAGAACAACGCAGAACAGTCAATTCGGAGTGGTACACAACCATTTGTTTGGCAGTTGTCTTCCAAGAAAACAGGAAAACCAACCGCCGAAGACGGATCACTCTTCACGACAATGCGAGCTCTCACACATCGCCTCAAACAACTGCATTTTTGAGCACTCGAAACATCGATTTGATGAGCAATCCGCCGTGTAGTCCTGACTAGGCACCGTATGACTTCTTTTTATTCCCGTACGTAAGAAATAAAGAGAGAGGTCAACGTTTTTCGACACCTGAAGAAGCGGTTGATGCGTTCAGAATGCATGTTTTGGAGATACCTCAATCAGAGTGGCAAAAGTGCTTCGACAATTGGTTCGAACGAATGCAAAAGTGTATAGACCTTCATGGGAAATAGTTTGAAAAACAATAAAGCTATTTTCGATGATTAATATCTGTTTTTGTTCTCTAATCCCGCAATATAAAAGGCAACCCTCGTTTCATTTCTAGTTTGTAGACTTTTGCATACTCCGATTTTGGTCAATTTGATATTTTGGGCTCTCCAGGCTTTCCAGGCTTTCCACGATTCAGCCCATTACAACATTTTGGTTTTGAGTTTTTAGACAGCTCAGGAGATTTTAGTCAGTTTAGGAGCCGAGTACGTTCAGAAAATTGAGTATTTTATTGTTTTAAACATTCTAGGATTTATGACAATTTGGGCTTTCTAAGAATTTGGGATCTTTCTCACTTTAGTAAGTCATGTATTTTGAATATTTAATGATTTTGGGCATTTGGGTATTTGAGTATTTCGGTCATATCACGAATCCTGATCCCCGGCATTCTGGGCACTTGGGAAATCGCGAATCCCAGGATTTCGGGCAATTCGTGCCCTCCACAAATTTTTTCTTGCAAAAAGTCCACCTTAAAAGCAGTTCAAAACTGTGGGCATTTGACAACTACGAACTTATCAACAATTTGGTTCTTTCAAAATCTGGTTCATTTGGAATTATGAGAAATTTAAAGTTTTGGGCTTCCAAAACTGTCAGGTAATTCGATCTTTGACGTAATTCGGCCTCGTTGCCATTTTTGACCTTTCCATATTTAAAGCAGTTCAAAAGTCCAATCTACCTCCAAGGCAATAAAAAATTGGGACATTTCATGAATTTGGGCATTTGACGACTACGGGCATATAAAAAGTGTGGTTTTTTTTAATTATGTACAATCCATATCCAAAAATTTCGGGCAATTTCAGTTTTCCCGAAATTCGGTCTTGAAGGCATTTTTGTACTTTCCATATTTATCAAACAGCAGTTCAGCATTTTGGACCTTAGACAATTCTAATCACATTCGGATCTTAGTACTTTTGGGAAATTGGTTATTCCGGGATTTCAGGTAATTGAAGCTTGCTCGTCATTGCAGGATTTTTGGCAATTCGGTTTTTCCAATGTTTTTTGTTTTTCAGGAATTTAGACCTTTCCGCATTAAAGGTAATAAATATTCGACGGTTATAGGCACATCGGGCATATGATTGTTTCGGGATATTGGGCTTTCCGAGCTTTTCCGAAATTCGGTTCTGTAGGCATTTTTGACCTTTTTATATTTAAATCAGTTCAGCACTTTGGACATTAAACGACTGTGGTCATATTGGGATTTTAGTACTTTTGAGACATTGGGCATTCCAAAATTTCAGACAATTCAGGCTTGTTCGGCGCTTGAGGAGTTTTGGCAAATCAGATTTTCTAGGATTCTCGCCGTTCAGGAATTTGGACCTCTCCGTATTAAAGGCAGATTAGGATTTTATAGGTTATAGATCTATATATAGATCTATAGGTTATAGGCATATGGAGCATTAAGTCGATTCGGGAATTGGACATTCTAAAGTTTTAGTCATTCCATATATTCGGACAAATCAGACTTTTTCTCGAAATTCTAGCAATATAGTCTTTCAGGATGTTTTGTCTTCCAGAAATGATGATTCTTTCCACATTCAAACCCGTTAAGAATTGTGTGCAATTAACGAAACTTTGCAGAGAAACTTGGTGCTTTTAGAAATTTCGCGTTCTTAAGTTTTGAACAGTCCATGATTTCGGGCTTTCTGGGATTATTTTCTTTAAGGAATTCTGAAACTTGAATTGTTCTAAGTATTCCGACATTTTAGACCTTTCATCTTTTTTAAAAGTGAGGACTTCCGTCTTTTTGGTTTTCTGAACACTGGTACAGTTTCTGAAATTCAGAATTCTGCAAAGGAAACCACTCTTGTTCTGGTGGAAAAAATTCTTCTTTCACATCTGCTGTATACACCCTCCTAGTTTTTTCATTCATTAAAACGGGTTGAAAACATTTTCTGATATCACATGACGTAGTCAAAGTCCCTCATTTGGTGAGAGATCGTTGTATAATGAGATATCAAGTCAAGTCCGTCTAAGTGGAACATAACTTTGAGAGCAGATCAATTTTTGAGTCAATCCACTACATGCGTAAGTTCAAGTCTTGGTAAGCTATAAAGTGACATATTCGTTGTGATGAACTGACAAAAGCAACTTTCGAGTGGAATCAGATTTAAGTGCTGGCATGCACACAAAACCGTCGGTAATGTGTGCACTGCTGTTAACGCTGCAGTGAAACAATCTGAAGTACCACTCCCCATCCATTCGCACACCCAGAGAGGGGGAATACTCTCTGAACTGCTGTTGACAATGATATTGAACTGATAAGTCATGTTTTAGCTTGGAATTGAGAAGGTCAAGTGGGAAAGACACATTTAGCGCTTAATGCACGAGTCCCCCTTCAATCTGCTGGCATATGCTTTGTTTCGAACACACAATAAGTGCACTGTAAACGATGAACACCTGGCACGACAGTGACGTCGAGTGCACGGTGAACATATGAACACATCAAAATAAATTGCTTGATGCAGACAAAGTCAGCCCGAGTAGACGCAATTATGAGCGCTTATGGGAAACAAGAAGAAAACATTGCGAACAAAAAAACCTAATTCAGCAGATGGAAAGATTTCTGCCAGTCACGCGGCTTATGCAAGTGTGATGAGTGTGAACTGGAGGTGTGGATTACGTCATTGGATCTGAGGCTGAAGCTTTTCATTTTGCGAGGCTCTTTGAAACTGGCGGCAGTGCAAGGAAATTTTGTGCGACTTGTTGTGTCAGCGTTGTTTTTGAAGCTTAATTGCTGGCAAGTTGTTACTAGGGAGAGTAAGGTTGATATCTGCAGTCGAACATTCACAAGAGGAAACTTGTTGTGAACTTTTGGCACCGCTTTTTGTGACATTTTGCAAATGAAACATTATTCAAAAATTGGCATTTGAATGCAAATGAAGAGTGCGAGAGAATAGAAAACGGCGTGAAACCCTCACATTCCCAAGAGCACATTTCATTGAAAATATAACTTATGGAGAATTTGAAAGACGACAAGTTATATAAACTGGGTAAGTGCGAGTTTCTCGAGAACGTTGAAAACTGAATTTTTTTTTGGGAAAAAGACAAGTGCAAATCCAAATGCACGACCGACTGCATTTGGGTACAGTGGGTAACTTGCACTCGCCGACTGAATGCATTTGGGTGCAGTGAGGATATGTTTTGCACGACCGAGGTTCAAATGAGAACAAACAAATCGAAGTGACAGGATATACAGGTATACCAAGTATACTATGTACGTAAAGTGTGACAAGCACCGTCTAATTTGTGGTGGTCACAAGATTTTGGTTATGTGTATATACAAACACGTAGCTTGTAACAGGTTCGATTCCTGGACTGATTAAACGTTCATCTTGCATTTGTTCACCGCACAAGCTCTACTGGTAACGTTTGGTACTCGGACATTGACTTATTTTGGACGATATAACTGTTTCCAATCTTTAATCTTTGTTTTGAAAGCATTTGAAAGCAGTTCCCTAAGTTTTTCATTTGACGCTACAGTCTGCCGTGGTCCTGGGCATCACCCAACAAGCTGGTTTGTTAAGTTTGATCAGTATCAATTCCAAGCGTTTTGCTTTTAGTGCCCCTCAAACGTGGGCGCCCAGATAAATTTCACTTAAATGCCTTTGCCAGAGAATTGTAGTCAGGGTTCAGCTTTGGTTGCTGAAATTTGAATAAATGAAAGTTTGATGACTTGGAAACACTTTATGTTTCCAAGCTTATAGCGGTTTCTTCTCATGTTGTTTCGCAGGGAAGATTGAACTTCCTTTTTTGTTTTGTTGCCCTTTGCCTCAAGCATTCTTAATTCAATCGTATATCAATCGTTTCGTGAACTAGGGCTCAGCCCTTTGCCTTAAGCATTCTTAATTCAAACGTATGTCAATCGTTTGGTGAACTAGGGCTCAGAACAGACATCCAACTGATGATGACTGTTGAAGATGCAAGGCTCCTCTGCAGTCAATGAGATTCAAATTTGGGCTATGCAGGCTTTTCCGCGACACTCGCCTATTCAAGCGCTTACAGTTGGAAAGCCTAAAAAGGTAGAAATTTGCTTCTACTCACAGAGGTTCCAAATTCGAGTCACATTGCATAAAACAACACATGGACACAAGAAGATACGGCCCCGCATCAACTGGTTGGGAAATTGAAATGGGGGCGAGAGACATCGATCAGTTCCATAGTCGAGCTTTATTCCGCCCTGGGTCATATGAACAGGAAAAAGAACAAAGCAAATATTCATCAAGAATTAAACATAAGACCAGTGGAATTCTAAAAACCGCTATTGCCCATTACCACGGCGTAACGATAGTATTCATTCAAAACTGATTTCATATTTGCTCGGCTAATCCATATTTGCTTCAACCGTCCTCTGCGCAGCACATTAAAACCACTCTCAGCCAGCATAACATTGAATTACGCACTTAGTAACCTCGTGAGGAATTGGAAACGCTTACAAGCGGCTCGCGAGTGTTCTTAACGTTAACAGCTAAATTCCCTTATCGAAACTTAAACCGAACCGTGTTCTTGATATCGTTGCCCCATTGTTCGCAGAAAATGGAATTGTGCCTGTTGGTAAATTTCGGGGAATACCCTGTTAAGCGAAAGACGCCACAGAGAAGGACAATGTCAAACGTTAAGCACGAACAAAAATTTGCAAGCAAATGCAAGACTGTACACCACAAATGCATGTTGTAACCCAACACTTGGCAAATCTTTCGTTAATCGCTTTTAAATACTGTTGGCACGAACGAGGCCAATTGAGAATTCCTAATTTGCACTTGACGGCTTCCAATCCAATTGAAACAGGTAGGGAACCCACATTTCTTGTTTTGATTCAGTTACGTTGAAAAGAATGCACCCACACACTCCACTCATTCGTTCTGAAACCACATAATCATTAAATTTAACCTCACGAAAAAGAGAAACTTCTGCAAGCAGAAAGTTCTGAGTTTCACCAGTAGAAAGAAAATAGTCCAAAAAGGGAATCCACTCAGCAACCAGTAATTTGCAACTTACAGCAAAGCTAAAAGATTTTTTTTATCCACAAATCCCACGTAAGCTACAGCATCCACAGACGAGATTTCATTGGTTCTCCAATTTCTGGTTTCTGCTTTATCGGCTTCCTTTGTTGCTTGTCCGCAACACACACTCACACACTGGCCGATGGAAAAATAAAAACACTTTGTTATTTCTCTTTCGCTTCCACTTCGCTTTCGTCACAATTAGATAATTCCACTTATTTCTCCGCTTCTATTTTGTGTCGTATCGAAATCACTTGTTTTGGTTTCGAGCACGTACGTAGTATGTATGTCGAGTACCGACGTGAATTTGAAGCACTTTACGTACAAATTGTATGCACAAGAACGCTCCGCGTTTGTGTAAGTAAAGCAAATAAAATTAACTCCGAATTATAAACATGAGTATATCATACAAGCAATTGCCCGACGCCCACGTCGTGTTTTACTTCTTTCTGTTTGTATTCTTGTCGACTACTTCGAAACGTAGCAACCCACAACACTACTCGACGGAACTCATTCGACGAATGGCTGACGATGGCAAGGCGGTGGTGATTTTCACTTGCGTTCCACTTCCATCGTTCACATGAGACAGGGATGTTATAGAAGAAAGTAATTTATTCTATTCCTTAATTCTTTTTATATTTCTATTTTTTCTAATATACTCATTTTGTTATATAACATTAGAATATATTATATTTATCAAAATATTATTAATATTTATGTTTAATTTTTGAAAACATTTAAACGTTATTTAAGAATTAATACGTTATTTAATTTTAATTTTTAGTAAATGCTTCTCCAAGAAAGACCTAAGTTGTCAGGACTTTCTTTTTTAAAACAAATGCAAATCTTTTCGTATATTTCAGCTTGACGAACAACCAACAACATTTATGAATGGAACTTGACTTGGTTTATATGGCCACAGCGGTCTTGCTGAATGCCAACTATTCAATGAACCTAATTTTCAAAGAAACGATCACATACCAGTTATACCGGTATGCATTTTTTTTTTTGGAAAATAAAACACTAATTATTAATGGGAATGTAAAAACATTTTATTCAAAGTATTGGCCATTGTTTCCTACATATTTTGACCACTTTTCTGGCAGTTTGTGAATATCCAATAAAATTGTTCGTCTTTTAAGGCAAACCAATCAGACACCCAATTTTCGACCTCCTCGTAGGAATCAAAGTGCTGCTCAGCCAATGCGTGTCCATCGATGAAAACAAATAGTAGTCAGAAGAAGCCAAGTTTGGTGAATACGGCGGGTAGGGTAGCTGCTCCTAGCCAAGGGTTTTGATTGTATCCTGAACCAGTTTTGCATTGTGTGCAGGTGCATTGTCATGGAGCAAAATTACCTTGCCGTATCTTCTGGCCCATTCTGGTCGTTTCTCGATCAACGCATGGTTCAAATTAATCATTTGATGTCAGTAGCGATCAGTATTAACGGTTTCACCAGGTTTTAGGAGCTCGTGGTACAGCACCTTTCTGTAGCGCCAACAATTATTATTATTAACAATCCGATGCAAAACCGATTTTCTTTCGTGTCTTTGAAGCAAAATTTCACAAGGCCTTTTTTGGTTTTCCATCTGTCTTTCATTCAATTCATGTGGCACCCATTTTCCACACTTTTGGATCTTTCCCATAGCTTTTAAACGGTCAGAAATTGTTTGTTGTGCAACATTTAACATTGCTGCAATTTGCTTTTAACTCCATCGAATATCGTTTGCGATTCGGCGTCTTCAAACTTATTGGCGGTCTTCCACGTTCTTCATTTCTCACATCAAAATCATTATTTCTGAACCGTTGAAACCATCTTTTGCATGTTGCTTCTGATAGAGCATGATCACCATATGCCTCGACAAGCATTCGATGCGACTCAACAGCACTCTTCTTCAAATGAAAACAAAAATTAATGCTTTCGGCAAATCATCAATTTCTGGTACAAAATTCGACATTTTTAACACGATGAAAAAAATATGATGTTGTCTGTTCAATGATGTATACTAAATATTTTTCACAGATGCCATAGCAAACAAACAAAAAAAAAAAAAAAAATAAGAGCTCGTTCACAACAAATGTTCCCGATCGAGACATTTGTATCTCGACGCACACTTCATACCGATATACCTGGTATGGCCACAGCGGTCTTGCTGAGTGCGAACTATTCGTTGAACCTAATTTTCAAAGAAACGATCACATATTTAGACCGAGACGGCTACAATCACACCACTCAATAAGTACCGGAACAGACATATAGGGGGCATCACTTACAATAAATCCATATTACTTTTAAGAAGTACAAAATTCAAATGATACTTGTCAAATTTTCATGACAATCTTCCATTTCAATAGCTTTTTTGTAGAACGAATTATCTTTGGCCTCAAAACAGGCTTCAGTTTTGACGTTCATGTCCTCATTCGAGTCATATATTGTCCGGCGATCATCTTTTTTAGGTCTGAAAAGAGGTAGAAATCAATGAGGGCCAAAATTGGAGAACACGGAGTGTGCGGAGTGTTCGAAGCTCAATTCGTACAATTTGGCCATGGCAGCCAACGACTTGTGACACGGTGCACTGTCTTGGTACGAGGGTTGCCTTTTATATTTCGGGATTAAAGAACAAAAACAAAGAAACAAATAAGAAAATAGCTTTATTGTTTTTTAAAATATTCCCCATTAAGGTCCATACACTTTTGCATGCTTTTGAACCAATTGTCGAAGCACTTTTGCCACTCTGATTGAGGTATCTCCAAAACATGCATTCTGAACGTATCAACCGCTTCTTCAGGTGTCGAAAAACATTGAACCCCCATTTTATTTTTTACGTACAGGAATAAAACGAAGTCATTCAGTGCCAAGTCAGGACTATACGGCGGATGACTCATCAAATCGAAGTTTTGAGTGTTCAAAAATGCAGTTGTTTGAGCCGATGTGTGAGAGCTGGCATTGTCATGGTGAAGAGTGATCCGTCTTTGGCGGTTGGTTTTCTTGATTTCTTAGAAGACAACTGGCAAACAAATGGTTGGTTCTCACTCAGAATTGACTGTTCTGAGTTGTTCTAGTGGTACGATTGCGACAAGGCCAGTTTTTCCGAAACCATTTGCTTGGAAAGTGCTTCGTGCGCCAGCAACTTTTGTTGGATTTAACTCAATTTCAAACGCCGACAGTCGACTGCTGTTTACTTTCGGGCTCATACGTGTAAATTCACGATTCATCACCTGTCACGATGTCATAGGCGTGTTTCGAAGCACCGCCATTGTATTTTTGGAGCATTTCTTTCGACCAATCGACACGAGCCTTTTTCTGAGCGATTAACAAATTGTGTGGTATCCAACGCGATCCATTTTTTTTTGACGGTCAAATGTTCATCCAATATTTAATGTATGCTGGTCCCACTAATGCCTAAGGTTGTCTCAATCTCACGGTAGGTCACATGATGATCTTGCAATATCAGTTGGCGGACAGCATCAATGCTTTCCGGAACAGCAACTGATTTTGGACGACCTTCACGATGTGAAGGGGAGTGAACTACGACCTCGGTTGAATTCACCATACATTCGATAAACACTGATCCTTGATGGAGCTTCATCGCCAAAAATTGAATTAAGTTCATCGATATACTGTTGTCGTGTTAATCCACGTCGAAAGTTGTAAAAAATAGTCGCACGAATATTTTCTCGATTTAATTCCATATTTTGTTTAATATGAATCTTTTAAGTTACTGTAAACAACACGAATAGTGCTCGTATGTCAGAACGTTCTGAGTACGTATAACCTCAAAAATGTCAAACTTTACGATAGAACTGGCAGTTGTCACATTGCTACACTAGGGTTGCCCAATCCCGAAATATAAAAGCAACCTTCTTAGAAGAGAATTTTTTTCTTCTTGGTTCTTTTGCAATTTCTTCCTTTAATCGGTACCTCCTCTCCCTCTCTTCCACTATACCTTCGGCCCGTGCTGTGACTTGATCCGGTCACTTAAGGGTACTCGCAACCCCTTTTGCACGCGTCAATTATAAAAAAAAAAAAATGTACCAATGATGCCATCTAGTATTCGCTGTTGATCCTTTTACCGTTTGTCAAGAAAGTCGATAAATAAAATTCCGTGCGCATCCTAAAATACGGATGCCATAACCTTGCCAGCCGACCTTTGTGTTTTTGGACGCCTTGGACGTGGTTGACTAGCTGCTGTCCACTCCGTTGACTGTCGATTTGACTGTGGAGTGTAGTGTCCACAAGTCCATAAGTTCATAAGTCCATGTCCATGTTTCATCCATTCTGACATACCGACGGAAAACAGTCCTGTTTATTCTGGCGAATCAGCTCCAAACAATTCTCAAATCTGCGAAACTGCTCCAAACAGCACTCAGAATCAACGATACGTTGTTGTTTTAGGTCCATTGTGAGCAAACTCGGCACCCATTTCGAAAACAGCTTTATCATGGACAAATGTTCGTGCAAAATAGTGTACACACCGCCTTCTGACATCTTTAAGGTGTCAGCTATCTCACGCAGTTTCACTTTGCGGTTTTCCAAAACGATTTTGTGTAGTTTTTCGACGTTTTCAGGCGTAACCCATTTCGAAAACAGCTTTATCATGGACAAATGTTCGTGCAAAATAGTGTACACACCGCCTTCTGACATCTTTAAGGTGTCAGCTATCTCACGCAGTTTCACTTTGCGGTTTTCCAAAACGATTTTGTGTAGTTTTTCGACGTTTTCATGCGTAACCCATTTCGAAAACAGCTTTATCATAGACAAATGTTCGTGCAAAATAGTGTACACACCGCCTTCTGACATCTTTAAGGTGTCAGCTATCTCACGCGGTTTCACTTTGCGGTTTTCCAAAACGATTTTGTGTAGTTTTTCGACGTTTTCAGGCGTAACCTCAATTGGGTTTCCAGAGCGTTCAGCATCGTTGGTGTCTGTGCGTCTATGTTTAAATTCAACATACCACCTACAAATAGTTGTTTCTGATGGGGCAGAGTCCCTGTAACACTTTTCAAGCCATTTAAGAAGCAGTGTTTAATTGACACACAAGATTCTGTTTCTATCTAATCTAATCTTTAAAAATCAAGTAGCGTCACTTGAAGTACTGCATTTTGTAACGTAATAATCATATTGTTATGGAAATTTGATAGGCGCCACTTGAATGTTTGTGCTTCCGTAAAATAATATGGATTTTTTTAGTGGCTCCCCCTATATGTCCGTTCCGGGACTTGTAAACAAGGCGTTATTTCATGTTAAATGTTGACTCTTAAACAGAGTCGAAAATCCTTAAATAACTTGCTTACCATACTTACTCTTCAAAAAGACAATTGTAACGTATGCTGAAAGGCTTGTGGCAAAATCCTGTTCATGTCCAAGTCCAAGTCCATGTCTTTTTCTTCCTCTTCTTATGGCTCTACATTCCGAGGTGGACCTGGGCCTCAACCAACATGCCTCTCCAGCCAGACAGAAAGTTTCGCAGGACAAGAAACTAGTAACAGCATTCAGGAAAGAAAACAGACAACAGAGCTGCAGTAAATGTTAAGAATTTGTACAACCTTCTCGGCAACTTGTGGCCATCGTGGCGTAGTGGAAAGAGTGCTACGCTCACACGCCGAAGAGTCTAGATTCGATTCCCGGCTGAACATCTCGAATTTTTCACGGCACCGTCTTTTTCGAGCTGCTGACAACACTCAAAGAGTAATAACTGTCTAAGAAGGCTTCTTAAACTTCGCCGTTTGGAGTCGGCATAAAACTGTAGATCCCTTCTACTCGTGAGAGAACAGTAGCGCGCATAACATGAGTAGTTGATGAGCAAGCTAGACCCTGGTCCCAATGTGGACTCCCGCACCAACAATTATTATTATTATTATTAGATTTCTTTTAGATTTTATTTATTGTGGCAATAGATTACATTTATGTGTTTACTACTAAAATTTTACTATTAAAATATTAATACAAGTCCTTAAATGATATAATTGAAAGAAAAGTCACAAAAATCTTCATTAATAATTATTAATATTATTAATGTTACAAAAGGACTGGAAACCATAACAAAAGGAAACAAATGTAAATGAAGGACCTCGGTTCGGATTCAAAGGTTTTTTGGACACGAGCTTTCATCGGCAGCGTACCTAGGCTTTGCATGAGGCTGCCGAGCTTCATCTTGGTTAGTTCTGGCAACAGACCTTTCTTAATTTATACTCACCCACTTGTAGATAAGTCCCTGTGGACGATCAAACAAAGAAAGAGTCCAAAAACCAGTTCCATCTCATTCCCAAATCAAAAAGAATTTCAATTTAGTTTTTTTTTAAGATCTAAGTTTTCATTTATTTATTTTGCATTCTTTATTCACATTGCTGAATAAACTCTTTACACAGTATTCTGTTGCGATGCAGTTACCTCTCTAAAGAATAATCTACTAATATAGTACTCTTAACTGTTAAACATGAAAATTTAACATAAACATTTAACAACTAAAACAAAAAAAAGTTTTAAATTCAGCTTTAAAGAAAATCAACACTTTTTACTTTTACTTCTTCCTGTCGCGGGTTTAAATTATTCTTTGTAGATACACATTGCATGAACTTGTTTCAGAGAATTTATTAAGTGACACAATTTTCGTGTGATTGCAGAGTTTTTAGTACTTCTTCATATTTTCCATTGGCATGTTCATTCTTCAGAAGTCATTTTTTCACTTTTATCAACAAAAAAAACAAAAGAATCGATTTATATTGAATCCTATTGTTTTGTTTCTTTGTCTTATAATTTTTTAGAGAGTTGAAAAAATTATTCTGATATTTCTTTCTGTTTCGATTTGTATTTTTTGTATGAATGCGTAGTAAATTTAAATAAAAAAAAACTTGTAAATAATCACAATGGTTAAAAACAGAAAAGAAATTATCTCGTATATTATTAATGGAGAATATACTTAACAGGTACTATACATTAAATTAGTGTTAAAACTTAAATTAGTTTTATATTTAATTTTCTGTTAACGTTTTTACATTGTTTTTGTTTCTAGAAAAATGTATAATCTATTTTTCTTTTTCATTCTATTGTTTGTGTATATGAGTGTATTGAATTTGTTTCTGCCAAAAGAACAGTTTTATTTTCTATTTAAGGCACCATTGTTTTCGTTTTATTTCAATTTGAACCATGTTTATTTTTCTAGTTGTTTTACAAGCATAAAATAAAGCAGCATTTAGAAACGGTTTGATTGCATGTTGAACTGAATTAAAAATGTATGCTTATTACAAATTTACTACACGAAACAACAACATGAAGGATCTTAACAATATTCATTTGTTTTGTTTGGTTTTAGACTTGATTAAAATTTTCTTAGACCAGTCTAAGAGAATACAAGCCAATTATATGATGTTTTATGATTTGTTTATTTTATTTAATGGAAAATAAATTTGATTTTAATTTAAGTTTACCAAAAAACCACTTTGCCAGAGGGTGGCGTATTGATTTTTGAAAGTATAATCCCCGGCGTTTCAGCATCATCTTCGTTTTCATTGCTAATATGGCAATGCAATGCATTCGCGTGTGTGCGCATGAGAAAATGTTGTTTGTTTGGGTTTTTTGTTTTTGTCGTTTAAATTATAAGAGCAGAAAAATAAAATAAAAATAAGAAAATAAATAATTTTGTCTCTTGCATTAAACACTATGCTAAGAAATCACGTTAAAAAATAAATTAATATATAAACGAAAGACGTAACATCATTTGTTGATTTTTTTTTTCTTTTTGCAACAAATTAAAATAAAATAAAAATATTTTTATATTCCAAAAAATGGATAAAAAATCAATTTTTGATGGAAAGTTTTGAAAAAAATATAAAATTAAACATAAACATAGCAAAATCTAGAACAAAGCAAAAACTGCACCAATCACAATTCACTACAACTGAACAACAATATCTGTGAGGGGAGGTGGATGCGTTTAGTCTGATTTTCTTTTTTTTTTTTCAATTTATGTGTGCAATCTCATTCATTAATGCTGTCACGGACACATCAGGCATAACGAAGACGACTTTTTACGGTCTACAAATAAAAAGAGATCGGAAGGAAAAAAAAATATTGGTTTCTTTGATTTTTCAAATAACAAATACAATAAATATGTGTGTATATTTTTTTTTTGAACAAATGAACAAACAAAACAAAATGCAAAAACAAAACGAAAAAATTAAAACAATCAAAAGTATAAATAATAAAAAAATATAATAATTAAATGAACGAACAAAAGACAAGGAAAACATTCTTTTTAAGGCTACATTCTGCAAGTCTCATTTTGTTGGCATGCATTTTAGTTTTCTTTGCATACTACATGAATAAATTTGCTTCAAGTGCTTTTCTTTGTTTCCTTGTTTATGTAGAAAGCTGCACTGATCATCACCTGAATCATAAACGCTGCAGCTAATCACCGTAGTGTATCATGTCTGACATTTTGGACGTTGCCTTTGGAGACTTTCGTGGATTAACCTGACCTTCTCGCTTCTTCCTGGTAATACACATGTGCATCATATTTGTAAGTCATTTGCATTTTAATGTGGACTAGATTTGATTTAGACACAAAGAGATTACTTTCTGAGGCACAGTAAGATTGCCAGAACAGACTAAAAGCTGAAAAAAGAATGAAACCGGTTTTGAAGTTTCACAACGCCACAGGAACTTGCACCAGATGGCAACCATTTGAAAAGTGGGAAAAGTATTGTGAAAAAGAAAAGGATGATGCGACGTATACTGAAAGCCGAAGGAGTGAAACTGATTCATACATTTTTAAAATTGAAGCAGTAAGAAAATGACATTTAGGAGGCTATGTTTAACTTTAAAACTAAAATTGTCAACATCCTGTTTCGTTTGCTTTAACATACAAATTTGTACTTGTCCAAGTTGTGAGGAACCAAAGCTGTGTTGGACAGTTTTCAGAGATCACGTCGAAACTATCTGTTTGACATGACTTCATTATGCCATAGAGGCAATTGGTATCTTAGTTTAATGTGTATGTTTTTTTTAAGCAAGTAAGATAAGGAATTGAAGATAAAATAGAAACAGAACAGACAGAACCTTTTGAAAGAAGCGGCACCACAGTCACCAAGAGACTTACACCTACCTGCAGTCGCTACTAATTGTTTCAATACTTTATTGTGGGCGAAAGCTTAAAAATTAAATTTTTTTAGAAAATTAAAACTCTTAGTTTGGTCCGCTACTTGAAAAAGTGTAAAGCTCGAAGAGGGGGGAAACTCAAAAAGAAGCGTCCAATTCTAGAGCTGATCAGTTACGGTTCCCACCGTAGTCTTAAAGAAAAACATAATTTGTTACACGTGTAATGCACAATCGATCCGATGACCCACGAATTGCAAGTCAAGCGCCTGCGACACATCCGTTCAACACGAAAATTCAATTCTTGAAACTATCGACCGCAAATTGTGCAAATTGTGCAAAGGAGGCAAATCCGTTGCCCTCCTTTGCACATACCATTTTGACAATTAATATTGTAAGTTCAGTTCGTATCGAAACTCAATAAAGTACAGACGAAGTTGTCTGAACAAAATATAAAAAGTTTTTTTTTTTCCAAGAGGAAAATTTCAGTTTTAGTTTTCTAAACCTGGGCTGTACCAGAACCTCTCACGTAACGTTTCAAGCGACTATAGTCTGGACGATCCGCCTAAACGATATCGTTGATAATTTGCATCACATAACCCAGCCACTATCGTTTCTTCTATCGTCTATTTTGTACACAATTTAGGCGCTGCTGAACGCAACATGTGGAGTGGAATTCATAAAATGTACGAGTATGAGTTTTGATTTTAGGGAATATTTTTGGATGTACATACTTGCGTAAGCTGAGGATTGTAATTACTAATCACATTTTTTTTTCTTACTTTTTCTTCAAATTTTCAATACCTGTATGCCAATGCAATACAAAAATAGAGTGAAGTGGCTAAACCCGATCGTCAGGACGATAGCGATTGGCAGTTTTGAGACTACATGAAGCAACCAAAATTGTATCGTTTTTGTTTTTTTTTTGTTTACGAGATGCAAAACTCTCGTTTCAACAATACCGTCGCAAGAAAGTCGGCATCCGTGATTAGACCCTCGGAATTTTCTTTGGGAGTCGACACGCTTACGGCTGCTCTTCCTAAGTCTTTAATGACGGGCATAGTTTTGTACAGCATTTTCTGAACGAGGCTTTTCGTCATATTTATGAAAATGTTGTAAGTCTTAAGCTACGTTCAGACGATTGTCTGGTCTGCAAATATTGTCAGTCCCAAATATTTTAAAATCATCTGAACTCAAAATTTTGTTTCACAATACGAGTAAACATTTTGTTAGGCCCAGAAAACAGTGAGGAAAGGGACGATTGACTGAACAGCTAGTTAAACAGTTGATTTCTTCTAATAATAATTTTTGCCGCGACAGTCCACAGGGGGACCAGGGCCTAGCTTGCTCATCAACTACTCGTGTTGTGCGCGCTACTGTTCTCTCACGAGTAGAAGGGACCTACAGATTTTTGCCGACTCCGAACGGCGAAGTTTGAGAAGCTTTCTTAGGAAGTTATTACTTTTTGAGTGTTGTCAGCAGCTCGAAAGAGGTGATGGCGTGAAAAATTTAAGGTGTTGAGCTGGGAAACGAACCTATACCCTTCGGCGTGTAAGCATCGCACTCTACCCACTACGCCACGCAGCCAAGTTGATTTATTCTGGGTCCATCTAAAATTTGATGGCTACTTACGACCTGTTGTGGAATATAGGCTTAATTTCAGAAGAAATTAACGCACCATGTGTTTTAAAAACCACTGTCAAATAAAATTCAAAGGCAGTATACGAGTAAATCAACCGTCCCTTTTTCTTATTTGTTTCTAGTCAGGTCATGTCACATGAGGCTGAAACACACCTTCTGTACCAAATTCTGAAGTCTGGCATTTATGAGGGTAAATCTCTCTCAGAAAGAGGGAGAGTACGGGAACGCGTCTAAGCCAAATGTGTAAAATGTAGGTCTGTTCCAATTGCTCTGAATTGCTACGAATACTTACGAAATTCACCGAAAAAAAACCAAACGGTGTTCAATTTGATGATTTTTTTTTGTGGATGAGAGAGCTCATGAGAGAGTAAAATATATCTCCTTCCTACGAATTTCTACCGAAGAAAATTCTGTGGGCTGCTGCCACTGTCAAAGTGCAAATAAAAAAACCTCTGACACTCATACATTTGACAGCTGTTTACCTATACGAAGGTTGCCTTTTATATTTATTAATATATTATTATTTATCTGGCAACTGCCAGATCTATCGCAAAGTTTGACATTTTTGAGCTTATACGTACTCAGAACGTTCTGACATACGAGCTCTATTTGTGTTCTTTACAGTAATTTAATAGATTCATCTCGCCCAGAAAATGGAATTAAATCGTGAAAATATTCGTGCGATTATTTTTTACAACTTTCGACGTGAATTAACACAACAGCAGTGCATTGATGAACTTAGTTCAATTTTTGGTGATGAAGGTCCATCATGGACCAGTGTTTATCGATGGTATGGTGAATTCAACTGAGGTCGTAGTTCACTCCAAGACGAATTTCGTGAAGGTCGTCCAAAATCAGTTGTTGTTCCGGAAAGCATTGATCCTGTGCGCCGAGATCGTGATGTGACCTATCGTGAGATTGCCATTAGTGGGACCAGCATACATTCAATATTGCATGAACATTTGACCGTCAAAAAAATTTGTTCGCGTTCGCGATCCCACACAATTTGTCAATCGCTCAAAAAAAAAAGGCTCTTGTCGATTGGTCGAAAGAAATGCTACAAAAATACGATCGCGGTGCTTCGAAACACGTCTATGACATCGTGACAGTTAGTGAATCGTGAATTTACGCGTATGAGCCCGAAAGTAAACAGCAGTCGAGTGTATGGGTGCTTCAAATTGAGCCAAATCCAACAAAAGTTGCTCGCGCACGAAGCACTTCCAAGCAGATGGTCGCCTGTTTTTCGAAAAACCTGGCCTTGTCGCAACCGTACCACTAGGACAACGCAGAACAGTCAATTCTGAGTGGTACACAACCATTTGTTTGGCAGTTGTCTTCCAAGAAATCAGGAAAACCAACCGCCGAAGACGGAACACTCTTCACCGCGACAATGCGAGCTCTCACACATCGGCTCAAGCAACTGCATTTTTGAGCACTCAAAACTTCGATTTGATGAGTCATCCGCCGTATAGTCCTGACTTGGCACTGAATGACTTCGTTTTATTCCTGTACGTAAAAAATAAAATGGGAGGTCAATGTTTTTCGATATCTGAAGAAGCATTTGATGCGTTCAGAATGCATGTTTTGGAGATACCTTAATCAGAGTGGCAAAGGTGCTTCGACAATTGGTTCAAACGCATGCAAAAGTGTATAGATCTTAATGGGGAATAATTTTGAAAAACAATAGAGCTATTTTCGATGATTAATATTTGCTTTTGCTCTCTAATCCTGAAATATGAAAGGCAACCCTCATACTTATTTGACGGTCAGTTAATTCAGCAAATTTCTACGAAACGTTGTTTCACAAGTTTCGGTAGAGTTACTCTCTCCGAGAAAGATTTTTACGCAAATTACTGAACTACGAATGTCTGTGCACAATTTGGAACAGACCTATTTGGGCAATTTTGAAGTGACAGATCTGATAAATTTTGAAGACCATTGCCAGAATCGTGTGAACTATTTCGTGTGTTTTCGGATGCCGCCGAGTACATACAGCCACGTTTTATCGAAATTGTAATTTTTGTGTATGAATGTATTCATGTGAATGTAAACTTTGGCAATTTTTCTTCCCGCGGTTACTGGTGGCCCCCTGGACGTCTGAATGAACTTTAAACACTGTTTCGCATGTTTTCGGATACCGCCAAAACCCTACATAATTCGCAAAATTTTCGGGTACTTGGTATTATTATTTAATCCCTAAAAATCTTCGAGATTGATTGACAAGAAATGGGTCTATCCCAATTGATTTGTGTACAAAAATTTGCAGTTGAGTAGTTCGGCTACAAATGTCTCTTGCAGGAAGTAACTCTACCGAAACTTGTGAAATGACTTTTTGTAGAGATTCGTAAACAACTATGAGACAAATGAAATGTCAGAGGTTTTTCTATTTTTCATTTGACAGCCATCTGCTGCTTACATTTCTTCGGCAGAAATTCGTAGGGAGAGGAAATCTCTCATGAGCTCTCTCTTCTACAAAAAAATCAGCTAATGGACCGCTTTTTCGTAGTTTTTCAGGCAAATTCGTAGACATTCGTAGCAATTCAGAGCAACTGAAACGAACCTAGTATTTAATCCCCAAAAATGTTTTGAGATTGAGGATAAAAAATATGTGCTCATACACAGTGCATACACTGTCGGTAATGCAGTGTACATAAAAAAAAAAGTATAGGTGCATTGTTCCTCATGATGGTTATTTTTGAGAACGAATTAATTTTAGTATAAGTTGAGATTGTTTCTATAATAATAAAAATAATTGCTGGGAAGACAGTCGACAGGGGGACCAGGGCCTAGCTTGCTCATCAACTACTGGTGCAGTGCTCGCTACTGTTCTCTCGCGAGTAGAAGCGACCTACAGTTTTTTGCCGACCCCGAACGGCGAAGTTTTAGAAGCTTTCTTAGACAGTTATTACTCTTTGAATGTTGTCAGCAGCTCGAAAGAGGTAAAAAATTCGAGGTGTTCAGCCGGGAATCGAACTTAGACCCTTCGACGTGTGAGCGTCGCACTCTACTACGCCACGGCGGTTCCTGAGATTGTTTCTGCTTTTGAAAAAAAAAAAAAAAAACTCGTAAAAATCCACTGTCAGATAAACACTCGACGGTTTCGGAGACCTAAAGTTTGTCAACGATTTCAACGCGACATGGCTTTACTTTCAAAGCATAGGATTAGAAAACAAGATGAACTGGGTTATATTTTCATGCTCATGACCGCCATTTATTTTTAATTTTCCACTTTTCTACTCAAAGTCCCATATCCCGATGAGGGTTCAAAAAATATCTTCGTGGAAAACTAATAAAGATGTCGGTTGTAACAAACCATCAAGCACGTCCACACTTTTCGTGTCGACAACAGCCCCCTTTCCGCTTTTCCAAATTGCAAAAAGTCAAAAACTCGATCTAAACTAATTACAGACTTCAAAAAAAGCACTTGAACAGGCGAACATTTCTGTAAATTTGTTTGCTTTGTGAGAATACAGATCTCACAACAAGCAAGTAATCCAATCAAGACCAGCCGGAGACAAAAACACATAGCAAAGGACATGCACAAACACTTAAAACTATCAAACCAAACAAAAAAGAACAATTTTCAAACAAATCAATGCAAATAAATGAATTGGTGTCAATTTCCTTCAAATGCCAAAGCGTCGTAGGTAATTTTTGAAAAAAGTAGCATCGGTAAGGTAGGTTCGTTCGTATGTGTTTTTATTGTGAATTTAATTTTCATTCAATTCAGCATGTAATCAAAGCGTTTCTTTTTTGTGTGTTTCTTTTCGCCAATCAAACATGAATGTAAATGTATGCAGTGTTGGAATAGTTGGTGCGCTCACAGGCATCATCACTTTTCCGTTTTAAACTGACTAAAGCTACATAATTTGTTTTTCGATTTCTCGTCAATAATATCACCAAAATTCATTTGTAAAGACGATTGCACGATCGGTTAGGGTGTGTTTTGTAAACGAGAACATTGGTGTGCGTCACTCTTATGGTATGTAAAATTATTTCGCAAAAACAAAGGACATTCAAATTGAGTCCTTTTTCATTAGAAAAGGAAATATCATAGATTAAGCTTCATTCGGCATTTTTTTTGGGAGACAAGCGTTGACGTTTGAAAAGACGTCAAACTACAGCATTTTGACAAGTGAACAAAGAAGCGCAATGAGAGGACACTTGATCGTTTCAAGACGACAGCTACAGATGCGATTATCGGATACAATGGTGGAGGGGGTAAGAGTATGGTTTAGTATAAATATATGTGTGCTTGGGGTGGGATGAGAGGCGCGCGTATATAGGGCAAATTTGGGCCGTCATAAGACAACATATCTTGCGTATATGTATAGACTCGTAAAGTTATGCTAGTAGTGGTTAGGTAAAGCCAAGATTGCTTACTTTTTCATGAGCGATCGGACCTTTTTCAAGGTTCGATTGAAGAGAGTTTTCTGACTATTTGAACTTTTACCAGTGTCCTTTGAGCCGGTACTGTAATTCGATTGGGTATCTTCACGGTCATCTTCGGCCGAGCTGATGCCTTCGGGGCTCTGGCGGGACACCGCCGCCGCCGTTATATTGCGTTCCGGTGTAACGGATTGTGAGTCTCTGGCTGAGGGCGATGGTGTGGGTAGCTTCGATGGTTGTGGGGATGATTCGCGCACAGTTTCCATGCAGTTTTGGCGGCCGCTTATGTCTGGGCTCTTGGGGGTGGCCAGGTTTTGCATGCTTTGAGTGCCTTCGGTGGGGACCGGATTCGTGAGCGGAAGGCCGTCGAGCAGTTGGTCAAGGCTGCGTGATTTACGGTTCTGTGTATTGAGGGCCATCGTGGACTTGTCTCTCTTGAGGACCACGGAATCGCAGCTGCCCTTCAATGTCTCTTCGTCATCGACCACATCCGCGACCGAAGCGTTATTTTCGTTGGCCGCTGGCCCGTCAAGCAGGCCGTCCAAGCTGTGACTTCTGAAGCTTGGTGTGGGCGACGGGGACTTAATTGCCACCGCTGAGCTTCGTCGAGCCGATTTGTATGGTGACGCTGGCGTTGCTTTGCCTCCGATGTGTGGCTTCACGCTTGCCATGCTGTTGGTCACTGGCCGCCCTGAGATCGGATTTGTGCGAAATGGAACTGGGGAGAGGAGATTCCTCTTCGATCCACCACGAACACCATACGGACTGATTCCACCCATCGATCCTGCGCCAGAGATCACGCTACCGCTACCACCGTGATGCCCATTGCCGCCGAAATACGTGCGCGCTGGACTGGACGATTTACGGTATTTATTTGCCGGATGATTAGCTGCTAGTTTGTGATTAGTATTAAATTTATTATTATTAATTAAATTAGTGTACGGAGACGTGGGGCAATCTAGTCAATCAGAACCGGATCGCCCCGTTGTGGTTGTGTTCGTTGGCCCACCTTGTCCGCCATTTGATCCCGTGCAGCCGCCCGATACACCGCCATTGCCACTGATCGCGTTGCCGCCACTGCAACTGCCACTTCCACTGCCGACGGCACTGCTGGCGCAACTGCCGCCCGTCTGATAGTCGGAGTCGTTGCTGTGCATTCTTTGGTATGGAACTGAAACGGAAGCGGATCCTGGTGTCACGTTGCCAATGCGATCTGGATTCTTCTCGCCGCGCATGAATCTGTGACAGAAACCAATTAGGCGTGTTCGCGTTATCTACGCTTTGCACTTACCGTTCAAGTTTATCGATGCAAGCGTCCTGGTAGTCATGGATCCATGTGACTCCATTGAAATGGCATACACTCCGCATGTCTTCGGGAAGCGTTTCGGGCTCAGGCCATATGAAACTGTCTATGATTGGGATGATGTTGCAGTTCGAGTTAAGGGCAGCTACGATTTCCTGCAAGAATGCCAACCAAATTTGATTAGAGCTGCTTCACGAGGGCCAGCTAGGCGAGGCTTACCCTGTGCACCCAATCTTTGCCGTCGTAGTCTTCAATGCATCTCTCCAGCGCATTTGGGGTTAATACTAAAATAAAGTGCTTCGCCTGCTTGATGCTGTTCAGCAGGCCGTTGTCGAACTTTCCGGCCTCGAGTCGCTCCACATCGATGAATACTGAGAACCCGCGCAGCTGCAAGTGGACCTGCAAGGGCAAAAAATTAGACACATTAGACGCATACGCACGCATCTTCCTTCTTACCTTCAGCAAACTGGCCAATTGGGAGCCGTTTGATCGTCTGTAGCTTACGAAGACGTCCAGGGTCTTGGCCATGTTCTCCTCCGACGTGCTCGGCAAGGAGTTCTCCAGCGACTTCACAGCATTCAGAATCCGAAGTCTGTGAATCTGATTTTTGACACCGCACTCAGTGATCAGAATGTCTTCGTTCAGTTGACGTATGGAGGTCTTGTCGATTCCTGCATTCAGCATGGCGTATGTGTAGATGCAGTATTCGGGGCCAATTTCACTGAGGAACTGATTCATCTGCGCACAGTCCTTTGAGGAGTAGTCGGCCATCTTCTTTAGGTTCTGAAGCTCGCGCGCAAATCTCTTCCTGAGGATACCATTCGAAATACCGATGTCCTGACGCAGATTCTCCTCGTTCAGCTTCAGCAGGAGGTCGCCATCGACCTGCGACTCGGCGAACTGCTGCTCAAAGTTGCCGAAGCCGATTTGCTTCACCCACTCTTGGACATCCTCGACCGACCACAGTGGGACTTGTTGGGACAACTTGTGCGGAACGGTCTCTCCGATGAGACGCAATGCCTGTGCGGCGAATTTCGATGCAATGGCGTTCGGGCAGCTGGCCACGTTTTTGAGTGGCTCTATCGCTCCGATTTCTCTGAAGATCTCCGTGTTTCCTTGCTCCTTCTTTATGCCCGCCTCCATGCAGAAGTGGAAGGCGGCTAGGTTTCTTGCTTCCTCTCGGTTTGAGCTCAACACCGGAACAAGGCGCTCCAACCAGTGCTTACTCTGGCCGTGGGCATGCGCCAGGTTGGATTTGGCAAACTCCGATGGGTCGTGGCTGGTGACGAATGGCTCAACGAGGTCCAAAGTACCGGACTTGAGGACCTCAGCCTCGATTTCCTTGTTGGCGACAAGGACTGCGATGGCCAGGCAAGCGTAGTACTTGATGTTGTCGTCGTGATGGAAGGCGAGTGGAAACAGCCACATGGGTACCTTCCGGTTGATCATGGCCTCCTGGTTTTCGGCACCACCGTAGAGAGACAAGTTTGCCAGGGCGCTGGCGCAATGCCTCAGGGTCTCCACGTCGTTTGTTCGGCACTCGAACAGCACTGCGTCCAGGCCTCCAAGGCGGATCACATCGTAACACGTTCCTTCGCTGTGCTTGAATAGGTGTTCCAGTATGCCGGTGCCAACCCGCGAGTGCTGGGTGTCTGTGTTCTTGGTGCAGACGCAGGCAACCTTGACCACCTTGTCAAGGCCGTAGTCTACAACGTGGGTCCTATTCTCTGTTGTCAGACATTGCTCGAGCAGGCGAGCTGACGAAAACTGTAGAGCCTTGTCGCTCTGCATGCAGTTCTCCATGAGCATGTCCAGTCCTCCGCTCTGACGCAGGGAGTTGCACAGGCTGTAGCCCAGTTCGTGTCCGTGTGTCGGAACAGCCCAGGCCCGCTGCATGACGTCGTTAATCGTGTCCAACATTTGGGACTTCTCCTGTGCCTTAGACTCTGCCAGCTTGTTGACGAAGTTCTTCAGGAAATTGGAATATTTGTTCTTGGCGTTCTCGATCTCGCGCGGTGAGCTGCCCGACGACAGCGACACCAGGTCTTCGAATGTATTCGAGGAGGTCTTCTGAGATGATGAGATCATGCTGCTTCCGGTGCTGGAGACACCCTTGGTCGTGATGGTATAGTTTGACTGGGATGCGGATGACACGTGCTTCTCTTGATTGATGACGCCATTCGATGTCATCGTCTGGCTCTGCTGCTGGCGTGAGATTGCTTTGCGTTCGGCACTGAACGTGTCACCTTGCACTTTAATACTTGCTGCTGCTACATTATTGGAGGCTTGCTGGGTAACATCACCGGTACGCAAAGATAAAGCTTCCTGCAGGTGAGAGAAGAAGGAAAATGAAGATGAGAGATTGTGGGCATGAGAGGATTTGCAAAAAAATTGAAAGAGGCCTTCTCCAAGTTCCACAGTGTCCTCAAGCAGGAAACAAACAACCGAATGACAGAACGAACTTTTTTTAAGAATTTTAATAATTGTATGGCGCGACAGTCCACAAGGGACCATGGGGTAGCTTGCTCATCAACTGCTCGTGTTGTGCGCCCGTATCACCCTGAATGATACAGGCTTTCAAACTTAAAAGGGTGAATGTAACTTCATGATAAAGCTGAAAACAATTCCACATCTCATGGCGTCGCTGTGTAATGGATTATTTTAATCACTTATGCATAAGAGAGTGATAGTAACGGCTAAGCACAAAACGGGGAATCCCAGAAAAACAGAAGCAATTCGTTTTTAGTACGGCTTCCTTCCCACTGCGTATTTGTCTGTTATGAGAGGAAAGTTAATGTGAGAATTCATCCGACCACGTTAAGTGGACTAAGTCTTGTTAATTTTATTGCGCTTTCAATTAGCGCGATCGCTCGCCACAGCAGAGCATGGAACCTCTGCTAAGGGATATGCAAATGCGAGTCATGACTATTCAAATTGACTTACTGATAGAACTTGCAGGGGTCAATACCGAGTGGGATGTTTTGCATGGACAGTTTATTCAATTTACCGGAATCCTGACTGAAGGCGCGATAACACTAATTGACTATGCGTTCGAGTGACGAGCCAAAATGAGGTCATACGTTACTTGAAACTAGAACATATGTTAACGAATGCTAGGTATGAGTTGTGGTGGGAAAATTACGGTTCAACGCCGGAAGAAGACGACGTTGATGTGAGCAATGAGAAAGTTGCACTTTCTTAAATGACTGCTGGTTTGGCAAGGTTGTTTCAGATGGGTGGTACGAGAGTTGCCTTTTATATTTCGGTATGAGAGAACAAAAACAAATATTAATCATCGAAAATAGCTTTATTGTTTTTCAAAATATTCCCCATTAAGGTCTATACACTTTTGCATGCGTTTGAACCAATTGTCGAAGCACTTTTGCCACTCTAGGTATCTCAAAAACATGCATTCTGAACGCATCAAATGCTTCTTCAGATATCGAAAAACATTGACCTCCCATTTTATTTTTTACGTACAGGAATAAAACGAAGTCATTCAGTGCCAAGTCAGGACTATACGGCGGACTCATCAAATCGAAGTTTTGAGTGCTCAAAAATGCAGTTGCTTGAGCCGATGTGTGAAAGCTCGCATTGTCGCGGTGAAGAGTGTTCCGTCTTCGGCGGTTGGTTTTCCTGATTTCTTGGAAGACAACTGCCAAACAAATGGTTGTGTACCACTCAGAATTGACTGTTCTGCGTTGTTCTAGTGTACGGTTGCGACATGTCCAGTTTTTCCGGAAAAATAGGCGAAGATTTGCTTGGAAGTGCTTCGTGCGCGAGCAACTTTTGTTGGATTTGGCTCAATTTGAAACACCCATACAGTCGACTGCTGTTTACTTTCGGGCTCATACGCGTAAATTCACGATTCACTAACTGTCACGATGTCATAGACATGTTTCGAAGCACCGCGATCGTATTTTTGGAGCATTTCTTTCGACCAATCGACACTAGCCTTTTTTTTGAATGATTGATAAATTGTGTGGGATCGCGAAAGCGAACAAATTTTTTTGACAATTTTCTTTTTTTTGCAATATTGAATGTATGCTGGTCCCACTTATGTCTACGGTTGTCTCAATCTCACGTTAGGGCACATGACGATCAAGGCGCACAGTATCAATGCTTTCCGGAACAACAACTGATTTTGGACGACCTTCTCGAAATTCGTCTTGGAGTGAACTACGGCCTCGATTGAATTTATCATATAATCGATAAACACTGGTCCTTGACTTTCAGCTTCATCACCAAAAATTGAACTAAGTTCATCAATGCGCTGCTGTTGTGTTAATTCACGTCGAAAGTTGTAAAAAATAATCGCACGAATATTTTCTCGATTTAATTTGCCAATCCCGAAATATAAAAGGCAACCTTCGTACAGGTAAACAGCTGTCAAATGTATGAGTGTCAGAGGTTTTTTTATTTGCACTTTGACAGTGGCAGCAGTCCACAGGATTTTCCTAGGTAGAAATTCGTAGGAAGGAGAAATATTTTACTCTCTAATGAGCTCTCTCATCCACAAAACAAGTCATTAAATTGAACGCCGTTTGGTTTTTTTTTCGGTGAATTTCGTAAGCATTCGTAGCAATTCAGAGCAATTGACAGACCTATATTTTACACATTTGGCTTAGACACGTTCCCGTACTCTCCCTCTTTCTGAGAGAGATTTACCCTCATAAATGCCAGACTTCAGAATTTGATACAGAAGTTGTGTTTCAGGCTCATGTGACATGACCTGACTAGAAACAAATAAGAAAAAAGGACAGTTGATTTACTCGTATACCGCCTTTGAATTTTATTTGACAGTGTTTTTTAAAACAAATGGTGCGTTAATTTCTTCTGAAATTAGGCCTATATTCCACAACATGTCGAAAGTAGCTATCAAATTTTAGATGGACCCAGAAGAAATCAACTTGGCCGCCGTGGCGTAGTGGATAGAATGCAACGCTCACACGCCGAATGGTCTAGGTTCGTTTCCCAGCTCAACACCTTAAATTGTTCACGCCATCACCTCTTTCGAGCTGCTGACAACACTCAAAAAGTAATAACTTCCTAAGAAAGCTTCTCAAACTTCGCCGTTCGGAGTCGGCAAAAATCTGTAGGTACCTTCTACTCGTAAGAGAACAGTAGCGCGCACAACACGAGTAGTTGATGCGCAAGCTCCCCCTGCGGACTGTCGCGCCAACAATTATTTATTGTCATGTAACTATGCAAGCTATCGGTAAGGAAGAAATATGAAGAGGATCCGTTCTCTCGTGATGCATGATCAGTCGAAAAGTTGTGTTTCTGATGATTCACCCATTCATAGATTTGTGCACACTTGCATCAACTCACAATACTCTACTAGGTGTTTGAAGCAAAATGCAAATAAGATCGATATTTTGAACAACATTTGATCGCAGAGGTGACTTTATCATGTTCCATGGTCTCAAATACTTTATTCATGGGTGCGTGTTTCTTCGAAGATGCCAAAGTTTGAATGGTATGCGATTTTGTTTGGTGAACGATTGGAAATGTGAATCGGACGATCGGTTGCCCCAACAAGACGAGTTCACAAATTGCAAAATATGACCAATTCATGTGCTATCTACAATCGAAATTTCATGGAAATTGGGATTGTAGTTTCGGTGAGGTCTATTGGCCATGGGGATCATGCGATTTGACACTGTTTCCATGTTTACGTGAAAAACCCCCAAACTATGGGCACTTAACAAAACAAGCATTACTTACATTTTAAGTAGGATACCGTCGGAAATGTTAAAAGAGAAAAAAATGACATCAAGAGAAAGCTGATTAACTCAGCAAAATTGTCATTCGAATGATTTTTTTTGTATTGGAGGTTGGAAACACTGCTGACGTAATCGAAATAGGGACAACAACATCAGTACAGAGACCCAACGCAGAATCATTCTTCCCAATCGCTGTTTCTTTGGGCTCTAGAAGCAATTGAGTAATGAAACCCCTCCTTGAAGGACTGAGCTCGCTGTATATAACAGCCTGATCATCCCAGTCCTACTTTATGGCGCGGTACGTGGACGTTACTAAACGCGGATGAGAAAGCCTTAAGCCTTTTCGAGAGAAAAGTTTTGCGTGCGATTTCTGGTTCTGTTTGCGTTGATGGCACTTGGAGGGGAAGATTTAATGACGAAATCTATGGGCTGTACAGCGATATGCGCCTGGTTAAGCGTCTTCGGATAAAACGCTTCCGATGGCTAGGCCAAGCGTATGGACACCGCTGCTCCGGCCCGGAAAGTGTTCAAATCTGAGCCAATGGGAGGACGGCCTAAAATAAGGTGACACACAAGTGGAGAAGGACCTCAACCAACTTGGAGTGCCCAACTGGAGGCAGCTGGCGAAAGATCGTGCTGGCTGGTGAGGTATGTTGGTTGAGGCCCAGGTCCACCCCGGACTGTAGCGCCAGGTGTTGTCATACTTCTTCTCTGTCGGGCAGTGAGCGCATATTAGGGCTGATGTTTCCGAATATAGCTTTTATGCGAATTGTCATGAGGCGTTCGCTGACAGGGTCGTAGCTCAAGACTCAAGACTAAATCTGCCTCGAACAACAAATTCGCATCCGAATAAGCGCTGCCTTCTCTCTCTCTAGCAATCGCTGTAGTATATGTCGCAGTTTTTCATTGTATTTTCGCCGGGCCCATCTCATCGCACTTCCTGGATGGCGCTTATGTCTGCCTTGTAGCAGTCAAGGGCCTCCGTAAGTTGCTCGGCTGCACACACATTCCGCATGCAAAACCGAAAACGGTTTGTCAACAGTTGATTCATTTTTATCCGAGGCATATCGGCTTTTCTAAACTAGAGGCTTTTGGTGGTGAGGAAGTTACCCTCACGCACAACCCACAGACTGGTAGGCCAGGCCCATTATTTAACCCTCGGGCAGAGGGCTTCGCTGCATACATTGGTTCACCACACCAATTGCTGTGATGGCTATCCTGGGGGCGCCGCGAGGAGACTGTATGCCAACTTGACCTGTTCACTAAAGAGGAGAGTTTTGGCAGTTCGCCTTGTTGAGAGGAATTAACAACGTTACCTCGCGTGTACAGGCCCATGTCAAAATTGGTTTGCCAAATTTCGTTCTGGTGATTTTTCACTCAGTTTTTTTTTACGAAGCCACTAGACTCTTCGACGAGTGACGTAATGTCGAGGCGGTTACAAGAAAAAACAAACATCAACAAGGAAAATCAGAAATTTAGCCTTAGTCATCATTCAAAATTTTATTCGTTAACAGTTCGTACTTTTCTCATCGTAGAAAGGCAGAGTAGAGTTCTAAATTTTTTTCTAATTGTTAATTCTTCACTTTTTACAGAGAAATGTCAACGAAATCACCAACGTTCTTTAACAAAATTAAGCACCTTCACAGACCAGACATTTTTCACACCCACGGACACTAAAAGATTTCTATTTGCTACCGATACTTTCGATTAACTGCCGACATAAGTAGCTCTAATTGCGTACAGTGTTTGAGTAATCCAAAATAAATCTAACGATTGGAGAAGAAGTCAGGAAGCGGAAGCAAGCCTCCCCACCTCTTTCAACTGAGTCCCTTTTTTGACCGATCAAAATATCAAACTGATCACACCACCTTATGTGCGAACTTGAGCGAGAGTGGTGGAAAACAATTGAACGCAGATTAGTGTGACAACCAAAAGCTTATTGCGCAGGTCGAAACCAGAGCGCGGTAGCGCACGAGTATGTATTTGCGGTTCGCACCCACACTCCGTTGCATATTGTATACAGAATGCGAGCCGTCGGAACTGACACTTTAGTGTAAATTTTCCGATTTGTTCGTTGCCGCCTCAGCATTCTCTTCCATGTGCTTCTGTTAGCTGGGAGGGCAGAATTTGAGGAGAAAACGGGGAGTGTTAGGAAAAAAATAAGAAAAAACATTTGGTTGTCGGTAAAGACAGTGCGAATAGAAACGAACGAGTAGGCAGAATTGATTCAAAAGTACAAGTTACACCCACAAGGCGTTTCGCTGCATCGTAATTTGGAGTTGTAGAGGACACAGGAAGCTTTGAAAAACTGAGAGACTTTGAAGAAACTGACACTAGCAATGAGTTTCACTCTAGCCAATCGCTGTCTCTTCAGGTTTCGAAGGTAATTGGGATGTAACACGTTCCAACAAACAACAAAGATTATTCTAAGCCAGCCGCGCGCCCCATGAAAACAAATGAAGAAACACTCTGAGGTGATGGTCCTTCACATTATCTTTGGAGGTCGAACTTTTCGGGCTGTGTCTGAAACCTTATCGCAGCTTGAACCCAAGACATCACTCTCGCCTCAAAACGCTTTCGATCGAGGAGTGAATTCCAAGTAAAACAAAACACAAGCCCTCGTCAAAACAAACAAAGATGTGACGTCCACAAAACAAATCAAAAATTTTCAAGTGCACGCTGCCAAATATCATTTTGTTGACAAGAGTCGACTGTGCCCCCAAGGCGACGCCTTCTATTTAAAGACTGTTTACCTGGTTCTGCTCGACTTCGATGGGAATGTCCCGAATATTTCGGTTAATCGAATTGCTGTAGTTGGTGGCATTCAGTGGCGGGGACGAGGAATGTTTTCTACCATTACGCGACGGCAACGAGAATGGCGGCGACGGCGTTTTTTCACCGGGCGACAAGGGGCTCTCGACAATTGTAACGCAAGGACTGAATGGACTTCCGCATCCATTTTCACGCGGCTTAGACGAGCTACCGGCACTCGAGTAATCGGACAACGATGACGGTGATGTGGGCGTGTTCGACGGTGGCGGTGGTGATAGTGGCATCTCAACGATCGGACTCGGTGATCGGGCTATTCTGAAATCAGACTGTCCACTAGATCGAAAGATTCCCTTCTGCACACCCCACGGCACGTTGGACGACATGTTTCACTGCAAATCTACTTGTTGCTGGCTGTTTTTTCTTCGCTAGGTTCTTTCTTTATTCAATTTTCACACAAATTTTCAAAGCAGCGCCCTAATAAAAGTGTATCTCTGCTGAATACCGGCGCAAAGTCTCACCGCACACATCGAAGCACACTCGGCGTGGATTTAAAATTAGCATCTGCGTGTGAATTTTTATTTTTAAACAAATTAACTAACGTTGATAAAATTTCGCCTCGCTCCTCGCGGCAATTTCAAAATCGAACGTAAACGCAAACGCACACACGATCTCGAACGCGCACACGGAAAGCTCGCGAGTTTCGAATCGACTGACGGAGACGATCGGAAAATTATTCAACCACCGGGAAGTCAAATGCAATTATGTTCTGTATGTGCATCCGTAAGATGCAAAGCTTTCTTTGAACTGACAGCACTCGCAACAAACCGAATCGAGACACACTGTTTCCGAACGAGCTTGCTGCGCTCTAGCGATGATGCACCGTCGTGTACACTTTTCACAATATTTAATAATTTCAACACGGTTCACATGGAAGATTCGAGAGACTTTCGCGTGAATCGTGTTTTTTCCCTGCGCCACAGTTTGAAAGTGCAACCAGTGAACACACCCCTGCAGTTGATCCACCCCAAGTGACCACAGAGCGAAGTCGGAAACACTGCCGTTCGGAACGCGAACCAAACCGGCCACTGAACGGACCGTGTGGTTTTCTTTCTCAAAACGAAATAAAAGCTTTACGTCAGAGTTTTTGAAGAGAATTCGACGCGAGAGGTAGACTGCGCGCTGGGAGATAGCACGCGTCGAAAATAGATTTTTCTATAAAAATTTAATCTCAAGAGGAGTCTTTTAGATTTTACGATGCTCGCCTAGCTCCAAGTGTCTGAAGGTTATTGAGAAATTCACGGTTCTACAAGAGATAAGCTTCGCGGAATGATGCATGTCACGGTGGCGGATTGCAGGAACAACCATAGGGTCAAAGAAAGCCCGAGTGAAACACAGAAAAACACAAGCAACTTGAACAAATGACGGGAAATTGGCTATATTATTAGATTTCTTTTTTTCGCATGCGCCTCACCCAGATGAGAGCCGAGGGCAGTCATAAATTAGAATTACCGTCAGATGTTAAAGCGTTTTGATGGGGAATGGCAACGCTTTTGGCTGAACAAATATTTGATTTGAAGACGACATACGTCTTTGAATTCAATTTGAAGTCGCAGCACTACCTGAGGAGCACGACTTTGGTAAAGTTGGAGGCGGGGAACGTTAGGAAATAAAATTTTTTAGAGACACGACACGGTGCACTTGTGCTGGACAACTGTGAGCAAAAATACATTTTTATTTCATTTTAATTCGCTGGCAACCGGATGCAAGTGTTCACGTGGCGTGGTTCACCAGAAAATAACTTTTTATCAGGCAAACAATATGTTTGGCGATGGTTAATCTCTCTTGCTTTACGCGCTTAGCAGCACGCTGCAGAAATTTGGTAAACATGTGTATTTTCAGGGGCAATTTTTGGTGTATCCAAGTCGCGTTTGATATTGTTTGTTCTTAAGGCGAGCTATTAGAATTCAAGATGTGACTTAGTTGTCGAATTTTTTTTTTGTTTCGAGGTTGGACTCAAATGGACAAAATGGATAGACTCATCAAATACTGGTCCAATGTACTACCAGGAAGTAGCCTTCATTTAATGTAATTTCTTGGTTTTCCGAAGAAAAACCAGGATGCGCTTCTGTGATATAGAACTTAGCTTTTCAGTTCCCACCACATCAGCGCCAAATAACCGCCACCTGATACGTTCGAAAGCAGGACACTGACAGAGAAACTACTCTGAAGTGTCTTCGCCGTCTCCACAGGCGTCGCAGAGTGTCACATCACTAATCCCAAGACGACTCAGGCGCATAGCGAAAGTAAAGTGGCCCGTTAGTACGCCGACAAGTCGTCTGCACTCGTTTCTGCCTAGAGATAGCAGAAAAGAAGCGGATTTCTTGCAGACGTTTGGGAGCATACTCTTGGTCACCCTGCATCCTGGAGAGTCACGCCATCTCTGCTTGTGCTGTAGACCCAACCATCGACGGAGGACTACGTAGGTCGGGCCCTACGAATGCCTTTGCTGAACCTAGCCGAGCTAGTTCATCGGCAGTCTCGTTTCCCAGGATCCCGTGATGACCAGGGACCCAGACAAGTTTTTTTTTTTGCGAATTCAGCCTGCCGACCAAATTAAGGGAAGACTCTCATTCTTGGGCTATCTTGGAAGTGGTTAAAGGGTTGAGTAAGGCCTTGAGCAGAGCTTGACTGTCGCTGCAGACGCAGATACTTCTCCCGTTCCACCTATTCTTCACAATACAGTTGGTGGCCATTAAGAACGCTAAGGCTTCCGCCTGGAAGACCGACGCGAAATTAAGGAGGCGTGATGTCTGATGTTGTCATTTTCCACGAAGGCCCCAGCTCCAGAACCCTCCGTTGTCTTGGAGCCGTCCGTGAAAATCCGACTACATTCCTTTCCCGGCTACATTCCTTTCCCGGCTACATTCCTTTCCCGGTTCAGTTTCTGGTCACAGCCAGTCCAGGACACGTGGAAAGTCGACTTTGTATAAGCTTCGCAACTGTATTATTGGCGACCTCGCATCAAACGACATGTCCATGAGAGTAGTATCATAGGAGATGCGGTGTGTACATCAAAGCTCCAGTGCGAGTGGAACCAAAGACCATTCCTTTTTAATTGAGAGATGGCCTTGAGTGTGCAATAATTAATCGAGACACTAATTGGATCTAAATTTCTCTGAATAGAGATTAATTGTCATGCTTCCTTCGGCGCTTTGGGGATTATTTTTGGCACGCTGTACCCGACTAGAAGTCTTGTGAGAAGGACGACAGATGGAGCAGAAGAATCCTGGCGAACTGCTTTCCTAGTTTGAGACTTTCGACGCTTAAAATGCATCATTCCCTAGAAAGCGCTGCTCCAAGAAATTCGAAGCTTAACATAAAGCAAAACAGAATGTCAGACTTTTCTGCATTCGTCAATTACAACATCTGCTTCGATTGGGGGAATGGTGAACAGCACATAACTTCCAACATTATATCCTGCGGCCTAATTCTAGAATTGGAAATCTGAAGAATGCAAAATCTAAAAAGTCTGCTCAAAATCGAATTTTTCACAGTTACAGGAGTCAGTCCATTTGTCGGAGAGGGGTTCAATTGTTTCATAAACCCAACCTGTGCACGTTCGATAGTCTTGCAGTTCAAACATGATGGAAGGAGAAGGATTGGCAATTCGAAGGAAATTTCGGTGACAGTTTGTGGTCGGATGGCTTTGAAATGCTATAGCTCTCAAATGTGACATCGAGAGTTTCATTTTTAAGATCACACAACTTTTATGATTTTTCTAGCGTGAACTTTTGGAAATTTTCATTTATTCTGCACGTAGTCCAAATATGAAGAGACTACAAAAGAATTGCAAGCCCACAAAATGTGTACAACTTTCTAAAAGTTTTTTTTTCCAAAATTTTGACTTTTTTGAACTTTTATTTTCCAACTTCAATTTTTGATATAATTTATGTTTAGAAATATTGACTTATAGGACGTTAGGGTTTTGGATTTTTAGACTTTTATAGTTTTGTGATTAATTGAAGTTTTAATTTATTTGTTTTATATCCAAGTTTTATCTAAAATTTTCGTTAGAAATGCTAATGTGACTGTAAAAGGGATACAACTCTCCCAGAATAAGAAACATGAAGAAAATGTTCCTCATTTGGTTCAAAAGAAAAGTGATCGCGGATGAAAACTTTGATAATGGAAAGCAGAACTTTTTTTTCTAGAAGCCTTCACATCGGTGTATCGGTACTTCCTCTCCCTCTCTTACACTCCCTCTCTTCCTCTCCCTCTCTTCCCCTCCCTCTCTTCCTCTCCCTCTCTTCCTGCATACCTTCGGCCCATGCTGTGACTTGATACGGTAACTTAAGGGTACTCGCAACCCCTTTTGCACGCGTCAATTAAAAAAAAGCCTTGATAACTCAATAGTTGCTTAGTTCAATTAACACATTAAATGTATACTAATCCAAAAAATTGGAAGAAATGAAAGCAGTTTCACCCAACTCGTTGTCCATTACGCTCTGGAAAAATTGATTAAAGTTGTCTAGAAAATGTTTAAAAGCTTTTCATTCGAAAACAACATTAAACTGTACGTCTTCTCCAAAATTCAAATAACCACTGACATTATACCAAATGATAAGGTGTTTGTTTCTAGAGGTGAAAAATCCCTGAGTTGGCAGCACTCTTTTAACTGGCGGCTATTCTGTCAGTTGTCAAGTAATTTGTTCTGATTTTTTTTGGCGTTTCATAAAATACTTCCAAATTGCGGAAATTGTATAATTTTTGAAAATCATGGTTCTGTTCGAAACTCATATTGCGCACTACGTAGATTTGGATGAAATTCAAAACTGGATGAATTGGCCAATTAACAAAACTTCTGTATTTGGAATGAGGATAATTCCTAAGTATATATTGAGACACTGTTGCATACACAAAAACTGCCCATTGGAACCGGCACGTTAAAAAATTAGTTCATAGTTCTTTATAAACAATGCTGGCCAGCAACTCCTATGGAACCACGATGACGACTGACTTTTCCTTCCTCAGTTATACAACGATGATGCGCAGGGGCTATGGTTTAAACAAAAGCTCGTGTCAGGATTTATTTTTCGAAGAAAACGTTTGCAAACCGCAGAGTTTCACCCAACGGACTTGTGAATTGGCCTTGGAGATAATGACACTTAATGTAGCTGGACTATGTCTTGAGGGGTTTAGACGTTGTTTAACTCTTTGGAGGACACCATTCGAGGAATTTTACCAAGTATGGCCACAAATGTTGGAGGAAGTTGGAAGAAGAAGTTTTTGTAAGCTGAAACTCCAGATAAAAGTAAGTTCGAAGAAGTAGTGGCGGCATTATGCTAGAAATTATATTTAGGTAATAATGCTGACAACACTCAAAGAGTAATAACTGTCTAGGAAAGCTTCTCAAATTTCGCCGTTCGGAGTCGGCAAAAAACTGTAGGTCCCTTCTACTCGTGGGAGAACAGTAGCGCGCACAACGCGAGTAGTTGATGAGCAAGCTAGGCCCTGGTCCCCCTTTGGACTGTAGCGCCAACAATTATTATTAAAAATGCCAGAAGAATATCTTTCGAATAACATTCCTTTGACGTCAATTTAAAATAATAATGTTTGTTTTATTTTGCTGCAAGCTTATGTATCGCTTAAAGCAATACTCTTCATACGAGCAAATAATATGTATAAGCTCATTATGATTGCAAATAATTACGTTTTCCGATATCCCCCTAAGCCTACCCTATTAACGAGCGTAACATGAGCGGGTTTTAAGGAACTTATATTATTTTCGATATTTTCACACTCAATTCAAGGAAATAACTTTTTCCACCAAACTTCCATGAACCACAGGTTAAAGTGAATATTTCTCCTGTCGAGTAAATTTTTAACGTATCCGAAACAGCCAGAACGGGACTTTACTTTCAAATGTCCTCCATAATATTCTACCGATTTATTGCTTTTAATCATTGTTAAAAACCCTTGCGACGCCATTTACAGAGTTAATCAATGTTCGTTTTTAGGAAACGTCAATTTCAATACAGATTCAAATTTATGATCTCCCAGAAAACATTTTAGCTCAGAACCCGTTAAACAAAAAAGACTGCACTCTATTATCTTCATCAGAATTTCCATATGCACAGCGTGACAGTTTGAAAATGTATGCAGACTTCATTCAAATCAATTAACAGTTCCAGGAAGCCCTGAACCAGTTGGCTTCGCTAGAAGCGAATGAATTCAAAACAAAGCACGATAGTTTGAATTAAATTGAGAGGCGCACATAATGAGTGGAGTGAGACAAAACAAGATTTCCCACATCGCGGCATGTCGTTTAACCCCATTCTAGAACGCAAGACGACACGATCTGATTGCCATTCCGATCAGCGACTTGTCGCATGGGGAGGAATTCCAAGCTTCTTAGAATTCTTCTCACTTCAGCCTGAGTCAAGGAGAAACCCCCGACTAAATGGCGGAACCGAAGTGAGAGATGGGTATTTAAGAATAAATCACATCCCTCATTAGGATCCGGTCAAGTGGATTTGGCAGATGCCGACGGGTCACGATCGGTGGGAAGTGACGACATTTTGTATTCGATACGAAACCGGCAGTGAAGAGGATTCTTGTCTACTGGCGAAATGGAAATTGGGATTTAAGTCACGAGTGGTGTGGTGCATGAGTGAATGTTTTCCGATGCAGGGACAAACGAATGCTAATGACACGATGCTGATATTTTTTCTTTGCTGATTTGGACCACAAGTGTAAACAGAAGGGAAAAAAATTTTGCACTGGACTGAGGGGAACTGCGACGGGTATCTTGTTTGAAAACTATTTTGCAACATCCAGGAACATTCTTAGGCATTCTTTGAAGCATGTCAGATCTAAGGTTTGAAGATGGGAAGAAAGAAGGCAAAGAAAACGAAGATCAGAATAAACACGACCACTAATAACCAAATTGTGCAAGTTGAGTTTGAACCTATTTAACTATAACAAGCAGCTTTTGCTGCGGACGGAAATTCATCTATAATGGAAAATCGAACATTTAATGGATATATATATATTTGTTGAATTCAGAAATATTCATTTACGTCTTTATTGTCTGGGAAGAAAAGCAAAACTAATGTGGGTTTTTAGAAACAACGATAATGTGAGCAAAGTTGCTGAAGTCGGAATTTCCATTTTTAGAGAAAGTTGGCTGCAGCTAGTCCAATGTCATCTTTCTGATGGGTGTTCGCTACTAGGTGTCAATATAGTCGTTAACGATTCGGCCACACTGTGATGCCAAATCTCGAACATTATCTAAAGCTGAATTTGTTATCTGCAGCTGAGGTAACTTCGAAGAGTAAAAAATTCCTTTATTTCGTTCCGATTTTCCAAAAGAGCCGAAGTCGTTGAGAGTGTTTTGAATAAGCAGCTTATATTTTTAATCAATGATTTTGAGGGACTTTCACAATTATGACAATTGTAGGACAACTCAATGGTTGCCCTAAAAACGTCGAAGAGAAGCTTACCAGGTATACGGGTAAGAAATGAGTTCTTTTGTTTGTTTGAAAATAAAACACTAATTATTAATGGGAAAGTAAGAACATTTTATTCAAAGTATTGGCCATTGTTTTCTACACATTTTGACCACCTTTCTGGCATTTGTGAATACCACGCCAATAAAATTGTTCGTCTCTTAAAACAAACCAATCAGACACCCAATTTCCGACCTCCTCGTAGGAATCAAAGTGCTGCTCAGCCAATGCGTGTCCCATCGATGAAAACAAATGGTAGTCGGAAGGAGCTGGTGAATACGGCGGATGGGGTCGCTGCTCCCAGCCAAGTGTTTTGATTGTATCCTGAACCGGTTTTGCTTTGTGTGCAGGTGCATTGTCATGGAGCAAAATTACCTTGCCGTGTCTTCTGGCCCATTCTGGTCGTTTCTCGATCAATGCATGGTTCAAATTGATCATTTGTTGTCGGTAGCGATCAGTATTAACGGTTTCACCAGGTTTTAGGAGCTCGTGGTACAGCACACCTTTCTGGTCCCACCAAACACACAGCATTGTCTTCTTGCCGAATCGATCTGGTTTTGCAGTCGATGTTGATGGTTATTACTGATTAACCCGTTTTCCCAGATTTTTTCCATTTAAGATTTTTAAAATAGGGACAACAACACCAGTACCGAAATCAAACGTCGAATCACTCTTGCCAATCGCTGTTTCTTTGGGCTCTAGAGGCAATTGAGTAATAAAGCCCTCTCTCGAAAGACGAAGCTCGCTTTATATAATAGCTTGATCATCCTTGTCCTACTTTACGGCACGGAATCTTGGCGGATGAGGAAGCCCTAAGTCTCTTCGAGAGAAAAGTTATGCGTGCGATTTTTGGTCCTGTTTGCGTTAATGGCATCTGGAGGAGAAGATTTAATGACGAACTCTATGGGTTGAACGCCGAAATGCGCCTGGTCAAGCGTCTACGGATACAACGCTTAAGACGGCTAGGCCATGTAGAGCGTATGGAAACCACTGCTCCGGCCCGAAAAGTCTTTGATTCCGTGCCATTGGGACAACGCAACAGAGGACGGCCTAGGCTAAGATAGCGCACAAAAGTGGAGAAGGATCTTAACCAACTTGGAGTGCGCAACTGGAGACAGCTAGCGAAAGATCGTGCTAGCTGGAGAGGCAAGTTGGTTGAGGCCCAGGTTCACCCCGTACTGTAGTGCCGCAAGAAGAAGAAGAAGAAGAAGAAGAAGAAGAAGAAGAAGAAGAAGAAGAAGAAGAAGAAGAAGAAGAAGGATTCCTAAAATAAATCCATTTTTCATCGCCAGTAACAATCCGATGCAAAACCGGATTTCTTTCGTGTCTTTGAAGCAAAATTTCACAAGTGTTTTTTCGGTTTTCCATCTGTCTTTCATTCAATTCATGTGGCACCCATTTCCCACACTTTTGGATCTTTCCCATAGCATTTAAACGGTCAGAAATTGTTTGTTGTGCAACATTTAACATTGCTGCCATTTGCTTTCAACTCAAAGTGTCATCTCCATCCAATATCGTTTGCAATTCGGCGTCTTCAAACTTTTTTGGTGGTCTTCTACGTTTCTCATTTCTCACATCAAAATCATTACTTCTGAACCGTTGAAACCGTCTTTTGCATGTTGCTTCTGATAGAGTATGATCACCATATGCCTCGACAAGCATTCGATGCGACTCTGCAGCACTTTTCTTCAAATGAAAACAAAAAATTACTGCTTTCCGCAAATCATCACTTTCTGGTACAAAATTCGACATTTTTAACACGACGAAAAAATATGATGTTGTCTGTCCAATGACTTGATGTATACTAATTATTTTTCACAGATGTCATAGCAAATAAACAAAAAAAAAATAAGGGCTCGTTCACAACAAATGTTCCCAAGTGTTTTGAATAAGCAGCTTATATATTTAATGAATGATTTTGAGGGACTTTCAAAATTATGACAATTGTAGGACAACCCAATGGTTGCCCCAAAAACGTCGGAGAGAAGCTTATATCGAGCTCCTGTCGGCTGTGCAGTGTGTCCTTGAAAAAGCCCAGAAAATAGGTGAATTTGCTAATTATTTAACTGCCTTACACCAACTTCCACAGAAACCAGGGACACACTGAAACGAACTAGTTCCTCGGGTATACTGATAGCAACCGTAACTTTAGAAATTCCTTTATGATTTGCTTCTCCAGCTAACTTGGAATTTCAAAAAAAAAAGAGTATTTGTGGGTACGAAAATGTTGAGATCCCTAACTCCGAACATGCATATATCCTGCTGTTGGCCTATAAGACAACTAAAGTCGTAAAATATTGATTATTTTGATTAGATTCAGTAAGAGTTGATTAAAGCGTTTCGACCAGGATTACATTCGAAGTCCGATTACATTTGAGAGGATTGAAACTCCTAGGAGCGGCCCAGGCGAAACATGTCTCAGCTTGGACAAAGTTTAAATGTCCATTGTATAAGAGGAAGAGTGGGTGCTCGAAGCATCGCTTCCTTTTTTGACACTTTTCCAGATTTGTAGAAAGTTTAAATATTCATGCTTTCCCTTCATCCTAGACTAGTACGGCATGGAAATGTATAGAGTCGATTCGGCACATTTCACAGTTTCTATATGTTGAACAAAAATTTGTATCCAAATTTTCACAAACCGGAGATTTTCCTCTGTGTGTTCATTATAACAGGTTTAAGCTTTGCCATTTTCTAATTTAGGCAAATCCAAGCTAATCTTGAAGGTGACGTGAAGTAAGTTATTCGTAGAGCTTGCACAAGTAAACATTTATAAGCTTAAGTTTAAGGTTCTTTCTCACTGGCCCCTACAGAGTGCCTCATAAAACTTGCCTTAAAAAGAATGCTTCTTAACTCCATTTTAAGTGTTGCTGCACAACCATTGGAATTATCAACATATCCAGTTCAAGCGTGAACTTTTGAAAATTTTCATTTATTCTGCACGTAGTCCAAACATGAAGGGACTTATTGCGATGTCATCTATAAAAAGCAGTTTACATAAGTGACGCACTGCAAAATAGCTGGTGATAAACGCCAAACCAAACATTTGAATGCACATATAAAATACAAAAAAATTCTTCATCTTTAAGGGCCAAAACACAGACACAGACTTCAGTCTTCTATTAAAAGCAAGTCGTTTACCATTTCCAAGCATACGACCGCAAAAATCGAATGTGCGTCAATATGGGGCGTAAACGCCTTATTCTTTACACGACAAACTTTGGCACACAAAATGGCATATTAAATGTAATGGTTCTTTGAAGAGCTGATATCCCATTCATTCTTGCAACGTCGGACATCGAAACAAGAACAAATGGGTGCCTCGCCCTAGGACCTATGAAGGATTTAGCTTTATTTTATAATCCTTAGGTCCTGAATCAAGTTTTAGGAAAGAAAATTCGCTCGCTCTGTATAACGTCTCTCCTTACATAAGAAAGCAATATTTCTTAATTCGAACTAAACCTTGTACAAAAACAGGCTTCATGAGTTCGTCTGGTACTTTCCCTCTGAATGTTGAATTTTTGTCAATTTTTCTCTCTAGAAATAATTTTCTCATTGCGCTCCTCTATATTTCTACACCAAACTTCAAACTTAGTTGTGTCCCCTTTATGCACACGTTTGCAAAAATACGTTTCAAGTTCGGCATCATCTGAGACGTAAACGGCACTGAAAATAAAGCTGTTCCTCGCGTTCAAATAAACGTCATTTTCCCGCAACTTTGGAAAATTCATAATTCTTGGCAATACACACAAAAGAAAATCCATCTTGACAAAAGCTTTTAGTTGTCATTATGTTTTACGTGACCCGTTAATTTGGGCTGACAAAGTGTGGAACTGTCTGGGGCACATTGAAGATACTTTTGTTGACAGACTTCATAGGCAGACATTCAAGGACATCGCCTGCAAGGAGGAGAGTTCCGAATTTATAACCAGAGGGGATCGACGGCAGTAAAAAATGTCAAGGTGACTGTTAATGACGTTTTAATAGTTTCACGTTAAGGACGGCGTGTACCACCGGTGCCTCACACATAAATGTTTCATCTGGCGGTGTGTGTGAAGAAATAACGGTACAACAAAAGCAGTACGAGTTTTATTTGCAAAATTTGTTGTTCTTTTCCAAAACATGAGCATTATTTTGTAAAAGGCGCCGCCAGATGAAACAACAATTGCTATTTGTTCCCACCAGATGATGTTGTTTCCACCAACCGCCGAAGACAGATGACTCTTCACCACGACAATGCAAGCTCTCACACATCGACTCAAACAACTACATTTTTGAGCACTCAAAACATCGATTTGATGAGTCATCCGCCGTATAGTCCTGACTTGGCACCGAATGACTTCTTTTTATTCCTGTACGTAGAAAAAAAAAAATAAAATGTGGCAGCCGTTGCGTAGTGGGTAGAGTGCGACACTCACACGCCGAAGGGTGTTCGATTCCCAGCTCAACACCAATTTTTCAAATTTTTCACGGCACCACCTCTTTTGAGCTGCTGACAACACTCAAAGTGTAAAAAAAACTGTCTAAGAAATCTTCTCATATGTCGCCGTGTCAGAACAGAAGCGCTCACAACACGAGTGGTTGATGAGCAAACTAGGCCCTGGTCCCCTTTTGGACTGTAGCGCCAACAATCACACTGTGCGCCAATTCAGAACTTAAAAACTTGCTTCTTAGCCTCTTGTGACTTAATATGATTCTTGGGGAAATAAAATTTTGGCTTGGCTTGATGTGGCTTGGTGGATATGAGCGTTCATTAACGAAGCTGTATGGAACTGTCGGTCATCTAAAATCTCCTGTGTCACAATTTCATTGGAGAGCCCACAAGAAAAGTGTGCCTAATAAAGTCTGTAGTTAGCTGCAAGTCTCCTCTTCTCGAATGATCGCATAAAATTTAAGAATTCCTCAAATATGTTGGAACTTGGTTCGATGCCCAGCTGAATATCTCGAATTTTTACCTCTTTCGAGTTGCTGACAACACATCACTATCGAAGGAAAAGCTTCTAAATATTCGCCGTCCGGAGTCGGCAAAAAACTGTAGGTCCCTTTTACTCGTGAGAGAACAGTAGAGCGCACAACACGAGTAGTTGATTCTTCTGCTCCCGCGACGTATAATTATTATTATTGGTCGAGCTTGATGGGCTGCAGCATCACAAATTTTGTGTGGACTAAATCTCAGTTTATCTGTCAAGTTTGACGGTAATGTGGGTTTTGTCAGCTGGGACTGTCTGTTCCATCGTCCGTCCTGTCGGTAAGCTTGTTCTTGGTTGCGTTAAATACAATAGAAGCACTATTCTAATATTTTTTTTTGAAAATAAAACACTAATTATTAATGGGAAAGTAAAAACATTTTATCCAAAGTATTGGCCATTGTTTTCTACACATTTTGACCACCTTTCTGGCATTTGTGAATACCACGCCAATAAAATTGTTCGTCTCTTAAAACAAACCAATCAGACACAAATTTTCGACCTCCTCGTAAGAATCAAAGTGCTGCTCAGCCAATGCGTGTCCCATCGATAACAACAAATGGTTGTCGGAAGGAGCCAAGTCTGGTGAATACCGCGGGTGGGGTAGCTGCTCCCAGCCAAGTGTTTTGATTGTATCCTGAACCGGTTTTGCTTTGTGTGCAGGTGCAGTGTCATGGAGCAAAATTACCTTGTCGTGTCTTCTGGCCCATTCTGGTCGTTTCTCGATCAATGCATGGTTCAAATTGATCATTTGTTGTCGGTAGCGATCAGTATTAACGGTTTCACCAGGTTTTAAGAGCTCGTGGTACAGCACACCTTTCTGGTTCCACCAAACACACGGCATTGTCTTCTTGCCGAATCGATCTGGTTTTGCAGTCGATGTTGATGGTTATTACTGATTAACCCGTTTTCCCAGATTTTTTCCATTTAGGATTCCTAAAATAGAGACAACAACACCAGTACCGAAATCAAACGTCGAATCACTCTTGCCAATCGCTGTTTCTTTGGGCTCAAGAGGCAATTGAGTAATAAAGCCCTCTCTCGAAAGACGAAGCTCGCCTTATATAATAGCTTGATCATCCCCGTCCTACTTTACGGCGCGGAATCTTGGACGCTAGCAAAGGTGGATGAGGAAGCTCTTAGTCTCTTCGAGAGAAAAGTTCTGCGTGCGATTTTTGGTCCTGTTTGCGTTAATGGCATCTGGAGGAGAAGATTTAATGACGAACTCTATGGGCTGTACAGCTACATGCGCCTGGTCAAGCGTCTACGGATACAACGCTTAAGATGACTAGGCCATGTAGAGCGTATGGAAACCACTGCTCCGGCCCGAAAAGTCTTTGAATCCGTGCCATTGGGACAACGCAACAGAGGACGACCTAGACTAAAGTGGCGCACACAAGTGGAGAAGGACCAGCTAGCGAAAGATAGTGCTGGCTGGAGAGGCATGTTGGTTGAGGCCCAGGTTCACCCCGGACTGTAGTGCCACAAGAAAAAGAAGAAGAAGAAGAAGAAGAAGAAGAAGAAGAAGAAGAAGAAGAAGAAGAAGAAGAAGAAGAAGAAGAAGAAGAAGAAGAAGAAGAAGGATTCCTAAAATAAATCCATTTTTCATCGCCAGTAACAATCCGATGCAAATCCGATTTTCTTTCCTGTCTTTGAAGCAAAAGTTGAAGCAAAATTCCACAAGTGTTTTTTCGGTTTTCCATCTGTCTTTCATTCAATTCTTGTGGCACCCATTTCCCACACTTTTGGATCTTTCCCATAGCTTTTAAACGGTCAGAAATTGTTTGTTGTGCAACATTTAACATTGATGCAATTTGCTTTTGACTCCATCGAATATCGTTTGCGATTCGGCGTCTTCAAACTTTTTTGGTGGTCTTCCACGTTTCTCATTTCTCACATCAAAATCATTATTTCTGGACGGTTGAAACCATCTTTTGCATGTTGCTTCTGATGGAACATGATCACCATATGTATCGATAAGCATTCGATGCGACTCTGCAGCACTTTTTTTCAAATGGAAACAAAAAATTAATACTTTCCGCAAATCATCAGTTTCTGGTACAAAATTCGACATTTTTAACACGACGAAAAAATATGATGTTGTCTGTCCAATGACTTGATGTATACTAATTATTTTTCACAGATGTCATAGCAAACAAACAAAAAAAAATAAGGCCTCGTTGACAACAAATGTTGCCTATCGAGACATTTGTATCTTGACGCTCACTTTATACTGGTATACCTATGTTCGACAAATAGTTTTTCATGTTGGTACACTGAGGCATTTGTAACAAAATGCTACAAGGTCATGTGAATACATGCGCAGCCAATGTGTTTGATGCATGGGACATATACAAAATTTATTGTACATTCGCGAGCTTAATTCAAATTCTTAGGTGCTGACCCATAGCGTGCCCCTCGTCTGTTGGCATGTTAACCGTGCAGGTGTTTTCCTCTCAATCACAATAATTTTAGAAGAACTGCGCAGCTTCTTGACTATTGTGATTTATTCACCAATTGAAGAACAGTTTACATAGTCTCGCGTCATTATACCTCGAACTTCTTAGAAACCATCACCGACAACAAGGTGAAAAAATCAAAAACAGGCTCCCACCTGAACTTGAAATACATAAATTGCAAAACCAACTACATGCCAAATAAGTTTGAAGCTCTTGTGAGTGACTGGGGATTGTTCTGCCTACCGGCCACAGCCAATTGTGACGAAATTGGACAGAAGGAAAGAAAGTCTTAACACGCGTTAGAATAAAACGCCAAATTGATAATATTTTGTTCGACAAAACAAAAACACATTCCAAAGGACAGCACTTTCCGTGATCACCAACAGAATCTATTTGAAACTTCGACACAAAAACACGAGACAAATAATATTCAGACGTGGAATCAATTAAGCGACACGGGAATTCAAATACTTGAAGGCATTCCGCTTCTTTTTGGACATGTGCCAATACCGAAACAAAAAATTAATAAAACACTCACAAATCTCTTCGGAGTATCTGTCAAATTACACGCTTGCTAATTTTGAATTAAATTCCTGCGTCATTGTCACACAATGACGTGTACAGTCGAAGAAACGCTGGTTGAACAGATTTCCGGTTTAACGTCAAATACTTGCAGGGACTGTGGACGTCGAACAACCAAAGGAGTTGAAAAACAAAGAATATTGAGTATTTACCGAAAACTTCTGGAAAATTGATTTTTTGTGCTGCCAGCGATGGATTCTGGAGGGCGATGGAAGGATTCTCACGGCTCCTGGAAAGCATTTTGTGAGAAACATTCTGCTTCTGGTCACATCAGGTGCAAGCTCAACGAAGTCTGAAAGTGGGCTTGCCGGTGTCACACAACCACACGCGCGCGAGTTTGTTCATAGACGGCGGCAACACACAATCAATAGAAAATCTCACCTTGACACACACTTTCAATTTAATTTGCTAATGGCTTGAATTCCATGTCGGTTTCGGAGTATTCACTGACGGACAATCCGCAGGTCCTGGAGTAGTACATCAGCACGGAGCCGTGAAAAATAACTGAAGGAGCCAAAACAGAAGCGAGGCGCACACCCAAACAAAAGCGAAAGTCCACCCCAGTCCCATGGAAATCGGGGAGTTTGTTGGCTCGCCTAACTCGCGAACACACCCCGTTCTGTAAGCTACTCAGTAGGGAAGCAGCCCTAACTGCTACTTGTCAGTTGTTTGCCCTCGAAGTGGGGAGCTTTCTTTAGGAGCTTTCCCTGGCTGGATTTCCCACCCTTCTGGGGTTTTCACAGCAGTGGATGAATTGCATGATTTCCACGGATAAGTGCAGAAGAACGTACAAACGAGGGGAATGCATGTTCTATTAGATTTATTCGTTGCCGCCGCTGGCACATAAAGGTCACGCATACGCCATAGTGACGCCGAGTGCCGTGAAATTGAACATCTTAAACAGTCGGTTTTCGTGACTTCCAGAAACTTTAATGGCCGCTGAATTGAATTTGTTTTGTGTGCTACAATCAATAAAATTTTAGGAGTTAAAGCCACAAGCGTTGAAATTTGCTAACTGTGGAACGAGATTGCTGACGAAAAGGGCGCAGACGTTCTTTGACCTCGTCGAGACAAAAGGATAGCGCATGAAAGATATGAATAGAATGATTAGGTTTAAGCTTTGTCTGAGCTACAGCGTCTTTTGTTGACTGTTGGTGTTGTTTTGATGTGAACTTAGGAGGGGCGAGGAGGGGGAATACAAATGTGGGAAACTAGGACATCTATCTGTCACTTAACATTTCGTAGAAGGAAGTTTTAGAGGCCACTGGCAGTCAGTTACATGCACTTAACTAGGCGAGTGCTGGTTTGAATGTCGTTCGCCCACAGCTTGGAAGCTCATACAACTCAGGTTCATGGTTTGACACTCCAAACAACCAAGAGTTTGACAAATTCAATTTATCTGTCATTTCCTTTATCATCATCTAATGGGTGTGACTTTATATCTTTTTGTTATGTTTTCTGAGCTTTTCCTTTTTACCCACAGAAAGATCTGGCGAAGCGATTTATTCCCTAAAGTCTTCAATTCAATTATGTGAATCTGCTTGTTCCTCTTCTTTGTAGAAAAGTAAAGCCAATTGATTCTTTCTACGTCAGGTTATTCTTTCTTCCGCTGAACTCGCAAGAGAAAGAGGTTCTCGCCTCAGTTTTTCAATAAGGGGCAAAATATTTCCGACACATAGACTAGATTAGATGTTGGTGCCTTATAGCTGTGTGAGTTTTCTTATCAAAAATAATGAAAGATCACTGCAAATGGGAGGAAAGGACATTATTATTGTCGAAATGTGCTTCAAAGAATTTCTCTACGCCTGTCAGTTCGTTGTACAACTCTCACCAAAATTGAAATGCAAAATATTTCAGTGTTGAAAACTGCCTTTCCCTGGAAAGGAATGCACACATTCCACAGTCTAAGGATCCGTTACGATAGAAATTGAGTAACACCCAACAAAAAAACGCTTAAAACCCTGAAATTATCAAAATTCCGAAGAGCTTAAATTTTCGTAAGGCTGAAAAATGAAAAAAGTCAAAAAATCAATTTTGCTTAAAAATCGAACATGCTGAAGTTTCCAACATGACATGGTCAAGAATTTGATTTGCGTCAGACTCCAGGAAGCTTAAGTTCTTCAAATGATCAAATTTTAAAATTCGAAATTTCAAAAATTAAAAATATCCAAAAATCAAAAATATCTAACAGAATAATCCAAGATGCCGACTTTTTCCAAATACCCAAAATTCCAAAATTCTTTAGACCCCAAAATGTCCAAATGTCAAAAATCCTAAAATTTTCGAAACTTCGTAACGCACAAATTGTAAAAGCGTTAAAACATTTCTGAAGACGAAACCGTAAAATGATACGAAGCAGCTGTTATCCAAGGCGACTTTCCAATGCGCTGGTTTTCCAACGTTGGGCGATGTATGAAAGCCATTAGAACCAACATCCCGATACACTCATTCTCAAAATCCAAAAAAGCCAAAATATTCGAAATGCTCAAAATGTCGAAACTTCAAATTAAGAAGAAGAAGTCCGTTTGGACCAAATTCCGAATCGCGCATAGTCTGAAAATTCGCAAAATTCAAAAGTGACCAAAATTGAGAAATGCTCAGAATTTGGAAACTTCAAATTAAGGAGGGTACGCAGATTTGATTTGCTCAAGAACCAAGGGTTTTCAAAATACTAAAATTTCCGAACTTTAAAATTTCTAAAACGTCCAAAATTTCCAAATGATTAAAATAAATTCAGAAATTCACAAAATTCTTTATTTACAAACGGCTAAAGTATTGGTTTGTGAAGACGATCCCGTTAAATGAAACAATGCACAATGCACGATCCCGTAAAATGGAACAATGCACTTGCCATCCAAGACGCTATTCTGATGTGCTGCCTTAGACAGCAACGTCCGGTGATACGAGCAGGCCGAAAGACAGAGATTCTAGCCTGTCTGGTTCGCAGACGAGGTGAAGGGAGGTTATTTCAAAAGAATTGAAATTTGGTCCTTAAAGACATTCTCCTATTCAATCTGATTTCATAATATGATTATGAATCTCCTGTTGCAGCAACGCTTGTCATTACAAGAATAGAGACTTGTTGAATGACTAGCAGATGATTCTGACTGTTAAAAGCTGACGATGAATCAAATACGTCTGCCGGTAAGGTACTTTGAAGAAGGATTGATTATCCCCAGTCTCACAGACTTAGACGACCAAAAGCAAGATTTGATTACAAAGACTTAATTGAAGAGAAAAACCACCTGCAGCGGAGGACTGCCGCTGAGCTACTAGAAGCATTGCACAAGGACGTTTAAGGCAAAGCAGCGTGCCTCATTTAGTTTTCAAACAACCTGCAGTAGGCGACTGCCGCTGAGCTACTAACTGCATGGCACATGGAGGTTTAATACAGGGCAGGGCTCGTCATTTGGTTTTAAAACTATCTGCAGCGGAGGACTGCCGCTGAGTTGCTAATAGCATGGCACAAGGAAGTTAAAGACAGGGCAGGGCTTCGTCATTTAGTTTTCAAACCACCTGCATTTTACAACTGCCGCTGACCTACTAACTGCATGGCACAAGGACGTTTAAGACAGGGCAGGGCTCGTCATTTAGTTTTAAGACCACCTGCAGCGGAGGACTGCTGTTATAAAGAGCGTGGCATAAGGACGTTCAAGACAAGGAAGCGAGCCTCATCTAGTTTTAAAAACACCTCCAGTGGAGGACTGCCACTCACCGAGACCTTCGATGTCAAAAAAGGATTTAGACAAGGCGCGCGCTGTCATGCAACTTCTTTAACATCATTCTTGAGGGGATCGTGCGGAACTCACACGTCAACATCAGAGGCACGATCTTCCAGAAGTCCGTTCAACTTCTAGCTTATGCGGATAACATTGACGTGATCGGCCGAACTCAGCGAGCCGTCAATGAGGCGTTTGCTAGCATCGAAGCGGAAGCGGCTAAAGTGGGACTGGTGGTAAGCGAGGGCAAAACGACGTATATGCTGTCATCGAAGAAGAACGCAGAACATCGACGTCTCGGACAGAGTGTCACTATGGGCAGCAGACACTTCGAGGTAGTGAAGGACTTCGTCTATCTCGGCTCCGCGGTGAATAGGGACAACAACATCAGTACCGAAATCAAGCGCAGAATCACTCTTGCCAATCGCTGTTTCTCTGGGCTTAAGAGGCAATTGTGTAATAAAGCCCTCTCCCGAACGACCAAAGTGACTTTGTACAACACCTTGATCATCCCAGTCCTGCTTTACGGCGCAGAAACCTGGACGCTACTTAATGCGGATGAGAAATCATTGGTCTCTTCGAGAGAAAAGTTCTGCGTGCGATTTTTTGTCCTGTTTGCGTTGATGGCATCTGGAGCAGAAGATTCGACCACGAACTGTATGGGCTGTACGGCGGCATGAGCTTAGTCAAGCGTCTACGGATACAACGCTTAAATTGGCTAGGCCTTTAGAGCGTATGGATAGCACTGCTCCGGCCCGAAGAGTTTGCGAATCCGAACCACAGGGACAACGCAACAGAGGACGTCCTAGACTGAGATGGCGCACACAAGTCGAAAATGATCTCAACCAACCATCCGAAGAAAAAGAAGTGGAGGACTGCCTCTGAGTTGCTAAAAGCATGGCGCGAGGACGTTTAAGACAGGGCAGGGCTCGTCATTTAGTTTTCAAACCACCTGCAGCGAAGGACTGCCGCTAAGCTACTAAAAGCATGACACAAGGAGGTTTAGGACAAGGCAGCGCGCGTCATTTATTTTTATAACCGTTCTGTCTAAGCAGAGTTTGCTCAGCTCGCAGGTCTACATTTCGCTTAATGTCATTAAAAGTTCAACTTTTTACAACAAAATGAGTTGCTTGGTGAACTATAAATTTGACTTTTGACCGAAAAATCTCAAAATTTGCAAAAACTGCGAATTTGCTTCAATAACAAGATCAAATATAAACTGCCCTTTAATAGAAAAGTAATTGAATTTTAGAAATGTCTCTAGAAGGGAGAGAGACGACTTGCAAGCAATTTGTTGGTTGGCTGCCAGATTTTAGCTTCATGCAATTTGCATGACGGTCTGATTTTACTTTAAGGAATCGCGTGCTGGGTAAGAAAAAAACGCGTGCATAGTCTACGCAATGATTCTTCTTCTTTGTGCGGCGAGTTTCAATATTATCAGGCGTCAAATTTTAATATGACTCCCTCTTGTGCTTTAAAAACCGAACCGAACCGAGGAAGGTAACGCAACAGAAACCGTAATGTCGCATCGATTGAAAGGAGGCGAGGTCGCTACAGGCATCTCAAAAATCGAAGTGGATCATATCCTGCATGATGTATTGGGCATGAAAAAGCTATGAGCGCCATGGGTGAAGCGTGTGTGCTTACACCAGATAACACTCACAACGGTGAAACATCCTTCAAGAGCAATGTTTGGTGTTATTTACTATCATAGCGCAGGAAGATAAGCTTAGGTGTCAAAATGAGTCCGCCTAAGTTCAAAATTTGACCCACACCAGTTCTAACGGCGATGACTTCATCGTTTTAGATGAACATTAAGAACTCCTCATACCCTAAATTGCAAAGAGCCTTAACTCCAAAACATTGACTTACTCCTACACATCACTTCAACTTGGGGATTGCAAGAGTTGCCGAGTTGCAGGGCTGGGCAAACTGTTTGCTGCATGCAAGATTTAGAGAGAAATTTCCAAATATGGGGCATCAAATTTTGAAATTACCTGAACAACAGCAGCATTCTCCTCCGACTTGAGGCCATCCACTTCCAGTCTATTTCTCATTGCAGACGCTGCCTTGGCCTCTTTGTAATCAATATCGCCGGCCTGCAGGCGTTTGCTTAGTGCCATATTACTCGTGGCCTGTTCCGAGCTGTAGCCATCGGTAACGACTTTTGTTTTTGATTCGGTCTTTGTGCGTTTCTCCTCGAATTTGACCGTGTCGACTGTCTTCGTGGACCCGCTGAGCCCGTTTGTCAGTGTGGCAGCCTTTGAGGCGGCTGCCAGGTCCAACTTCAGGTCATGATGGTCGTCCTCGCCGTCGGGAAATGTGACCATCGGTTCGGTTGGACTGTCAACAAGATTCTCCAGCGATGATCGTATCCTGAAACGAAAATACAATCAATTCGTATTTTCAATCCGCTAATGCGTTTGCGAGAGACTCACTTCTTTTGTATTTGCGAGGCGGTGCGACTCATGGCCAAGTCATTGATTTCGGACATCGAGTTCTTGATCTCGTTCAAGTCTCGCTTCAAGGCGGACGCCTTCATTTCTGATGTGGACGATGATGACGATGAAGATGATGATGTGACGTGATGCAAGCGTTGGGATTTCTTCTCAACACGTGTCGTCGTACTGCTGCTGTTGACGACCTAAAAATAGCAAAGCAAGCGGTTAGTGAAAATATCGGCAATTTGCAGTGCATACCCGGGAAATGGCTGCTTGTACGAAAACATGTGCATTTAGGCTGTTGGACCATGCCGTAAAAGACTATTTTTATGCATGACTTGGGTCTTTGACATGCGTTTCTATTTTCAGCCGCCTTCGACTCCCACTCGAAAATTTGATTTATTTTCGCATCTTTGAATTTTAATTGAGTGATATCGGGAATTGACTGGCAGAGGCAGAGATGAGTTACGACGGTCATAACTGTCAGAGGGGATTCTACTCGCTTCCCTGCAGCTGGCGCACAGTTTTAGTTCTGAATGAGAGAGACTCGCATATAAAGTGACCCCAGAGCAGGTTAATAATAGACTTTAGATCGTAAAAACCTTGTTTGTGATGGAAATAGTGAGATTTGAATTAACTTCTTGATAGGGCACGGGCGACATTGAAGAAAAAAGCCAAATCAAGGACAAGGTAACTTGTTTATTCGACCGAAGCTGCGCAGCGTAGGCTGACATTTTTAGGCAATTTGCTGATGAAATTTCGCAAAGAAATATCCTGAATATTTCTTCTTGTTTCATTTTCAGTAGATTCAGAAGATTAATTTTGTAGATTGCGACTTATTTTGTGGTTTATTATTTAGTTTGTGGATTTCAATATATTTTGTGGATAATAATAATAATAATAATTGTTGGCGCTACAGTCCAGAGGGGGACCAGGGCCTAGCTTGCTCATCAAATACTCGTGTTGTGTGCGCTATTGTTCTCTCACGAGTAGAAGGGACCTACAGTTTTTTGCCGACTCCGAACGGCGAAATTTGAGAAGCTTTCTTAGACAGTTATTACTCTTTGAGTGTTGTCAGCAGCTCAAAAGAGGTGGTGCCGTGAAAAATTCGAAAAATTGGTGTTGAGCTGGGAAACGAACCTAGACCCTTCGGCGTGTGAGCGTCGCACTCTACCCACTACGCCACGGCGACCAGCGATTTGTGGATTCCAATGCATTTTGTGGATCGCGTTTATTTTGGCTCGCGATTTATGGTCCTGTTTGTGTTGCTGGCATCTGAAGGAGAAAATTCAACGACAAACAGCCCGTAGGCTGCACAGCTACATGCGCCTGGTCAAGCGTCTTCGAATACAACGCTTAAGATGGCTAGGCCATGTGGAGTGTATGGACACCACTGCTTCGGCCCAAAAAGTTTTCGAATCTGAGCAATTGGGACAACGCAACAGAGGACGGCCTAGGCTAAGGTGGTGGACACAAGTGAAGAAGGACTCAACCAACTTGGAGTGCGGCGAGTCTGGAGGCAGCTGGCGAAAGATCGTGCTGGCTGAAGAGGCATGTTGGTTAAGGCCCAAGTCCACCCTGGACTGTAGCGCCGCAACAAGAAGACAAGATTTATTTTGTTGATTGGAATTCACTTATTTCCCCGAAACAAGCAGACATATTTCTTGAGCAAGTGATCTTTTTTGGTGGACCGTAGATTTTTATTTCAACCGCTTTTGTTTTGTATTTTAGTCGTAACTCGAATTTACTTTAAATGTATGCTCAATTTTGTGTGTTAAAATGAAGTGCCTTTTTTATTTTGCTTAGAAATAGCAACATTTTTTTTTAATTTTTATATTTTTGTTTATGGTTTTTAGCATTTGAAATATGCAAATTCGAACTGCATTTAAGCATTTGATTAACAACTTTTTGTAAGGAGAAAATGATAAAAATATGTTTAAGCTGTGTGTGTGTGTCAATTTTGTGAGGTACTGTATGTACATCTATAATAATTACTCGATCTTGACCTTATCATTGGTTAAACTAAATGGTAATTAAATTGTAATAAATAAGCCAGTTTGTGAACTAATGAATATTTATAGTAAATAATTACAATCCCAATAAAAATATTAAAATTCGAGACTTTGTTTTGGCGGTTTATGAACGTGGTTGTGGCAACCTGGCGAAGGGAGTTCTCATTGCTTTCAGCTGCGTTTCTTCAAACTGAAATATTGAAGTTGAGCTATCCCTTTATATCTCGCACTGATTTTGAAACTATAGGGAACATTTGTTGTGAACGAGCCCTTATTTTTTTTTGGTTTGTTTGCTATGACGTCTGTGAAAAATATTTAGTATACATCATTGAACAGACAACATCATATTTTTTCATCATGTTAAAAATGGCGAATTTTGTACCAGAAAGTGATGACTTGCGGAAAGCATTAATTTTTTTGTTTCCATTTGAAAAAAAGTGCTGCAGAGTCGCATCGAATGCTTGTCGAGGCATATGGTGATCATGCTCTATCAGAAGCAACATGCAAAAGATGGTTTCAACCGTCCAGAAATAATGATTTTGATGTGAGAAATGAAGAACGTGGAAGACCACCAAAAAAGTTTGAAGACGCCGAATTGCAAACGATATTGGATGGAGAAGACACTTTGAGTTGAAAGCAAATGGCAGCAATGTTAAATGTTGCACAACAAACAATTTCTGACCGTTTAAAAGCTATGGGAAAGATCCAAAAGTGTGGAAAATGGGTGCCACATGAATTGGATGAAAGACAGATGGAAAACCGAAAAAACACTTGTGAAATTTTGCTTCAAAGACACGAAGGAAAATCGGTTTTGCATCGGATTGTTACTGGCGATGAAAAATGGATTTAGTTTAGGAATCCTTCTTCTTCTTCTTCTTTTTCTTGTGGCGCTACAGTCCGGTGTGGACCTGGGCCTCAACCAACATGCCTCTCCAGCTAGCACGATCTTTCGCTAGCTGTCTCCAGTTGCGCACTCCAAGTTGGTTAAGATCCTTCTCCACTTTTGTGCGCTATCTTAGCCTAGGCCGTCCTCTGTTGCGTTGTCCCAATGGCACGGAATCAAAGACTTTTCGGGCCGGAGCAGTGGTTTCCATACGCTGTACATGGCCTAGCCGTCTTAAGCGTTGTATCCGTAGACGCTTGACCAGGCGCATTTCGGCGTTCAACCCATAGAGTTCGTCATTAAATCTTCTCCTCCAGATGCCATTAACGCAAACAGGACCAAAAATCGTACGCAGAACTTTTCTCTCGAAGAGACTAAGGGCTTCCTCATCCCCCTTGGCTAACGTCCAAGATTCCGCGCCGTAAAGTAGGACTGAGATGATCAAGCTATTATATAAAGCGAGCTTCGTCTTTCGAGAGAGGGCTTTATTACTCAATTGCCTCTTGAGCCCAAGGAAACAGCGATTGGCAAGAGTGATTCGACGTTTGATTTCGGTACTGGTGTTGTTGTCCCTATTTTAGGAATCCTAAATGGAAAAAATCTGGGAAAACGGGTTAATCTGGGATTACCATCAACATCGACTGCAAAACCAGATCGATTCGGCAAGAAGACAATGCTGTGTGTTTGGTGGGACCAGAAAGGTGTGCTGTCCCACGAGCTCCTAAACCCTGGTGAAACCGTTAAAACTGGTCGCTACCGACAACAAATGATCAATTTGAACCATGCATTGACCGAGAAACGACCAGAATAGGCCAGAAGACACGGCAAGGTAATTTTGCTCCATGACAATGCACCTGCACACAAAGCAAAACCGGTTCAGGATACAATCAAAACACTTGGCTGGGAGCAGCTACGCCACCCGCCGTATTCACCAGACTTGGCTCCTTCCGACAACCATTTGTTGTTATCGATGGGACACGCATTGGCTGAGCAGCACTTTGATTCCTACGAGGAGGTCGAAAATTTGTGTCTGATTGGTTTGCTTTAAGAGACGAACAATTTTATTGGAGTGGTATTCACAAATTGCCAGAAAGGTGGTCAAAATGTGTAGAAAACAATGGCCAATACTTTGAATAAAATGTTTTTACTTTCCCATTAATAATTAGTGTTTTATTTTCAAAAAAAAAAAAAACGCTCATTTTATACCGGTACACCTGGTACACGACAGAAGCTTTCCAAGTTATGTAAGTATTCCCTTGAGAAGTTACACCATCTGTTGCAGCACCAGGCGTAACAGAAGGTTTCCATTCCTTTAAGAACTCAGAAAAAAAAGTTCACAGATATCGAGAAGCATAAAACGGACGAAACTTTTCTTAAGTTGTTACAAAAGAGAAGTAAAGTTAATTAAATGAACTGCCAATGTGGCGCGTGGCTGAAGCATGTCTTGACATGAACAAGCGAAGCGTTCCGAAAATAGAAAATACATGTCTGTTGCCATAAAGAAACCAGCCCATCAGACGGCTTTTCGCAGCGTCTATAAACTTGTCAGCAGTCATAAATTCATTAGTCATTAACTTCGCCTTCTCGGACAGGGTGCGCGGTGGAAGGAGGCGGTCTGTAGATCTTCTCTCGTTGGTCTGGGAGCGCTTACAGGCATGGAAATCTGACAAGAAATTACTAATAAGTAAGACTAAAAGTTGAATGTAGAGAAGAATGACAAGACTGAACCGATGTTGTGACAGATCACTGAAAGTACAGATATGAACATGTACATAGTGAGGGAGCCAAAGAACTTCTCCTGCTGTTGATATATTATATGAAGGAAAGGATTCATCAATGAACATATGCTAGACGGACATTTGGTTTGTGAAATTATTGGAATTGCTCCGGAGACCATTGTGAGCCAAGATGTGAAACCTGCGCGTCTCCTCGCTTGATCGAAATTCATCGAAATGACCAGACTCTACTGTGAAGCACAAATGGAAAGGGGGAGAATCAATACCTGCAGCAACAACCAAGCTTTGCTAAAGGGGTTTTACACTCTTTGGCCAATTCTTTTATAGGTCCCGGTTTACCAAGGGATCACGAGAAATGAGAACACCGATAGAGTTGTCACTTGTAAGAGGAGGCTCAGAGGATGCACTGTAGGGACTAGTTTTGGAATAACCCGCAATCTTGGTTATGGCTTCCATCGAAGGTTGCGCTTCTTAGAGGCAAGCGCAAGGAATGCCAATAAACTTGTAAATTGTCAGAGAAGGCTTACAAGGTGCACTGTAAGGAGTAGTGCAGGGATAACATTCATTCTTGGTTACGGTTTCCAACAACGTAGATTGCGCTTCTTTCTTCTCTGTAAGGACTAGTGCTGGGATAACATGCATTCAAGCAAGGAACGCCGATAAACTTGCAACTTGTCAGAGAAGGCTTATAAGGTGCACTGTTAGGACTAGTGCCGGGATAGAACGCATTCTTGGTTACGGTTTCCAACAACGTAGGTTGCGCTTCTCGGAGGCAAGCGCAACGAACGCCAATAAACTTGTCAGAGAAGGCTTACAATGTGCACTGTAAGGACTAGTGCTGGGATAACATGCATTCTTGGTTACCGCTTCCAACAAAGGTTGCACACCTCGAAAGTAAATACATTTTCATCGAACAGAAATGAGCGTGAAATCGTGTATTCATAACACACAATCATCAATCAATCACCACAAGCCGCCCAAAGTGCAACAATTTCTATTTCCCCCGCTGGGCATTGAATCAGTTAGGCATGGGATAAGCAAATTCCATTTAAGCACTTGGTTCCTTTCGTGACCGCCATGGCGTAGTGGGTAGAGTGCGACGCTCGCACGCCGAAGGTCCAGGTTCGTTTCCCAGCTGAACACTTCGAATTTTTCACGTCACCACCTCCTTTGAGCTGCTGACAACACTCAAAGAGTAATAACTGCCTAAGAAAGCTTCTCAAACTTTGCCGTTCAGAGTCGGCAAATAACTGTAGGTCCCTTCTACTTGTGAGAGAACAGTCGCGCGCACCAGACGATGAGATGAGCAATCTAGGCCCTGGCCCTCTGTGAACTGGCGCCATCCAATTATAACTATTACCATACTTGGGTCCTTTCTGCATGATTCTCCAGCATGTGGACGAACGATTTACTTGACAAAAAGGAGATGACTTCCTGGAGGAGGCGGTGAAACGCTCTGCGACACCTGTGGAAAGAAAGACAACACTGCAGAACACTTCTTCTATCAATGCCCCGTCTTTGCTGGTTTTAGCTTTCAGTCAGCTTCTGACACTAAAGTGCTACAAGCTATTGATGTTGATAGGGCCTAAGTCAAAGATGATCAGGAAATACCGGCAAATAAAAGCTGCAGTCTGTGTGTGACCCAGTCTCTTGCGTCAAAAATACCTCTGACAATGAATGAGCTTTCACATGGAATTGTAAGAAAATCTTTCGATCCCAATTTATTACTAGGTGCGCGCTAGGGATTATTTGGTAGACTTAAGAAACAGGGATTAAGTTACATCACGGCCCGGAAGTATGTTGAACTAGAAAGAGCAATCCATATTTGTGTGTTGCCTGTTAAGAACGAGTCTCTAAACATAGCTGAAGGTCGACTTAAAGATGAACGGGTTGGCATTCCTAGACGTTCGTTGCTGTAAATTCTTGGAAGGGAGGAGTACAGCTGGCTAATTTCTTTGAGAATTTTTTTTGTTAAAATAGCGATAAGAGACAGATAAACTTGGCGACACAAGAAGGTAAAAAAGACTTAACCTACGAAGTTTTCTTTCCTTTGATGGAACGACACATCTCTAGAATGGCCGCAAACTGTTGGAAAATATGTCCGGAAATCGTCAGGAACAACCAAAATCAAGCAACAATTGGCAGCAGAGCTCCAATCAAGAAGGTAAAGAAGTCCGAACCTAAGAAGTTAGCTTTCCTTTGATGGATTTCGAGACGGCACACCTCTAGAATGGCCGCAAACTGTTGGAAATATGTCCGGAAATCGTCAGGAACAACCAAAATCAAGCAACAATTGGCAGCAGAGCTCAAATCAATCCCAGTGCATATATTCACGCTCACAAGTTCCACGTGCCGACCACATGCCGCCTTGCATTTGTTTGTGTTCCCCATCTCTCGCCTTTTGTTGACCAACAAACCGGCTGACTCACTCAGACCCAGTGGGTCAACAAATTTAAACATCAATTCGCAGCCCTCGCATTCATTCGATTCCGAGAAACGTCAAGAACATTGATCAATTGATCGCAGTTGTCAGGCAGTGCATTTTCCTCCCTGAGCACACAAATTTTCTTTATTTTTAACCCAAGACAGGTGGGAGTTTTCGAAGAGGAAATTTGCATTTGACGCCGCAGAATACAGCAATTGAGAAACAAGTTTGACATACAAAAACAAAAACCGAAAAAAAACCCGCAACGACAGATAAGCAAGGCATAAACTAAAAAGAGAGGCAGCTAGATAAGCTCACTTCTATTTTTAATGGGTGATGCACGAAAAATTCCACCCCTAATCCAGGTCGAGAACAGGGCGTCCCAAGAGCCACGCAGTCCGTCACAAGAACATCTTCCGGCAAGCGCATACATTCCGACACACAGGGCTACGGCAGCGTTACTAACCTTATTGAACACCGGCTAAATGGTACTTCCGCTTAGAGATACAATGTGCACGTCCCACTTGTCTTTTGTGCTTTGTGCTGCTTCGAAAATGTGTCTTTTGTGAATAATACTTGTGGTTTGAGGTTACGTCGAGACTTAAAATACTTCTAATTCGTTCGTTTATCGATACTCTTGAGAGTAGGCGATCGTTTGACGACTGATCGAGGCTTGAAGAGCGACGCGAAAAATATTGAAAAAAAAAATAAATAAACTTTTCGACGCGCACCACAACAAGATCGTCTTCGTTCGTTTGACGGGAAAACTGAAAATGAATGGGGCTTTAATCGTGCTACCGTCTCGGTGTCGTTGCGAAGACGAAAGTACGAAAATAAGCTTTTTCTCCCTTCTGTGTGTGTATGGGAGCTTGAACAGGGGTCTCTGCCTGTTGGCAGTGTGGTGAAATATTTTTTTGTTGTATTTACCCTTAGCCACGGTTGTTCTTAGAATTCTCGAGGTCTATGTGGCGGGAGGTGGGAGTGGGTAACGCTGCTTAATTGATGTCATCCCACACATTTGAAGCCTCCGACAGCTGAGTGATAGCGTGTCGACATGACAGACGAACAACCAGCTGGATGATAAGAGAAATGTGCTGAGTGTGGAGATTTTCGTATTTAGTCTCGAAGATTTGCGGTCGGCGGAGTGACGGGTGCCTGACGGTTTGTTCTTGTTGATCGATTGCGCCAGAGCAAGTGGAGTGTAAAATGAGTCTCCTGGATCGTGGCGATGTTGATTTATGGTGTGAGCTGTGTTTGGAGAATGACCGCGCTTGTTTGTACTTAGGGGTTCTCTGTTTTGAGGATAGGTGTGATGAGCTGGGGCGTGCCCGTGGAGTGGATAATAAAGTTGACATTATGCGGCTCACAGTTCGCATCGATACACGTGCGCCGGTAAATGAGGTGCAAATAATTGGTTGTCACGGATGGAACGTGTGGGGCTGTTACACTTGTGTGAGTCATGGTGGTTGTGTCGAATTCAATTTGAATATGAGTCAGCGGATGGGTGACTATAGAGCAGTTTATCGATGCCAGGCATGACCATCTTTGGAACAACCACCGTTGCGGAGGTGTTGCTTCAAGATAGACTTCTGCGATAACCGGTCTAAAAATATTCACTGAGACGTGACTAAAAATAGTTTCAGTGGCTTCAACGGAAGTGTGTTGAAGCCACTTAATGGATTTATTGCCCCTGAAAGAGAAGGACACTGAGATAACCAATCGTGAATGGACATGAGTTTCGACTTAAATTTTAAACCGCACCTGAAGCTGGCCGATCGTGGAAGTGATAACCTTTTTCGTTGTAAAGGTTTGACATTGTCAGCAATAATAAGTGTGCATGGGGAATTGTAGGATTTACTGGATCAAGATCCGTACCAAATTTTGGGAGTGACTCAGCGAACAATTTCCTTTTGTTTTAAGAAATTTGGATTTATTCAAAAGCATGAAAAATGGGTGCTGTGTTAGTTGAAACCGAGGGACGGTGAAAGGCGAATTTTTACCTCGCTGCTGTTTCTCGAGAGACTTGAATGGAAGGGATTTTCAGACGGAATGTTAGTTGGGGATGGAAAGTTGATATACAACCATACAAAAGTCGCCTTTCATATTTTGGGATTGGGCAAACCTAGTGTTGCAATCTGGGAACTGCCAGCTCTTTCGTAAAGTTTGACATTTTTGAGGTTATACGTTCTCAGAACGTTTTAACATACGAGCGCTATTTGTTTTTTACAGTAACTTAAAAGATTCATCCCGCCCAAAAAATGAAATTAAGTCGTGAAAATTTCCATGCTATTATTTTCTACAAATTTCGACGTGGATTAAATCTACAACAGTGCAGCGATGAACTTAATTGAATTTTTGGCGATGAAGCTCCATCAAGGACCAGTGTATATCGATGATAAGGTGAATTCAACCGAGGTCGTAGTTCACTCCAAGACGAATTTTGTGAAGGTCGTCCAAAATCAGTTGTTGTTCCGGAAAGCATTGATGCTGTGCGCCAACTGGTATTGCAAGATTGTCAGGTGACCTATCGTGAGATTGAGACAACCTTAGGCATTAGTGGGACCAGCATACATTCACTATTGCATGAACATTTGACCGTCAAAAAAATTTGTTCGCGTTAAATCAAACACAATTTGGCTCAAAAAAAAGGCTCGTGTCGACTGGTCGAAAGAAATGCTCCAAAAATACGATCGCGGTGCTTCGAAACTCGCCTATGACATCGTGACAGGTGATGAATCGTGGATTTAGGCCTATTAGCCCGAAAGTAAACAGCAGTCGACTGTATGGGTGTTTCAAATTGAGTCAAATTCAACAAAAGTTGCTCGCGCACGAAGCACTTCCATGCAAATGGTCTCGGAAAACTGGCCTTGTCGCAATCACACCACTAGAACAACGCAGAACAGTCAATTCTGAGTGGTACAAAACCACTTGTTTGCCAGTTGTCCTCCAAGAAATCTGGAAAACCCACGGCCGAAGACTGATCATTCTTCACCACGGCAATGCAAGCTCTCACACATCGGCTCAAAAAACTGAATTTTTGAGCACTCAAAACATCGATTTGATGAGTCATCCGCCGTATAGTCCTGATTTGGCACCGAATGACTTCTTTTTTTCCTGTACGTACAAAATAAAATGAGAGTTCAACGTTTTTCGACACCTGAACAAGCGGTTGATGCGTTCAGAATGCATATTTTGGAGATACCTCAATCAGAGTGGCAAAAGTGCTTCGACAATTGGTTCAAACGCATGGAAAAGTATATAGATCTTAATGGGGAATATTTTGAAAAACAGTAAGGCCATTTTCGATTATTAATACTTGTTTTTGTTCTGTAATCCCGAAATATAAAAGGCAACCCTCGTAACCTCAAAAAAGAAATAAATTGCTAGTAAAACGGTTCCATCATCATCTATCTGTCATGCTTTGCATTTAGAGGGACCAAGCGGACTTGGTGAACCATGAGCAGCCAAAATCCCGTAAAACCATTCATGGGAAACGTTGTCGTCTTCACTTAATACGTTTGAGTCGTTAAAGTCAAAAACGGCAGAGAGGCATGACAAGGTGATTGTGTACCAAGATAATACTCAGCTCCACGTGTTTGTAGCAGTCAAAACCTGCCTGGGAAGAATGAAATTCGAGGTGTTACTTTGTTTGCCATATTATCCAGACTTTCCTCCTTCACCTGGACGAGTCTTTGGAAGAAATCAAAGAATGGCTCGATAATTGGATCGATTACAAATGGGACTCATTTTTAGGGCTGGTATACGAAACATAACAGAGAGATAGGAAAAAGTTGTTGCTTCTGACGGAAAATTCTTTGAGTGATGTACGACTGTGTCTTACAATTTTTCAGTAAAGCCCATGATTCGTCAACAGAAATAATTTTTCAAGGATTTCAAGGATGGGATTTGGGTTTACGTGATCTCCTGCTTTTACGGCTCATATAACGGGGTCCATTGTCCCAAGAGTCGTAGGTAACGCAAGACTAAATGCCTTAATTATCCAAGTTCCAAATTAAGTTTAAGTTTGAGGGATAATCACTCCACCTTGGTTGGATTCGAGGCCTTCTTAAAACCTCTTCCGCTCTCTGGGTCACAGCGCGAGGTTGAGAATGCAACTCTACACTGAGCCGGGATAAACTCCTAACCCCTATGCCCAACCCAGGGTGAACAACAACTAGACAAGTCAGCACAGTACACTTACATCGACTCTGTCCGCGATGTTGGGTAGTTTGCCACAGTCACCACGATACTCCCACAGTGGAGCCTACCGCTCGGCCAGGCTGAAACTGAAGTTCCAGGGGTTCCTGACCTCCCAGGAATAAAGTATCTGGTCAAGCTGTCACTACCAGTCAGACTCCCTCAAAACCTGGGTCTGTTAGCCCCCATCCCGAAGGTAAGCCGGCGGGCGAATGGCGGATATAATTTTATCCGAATTGATCAACAGTTTCGTCTACTATTGAAATGATCGTCGTTCATTTTCTCGATACTTTGGGAACTCATAGCATTTGCTTAGCTTCGATGTTGATTCACCGAATGGCACAGTCAACATTTAAATTGTGTCAGTACATTTAGTGGAAGCAAATTTGTTCTAGTCCTTTCGATATATTTGTTGAAATTGGCAAAAACCAACGATGAGCCGAAGAAAAGTACAACAATTAAATGAAAGCGATGGACCCCAAGATTTTTTAACGGGGTCGTCTATTTTAAAAGACATTGTTCCTCCTTGATCGTTTAAGGCACCAATTATATCTTTGCAAAGAAATTTAGTCCATTGAGCAGAAGGCTGAAAGTCCGTCATTTGACTTTGTGCAGTCGCCCAGCGATGTTGCAAAAAATACCCTAGTCGTGTGCGTATCTCATATTTGAAGGACTTTATATGTAATGTCTGCTCTGCAGTTAAATAGTTGATTTTGGTACGAGATCCATTTTCACACTGAGGCAGATCCTGGAGAAGACCAGCGAGTTTCAAATCGATACTCACCAACTTTTCATCAATTTTAAAGCCGCACATGACAGCATTCATCGTACGGAACTATTCGAAGCGAAGGGCGAATTCGGGATAAATTCGCCGTAAAATTGATCCGGTTGTGTCGGTCCACGCTGACACATATGCGTTGCACCGCGCTGTTCGGTTTAAAAACCTGTAAGCCATTCGAGACCTGCACCGGATTTGGGCAAGGAGGTGCGCTGTCGTGTGATTTCTTCAATTTGGTACTGGAGAAGATAGTGCGGCGGGCAGGAGTCAGCACGGAAGCACTTTCTGATATAAGTCAGTCCAGCTGTTGGGATACGCTCATGAAATCGACGTCATCGTGCGATCTAGCGTGCCGTAGTGGAAGTTTTCAAGGCAATCGAGGAACAGGTGAAACGAGCTGGTCTAAAGGTCAACGAGGACAAAACCAAATAAATGGTGTCCAGCAAAAACCATCCGCCGCAACCCACCTAGGCCAAAGCGTTACAATCGACAGCTACAATTTCAAGGTAGTAAAAGAGTTTGTCTGCCTCGGGGCAAACGTAAACTCCACGAATGACATCGTAGTGGAGATCCCACGTAGAAGTGTTCTTGGCAACCGATGCTACTTCAACTACTACTTCAACAACTGGGCTCGAAACTCCCGACTCGAAGTTATGCTCTACAAAACCCTTATTCTGCCAATCCTGCTTTATGTAGCCGAAAGCTGGACATTGAGTAAGGCTGCAGAGCTGATTCCTGGTGCCTTCGAAAGAAAAAATTTACGTCGGATATATGGTCCCGTCTGCGAGGAAGGCGAATGGAGGGGAAGACACAACCGCGAACTCTACGAACTGTACAAGGATGTCAAAAATCCGTCGACTACAGTGGCTCGGCCACATCGAGCGAATGGACACCAACGCTCCAGCAAAGAGGGTCGTCGAATCCGAGCCTCCCGGTTCGAAAAGGAGAAGAAAACCGAACCTTCGGTACAGAGACCAAGTCATCGCGGATGTAGGACAGCTCGGCCTTGATGAATGGAAGCAGCGTGCCCAGGACCGTCACCAATGGAAGGCAGTAATTGCTCAGGCTCAGACCCTTCATGGTACGTCTGCCTAATTCGTGATTCCATTCTTTTGAAGGGATGTTAGGCGAAAATGGGGTTTCTAATACAAGGCTGTGTGCTTAGCCCGCTTTTGTTTGCTCTTTACGTCGATGATATAACTGCATTTCTACCAAAAGGAGTTACAGTTGGTGACGTTGAGGTTAAAGATTTGTTTTATGCTGACGATTTGGTTGTTTTGGCTGAAGGACCACAGGCCTTTTAGCTGCAAGTAAACGATTGAGAAGCTTCTTCGATCTTTGGGACTTAAAAATAAACACTTCTAAGTCAAAAATTATGATTTTTGCCACCGGTCGAAGTAACAGTACGTGAAGCCTGGACTGTGGAGGGTAAGCCGATCGAAGTTGTCAAAGAGTTCAACTACCTGGGTTTTGCTATGAAATCGAACCTTGATATGAGCGCACATGTTCACAAGAAAGCGGTAGCGGCTAAGACAGCAATTAGTCGAATGTGGAGAAATTTCTTTGGTAACCAACGAATCGGCAGTGTGTCAAAGGTCAGGGTATTCAATGCGGTTGTGAATTCATGTCTTTGCTACGCAAAACCAAGTGTTTGGATTTAAGTTCTTTGAAGAATGCGAAATTGTTTAGCGGTTTTTCTTTAAGCGAATTTTTAAGCTACCGCCAAGATCTCCTTCATACGCTATGTACTTGGAATCTGGTTCGTCGCAAATCTACCACAAAAATTTGAAAGTGAATGCAGACTATTTAATTAAAGTAATGCGTAGGTTGAATAATAATCTTTCAAAGAGGCATCTCAAGATGGCGCTTCGATATAATTTATCACCTTGGCATGCGCTCGCAACCTCACTTGACATTCCACTTAGGCTCACTGAGAAAAATTCAGATGACTGGGAGGATAAATTATACGAATGCATAGGAAACACGATGACGAGATATATCTAGATTGCCTAAATCGAGCTCGTTCCTCTTCGTCAAGACAGGTGCACAGACACCTCAACCATACACTGGGGTCCAGCAAATACTTTAAAACAGAACTCTCAAATAGACAAACAATCATTGTTTTTAGAGCAAGAACTGAACTGAGCTGCTGAGACTTAACTACGTACAGCATCGACAAGATGTCAATGCCACCTGCACTCTTTGCAATCGCAATGAAGTCGAAAATATATACCATTTTATTTCAATCTGTCGTATATTACTAGAAGTGCGTCTGCTTTATTTCTCAAAAGTTTCTCTTACCCTTGAAGAAACTAAGAATATACTCAGTGGCACGGAGGGTTGGAATCTGCTTTAGTTTCGGTATTCATGCCTTGACTTACCGTAACAGTTTCATTTCTTTTCTATAACTTTACTCATACAGTTCTATTTTTTATTTTTCTGTGCCCGCTGCATTATTTCAAATAATGTCAATCTCCAACAGACGGCATTTTGCCATGTTAAGTATTTTTTCTTTTTCTATTACTAGTTGTTTATCAATAAAGAAAGTTTATAAATAAATAATAAATACAAAACTGGAAATGAGTCGAATGGGACTACTGTAGGGAGTTTGTTTTGTACATCACAATTCTTGGTGCCTTGATTCGGTAGTTTCGTCCAGATAATTGGAGCACATCGGTGTAAGAACAGCGTGGCATTATTGCTTCATTCGAGTCGAAAGTAAAGACAACCAAAAGGGACTTCATAAAGAAAATCAAAACGCAACCTATGGCTCAACTGTCATAAAATGCAAAAAAAAAATGCTTAAGCAGTCTACCAAAAGTGTGTTCGATTTTCTCGCATGGACTGACTCACAAGTGGACAGTCACCCAATTCAAAGTTAAAATTCATAAAACAAATTCCTAGAAAACGTTTTATCTGAACTCTTTTGACTTGAAATGGAAATTATTTTTTTTAAAGGGAGTAAAACTGATTGGGACACGATTCTCTGCGTCAATGTCACGTGAACCATTCGTCATCTGGTGGCTGGTCGCGCTTTAAAATGTATGCCTGCGCTTCGTTATCTGTTTTTGTAAACCACAAATGATTAATCACGTTGCCAAGCCGAGGAGTGTGGCACCCTCTAGAAATGAATGCGGTCACCGGGTGGTTTAATGTGGTTTGGCGGATAATCTTTAAGATTCTGACTCAAGATTGTTTGAAAGATGCTTAGGTTATTTTATAAATGTGTTTCCAACCGACCTAAGCAACCTATTCAAGTTACAATTGCTGGTAAACATGAACGACATTAATGGGAATGGTCGAACGTAAGTGTTTGCTCGTATTCAAGGAGCTAGATGAGGACAAGACAATTTATATGGTGTCATCGAGAATAGATGCCCAATATCGACGACTCGGAGTCACACGCACTGAGGTAATGAAGGACGAACAAGGACAAAACATGAATTGAACGCAGAACAACAAAGCACTTTCTGATTGAGCTTATGATGCAATTAGTAGAATATAGATTCTAAAAACCGCTGATCATCTCTGTCTTAGTCTATAGCACAGAAGCCCCAACAATCATAAGAGGCAGATGATGAAGCTCTCGTCCCTTCCGGAAGCATATTCCTGCGCTTTACCTTTGATCTTGCTTTGCGTTTATAATTTTTGGAGAAGAAGTTCAAACCACGATTTGTACGGACTGCATACCAATACGAGGGTTGCCTTTTATATTTCAGAATTACAGAACAAAAACAAGTATTAATCATCGAAAATGGCTTTACGGTTTTTCAAAATATACCCTATTAAGATCTATACACTTTTACATGCGTTTGAACCAATTGTCGAAGCACTTTTGCCACTCTGCTTGAGTTATCTCCAAAACATGCATTCTGAACGCATCAATCGCTTCTTCAGGTGTCGAAAAAGGTTGACCTTTCATTTTATTTTTACGTACGGAAATAAAAAGATGTCATTCGGTGCAATGTCGGGTCTATACGGCGGATGACTAATCAAATCGATGTTTTTAGTGCTCAAAAATGCAGTTGCTTGAGCCGATGTGTGAGAGCTTGCATTGGCGTGGTGAAGAGTGATCAGTCTTCGGCGGTTGGTTTTCCTGATTTCTCGGAAGATAACTGGTAAATAAGTGGTTGTGTACCCATCAGAATTAACTCTTCTGCGTTGTTCTATTGGACGGTTGCGACATGTCCAGTTTTTCCGAAACTATTTGCTTGGAGGAGCTTCGTGCGCGAACAACTTTTGTTGGATTTGGCACAATTTGAAACACCCATACACTCGACTGCTGTTTACTGTCGGGCTAATACGCATAAATCCACGATTCATCACCTGTCACGATGTCATAGACGAGTTTCGAAGCACTGCGATCGTATTTTTGGAGCATTTCTTTCGACCAATCGACACGAGCCTTATTTTGAGCGATTGACAAATTGTGTGGGATTCAACGCGAACAAATTTTTTTGACGGTCAAACGTTCATGCAATATTGAATGTATGCTGGTCCTACTAAAGCCTAAGGTTGTCTCAATCTCACGATAGGTCACATGACGATCTCGGCGCACAGCATCAATGCTTTCCGGAACAACAACTGATTTGGGACGACCTTTACGAAGTTCGTCTTGGAGTGAACTACGACCTCAGTTGAATTCACCATACCATCGATAAACACTGGTCCTTGATCGTCAGCTTCATCTCCAAAAATTGAATTAAGTTCATCGATGCACTGTTGTTCAGTTAATCTACGTCGAAAGTTGTAAAAAATAATCGCACGAAAATTTTCACAATTTAATTCCATTTTGTGGGCGTGTGACTTAAAATATTTATCTTTAAGTCACTGTAAGGAACACAAATAGCGCTCGTATGTCGAAACGTTCTGAGTACGTACATATAACCTCAAAAATGTCAAACCTTACGATAGAGCTGGCAGTTGCCAGATTGCAACACTAGGGCTGCCCAATCTCGAAATATAAAAGGCAACCTTCGTATGAGCCCAACTTCTACAATTTCGTTGCTTTAGGTTGGTACGCCATGTTGGAGAACTACGCACGAAATTGAAGGCAACTGGATAAAGAGGGAGGCTTGTTGGTTGAGTCCCAAAGATCGGCTCGAGCCATAGTGCCACATGAAGAAAGAAAAGAAATGAAATCCTGAACTGAGTCCCGGAATGACCAAAAGCCTTAGCTCCCTTACCTAGCTGTGTACCCGCTACTCCAGAAACAGACTACACAGATAGGTTCACACTGAAGTCCAGTAATTAAGACCAAATTTGGAACAGCCAGTGCCAATATGGTCAAGAGCTCTGAATGAAGGTCTGTAGGCGCTTAAGAGGCGAAAGAAGAAAATTAAATTCCTTTACTCCACTAAATTGAACATTTTGTTTTAAATTTGAATATTTTCCAGCAGAGAACATCATCACTTATAGTCTTTGGTACGGAAGTTCAAAATTTTATTAATTTGAATCTTTCGAACTTTAATGGTCCTCTTTCAACACCCATCCTCCAAAAACGTTTTGCGTTCATTTTTGTCAACTCTCAGGATGTATATGTGAGCTTAGTGGCTGCCGTGGTGCATTGGGCAAGTGTGTTGTTTCTCTCATCTCAGGAATCAGATTCGATTCTTTCGTTAGGCACCTAATTTGAACGCCTTTGCCTAACAATGAAAAATCGGTTTGAAAATGTCAAAGCTTAGAGCCGTCCATCAAGTTTAAAAGACAACGAAAGCATATAAAGCACGAAACCTGCTTCCCCTTTTATTTTTTGTGACGTCCTGATTCATAATCTTTATCATTGGTGCCTCAACCGGAATCCGATTCTGCTCCATATCGCTCATGAGTTGACGTTAACTAAGCTGGTTTAGTTCCCAGGTTCAGGCGTCTTGGTTTACGGCATCTTTCCAGCGAATGCGTGGTGTTCCGAAATGTCCTCTTTCGTAAAACGAGCTGCAAATGATGTTCTGTGTCAATGCGGGTTCCTACCCACCGGAGTCTGACAAGCTGCAACTCAGAGGTTGATCGCGTACGGACCATGATTATAGCATCTTCGAAGAGTCTTCTCTCACATTCATTGAAAACATTTCTCTGTGAATATTTATTTCCCACCCAAGTTTTGAACCCATATGTGTGCACTGGGATAACTATAGTTCTGTACAACAACACAACAGCATGGTGGGGTCGCTCGACTTGAAGAGTCCTGACTTATGGTTTGAGCAGGCGCCCGCGTAATTTTTTTTTACAAATTTGTATCGTTTGCTGCCGTTGGCAAGAATTAGCTGAAGGGCTGCACTGCCAAACCAGCTATTCCTCCCCTCCTTTTTGTAGTTACAATTGACGAGAAAGCTCAGTGGCTGAGTCGAACAAAACCTGGCGTTCTTAGAAGCTTATCAGTCAATTGGTTTTAAAGTGTACCCTTTATGTCACATTCTTTTCAGTTGCATTACTTAACAAGGCCACATAGCATAAGTTGGAGAAATAATCCCTTCCTCCTCTTCATATCTAGAGGTTCCACAGTTGGTTGTGCTTCGTGTGGCTGCCACTATCAGTGTCCATGCCCAATCAGTGGGGGATCTGCGTCATCCCCCACCAGCAACTCACACAAAACACTATCGGTTCTTGTTCGCACATATTTTATGGACTCCATAAAAGTCGATTATCGAGCGAAATAAAACAAATATTTTGGAAATTTTCCTACAAACTTTTCGGCGGTATCTGGGATTGTGTGGCTTACAACCTTCAGACAGCAGATAATAAAACAACTTGGTATCCAGTATCTGAACTGATATTGCAGAAATTTCTAGCACTGATTTAAAGGCCCGATAGTCTGGTAGCCGTCAGCGCTTTGTGTACTCCTTGGGCGAACTGAACACGTCACTTATCTTATCGTGTTCAAGAACAAACAGGAGATATCCCACTTATCTGGGGCTTCTTATCGACGGTAAGGTGCGCCGCACAGTCTTAAGCGATTCCACCAAATCGCAGCCTTTCCACGAAATCAGCCGCTTCACGCTTCGTGCGAATTAGAAAATTAATTTCGTTCCGGTGAAAAATTACTCGACTGAATTGTTTCTGAGGAAAACGTCGCTTTCCACCTAGCAGTGGCCGTGATGTGCTCTAAAAACACTTAAGTGAGTAAGCAGCTGCCTTGTGGTGGAAAGCCTCGCATGCGACACCGGCGAGACATGTGTCAAAATAAATATGAAAACAGTGACAGCTCGTTCGCAGCCTCCGCCTCCACAGGTGCCATTTTTCAGTGGCTGACTCATTTGTCATCCACCGGCTGGACGGTTCCGAAATCAAAATTCGAACAAGTGCGTGGACGGCCCCCTTGCTCATCTGTCTAAATGCAGAGCAGACGTAAGGGTGCTCGGAGCGAGTTCCCCCTGTGCGTTATCTTATCGCTCGAACTGCAATTTATCGAGCGGCACGGTTACTGTGGTCTTTCGACTAAATTTAGTTTTGATGTTCCTGTGCCATGGCACAGAGATTAGGCACGCGTGGTAAACCCAGCCAGAAGTCAGCCTAATTGCCGCCGAAATGGCTTTTTCACTCCCCACACCCAACCGCAACCATGTGCTGCAGCCGGGGCGTAATAAATAAATAAAATTGTCATATCGCCGCGATCAGCGTGATGGATGGAATGGTGAGCGGTGTTGATTGGGTTACTCGTAATTGCACTCAAAGCGCGGGCCGGCTTTATGGCTTTACGAGGGGATTCCATGGAATCGAATCGATGCGACCAACCGCAGGCACTCTGCCGTTTATTGGGGGAATGTACTCCACCTGGGGGGCCCTGCTTGGTTAACTTTTGGGCATGAACTGCTAGCCTGTTATGCAACACACATTAACCCACTTCCTTATCAGCTGCAATAATTCTTTTCATGAGTGCTGAAGACCCGTCCCCTTACCTGTTGTGATGTGGATGAGGTTTCCTTAAGACTACTGCTAGAACTAGAACTAGTGTTGATTAAATTCTGTCTGGTGTTTGATGTTATCGAGCTGAGGGCACTGCCGCTGCCAATACTGGCACTCGGCGGGCCACCGCTGACTGTTGGCGTGCTCGACCCTGAGCTGCCGCCAGCAGTGCTGCTGTTGCTGCTGCTTGTGGTGGTGGTGGCCGTTGATCCAATAGTGCCATTCTTCTTGTGGAAATTCTCGATCAAACTCGCTGCCGGACTGACGTGCTGTGTGCTATCCGAGAAGTCAGACATCTGCAAGAGAGAAACAAAGAAGATGCAAATTAATCATCAAGTGATTGTATGTGTTCGAGCGGCAGACGGAAAACGCCAAGTCTGCGCGTCGTTCTCGTCCGTCACGTTCCCCCTTCTCTGACGAACAGAAGCAACAAACTGCTAAGCTTCGGGCTGTCTCATAGGATTGGCAGACGAATCGGTCAATTAGTGAATGCATTCAACCCCTTCGGTGGCGCATGGCAACCGCGACTTGCATTTCCGCGACAGTGAAGGGCGCGCGGTCGGGCTCAGCCAGACGCAAACTCGTAAAAAAGCCGAACGTGACCAGAGTTGTAAGCGTATTTGAGAACCGAACGCCGGTCACGTGGGAGGGAACTGCCGCTGCACCAACACCGAGCCCCTCTCTCGGAGCGGTCGACAGTTTTACGAGCCGGCAAGGTATTTATGAGGCCAGTTGTGCGAACAGGGTGGGGCTTGAACCATGATCTGCTTAAGGCATTAATGAGTTTTGACAGCTAGTAGCATATTTGGGCAACTGGGCGGATTTTATGGCATGCGCGTGAAATTGCTTCCTTAATTGAGTAGCACAGGCGTGCGGAATTTAAGTGCTCTGCAAGCCGATTGTATTTTGATGGAATGGCAAATGAGAGCATGTGTCGCAAAAGTTTTTGCTGATCAGATGGGGATAAGTGAAGTCATTGCTGTTCTCTGAAAATTTCAACGGGGATGCTAAAACAGTGACTCTCGTAGGTCGGAAAATCCGAATTTGCCAGAGCATGTGCTGAACGCTTCGCAAAGCAGCGCAGAGAACTTCTTCTTGTGATAAGTTTTAAGGTGTCAAGCTTTCTACAGAAATGCATATTTGCCTCCCTCTACAGTCATTTGTTCCAAAAATTAATTTAAAAAACTTAAAAATTGGTTCCATTCTGTTAAAACAAAGCTGAGGAATTAAGGTCACCAAAAAACACCCAATTGACAAAAATACTCTCTCTGTAAACAAAATTCAGCCCTTCGCATTAATTATAATTCTTTTTGTAGCAGGGCCTGATGAACTAAACCTCATTGTACATGTTAACAATTTTGGATCATTTCTTTTAAGTACAACAAATTTGCAATATGTTCATGGTTTCTTAAAATTAACATGTCCAAATGCAATCGTTTTCTTCTTCTGCTTATGGCGCTACAGTCCGGCGTGGAACTGGGCCTCAACCAAGATCTCCCCATCCAGCACGGTCTTACGCCAGCTGTCTCCAGTTGCGCACTCCAAGTTGGTTGAGGTCCTTCCCCACTTGTGTGCTCCACCTTAGCCTGGGCCGTCCTCTGTTGCGTTGTCCCAATGGTTCGGATTCAAAGACTTTTCAGGCCGGAGAAGTGGTGTCCATACGCTCTACATGGCCTAGCCATCTTAAGCGTTGTATCCGTAGACGCTTGACCAGGCGCATGAGCTTAGCCCTTCGAGAGAGGGCTTTATTACTCAATTGCCTCTAGAGCCCAAAGAAACAGCGATTGGCAAGAGTGATTCTGCGTTTGATTTCGGTACTGATGTTGTTGTTCCTGTTTACCGCGGAGCCGAGATAGACGAAGTCCTTGACTACCTCGAAGTTTCTGCTGCCTAGTGTGACGCTCCGCCCGAGACGTCGATGTTGTGTGTCCTTCCTTGATGACAGCATGTTTTGACCTCATTTACCGCCAGACCCATTTTAGTCGCTTCCGCTTCAATGCCAAGAAATGTTTCATTGACGGCTCACTGTGTTCGTGTTCGTTCAATCACGTCAATGTCATCAGCGTATGCTAGCAATTGAACTGACTTCTGGAGGATCGTGCCTCTGGTGTTGACTTGTGAGTTACGCACGATCTTCTCGAGGATGATGTTAAAGAAGTCCCATGACAGTGCGTCGCCTTGTCTGAAACCTTTTTTGACATTGAAGGTCTCGGTGAGTTCGGTACCGACCTTGACGGAGCAGCGAGAGTTCTCCATCGTCATCCTACACAATCTGACGAGTTTGGTAGGAATGCCAAAACTAGACATGGCACTGTATAGCTCGTCTCTATGCATAGGTGGTGAGTGTCAATTTGCATTTCTTGGGTCTTTTCCAGGATCTGCCGTAATGTGAAGATCTGGTCTATTGTGGACTTCCCTGGCCTGAAACCACACTGATAGGGACCTATCAGGTCATGGACAAATGGTTTCAGACGATCACAAAATACGGCAGAGAGGATCTTGTGTGCGATGTTCAGGAGACTAATCCCTCTGTAGTTAGCGCAGTCAAAGGGGTGTTCTTTCTTGTGGACCGAGCAAACGACGCTGAGATTCCACTCATCGGGCATGCTTTCCTCCGACCATATCTTACAGTCGAGCTGCTGCATGCGCCCAACCAGGTCATCCCCAGCTCTCTGCTTTAAATAGTTCTGCGGACAGTCCGTCCGCTCCAGCAGCTTTGTTCGACTTCAGCTTGGATATGGCTATCCTCACCTCGTTTAAGTCGGGGGGACGGAATGCTTGTCTATCATCGTCCAAATTGATTGGAACATTCTGCCTAACAGTGGGATTTGGGCCGTCATCGCCGTTAAGTAGTCTGCAGAAATGATCCTTCCAAATTCTCAGCACAGACTGCGACTCTACTACGAGTTGTCCGTTTTGGTCCCGGCAGGCTTTGGTCCGAACCTTGTATCCTCCGGATAGCTGTTTTACCTTTCGGTAAAACTTTCGGACTTCATTTCTGCCATAACACCTTTCCATTTCCTTCTCATGCTTCTTCTTTTTCCTTCTTAGAAGCCGGTGCTCTTCCCTTCTTCTCTGTTCGTAGAGCTCACGAACAGCCCTCGTTGTTCGATGCAGCGTCGCCTTATAGGCGTCTTGTTTAGCTGGGGTTCCTGGGATTCCATGGGTTCCTTCTGGGTGGTGACGTGAAACCCAGCACATCAGTGGCAGCTTCTTTGATGGCTTCTTGACAACGTTTCTATTCTTCTTCTATGCTTAGTGCAGGAAGCGTCGAACTCTGAGTGAGTTTCAGGGAGACTCGGTCGGCAAAGTTCCCAGCAATCGGTTGCGATTGTGGCTTTTCGACATCAAACCGTTTTGGTATTTCTCGACTTTTTGGCTCAATGGATACGTAAATAGGCAATAAGCATTGTCAGTTGTGGAGTTAATATCAGCCAGAAAAAGTCACGGTTTGGTGCGGTTTATGGGCTGGTGGCATCATTGGACCGTACTTCTTCAAAGATGATGCGAATCGTAACGTAACTGTGAATGGTGAGCGCTACCGTGAGATGATATCCATTTTTGGATATCATCTCACGGTTGCAAGAGCTTGTCTTGCATGACATGTGGCTTCTACAAGACGGTGCCACATGCCACACAGCACGCAGAACAATAGACTTATTGAGAGGGGAGCTCGGTGAATGTTAGCAAAGGCGGATGAGAAAGCCCTTAGTCTTTTCGAGAGAAAAGTTTTGCGTGCGATTTTTGGTCCTGTTTGCGTTGATGTCATCTGGAGGAGAAGATTTAATGACGAACTCTATAGGCTGTACGGCGACGTGCGCCTGGTCAAGCGTCTACGGATACAACGCTTAAGATGGCTAGGCCATGTAGAGCGTATGGACACCACTGCTCCGGCCCGAAAAGTCTTCTTCTCACAAGAAAAAGAAGACCGGTCAATTGACCACCTAGATCGTGCGATTTAACGCTTTTAGACTATTTTTTGTGGGGCTGTGTCAACGCTCATGTCTATACAGACAAGCCCGCTTCAATTGGCGTATTGGAAGACAACATTGAAGCATTTATTCGTGAGATACCGGCCGAAATGTTGAAAAGAGTATGCCAAAATTGGGCTAAACGGATGGACCATTTGAGGCGCAGTCAAGGCCAACATTTGCATGAAATAATCTTCAAACATTAAATTATATGTTATATCGATTCAAATAAAGATTTCATGCATTTTTCTAAATTTGATGTCTTTCTCTTTTTTACTCTTCGTATAGCTTTTAAAAAATCACCCTTTAGTTGCTAAAGACGGGGAACGGTTATAGGGGCCGCTGGTGAAAGCTGCCACAACGTTTCAGATTCCCTACAGAATTTTCGGTGTCAGTCAGTGTTTCTGAAGTCTGCAATCTTCTGCTAGAAAGGCTCTTATACGAAAAGAGTTTTAAAATATTTTTCTTTAATTTTTGTTTTTTTCACATAAGAGGTCTTATGGCTTGGGCCCCTCTACTGCGTTCTAAGAGGCTTATAGCAATTATAATTGTTGGCGTCTCCACAGGGGAACCAGGGCCTAGCTTGCTCATCAACTACTCGTGTTGTGCGCGCTACTGTACGCTCGCGAGTAGAAGGGACCTACAGTTTTTTGCCAACTCCGAACAGTGAAGTTTGAGAAGCTTTCTTAGACGGTTATAATTCTTGAGTGTTGTCAGCAACTCGGAAGAGGTGGTGCCGGGAAAAATTCAAAAAATTGCTGTTGAGCTGGGAATCGAACCTAGACCCTTCGGCGTGTGAGGGTTTCACTTTGCCCACTACGCCACAGCGGCCACGAAAGAGGTGGTGTCGAATCGAACCTAGACCCTTCGGCGTAGGAGCGTCGCACTCTACCCACTACGCCACGGCTGCCACGAAAGAGGAGGTGCCGTGAAAAATTCGAGCTTTTCAGCCGGGAATCGAACCTAGATCCTTCAACGTATGAGTGTCGTACTCTACCCACTGCGTTACGGTATCCCCGTACCCAGATTATGTGATTACTCTTAGTAGACAAGGGCCTTTAACTTACCCGTAAGCTTGCTTGACAAAGAACGATATTTGAATCAAATGTCATAAACCTCATCTAGTGACTCGCGTTACCATGCAGTGTCAGAACCGCACCAAATGCAACTCAGAGCCGGATAATATTCCGCCGCGTTTCCAAATGGCATCTGTGATGTGACGATACCCAAGCAACATGTGTGCATAAATTACCCCAGTCCTTGGATCTGAAAGTTTCTCTCACTCGTCATTGCACGGTTCAGATGTAATCACCCCTCTCAGTGGTTGCTGCGCCTTGTCTAATCTAATTGCTTCCAATCTCTGAATTTGCATTTGCCCTTTACACCAGCCACTGTCGATTGAAGTCGCACAATTCAATCACGACCCGGACCGCTCGTATGTGTGTTCAATTCCCGAACTGTCCATTTCACTGCCAGCAGTCCTAGCTAAATGATTTCCGAACCGCTGGCAATGCATGCTCGCACAATTCTTTAAGCAACTGTGGCCAACCCGCGTGCTCGTGTAATGAAGCGATTAAAATTCCACTGAGTGCACTTGAAGTGTCACCGGCAACTGGCACTATCTGGTGAACCGGCACTCAGTCCACCTTCGCCACTTGAGACCGTGACCCTTATCGGGCAGCCAGCTGACAGAGGGAATACATGAGCGGGCACACATCCGGCAAAAGTGGGCAGCCTCAAAAGCCTTTGCAAAAAAAATAAAAAACTCAGAAAATAAACAAACAATGCCATAGATAGGAGTTTTGCGCCCCCTGACACAGACACCGTCTGCTTGATATGTGGCAGCGCGCAAATTGCTTTTTAATCCGCGGCTCTGCGGTGTAAATTGGCTGTGACGATTGGCGGTCAAAGAGACATGCCAGCTGAAGTGCTGGAGATTTTCTTGTGAATTAATTGCGCGCAAAGTAAATCATCGACCGGGCAACATTGTTGCTGAGCAGCTTACACCGTGAGCCGCTGCGTTGAACGAATTGTGGACTCGTTAGAGGGGCATTCAGGCACGCTGGGAAACGCGGAAAGTAGATAATTGTGTTAAGAGACTGGAAGTCGCTTAGGCGTGGAAAATGCGCTGAATGGCGAAAATGAATTATGGGACATTGAGGCATTTTTGGTGAGATTATGTGCTGGGTCCACATTGATGCGGTCATTGGTGTGTGCTTGAGCCGATGGTGTTGATTGAGATCTCTTGTTGCGGCCAAATATGCGCAGTGAGTTACAGGTCATCCCAGTGCAGAGAAACGAAAGCATATGTTTAAGAGCTGTGATTTTGGGAGTTTGTGACTAGCTTTAAGCCTCTAGCTGCGATGTGAGGAGTTTGTGACTAGTTTTAAGCCTCTAGGTGCGATAAGAGGAGTTTGTGACTAGTTTTAAGCCTCTAGCTGCGATGTGAGGAGTTTGTGACTAGTTTTAAGCCTCTAGATGCGATGTGAGGAGTTTGTGACTAGTTTTAAGCCTCTAGCTGCGATGTGAGGAGTTTGTGACTAGTTTTAAGCCTCTAGCTGCGATGTGAGGAGTTTGTGACTAGTTTTAAGCCTCTAGATGCGATGTGAGCAGTTTGTGACTAGTTTTAAGCCTCTAGCTGCGATGTGAGGAGTTTGTGACTAGTTTTAAGCCTCTAGCTGCGATGTGAGGAGTTTGTGACTAGTTCTAAGCCTCTAGCTGCGATGTGGGGAGTTTGGGACTAGTTTTAAGCCTCTAGCTGCGATGTGAGGAGTTTGTGACTAGTTGTAAGCCTCTAGCTGCGATGTGAGGAGTTTGTGACTAGTTCTAAGCCTCTAGCTGCGATGTGAGGAGTTTGTGACTAGTTGTAAGCCTCTAGCTGCGATGTGAGGAGTTTGTGACTAGTTCTAAGCCTCTAGCTGCGATGTAGGGAGTTTGTGACTAGTTTTAAGCCTCTAGTTGCGATGTGAGGAGTTTGTGACTAGTTGTAAGCCTCTAGCTGCGATGTGGGGAGTTTGTGACTAGTTTTAAGCCTCTAGCTGCGATGTGAGGAGTTTGTGGCTAGTTTTAAGCCTCTAGCTGCGATGTGGGGAGTTTGTGACTAGTTTTAAGCCTCTGGCTGCGATGTGAGGAGTTTGTGACTAGTTTTAAGCCTCTAGCTGCGATGTGAGGAGTTTGTGACTAGTTGTAAGCCTCTAGCTGCGATGTGAGGAGTTTGTGACTAGTTTTAAGCCTCTAGGGGCGCCGTTGCACTGGTACAACTTGCAGCTAAGATTTTGGGTATTGTTTCGGAGAACGAGGAGTTACCTTCGTCTGATGGCAAGCAGTTGCATGACATTTTCGAATTTTGACAGGAAAATGTTAAGTTCCACAATGCCTGAAACCTCAAGAGGTTAGGAAGCCACAATTATGCCTAAATTGAAATCTTCAGGAAAACATATTAGAGGTGTTCAAATGGAGGGGTTTTGAATTTAGGTTCACACTCCTTAATGAGGGACTGAGAGAATGGAGGTTGGTTTCCCTTAAACTTGACGTTATATTCCAATTCTTAAATCTTTTACGTTTTGTAATAGTATTGGTTGTGGTCGCCGTGGCGTAGTGGGTAGAGTGCGACGCTTACACGCCGAAGGATCTAGGTTCGATTACCAGCTCAACAACAATTTTTCGAATTTTTCACGGCACCACCTCTTTCGTGGCCGCCGTGGCATATTGGGTGGAGTGCGGTGTCCACACGCCGGAGGTCCAGGTTCGATTCATGTCTGGACACCTCGAATTTTTCACAGCAACACCTCTTTCGTGGCTGCCGTGACATATCGGGTGGAATGCGATGCTCACACGCCGTAGGGTCTATGTTCGATTCCCAGCTCAACAGCAATTTTTCGAACTTTTCCCGGCACCACCTCTTTCGTGGCCGCCGTGGCGTAGTGGGCAAAGTGAGACCCTCACACGCCGAAGGATCTAGGTTCGATTACCAGCTCAACAACAATTTTTCGAATTTTTCACGGCACCACCTATTTCGTGGCCGCCGTGGCATATCGGGTGGAATGCGACGCTCACACGCCGTAGGGTCTATGTTCGATTCCCAGCCCAACAGCAATTTTTCGAACTTTTCCCGGCACCACCTCTTTCGTGGCCGCCGTGGCGTAGTAAGCGAAGTGAGACCCTCACACGCCGAAGGGTCTAGGTTCGATTCTAGCCTGAACACCGCGAATTTTTCACGGCACCACCTCTTTCGAGCTACTGACAACACTCAAAGAGTAATAACTGTCTAAAAAAGCTTCTCAAACTTCACCGTTCAAAGTCGGCAAAAATCTGTAGGTCCCTTCTACTCGTGAGAGAACAGTAGCGCGCACAACACGTGAAGTTGATGAGCAAGCTAGGCTTTGGTCCCCCTTTGGACTGTAGCGCCAACAATTATTATTATTGCAAATTTTATTGGTTAGGTCTCATAGTTATCACGGTCAGGCATTCACCCACACCAAAAAGTGCACACGCTGAACACGAGCGCCGAGTTGGGTGAGGCGGAAATGCCTACGTTGCACATGATCGTCGAACGTTCTCACCTGGCGATTGGAGACGGGCAAAAGCATGGGAACGTGCGGGCGACTGAAGGAGGAATCAGGTTTCCGAGCCGAAGTTTCTTGGATAATTATCATTGCAACAGAATTCATTCTGATTCGAACGACAGAATAGAGAAGTTATAAAAGTTACTCCCAGTGTTTCAATAGGACCAGTGGGCGGTCCTTAAAATAACCTTTTTTAATACATCACGGTACAGAGTCCGTTACTCTCCTTGAACGTTTGATGTATTTATAAATTATAAATGAATAATATTGTTAAGCAGAGGTGTACCTCCCCCCGCTGGCTGCCAGAATTTGGGTCGCTGGGTCATAGTCGGTTCAAGAAATATCATGAATTTATTAGAATAAAATTTGCGACTGTATTCGAAAACAAAATCTTTTATTTAATAGCATACTTGTAAGCCCGACTCTAAGTCGTTGCTCACTCATTTTATCTCTCCTTTGGCCTTCTGATTGTTCGATTCTCCCGAAATGTCTCCAAACCGGCTGACAGCATAAATTTTAGTACATTGCATAAACATATAAATACAGCAGAGGATGTACAGTTGGGCCCTTAATAAATTCGAGATACCAGCAGATCGTTGGCATTTTATTTTCCTAGCACTCATACCCTGAGCAGATCGGTGGCCTTTTATTTTCCATTCATCCTCTTATCTCCTTCACTTGAGACTCCTACATGACTTTCATTTTGTTTTTGTGGCGTCATGTTGGTATTAGTACGAGTATTTGTTACTTAAACGGATAAGTATTGTGACATTTATTTTACTCATGTGTTTCAACTCGTCCTTTATGCTATGGAATTTATAAACGGGCAACTAATTTTTTTTTATTCGTTGTGGTGGCACTTCTGTCATTAACGTCTTGTGGAATACAGCTTTTGAGATCTCTCTGTAAATAGTATGAGGATTACAACTAACGTGATCACCTGTCTTTACGACTTCCACTACGGAGTAAAGGAAGTCGTAAAGACAGGTGATCACGTTAGTAGTAGATTAGCAGAGTAGTAGCTACCACAAGACTTGTTCCGAATGTTTGAGTTATAGTCACTCCACCGTGGTTGTGAGCAAACCCTTTCTGAAACCTCGTCCACGCTCTGTGTTGCAGCACCCTACTGAGAATAGAACTCCACACTGAGCCGGGAAATTCCCCCAATCGCCTGCCTAGTCTTGGGGTAATAATAAAATTGGCCAGTCAGCACAGTGTACCAACTTTGACTCTGCATGTTTTCGGTTTTAAACCACAGCCCCCACGATATTTCTTCGACAGGGCCTACCGCACGGTTAGGCTGGAACAAAAGTTTTGGAGGCTTTTGACCATTTTTGAACCCAGAATATAGGCTCTGGTGGCACTTTCAGGCCTGACCTCCTATCGCATCAAATGATAGGCTCCGGTGTTATTATTAATAATAATAATTGTTGGCGCTACAGTCCAAAGGGGGGCCAGGGCCACCAACTGCTCGTGTTGTGCGCGCTACTGTTTTCTCTCACGAGTAGAAGGGACCTACAATTTCTTGACGACTCCGAACGGCGAAGTTTAGGAAGCTTTTTCTACGACAGTTATCAGTCTTTTAGTGTTGTCAGCAGCTCGAAAGTGGTGGTGCCGTGAAAAAATCGAGATGTTCAGCAGAGAGTCGAACCTGGACCTCCGCGTGTGAGCGTCACACTGTACCCACTACGTCACGGTGGCTACGGTGTCACTACATGTCAAGTTCCACTTGAGTTTGGTCGCCATTGCATCAATAGGTTTTTGATTCCATCAATGTTTTCTTTATGTCGTTCTTCTTCCAGTAATTGACCAGCAAGCGATTTGTTCCAGTTCTTCAATGGGTCTATGTACGCCTCTAGAATTTCACACCTAGGACACATATCCAGTGTGATTGTTATTTGATTGGGATTTCAGAAGAAGGCTGTTTTATAAACCGAGGGGTTTTTTTGTGATTAAAGTAGCATTAGCATGCGTACTGCTAAGTTCCAGTGTAGGCTTACTGATGTGAAAGCGCAGTCCCAACGAATGAACGTGAACGAATGTCAACGTGAATGATGACGCTTCTACTCCGATGTCGACCTTCAAAAACGAATTTGATGAGCTGAATTGCTTCCAATAAGGGACAACGCTCACGTACTCCGTTGCAAGGGACCACAAAGAGAAATGTGGTGAGCAAACGATTTCGTGTTGCCGAAGGCCTGGCTGAGGGTATGCAAGGCACCTAAGACTGAAGGCATCTCAAAGGAAAGGACATAGGAAATCAGCCTGCGAGATGGGTGCCGGATGCTAAGAGAGCTTACTTTTGAAGAGTGTTCAGCGCCGTCTTGTCACCTTTGGCGAAATGAGAATCCAAAGAAACACAAAGGATACCGAGAAACAGCCAATGTAATGGATTTCATGCGGCGAACCTGCTTCGGAGACGGCAAAAACTGTTCTGTCGGCCTAAGGAAGAACAATCTATTACGATTTCGTGGAGATCAGGCCTTCAAGTAGAGCTAATGGGTTCACAATTGCTCTTTAATTATTCATTCTGGTGAATTCTACTGTTTCCCTTTTCCTATGTGGTGAGACCTGTCTATTTGCAATTTAAGCGTTTCGAAGTTGTTCTAAGTTCGCTAGATTTTGAGTTCTACATAGACTGAAACTTTTTTTTGTAAACGACAGTCATGCTTGGAGGCAAACATGATTGCGTTCGTTAAGAATTCAACAGTGGGTTATAATTCCTTCGCAGTGTGTGCGATTTGTTCCAGTTCTTCAATCTGTCTATGTAAGCCTCTAGAATTTCACCCCTACGACACATATCCAGTGTAATTGTTATATGATTGGGATTTCAGAAGAAGGCTGCTTTATACACCGAGGGGTGTTTTTTTTGTGATTAAAGTAGCATAAGCATGCGTACTGCTTAGTTCCAGTGTAGACTAACTTCCCGTCTTTTTATTTTCAGCTCGACGCATTTCTGAATTCTCCGTCAACAGGCCGTTGTGAAAATAATCGCGTCAAATGTGTGTTTGCGGCGTTATCCACAAAGACGGAATAAAACATTTTACAGCGCCAACAACGAATGTAAAACTTCAGCCCTTGCCCAGCGACACTTATCACTTGTGAACAAATTGTGCTCAGCGACATCTGTCATCAAATTCGATTGTCACTCGACAGACGTTTAGTGTTATTCGAAAACCAATTAATTGACCGTCTAGCACGGAACGGTGGTCGACTATTCGTAACTGACATTCAAGTTGCTGTTGGACAAGCTGCCAAACAAATCTGACATTTCACATACGTTGACTGGTAAACATGTTTACTTGTACTTCATGCATTTTCATTTACACGTCTACCTCAGGGACATTTGCTAACGAAACTGATCCCCAGGGAAACTCCCCGCAGGGACTCATGCGCCAGCATGACACTTCACATCAATCATTACTTCCATTGCCCGCGACAGTCATTTTCGCACCCAGTCACATAGGCACAACTTTCAGTCTCCCGAAATCCCTATTGGCCCAGCCCAGTCACGAAAGCAAATTAACGCCCGCCAGGCACGCAACGATGAGGCGGGAATCACCTTCAAGTTTGCGTTACACGCCCGAAGGTCTCCCCAGAGACGTCCTCTTCACACATACTCCACAGTGCGCGTCCTTGCTTGATTTATGACCGGCCACCGAATGGATGTGTGTACCTCAGATTAGGCTGGGCGGTGAAAATGCTCTTCCACTACCGCACCCACGTTGAGGAATTGAAAACAGAGCGAAATAGGTTCAGTTCAGGTCAGCACGAAGGTCTGCTTTTGTTTGGCCCTGAGCGCGAAGTCCGCACAGCTTCTCATTTCACCACATGGCACGTGGCCCCAAGTGAGATGATTCGATTTTCGCGGGAACCTTCTAGACTCACTCAATTCCCCGCACAGTCTGAATTTGGTCAGACAGTGGTTTCACAGCCCACACGCTGCAAAAACACTCCGCCAGAAGTGACATAAATCATTCGCCACGCTTGAAGCGGGGGAAAGTGCAGCTGGTCATCAATTTGCATAAGAAAGAGAAATGTTTCCCAGAACTGACTACGGTGGCAGTGGTGTGTGGGAGGTGGTCGTAGAAAAACACAATTGGCCTCGCACTCTGAGCGAAGGTCAGACCAAGATCAATAGCTGAAGGCAGCTGTCAATAACGCGCAGATGAAGGGTTCTCGAAGAGAGTGTTTCAATTAATCACAGACTCATTGTTTACGCTGATCGAGAGCGGAGAGGTCAATAGATCGACAGAGCGGCGATTAGATTTCTGGGTTACTAAACAACTCGACGCCGCCGCGTAGGCGAACAGGCCTACGAACGACTGCGCGGATTTCACAGCAAAAACCCCTCGCCCACGACGCACCGCTGGCCTAGCCATCGTTGAGCGGAGGGTGGTCTGTATTCCGCAAACGGGGACAACTGCAACAGCGCGCATCTGTGTGAGAGGTTTTATTTCCAACGCGACAGCATTCTAGAATTGTTGCCAGCAAGTCGCTCACATTTGGCGCCGAGGCGGTTTCAGTGATGACACTTTTCTGGGAAATCAAAGCAGTTTTGGGGTTTTCAGAAAATGTCACCGTGAGCGTTATTTGCACATCAGAGTGATTTTAGCCAAACAAACGTCATTAAAACGTACTTCGGAGCATCTCCAGACAAACGTGAAGGTCAGCGTCTCATCGTACCGCCTCCACTTAACCAGTCAAAGAGCAAATCACTCACTGACTCGATTAAGATAAGATCCGAACAACCCACAATCCAACAAATCATTTGCACTTGACAGTTCGTGCAGCTAATGCGCCCGTTAACTGCGACACGTGCATATGCCGCGACTCATCGAAAGTGTCAATTTTCTTATGACGGAATTGAATCACTGCCAAGTACGAGCGGCCATCTTGTCGCATCTCGAAACGTCAACTGGGGCATGACGTGCATTAGTTGCGCCATTCACTTGATGTACGTGCGTGTGGACGGCATACACGTCGATTTCGCATGCATATCAATTGAAGCGCGCATGCAGGCACGCAGCAGACCCCCCGGCAAGCAGCTGCCGCTGGCGGGGTAGGGATGTGGTCGACTTGGCATCGACCGGGAAAATTGCGAGCTTAATGAGTTGCGCTAGTGGGTGGGGCAGTGGGACGACGTCATGTCGCGCCGTTTCGCATCTCGTACTTTGTTTTCAATTTTCTCTCTTCAGGGGGGCACAAAAGCCGCGAATGTGCGGCGCTAGCGAAGCGTGTCCGAGCAAACATTGACTTACTTACAAATTTGCGAGCGGTTCACGCCGACCGTGCTGGGGAGGAACTTGTTTGCAAAAATCGTTATGCATTGTGAGGGCAACAAATGTTTCATAATTGCGGCGTTTTGCGGCTGGCGTTTGGTACTGCGGTCTGTACGAAAGCGAACTGTGCAAACAGGGAATAACTTCGTTCGCACGTGAGACTTGACACAAAGCATTTATCTCACTGCGCTTGTGGAAAATTTTAAAACATGGTAAGGTTCCATCCAATCAATGCGATGCCATGGCAAAGAGGAGAAGGAACAAGTTTCGGCCGAAGTTAGGTCAGGCCAAGATGAGGTCATCCTCATCACTGACAGACATTTGCAAAAGACAATTTCTATTTTCATTGATGGTTTTGGACTGGTAACACTGGCAAGTGGCAAGTGTAACACTCAACCGATGAAGGTCCCTGATTTGACAACACTCAAAGGCCACTTAAAAGGGACAAAGATATCCTCGTTTGTAGTCGGCACCAAAAAACTGCAGGTCCCTTCTACTCGTGATAGAACGACAGCGCGTACAAGACGTGTAATTGCAGAAGAAGCTTACGTCATGGTCGCACTGTGCACTGCTTCGTCTTCCAATTTTTATAATTACTCAGTGAGTTTCGAGTCATGAAGTTTAAAGAGCTATCTCACAGAATCAGCTTCCTTTAGTCTCCGCCAGTCGGTGAGGGCCTGAACTCCTTTCAGGAAAATCAATCATTGTGACGTCTGTAAGTGCACATCTCAAGCTGATGCACTTACATCACCTATTTAAGTGGGCCACAGAGGGCTCTCTTAAATAGCTTGTGAACCAATGTGCAGGAGCCCAAAGAAGAATCCGGGTTTTTAAAAGCAATTCAGATGGACGATCGTTGAATCCACATCTGGAATGTTCAGACTCTAAGCATACCACTCTGAATAACGCGCATAGGTCAAGGCTACCGACACGTGCTGGCACTGATTGCCAAAAAGAGGCATGAAAACGTAACAAAACCAGCCGCATATGAAGAGTTTCACAAACACTAAGAGGCAGCCACAAACGAGGTTGCAGGAACTAAACCAAAACTTTCAATTTAGGTATAACCACGTCTAAGACAGCATCTCAGAAGAAAGATCACACATTCAGAGACTGCATCGTTAAGCCCTTCGAAGGAACTGATATTTGAAAAGCAATGTTTTGACGAGGCCGCGCCGGTGTGATAGGACATTGAATTTCAAATTCAATCGGAGACGGAGCGGATCCCAAAAAGCTGTTAAAATAAAACAGATGCTCGGAAGTTTAATTCTGCATCATGCCAATTTCGCATAAGGAATTGTGGGTTTCGATGTGCCGCACGTCATCCTGCTTCTGAAACATTTTTAAGTTTTGGCTTTTTGCTCCTACTTTGAAGAAGCTTGAATTTTTTTTCCAAATGCATCGTTAACCGCCGTGGCGTAGTGGGGAGAGTTCCACGCTCATACGCCGAAGGGTCTAGGTTCGATTCCCACTTTGAAGAAGCTTGAATTTCTTTTTCAAATGCATCCTTAACCGCCGTGGCGTAGTGGGGAGAGTGAGACGCTCACACGCAGAAGTGTCTAAGTTCGATTCCCGGCTGAAAACCTCGAATTTTTCACGGCACCACCTCTTTCGAGCTGCTGACAACACTCAAAGAGTAATAACTGTCTAAGAAAGCTTCTCAAATTTCGCCGTTCGGAGTCGGCAAAAATCTGTAGGTGTCTTCTACTCGGGAGAGAACAGTAGCGCGCACAACACGTGAAGTTGATGAGCAAGCTAGGCCCTGGTCCCCCTGTGGACTGTCGCGCCAACAATTATTATATTATTATTATTATCCTTAACAATCTGTGGCAGACGTGGAATAGTGGGAAGAGTGCTACACTCACACGCGGAAGGTCCAGCTTCGATTCTCGGAGTCGTTAAAAATTTATAGGTCTCGTCTACTCTTGATAGAGCAAAAACGCGCACAACACGAGTAGTTGATGAGCAAACTAGGCCCCGGTCCTCCCGGACTGTCGCGCCATCCAATTATTATTTTTATCAAGCTTGGACCATTGCATTGAGTAAAATTGTCTGAAAAACAAGCGATGCTAGAACACCCAGCTTTGTTTGGCAGAGTAATTGAAATGTTCAATCTGGACGTTGTACAAGTTAACACTTGTTACACACAAAGAATAGAGTTGCCAATCCCAAGGACTCGGATTCAGTTTAAGGAAACCGAACTTCACCTTTTCGACATGACTCGAGATATTCTGATTTATCATGTCTGTCGATCTAAATGATTTTTGGGTGTGTCTGTTTTCCTGCCACATTATTCATGCTTGTCAGACTGAAGCGGCGAGTCAATTGCATTTTTAAGACGCTTCAGGAAGGGCTTTTAGTGCACAATAGAACCCAGCTGATCTACAGACGCACTAAAGACACGGGTGAATATCAGATTATAAGGCAACGTACTGGCTGTCTCCTTTTTCATCAAAAAATACAGGACCCCAAAACCTCACTACTCTAGACGAGGATTATGTCTTCAGAGACAAATTCGGGGAATTACAGGACTGAACTTATGGCGACGGGACATGAGAACAACCCAGAGAGGCGGTAACAAACAATTCGAACATCTTGCCGCAGTTCTCAGCAGTCAAGTATACGAAATTGCTTCATACAAAGCGTTGCGGGGAAAATTTAGAGATTCTAGGATGATCAAGACCCTCGAAAGTTTTTTAGAGAACCTGTGACAAATATTATGCTCTTATTATGGACGGACAAATCCAAAATAGTTTCATCTGGTACTCCTAGGCTCAGAACATGTGTTCGTAGGCGAAAAAACCAAGAGTTTTTATCTGTAAAGACTGTTAAGTACGGCGGAGCAAAAATTAATGTATGAGGATAATTTTCGTTTTATAGTACTGGTCCCATTTTTTGTACAAAACCGATGAGGACTTCCAATGAAATCACGACACACGTAGTAGTGTCTGAGAGACATAAGCGGTTCTACGGCATAGCTTGTACACTCCTATGGACGACTCAAAGCATAACAACGGGGAAGAACCCGCAATCTTCGATCTTCCACTCGTCAGCCAGATAGATGCCAACAGCGCAGACGACGTTGTTTGGGCCCATTCTCCCTTTTGTATAGCCCCGCAGACAGTGATTCAATTTCCAGCCAAATACATAGTGTCCCCATTTTAGCCTAGTTGAGATAGCGTAAACCTTAACTTCAAAATCACGTTGAACTTTGTATTGAATCTGAATGGGTTGAAGAATGTAGAATGTCTTTAGAGACATTGCACTGCCCTTTAAACACGCTCGAGCTTATACAATTTTTTTCCGAATTCGATAGGTAGTCTTAAAAAGCCCGAGCAAACACTGTCTCATGGGGAATTCAAACGATGGAACATTTGGAGACACTCAGAAGAATCGAACTCGCTTTGGGCTTACACGCCACTTTTCATAGTTGACAAGAGGCCTAGTCTAATTGTCTGACAATTAGGCCCTCTTGCCTTTCCACCACAGGGCACAGTCTGTGGTGGAATGGTTGTTTAAAACTCAGGCGAACCATGCATGCTCCGAGATATCCGCGGATTTTAATTATAAAATTATTTTCCAACAGGGAGTGTCAATTTAATCAGTATTGTGCACAAACTAATTCAGTTCGTTTTCAAAAGGTGGCGCCACCTGCAAATTGTGGTTGATCTTGGAAGCAATTAAATGCTTCATTGGAATAGAACTTAATAATAATTGTTGTCACGACAGTCCACTGGAGGACCAGGGCCTAGCTTGCTCATCAACTATTCGTGTTGTCCGCGCTACTGTTCTCTCACGAGCAGAAGGGACCTACAGTTTATTTGCCGACTCCGAGCGGCGAAATTTGAGAAGCTTTCTTAAACAGTTATTACTCTCTGACTGCTGTCAGCAGCTCGAAAAAAGTGGTGAAAAAGTCGAGGTTTTCAGCCAGGAATCGAACCTAGACCCTTCGGCATGTGAGCGTCGCACAATACCCACTACGCCATGGCGGCCACTGGTGTTTTGTCAGCAATAATCAGCAAGCATTAACGTATTTTGTAGACAACTACGTTGCATTTGTCTAAAATCAACAGCAGGAAATTTCTTTTTTATTGGGAAACGTTATCGACTACAACTAAAGCGTCTGAGCCGAGCAAATGGCTTGAAAAATGGCCATGGGAAATGCCTGACAAGGTGTCTTTGCAGCGCTCGGCGATTTTGCAGAAGACTTTCTGAAGCACTGATGCGCGACTATACATCGGCCGTAGCAAGCTAGAAAGTATTTTGCGATTCCAACGGAAAGGAAAATTGGATTGCAGGTCCCTTCTTGTACCCCTAGACGATATGTGGTGACTGTTGGTGTTCCCCTGCAAGTCTTTGGTTGAATCTGCCTGCTTCACTAGAAGTGTTTAAAAGCCTCTCTCCGGTAATTTAACTGATTGATTTTGGTCATACATACATACACACTCGTTAAGTGATTTAACTCCCTCTCAATTGACTCTCCGACAAGTTTGCAAATTTCAGCCAAGTTCAATGTTTCAATTGGCAACCAGCCACAGTCCACCGCCGAAGACACACATTTTCGTTTGCTCACAAGACCGCTCGAGTTTTCTTTATCAATTCATCTAGACAGCAATTCAATCATCGAACAGAGTTCTCAAATCTACTATTGCGGGGATTTCTTTCTTCTCGTGCGGCCGCGTCGGGGCGGCAGTGCCTCTGGGGAAACACCACGAAGTACATTATTCTGATTGCTGTTTTTTCCTTTTGCTGTTGTTTGAATTTTGAAAATATTTTGCCTCGCATGCAGATACTCAATTAAGATAGCAGAGGGTGTTCTGCTGTGTACATCGTTTGTATTTATGATTTTTAATGATATAGGATCGCTGAATAGTTTGAATATCTTTGGAATGAGCAGCGAGTTCTGTTTCTGTTTCTGTTGCTGTTCTAGCGGTGAGTGTGAGACCGAATCCGATAACCAGTGGAATCTAGTTTTTCGATGAGATCGAAGCGAATTCCAAGAATCATCTATTGAACACTCACACAGATACGCATTCGTTTCGAGATTGATTTAATGGGCTTCGGTTGCGGCAGTAGTCTGTGATGTGATACGGAATTGATTTCTTGTGTCTGTGGGTTGTGTGTCTCGGGTTTCGTTTTGTCGAGAACAAGTGTAATTGGAAGTGATTGACTTGATCCATGGCTGGCTGATGCGATAATCTGTTTCACGAGGAGCTTGAGACAATGATGTGCTCTCAGTTGCAGAGACATTAAGGAGCTCTTTTGATGGAGAATGACTCTTGGCTGATGTGGGATGCTACAGGCATCAATTGCGTACATGTTAAGCATACCCTGGTGCACGAAAGCAGCATAATGGGGGGATCTTTTTCGTTGTGATCTATTGAGGCGAAGGCCTGATCGACGTGTCAGTGACCATCCCTCTGTGTCTTTAAAAGACTGTTACCGGTTGCGAGTAGACATGTTTTTGTTTAACGATGCAGACAAACGACGCAAATTTTAACGAATGGCACTCAAACACGCGGGTGGGAGGGGGGGGGGGGTAATCTTCTACGTGGCGGTACACCCCGCACTAGACTCATAAAGGAAGCTAAATAAAATCCATCTCCTGGTGGGAGAGGGGGAATCTTCTACGTGGCGGTACACCCCGCACTAGACCCATAATGGAAGCTAAATAAAATCCATTTCCTGGTGGGAGAGGGAATCTTAGATCTATAAAGCTAAATAAAATCCATCTCCCCTTTCAGTTGCCCCAATGCCACAAACTCAAGAGTTCTGAATCCTCCTCTGACTGCGAAAAAATTTAAAACAAAAAAAAATTTAAAAAGTGCTCCTTTCAGCCAGTTTATTTCATTCCCACGCAGATTAAGATAACTCTCCGGCTTCCCAAGAAGCCACTTAACTCCTCCTAAAAATGTCATCTAGTGTAAAGGCCTCACGTCAGAAATTGAAATTCGTCCAAGTATTCCGGCATGTCTTCCGTTTTAGTTGTCGCACATGTCAGTCCAACTGCACCTGACTATTTTTAGCCGAAAAAGAAATAGCACCGGCATCTGCGAAAGCACATTCCAACAAGAAAATGCCTTAGATCGCTTCCGAGAAGCACAGGTAACACCTTGGCACCGGTCCACCGCTCTAAATACATCTAGGTGGTCACAATCGCATTGGGAAATAACTGAATGCAGATTTTTTCTGACGAAACCAAGCACACTTTGCACCGCAACTGCTTGCCACTGACTGGTGCTGGGCAAGGTTAATTGTCTCTCAAGGATGAAGTGGGATGAAAATAGCTTCCTTCAGGGCAAATCGAATCGGTAATGGCTCGTGTGACAATCTGTTGGCACCAACCAACAGTCGCCAAGCCAATCACTAATCATCTAGATCAGCTGGCTGGTTGTCGCAGCTGATTGGTGCTGCACGGACCGATGAATAATTCATCGAACTCCCGCCTCAATCACAGTCAGACGAGACGATGAGGCTCGACCTTTTTCGTGACGAGATTTGACGTTTAATTGCTGTAAACAATTCGATGGTACCTGCCGTCGCCTGGCGGCATGTAAACAAAAATCTTCTGCAAAGCAGAGCTCCGGCATTTCCAGCAGCAGATGAATCATTCGCTTGTTCCGGTTGAGCGTTTTCAATTTATTCCACTTTAGGTTGGCGGCGGAGTGTCGTCATGTGGAACTGTGTCGAGCACGTTTCACGGCGCACGTAAAGCTTGCTATGCACACAATGCTGCGCACTATTTGAGAATGGTATGTGTCATGGGTTAGTTTCGACATCGAGAGAAGCTCTTATCCGACTGGGAATCTACACACAGCTCTTTGGGAGGCTCAACGTTTGGATGTTTGGGAGGCGATGAAATAAAAATCGGCACTGTATCATATGTAAGCATCTGTTTCAAGAGCTAGTCAGCTATTGAGTCCCTAGGAAGCCACAATTTTCACTTTTTTAAGGATCTCCTGTCTCCAAACAACATGGCCAAGAACGACAACATTCGTATGGTACAGAAGAAAAGGGGAAAGCGTGGCTTGTAAACCTGGCAGGCTAGGTACAAAATTCCAAGCTTCGCCATAATGTAAAGTGCGAACAAAAGAAAAAAGTCTTCCAACCAAAGGAATGTTGCTTCAAAACGTTCTTTCCCGTTTTGACAGACTGGATTATTTTCTATTTTCACATTTTATGTTCCCAAACCTTTTTATTTTAGCACACTTCTAATTTGGTCGCCGTGTCGTAGTGGATAGAGTGCGACACTCACACGCCGTAGTCCAAATTCGATTCCCGGGTGAACATCTCGAATTTTTCGCGGCACCAGCTTCTTTCCGCCTTGACAGCCTAGACAGAATCTCAAATGTGCCTTACATCAACTTCTGCATTGTAGCCACGAAACTATCCCTAACTCCATCCGTCCGCCATATATTCCTTATGGTAGGCGTGACTATCAGGCTCTTACTAAAAAAACGACGAAGCTGTCCTTGGGAATAGAGCGATTTTTGTGTGGGGCATCAACAGCACACAATGATTCCAAGTAACTTAAGGGAGAACATTCGCGCGGTGTCTCTTGTCAACGAGCCGCTCTCCCCTAATCTAAGCTCGCATATTGTAGCTCAAGAAGTAGGAGGGATCTGTGGGAGGTTCCTGAACACATTGCTGGAGCACGAAGTCTCGAAAACTGATCCATTGTCCAGAATGATGCGTCTGATAGTTTGTAGTGGGCAATCACGCGCGCACATCCGTAAGCTTGTCTTCCAAGCGGTGTGGAGAGGAGGGAGACTTGTATTTGATTATTAGCTGGCTACAGGTTTCTGTTTGATAATTGGGGAAAGCGTAAAATGATTTTTGTGAGGAGTACAAGCTATGGCCATATTGGCGTTGTGCAGGGCGGTGTCTGCAGTTCTACATCCGCGCAACTTCTGCGAATACCCTAAAAAGCTAAAGCACGCGTTTTCGAAAATCGATTAACTCATAAAGTCCCCAAGCCTTAAGTTCCCCTCTTGAAATATTCGCCAACTATCTGCCCACGAACTCCTCTGTTGAAAATCCCCGTCTGGCAATACCATGGTACATGTGACTGCAGTGAGTTACGTTTCCCATGTTTGGTTTTTCGTAGAAAGGGGATTTATGTTCGGGTATTTGTTTGTGTGGTAAATCAGAAAAGGTGACACATTCGCGGAATTTGCTATCAGACAATGCGGTTATTGCTTCCAGACTGTAGAGTGACCTCCTGAATGACAAGAGTTGTTTGATGTGCCATGGCATATTACAGGATAATTTGTTGGTTATTGTAAAAGGCTTCGTATGCATTTTATGCAGGCCACTTTAAATACTCAGAAAAACACAAAATAGATAAATATTAAATTCATTAGTCAAGACGTCAAGAGACACAGGACATGATGTGGCCTTGGAAGCATAAGGGGTAAGGATGTCTTAATTTTAACTGGAATTAATGCCTTAAGAGGTGTCTATCAGAATTTGAATGTTTGTTTGACCATGTTTAAGTCAAATTCTGAAAGAAAGACAAACTGGTGAGAGATTGCTCAGCGTTGACATTTTTACGCAAAATTACATTTTGCCAAACCTCTGAACAAGACTTGAAAACGTTCTTAATGCAGAAAATTGTGCACACCTTTGATTTCGCTTACTAGGAGAGGGTGTGATGGTTCCTTTCAACAAAGTGACAGAATAAACTGTAAGTTTGTCGAAATGACTTATTTAACCCACTTAAAACTGATGTTGTTCTCCTTACGAGAAGGAGAAATATGACTGATTTGACTCAACTGGTACTTAAAGGCGTCAATATCCCACTTTCCAATGAAGCCGAATATCTATGAATTATCCTGGACAGTAAACTTCTCTGAAAAAGACACATTGAGAAAAAAACTTCCAAGGCGCTGTCAGTCTTCTGGCAATGTGGTTTTTGGCAAAACTTGGAGTCTATCACTCAAAAGATTCCTTTGGATCTACACGGCAATGATAAGACCACTTCTCTTTTATGCATCAGTCGTTTGTTGGAACAAGCTTTCGCGCAAATACGTGACTGCCGCTTTCACCAAGCTTCAAAGAACAGTTTGTCTCGGCTGCATAGGGGTTTTCCCCAGAACGCCTGGCTCTGCTCTTGATGCTCTGATTAATCTCTCCACCCTTGATCTCCACATCATGGGATGTACACTCAAGGCAATCTTCTTCTTCTTCTTCTTGTGGCCCTACAGTCCGGGTTGGATCTGGGCCTCAACCAACATGCCACTCCAGCCAGCACGATCTTTCGCCAGCTGCCTCCAGTTGCGCACTCCAAGTTGGTTGAGGTCCTTCTCCACTTGTGTGCACCACCTTAGCCTAGGCCGTCCTCTGTTGCGTTGTCCCAATGGCACGGATTCAAAGACTTTTCGGGCCGGAGCAGTGGTGCCCATACTCTCTACATGACATAGCCATCTTAACCGTTGTATCCGCAGACAGTTGACCAGGCGCATGTCGCTGTACAGCCCGTAGAGTTCGTCGTTAAATCTTCTCCTCCAGATGCCATCAACGCAAACAGGACCAAAACTCGCACGCAAAACTTTTCTCTCGAAAAGACTAAGGGCTTTCTCATCCGCCTTTGCTAACGTCCAAGATTCCGCGCCATAGAGTAGGACGGGGATGATAAAGCTATTATATAAAGCGAGCTTCGTCTTTCGAGAGAGGGCTTTATTACTCAATTGCCTCTAGAGCCCAAAGAAACAGCGATTGGCAAGAGTGATTCTGCTCAAGGCTCACTTAAGGCAATCTCTTGATTAAAAAGACTGGTCATTGGTTCCACTAGCACTGGAGCTTTGATGACCTCACACACCGCATCTCCTGTGATACTACTCTCATGGACATGCTGTCTGATGCGAGGTCGCCAATAATACACTTGCGACGCTTATACAAAGTCGACTTTCCCCGTGTCCTGGACTGGCTGTGGCCCGAAACTGAACCGGGAAAGGAATGTAGTCGGATTTTCACGGACGGCTCCAAGACAACGGACGGTTCTGGAGCTGGGTCCTTAGTGGAAAACGACAACATCAGACTTCACGGCTCCTTAATTTCGCGTCGGTCTTCCAGGCGGAAGCCTTCGCGTTCTTAATGGCCACCAACTATATTGTGAAGAATAGGTGGAAGGGAAGAAGTATCTGCGTCTGCAGCGATAGTCAAGCTGTGCTGAAGCCCTTACTTAACCCTTTAACCACTTCCAAGATAGTCCAAGAATGCGAGTCTTCCCTTAATTTGGCCGGCAGGCTGAATTCGCAAACACTTGTCTGGGTCCCGGGTCATCACGGGATCCTGGGAAACAAGACTGCCGATGAACTAGCTAGGCTAGGTTCAGCAGAGACATTCGTAGGGCCCGAACAAACTACCTCCGTCGATGGTTGGATCTCCCTACAGCACAACCAGAGATGGCGTGACTCTCCAGGATGCAGGGTGACCAAGAGTATGCTCCCAAACGTCAGCAAGAAATCCGCGTCTTTTCTGCTATCTCTAGACAGAAAGTGCAGACGACTTGTCGGCGTACTAACGGGACACTTTACCTTCGCTATGCACTTGAGTCGGCTTGGGCTTAGTGATGTCACACTCTGCGACGCCTGTGGAGAAGGTGAAGACACTTCAGAGCAGTTTCTCTGTCAGTGTCCTGCTTTCGCTCGTATCAGGTGGCGGTTATTTGGCGCTGATGTGGTGGGAACTAAAAGCCTAAGTTCTATATCACAGAGGCGCATCTTCGTTTTTCTTCGGAAAACCAAGAAATTACATTAAATGAAGGTTACTGCCTGGTAGTACCATGGACCAGTATTTGAATCTGAGCGCTCCAGTGTAGTAAAAGACCTTCATCCAGAAACAAAAGCCTAGGAAAGAGGACCTTCGCTTCCTTTTTTACTTTCACGTTTTATATTCCCAAACTTTTTAATTTTAGCACACTTCTACTTCGGTCGCCGTGGCGTAGTGGGTAGAATGCGACACTCACACGCCGAAGTCTAAATTCAATTCCCGGGTGAACATCTCAAATTTTTTGCGGCACCACCTGTTTCAAGCTGCGGACAACACTCAAAAAATATTAACTGTCTAAAAAAAGTTTCTCAAACTTCGCGGTTCGGTGTCGGCAAGAAACTGTAGGTCCCTTCTACTCATGAGAGAACAGTAGCTAGCACAACACGAGTAGTTAATGAGCTAGCTAGGCCCTTGTCTCCTGTGGACTGTCGCGCCATCCAATTAGTATTATTACTCTTCTACTGTGGCTCCTCTAAGGCAAATGGGACTTAACTGTTTACGATTAACTTCCACAAATATATCAACACAAAGTTTTTGCTTGCGTTCCTCTGTATATTTACCTGCAGATGGCGCAAACAATCTACAAGTGCACCAGGGTCTAGATTCACCCACAGCATGCTTCTGTCACAAGCATAGAGAGCCTACAGCCTTTCGCCCTCTCCAAACATTAATTTTTTTCTCGCGAAATGAAGCGAAAAGTCTTCGAATCTGAGCCATTTTTACAACGCAATAGAGGGCGGCCTAGGCTAAAGTAGCGCACACAAGTCGAGAAGAACCTCAACCAACTTGGAGTTCGCAACTGGAGGAAGCTCGCGAGAAATTGAGGCATTTTGGTTGAGGCCCAGGTGCTTCCCTGTAGCGCCACAACAAGAAGAATAAGAAGAACATCTAAATTTAAGAGCCATAGGCAGTAAGAATTCTTTGTGTGTTGTCAGCAACAACGAAAAAGATGGCGCCGTTGCAAATGCGTGGTGCTCAATCTAGGCATATAACCTGGAACCTTCAACATGTGACTGTAGCAAGTAACTCACTTTTGCACGGCGGCCACGTTCTTCAAAAATGCGTAAGCTCGGAGCTCTAGTTAGGTTCTAAACTTCTCCCTTCAGCTACGTCTGAACTCTGTCATCGCACTTTCCGCTTCCATCTGAAAACAGTTTTACGCCCTCAATTCTTCCTATTTTTTTCACTTTCCCGCCCGGAGAAACACTGCACTCCAACACACTCTGAATCTCTCCCGAACTATCGTTCGCCTTCACAAATATCTTCCGATCCAAACGACATCATCAATCATCGCCTATTGCAACGACGAGACGTAGTCTCTCCTTTGGTGGATCCTACTGTGGTTTGCTGGAGCAAGCCATTCCGATGCTTAACACGCACAGCCATAGCTCCCCGTTCAACCTTGAAGGCAACGATCGCATACATAGCCCACACAGAGCGGCCCATTGCCAAGTCGGAGCGATCCCCACACAAAAACCGACACCTAGCAAAAGTCTCGTGAAACCCACCTTCTTCACTCGACTCGATGGCAATCCTCTCAACTTCCGCTACAGAAGTTTCCTCAGAACTCCCCGGCCTCCGGCAGCAAATATCCTCGTTTGTACGAACTCACGTTAGTATCACACTGAAAAGCAATTAATACACTTAGCACTTAGCACCGAGCACACATACGCTTTTGTTTGGACCGCTCGCTCGCAGATGAACGAAAGCCTCTCTCATTGAGCACCATTCGCCGACCGAAGAAGCAACTGACGGACGCGGGGCGGCATCAAAACACGTTTCTCAATTTCCATGCACAGCGCTAGACACATTGACCGGAGGAGGGTGGAGGAGCGGTCTCCGTGTGGCCTCTCCCAAAAAAAAAAAAAAGAAAAATAGATGCACAACGCCAATCTCGCTGCAAAGACGCTCTTTTCTCCGATAACTTTCCCCCGAAAGTTGCTACTTTGCACTCGAACTGCGCGACACACGAAAGGCGAAACCCGAAAAATTGAAACAGAAAACTTCACCTCAGCACGGGACAGCGTGTCTATTTCGCATGATAGCGAAAAATTATCTACGAGCTATGTACGTACCGCCGAACCGATGTCAGATACCTCGCACAACTACCAAGCGAATGCTGGTAGAACGTCGCAACCACAACAACAGTCGACCGACATGGCCGCCTTCGTCACTCCTATTGCGAACGTGTACGTAGTGTAGAAGGCCCGGAACTGAACTCACCACGGAACATCAAATCGAATTCCACTCTCGGGTTTCGTTTGTTCTCGTGTTTCGTCTTTCGTAAATATTTCTCGCCTCCGAAAGTGGCTCTAAAGGCGACTCCAAAAATCATAGACGAACGGGGTGCCGGACAAAACGTATTCAAAGTGGATACACTGGCGTGTGTGCACAACATGTTCATTCATGGCAAACACATGCGCCTCCCTAATCATAAAACGCACACCAAGATGAGGCTTTGTTCTGCTCTCTTCGTACCTGTTGTAATCACAGATTTCTGTAGTGGAAGTGCATCTGTTGGGGCGTGTGGTGACTTTGGGATGACAGATAGAGCGTGGTTGCGCCAATGCGCATGACATTTCGAGGTTCCCCACAGTGGCGTGTGTGCTTATTTGTTGCTCCCCTCCTACCAGTAATCTGTTACCAAGAACCGGCTTTTTTGTTGCTCATGAGACGGGTGATTATGAGTACTACGGGGTGATATGTAAAGTGTGGTGAGAATGGAAGTTGGCGACGTAAATCTTTCGCTCACTACTTGTGGCATACTTTTAGGATGTGTTGCCGCAGTGTCGCATCATCATGCAGCAAAGTAAACGTGGGTACTGCCAACTGTTGCCTGAATTTTGACACTTTTCCGAATCTTTTCACTTGCCAACGGGCTTTTTGTATTGATACGAGGCTGAGGGAGAGCTGCCGGGCCTTTAGAGACTGCTGATGATGACAAAGCGAAAAAAATGCCTTCCCACGGGAAATGAGACGCCTTGCGATTGTGCTGATGGGCAATATATGAGAAACTGTACACAAACAGGTAAATTAGGAGTGCAAAAGCGGTTTTTTATGGGGGCATGGGCCTATGCACGCGAGGTAACGTCGTTGATTGTGCTCAACATGGCGAGCTGCCAAGGCAATCCTCGTTAGTGCACAGGTCAAGTTGACATACAGCCTCCACGTGGCGCCCCCTGGATAGCCATCACAACACCCGTTGTATGGTGAACTAATGTATGCAGCGACCCCCTCTGCTCGAGGATTTAAATTATGAGCCTGGCCTACCAGTGTGTGGGTTGTGCGTGAAAGTAACTTTCTCACCACGTAAAAATCATTAGTTCAGAAGCAACACCACTTGTGTGCGTCACTTCAATCTAAATCGTCCTCTGTTGCGTTGTCCCAATTGCTCGGATTCAAAGACTTTTCGGGCCGGAGCAGTGGTGTCCATACGCTCTACATGGCCTAGCCATCTTAAGCGTTGTATCCGTAGACGCTTGACCAGGCGCATGTCGCTGTACAGCCCATAGAGTTAGTCGTTAAATCTTTTCCTCTAGATGCCATCAAAGCAAATAGGACCAAGAATTGCATCCAAGACTTTTCTCTCGAAAAGACTAAGTACTTCTTCATCCGCCTTTGGTATTGTCCAACTAAAAATGAATCTAGTTCGTTCCGTTTCAGCAGCATATTACAGACGTTGATTTGGTCCAGAAGGTATTTTTTGCGTCAAATAATGCGCCACCCAAACATCAAGCTTTTTTGGTATCCAGCCTTCTGCAGATGGTTTCAAATGGTTTGGTGACTAACTCCCATCTCCTGGGCGATGTCACAAGATGCCACATGCCGGTCTAACTCGATGATTTCCATGATTCGATCGGTATTCGTCGTCACAGGTCCTCCGCCGGCTGGCTTATCCATGGTGTCGTTTTCACCGGCTCTGAATCGTCGAAACCTTTCCTTCGCTGTTCGAAGTGATAGAGTACCATCCCCCAAAACACCATTAGTTTCACGGGACGTTTCTCTAGCGGATTTGCCTTTAACGAAGGAAAACTATACAATAGTGCGAATTTCGGCGTTAGTGAACTCCATGTTTACACGTCTATAGCTGTTGAACGCAATATCCAAACTAATCATGCATAGCGTCGTTTCGTAGGTTATGTCAGGACCTTTTAAATGATGTATAGTATTGCCAAATACGAGATCTGTAGCGCTTTGTACATTGCCGTAAAATTCAAAAAACAAAAAGGCGGAAGAGAGATATTTGTCAACCTTATATGAATAGCTTTTCTGAAAAATTTGGCTTCAATAAACTTCACTCAGGCTAAAGCATTGCCAGGTTAACATTTCAGCCCGAATTGACAACAATTTGTTATCAAAATGTTTTCCACACTCGGTTACACTTTGCTTTAGTGACACTTCTTAAAATTTCACAAATTTACAAAACCAAAAAAACACAGAACCCGCTTCTTTGTAATTTTAAAATCCGCGCAAGGTGACTGCCATTTGTTAGTAATAAAACCAGATTTCCTCTGTTAGCACTGGATGAAGGCATTAAAACCATCTGCCTAATAAAAGATTTCTTTATTTCATTGAATTTCCCCCCGAAGCGACACGGAAAACAAACGCTTATCCAAACAAATCAGACGCCATCTCTCAGTGTCGATGTGGAATTTCCAAAAAAAAAGTTTTGTTTTTCCCGTGTGACGTCAAAGTAGAAAACAAGCAACACCGCCCTCCTAGAACGCGCCGACCAAACCTAAGAGCACCGAGTTCCCCTTGTGCGAGGTCTGTTCGCGGTCGGTTTCTGTTTTTAGATGCGAGCGAAAACATGTGTGTCGAGTGTGCACCTCGACTCATGCGTAGAGATCCCGGAATCCTGATATTCTGACTCCAGGCCGTGAAGTCCTAATCAAACCACTCTAAATCAATCTTAATTAAAGATGCGTTTCGTCAATTAGTGAGTGGTGAGCTCTGTTCGTGGCCGAGTTTTGCGGTTGCGAGTGCTCGCAGCTCGCCCATTGGAATGTGCATCGGCTAATTCAATCTTTGTGGTCAATTGACACTTTGGCTTCGGGTGGGAAAGAGTGGAACCTCATTAGTCGCCAATGGCAGGCGGAGTTGTGGGCTTGCATAAGAGAGTCATTGCGCCGCCAGCGAGCACAGTGAATGCATAAATTATGTTTCTAATTGCCGTAGACACCGGATTCGTATGTTTGCCGAGCAATTATGTGTCAGCGGAGCCACACTACAACATGATCCGTGTGTGAATGACCACTGTTGCCAGCTTTGGATTCCCTTTGCATCCACCATTTTATTCGGGTCAACCAGAGTGGGTTGTTTTATGAGAAACAGACCAAGTGTTGGCTTTGACGGAGAAGCTGCGCAGCGTTGCTTCTTTAATGACTTTTGATAAATTCGACACGGAAATCATTAAATTCGCCCAACTAGATACAAATCAACGATAGGGGCGGCAGTTGAAAGTCTGAACCACGAGTACACGGAAACAGACCTGGACGAGCGCCGAATATCCAAGTGGCGTGGGCGCATAAGGCCTTGACTGTGAATGTCTCGCTGTCTCATGCAGATTTGATCACACAACTTGATGGGCTGAGTCATGGGGCGATTGCACGCGCCCTGGTTCGCACTGAGTCAATCAAAAGTCTGGCGATTCACTCAATTGTTCATTGCCGAAGAATGGAAAAAAAGCAAACGCGACGATCTTAGAGGCCTTGATGACTCTTGACATTAACCTGCAAATTGAGATGTTGAAAGTTAGATTCAGCTAGATAGACTCCTAAGGTAACCAAGCATGAGGATAGCCACTGATCGATGATATGCCGAGTGGGGCTGAAGATGAGCAGTGTAATGAAGAGCAGAAATTCGACAAACGGGATGCTTGTAGCTTTTCTAGAGTGCGGTTAAACCGAAGTGTTGATGCGCAGTGTTATGGAAACACGCTACAAGTTTCGGCTTGTGTTCGAATTGTGATTGTATTCTCGGCTGAAATTATAATCAGGGAACTTTAATTGTTAGCGCGACAGTCCGCAGCGGGACCAGGGCCTAGCTTGCTCATCAACTACTCGTGTTGTGCACGCTACTGTTCTCTCACGAGTAGAAGAGACCTACAGGTTTTTTGCCGACTCCGAACGGCAATGTTTGAGAAGCTTTTTCTTGGAAAGAAATTACTCTTTGAGTGTTGTCAGCAATTCAAAAGAGGAGGTGCCATGAAATATTCGAGGTGTTCAGCCTGGAATCGAACCTAGACCCTTCGGCGTGTGGGCGTCACACTCTACCCACTACGCCACGGCGGCCACCAGGGAACTTTGTCAATTTTGAAATTCTCGCCGTAGAAATTCGAACTCTAACAGCGGAGTGGCACAGTGAGCTTTAATCGAATTCTTTCTCAACGCCCGCCAACATCTTTCCTCCTTCCAGTTGCCATTCAGTGGAAAGACGACACATTCCCATCCCCCCACAATCAATTATCTCAAATTCAAGATGATTTCAAACTTGACTCGAAGCGCTTCCTTTAATCAAAACTTGTCTCATCTACAGGAAGAACATGTTTACTTGGGGCAAACACCCGCGCAAAATGTAAACTCAAATTAAAGTTGTTTTGCGTCACGACACCGCACATTCTTATGTCACATCCTCTCAGATGACTGCCTTCCGAGAAAAGACATCAACATATTGGTCGGGAAGCGCAATGTTTCACCTACGTTGCCCCTATTGACTCATCGAAGAGGCACCGCCAAATCTTATCATTCACCTTGTCGACCTTAAATGGGGCTCTTATCAGTGTTTGCGACTCGCAAGATTCTGTGATACCCACAGATGTTTGCCGATGGATGGAGTCTGTCTTCGTGACTATCTGTAGGTCATCAGAGCAAGGAATGCGTCGATTGATGCCGATATGTTTAATTGAATTGGCAGTTGCAGATTGAATTGAATTTTTAATCGGTGCCTAAAATCTTTGGAATTCATTTAGAAAAGTGATGTGGACTGTTATTCGGGGGGCATTTAGGGCATTCTTGGAAAATTTGTTCCATCACGTCTATCGGTATGAGTGTCTTTGAACTTGGATGTCCTTCACATGCATGGCTCCGAGTTAATCAACAAATCACTCTGAAAACGAAATTAACCAAGAAACCACAACAAACTTGGGCTTATCTCAGAGAGATAAAATACCGCTTCCAGCGTAGTGTAGACTTGTTTAAAAACTGATTTCTAGGAATGATTAAAAGTCTGATTAATTTTATGATCCCTTATCGCTCAGTAAGTCTTTAAAAAAAACACAAATAAGCTGCACTTAGCTGGTGCTTGCATTTCTCATTTGTTCCAGAGAACAAATGAATTCAATTTTTCCAAGTGATGCAGGTTAAGGATTGTTCGGAGGAGCCGCGAGTTTCGAGAGCAGGCCTGTTGGAAGGTGAGTGATTCAGACATGTCCTCAAACGGAGCTGGAATACTGTCATATGGAGAAATCGCTTTCAATTGCGTCTGTTTATATGCTCCCCGGCCTGAGGAACAAACGACTTAAATCGGTTATTTGTCGTTGCCAACATTAAGCATTCGCCATAACATCAGGTTTACTAGAAACACATCATTATAGAATATCTTGCCGTCGATTACCATCCGCTAAACTCGTGTGACCTTTTGTTCTCTTTAACTATTCGGCGAAAATTTTACTTGTCGCTCGAATAATGTTGTGTCTGTAAAACGAAACGGTGAATTTTTTCTCATATCTCGAAGCCTATTGGAAATATCCTCTGTTACTTGGTGGGTTGTATTTGTGTTTGATGGATCACCTTCGTTCCGTTTCGTTTCGTTTTCTCATTTCTGTCGTATACAAAAAATGGCGGCAATTGCATGTATTTCCACATTTTGGCAATAACACTAATAAGGACTACACAAACCCTTCCACCTGCTCAGTAAAATAGTGAAAAAGTCTGTGACAAAACTACGTCTGTTAAGGAATATTACAGTGTCATCTGTTGTCGGAAATCAGCAATTTAAACATTGACATCCTAAACACCATTTTTTGTATCCAAACATTTCTTCATGGTACATAGGCAACACAAATTGTTAGAAATAAAAGAAAGGACGAACATACATAAATGAAAACAATTTCGTTCGCAAAACGAAACCATAAATTGGTAAAAAGCATACAAAAGAAACAAACAGTCTGAGCAAGTGGAGTGATGGCTATACTTATAGAGTAAAATCTGGTCTATCTAGTAAAATCAATGGTCTAACTTCGGAGCATTGCCTTCTAAACTGAGTAAAAATACAGTTTTTTCAACACTTTTAAGGTTTCGTTTCTATACAACGAAGCCCTTCTTGTTTCGGTGTGTCCGTTTCACAGTTTCGTCATAGGTATCAAACTAGTTAATAGAGACGAGCTGATGATTATAATAATCATTAGATGGCGCAACAGTCTCCAAAGGGACCAGGGTATAGCTTGTTCAGCAACTACTCGTGTTATTCGCACGAGTATATGAGACCTACAGTTTTTTGCCGACTTCGAACGGCGAAGTTTGAGAACCGTTGTCTTAGACAGTTATTACTCGTTGAGTGTTTTCAACTGTTCGAAAGAGGTGGTGTCCTGAAAAATTCAAGGTGTTTAGCCGGGTATCGGACCTTGACCCTTCGGTGTGTGAGATTCGCACTCTACCTACTACGCCACGGCGATCACTGAGCTTGCAGTTTGAGAAGATAAAATAAAATGTATAGAAAAAAGTTATTTTTTGGGGGATCTCTGCGCATGACTTCCAATTTGTTATAAGTTTGAACAAAATTGAAATTTTCTTCGCAGTCAAGGCGTGACAGCTGAGTGGGTGGAATGCAACACTCGGGCGATGTACAATTCATTCTAGCTATTGATAAGACTCAAAGAGCAGCAACAAATTATGCCAAACCATCATTTGTTATTCTGAATTGGCAACCATCAGACATCGCAAATATAAAGTAGGGTACGCTACGTACAATATCAAGGATTCGATTTTATTCACCTGCTTAGGCGGGAAACACCTTAGAACTTAGGGAAAAATCAGATTCGCAGGCGTAAGTGATTGCCTATTTTCTTCCTGATTGGATATGAACGGGCAAATGTTTCAGTTAAATAAAAGTTTTCTTAAAAGGGACGTTTATACTTTCTTTTGACACTAAGACTCATAGTTGCTTTTTCATCATGCAGAAAAACTTCTCTATTGTGTTCAATTTTTTGCCAAAATTCATGTACAGTTACCACAACTTATAAAAGTCCTCTTGCTGTCTAAAAAGGTTCAAGGAGCAAAATAGTGCCCAGACAGCAATCCGTTCGTACTTCACGAGTGCCATTAATAATAATAATAATAATTGTAGGACACGACAGTTCACAGGGGACCAGGGCCTAGCTCGCTCATCAACTATTCGTGTTGTGCGTGCTACTGTTCTCTCACGAGTAGAAGGGACCTACAGTTTTTGCCGACTTCGAACGGCGAAGTTTGAGAAGCTTTCTTAGACAGTTATTACTCTTTGAGTGTTGTTAGCAGCTCGAAAGAGGTGGTGCCGTGAAAAATGCGAGGTGTTCAGCCGGGAATCGAATCTAGACCCTTCGGCGCGTGAGCGTCGCACTCTACCCACTACGCCACGGCGGTCACGAGCGCCATTACATTCCGAAAAACGCAGTGTTTGGCGTGGATTACGCGGCACAGTTGCAAGGTTCTTAATGATACTAATTGCCACGTTACTGACAGTGAAAGTCGCTACCGCAACATCATAAGTGGATGTTTTTGAATCCAATTGAAAAGTCAAGACTTGATCAATATATGGTTTCAATGCGCCACACAGCCTTTACTACAATCGATTTACTGGAAAAATTAATTTGTCGAGCTCCTTATTTCTAGAAATGGTCTTGTTTTTAGACTACTGTCTTTGAGTCTAAGTAAAGCCATTGATCTATATCGAAAAGGCGACATATATGCTAAGATGCAAAATTTAACCTGAAATAGCCAAATTTTAAACAATTAAAGAAAATCAATTTCAATGGCTGGACTTCATTTTAGCAAATGACTTCAAAAATTAAAAATCCCGGAAATGTAAGAAATGTCATAATGGGCTGTCACTTCAGAGCCTTCAAGTTGTCTCTGTGTAGACTTAAAAGCAAGTTTCTAAGCCGGGGAATGCTCACTTTAACAGGGATTGTAAAATTTGCTTGTCGAAAATGTTGGGCCATTTGCTGATTTTGGAATTTTCAGGCAATGCGAAACTTTTTATTTTCCTACTTTGGTGCAGGTAAGTTGTAATTTGCTAAGATGCAAAATTTAACCTGAAATAGCAAGATTTTAACCAATTTAAGAAAGTCAGTTTCATTTCCTGGACTTCTGTGAATTTGTCTGTGGTGGTCATGCCAAGGAAATTCAGTTCCATACATAATTACCACCAAATGCTATAAATACGCATAAAGTATTTCTCTTGGTTATCTTAATCCATCCTTTTTATTTTGAAAAATGTTGGGATATCCTCAATGAAGAACGTTTTATCCATTTACAAACTTGGATCGATTGGTTCAACAAAATAAGAAAAAAAACGAAACCGAAAACGAAACGAGTTTGACTCGCATTTGGTCATTTCGTTATTTTTTCTTTTCTCTGATGACGACAAAATTTTGTCGTTTGTGAACCGTTTTTAATGGGAAAGAATCCTTGGGGAACATACTGTGAGCGTCAAAAGTGAGTAACCAAACATCTGATTACTGTATAAAGATGAAAATTGGGTCAAAAGGGAGATCAAACAAATTAACACAAAGAGAAACAATGACATTTCGTTTTGGAAAAACATTTTATTTAGTGCTGAAAGCAAATTCGAAATTTTTAACAGCCATATGAATAAAAAAAAATTGTAGAGCAAAAAATAAAGAATTTACTGAAGAAAATATTAGGCCGCGGTCGTGAAACTTGGGCTCATGAGGGTTAGTGATGGAGTGGGGGTGTGTAAGAGCATCTGCGGTCGGTAATCTTGTCTTCATTGATAGTACAATGAGGAAGGAATATTATCTAAATATTCCAACTTGCAACCGAGCGTAGGTTAAGCTAAGAATTCGATCTTTCAGCAAGACAATGATCCTAAGCATACCTTACGTCTTGTTAAGGAATGGTTGTTTTATAGGATCCCAAAACAGCTTGATCATCCCCCGCATTCACCGGGCCTTAACCCAATAGAACATTTGGATAGAAGAATTCGACAGAGTACTATTAACAACAAGGAAGACCTAAAAAAGCTATAACAGAAGAATGGTCAACAATTTCCCCCAATGTTGGCAATAAACTGGTAATGTCTATGCCACGTAGACTCAAGGAAGTAATGAAGTCTAAAGGAGGACCAACAAAGTACTAAATTCAATTTTTTAAGCAATAAATAAGTACATTTGTTGATAGACTGACTCGTAATATATGAAGTAGTTATAATCTTCATTAAAATAATATAATAATAATATAATTTTCATTAAAAATGTATTTGTTTTTGTTTTTACCGTACTTTATTTTTTGTATAATTGATCACATTGAATAAACCTGCTTTTGTGTATCAATGGAATTTAAGTTTTGCTGTTGTTTTGACCCAATTTTCATCTTTATACAGAAGTCAGATATTTGTTTACTCACTTTTGACGCTCACAGTACAAATCTTTCAAAGCTTGACGTTTAACCACTGACTCAGGGACATCAGTTCACGTGACCAATAGTGGACTAGGGAACAGAGTGAATTTGTTTCTCTGAAATTGTCCATTTTTACGAATTCTCCGCAATTCTGAACTCCCCGCAATCCTGGGCTGCAATCACGTAACTTTTCAAACGACTATCATCCTGACGATACACCAAAACGATATCGTCGATAACCCAACCACTATCATCTCGTCTACGGTCTATTTTATATACAGTTGGAGCGCTACCGACCGTAACTATCTCTTGTCATAATTGTACACACACAACAAAACAATAGGTCTGTTCCGATTGATTTGTATACAAAAATTCGTAGTTGAGTAGTTTAGGTAAAAATCTCTCTTGCAGAGAGTAATTCTACCGAAAATTGTAAAACGACTTTTCGTAGAAATTCGTAAACAGCTATCAGACATACGAAATGTCAGAGGTTTTTTTTGTTTATTTGACAGTCATCTGCTGCCGTGCAGCTGCCCACAGTTTTTTCTTCGGCAGAAATTCGTAGGCCGCCGTGGCGTAGTGGGTAGAGTGTGCCGCTCATACGCCGAAGAGTCTAGGTTCGATTCCCGGCTGAACAAATTTTTCACGGCACCACCTCTTTCGAGCTGCTGGCAACACACAAAGAGTAATAACTGTCTAAGAAAGCTTCTCGAATTTCACCGTTAGGAGTCGGCAAAAAACTGTAGGTACCTCCTACTCGTGGGAGAACAGTAGCGCGCACAACACGAGTAGTTGATGAGCAAGCTAGGCCCTGGTCCCCCTGTGGACTGTCGCGCCAACAATTATTATTATTATTTATTATTATCGAAATTCGTAGGGAAGGGAAATATTTTGCTCTCTCGTGAGCTCTCTCTTCTAGGAAAAAATCAGCTAATGGAATGCTTTTTCGTAGTTTTTCGGGCATAATCGTAGCAATTCAGAGCAATTGGAACGGACCTAATGAATGATTGCCTGATAGTTCTCATTGTTTTGTTGTGTGTGCACACGTTAAGAATGAACGAACGGCTGTACGAGTGGAGCTCATAAGATGTATGAAGTTCTATTTCAGGGAATATTTTCTTAAATAATTTTGAATGTACATTCATATTTCCATAAGCAGAGGATTATGTCCAAATTTTTCCTTTTATTTGAAAATTTTTAAGAAAAAAAACATAATTTTAGCTTGTTAAAGTCTGTTCAAAGCAGAATAATAAGCTTTGGAAAGGAGACAAGGACTAGAGCCAACTTTAAGAAAATCATACAACTTGTGCTTCAAGAAGAGGCTGGTCAAGTTTTTTAAGACGAAAGTATATTTTGAGCCTTTTCCGACCTTTCCTGGCATACATCAACAACTCGAATGTCACGAGCTTACATTGTAGTAAGTCAATACACTGCTTGTGGTTAAGCAAAAGCCGTATGTAATCGTATTTTGCAGTGGCATTGTGAAAAACCAAAATTAATCTGCTGACACAATGGTCCTTCGAGCCGGATTGACTTCCTTTAACCGGTCCATCGCATTCGGGTGAGTCCACTGCGGTAAAAACTTCACTCTTGCAAAACTTAAAATTGGTTTCCAGTTAATTTTAAAATGAATTTACATTTGTAGCGTTTTTCATTTATTTTTAAGCTCATTGTCGCCATCAGTCAGACAATCAGACAGTGGCGCAATCAATCATTTTGAAACAACTAAGAACTCACAACGCAAACTCTAAAAAAAGAAACACATCCAATCAATTTACCTGATGATAGCTTCTTGGTAGCACCAACCGCAATTGTCTTGTCTGCGGCATTGGATTCCTTGCCGAGGTGACGACCATTTTTGGGCTCCGGCTAAGATTTGTTGGCATGCGCTGATGGGCGTAATTGCTGAATAATTTACGATGATCGAATTCGTTGACTTGAATCGCAGCCAGATTGACTGATTTTCTTAAATTTTCAACAAAATTTTTCTATTTCACAATTCACACACACTTTAGTGGCTTCTTTATGGGCCAAGGTCTGCTTCGATTTCTCACACTTCACTTAAATGCTTTCAAATGACTATGAGTTGCTGGAAAAAGGACAATTTGGAAAGATGTGTCATTCTTCGTGTCGGTGGTAAGCCATTTAAGGCTAACATCAAAGTATTTGCATTGTAGGTTCATTGGAGCCGGCAATGCGCTCGTGATGGTAACCCTGGTCGTGCCAATTATGGCCGGGAACTTCTTCTCCTCGGAGCCTCGCCGCTCGCAGCTGAATGCAAGCGATCTTACTTCTAAACAGGTTCTACCAGTTGCACGGTGACGGAGGAGATACCCATCTACCCACCCAACTGTTCATAGCGTATACGCTGTCACAGGCACGAGTAGTATTTCACAAGAGTAAACACGCAAACATGCGTGGGTCTGTGGGTCTTGTTGCGGTGTGTGTTTTTTTTTCTCTTTTTCACAATAATCGTGTCGCCACAGTCGACGTTGGGCGGGGGGCTTCATGCCCACTTGGAGAAACAGTTGCCGTCTTTGACGGAAGATCGAACAGCGGCAGGAGCGGGAACTCGGTCTCCAGCAGAGACCGGGCAAACGGATGCAAAGTGCCGGCAACCGGTGTACTCGGATCTCGCTGCGTTCGATTACGATGGCGACGATGAGGAGGAAGTTCAATGTAGGTTGACTCGATTGGCAGTGAAACGACGAAGGGAAGATCCGATAACAAGGAAGAAAGAACCCATCTACGCTTGGAGGGGGCCTGCCGCAGAGTGAGGCAAGAGCCAAGTCGTGTGTTGGGCCTGTCCTGTAACGAAGACAGTCGCTGTGCGACGTGGAGGTTGTGTAATACGATTGCGAAGGATATTGTCGTGGCATCCGCCAGCGATGATGACTAATGGAATTGTAAGGCAAGTTTAGGGCACTCCAACACGCGAATGCGAGACATGCACACACCAGTTGTCGTTAAAGATTTACGTGGCTTCCGAGGAAGCAGACACTTTCGAAATTCGACAACAGGAAGTGTGTCGGTGAAGCATCGCAATGGAAAATGTCCGAAGTGGGAATTGGGGAAACAATTAATGTTGGGTGCAGCTGGTTTTCGGGGCATGATGTGAAAATTTTAGCAAATGACTGCAAAAATTAAAAATTCTGGAAATGTAAGAAATGTGATCACGGGCTGTCACTCCAGAGCCCTTAAGTCGTGTCTGTGTAGACTTAAAAGCAAGTTTCTAAGTGCGGGAATGCTCACTTCAACAGGGATTGTAAAATTTGCTTGTCGAAAATTTTGGGCCACATGTTGATTTTCGAATTTCCAGATTTTCGGCAATGCGAGACTTTTTATTTTCCTACTTTGGTGCAGGTAAGTTGAGAGGGATCAAAGTCGCAATGTTGTAACACATCATTCAACAAGATCAGGGCATATAGGGGGCGCCACTAAAACAAAAAAAAAATATATTTAATTAATAATTCTTGTTAGTGGCGCCCCCTATATGTTCCTGGACTTATTGCGTGACATGTTATTGTGTTGACAGATGGAACGACTGTGTTCGTAGAAGTGGAATGTTTTTGGCATAGTTGAGGCGCAACAAAAAAAATCACTTCAAAGGTTTTGGAGTGAGACAGACTGGTTGTCTGTTCCTTTGGAAAGAACAACTTCACGTAGGTTTCTTCATTTGGCCAGCCAATGAACTGTCAATTTTCGACTATCACTCAAAGCAGCACTTTTAAAAATATTTGGTTCACGAATGACGTATGAAGACAAGTAGACTTAGTCAGTTGCAGGAGGTATATCCCAGTTCCAGGTCAAAATTCCAGTCTTAGGTGCAAAGCGATGGATATTTAAGTGGCCTTTGCTTGACTGTGGAAGGGTAGACCCATAAGACCTTTGCCCCCAGCCACCATTGTGCGCTGCATTGGTCAGTGATTCAAGTTCAGTTTTTTTTAAGGAAAATCAAGCTGTCAAAGCAAATACGACTCTGAAGCTGTGTTCGAGGACTTTATGCCATTAATGGCAACAAAGGTGGTCAAATATTGATTCAATGTTCATTACCCAAGTGCCCTTAAGCAGGATAAAGTGACAAAACTCCACGATCTTCTTTCGGCAGACTGCCGGTTGAAGGTAAGCGAAGTAACCGAGGCACATGGATTTTCAAAAGAACACATTGGCGATATCCTACAAAAAGTTGTATCCTTTATTGAAGCCGGATTTCTTTTTCTTCTTCTTGTGGCGCCACAGTCCGGGGTGGAACTGGGCCTCAACCAATATGCCTCTCCAGCCAGCACGATCTTTCGCTAGCTGCCTCTAATTGCGAACTCCAAGTTGGTTGCGATCCTTCTCCACTTGTGTGCGCGATCTTAGCCTAGGCCATTCTCTGTTGCGTTGTCCCAATAGCTCTGATTCGAAGACTTTTCGGGCGGCAGTAGTGGTGTTCATACGCTTTACATGGCCTAGCCAAGAAGCCGGATTTATTAACTCAAAATATCAGCCGAGAGTCCACTTTGGGGCAGAGTATTTCGGCGTTTAGTCGTGAGACTACTTAAGAGCAGAGTTCGTCGGCACTAATATGCACGAAGAAGATTCTGCATCATTCCCGAAAACTTAGGAGCAAAGTTTTTCGGCGCATAAGCTCACACCAAGGCCATTTCTACATCTCTTCTAGACAGTCAATGAAACACCAGTCCCCTGTTATTTTCAAGAGGCCAAACAGCTGTCTAAACATGAAACTTTCTCCAGCTTCAGAGGTGAGGTGGTTTCGATTGGGATCTGTTATCCATCGATTACCTCATGGAGAACAAAACGATCACCTTCCTAATTGTTCGTTTCGAATGGCAGGAAAAACGCCATCAACTGACGTATCCACCGAAGATCTCATACATAAAACGATAGAGACTCAAGGCCGTAAGTCGGGTAGCACAGCAAATTGGTCACCTCATCAATTGAACTGTCACAACATCCACCTCTATGTCATAAATAACCGCTTGTCAAGCGTCCTTGCGCTGCCAAGTGGGCACATTTAAAAGCATTTTCACCGCTCTTGTCACTCTGCCACATCGGTTTGCAGTGAAAACGAAATAAAATTGCATTTTTCACCAGCTTCTCAAGCGCACAACGGGCGGCATTATTTTGGTAACTGTGTCAAGACAAGTCAAAAGCACCTAAGACTGTTCTAGAACAGCAACTAGAACTCAAACAGACCTCCCCCCCTTGTAGATAAGGCCATATTTCTGTCACTGACAAGGGAAAAACAAACAATAACAAGGGGGTCGTTGTCAGCACCGGTCAAGTGTAACGAGACCAGATATCGAGTTTCGGCGACTGCGTGACACGAAGAATGATAAATCTTTCACGCTTCACACAATCTTACGTCACAGAAAGCACACACACACACACACGAACACAGAAAAGAAGACACAGCTTCCTTGGATTTTGAATTCGGGCGAAACGCGTTTAAATCAAGCGCCCGAACAGAAATGAGTTTATAAATAATCTCTCCAATCCAGCAATCGCGGCGACAACCGCTTGCGACAGCGGCTCTCCCGCGTACAAGTTCAATAGGCTCTCGAGAGTGCCAGTCGAAATGTTACGACCATATTTCAGAGGGGCTATCGAGACGAGATTGCGAAATTGCACGACATGTGATCGCCGAAAATCCACATGAAACAAAATCGCAAAATCCTACTCTTGTCACTGCTTGTTTCACCTTTTGATTTGATGCGGTCTCACGGGCCAACTCGATCTGCTCGAGCTGTCGATTATGCGCTCGCGGCCAATTCACTTGTTTTTCCGTGAAAATTTTGCTTTATTCTTTCGCAGAGGGTTTGGAACAAAAAAATATTTTTCTTTTCTCTTTCTCAATTGATTTCCTCTTTTCGGATCGCGCGCTCGCTGTACAAGAGTTCGTCGAATTTTCGATTTATTCGAGTCTGTATAAGCGCCCGGACGGTGGGGGAAGGAAAAAGACAATCGGATGCAAAAAAAAAAAAAAAAAAATTATTTGTACTCCGCTCGATTCGGACACTCGTCTGAGATACTCGAAGTGCAACTAAATTTAGTCGAGTTATTTATTTTTTAAATTTTCTACAAGTTGCGTTGCGTCGACGTCGTTGATACGTTTACGAAACGTTCGTCTCCATTGAGAGTTCGAAAATGGACTGAGTTGCGCGCGGCGAACGTTGAATGAAATTTCAATGGTCGTCGCGGAGAGCGTGAGCAGCTTTTGATTTGGACGCGCACACAGGCCGAGTGTGTGAGGGACTCGCACTTGTGTGTGGAAGTGGATAGATACTCTTTTTTGTTTTATTTTTATTTATTTTTGTTTTTCTGAATCCACACTACACATGCGAGTGTCGGGCATGGCAAGACCTGTTCGCCTAAATAAGCTACGGCTCCCCGCAAGCTGGTGAGGGGGCAAGTGCAAAAGAACAGATGAAAAGAAAGAAAATAACGAAGCAGTTGGGTGTATGAGTTATGGACGGGTAGTGCATTGGGCAAGGCGAATGTACGCACGAAGCGCTGCAGCGGCGTCAAGACGCACCCCTCACAGTCGTCGCTGTTGTTTTGCTTCTTTCTATGCAGTTTCGTACTTAATGAGTATCTGGATGAAAATGGATATTGTTGTACTGGGGTTTTCCCGGTAAAGACTTCACTTGCCAGCCGAACGTAAGCTGCGGCGCCATATGCGGGGAACAATTGGTTTCTTTGAAGCATTTACATGCAAGTCATATCTGATTGGACTGGCCGCTCGGAGGAAGTCAAGGAATTGGGTTAACAATGGAAATGAGTTGAGATCTGCGTGTTTTAACTTCAATTTGAAGTTCCAGAAGTTGGGTATGGAGATGGAAGGGTTTGTGCGAGTCTTTGAATAGTCAATAAGTTGAAGGCATTCATTTCAAGAAAAACATGAGATTTTCTGCTGTATGAAAGATGTCTCATGTGCCTGTTAGGAAAATGCATCGTCTGGTTGAGGTTGTGCGAGAGATAAGATCGACTGAATGATTCATGAAGACAGCGGACAACAAAACGTGTAGGCATCCGTGATATGAGTCTTCTTCAGCTGCTTGGCTTGCGACCTGTAGAAGTGTACAGTCGATGCTTTCAAGTACTTTTGAGCTTAATTCGTTGTCCGCGGATTGAGGCTTCAACATCAGACGGCTAAAGTCATGTTTCTTCGTAGCTTCTTCTTCGTTTCACCATAGCTTCGGTTTCCTCTTCTGTTCGAATTTCGAGGTTTGTATTTAATGAGCCTCCTTTTCATACTTCTCCAGCCTCTCTATGTGAAGGATCTGAAGTTATCGACTGTTCCACGTCATTCCTACTCATTCCAAATTTTCTCGGTTTTATCTTCTCCTCCAGTCACCCTCTTAACATTGACGACAATGCAAAATGTTTCCTTCAAAGTGACAAAGGATCTGCGCTGCCGGTCTGCCATATGTACTTCTCGTCAGGCTTCCACCTCTGTCCAAGAGCGAGGAAAAAATTAGCATCCTGTACGCAACTGGAGACAGCTGGCGAAAGGTTGTGCCAGTAGAAGAAGGAGAAGAAGAAGGAGAAGAAGAAGAAGAAGAATAAGAAGCAGAAGCAGCAGCAGAAGAAGAACAAGAAGAAGAAGGAGAAGAAGAAGAAGAAGAATAAGAAGAAGAAGAAGAAGAATACGAAGAAGAAGACGAAGAAGAAGAAGAAGACGAAGACGAAGAAGAAGAAGAAACGAAGAAGAAGAAGAAGAAATGAAGAAGAAGAAGAAGAAACGAAGAAAAAGAAGAAACGTAGAAGAAGAAGAAGAAGAAGAAGAAGAAGAAGAAACGAGGAAACGAAGAAAAAGAAGACAAAGAAGAAGAACAAGAACAAGAAGAACAAAAAGAAGAAGAATAAGAAAAAGAAGAAGAAGAAGAATAAGAAGAAGAAGAAGAAAAAGAAGAAGAAGAAGAAGAAGAAAAAGAACAAGAACAAGAACAAGAAGAACAAGAACAAGAAGAAGAAGAAAAAGAAGAAGAAAAAGAAGAAGAAGAAAAATAAGAAGAAGAGGAAGAAGTAGAAGAAGAAACAAAGAAGAAGAGGAAGAACAAAAACAAGAAGAAGAAGAAAAATAAGAAGAAAAAGAAAAAGAAGAAAAATAAGAAGAAGAAGAACAAGAACAAGAACAAGAAGAACAAGAACAAGAAGAAGAAGAAGATGAAGAAGAAGAAAATGAAGAACAAGAACAATAACAAGAAGAACAAGAAGAAGAAGAAAAAGAAGAAGAAAAAGAAGAAGAAGAAGAACAAGAACAAGAAGAACAAGAAGAAGAAGAAAAAGAAGAAGAAAAAGAAGAAGAAGAAAAATAAGAAGAAGAAAAAGTAGAAGAAGAAACGAAGAAGAAGAAGAAAAACAAGAACAAGAAGAAGAAAAAGAAGAAGAAGAAAAAGAAGAAGGGCACAAATGTGGTCCTTCCAAGCAGAAGTTTCAAGAACTTAGCTGCTTCGACTTGGCAAAGTAATTCTGATTGCTGCAAGTGATTCTCCCAGAGATCTCCATCAATTTATCCTCCTTGGATTATACCAGTTTCACCCGCAGGTTGCCCAGCTGCTGGTAACCACGAATATGTCGCCTGCGTAGACAAGAAATTTTACTCACTTCAAGCGAAGACTTGAACCTTCTATTCGCGCTATCCCCTCCGGTTCAGAAAGGAAAGCTGGCGAAACGATGACAGGTTTTAGTCCAGCGTTTAGCCAAAGCAATGTGTTTCAAAACTTTGCAACAATTCAATCTAGCAAAGCCTTTTAAGCTATCGGTTCTAGAATTTTTTTTATAGTTTTTCTATTCAATGGAAAGGGTTTGGAAAAGTTTCCTAAGAAATCCACAATACCATAAAAGAAATCTTCAAAACAACAACGCATAGGAGCATCATGTTCTTGGGGCCGTCGACCTGAAGTCCGAATGGAGTCTTTAAATCTGTGCCATTTGGAAACATGTGGAGAAAGGACTAATTTAACATAATTGGTCCACAGGGGAACCAGGGTCTAGCTTGCTCATCAACTTTTCGTGTACTACTGTTGCGCGCTACTGTTCACTCACGAGTAGAAGGGACCTACAGCTTTTTGCCGACTCCGAAGGGCGAAGTTTGAGAAGCTTTTTCTTAGACAATGAATACTCTTTGAGTGTTGTCAGTAGCTCGAAAGAGGTGGTGCCATGAATTGTTATTTTTATCCATAAATACGGACTGTTAGTTGCACCTTATCGGTTGGTTGAGCAAGTAGTCCGTACTTTTTACAAACAGCACTGAGCAAAACGTTTCAGTCAGTGATAAATTCCATGTTAATTTAAAAGAACCATTTGGCAGCGGCATTGGAGTCGTCATCGTCGTTTAACAAGTTCCCAAGAATAATAATAATTATTGGGGCGACAGTCCATAGGGGGACCAGGGCCTAGCGTGCTTATCAACTACTCGTGTTGTAAGCGCTACTGTTCACTCACGAGTAGAAGGGACCCACAGTTTTTTGCCGACTCCGAACGGCGAAGTTTGAGAAGCATTTTCTTAGACAGTTAATACTCTGTGACTGCTGCTAAAGCTTCGTTGGATCGGATGCAAGGTATACTGAAAAGCCAATGAAGCTCGAAAAATCACACGATCTTACACCGCAACAGAAAAAGACTAGAGGAAGTTCCTACGGCTTCACGAAAATGGTGAGTTGCTGAATGTTTGTTCCGAAGGCCATCAGAGATAAAGCAGCACTGATGGTGGTGGTTTGGACCACTGTTACCGTCCGTTCGTATTTGTGGTGCGTGGCTTCAAAATGAATGAAATCGTAAGGCCCGAACTTGACAAAACTTGACACAAAGCGCGAGTTAGCATTGCCTGAACAAAACAAACAATATTCCACACATCATTTCCTCGATTCACCGAATCCGGCAAACCCACTGGATTTCTCTGCCTGGGGCATTTTTTAGGCTAACAAAGTTAAGACGCCCTTAAACTAGGTCTTCGCACTTCAGTGCTGCATGTGATGCTTTCTTTGGTTTTCTCGAAGGCAAAAATCACACCTTTAAGCAAGCATAAAAAATGTACTTTCGCGTCCTTTAATAGACATGGCAGCCTCTAAAAGTAGTAGGGCTTGAACCTTCCACTTAACCAACAAGCCTCTCCAGTTGACACAGTGGACGCCGCAGTTGTGCACGCCGAGTTGCTGAAAGTTGAGGGTCCGTCTATACTTGCGTGCGTAATCGATTTCGTGGACTGAACGACTCAAAAACTTATCGGGCTGTACCCCGTCGAATTAGAAGATGCGTACCTAGTTAACTGTCTCAGTAAATTTCTTCGTGCTAAAATATAAACACAGACTGAGTCTAAAACGGAAGGTCGAACTTTTCTTTCTTTAAGATCAACAAGAGCTCTTACATATGCATTTATCGAGGCCATTTGGGGAAGACAAAGTGTCAACGTCGACTTTTCTAAATTTTTAAGTCCCAACACTGAGGAAACGGTACTTTGAGACAGCTTATTACAAAACAAAAGCATTTTATCATTGTGGTCCCTTGCATTTGGCTCAACAACTTTTGCTTTTCAAATTTGGGACTACAGTATGCTGTCGTCTGGTGTTCTTTGTGATTTCATCAAATTGAACAAAAATGGGCGGTTCTCCAAGTGTACAAAAGCCGGCTTTTAAGCCGCAAAACTAAATAAAAGCTCTTTGGATATCTTCACTTTGAATGTTAAGATTTTGAACAAAAAAAATTTCTAACTCAAGTCAATTGCGTGTGGCAGTCATCCCATGTGGAGAATGGGGGTTTCCAGAGCGAAGTGCATGGAATAACTCATCCTTAAGCACTGCCTCATGGTACATGTGCGTAAGTGCTGCAGCACGCCACATCACTGACCCACAATAAACAAAAGAAACCATATTTCAGTGCACTTGCAGAACTTATGCACCAATCAAAGTGGCTGCCATTAAGCCCCAGAATACTCAGAAGCTCGGAGAATGTACCTCGTAGCGATCTATGATTTCGAAGGCGGAGTGATCCGCCTTACACGACTCATAATAATTGAATTCACAAATAAATTCCACTCATTCGTAAATCAAGTTCGGTGGAAAGCGAATTCGTTCGACTAATTTACAGGCCATAAACTTTACATCTCGCAACGATTAATATTAGCCACTCTGAATGACGGACAATCTTTGGCTCGACGTGGGCCCGATGGCCACAGTTGCACAACCCCCAATTTTAACGAAAACAGAGCTCGTTAAACTCGCCCACTCGCTTAGCATACGGCAAACTTGACAAATGTCAAACGTCACGCATTAAGTTGCGTGCTGCTGCACCGGAGTCGTCCGTTTATGATTCATTGTGCCTCTCCTTCCCTGGGAAGCAGTTGTGCGCGAATGAACGAGATAAAAATAGCCCTGGATGGGGGCTAAAAATGAACGAAAAGCAGGATGGATTGCGGCAACCGCATCTGCAGTTGTTGCGCCTCGACCAAGGTCAATGACAACAAACGCTCCGACACGACTGTTGAACGGACGGAGATGTGAAGCGTCACAGTCTGTTCTTACCGGAGGAGGAGGAGTAAAACAAGGGGGCTGGAGTCATTCCCATAACCATTGACTCGAGCGCGGAGTTTAATTCAATTTATTCTCGAAATTAAGCCGGCATACCACAAAAATTAAGGGAAAACCCGCAAAGTGGACGGATAATGAACTGGAGCAGACCCGCGTTGAGCGTGTGCGCTGCGAGATTCAAACCTGATAGCGGGCAATTGAGATGTTATGTCACTCAAAGAAATGTTTTGTTTCTTCGTGTCCCTCTTTTCGGCCAGAAGACTAACTCTTTGAAGTGGTTGCTGAAACGTGGGAATATGCATATCTCCATTGTGGTTGTCTTTTGCACTGCCTGCGTCTGTGTATCGTTCTTTAGACACTGTCCCAGCAATCCGACTGGCTTGCCTTTACAGAGTACACAACGCCTAAAATAAAAATCGTCGAAAAACCACCACATTGAAAAAAGTCGGAGGAGTTTCCTCGAGACCAGCGTTCTTAGATCAAAATGTGGAATTTCCGCATATCAGCACTGGAACGCGACCCAAGGCAGATACACACTTAACCTCCCGGTCGGGTGTACGAAAATCAAAGATTCCATCAAAACTTTCAGTTCGATTTTGTGTTTGTTCTTTGTGCGGTCTGCAAGGCGGATTTCACTTTGGGCTTTTCGATTACTCACAGATGTGTATCTGCGCAATTAAATGCCCCAGCTCCGCAACCGTTCTCCAGTCAGCCATCCCACTGTGTGCATTAATTTCAAAACAACCAGACAAAAACAACACACAACACAGCACACGCCAACGTGTAAATTCAAAAATAAAACACCGAAAATACACATTCGCCAGGCAAAAAAATCGAAAACAAAACAAAAATTTGAAGCTTTCCTGGAACTGGAACTCATATTCGTGCCTTTTACGTCCACCCACCGAGGCAGTTAATTTTTGCTTTCTTCTCGCACGATCGCAACGACACGACTGTTGTGTGCGGTGTGCGTTTGGGGTAGAGGAATATTTACTTTTCGACCAAAGGCGAGGGTCCCTGTATGTTTTGGTTTCCTCGAAAGCAGTGATTCTTGCTTTCGAGAGTCAGATGGTTCTCGAGTGAGTGGCTTCGAGATATTTTGCGGCTTGTTGGAGGGGTAAGCGAAATAGTTTGCATCACACAACTACATTTAGTCAAAATTATACTGACCTTGGGAAACAAAAAAAATTTCATCGAAATGAAATTTTTGAAAGAAATATTCGACAGGTTATCCAGACTCTAAACATTGAAAATTGTTTTTGTTGTTTTTATTTTCTTTTTGTTAAATAGGCGCGCGTGGTCGCCGTGGCGTAGTAGGTAGAGCGCGATGCTCACACGCCGAAGGGTCTAGATTCGACTCCCAGTTCAACACCAATATTTCTAATATTTCACGGCACCACCTCTTTCGAGCTGCTGACAACACTCAAAGAGTAATAACTGTCTCAGAAAGCTTCTCAAATTTCGCCCGTCGGAGTCGGCAAAAAACTTTAGGTCCCTTCTACTTGTGAGAGAACAGTAGCGCGCACAACACGAGTAGTTGGTAGTTGATGAGCAAGCTAGGCCCTGGTCCCCCTTTGGACTGTAGCGCCAACAATTATTATTATTAAATAGGCGCGCGCTAAAGGGATTGTTTATACCCTTAATAAGAATACAGTCACTCCATGGGATAAAGGTATAGAGAAAGAGAGAAGAAGGAGGTCAAAGGATAATCTGTCAAAACTACCACTTGCCTAGGTCTACTGGTGTGTCATTAAGCAGAGTAAGACAGAGCTTGTCACTGATCAGGTCAACTGAGTGCCCTCTTCGGGAAGTCTCCGAACTCATCATCCTCCCTCCATTGTGGAGCTGCAGTCCGAAGTGAAGGCGAATCTCAAACAAGCTGTAACTTGGAGAGTAAAACAGGTTATGAAGGTTCCGTTTTTCTATTCGGGAACAATTCGTTATTCATCATCTGTCCGCTTCTCCTTAACCATCGGCTTTAGCTCACAGTGAAGCCAGTCCTGAAACAACATGACCTTCCACCGAGCTCAGGGATGTTAGCCCCTTCCCTAATTTTTTACAACAAGTTGAGGGTTAAGGTCGTTTTCCACATTTCTACGTCATCCTAAACTAGGATGCATTATCCTAGTTGTACTTTCAAAAAGGTTTTTAAGGTCTAACCACGTTCAGCGGTCTATTTGTAGACACATGATAAAACGCATGTCGCCCTTCAACGTGTACTGTGTCTCTTCGAATGCCTTTAATACAAATAGGTTCAAAAATCCCACCGCAGCCTTTTTTCTCGTACAGAGCAGCGACAACCTCATTGGGTAGCTTCTGCGCGTCTGAAGAAGATCGTTCGACTCTAACTCTAAGTTGGAAGCCTGCAAGCAATGACAAAATCAGCAATGATAAAATCAGCAATGATTTAGGTGATATTTCTGCGTAAGAAGGCAATAGATCAAACTTCTGACGACCCAAACTAGCAACGAGCCTACAAAGGAAGTTTGCTACGAATATCCGAAAGTCCGTATATGTCTGAAAACTCACGAACTGTAGCATACTACGAAGGTTGCCTTTTATATTTCGAGATTGGGCAACCCTAGTTTTGCAATCTGGCAACTGCCAGCCCTATCGTAAAGTTTGACTTTTTTAAAGCAATATGTACTCAGAACGTTTTGACATACGAGCGCTTTTTGTGTTGTTTACAGTAACTTAAAAGATTCATCTCTCCAAAAAAATGGAATTAAATCGTGAAAATTTTCGTGCGATCATTTTTTACAACTTTCGACGTGGATTAACTAAACAACAGTGCAACTTAATTCAATTTTTATCGATGAAGCTCCATCAAGGATCAGTGCTTATCGATGGTATGGTGAATTCAACCGAGGTAGTAGTTTACTCCAAGACGAATTTTGTGAAGGTCGGCCAAAGTCAGTCGTTCCGGAAACCATTGATGCTGTGCGCCAACTGGTATTGCAAAATCGTCATGTGACCTATTGTGAGATTGAGACAACAGCATACATTCAATATTGCATGAACATTTGACGGTCAAAAAAATTTGTTCGCGTTGGATCCCACACAATTTGTCAATCGCTCAAAAAAAGGCTCGTGTCGATTGGTCGAAAGAAATGCTCCAAAAATACGATCGCGGTGCTTCAAAATACGTCTATGACATCATGACAAGTGATGAATCGTGAATTTACGCGTATGAGCCCGACAGTAAACAGCAGTCGACTGTATGGGTGTTTCAAATTGAGCCAAATCCAACAAAAGTTGCTCGCGCACGAGACATTTCCATGCAAATGGTCGCCTGTTTTTTCGGGAAAACTGGACATGTCGCAACCGTACCACTAGAACAACGTAGAACAGTCAATTCTGAGTCTGAGTCAACCGCCGAAGACGGATCACTCTTCACCACGACAATGCAAGCTCTCACACATCGGCTCCAAAAACTGCATTTTTGAGCACTCAAAGCACCGATTTGATGAGTCACCCGCCATATAGTCCTGACTTGGCACCGTATGACTTCTTTTTATTCCCAAACGTAAAAAATAAAATAAGGGGTCAACGTTTTTCGACACCTGAAGAAGCGGTTGATGCGTTCAGAATGCATGTTTTGGAGATACCTCAATCAGAGTGGCAAAAGTGCTTCGACAATTGGTTCAAACGCATGCAAAAGTGTATAGATCTTAAGTTTTGAAAAACAATAAAGCTATTTTCGATGACTGATATTTGTTTTTGTTCTATAATCCCGAAATATAAAAAGCAACCCTCGTAGTGCACAATCGACAGAATTCTTGAGCACCAAAAAAGGTCACTTTCGATTCTAGGAATAGTTCTAGCAAATCGCATACATCTTTGGTATCATGAAAAAGAAATGGGTTCGACTGATGACAGGATAAACTGAAGTTGAGGAAATGTGAATGAACAATTGAGCACTACTCACAAATCTCTGCCACAGTTCACGTTTTAAAAATGAGGCTTAAATAATAACAAGCCTTTGGGTTTCTAGTGGATTCCATCTGGACTGATCAAATTCCTTTCAGCCAAGTTTCGTTAGGACGTCAAATAATAACAATAATTGTTGGCGGAACAGTCTAAAGGAGGGTCAGGGCCTAGCTTTCTCATCAACTGTTTGTATTGTGTGAGCTTCTGTTCTCTCATGAGTAGAAGGGACCTACAGTTTATTGCCGACTCCGAGCGGCGAAGTTTGAGAAGCTTTTTTAGACACTTATTACTCTTTGAGTGTTGTCAACAGCTCGAAAGAGGTGGTGCCTTAAAAAATTAGAGGTCTTCAGCCGGGAATCGAACCTACACCCTTCGGCGTGTGAGCGTCGCACTCTACCCACTACGCCACGGCGGTCACGTCAAAACCTAAGTGAAATGTTGGCATGCTTCGTCTCCCCACAGTACAACCAACCTACCATAGTGAACATTACTGCAAAACTTCACCAGGCCGAATGTGCGTAAATTGTTTAAGAATTTTAAGGACCGCTGAGTACGGATGTTCCCATGTTCGGTTTGGTTTCGAAATCTCCTCCGCTGCCTCCAACATTTTTGCTCATGCTTTCTCCTTGTCTTTTGAAGCTGTTGCCGCCTTTCAAATCGAGGCATTTGCTGGGGAAAAGCCTGTACCTTCTGATTGAGAGAACAAATTTTAATCCTCTCTTCATTGGAGAGCCTACACTTTCCCGATTACCTCATCCATAAGACACTCTTGAGGAAGTCCTTCGTCTTTCTTTTGCAGGGACATTTGATCGTGTAATGGTTTGGCAACAAACCTCTCCTACTCTCCAACTACAGATTACAGTTAAACGACATAAGCAGTCCCCCCGCCACTGATTGAACCACCACCCTACCTTAAGATCATTCATTTAGTTTGACTACCTGCGATCAACCGAAAACATGCTTATTAAGGCACGGCTACAAACAAGTTACTTACCAAACTCCGCGGCCGCAAAAGCTTGCTTTATGATCTCATTCTGATTGTTTGCTTTGCAGTGACTTCAGAAGTCTCAGAATTGATTGGATCCCCAGTTTACGAATATCACTGGCCATTGTGTACAAAATTGATTTGGGCACTAACGTTAGTGGGCACAACAGAAACTGATAATCGGCGCTCGCTATGGAGTCTTTTTTTATCAACACCGGGCTTCTGACGTATGTAAGTGACTTGTGACCAACATTCCTTCCCACAATTTGCTTGTCACCCTCTTAATGGGGTTTTTTCCAGGCACACCTATTGTGTGATGCTCTGAAATAAGTAAAGGCGTCAGACTGTAGGCTCTAAACTCCTACAACAGACTCTTGGATGTTCTCTTAAGAGTATGATAAAGTTCGTGAGACTAATTTTTTACGGGTATTTTGTGAGCTGTCAAGTGATTTATTTTTTGTTTGATACGACATTTTAGCAGAAATAGATTTTCGCCTAAATAATGCTTTTAAATATAAGGTTGCCAAATATCTCCCTTCCGCTTTTTTGCTCTTCATTCAATGCTTCAAATCTGTTTCCCATTAGACGACAACTTTATACTATACTACTACCCCCTCGCAGAAGCCGTCTCCTTATTTGCGAAGTACTCGGACAGCCACTATTCCCAACCCTATTTTGAGTTCAACTTCACACCACCAAGGGCATTCGCCATGGACAGGAACAGGTGGTAATCACTTGATGTTATGTCCGAGCTATATGGTGGATGCGATAAAACCTCCCATCCAAGCTCCCGTAGCTTCTGCCGAGTCATCAACGAAGTGTGTGGTCTGTCGGTGCCCTGGTGGAACACTATACCCTTCCTGTTGGCCAATTCTGAACGCCTGCTTCAAGCGGTCCAGTTGTTCGCAGTAGATGGTAGAATTAAGCGTCTGGCCACATGGGAACAGGTCATAGTGGATGATTCCCTTCCAATCCCACCCATCCCATCAACACACAGCAAAACCTTCCTGGCCGTCAATCCCGACTTGGCTAATGTTCGGGACGATTCACCGGCCTTCAACAATGACCGCTTTCGCTTGATGTTGTCGTATGTGATCTATTTTTCGTCGCCAGTCTCCTCTTCTTCTTTTTGTTGTGGTGCTACAGTCCGGGGTTGACCTGGACCTCATCCAACATGCCTTTCCAGCCAGCACGATCTTTCGCCAGCTGCCTCCAGCTGCGCACTCCAAGTTGGTTGAGGTTCTTCTCCATGGTTCGGATTCAAAGACTTTTCTTGTCGGAGCAGTGGTGTCCATACGCTCTGCATGGCATAGCCATCTTAAGAATTGTATCCGTAGACGCTTGACCAGGCGCATGTCGCTGTACAGCCTATAGAGTTCGTCGTTAAATCTTCTCCTCCAGACGCCATCAACGCAAACAGGACCAAAAATCGCACGCAAATTTTTTCTCTCGAAAATACTAAGGGTTTCCTCATCCGCCGTTTGTAACGTCCAGGTTTCCGCGCCATAGAGTAGGGCTGGGATGATCAAGCTGTTATATAAAGCGAGCTTCTTCGATAGAGGGCTTTATCACTCAATTGCCTCTTGAGCCCAAAGAAACAGTGATTGGCAGCTTTATCACTCAATTGCCTCTTGAGCCCAAAGAAACAGTGATTGGCAAGAGTAATTCTGCATTTGATTTCGGTACTGGTGTTGTTGTCTCTGACCAATTCAGCTCGACCTCCTGTGTTGCGTTGCATCAACGTTGTTTTCTTTTCAACTGAAATTTTACAGGATTTGCTTTGATCTGTTTCGATGAAGATGACAACTTTGCCAACAATTTTCGCTGTCATACAATAGTACGGCTTTTACATTTGAATTAAATTTCGCAAGCTTTTGGGATTGAAACGGAGAAATAACCAAAAAAATTATTATTTTTTGCTGCTGAGGTAGCGAAATTTATCGACCATTATAGACAACAATTTTGTTTCGCGTGTGATGTTTCATCATATCACAAAAAAGTCGCTGTCAGTTCGAAGGTTTCGATTAAGGATCAATTCGTAGAGGTCTAGGGCTGCACACATGCTCTTGTCTCAACTCATTGTCATAGCTTCGTCCGAATAATTGTCTCCAGCTGTAAAAAAGCTGCTTTGATAACACTTCCACTCGAAAATTCATCTCAAACTATTACTCTGTGTGGATGCATTGGCCTTTTGACACTAAAGTACGGCTTTCTTGAGCCTCAAAGGCGGCAATACTGCTTCTTAACGACTACTCCGTGCCGGAAGACAAATTGTCAACTAACGAGCTTTTTTCCAATTTGTGTATAACGCAGCCGCATAGCGCTCTTTATTTCGGATAAAATTTAATTTAAAAAAAAGGAATGCTTTGGTTTCACGGCACAAATTCTAATGTTTCAACTTTGTTTCGTTCTGGAGACACATGATACTGACGTTTTGTTCATATTTCCAGGCGGTAACAGCTGTCAAACCGCGGCGTAGTGGCCGCCGTGGCATAGTGGGTAGAGTGCTACGCTCACACGCCGAAGTTCTAGGTTCGATTCCAAGCTCAACACAAATTTTTCAAATTTTTCACGGGACCACCTCTTTCGAGCTGCTAACAACACTCAAAGAGAAACAGTAATAACTGTCTAAGAAAGCTTCTCAAATTTCGCCGTTCGGAATCGGCAAAAAAAAAACTGTAGGTCCCTTCTACTCGTGAGAGAACAGTAGCGTGCACAAACGAGTTCATGAGCAAGCTAGACCCTCGTCCCCCTGTCGATTGTCGCACCAGACAGTTATTACTATTAACAGCTGTCAAACTATGACTCGTCTTAAGGCGTAAAGTTGAGGCAAAGTTGAAAGGTGTCTCTACTGTTTTGTTGAGCGCCCAGAGCTGTCTTGCAGCATCACATTCGTTTTTTGACCGATTTCTCACCCGTGCCTTCACGTCATTTATGACCAAAAACTTGAAACAAAAAAAAATTGAAAATTGCCATTGGCGCTTGTCTGTGATTACCCAACTTAGTCGGAGGTATGCTTTCATGCAAATAATTCACAAATCGGTCGGAAGTAAGTCTCGAACCTGTTTGAAGAGAAGTTTGGAGTGTTGCTCACCAAAAAATTTAGACGACTACTTATTTTCCGTTTGATGTCCTATATTCAAAGCTTAATCAGAAGCTTTAACTTCTACAGTCCCTTAAGCCCCCTAAACTAGCCACCAATGAATTACGAAAACCATCCCACGATCAATCTGTTTGAGCTCGTCAAAGTGACCAATCGCCTCACAAACCGTTACGCAAATGAACAGCCTCCAATCAACTCAATTATGATCTGCGATGGACGCATCAGCAGCATCATTCGCACCTAATCACCGATTTTCACGCTCCCCCGCCCCTAATTACGCTGAGCTGCCGAGCGAAGACGCATTTGTCTTGATCATCGGTTGCCGCACGTTAGCCGCCGGTCATTAATTCAAATCAAATCCCGTACCGGAACGCTGCCCCATGTGAGATCCGCATGTCCGGCCCGTTGAGTCACGACAATTGTGCTGTTTCGGCGATCGACGCGCAAAACTTGCGCTTCGATGTCAAATTTAAAAATTATCACCTCCACAGGGCGATTTCTTGGAATTCTCCATTATACTCGAGCGACGATGGCATGGCAATCGTTGGCGGTTGATCGAGTTACATTGCACGCATCCGTTCACCTGCGCCGATCATGGGAACTCCGTTGATGGCCGCGCACTCGATGAATCATCAGCCGAGGCGGATGCGCGGCAATTCATCGCGACCTCAAGGGCCCAACTAGAAAGTTTGTGTGTCTTTGTGATAAGGTCGATCGTTGGAGAAATGAAATGATCCGCCAGACAGGCCAAGGAATGTGCATCGTCTGCACTGATGACTAAACGCGCGCGCCAGCCTCCACAACGTCGTTGTGTCACGAAGCCGGCTGAAATGCCTTTTCGACGAGTCTGGGAGAAACAAGTCGACACGCGGCATGACTCAGCTTCGCAGATATTCGGGAATCCAATGCGCCTGCCTCCGCCTGATCTGGTCCAACTTGGGCTGTGGCCAAGCGGCTGACCTGCGTTCGTGTGCGTCACGGCTTCCCCGAACTTGACAGCGGCTTACGGTGCGATGTTGAATTTGCTTTAACTTGACGTCAATGGACCGCTGATTGCCGCTTATTTGTGCAGGGCCTGGCTGGGAGGCGGGACAGACGACTGATGATCTCATACCGTTGTTTTGACTTTCAAGTGACACATTTATTGGAGAGCAGGGAGTGATGACTGTCACCTTAAAATGCCCGTGAGAGGGACTTTGTTCAGGGAGTGCGTTTAAATAGGCCAAGGGCGGCTTCACGAGAGCAACATTTTCTATTCCTGTTGTTTCCTTGCTGAAATAAGTTCCAAAAGCAGGAAACAATTGGTACGTCAGCACATCTAGTGCTTCTGCAGCAGCGAACAAAGATCAACGCTCTGGCGAGTGATGTGTAAAAACGGCGTTCCGCATCCAGAAATACTTTGCATTGACGGAACACGCATATGAGCACGATGTCACTCTGTCGCATACTGTGGCTGCCAAATTGGCGCCAATAGTCCGCTGCCATAAGACCGATTTCGTTCCGCTCGAGAGAGCACGACGTTGTCACGCCAACCCCCCATCCGAGCGAATGGCGCAACATTTCATGAACCGTACCACACACCAAAGCACTCCCCCCCCCCCCCCCAATAGCATTCAGACTGCACAAAGCACGTTTTAGGACTGCGCACGCACAGCACACAACGAGCACTCCAAATATAGACTAATGTGGCATCAATCGAAGCTGAGGACTGAATTGAGCGGCCTCCGTGACGCCGCCAGAGGCAGCACATTGATGGGACAATGTAATTGACCACATGACGCACATTCGGTGCGGATAATTTTTATGTTCCCCGACATAATTAGTTTCTCGGCTTGCACGCGAATTGTGGAGACACCGTGGAGCAGAGGCAATTAGGGCGAGATGAATTGAGGAAGTCGCTGCCAGCTGTGAGTGAGCGTAAGTAGCTTATTGTGAAATCCGGGGTTTCTCCGTCGAACTTGGACTCAATTGACAGAGTGGTGGCAGACTTTCACCGACCGTCCGCTCAGAGCTTATCAGCCTCTGCTGAAGGGCGGTTTTCCCCGCGGTGCCCTGAAGTCTAACGTATTTCAATTTGTATGCAAGACCTTATCCGCGTGGCAACTCGGACATGAGCTGACTGATAACGTGGCCAAATCGCGTCTGAGCGAAAGTGTGATGAGATGAACGAACTCGTGAGTCCACAGACCGTTGTTCCCACATTTGAAAGTCACAGTCGTGGGTGACTAATCAGCCGACAGATAAATCACCAAAAGGCGGTCAATGTTAGCTCAGGTGTCGTTGAACCATAAAAGGCAAGCCTTCCTGTCCGCAAATCGGAGAATCGCTACGTGGTCTCAGCCGTTCTCTGATTCATCGACACACCCGACGACGCTCGCAAATGACACACAAAGTGCCATCTCATGTCACCCCAAAATCAATCAAATTTCGGGCCGCGCCGATTAAATCGTAGGTGGCCGCTGACTGTTCACACGACTGATCAAGATCCGATGATGATTGTGAAATGATTAGCGCTGTCGCCAAATGAGATTTAATTAATACAGCAGCCCACGCACCGTTACCGCCCCCGCGCACTGGCTGACGGCCAGGCACAGCCTGCCATCATGGTCTACTTAGCAAGTCAGCATTTCGAGGTCAGGATAGAGGGAACTTATTACCGGGCTTCGCAGGAAAGACACGACACTCTTTGCATTCCAAATAGGCCAGGTCTAGGTTCGCAGAATTCACGGGCTAAGCCCGCAGGCATCTTATCTCTGCGCGCACAAATGCACGGCCACTAAATAAATATTAATGAATGAATCAACATTTACTGCAGTTTACCTTATCTTAATGTCGGCCGCGAGGAGCGCGGGCATGGGCTCCGGGATTCGAGTTTCCAGCTCGCAGATAAGTGCTTGACATTCGCCGGAGTTGTGATTCGTGTCGCACTCAAGTGGCCTAAATCTGTCCGGTGCGCTTACTTATGATATACACGCACTTCTGGCCGACAGTTGGACTGTCAAATAATTTTGAGTTTGACACCTGTTGGATTTGTCGGCGTGGACTGCACACGCAAATGCGACTCCTTTGCAGCAGACAGGTGAGGGGCGCATTGGTCTTGTTTGTTGACAAGTTTTACTGCGCGTTTCAGTCTGAGTCTGATGCAGAGAATGTAATGCGCAAACAGTTGGAGATAAAATTGTTTAGTGTACCGTTGCAGTTCATGAACGCGTGAGAAGTTGTTTATCCGGCCACATTCCATGTGAATAATAAAATGAGGATGAGGATGAGGATGAGGATGAGGATGAGGATGAGGATGAGGATGAGGATGAGGATGAGGATGAGGATGAGGATGAGGATGAGGATGAGGATGAGGATGAGGATGAGGATGAGGATGAGGATGAGGATGAGGATGAGGATGAGGATGAGGATGAGGATGAGGATGAGGATGAGGATGAGGATGAGGATGAGGATGAGGATGAGGATGAGGATGAGGATGAGGATGAGGATGAGGATGAGGATGAGGATGAGGATGAGGATGAGGATGAGGATGAGGATGAGGATGAGGATGAGGATGAGGATGAGGATGAGGATGAGGATGAGGATGAGGATGAGGATGAGGATGAGGATGAGGATGAGGATGAGGATGAGGATGAGGATGAGGATGAGGATGAGGATGAGGATGAGGATGAGGATGAGGATGAGGATGAGGATGAGGATGAGGATGAGGATGAGGATGAGGATGAGGATGAGGATGAGGATGAGGATGAGGATGAGGATGAGGATGAGGATGAGGATGAGGATGAGGATGAGGATGAGGATGAGGATGAGGATGAGGATGAGGATGAGGATGAGGATGAGGATGAGGATGAGGATGAGGATGAGGATGAGGATGAGGATGAGGATGAGGATGAGGATGAGGATGAGGATGAGGATGAGGATGAGGATGAGGATGAGGATGAGGATGAGGATGAGGATGAGGATGAGGATGAGGATGAGGATGAGGATGAGGATGAGGATGAGGATGAGGATGAGGATGAGGATGAGGATGAGGATGAGGATGAGGATGAGGATGAGGATGAGGATGAGGATGAGGATGAGGATGAGGATGAGGATGAGGATGAGGATGAGGATGAGGATGAGGATGAGGATGAGGATGAGGATGAGGATGAGGATGAGGATGAGGATGAGGATGAGGATGAGGATGAGGATGAGGATGAGGATGAGGATGAGGATGAGGATGAGGATGAGGATGAGGATGAGGATGAGGATGAGGATGAGGATGAGGATGAGGATGAGGATGAGGATGAGGATGAGGATGAGGATGAGGATGAGGATGAGGATGAGGATGAGGATGAGGATGAGGATGAGGATGAGGATGAGGATGAGGATGAGGATGAGGATGAGGATGAGGATGAGGATGAGGATGAGGATAAGGATGAGAATGAGAATGAGAATGAGAATGAGAATGAGAATGAGAATGAGAATGAGAATGAGAATGAGAATGGGAATGTGAATGAGAATGAGAATGAGAATGAGAATGAGAATGAGAATGAGGATGAGAATGAGAATGAGAATGAGAATGAGAATGAGAATGAGAATGAGAATGAGAATGAGAATGAGAATGAGAATGAGAATGAGAATGAGAATGAGAATGAGAATGAGAATGAGGATGAAGATGAGGATGAGGATGAGGATGAGGATGAATTTACAGCTATCTAAGGACAAGACTGGTGAAATAATCCCATTCTGCGTTTTCTAGTACGGAAACTGTGCCATCAACATAAACCAACCCCGGGCCGATTGCAGCTTTACGTGACCAAAGTCACCCAACTTAACGACGTCCATCCACAATGGGGGAAGTACTAAGCAACACCTCTTTGCGTGTGCGACCAACAGGGGCCAAGGTCATAAGTGGAAAACCGGATCTCACAACCGCCGACACCTACAGCCGTACTTGCCACATCGCTTCTAACTCCACATTGTAGCGAATCCACAGAACAGTCCACTCCCATTCAACCCCGAAACGGAACCACACGAAGCACCCAACGAAAACTTCGAAAAATAAAACGAAAACAATTCTGTCTCTTACCTTGAGCGTGTTGTGCTCATTAGCGCCTAAGGTTGACGTCACCGTCCGAATAGCTTCCTTCTTCTCGGGGCTACAACCCTCCGACTTGCTGGGCTTATCTGCGTCAGATATTTGAATAGTCTTCTTGCACCACAAGCTGTGCATATTTCCCATGCTCAAGGCACTGGCTAACAGCCCACCACAAAGTAGTTGCGTCAAAGTCACTGTCCACCCGCCACACACCGCCGCTCAGACTGATGTCATCGCGCAGTTGGCAAGAAAGAGAAACTAAAAGCACTATCTAACACTCAGTCACTTATTGAATTGCGACAAATCAGCCGGCGAGAGTGTTTCGAACTGGTTGGCGGCGGTAGCACACACTCCATAGGTTGCCCAAGCGCCTTCGAACGCCCAACAGATACTGACTTAAATGCCACAAATACATTGCCCGTTTTCTGAAAGAAATGAAAATTGATTTATCCATCGTAGGGGCCCGGTTCGACAAATGGCACGGAACTGAATCTGAAATCGAAGACGGGCGCGACGGGAGACCGCGGAGTTCGCCTGGAAGATGTATCTAATCGTTTCAAGTGTTACGATAGCATTCCGCCACGCCATGCCCTCGAGCGAAGCATAGCCACCCAGCCAGTCACTGACTGAATGTGAATGGAATTTCAACGTTGTCGATGCGAAGATACGGCTGGTTGGAGTTTGAGATACTGCAGAGTTTTCGATTCCCTAGCCATGTTTGTCATTCATATTGCCGGCCCCGTTTATAGTTCGCTAGCTCTATGCAGCCATGATCTTGAGCCTCACAAAGTCCAGGTCTCACCCACTGCTTTGCAATTCGAGCGACGACAGCTGATCGATATGTAAACGACTTCACCGGTAAATGGTGCTCGAATGGCATATGAAATACAAATTTGGCTTTAGGGGTACTTACGTTGTCCAGTGCATAGCCTCGCATCGAAGGCGGACTCAGACTGAAGAGACGGTTGAACGTTGGCGAGCTGGAGCTGGTGGATGGGGATATGGACGATGCTATTTCGGCGAAGATCGGTGAGTGCTCTGAAATTGGACAAACAGAGAATTTCAATTACTTGCGGTGCGGAGAGTGTTTACATGCGGTACAGGGGGAGTTTGATTGTTGTCTGAGGGTAATGACTGCTAATTGATTCCGCAGACACTGTGGCGTCGATAAAACACTGATGGACGGTGCTTCGAGAAAACTGTGAGAGACGTGACCGTTCTCAGCACAGAGCACTTATAAAGATTCAAATTAAAGGTGCGGCCCAGATATGGAAGTATTTTGAAGCTAAAGTATATGTCCATTCACTTGCCTGAAAGTCCAAGGGAGCACTTCAAGGGCAAAAGCCAACCCCACTCTAGGCAGTGCGTTGGAGTTGGTGTAACAAATAAAGAATGAAAAGGGAGAGAAAGGTAAGTGCGGGTGTTCCTTGTATTCGTTTTTCTCGTCACTTCAAAATTCAGCTCAACGTTCCACAGCTGTTGAGAACATTAACTATTAAATGGAGATTTCTTAGAGCCTTATGTTCGGAGTCAGAATTGAAGTCCTTTGCACTGCCGTGAAGTCGTTAGTGTATGTGTCGATTCGCAAGCCAAAAGTACAAGGTTTCTTGTATCTTTCTTGTTTAGAGGTGCTGACACATTGTTGCCTGCCTGCCGATTCTTATGTAGGTCTCCACTCAATGATAGTGAATCGTGACTTGAATCGAAGAAAGCTTCTGGAGCACGATGTTGGGAACACGCACTAGCTCATCTGTAAGGCAAAGTCGGAGGTAAGCAAGTGTGATGTGTGGAATCTCACTGCGATACCCCCAGCAAGGAGCCAAGGCGACTGCGCCATCTTCTCAGAGAAAAATCCGTAGAATCTTCGGTGAAGAGTGATAGTTCAGCATTTTGGAAGTACGTTAATTCTAAGAGGAATTCTTTAGGTTTCCCTAAATCAATGGAACGCGGAAACTTAATTTCTAATCTCGCCTAATCTGGTCCAACTTGGGCTGTGGCCAAGCGGCCGGCCTGCGTTCGTGTGCGTCACGGCTTCCCCGAACTTGACAGCGGCTTACGTTGCGATGTTGAATTTGCTTTAACTTGACGTCAATGGACCGCTGATTGGCGCTTATTTGTGAAGGGCCAGGCTGGGAGGCGGGACAGACGACTGATGATCTCACACCGTTGTTTTGACTTTCAAGTGACACATTTATTGGAGAGCAGGGAGTGATGACTGTCGCCTTAAAGTGCCCGTGAGAGGGAATTTGTTCAGGGAGTGCGTTTAAATAGGCCAAGGGCGGCCTTATGAGAACAACATTTTCTATTCCTGTTGTTTACTTGCTGAAATAAGTTCCAAAAGCAGGAAACAATTGGTACGTCAGCACATCTAGTGCTTCTGCAGCAGCGAACAAAGATCAACGCTCTGAGCGACTGCGCCATCTACTCAGAGAAAAGTCCGTAGAATCTTCGGTGAAGGGCGATAGTTCAGCATTTTGGAAGTACGTTAATTCCTAGAGAAATTCTTTAGGCTTGCCTAAATCAATGAAACTTGGAAATGTAATTTCAAATGACTTAAATGGACCTTGTGATTTATTTGCCGACTTTTTTGAGTCGGTTTATAATAAAACTGTGTGCTCGCCGTGGCGTAGTGGGTAAAGCGCGACGCTCACACGCCGAAGGGTCTAGGTTCGACTCCCAGCTCAACACCAATTTTTCGAATTTTTCACGGCACTACCTCTTTCGAGCTGCTGACAACACTCAAAGAGTAATAACTGTCTAAAGCTTCTCAAATTTCCCCGTTCGGAGTCGGCGAAAAACTGTAGGTCCCTTCTACTCTTGAGAGAACAGTAGCGCACACAACGCGAGTTACTGATGAACAAGCTAGGCCCTGGTCCCCTCTGGACTGTAGCGCCAACAATTATTATTATTATTATTAATAATGAAACTGAAGTCCACTATATCCATTCTGGACATAGGTACGTTGCACCTATCGAATGACGATCTAATTAACGAATTAAAAAATCTTAAACTTAATTACAGCCCAGGCTCCGATGGGGTCCCGGCAACAATTTTAAAAAAATTGTTGCAGTTGCTGTTTTTTTTTTATAATTGACGCGTGCAAATGGGGTTGCGAGTACCCTTAAGTGACCGGATCAAGTTTGTTCCGGCCTCTAAGAATTTTATTTAATCAATCGCTAAAAAAGGGTGAATTCCTAGATGAATGGAAGTATTCCTATTTAATACCAATTTATATAAGCGGGTTGAAACAAAAAGTAGAAAATTATCGGCACATATCAAAGCTTTCTTCCATTCCAAAATTGTTTGAAAACCTCGTAAAAGAAAAATTGTATTTTCTAGTAAAAGAGCTTATTTCAAATAGACAACATGGCTTCATGCGAGGTGGGTCATGTTCTACTAACTTATCTTTATTTACAAACTACTTATTTACAAATTTAGACCATCGCCCACAAGTTGATGTAGTTGATACTGACTTTTCGAAAGCCTTTGTTAAAGTGCATCACACTTTGCTTTTGAACAAACTCAAATCCATGAGAATTCATTCAGCAATGCTAGAATGGTTTTCCAATTATTTAACGGGAAGGAAGCAACTGGTTAAGGTCGATAGATATAATTCTCGCCTAATGAATGTAACATCGGGTGTGCCACAGGGTAGCCACTTGGGAACATTACTATTTCTTTTATTTATAAACGATGTTCACGGAATATTTAAATTCTGCGAAATTCTAACATACGCGGATGACTTTAAATTATTTTTGTCGATTAATAGTATAGCCGATTGCATTAAGTTTCAGTCGGATATACATAACCTAGCGGAATGGTGTAAACATAATGCTCTAGACCTAAACATTCCAAAGTGTGAAATTTTTACGGCACATAGAATAACATCTCCAATTGTTTATGATTATTTTATCAATAATCATAAACTGGATCGCCTGGAAGAAGTAATATATATGTATATAGTAATAATAAATATGTATATAGTAATATAACCTTGCAGTAATATTCGACCCCAAGTTGGATTTCTCATTTCATTATGATTACACCATTTCGAAGTCTAATTCTATGTTAAGATTTTTGAAAAGAAATAGTTAAGATTTTCGCTACACATACAGTTTAAAGACCATCTTTGTTTCGATAGTAAGACCCTATTTGGAATATGAATCCATTATCTGGGACTCTTCTTCTTCTTATTCTTGTGGCGCTACAGTCCGGGGTGGACCTGAGCCTCAACCAACATGCCTCTCCAGCAAGCACAATCTTTCGCCAGCTGTCTCCAGTTGCGCACTCCAAGTTGGTTGAGGTCCATCTCCACTTATGTGCGCCACTTTAGTCTAGGTCTTCCACTGTTGCATTGTCCCAATGGCTCGGATTCAACGACTTTTCGGGCCGGAGCAGTGGTGTCCATACGCTCTACATGGCTTAGCCATCTTAAGCGTTGTATCCGTAGACGCTTGACCAGGCGTATGTCGCTGTACAGCCCATAATGTTCGTCATTAAATCTTCTCCTCCAGATGCCATCAACGCAAACAGGACCAAAAATCGCACGCAAAACTTTTCTCTGGAAAATACTAAGGGCTTCCTCATCCGCCTTTGCTAACGCCCAAGATTCCGCGCCATATAGTAGGACGGGGATGATCAAGCTGTTATATAAAGCGAGCTTAGTCCTTCGAGAGAGGGTTTTATTACTCAATTGCCTTCTGAGTCCAAAGAAACAACGATTGGCAAGAGTGATTCTGCGTTTGATTTCTTTACTGATGTTGTTGTCCCTGTTTATCGCGGAGCCGAGGAAAACAAAGTCCTTGACTACCTCGAAGTTTCTGCTGCCTAGTGTGACGCTCCGTCCGACACGTCGATGTTGTGTGTTCTTCCTTGATGACAGCAAGTACTTTGTTTTGCCCTCATTTACCGCCAGACCCATTTTAGCCGCTTCCGTTTCAATGCACGCAAACGCCTCATTGACGGCTCGCTGTGTTCGTCCAATCACGTCAATGTCGACAGCGTAAGCTAGCAATTGAATTGACTTCTGGAAGATCATGCCTCTGGTGTTGACTTGTGAGTTACGCACGATCTTCTCGAGGATGATTTTAAAGAAGTCACATGACAGTGCGTCGCTGTCTGGGACTCACCTTACGATAATCAAGAACTTAGACTCCAACGAGTTCAAAAGAATTTCACGAAATATGCTTTCCGAAAGTTGTATTCCTTTGAAGATCTTCCTAATTATGATGAAAGATGCAGAACAAATGGCTTGCAAGCCTTAAGTTTCAGGCGCAAGGCAACGTCAGCCATGTTTATTCGTGATATTATTAATTATCATCTAAATTCACCAGAATTACTTTTTCTCATAAATATATATGCGCCCCAAAGATCTCTTCGGGTGAGAAACTTACTTTTTGATAAAAGGCATAGAACCAATTATTCTCGCAATGAACCTATTACAAGGTGTGTAAATACATTTAATGATCTTTGTAACAAATTTGAGTTTAGATTGCCACGATTAGAATTTAAAAATATGATTTTTGGATCGTATTTGAATTAATATTATTTATTGAAGTAATCTGTAAGACAATAAGAGTCTGTAGATGATCCTTAGTCGCTCAGCAAACATCTGCTGTGTAAAGCGATACTGAGAGTTAACACTTAGGGAACGTAGTGTTTTTTGTTCCTCTGTGATGGATATGATAAAAAAAAAAGAGAAAAGTTTTATATAGATACGGCCGGCAAAGTACACTAAAGCCTTCAATTGGAAAATCAGACAGAAAGCAACAATCAACTCTTTATTTTCTCTGTCTTATTCTTAGACCTGTTTTTCTTGTCTAGATTTTGAAATGAGCTCCAACTGCCAACTCAGCTATGAAGCTTTGAAAAATCAGTTTCTTAAGAAGCGCTTATAAGAATGCATTTATGAACAATCTAATTGGTCCTTACCAGAGATCAGATTTTAATGTTCGACGGATCCTGCATAAGACCCAAGGAGCAAAACTCGACTATACACAGCTTCATAATTTATTTCGGCATTCCTAATAAACATGTCAGTGTCAAGGCGTCGCGGCGTCATTTGACCTTTTCAATATCGCTCCTGAGAGGATAGTGCGCAAGTCTACTCAGGGCTTAGGTCTATAAGAAAAGCGAACCATCAAAGACGCGGCAGCCCCTCGAATACATCTTCTTCGGATGGCGCTACAGTCCGGGGTGGACCTGGGCCTCAACCAACATGCCTCTCCAGCTAGCACGATCTCTTACCAGCTGCCTCCAATTGCGCACTCCAAGTTGGTTGAGGTCCTTTTCCACTTGTGTGCGCCATCTCAGTCTAGGACGTCCTCTGTTGCGTTGTCCCTGTGGTTCGGATTCGCAAACTCTTCGGGCCGGAGCAGTGCTATCCATACGCTCTACATGGCCTAGCCACCTTAAGCGTTGTATCCGTAGACGCTTGACTAGGCTCATGCCGCCGTACAGCCCATACAGTTCGTGGTTGAATCTTCTGCTCCAGATGCCATCAACGCAAACAGGACCAAAAATCGCACGCAGAACTTTTCTCTCGAAGAGACCAATGGCTTCCTCATCCGCATTAAGTAGCTTCCAGGTTTCTGCGCCGCAAAGCAGGACTGGGATCAAGGTGTTGTACAAAGTCACTTTGGTCGTTCGGGAGAGGGCTTTATTACTCAATCGCTTCTTTAGCCCAAAGAAAAAGCGATTGGCAAGAGTGATTCTGCGCTTGATTTCGGTACTGATGTTGTCGTCCCTATTCACCGCGGAGCCGAGATAGACGAAGTCCTTTACTACCTCGTAGTGTCTGCTGCCCATAGTAACGGTATGTCCGAAACGTCGATGTTCTGCGTCCTTCTTCGATGACAGCATATACATCGTTTTGCCCTCATTTACCACTAGACCCATTTTAGCCCCTTCCGCTTCAATGCCAGCAAACGCCTCATTGACGGCTCGCTGAGTTCGGCCGATCACGTCAATGTCATCCGCATAAGCTAGCAATTGAACTGACTTCTGGAAGATCGTGCCTCTGGTGTTGACGTGTGAGTTCCGCACGATCCCCTCAAGGATGATGTTAAAGAAGTCGCATGACAGCGCGTCGCCTTGTCTAAATCCTTTTTTGACATCAAAGGTCTCGGTGAATTTGCTACCGACATTGACGGAGCAGCGAGAGTTCTCCATCGTCATCCTACACAATCTGACGAGTTTGGTAGGAATGCCAAAACTAGACATGGCACTGTATAGCTCGTCTCTATGCACGCTGTCATACGCGGCCTTGAAATCGACAAATAGATGGTGGGTGTCGATTTGTACTTCTTGGGACTTCTCCAGGATCTGCCGCAGTGTGAAGATCTGGTCGATTGTGGACTTCCCTGGCCTGAAACCACACTGATAAGGACCTATCAGGTTGTTGACGAACGGTTTCAGGCGCTCACACAGTACAGCAGAGAAAATCTTATCTTTAATCCCTCGAATACATAGGTCTAGTGATAGACGAGGGCAAAGCATAATAAATGCTGTAATGAAGAAGAGATGCAGGTCATCAAGGTCTCAAACAGAGCGTCATAACCATTAAAATAGTCAAAGAAAACGTCAAAGAGAAGTGTTCCACCAGGACAAAGCCAGACCACAAACTTCGTTGGAGACTCGTCAGAAGCTACGGGAGCTCGAATGGGAGGTTTTATCCCATCCACCATATAGCCCGTGCATAGCGTTAAATGATTACAACTTGTTCCTGTCCATGGCGAATGCCCTTGGTGGTGTGAAGTTAAACTCAAAACAGGCTTATGAAAAGTGGCTGTCCGAGTTCTTCACAAATAAGGAGGGGGGCTTCTACGAGGGTGGTATTATGAAGCTGCCGTCTAGATGGAAACAGATTATCGAACAAAACGGCACATATTTGAATTATATCCGATCACTGTGACACTTTTTATGAAGCATTTAATGAAGAGCAAAAAAGCAGAGATATTTGAAAACTTTATGTTATCGATATGAAGTTCCTACCCCAAAGACTAACTCAAAACGAGCATGAATGTATGATACTAACTCCTAACACATCACTCAATAATTCCCGGAAATGAATTACAGATGGCGCCACTAAAGAAAAATCTGTGGCAGACAACCACACCAACGGTCCGGCCAACCAGTGCAGCTGAGCATACTGAACGGACTACGCAACGGCACACTCAGCAGCACATCGCAGTACGTGAACTAACCCAACGGCACATAACCCACGCGAGGATATCCTTCCACGCAAAATAACATCTGCGATCGCGGTCCGTACGTCGTTGGGTAAACAACCCAACAAACCCAACGGTGCCCGCGACGCACAAAAGGATATCCTTCGCATCCCAACGCCGAGGGATACAACGTGGGCATGTGCCTACGGAGCAATAAAAGGACTGGGTTGGGTCACATAAAAGACACTCGCAATTAGAAAGTCACACGGATCATAACTAGCAGTGGGATAGTGACACTGATCAATACTTACATTGAAATCGCCGATGATAACTTATCTAAATAAAATATTGTGTACATAAATCGACTCCTCGCCTTTTAATTAACTCCAAGTAGGACATACTTGTGGCAACGAGCTACAAATCCATATTTATTCCGGCGAGTGTCTTTAAAGAGGTACAAGTAGCTGAGGGCCATATCTGTAGTATACGGTGGGTGCGGAAGCAATTCAAAGCCCAATTCGTGCAATAAGACCATGGTAACCAACGACTTGTGACACGGTGCATTGTCTAGGTGGAAGATAATAGTTTTGTTTCTTCATATGGGACCGTTTTTTGCAATTTGAATTTAATTTAAATGCGCCAATAATGCCATGTAGTATTCGCTGTTGATCCTTTTCCTCAAGATAGTCGATAAATAAAATTCCGTGAGCATCTCAAAGTACGGATACCATATGGACGTGTGACGCATCTATTGCACTACAGCTTGTGCGAAATTCAATACAGCCTGGAGGGAAATTTTTGCCGCAAAAGGACAACAAAACAAATCGCAAGCGCATAGAATGCGGTGCGAGTGGCTCTGTTTGTTTGTCTGAATGCCTTATTCCACAAATGCTCCTGAAATTTCTGTGAAAGTTTTTTATTTCACAAATGTTAAACGACTTCCCCGCTTCTCACCAGATGATGTGACTGGATTTATGAATCACATGATTCAAAATCACATCCGTATCACTATTTATAGTGTCAACGGAATCACTGATGGAGAAAAGACCATCTACGGATGGCGGCTAACAGACCCAGGCTTTGAGGGAACCTGACTGGTAGTGACAGCTTGACCAGAGGCTATATTCTAGTGCCACGGGTGGTCAGGGGCCCCTGGAACTTCGGTTCCAGCCTGACCGTGCGGTAGGTCCGCTTGTGGGAGCATCGTGGTGGCTGTGGTTTATCACCTAACATCGCGGGTAGAGTCGAGGATAGTGTACTGTGCTGACTTGTCTAGTTCATTATATAAGCACAACTAGGCAAGACGGTTAGGGGACTATCCGTTCTCAGTGAGTTGCATTCTCAACCGCTGCAACCCAGAGAGCGGAAGAGGTTTTAGAAAGGCTTCGCATCAAACCAAGGTGGGGTGATTGCACCTCAAGCATGATCCCAGTTTGGTACTTGGGGAACTAAGGCGTCTAGGCTTACGTTACTTACGACTCTTGGGAAAAAGGTTCCCCGTGATATAAGCCGTTAAGGCAGGTGGTCACGTAAAACCAAATCTCACATCCCCGCTTCTGGGAAGTTACAGAGTGGCTCAATTCCAATTCTGCCTACTTCTCCTCTGAAATATAAGTACTTTGCATTTTGGGCTTCTCATAGCAATGGCCGTTTTGGGATATTTTACATTTCGTGGTTTTCTTCAATTTGTAATTATAGGAATTTCAGTAACTTGGGAATTAAAGGTTTCTGTGCATTTCGAAAGTTTTGAATTTTCGGACATTAAGCATTTTGGACATTTTAACTTTTTAATCGGTTTCTATTTATAGGCACTTCGGAATTTTTGTCCTCTCAAGACTTCCGGCGTCTCGAGCTTTCTGTCGTTTTAAGATTTTGAACATTTTTGGATTCTGGTCTGATTTTGGCATTTTGTCATTGGGAACTTTGACATTTTGAGATCGTAGTCACTTTGAAATTCTGGTTGTTTTGATTCTAAGCATTTTGAGATATTTCTTATTTAAGCCATTTGAAATTATGGACATGTCTTCTGAAATTTTGGGCATTTTTAAATTTTGGCCGTTTTTTAGATTTTTGTCTTTTTTTAACTTTAAGAATCGCAATAACTTAAAAATTCAATTAAAATTTTAAGATTTTTGCCGTTTTTGGCATTTTGGAAAATTGAAAATCTTGAGATTTTTTTCATTGAAAAATTTTTGGACATTTTTAGATTTGAACATTTTGTAATATTTAGGATTGGGATTCTTAGATTTTTTAAGATTTCGCTACTTTGAGCGTTTTAAATTTAAAGTAATTCGGGTTTGTGAGCGTTTTAAGATTATGGACTTTTTCAGATTTTGATCGTTTTAAAATTTCACCGGTTTTTAATTTTCTGTCATTTCGGGATCCTGAATATTTAGGGATATTTATAATGGGAGCATTGTACATTTTTGCTTGTCAAGATTTTTGCCATTTCGAGATATTGATAATTTTTAATATTTTTGAGTTTTAGGCGTCTCAGGATTATTGTCGGTTTGAGATGTTGATCATTTTTGAATTCTGGCCTTATTTTGGCATTTCCAGATTTTTGAACTTAGACATTTTGGGATCTCTGTTATTTTGAAATTCTGGTTATTTTGATTCTAAGCATTTCGAGATTTTGCTCATCTAAGGCATTTTGAAATATTGGAAACCTCTTATGACATTTTGTGCATTTTTAAATTTTTAGTCGTTTATTAAATTTTTGTCATTTTTTTACTTTAAGAAACGCAGTAACTTAAAGCTTATATCAAAATTTGAAGATTTTTGGCGTTTTTGGCATTTTGGGAATTTAAAAAAAACTTGAAATTTGTTTCATTAAGAAATTTTTGAACATTTTTAGATTTGAACATTTTGTAATATTCACAATTGCGGTCGCTTTGGGGATTTTGGGAATTCTTAGATTTTATAAGATTTCACTACTTTGAGCGTTTTAAAATTAAAGTAATTCGGGCTTGTGAGCGTTTTAAGATTATGGACATCTTGAGATTTTGATCGTTATCAAATTTCACTGGTTTTAAGTTTTTGGTCATCTTAGGATTCTGAGTGCTTAATGAAATTTGTAATGGGCGTATTGAAAATGTTTGCTTCTCAATATTTTTGCCAGTTCGAGATTTTGATAATTTTTAATATTTTGGAGTTTCTTAAGGCTTTTTTGCGTCTCAGTATTATTGTCGTTTTGAGATTTTGATCATTTTCAAATTCGGCCCTAATTTTGGCATTTCCTGATTTTGGAACTTTGACATTTTGGGATCTTAGTCATTTTGAAAATCTGGTTGTTTTGATTCTAAGCATTTCGAAATTTTGGTCATTTAAAGCATTTTGTAATTTTGCACATCTTTTATGACATTCTGGGTATTTCTAGATTTTGACCATTTTTTAGATTTTGGTCATTTTGTAATCTTAAAAATTGCAGTAACTTTCATAATTTCGGACTTTTCAAGTAATTTGCAAATATAAACGTTTTAAGAGTGGACATTAAGAGTCTTTGAATCCGAGCCATTGGGACAACGCAACAGAGGACGGCCTAGACTGAAGTGGCGCACACAAGTGGAGAAGGACCTCAACCAACTTGGAGTGCGCAACTGGAGACAGCTGGCGAAAGATCGTGCTGGCTGGAGAGGCATGTTGGTTGAGGCCCAGGTCCACCCCGGACTGTAGCGCCACAAGAAGAAGAAGAATTTAGAGATTTTGTTCATTTTGAAATTTTTCTCATTTCCGGATTTTGAGCATTCCGTGTAACTTGTCGTTTAAGGTTTTTCAGAATTATGACCATTTCGGGATTTGTTTCTTCTCAAGATTTTTGCAATTTCGAGATTTTGATTATTTTAGGCATTTCGAAGTTTTGGGCATTATGAGATTTTTCTAACTTTGGAATTTTCGTTTTTTTGTGATTTTATTCTTTTCGAAATTTTAGCCTGTATGCCCAGTCGACTACGATGATCTTCATTACTAATTCCTGTGATAACAAATTTCAACGTTCCTCGCTGTGCTCTTTTGAAGCATGGTAAAATAGAAATCAAATACAGGATTCGACCTGTACGAGAACGGGCTGCATAGATTATAAAATCATTATCCATATGATAGTACAGGAACGACAATATTTGTAGAATTAAGAGTACAGGTCAGCGAAAAAGGAAACAAAGGAAAGAACTGAAATATAACACAAAATCCTATTTCTAATAGAATTCCAATTATACAGTTTTAAAAGACAAAGTGAAGCAGAGGTACCTCTCTGCGCGTACAGCCATGTTTTACCAGAGTTGTCTGCAAGGCCAGTATAGACAATATCGTCTGTCAATTTCTGTATTTTGGTGCATCATGATCATACACTGTTTGATCATATCGCGATGCACTAAGAATGCTCATCGCACTACCGCTCTTCAAGCAAGCACTTAGCCTGCGAAAAATTTCAACCATTCCCATAAAATCCAGCGAAGCTATACAAAAAATTCAAATATCAACACAACTTACCACTTAAATGCTCAGCGGGGGAGCAGTCTTTAGCAAACGCGAACATCTCGTTGTTGTTGGTCACATCGGCCGAACTCAGGGTGATGCTTGGCTTCCGGACGCCCAGGAACTTGGTATTCATCGAGCTGCACGACCCAAGCGACGTGTCCCGGATCGGTGACGTTGTCTTGACCCCATTCATCGTAATGACTGGCGCCGATGGTGGTTTCCCGTGGTGAATGCCGTTGGATCGGTAGTAGCTGCTCTGATGTGGGGGCGACACATGTGGCTGATATCTGTGGCTAGTACTGTGGCTCGCCGACAACGCGCTGCTGCTGTTCGTGTTGCCATTGATGGGGGTTGCGAAAGTACCCTCGTACTTTGGTATCGCCAGTCGCAGAGTGTGTCGGGCCGCTAGTCTACGTGTAGGCGCGTATTTATTTGCCGACGATGAATCGTTGCCAATGGACGGCGTCGCCGCTGTTGTGTGGTGATGAAGGTGTGTGTGAGGAGAGTTCATTTTCAATACTACTTCTCCCGCTCTCTTAAACAGCGAAAGCTTTCCGTGCTCTCTTAATTGCTGTCGAGTTTGACTTCTCTATTGTTTTTTTTGCTGAAAACCGTCTGACGCTAACAGTCTGTTCCTTCTCATGCAACTAATTGCCGGCGCGCACTGGCGCATGACGCGCACAACTAGCGTGACGGTCGGACTTTTCTCTCTATGTTTTGCTTACCCCGTTCGGCTTTCGTTCAGTTCAAAAATAGCCGACGATAACAAAGGCACGAAGCTCCGTGCAATCAGACACCAGATCGGGCGTAATTTATGTCAGAAAACAGAAGCACGAGCGGGCAGAAAACAGGCTTTCTGTGTAATGTCTCTCGGTTTCCGATTAATATTCAACGTTACGCGTGAGAAGGCGTATTCACAGAGTCGCAGAATGCTGGCGGCTCTGACCCATATTCGTTGTTGTACTGCTGTCGCTCTCTGTCTGACTGATGGTGTGAGGCATGCGCACTCCTCTGATGGCGGCAATCATTTGGGGATGATGATTTATGGTCAATTAAAGTGCTCAACCTCTAATTGACACAGCGGCGACATTTGACGGTCGCAGTGCGCAGAAGGTTATCGCTGATCGCCTGCAAAGAATGAAAAGAGGAAAATGTAAACGTCTTGGAGGTTATGTCTGATCTGTTTGTTGTGGGTCGGTGTGGAGATTTCGAAATCATGCTCGTGGGCCTGGTCGAACGGACGACGGAGTGCCGACGCCGATGGAGCTCGAGTTCTGTTTACCTACAGATCTGTGTCACATTTGACATGAGACATGCGCACACACATAAATCAAAACAAAAGCAGCCACCCGCCTGTGGAGGACTGCCGCTGGGTATCAAGCGATTAGTGGGCTTAAGGTCGTTTTCTGGGCTTGGACCAGGGTCATTATACTTACTCTGCGATTACATTGAGTGGTGGAGCCTATATTCATAATTGACATCACAGACTCAAAAATATAACGTACGTCGAACGCTGGTGTAGTGGATAACTTCATCGAGTCACGCTGCAGGTTCATGAATCTATTCCGGAACTGACATGCTAGTCTCGTATTTGCTAACAAGCTCTTAAAGTGAACTAATGCATCCGCTAATTGCAGTCGGCTCATTTGCACGCACTTCAGGAATAGTTGCTGATGAGGCAAAGTCCTTGCCATATTCTTAGCGTTCTCACGAATGGGTACAGACAAGGAAAGGTCGAAATAAACAACGTTCTCTGCCCATGATCTGCTGATACTAATCTTAATGTTTCATTCTCTAAACATTGCTCTTCACATTTATATACAACCTGTTGCAAAAGAAATTGAAAATCTTCTTAGCTGTGGGCAATTGAGGTAAGCGGACATAATTCTGTCTTGAAATCACTTGAGTCCTTACTTGACTTGGTATAGTTACAGACTTAAATGCTCAGGCTTCACACTCTTACTCAAATTGTTGAAGGGTTATAACAAAGCATAAACACAAGACCTAGAGGCATATTTTACAAGGCACAAGCTTAAACTTACATTGGGTTCCAAAACGTTTTTATAGTTACAAGACCAGCCGAACAATAGCCCCTAATCAAGCCCACGATATGAGATAGCCCACAAATTTAAACGAATTCAGTTTGAAACTTATATCCAGACTAACAACAATAAACGCAACTTACTCAACCTTCTAGGAGACCATTGGAGGTGTAGCAGAAGATATGTTGTAATGTAAGTTGGAGTCCCGGAACATGAACAGAACATGGAGCAACCAAACAAGAGGCCGTTGAAGTAGCACAGTCCTCCCACGTCTCCCATCATTCACGCGTTGGAGGTCTACAAGAATTTGATAGTCTTTTCCATTAACTTCCTTTGCAGGACAGGAGTGTGGATCTTCAATATCAATAATACGTGAGGGCAACTCTTTAGGTGGCCGCCGTGGCGTAGTGAGTAGTGTGCGACGCTCACACGCCGAAGGGTCTAAGTTCGATTCCCGGTTGAACACCTCGAATTTTTCACGGCACCACCCCTTTCGAGCTTCTGACAACAGTCAAAAAGTAATAACTGTCTAGGAAAGCTTCTCAAATTTCGCCGTTCGGAGTCGGCAAAAAACTGTAGGTCCCTTCTACTCGTGAGAGAACAGTAGCACGCATAACACGAGCAGTTGATGATTTAGCTAGGCCCTGGTCTCCCTGGGGTTTGTCGCGCCAACAATTACGAAACAAAATAAATGCTACACTGAATTGAAATTTGTATGTTGGGCGCCAAGACACACTTTGTCCATTCTCTTATGCTCTTATTTCAATAATTTTCTAAATTGTTGATAGGATTCCGAGCATCCATATATTCGTGGTTTCTAAGAAGCCAATAAACAGTGTATGAGCAGGAGGATAACATTTTCAAATTTTCTTATTTTTGCCCCACGTTGGGCGCCAAAGCATGCTGTCTTCATTTTGTTCTTACGAATGAAAATCAACGATAGCATTAAATTCTTCAATTTGTGACAAAACAAATTACTCTCTATGAACATCATATAAAGGGTGCCCCGACAAGAACGTAAGATTTAAATTTTAAATAAAACAAAAAATCGTGAATCCTTTATTATATCGTAAAATAGACAGGATGAGGTTATGTGTGGAATAACACATCGGCCAGATGACAGCCGCGGCTTTGCTGGCGCATACGCTACCTTTGAATGCAATTTTCAATGACCGTTTCAGTAATGCAGCGTCCAAATTTCCTCTTTTAAGGCTTGAGTCGTCGTCGGCTTGTTCGCATAAGCCATCGACTTCAAAAAAAACCCAAAGAAAAAAGTCCAATGGTGTTAAATCGCACGATCTAGGCGGACAATTCTGGTCTCCAAAACTGCGAAATAACACGACCGGGAAATGACTGATGCAGCAATTGAATTGTTTCTCTGACTGTGTGGCAGACAACCACACCAACGGCCCGGCCAACCAGTGCAGCTGAGCATACTGAACGGACTTCGCAACGGCACACTCAGCAGCACATCGCAGTACGTGAACTAACCCAACGGCACATAACCCACGCGAGGATATCCTTCCACGCAAAATAACGTCTGCGATCGCGGTCCGTTCGTCGTTGGGTAAACAACCCAACGAACCCAACGGTGCCCGCGACGCACAAGAGGATATCCTTCGCATCCCACCAACGCCGAGGGATGCAACGTGGGCATGTGCCTACGGAGCAATAAAAGGACTGGGTTGGGTCACACAAAAGACACTCGCAATTAGAAAGTCACACGGATCATAACTAGCAGTGGGATAGTGACACTGATCAATATTTACATTGAAATCGCCGATGATAACTTATCTAAATAAAATATTGTGTACATAAATCGACTCCTCGCCTTTTAATTAACTCCAAGTAGGACATACTTGTGGCAACGAGCTACAACTGTATGACATGTGGCCCCGTCTTGTTAAAACCACATCCCCTCCACATTCATTTCTTCAATTCTAGGAACGAAAAAATTGGTTATCATTTTACGATACCGAACACCATCAACTGTTTGCGCTTGACCTGACTCATTTTCATAAAAAGGGTCCAATGATTCCTCCAGCCCAAAATCTACACCACACAATGACACGTTGAGGATGTATTTGCTTCTGGTGAATCACTCGAGGATTTTCATCGCCCCAAATGCGACATTTCTGCCTATTGACGAAGCCATCAAGATGGAGATGGGCCTCGTCACTAAAGACCATTTTATCGGTAAAATCGGCATTTTCATGTTGTCTCTCCAATACCCTATTAACGAACTCCCTTCGCTGTGCATGGTCAGCTGGCTTCAGTTCCTGAGTCAATTGAACTTTATATGCATGAAGATGCAAATCTTTCGTTAAAATTTGCTGCATAGTGGATTTGGAAACACCATTTTGCTGAGCTCGGTGTCGAATTGAGCTGGTTGGAGTCTGAGCGACATCATCACGTACTGCTGCGATATTTTCGTTCGATCGACCTGGTCGAAGGCGCGTTGTTGTCTTTACATCAGTCGCAGACCCAGTTTCAGCATATTTTTCCATTAATCTCTTTACAGTTGACTCTTTTGGAGCATTATTGTAACCCCAAATTGATAGCAATTTCCAAACTGTAGCCGTCTTTCACCATTTTGGTAAAACAATTTCACAATGAGAGTGCGTTCTTCCTTCACGTAGCGCTCCATTTTTATTAACCTTATACCTTCTACTAACAAACAATAATAATTGTTCAAATGTCAAATAATGACAATTCGAATGGCGCCAAATTTAAATCTTGCGTTCTTGTTGGAACACCCCTTACAGTACCTGGTTGACATAGAATTTCTTGTAGTCGGATTCAGACGGTCAGTATAATTGAGATAAGCCTGAAGACATTCCCTCTCAAAAATCGTCATCTTTTCCATCTGGAAACACAGATTGAATCTGGAAACACAGATTGAATCTGGAAACACAGATTGAATCTGGGAACACAGATTGAATCTGGAAACACAGATTGAATCTGGGAACACAGATTGAATCTGGAAACACAGATTGAATCTGGAAACACAGATTGAATCTGGAAACACAGATTGAATCTGGAAACACAGATTGAATCTGGAAACACAGATTGAATCTGGAAACACAGATTGAATCTGGAAACACAGATTGAATCTGGAAACACATATTGAATCTGGGAACACAGATTGAATCTGGAAACACAGATTGAATCTGGGAACACAGATTGAATCTGGGAACACAGATTGAATCACACTGGACAACGAACGAGGGGCATGTAGCGGATCACATTCACTCTGGTCTTTAGTTGACATCAATAAAACAAAATGAACTTGCCAAAGCGAAAGCGTTCTTAGCTTTTTGCAAGGCAATCGCTGCAACTTACCGCAATTCAGACACTAGCCCAACCAAATGCGAAGAAACCTGACTCATTTTCTCAGCAAATGTCGGGCTCTGCGGATCGAACTTGCCACACTTGCGCCAGTTTTCTTTCATGTCCTTTGATGCCTCAGATAGCAAACAAAGTTCAAGGAAGGAATAAGCGATCGCCATTTGACTTCATTAGAACTGTTCATTAGAACTAGAACGAGCTGTTTGGAGTACTTGATCAACGATTTGCTCAAAATTGCGAGCAAACAATTGAGAATGTGCAAACTAACGAGAAGCACATACTACAGCTAATGACAAACCACACCTCTATTATCGACTCAACCATCAACATCTTCAAACAGGACCACGATTCTAACCAGAAGCAACTTACATCTCTCGCGACTATAATAAACAACTTGGCCGATATGTACAACACATTCAAAATGTTTACCTCCACGGCCATGAATGCAATGTTAGTGATGATTAACTACCGAAACACTCAAAGCATCTTATTGGATGTTGTTCTATCAACACATCAAGGGAGAATGCATCCTTCCATCCTCAGCGTTAAACAGTTGAAGAACGAACTAATTCGTATACACGAGAATATACCTCGAACGCATATGATACCGGGAGAACGACATCATGAATCCATCCTTCAAGGACCTACATCCAAAAGGAAGAGTGACAAATAAAAGCATTATCATTGAAATTAACATTTTATTATTGTTTAATGTGGAATTGAAGGTCTTCAATGTGATACCAGTGTCAACCTGGCACAACGGAAACTTCACATACCCATTGCCTACGACAGACTATCTGCTAGTCAGTCTTCTAGGCGGCCGATACTATCCAGTGACTAAACTTGGTTCCTGTAAGCAAACATCAGGTGGAAACTATTGGTACAATCTATTACATCCAATTTACACACCCGGCTCTTCTGTTAGTGCATGCGAGATGAGCATTCTTCAACACAAGAATTTGCTGTCGCACTCATGCACAACACACACAAGTCCTGCCAGAGCCTATTGGATCGAGATGCACCATCCCAACACGTGGATTTTCAGCATGCCGAGTTAGAGGAGTTTAGGCGTTATCTGCGGGCAAGAAACAAGTCAGATATCATTGTGGGAGTGGGATTGTTAACTTACAAGGAAACTGCATGATTCGTCAGCAAGGTATGATCATTGTTGGAAAACGTACACTATCAAGCCGATTAGAATTTTCGTTTCTGCCAACAAATAACATACAAAGATGAAACGCCAGTTCTGCAACCAGATATCTTCAAGGATATTGGTGAGATAGAACACGCCCTCGAGACACAACGAAATTAGGAAAAGGTGCTTCTGGAGTTAAGAAAGCACAAAATTCAACACAACACGACAGTCGGGTCTATTACGACATTACTATTAATGGTACTTGTTAGTGTTGAAGATTAGAGGACGAACTATCACCATCAAGCCAGCTGAACGTGAACCACGTACGAGGACGCAAATAACAATCAAACCAGCTGAACTTAAACCATGCAAGAGAACACAAATAGAGGACTGTGAATCCATCTCAGTCAGAAAATTAGATGAATCTGACTTTTGTGTTACTTCAACACAAGTCGGCCTCAGCATGTTGTGACTACAAAGCACAACAAAGAAGTATAACTCCGCAGCAAAGGTGACTCGCCCAAAAGATAATTTGTGTGGTGTAAAATTTCTATTGTGAATAGCTAAGTAAGCAATATTGTAGTGTTTAAGGAGAATTTTGTTTCAATAAATTTTTAATTCGTAACAAACAATCTGAGTGTTAACTTGACTTTCCTCCACCAGGGTTCAGATAATATTTCAGTAATCGAATTCAACTAAAACAGGGTTTCTTAATGGAGTGGTTTCTTAGAAGTTTTCTGGGAAGTTAATCTTCAGCTTCTAGTCGTCGCAAATTCGCTGAATTTTATTGAAGGCACGCTGCAGCATGTTATTTTATCTATGGCGACTTTCGGGCCTGAATTGTGAGCCTTAAGATCATTCTTCTTCTTCGTCCGGGATGGACCTGGGCCTCAACCAACATACCTCTCCAGCCAGCATAATCTCTTGCCAACTGCCTTCAATTGGGCACTTTAAGTTGATTGAGATCCTTCTCCACTTGGACCTTATCCCAGGCCGTTGTCTGTTGCGTTGTCCCAATGGCTCAGATACGAAGACTTTTCGGGCCGGAGCAGCGGTGTCCATACGCTCTACATGGCCTAGCCATCCTAAGCATCGTATCCGAAGACGCTTGACCAGGCGCATGTCGCTGTACAGCCCATAGAATTCGTCATTATATCTCCTTCTCCAGATGCCAACAACTTTAACAGGACACAAACTTTTCTCTCCAAAGGACTAAGGGCTTCCTCATCGGCTTTTAGTAACGTCCAGGTTTTCGCGCCGAGATCATTGATGTACGCTACTAAGAACGGCATGGAATGAAAGAACGGCTTGTGAATGAATACAGGGAACGGGACCGGTGGACCAACTGTCCCTTGTTGCCCATTTGTCTTTTCATCATCAATAAATAGGTTCCCTATCTCTACGTCAAGTGATCTAGACAAACCAAAACAAATTTTTGACATGCTCGATTCAAAACGAGAATTTTTCGTTTTATTTTTCAAATTGCTTCGAAACTTTGAACAAACCTACCCCGGTTTCAAAAAACTAAAAATCTATGTGTCGTGCGGAAAGGCTTTGTTAAAAATAAAATGTATGCCTCTCAATCAACGGACTAAGAGCAAGTTTATTCGGCAGCTTATTGTGCAGTTCGTGATATTTATTCCCACGAAAACTATTGTCGATACCATAAAGCTGGATCTGTTGGTAGTTGGAAAGCTTTGAGTGCTATCCGAAATTCGAAGGAGTCGGGCCGTAAAAATTGGACATACTAAGCATATGGAATTTAAATTTTGAGCTGCCACAAGAAGGAATGCAAAATGACGTTCAGTGCAAAGTTGCCAGCCAAACCGATTAAGATTGTGGACACATACAAGCATCTTCAGAAGTGATCAATTTTTTTGGGTTTTTGTTGTAGGTTGGAAAACACTTCACTGGGGCACTAATATTTAAAAAATGGTGCATTGTACTATCAGGAAGTCTTCCGTAGGAATACCAGCTAGCACATCACAGAAGAAGTGTCAGACTTTTCAGCTGCAACCACATAAGAGCTAAACAGTCGCCACCTTGATTTGAGCAAGGACTGACCTTCTCTAATGACATCGCAGAAGGCTTTATTACTTAGCCCAAGCACACTTAAGTGCTCAGCGAAGGTGAAGTGTCCCGCCAACAAATCGTCTGCAGTCGTTTTTGCCCAGGGATTACATAAATTCCGCTGATTTCTTATTGACGTTTAGGAGCGTGCACTTTGTCAGCCTGCACAGTGGAGAGACATGTCATCTCTGCACGCGCTGGCGAGAGATCCAACTGCGGACGACAGCTAACCTAGGATGAGTCCCAAGAGCGGTTCAGACCCTACGAGAGCCTCTTTTGATCCCTGCATAGAAAATTCAACAAATGCTGCAGTTAACTTTAGTAGAACATTGAAAATGGGTGACAACTTATCCTCGCTATCCCGTCTTAGATTGATTTCCCTCACGGAAGTAATATGTTCAGAGAATGGGCCACATCATTGCCCCCAGCGCCGGCCATCATTTGCCAGCAATAATCCCTCAGTATGGGGGCAAAATGGTCGCCGTGGCGTAGTGGGTAGAGTGCGACGCTCACGCGCCGAAGGGTCTAGGTTCGACTCCCAGTTCTAATATTTTACGGCACCACCTCTTTCGAGCTGCTGACAACACTCAAAGAGTAATAACTGTCTAAGAAAGCTTCTCAAATTTCGCCGTTCGGAGTCGGCAAAAAAACTGTAGATCCCTTCTACTCGTGAGAGAACAGTAGCGCGCACAACACGAGTAGTTGATGAGCAAGCTAGGCCCTGGTCCCCCTTTGGACTGTAGCGCCAACAATTATTATTATTATTATGGGAGCAAAATAACTCCACCGGAATGCATCCCCCTTAAAGAAGAATTAAGTTCTCAAGTCTTCCGTCAAGTTTCACCCGTTCCAGCTGTCCTCCAAAAGCCGTCAGTTTTCCACTAGACATTTCATAAGGAACAAGTGAATTTGGGTCGTAAATTTCACACGGAGTATTTTTAAAATTCAAATCCAATGCTATCGGCTGAACTATGCGCTTGCCGCTGTCGCTGACGTCGTTGTCGCTGTCGTTGTTGTTGCGGGTGTCATTGCCGCAGAACAAAGCAAACGTTAAATGGCCCATCAAGCATTAAATGCTAGAAGGCAATAAACGCTTGATCGTTTTCATTCTTTTACGTGCTCTATCGGTTGACAGTTTATTTTTAGCAGGTCTTGCGACAAAACTGCTTCCCGCCCGGTACCTCGTGGTCGACTGTCAGTGTGAGAGAACGCCTGCCGAAGCGAGCAAATTAGCCGACAACACGGAGAGCTGTCAGGCAGCCTGAAAATAAGTGCGACCTACCACAGGGAGCAAGTTTGACGCCCCGCCAACGGAGGGAATTTAGCTCGCACCCGAGGTGAGATCGTTGACTTGCCGTGAATCGGTTCTGCGTTTGTTTTCATTTGCCAGCAGCAACGCACGCCGTGTGAGATACAAACGCATTTCGGCACCTGGCTTCTGTCAGTGCTCATAAATCCACTTCAGCGCAAATTTTATTAACTCGTTCGACATTTCAGATACTTGAACCGTGAATTGAGTGGCGTACGGTCGGTGGCGCAAGTGTGCCTTGACGCTGGCTCAAGTGGACGAGCCTTGAACGGCCGTTATGCGTGATATATGTATGACTTGGGAAACTGTGCACTTTCTTATCCTCGAACTGGAACGAGTGGGATTAGCAAACCCGATCCAATGTATGTCGTATCGAATTCTCCACACTGTCGCAGTGACGAACGGTGAGTGCACGCAACACCGTGCCACGGCATTCAAGCTGATTGACGGTCCAAGCGTTGCGATCGTGCTTACATCGAAGACAACAAAGCATCAGCTTGGTGTGTACGTGAGGAATTCGTAATGGTGGCGACAATAAGCGCGAAGAACAACAACTGGAACGAAACTCGAAACTTCAATGCTGCATGGACAGGCGTAGTCCGCTTGATTCCATTCCTCAAGCGGGGCGCAGGAGGTGGATTCTGAGATGTTGTTTTCACTTGTTGTGGGCTGCAGGTAGCAAGCACCTTGACAGATGGCTTCCGAGGCGACAGCTATCGCAACATGACGGCAACCTTGGGTGGTGGCGACAGTTGATTCGGTAGAGGGCATATGTGAAATGGTGTCGCTTTGCCTAGGAAAGTAGTCCCTTTCTGGACATTGGAAAGAAAGTACGAGTATAAAAGGCGGATTCGAATATTGATCTAGGAGGGACTTCCGTGGTACTCGTCAGTTGTTCAATGTGAAGAAATAATTGTTTGATTAACAGCTTATATGGAGGCAAGTAAAGAATAGAGAATAGAATAGAGACAAGTCGCATGCAGAGATCGATTTGTCTCTGTATCCACTTCGTATGTGGATGGACTCGTCACGTCAAAATTTGTTTGATTTTAACGCGGATACTGAACTCCTCCAACGCGAGATCCTTGTCAACAATCGCTTTTTAACCAGCACAACCTTTGGCGGTAGTCTGGAAGTCAGACTACAGATCATACAGTCTCTGTATGATCAGCTGCGAAGTTTGTACAGACTACTGGGACTGACATCCACTCTCCAACCACTCCAATTTCAGGCTAAACGACGGCGATCAAAAAATATGTACCAAATGTACATATTTTATCGCGACAGTAACACAATAAGGTCTAAGTTGCGGCATGAATCAGTTCTCGTTCAAAAGGGTGTCAAGACACTTCTGAAAGAAATTGCAAGGCTGTGCCAAAAGCGGATACACACTGCTGCTCACTCCTTAAGCCATACGCCTCAACTAAATACCGTCTTCATCAATGGTTTGAAAGCGCAATCGGCAATTCGGCAGATAAGCGGTAAGAACAGAGCCATCGACAATTCCATTGCGAAGGATATAGTCCTAACTACGACGTCTGTAAACGTGACAAGGAAGAGGAAAATAAGTACCGACTCCTGTCTAGAAGAAATTCACCTGGGGATGTACTCCTTCAAGAATTTCAGTGACCACAGACCAATTAAGGCATCAGCCAACTTGCAGACTTACGATTAAGTTCTGTCTGCTCTTCCGTATGCTGGAACAGCTAGAGTTTTTCAAAGTGTTGATTAGTAACGATGAGAAAGTCGCGAAAAGGCATACAAAATTCAAATCAAAGAGAACACTAATTTTATATCATTTCAATTTGGTTTTGGCATCTGCTACTTACCACTGAGCGCAACCGCTCCGGCAAATCAGACAAAGGGTGATAAGAAAGATGAGTCGATTCCCAGAATGCAAATCACGCGAACACACGAAAAAAAATTCAGGATCGAGGAATGAATAGTGGGAATCTTTAGCTTCTATTTACACACAAGCTGGCCTAGTCAAAGCAAAGCATGTCACTAAAAGCGGTCGGTCCGCAGTCATCGAACACATTACTTCAGATGCCTTGGAACCAAGGATGAATGAAAAAGGAGATTATTTTCACTGTTGATCATTTAGCTTACTCTTCTTCTTCCTTTTCTTCTTGTGGCGCTACAGTCCGGGGTGGACCTGGGTCTCAACCAATATGCTTCTTCAGCCAATACGATCTTTCGCTAGCTGTTTCCAGTTGAGCACTCAAAGTTGGTTGAGGCCCTTCTCCACTTATGTGCGTCACCTTAGTCTAAGTCGCCCTCTGTTGCGTTGTCCCAAGCAGTGGTGTCCATACGCTCTACATGGCCTAGCCATCTTAAGCGTTGTATCCGTAGACGCTTGACCAGGCGCATGTCGCTGTAAAGCCCATAGAGTTCGTCATTAAATCTTCTCCTCCAGATGCCATCAACGCAAACAGGACCAAAAATCGCACGCAGAACTTTTCTCTCGAAGAGACTAAGGGCTACCCCATCCGCCTTTGCTAACGTCCAAGATTCCGCGCCGTAAAGTAGGACGAGGATGATCAAGCTGTTATATAAAACGAGATTCGTCTTTCGAGAGAGGGCTTTATTACTCAATTACCTCTTGAGCCCAAAGAAACAGCCATTGGCAAGAGTGATTCCGCATTTGATTTTGGTAACCCCAGTCCATTCACGAACGATGTTTACGTGTTTGTTTGAAAATAAAACACTAATTATTAATGGGAAAGTAAAAACATTTTATTCAAAGTATTGGCCATCGCCTAGGAGATGGAAGTTAGTCACCAAACCATTTGAAACCATCTGCAGAAGGCTGGATACCAAAAAAGCTTGATGTTTGGGTGGCGCATTATTTGACGCAAAAAATACCTTCTGGACCAACTCAACGTCTGTAATATGCTTCTGAAACGGAACGAACTCAACCCATTTTTGAAGCGGACGGTGACTGTCGCGGAAATCCGGAGAATACCAAAGGCGGGTGAAGAAGCACTTAGTATTTTCGAGAGAAAAGTCTTGGATACGATTTTTGGTCCTATTTGCTTTGATGGCATCTAGAGGAAAAGATTTAACGACTAACTCTATGGGCTGTACAGCGACGTGCGCCTGGTCAACCGTCTACGGATACAACCCCTAAGATGGCTAGGCCATGTAGAGCGTATGGACACCACTACTTTGGCCTGAAAAGTCTTTGCATCCGAACCATTGGGACAACGCAACAGAGGACGGCCTAGGCTAAGGTGGTGCACACAAGTGGAGAAGGACCTCAACCAACGTGGAGTGGGCAACGGGAGGCAGCTGGCGAAAGATCGTACTGCCTGGAGTGGCATGTTGGTTGAGGCCCAGATCCACCCCGGATTGTCGCGCCACAAGGAGAAGAAGAAGAGGTGACTGGCGACGAAAACTGAATCACATACGACAATATGAAGCAAAAACGGTCGTCTTCTGCGATATTTTTGGTCAATCGACCTGGTCGAAGGCGCGTTGTTGTCTTTACATCAGTTACAGACCCAGTTTCAGCAAATTTTTCCATTAATCGCTTTACAGTTGACTCTTTTGGAGCATTATTGTAACCAAAAAATTGATCGCAATTTGAAAACTGTAGCCGCAAAACTTTCAAAATTTTGGTAAAACAATTTCACAATGAGAATGCGTTCTTCCTTCGTGTGGCGCTCCATTTTTATTAACCTTATACCTTCTACTAACAAAAAATAATAATTGTTCAAATGTTAAATAATAACAATTCGGATGGCGCCAAATTAAAGTTTCGCGTTGGGACATATGAAAGAAAAAATTTAAAAAAAAGTTAAATCATAACGTCTGCTCTAGGCTACAACCGACATACCGGCTGTAGCGTTTTGTTTTGTTTTCTTTTTTTTTTTTTAAATAAAACACGAATTATTAATGGGAAAGTAAAAACATTTTATTCAAAGGGTTGGTCATTGTTTCCTACATATTTTGACCACCTTTCTGGCAATTTGTTGACACCACGCCAATAAAATTGTTCGTCTTTTGAAGCAAACCAATCAGACACCCAATTTTCGACCTCCTCGTAGGAATCAAAGTGCTGCTCAGCCAAAGCGTGTCCCATCGATGAAAACAAATTTTAGTCGAAAGGAGCCAAATCTTGTGAAAACAGCGGGTGGGGTAGTTGCTCCCAGCCATGTGCTTTGATTGTATCCTGAACCGGTTTTTCTTTGTGTGCAGGTGCATTGTCATGGAGCAAAATTACCTTGCCGTGTCTTCTGGCCCATTCTGGTCCATTCTGGTCGTTTCTCGATCAATGCATGGTTCAAATTGATCATTTGTTGTCAGTAGCGATTAGTATTAACGGTTTCACCAGCTCGTGGTACAACACACCTTTCTGGTCCCACCAAACACACAACATTGTCTTCTTGCCGAATCGATCTGGTTTTGCAGTCGATGTTGATGGTTGTTCTAGATTAACCCATGATTTTTTCCGTTTAGGAATCTTAAAATAAATCCATTTTTCATCGCCAATAACAATCCGATGCAAAACCGGATTTCTTTCGTGTCTTTGAAGCAAAATTTCACAAGTGTTTTTTCGGTTTTCCATCTGTCTTTCATTCAATTCCTGTGGCACCCATTTTCCACACTTTTGGATCTTTCCCATAGCTTTTAAACGGTCAAAAATTGTTTGTTGTGTAACATTTAACATTGCTGCCATTTGTTTTTGACTCAAAGTGTTATCTCCATCCAATATCGTTTGCAATTCGGGGTCTTCAAACCTTTTTGGTGGTCTTCTTTATTTCTCACATAAAAGTCATTATTTCTGAACCGTTGAAACCATCTTTTGCATGTTGTTTCTGATAGAGCCTGATCACAATATGCCTCGACAAGCATTCGATATGTCTCCGCAGCACTTTTCTTCAAAGGAAAACAAACATCGCAAATCATCACTTTCTGGTACAAAATTCGACATTTTTAACAAGATAAAAAATATGATGTTGTCTGTTCAATGACTTGATGTATACTAAATATTTTTCACAGATGTCATAGCAAACAGACAAACAAAAAATAAGGGCTCGTTCACAAGAAATGTTCCCTATCGAGACATTCGTGTCTTGACGCTCACTTCATACTCGTAAACTGTGCTCTGTTGTTCTATCATCCTCAAGACTGAGTTTACACTCAATTTCAGATTATAAATTGATTTAGCTGATGTCTCCAACCTGGTAGTTAGAGAGACTTCTGATATGCTATTTTTTTGCAATTCAAAAGCTGCCAGGGTCTTAACTCACGGAAATCCATATCGGCATAGAGAGAAATATTTTATTTCTTGCATAGTATAACAGTGTTTTGACAATTTTTTTTGCGCTCTGACTTGATCAGAGATATGATTAACAAGTCCTTACTAATGAAAAAATAGTCGTTGTTTTGTGTAATAATTTCCAAATCAGCGATTAAAATAACATTTAGATGAAAACTATGGAAAAACCCCCATTTGATCCATATCGACATTATACCTGGAAAAACCACTAAGGCCTGAAGAGCATTTTCACCCTAAGACGTCAAATATTTAGCAATGCCTCTGTGCCCCAATATCAAACAGAATCTGTCCGTGTGTCTCTTAGCTGCGTTCTGATGCTCATTTGGACGATTTATGCTGAATTTTGAGTTTATACTGAGTGAACTAAGAAGTAAGCGCTGCTTTGTCACCATCAGTTAAGAAGCTTCCAAACAGTACATGCTTCAGGGACAAGCACTCCACCTTGGTAGGAAGCAGAGTCCTTCTCACACCACTGTTGTTGTTTGCTTAACAGGAACAGAGTGTAGTGGACTTAGTACAGTGAGTCGGAAAAGCTCCCCAAGTGCATGTCATGAGGCAGCAGAGTAAAGAAAACTGCTTTAGACCACTGAGCTTACTACATTAAGCTCAGCCAGTGCGTTTTAGTTACAGCCATCACTGAATCACAGGAAGGAGCTCCTAAACAACTACTGATAGCAAAGAGGACTTCACCATAAATATGAAATTTAATAATTTTTGAAAGTGGCGCCCCCTATATGTCCCGGGACTTATCTGCTAGTAGTAAGCCGACCATGCAAAGATTCGTTATTTCCGGACGCAGATTGTGAATTGCTTCTAATAAGAAGGCAGTTGCAAACTAGCACTTGACAAGGAAGTTTTCGTGAATTTTGACTTTACAGCTTCCAAAACGAGGTCTTCGAATCCCAACCTCCGGGTTCCAAAAGGAGAGAAAGTCCGACACTCCGGTATAGAGACCAAGTGAATGCGGACGCAAGAAAGCTTGGTCTTGACAACTGGAAGCAGCGTGCTCGAGACCATCAAGAATGGAAGCTAGCAATAGCTCAGACTCAAACCCTTCATAGATCTCAGGCCTGATAAGTAAGTAATAATAATTACTGGCGCTACAGTCCAAAGGGAGACCAGGGCCTATCTGGCTCATCAACTACTCGTGTTGTGAGCGCTACTGTTCTCTCACAAGTAGAAGGGACCTACAGTTTTTCCCGACTCCGAACGGCGAAATTTGAAAAGCTTTCTCAGCCAGTTATTACTCTTTGAGTGTCGTCAGCAGCTCAAAAGAGGTGATGCCGTGAAAAATTCGAAAAATTGGTGTTGAGCTGGGAATCGAACCTAGACCCTTCGGCGTGTGAGCGTCGCACTCTACCCACTACGCCACGGCGACCACGATAAGTAAGTAAGCCTGCTTTATAAACGGGTGAAGCATTCCCTTTCAGTGACCTTGACCAGATGGAATTCAAGCCTTAGATGTCTGCTTTTGACCAGAAGTCAAAATTTTGTCAAGGAACACCCTGTTGCTTCTCAACTTCTCAAAGTTCCCTTTTCTGTTCTGAAAAGCCCTTCTTTACAAAACTTTTCTTTACAAAATGGATAAGATATGCTTTCTCGGGGCTAAAGAAAAAATAACGTGTAAGCGATGTGAACGATTTCACTCATCAAATTTAAACAGTCCACAACCAGACTGTCAACGACACGAAAGTCATGCCAGTCACAGAGGTCAGTCAAATGGGCAAACACATCAATTTACAGAACGCAGCCAGCTGTTAGGCTCTTTTATTGCGCCGCGCACCGCTGCAAATCGCGCTTTGTCAATCCAATCACGCACATCCCGCCACTCCGAAGCGGCCTCCGAATCGACTCCGAAAGCGGATCTGCATGTCATGCGGGAAATTACTCACGAACCGAAACAATTGAAGTCGTACATTGGTCACGAGAGGTGTTTATTTGCATTTTGATGCGACCGTTTCCACGCCACCACCGCTACCATCATCAACATCGACGGCAACAACGGCGGCGCCGATGGCCAATGGCCAGGCGGAGCGTCGTCGTCTGAGCCATTGTTTGACCACAATCAAATTGGCAACAAGCTTGCAATCGGCTGATTGAAGTAGCCATGCATGTCTCAAAAGCAAACTCCATTGGGGTCACTGTGAGGAGGGGAGGGAGTTGCGAAACCGTTCAAGTGTTGCCCGCCTCAAAGAGGGGCTGCAATGAATCACACTTTCACGCTCGGGGAGAGCTCCCTCCGATCCTCGGCTTGAGCAAAATTTCACAAAAGAGAAGCAGACAACGCACCGAAGTTGCGACTTCAAAAACCCGACTCTGCCTCCGAGCGGACCACGAATATGGTCAAAGATGTGTCAGCGTTTAATTCATTTTTAATGTTATTGCCTTTTGTTGGCACTGGCTGCCAACACTGGTGTGTGTTTATTTTTTGGTTTTTGTCTCTTTTCTTTGTGACAGCGTGGGTGCGAACGGAAAATGACGCATTGCTGCCATCTCCATGCCGTTGGTCGCCACCAAAATCAAGTACGACTTTTATTCCCATAAACGGCTTTCACCAAAACTCCGCAAGATGTTTGCGGCTTCAGCGAGTGGTTCTTGCCAGAAACGTACTTTCACGGGAGCATAAATCAACGGACGGGACGGGCGGGAAGACACTACAGAGCGTCATGTTGTGCAACCAGTTGTTGGTTGACATCTGTCGCGACCGCGACAGAAGGGCGGCTGCAGTTTGAGTTTTCTGGAAGATTATGTAAACCCCGACGAGCGAGAATGAACGCAAAGCGGAATTCGACGAAACTGGGTGACACAGAAATGTGGTTGCGACGCGTCAGGTACTCGCTTTGTTTACAATCTGAATGGAAGGGCTTATGTGCAATGTGTCGGATTAAAAGTGTCAAGTGGCATATGGGTTAGGAAGGCGGCAAGTTTGCGTAGGACAGCAAGTTTTACCGGGTCAGTGGAAGCTTGCTGAGCGTGCTCGCTTGAAATTGGGCGACGGAAAGGGAGTAGTAATTGTTTGTGAAATTGGAACGGATGGTATTGTGCAATGTAAAGATTGTTTTGAAGGGATGAAAGGTTCTTGCAGGGGAACCTGGAACTCTTAAGAATTGTGCAAGTTGAGGCAGCTGGAGTGGATGGAAATGGAAATTGTGCCTAGCAAGGACTACGAACGAGGGAGGATTTTAGTTTTCGGTGAAGTTTTGAACGATTGTGGTATTGTGACACAACTTCTGTTTTCACACCTCATTTGAACAGATTTTAGACGATTTTCCAAATGGAAACTATCGCGGTCCCAATGGCTCACAAACTCAATAATAAAATGAAGGCTAGAATCCTGCGGCTGGGATAGGTTGCGGATGCAAATTTCTTATGAATTTGATTGGTAGTCGAAACGGCTGTAAGGTCAACACTGAATTAAGGAAAACGAGATTGGCTATGAATTTGCCAAGCTAATTATAACGCGGGTCCCTGGCTCACGTTGGCACAAAGCAATGAAAAGGTGCTCTGAGAGCACAACCGGAGAACGTGGGCAAACCAACTAAATTGACAAGTTTTTGACTCCTTAACAGGGAACCCTCAAGACGACTTACTTAAAAACGGAATCAAACAGGATCCTTGGTTTATCTGGTGAAAACGATGACAAAGCGGAACTCTTCCTCTACTATTGCGACGCTAAACGCCTTTGCTTGGATTTGTTGACAGACATTTGGTGTTGATGTGGTGCGAGGCACGAATGTGTCTGCTGCTTTCCCTCCTGACGACTTAGAGACAGCATCGAGAGCAGCTTGCTGCAGTGCCGTTCTATAAACCAGTCTTTAATTCTGACTAGTTCAGTTTGGTGATCAGAAACTTCCAACAAAAGGGAGTACACTGTCCGATGCCACGGGCGTTGTAACCCAGAACTTGAAAGGTTTGCATATTTAAACTTCGCTGGGTTGTAATGTAAAGGCGTAGTGACAGAGATTTTAAATAGATTTGACGTTCTATACAGTGTGACACGTTTGGTAGGGATGCCAAAACTAGGCTCTGTATAACTTGTCCCTTAGCCCACTGCCATATGCAGCCTTAAAGTCGACGAACCTGTGCCATTGTGACAACGCAACAATGGACAGCATAGGCTGAAGTGGCGCACACAAGTGGAGAAGGACCTCGGCCAACTTGAAGTGCGCAACTTGAAGCAGCTGGCAGGAGATTTTGCTGGCTGGAGAGGCATATTGGTTGTGGCCCGATCTAACCCTGACTGTAGAGCCACAAGAAGAAGAAGAAGAAGTTAGTTACACAGCAGCCAAAATCAAAAATTACACTCACTGTGTCTATGACTTCGTGTGGTTTGCCAAGAGATGGCGTAACTTGTACTTTTCCACTTAGTTAATTTGTAATAGTTGGTTATAGTTGGTCTAAGACGACCTAGACAAAAGTGGCGCACACAAGTGGAGAAGGACCTCAACCAACTTGGAGTGCGCAACTGGAGACAGCTGGCGAAAGATCGTGCTGGCTGGAGAGGCATGTTGGTTGACGCCCAGGTCCACCCCGGACTGTAGCGCCACAAGGAAAAGAAGAAGTTAGTTACACAGCAGCCATAATCAAAAATTACAGTCATTGGGTCCATGACTTCGTTCGGTTTGCCAAGAGATGGCGTAACTTGTACTATTTCATTCTTATTATTCCATTGGAACATGCGCTGGAAAACTACTGTCATTGAGCGTCATTTCAGCGTTTGTCATTCATTTGAAGCATAAACAAAAATAATGTTTTCTCCACTTAAATATGTCAAACTTTGAAAAAGTGTTTTTGCGGTGAGTTCTCCTTCATTACTTTAATATGAAAAAAACTGCTGCCGAGAGGAATCGTATTTTTGTGAAAGTTTATAATGAACATGGGCTAGCTGAGCAAACGTGCCGAAAGTGGTTTGCACGATTTAAAAGTGGTGATGTTGGCTTGGAAGACATTGAATGTTCTGAGGAGCCAAAAAGATGAAAAACTGAAAGCTTTACTCAATGAAGATTGTTCCCAAACACAAGAAGATCTCGAACACTCCTTGGGTGTCACTCAAGCAGCCATTTCAAAAATTTCAAAAGCAGCTGGATATATTCAAGAGCAGGGAAATTGGGTTTCACATGAAAAACAAACAGCACGAATTGAACTGTAGACTCAATAATCAACCATTTAACTTTCTTAACTGCTTTCCTTGAATGACATTGCAGTCTGAAATAGGTTCGGGTCTCAACCAAAATACCTCTCCCGCCTCTAAGCAAAAACAGTGCTTTTAAAATTGTTCCTTTTAAGTCTGTCTTCTAATTACTAAGCTGCGTGGCCGCCGTGCGGTAGTGGCCAGAGTGCAACACTCACACCCCGAAGGTCCAGTATTCGTTTCCCGGGTGAACATTTTGAATTTTTCACTGCACCACCTCTTTCGACCTGCTGTTAACACTCGAAAAGTAACGACAGTCTACGAAAATACTTCTCAAACTTCGCCCTTCGGAGTTGGCAAAAAACTGTAGATCTCTTCTATTCGGAAAGTAGCGCACATAACACGAGTAGTTGATGAGCAAGCTTGGCCCTGGAACCCGTGTGGACTGTCGCACCATACGAGGGTTGCCTTTTATATTTCGGGATTAGAGAACAAAAACAAATATCAATCATCGAAAATATCTTTATTGTTTTTCAAAATATTCCCCATTAAGATCTATGCACTTTTGAATGCGTTTGCGTTTGAACCAATTTTCGAAGCACTTTTGTCACTCTGATTGAGGTATCCCTAAAACATGCATTCTGAACGCATCAAACGTTTCTTCAAGTGTCGAAAAACGTTGACCTCTAATTTTATTTTTTACGTACGGGAATAAAACGAAGTCATTCGGTGCCAAGTCAGGATGGCGGATGACTCATCAAATCGATGTTTTGAGTGCTCAAAATAGCAGTTGTTTGAGCCGATGTGTGAGAGCTCGCATTGTCGTGGTGAAGAGTGATCCGTCTTGGGCTGTTGATTTTCCTGATTTCTTGGAAGACAACTGGTAAACAACTGGTTGTGTACCACTCAGAATTGGCTGTCCTGCGTTGTTCTAGTGGTACGTTTGTGATATGTCCACTTTTTCAGAAACCATTTGCTTGGAAGTGCTTCGTGCGCGAGCAACTTTTGTTGGATTTGGCTCAATTTGAAACACCCATACAGTCGACTGCTGTTTACTTTCGGGCTCATACGCGTTAATCCACCATTTATCACCTATTACGATGTCATAGACGTGTTTCAAAGCACCGCGGTCGTAGTTTTGGAGCATTTCTTTCAACCAATCGACAAGAGCCTTTTTTTGAGCGATTGACAAATTGTGTGGGATCCAACGCGAACAAATTTTTTGACGGTCAAATGTTCATGAAATATTGAATGTATGCTGGTCCCACTAATGCCTAGGGTTGTCTCAATCTCACGATAGGTCACATGACGATCGTGCAATATCAGTTGACGCACAGCATCAATGGTTTCCGGAACAACAACTGATTTTGGACGGCCTTCACGAAATTCGTCGTGGAGTGAGCTACGACCTCGGTGGAATTCACAATACCATCGATAAACACTGATCCTTGATGGAGCTTCATCGCCAAAAATTTAATTAAGTTAATCGCTGCACTGTTGTAGATTTAATCCACGTCGAAAGTTGTAAAAAATAATCCCACGAATATTTTCACAATTTAATTCCATTTTGTGGGCGAGATAAATATTTTAAGTCACTGTAAGGAACACAAATAGCGCTCGTATGTCAAAACGTTCTGAGTACATACATATAACCTCAAAACTGTCAAACTTTACGAAAGAGCTGGGTTTCCCAATCCCGAAATATAAAAGGCAACCTTCGTATGAGCCCAACTTCTACAATTTCGTTGCTTTAGGTTGGTACGCCATGTTGAAGAACTACGCACGAACTTAAACGCAACTGGATAAAGAGGGAGGCTTGTTGGTCGAGTCACAAGATCGCCTCGACCCATAGTGCCACATGAAGAAAGAAAAGAAGCGAAGTCCTGAACTGAGTCCCGGAATGACAAAAAGCCTTAGCCCCCTTACCTAGCTGTGTACCCGCTACTCCAGAAACATACTATACAGATAGGTTCACACTGAAGTTCAGTAATTTAGACCAAATTTGGAACAGCCAGCACATATGGTCAAGAGCTCTAAATGAAGGTCTGTAGGCGCTGAAGAGGCGAAAGGAGAAAATTAAATTCCTTTACTCCACTAAATTTTTTTTAAACTTGAATATTTTCCAGCAGAGAACATAATCACTTATAGCCTTTGGTACAGAAGCTCAAAATTTTATAAATTTGAATCTTTCGAGCTTTAATTGTCCCTTTTCAACAACAATCCTCCAAAAACGTTTTGCGTTCATTTTTGTCAACTCTCAGGATGTATAAGTGAGCGTAGTGGCTGCCGTGGTGCATTGGGCAAGTGTGTCGTCTCTCTCGTCTCAGATTCGATTCTTTCGTTGGGCACCTATTTTGAACGCCTTTGCCTAACAATGAAAAATCAGTTTGAAAATGTCAAAGCTTAGAGCCGTCCATCAAGTTTATAAGAGAACGAAAGCACATAAAGCACGAAACCTGCTTCTCCTTTTATTTTTTGTGACGTCCTGATTCATCATCTTTATCATTGGTGCATCAACCGTATGTCAAAACGTTCTGCGCACATATAACCTTAAAAATGTCAAACTTTGGAATAGGCAGTTGTCAGATGCAACACTAGGGTTGCCCAATCCCGATATATAAAAGGCAGCCTTCGTACAATTATTATTATTAATCGTCTGTAAAACTGTAAAAGTTGCTTACTGAATGTTGTATACGGAACCCTTTCGAAACGTCTGGACAATCATAATTAAGTTAATTCTAAAAAGGCAAGGAAGAATTGAACTCCTTAGGCTTATTAACTGAAACCACCCTCAGTTCGACAATATGAAATTCTTGTTTTCCTTTACTTCTCCTTAAAAACACACAAAAAACGAATTATGTCCATCTGACATGACACACTTAATTCTTCAATTCCCCACTCAACTGAAAGTGTCACAAATGTCGCTTAAAATTAACCATCTGTCAAGATCTCATTTGTCTTGATGAAAATCTCTCAGAGCATGCGACCTCTTAAATGATGTCTTTTTCTTTCGATTTGTGCCTGCGTCTCGTGCCAAAGTCCGCATTGTTTTCGTCATTTTCGAGCGAAGCACGCGGTTGTTAACGATGCGCGAGTGATTGATGGGTGCGCGTCTGATGAAGAATTCCAAATAAATTTGTTGAGAAAAGTGATGGCCGTTACTGTGTGGTTTTTGAGGAAAATGTATGTTGTCTTAAAGAGACGAAAGGATGGACTGGTGCGTGCGCCCCAACTGCTACGTACCGAGTTGACCTGTCCAAAGTCGGCGAGACAAAATTCTTGTGCATTGCCGCCCAAATTAAGTGTGCAACACTGGCCAATGGTAGTATTTCTTGGCATTGTCGTTTTACAGCTTGCAGACATACTTTTGAATTTATCTTTGTCATTCATTGAAGTTGAGAGCAAATGTTTGGCATGTATGTTTGTTGTTTGGTATGTGTTTGGTTTGACATTGGTCAGTACTTACTCAACGGCGTATGTTATAATAATAATAATGAGATGGCGCAACAGTCCCCGGGGGAACCAGGGCCTAGCTTGCTCATCAACTACTAGTGTTGTGCGCGCTATTGTTCTCTCACGAGTAGAAGGGACCTATAGGTTTTATGCCGACTCCGAGCGGCGAAGTTTGAGAAGCTTTTTCTTATACAGTTAATACTCTTTGAGTCAGACCCATTTTAGCCGCTTCCCCTTCAAACGCCTCATTGACAGCTCGCCTTGTTCGTCCAATCACGTCAATGTCATCAGCGTAAGCTAGCAATTGAATTGACTTCTGGAAGATCGTGCCTCTGGTGTTAACGTGTGAGTTACGCACGATCTTCTCGAGGATGATGTTACAGAAGTCATATGACAGTGCGTCGCCTTAAGACCTTTTTTGAAATTGAAAGTTTCGGTGAGTTCGTTCGGAGCAGCGGGTGTTCTCCATCCTCATCCCACACAATCTGACGAATTTGGTAGGAATGCCAAATCTTGGCGTAGCACTGTATAGCTCGTCTCTACGCACACTGTCATATGCGGCCTTAAAATCGACGAATGGGTGGTTAGTGTCGATTTGCACTTCTTGGGTCTTTTCCAGGATCTGCCGTAATGTGAAGATCTGGCCTATCGTGGACTTCCCAGGCCTGAATCCACACTGATAGGGACCTATCAGGTTATGGACAAACGGTTTCAGACGCTCACACAATACGGTAGAGAGGTAGATCTTGTAGATCTTGCAGCTTTGTTCGACTTCAGCTTGGATATTGCTATCCTCACCTCGTCTAAGTCGGGGGACGGAATGCTTGTCTATCATCGTCCAAATTGAGTGGAACATTCTGCCTAACAGCGGAATTGGGGTCGTCATCGCCGTTAAGTAGTCTGCAGAAATGATTCTTTCAGATTCTCAGCACAGACTGCGAACCTACTACGAGTTGTCCGTTTTGGTCCCGGCTGGCCTTGGTCCGAACCTTGTATCCTCCGGATAGCTGTTTTACCTTTCGGTAAAACCTTCGGACTTCATTCCTGCCATAGCACCTCTCCATTCCGCTTCTCATGCTCCTTCTTTTTCCTTCTGAGAAGCCGGTGCTCTTCCCTTCTTCTCTGTTCGTAGAGCTCACGAACAGCCCTCGTTGTTCGATGCAGCGTCGCCTTATAGGCGTCTTGTTTAGCTGCAAGCGCTTGCCTGCACTCGTCGTCAAACCATGGGTTCCTTCTGGGTGGTGACGTGAAACCCAGTACACCAATGGCAGCTTCTTTGATGGCTTCTTGACAACGTTTCCATTCTTCTTCTATGCTTAGTGCAGGAAGCATTGAACTCTGAGCGAGTTTCAGGGAGACTCGGTCGGCAAAGTTCCCAGCAATCGGCTGCGATTGTAGCTTTTCGACATCAAACCGTTTTGGCTTTTCTCGACTCCGTTGCTCTCTCGATATCCAGGTTCTTATACAACAAGGTGATGATCCGAGTCGATGTTTGAACCTCGGAAGGTTCGGAGATATAGGATACTGGAGGAGTGTCTGACATCGATCGCAACGTTATCAATCTGGTTGACGGTTGATTGATCAGGAAATCGCCAGGTCCCTTTGTGAATATCCAGGTGTGGGAACCGCGTGCTAGTCACAGAGAGGTTCCGCCCCGAGGCGAAGTCCAACACCCTGAGTCCGTTTCCGGATGTGTTGTCGTGCAGGCTGTGTTTACCGATGACTCCAGCAAAGATGTTCTCCTTTCCCAGCTGAGCGTTGAAATCTCCTAGAACGATCTTGGTGTCGTAGCTGGGGCATCCATCATATGTTCTTTCTAGGAGATCATAGAAGCCATCCGTGGTGTTGTTACCCTTCTCCTCTGTCGGGGCGGGATCGCGAATTAGGCTGATGTTCCCGAATTCAGCCTTGATGCGGATTGCCATGAGGCGTTCGCTGACGGGATGCTAGCTCAAGACTTTTTGCCTTAGTCTGCCTCGAACAACAAATCCGCATCCGAATAAGCGCCGCCTTCTCTCTCTGTAGCAATTGCTGTAGCAGATATCGCAGTTCTTCATCGTTTTTATGCCAGGCCCATCCCAGCGCACTTCCTGGATGGCGGTAATGTCTGCCTTGTAGCAGTCAAGGGCCTCCGCAAGTTGTTCGGCTGCACGTGGCCTGTAAAGGGACCTCACATTCCACGTGCAAAACCGAAAATCATTGTAATTAAAGCGTTTGCTGGGGTCGTCAACAATTGACCCGTCCTTATCCGAGGCATGTCGATTTCGCTGCAGACATTAGCTGCATACATTAGTTCACCATACAACTGGTGTTGTGATGGCTATCCAGGGGTCGCCGCGTAGCTACACACATCTAACTTATTTCCAATGCATTGACATGTTCGCGAATACCCGAGTGAACGGCGTAGCGACCTGCATCGAAATCAGACCAATAATCTTCGTCCTTGAATTTACTGACCACCAAATGAATGTCTGCCCCTCGGCGGGTTCACTCTAAGCAGGAAGTGGTAGATTATCAAAAATCTACTGCTTCAGGTGCTATGTGAGCAAATTATGTATGCACACGCAAATGAGACGTTTTTTCTATGAATCAGATGAAGTTTCAATTTTCATGTTCATGCCCACTGTGGTGTGCTTTAAAGGCAATTCCCAATTGTTCGATTTCGTGAAGTTTGTGTTCAAAATACAGAATGTAAAATAGAAGCAAATATTACATTCTGTATTTTGAACACAAACTTCACGAAATGGAATAATTGGGAATTTCCTTAAAAGCACACCATGCATTTTCGGAACTCAGTCGTGACTGTCGAGTTTTAAGAAGTCACGGCCAGTGATGAGGTGATCGCAATCGATGTTGGACGCAGTGACCACCAATGTTCCAATTTTCCAATTTCCATTTTCCAAAACTTGGCTGGCGCTTAAGTGATTAATTGGTTCCCTTAAGCGACCGTGATAGAGTCACAGTACGACCCTAGGTAGAAAGGGCCGTAGCACATTGGTGTGAAATGCCTGCAGAATGTAAGAAAGGCAAAAGTTAAGCTGAAAAGAGCATTTCACATTCGTGTGGTGTGGCTAAAGAACAAGTTTCTCGCCAACAGTGAAGGTCCGATTGTGGACTTGAGGGTAAACGGGTGGGCAATCCCAGCGAGGCGTGTATTGAAGGGAAGGAATGCAACTGGCTAACTCAATTAAGGATTTCTTGTTAAAGTATCAATAAAAGAGAGATAAAGACGCAACATTACGTAGATGTTCCATCGAGTCAATGACTCCGCAGCATCATATGCTAATTCTCAATAAGTTGTTTTGCTTGCTGTTGAACTTTGTCTAGCAGGAAGGTCTTGGGAGTTCCAGACCCGAAATAAATTTTACATTCAAACTTTTGGCGAATATAACACATAACTCAATAAGTCCCGCGGCTGATATAGGAAGGGCGCCACAAATATTTTGAAATCCAGAAGCTTCCTAATGACCCGCAATACGGCTTTCGCAGCAACAGCTCCACTGGTGATGGCTAATCTCACCGAAAAATGGAACCAAATTTTTGCATAATGTAGGAGAAAGCAAGATCGTTGCGCTTCCAAATTGCGCTCTGTCCGCGCCTTTACTCAAGAGCGTAAATTTTTCCATGGGACAAGTCCATTTTCGCACTCGTACAGTTGCAAGAGTACTTAAAGATCTAAACGTGCACAAATCCGGTGGCCCAGATGGTATCCCATCCGTTCTTTTGAAGACGTGTTCTTCTACGCTTGCAAAACCATTGCGTAAGCTTTTTCATTTGTCCTACTCTTTAGGGCTCTTTCCGAGTAAGTGGAAAACAGCATTTGTCCAGGTCGTCCCTAAAGAGGGCGAATCATCATCACCCTCCTCCTACCGACCCATAGCAACGTCCCTACTTCCAAGGTCTTGGAAACGCTGATAAATTGTCAGCTTATGCAATACCTTGAAACCCGGAAGCTTCTTAGTGACCGGCAAAACGACTTCCGCAGCAACAGGTCCACTGGTGATTTGATGGCTTATCTCACCGAAAAATTTAACCAAATTTTTGCATAATGTAGGAGAAAGCAAGATCGTTGCGCTTGATATTTCAAAAGCATTTGACAGAGTCTGGCATCAAGCTCTATTGGCGAAAATGCGTGCTTTTGGCGTCGGTGAATCTCTTCTTCAATGGATTAGAAATTACCTTTCGAACCGTTCAATACAAGTTGTATTGGATGGGTTAAAGTCTGATATTCACCATATTAATGCTGGTGTTCCCCAGGGCTCCGTTTTGTCACCCACACTCTTCCTCATTTTCATATATGATCTCCTGTCTGTCACTTCTAATTCACTCCTTCACTGATGACAGTACCCTCCCCTTTTCATATTCGTTCCTCTGCTCTCGTCCCTCCTCTTCGGCCATTTACTCGGAACGGCAGCGTACGTTTAGCTCATTGAATTCCGATCTTGACAGCATAATTGATTGGGGTGAAAAGAAAAGAGTGGAATTTAAAGCTCCCAAAACTCAGTGCTGTCTACTGTCACTCAAGCGCTCTCAAAACAACCTGCCATTGTCTACGAATGGCTCCTGCTTTATTAAAACTGAATGACTTTCCAAAACTTTGCTCCGCGGTAAACAGGGACAACAACATCAGTACCGAAATCAAACGCAGAATCACTCTTGCAAATCGCTGTTTCTTTGGGCTCAAGAGGCAATTGAGTAATAAAGCCCTCTATCGAAGGACTAAGCTCGCTTTATATAATAGCTTGATTATCCCCGTCCTACTATATGGCGCAGAATCTTGGACGTTAGCAAAGGCGGATGAGGAAGCCCACAGTCTTTTTCGTGAGAAAAATTTTGCGATTTTTGGTAGTGTTTGCGTTGATGGCATCTGGACAGCGACATGCGCCTGGTCAAGCGTCTACGGATACAACGCTTAAGATGGCTAGGCCATGTAGTGCATATGGACACCACTGCTCCGGCGCGAAAAGTCTTTGAATCCGTGCCATTGGGACAACGCAACAGAGGACGACCTAGACTAAGATGGCGTACACAAGTGGAGAGCTTCCTCAACCAACTTGGAGTGCGCAACTGGAGAAAGCTGGCGAAAGATCGTGCTGGCTGGAGAGGCATGTTGGTTGAGGCCCAGGTCCACTCCGGATTGTAGCGCCACAAGAAGAAGAAGAAGACTTTCCATCCTCGGTACGTGCATCAACTCAACACTAAGTTGGAACGATCACATATTCGAGATCGCCAAAAATGCAGCGAAATGTCAAGGTTTCTTAAAATGATGCAAGAAATATTTCACCCCTTCTGACCTGACAACATATTGGCGTACATCCGCCCAAAGCTTGAGTATATCTGTTCCGGTGCTCCTAAGAGCTCTCAGCACCCACTAGATAGAATAAAACATAATAATAATTGTTGGGGCAACTGTCCACAGCGGGACCAGGGCCGAGGTTGCTCGTCAACTACTCCTGTTGTGCGCGCTAGTGTTCCCTCACGTGTAGAAGGGACCTACAATTTTTTGCCGACTCCGAACGGCGAAGTTTGAGAAGATTTCTTAGACAGTTATTACTCTTTGAGTGTTGTCAGCAGCTCGAAAGAGGTGGTACCGTGAAAAATTCGAGGTGTTTAGCCGAAAACCGAATGTGGACCTTGGGCGTGTGAGCGTCGCACTCTAACCACTACGTTACGGTGGCCATATAATCCAACAGCGAGCGATAAAGTTTATCGGTGATAATAATGTTGTGAAATCAATCGACTCTCTTGAACATCGGCGAAATGTTACGTCTCTATCACTATTTTATCGCTATTTCAACAAAAAATGCTCTAACGATTTAGCCACTTGCATTCCTCCCCTTCAAGAATTCACCCGCAATACCCGCCTCGTTAGGAATGCTCACCCATTCACCCTTAAGCCCACCTGCGGACGCTTAGAAACTCCTTCTTCAGCTGTACCACACGAACATGGAATGCTCTTCCCAGCCCAATTTCTCCCCCTTGTACAACCCACAGGCATTTAAAACCAATGTGGATCGGTACCTCCTTTCCCTCTCTTCTTCTATACCTTCGGCCCGTGCTGTGACTTAATTCCAGTCATTTAAGGGTATAAACAATCCTTTTTGTGCGCTCCAATTATAAAAAAAAAGCACAGTGCTTTAAGTGACGCTACTTTTGCGATTTCTAAAATAATGGAAAAAACAGAATTTCGTGTGTTTATTAAACACTGCTCACTGATGGAAAAAAATACGGTGCAAGCTCAACAATGGCTTGAAAAGGGTTGCAGGGACTTTGCTCCATCAAAATCAATTATTTGTCGGCAATTATTTACCAGCAACGATGCTCTGGAACGCTCTGGAAGGCGAATTGAGGTGGTTACACCTGAAACGGTCAAAAAAATACACAAATTCGTTTTGTAAAACCACAAAGTGAAATAGCGTGAGATAGCTGACACATAAAGGGTGTCAGAAGGCAGTGTGTACACTATTTTGCAGGAACTTTTGTCCAGGAGAAAGCTGTTTTTAAAAGGGTGCCGCGTTTGCTCATACTAAACCAAAAACAACGACGTATCGATGATTCTGAGAGATATTTGGAGCTGCTTCGCGAGAATAAGAATGGACTTTTTGCATCCGTATGTCACAACGGATGGAACATGGATCCACCACAAAACTTCAGAGTTAATTCGGCAGTCAGCGGAGTGGACAAAACCCGGTGAACCACGCCCAAACGCAAATATCGGTTGGCATCCGTATTTTGAGCTGCGCACGGAATTCTATTCAACGAATATATTAAGGAAGGCAAAAGGATCAACAGGGAATGCTACATGGCATTATTGGTGCTTTTCAAAGAAAAAATTACAAAAAAAACCGTTCCATATGAGGAAGAACAAGACAATGCACCGTGTCACAAGACTTCTGCTACCATGGCCAAATTGCACGAAATGGGCTTTGAATTGCTTCCCTACCCACCGTACTTCCCAGATCTAGTCCCCAGCGATGACCTGTTTTCAGACCTCAAAAAGATGCTCGCCGGAAAAAAATATGTCGCGAATGAGGAGGTGATCTCCGAAAATTAAGCCTATTTTGAGGCCAAAGAATGATCGTTCTTTAAAAAAAAGATAAGCAAGCTAGGTCCTGCTCCCACAATTATTATTCAATTTTAGATTGTCATGAAAATTTGCCAAGTATCATTTGAATGCTTATACTTCCTTTAAATAATATGGATATATTGTTAGTGGCGCCCCCTGCATGTCACTTCCAGAGCTTAATGAGTAATGTGTTGCGGCTTTCAATAAAGATGTTGTCTCCGAAATTCTTATCTCAACAGTCAGCAATGTAAAGTCAAATTTAGCTGGCCTACGGTGTAAATGTTAAAGAATATCGGTCTCAGTCCCTGTGCGAAGCCCATTTGAATGCTGCATTTTGATGGTTTGCTTTATTTATGTAGCTGCGACGTGGTGTCTCCTTGATTGGTGAAAACTGTTGAGATTATTGAGAAATTTTTAATCTCAGAAGGTAGGCTGCGGTGACATGATAAATGTTCCTGCCTTCGCCAACATCAGGATATAACTGGAAAGACTTTTCTTTTCGCCCCGACTGTAAGTTGGAAGTCAAAGAGTGTGAATATTGCACTTCATGGTGAAACCAGTGCGATTCCGCATCTTCGTCTGAAGAGGATTTCTTCCATCTGCTGCATCCCAGGTAGCACGAGACTGTAGACAAAGCCGTCTCCGCAGCAGGAGACTGTAGACAAAGCCGTCCCTCCTCCCCCTCTCCCTCATTTTTAATTTCAACGTTATTCAATTTACGAAATTTTTTGATGGAGGCTGTGCGATGTGTGAGAGTGTATCAAGCCAACAATTTTAACAGAGACGCGACTCAGCCTACCAATAAATTCGTAAAGAGCTGTGATCTTTGCAATATGTACAATAACTTTACCGACTTCTTACTTCTTCAGCCGAAAGCGATGTAAAATTAAAATTTCGACAGGTTTTCCATTAAGGACTTAACAACTTATTTGTTTTAACTAAAATAACATTATTTGCAGAAGTTACTTGATCATTTATCACAATAAATAAATTGAGATTTTCAAAAAAATTTATTGTTAAATTTTGATGGCATGTTCGTTTACAAATTAAATTCAAAGTTGTCAAGTTGCCATTGGAATGTCACTTAGACACAGAGCAGTTCATTTTTCGGTTTCGTTATAAAATTTTAACAAGAAAAAAAAAACGATACATTTCTGATTAAATTTGTTATTCTTTATAAAGCTTAAGCTTTTTTATTAATTGTTAAAATCAATTTCAGCCCAACAGCCGCCTCAAAAGGATTCTCAAATCCTTTGAAGTAATTTTTGAATTTAGGTGTCGCTTAGTTAAAATGCTCCCAGTGCCTAGAGATTCCCATGAACACAATTTTGTTCATAGCCTTACAGAAAACAATTTGCCAGATTGAATAATCCCTGCTAGTCGCCTGACACCGATGAAAAGTTATATTGCACTGAAGGGAATAATCTTACCCAATAAGCCATAACAAGTCATCATCTTGTTCTCCTTCTTCCTCAAAGTCTTCTTCAAATGTCGACCAAAAGCATTATTTGACTATATAGCAATAAGCTGACTGAGTGTCCGTTCAGCGAAAAACGGGTCAGTGACATTTTTTAACCATGGAGCCCACCAAGGAGTCATTTTGTTCGGATGCAATTTCGATTCTCCGTTTATTTTGTGAGCCTCATATGTCGACATTTTGCTGAAATACCTGCTCACCAAGGAACAACTGTGTTTCGACTGTCAAGTGATACATCACCCTGCATCCATCACCATTAAATTTATAATGTCACATTTCGACTGACAGCTGACCTTGGCAGTTGTCAAATTTCCAACTGTGAAGTATGAAATGAACGACTCTGGAGACCAACATGCATTTTATTTTTGTTTCACTAAGGCTATCTTAAAACTAGAAACAAAATGCTTAACCTAGGCACGACTTATATGATTTCTGAAACAACTTACTATGCGGGCGCTCTAAGCTAAACTAATAATTTATTTATTTATTTGCCTTTCGGCGTCAATACTTTTTTTATTTTTTAAATTTATCTAAACTAGTATCTATTTACTCAAAACTTTTTTTTAAAACTTAGTTATCTAATTTTTTTTTAATAAAAACTTAATTTAACTTAATATATCCTATTTTAACTTATGACTAAACTTTTTTTTTAATATTTTGGTTTTTTTTTTTGTTGTTAAATGGTCTCATAGTTCCTAACTTATCCGTGGGTGCAACTTAAAACCTGTCTAGGTTCACAACAGCTGGAGTTCCTGGTGTGCCTCAAACCACCAATAGAACCCCCGGTCTTTATCCGTGTCCATCGTATGGACACAGATGGAAACGGATGTGCTTAACCGAAGAGCATCCGGACCTGCGACACTTACGACGTCGTCGTCGTACACCAGTCGCCTGTCCACCGTCCTTCTCACCAGATAAGTGGACATGACTCCGCATCCTGGATCAGTCCAATGCGGTTAAGACACAAGAACACTTGCCGTGGAATGAAACCTCTTCGGCGAGTGTTCCCGTGGCACTCTTCATTTGGGTAGTAGGCCCCACATATGAGATCGTTCTCAGAGGTCTTGGCTCATGCAACAAGCCTCCGAATCAGCTTAATAACGAAATTATCAACCCTGTTTACGTTTGATTCGTTATACGAGACATCATTAGGATAGAACTTCTTGTATTCAGATTCCGGGGTACTGTACTTCTTGAGACATTCGCGAAGACATTGCCTCTCGAAGACCCTCATGTTTTCCATTTGGGAAGGACTCACATTGAACCACACCGGGCAGCCATACACTATTATTGGCCGGATGAGGGCCGTGTAGCAGATTCGCTTCACTTTGGAGTCAAGTTTGCTGCTGTAGAACAACCCACTTGCCATAGCGAAGCTTTTCTTAGCTTTCGTCAGAGCTGTATCTACATGGATATCACCAAACAGATACTGGTAACATAATGCCAAAATATCTGACTACACTCTTCACGGCTAGTGGCTGACCCTGTGGGTCCAATATGCCGAACTTGCGCCAATTCTTCTTCGTATCCCTTGAGACTTTGTATAACAGAGTCTGGAAGAGGACAGTTTCACAGTTGATTTTCAGCTTCCAGTCGTTGAAAAATCGCTGGATTTCTTCGAAGTCACGCTGCAGGAGCACGTTTATGACCTCTATCTTTGGTGCCGTCCAGTATGCGACCCGATAACTTTAATTGTTCGACAAGCTTCAAGCTGAGATTAGAATACTCAGAATGGTGTCAAGACTGGCAGAGAAAATAGTAAGAGACACAACAGGAGGCCGAAAGCAAACACCTTTACTCTTGCGAGAAACTGCCTAGCGGCAAAATTCAGCTGTGTGCTCCACTCCTTAAACCTATCTTCGAACTCGATTGAAATCGATAAAATGGGGCCTTATCCACAGAGGAATTAAATACGTTTTGATTTTGAATCAGTCAGAGAGGCACAGTCCTTTTCAACTGTGATCGTTTGCATCTTACATATCGCCGTCAATCATAGCCTTGGGCATTGGTATGCCAATCAAACAAATGCCGTGGACGTTATTGGTTGCCATGGATTTTGCATCCTTTTTCACACGTTTGTTTCATTTTCTGTGGGATTTCGTAACACAAACACCTGCCGCGCAACCACGTCGCAACTGAGTCATCATCTCCCCACCCAGAGTGCGCAATAAATTCTCTCTGAAGCCCACTGTTAGTGCATCTTTTTATAGTTCCATCCAATTTGGTGAATTCCCCAGTGAGGAGCCGCACCCCACTTCCGCTCGCCTTCTGCTCTTCAATTGAAGTTTATTAGCGCAAGCAGCTCACTATTTTGCAATCCAAAAATATCCGAAAAAAAAAAAACACAGTCGATCCCTTAAAGTAGGACGCACTCCGTCGCTCTTTCTTTCGCACAAGTCCCGATTCTGGGGCGCATGAGAGTCTGCCTACGTCTTTGTCTTTCTGCACTCTGCCAGCGTGTGGCTGGGAGTCTGACCCAGGATCATGGCTAGAAGCGCCTACGTGACCCTCACCGCCCGGGCAGCCAGCATGTTTATTTACTCAAAAATTATTGGCAAGTGATCCTCCGCAGGCACCATGTAGCGTGCGGCAGTGTTTTCCCTGGGTGCGCGAGTATCTGTGTTCACTTTCATTACCACCTCCACCAAACCTGACAAGTCGAATAAACGAAACAGAAGCCCAAACGGTCGGGTGGTGGTTTCTTTCACTTTTTCCGGTCACAGCTCGCCGGGGGCAGAGTGATTCGCATTCAGCCGATTCAGCAATTAAAAGCGTCTCAGTGCCGGCCACATTCAGGTTGCTTTCGAAAGCAAGTGCCGCTCTGTGCCGGCCCCATCGCTTGGATTATTTTCCTCGGAATCGTCTAGATTATTTTAATTGAAGGCAATTATTCGCGTAAACAAAACGAAACGATCGGCGGTGGTGAGAAAAGAAAAGTTGCTCTTATTCAGCGGCGAAAGCGACTGTGATGAGGAGATGGGGACGAATGTTTGCCGCTTGACTGGCGGTGGAATTGATTGACGGCCAGTTTGAATGACACATTTCATAACATGAAGGCATTTCGAACATTCGACGCGATTCACATGAACAATGTGTGTTGGTGTGTTGGGGAGGGGGGGGTGTGGAGTTTCTGGTGTGTGGCGAGAGTTCTGGTAAGCGGACGGGTACTCGACAACAGTCAGGAAGACAGTCGTTTGTACTTCAATGCAGACAGGACTCAGAAGCGTGCGTTCGTGTTTAAAATTTGAATTCCAATCAAATGCCTGAGACACCATATAACGATGGAAAAACTATTCGGAACACTTCCTATTGACAGTGACCTTGGGAACGAGAGGAACACATGCTTTCGGAAAATAGAACGAAACGCCAAAATAAACATTGAAAGAAATTTGTGTTGTTTCCTTGTTCTTAGAGAAATAGTCGGTGTCAGGTTTAAGACCAATCATTGGTGGACACCACAGACCTGCCACTGATTTTTTCTATCTAGTGAGTTCGTAATGTTACACTCTGTTCATAGGCTGACACCAGTGGAGAAGGACTCCAGTGAACTTGGTGTGCGAAACTGAAAAAAGGCAAAAAATGGCCCAGCTTCATGTCCACTTCCAGTCTGGGGACTTCAACCATTTCTATGAGGCATAGCCACTACACAAGACGTCGCCCACCGACGATGAGGAAGAGTACAGTGGAGGCTATCTAATGAACTTCTTTGACAATAACAACTTTCTTCCGCTCGAAATCTATACAGACTGGCAAAGTCACTTCCTTACTGAGTGCCATGATTCACTTCAAGCAAGGGCAACAGAGGGATTCATCCTTTCTAAAAAGTTGGTCTGAAGACCGAGCGGCGAATTTTTTGAAAAATTTTGACACAGTGACTGCTTGTGAGACTGGTATGTCAGTCGGCAACACTCAGCTTTCGGGAGGTGCCGCAGATGAGATTGTGACTACTGGAACGGAAAGTCAATTATCAAAAGGCCACCGAACCGAACAACAACACACTCACTGTAAATGACTCACAAATTGACTCGCTTCGCAGTTTGGATCGGTTTCAATTAGACAACGATTATCGGTGCAAAATACCGGTTTTCTGTCAATGCCGTTATTCGTCTTGAAGGCATCTTCAACAAACAAAATTGACGCTATCCCGGCTCAGGAGACCCTCACGTTAATAATAATAATAATTGGGGGGCACTACAGCCCACAGTTGAACCAACTTCTCATGTTCTCTCACGAGTAGAAGGCGCCTATAGTTTTTTGACGACTTAAAACAAAGCGAAGTTTATGAAGCTTTTTCTTAGACAGTCAGTCTCTTTGAGTGTTGTCAGCAACTCGAAAGAGGTGGTGCCGTGAAAAATTCGATTCGAGAAAAAATCAAACCGAGACCCTTTGGCGTGTGAGTGCCGCACTCTACCCACTACGCCACGGCGGCCACATTAGTATTATCCATAAATACGTACTGTTAGTTGTACCTTATTGGTAAGTTGAGTAACTGGTCCGTGCTTTTTACAAGCAGCACTGAGCAAAACGTTTCAGTCAATGATAAATTTCATGTCAATAGAAAAGTACCATTTCTTTTTCATTTCAAAGTTTTATACTTTTAAAAAAATCCCTTTTATTTAATTCCTTGTACAAGAGGTGCCGTGGCGTAGTGGGTAGCGTGCGACGCTCGCACGCCGAAGGGTCTAGGTTCGATTCCCAGCTCAACGCTCAGCTTTCGAATTTTTCACGGCACCACCTCTTTCGAGCTGCTGACAACACTCAAAGAGTAATAACTGTCTAAGAAATCTTCTCAAATTTCGCCGTTCGGAGTCGGCAAAAAATTGTAGGTCCCTTCAACTCGTGAGAGAACAGTAGCGCGCACAACACGAGTGGTTGATGAGCAAGCTAGGCCCTGGTTCCCCTATGGACTGTAGTGCCAACAATTATTATTATTACAAGAGGTGCCAGAAATTGATGTGTCCGCCTGTTTTTATTTTTTCTCTGCTTTTCCCATGCATTTTGAGTAAGAGAAAGACGCGTTTTCCCTTGAAGTTAACATCCCCGCTTAACAATTCTAACTCGTCCATTGGACAAGTCTTTTAAATGGCTTTAAGGTTTGCTTCGCAACATTTCCTTTCCAAGTTCCCTGGCTGTGTACAAAACTCAAAATTTGAGGAAACTACACAAACAACAAAGAGTTGAGGTTGGTTTCAAAGAAAACAATTAAGACCTCAGTAGTTTAAAAGTATGAGTTTAGAGAACCCCCCATGAGATCACAAATTTGGGGGTTGGGGTTTCAGGAATTCTGTGAGAAAAAAAAGACAAATCAAAATAAGCATAAGTTTAACACGTTGAGGGCGGTGTGCACCACTGGGGGTTCACACGTGAGTGTTTTATCTGGCAGCTTGTGTAAAGCAATAACGGTACAACAGAAGCAGCACGATCAATATCGTGCATATTTTTCTTGTTTTTCTTCAAAATTTGAAAATTTTTTGTGCCGCCAAATAAAGCAATGTTTAATTATTGCTTCCGCCAGATGATGCTAAATACAAAAAGCTGCGCCGTCCTTAACGATGGTGAATTCAACCGAGGTCGTAGTTCACTCCAAGACGAATTTCGTGAAGATCGTCCAAAATCAGTTTTTGTTCCGGAAACCATTGATGCTGTGCACCAGCTGATATTTCAAGATCGTCATGTGACCTACCGTCAGATTGAGACAACCTTAGGTAGTAGTGGGACCAGCATACATTCAATATTGCATGAACATTTGACGGTCAAACAAATTTGTACGCGTTGGATTCCACACAATTTGTCAATCGCTCAAAAAAAGGCTCGTGTCGATTGGTCGAAAGAAATGCTCCAAAAGTACGATCGCGGTGCTTCAAAACGCCTCTATGACATCGTGACAGGTGATGAATCCTGGATTTACGCGAATGAGCCTGAAAGTAAACAGCAGTCGACTGTATGGGTGTTTCAAATTGAGCCAAATCTAACTAAAGCTGCTTGCGCACGAAGCACTTCCACGCAAACGGTCGCCTTTTTTTCGGAAAAACTGGACATGGACACTAGAACAGCGCAGAACAGTCATTTTTGAGTGAAACACAACCATTTGTTTGCCAGTTGTCTTCCAAGAAATCAGGAAAACCAACCGCCGAAGACAGATCACCATTCACCACGACAATGCGAGCTCTCACACATCGGCTCAAACAACTGCATTTTTGAGCACTCAAAACATCGATTTGATGAGTCATCCGCCTTATAATCCTGACTTGGCACCAAATGACTTCTTTTTATTCCCGTATCTAAGAAATAAAATGAGAGATCAAGGTTTTTCGACACCTGAAGAAGCGGTTGATGCATTCAGAATGCATGTCTTAGGGATACCTCAATCAGAGTGACAAAAGTGCTTCGAAAATTGGTTCAAAGGCATTGAAAAGTGTATAGATCTTAATGGGGAATATTTTGAAAAACAATAAAGCTATTTTCGATGATTAATGTTTGTTTTTGTTCTCTAATCCCAAAATATAAAAGGCAAAAGAAGAGATTGAGGTAGTATCCAGATACAAATACCAATATCGTCCTCTTTAAATTTGAAACCACACTTTGAGGAAAAATTAGCTGTTGCTAAAAGAGCTATCTGTTCGATTTGGGAACGTTGCTTCAAAAATAAATATGTATCGAAAAGTGCAAAACAAACTTTATTCCACTCAACCGCAGCTTCTTTAATGCTCTACGGAGCTCAGGTATGGTGTTACAAAGGCTATGATGGTGTGGAAAAATTCCTTCGCTACTTTTTGAAAAAGATCTTTCGGTTACCAAAAAATACCCCCAACTATATGATACATATTGAAACGGGAACTCCTTCGTTGCTCTTGTATACTATCAAAATGCACTTCAACTATATTTTAAAAATACTACAGATGAGCGAATGCAGATTACCAAATGTAGTTTTAAGAAGTATAATTAGAACAAACGGATACATTTGCGAGGAATGGAAAAAAACAGCTTCTGAATGCGGTTTAAATCTGTCTATTAAGGTGGACGAGCCTCCTCATCTTTTAAGAAAAAAACTTAACTCAGTTTATATCAAATATGTCGAAGAAGCTGAATCTTCACCATTTAGGAACTACTACAGCAAACTAAACCATTTTTTAAATGAAAAAACATACTTCCTTGACAGTCACTCAATCGAAAAAATAAGCACAATTTTTAAACTGAGAGGTGAACTCGTTCAGTTAAACTTTACCCCACACAGACCAAATTTACCAATTTTTTGTAACCTATGTAACATGAGGAAGAGAGAAGACATCTTACATTTTATTGGTGTTTGTCCGATTCTAAAAGAATTTCGACTAGCAATTTTTGAAAAACTTGTTTTAGACGAATATGAAGTAACGTGCATCTTAAATGGAGAAAAAGGATGCAAGGCCTTATACGATTATTCAGTAGCAGCACTTTGTTATAGAAAACGTATCATAGATGGAGATTTTTAATGTAAAACGTATGTATGTATTTTGTCAACCTGGTAGACGGCTATAGGCCAAACCATAAATGACTAAGGTTAAACTTTACATTGTAAAACATTTATTGAAGTCAAACTAACTAACTAACTAACTAAAAGGCAAACCTCGTAAGCTGTATAGGTCTTGCATGGTTTTGGGGAGTGCATATTAAAACTTCAAATTCACAGTACACCACGTTATTGAATTCTATGAAACTTTTAATACTTGGATTAGTTCCTGAAGTGTAATGCAGTCTAATGCCTTTTAAGCATTTCCTTTCACTTAGTATTTATTTATAGATTCAGAATTAATAATAATAATAATTGTTGTCGCTACAGTCCGCAGGGGGACCAGGGCCTAGCTTGCTCATCAACTACTCGTGTTGTGCGCGCTACTGTTCTCTCACGAGTAGAAGGGACCTAGAGTTTTTTGCCGACTCCGAACGGCGAAGTTTGAGAAGCTTTCTTAGACAGTTATTACTCTTTAAGTGTTGTCAGCAGCTCGAAAGAGGTGATGCCGTGAAAAATTCGAAGTGTTGAACTGGGAATCGAACCTAGACCCATCGGCGTGTGAGCGTCGCACTCTACCCACTTCACCACGGCGGCCACAGATTCAGAATTAAAGTCCTCAAAAAATATGTGAGAAATCGCGTTTCCACGATTAACAAGAGACAAGTCCAACCTTTCTTTCATTTGTTTAAATTATAAATGTTTGGCCCCGGTGCCGTAAACGTTGAACTGCCAGATTTTATCCCTCCCTGTTCTGCGCACCTTCCTGCTTCCTGCTTCTGGCTTTCTCGGTTTGGATCCTTTGAAGAAATCGAAGAATGGCTCAATGATTGGATCGATGCAATAGAGGAGTCATTCCTTAAAGATAGTATTCGAAAGCTACCAGAGAGATGGGAATGACTGGTCGCAATAATTTGAGCGACGTATCTTTACGTTTTTTTTGGCCGCCGTGGAGTAGTGGGTAGAGTGCGGCACTCACACGCCGAAGGGTCTAAGTTCGATTCCCGGGTGAACACCTCGAATTTTTCACGGCACCAACTCTTTCCAGCTGCTGACAACACTCAAAGAGTAATAACTCTCTAAGAAAGCTTCTCAAACTTCGGCGTTCGGAGTTGGCAAAAAAAAAATTTAGGTCTACTCATGAGAGAACAGTAGCGCGCACAACATGAGTAGTTGATAAGCAAGATCACATAGCAAGCAGGACATAGGTCCTGGTCCCCCTGTGGACTGTCGCGCCAACAATTATTTTATTTTAATAGAAAAAAAATTAACAGAAAGATTTCGGATACATAAAGTATGAAAGTAGCTTTCATCAGTTATGTCCATTTCATGCCCTTATCCTTTTCCCTTCAGTGAAATACAAAATTAAAACAATTGGCCTGTTGTTGTGGAAAAAGTGTGGTAAAGGTCATTTATTCATGCGGCCGGACTTTAATCCATTAGTCGGCGATGAAACGTTCATCTGTAATCGTAATTATGAGTTCCTCAAGTCATTCCGGGCAGCATACCATATTCATCAGTAACCTGTTGTCGGCCTTCCATGAAAACTCCACCAAGTTTAAATATTTTCATAGATTAGGGGATCGGATAAATTGAGACCGGGAAACCACTCAAGCTTTTAATTGGGCCTTTCATACATTGTAAAATTTTCCTTGCCCGTTTTTTGGGATAAGAGGTGAGCTATTAACTAGTAATATTGACTCGAAGGACCGAGCTTGCTTCATATTACAGCTTGATCCTACTTTAACGCACAGAAATATGCACGTTTCTAAAAACAGATGAGGAAAGTTTTGTGTGCTAATTTCGGTCCTGTAAATGAGGGCAAAACGAAGTACATGCTGGAAGGACACATAACATCGACGTCTCGGACGGAGCGTCACACTTGGCAGCAGAAACTTCGAGGTAGTCAAGGACTTCGTCTACCTCGGCTCCGCGGTAAATAGGGACAACAACATCAGTACCGAAATCAAACGCAGAATCACTCTTGCCAATCGCTGTTTCTTTGGGCTCAAGAGGCAAGACTAAGCTCGCTTTATATAACAGCTTGATCATCCCCGTCCTACTTTATGGTGCGAAATCTTGGACGTTAGCAAAGGCGGATGAGGAAGCCCTTAGTCTTTTCGAGATTTTTGGTCCTGTTTGCGTTGCTGACATCTGGAAGAGAAAATTTAACGACGAACGCTATGGGCTGTACAGCGACATGCGCCTGGTCAAGCGTCTACGGATACAACGCTAAAGATGGCTAAGCCATGTAGAGCGTATGGACACCACTGCCCCGGCCCGAAAAGTCGTTGAATCCGAGTGATTGGGACAATGCAATCATTGGTTGCGGAGTCTACTCTGAGGATCTGAACTTTAGTCTTAAATTCAGACTTCCCAGTCACTGTAGCATGTTGCAAGCTGAAGTAATGGCCATTCGTGAAGCACTGTCTTGGCTGAGGAGGAATAATATATCCTCAGCTGATATCCTTATTCTTACGGATAGTCAGACAGCACTCAGGGCCCTGGAATCTAAACTCCAAGAAGGTCATGAAATGCCGCACATTCTTAGATGAGATGGCTGAGCAGTTCAGCATATGCCTGTGCTGGGTGCCAGGTCACAGAGACATTCCGGGCGACTGTCAAGCAGACGAATTGGCCGGGCTTGTCACAACGCAACCACTACTTCAGGAACACCAACACCTCGGTATCCCTCTCGCCACATGCAAGTTAGTACTGTACTTGAATGCGATGCATCAGACTAATCAAAGGTCTAACGGTCTAACCACAACCTTTGTCGCTTCTCCAAGGAGATGTGGCCCTCTTTTGAACTTAAACGCTCCAGACTGCTACTATCGCTCAAAAGATCAGACATAAGCCTTGTCATGGAGAGAGAGCCATAACCGGGCACTGTCTAATCGGTAAACATGCTAGCAGGCTAGGGGCTCCCTCAAACGATTTTTGCAGAAGCTGCAAGGATGAGGAGGAATCAGAAACTCTCCTAGACCTGTTATGCACATGCCCGGCGCTCTCGCGCCTCAGACACAAGCACTCTGGAAGCTATTTCCTCAACGGCCTACATGACCTCAATAAAACTTTCCCGCCGACATTTTAAGCTTTATTATCGGCTCCAGCTGGTTTAAGGTTCTTCCCACATGGTGTGGTAGCACAATGGTCCTGTATGGGACTAAGTGCATTCATCAGCCACCTTTGCCTACCTACCTACCTCCGCCTGGTCAAGCGTCCTTGGACACAACGCTCAAGATGGCTGTGTCATGTAGAACGTATGGACACCACTCCTCCGGCCCGAAAGGTCGTCGAGTTTGAGCCATTGGGACAACGCAACAGAGGACGGCCTAGCCGAAAGTGGTGCACACAAATGACGAAGGAACTCAACCAACTTGCAGTGCGCAACTGAAAGAAGCCTGCGAAATATCTTGTTGGTTGAGGCCCAGGTCCACCCCGGACTGAAGAAGAATTTACGAGAATCATTGGACGAGAATTGAATAAAAATGTCAAAATATTCACAGAAACCGAAACAAACCTTCCTCAATGTCGTTGCTTGATTTACTGCCGCACTATTTCCGGTTCCCAATAGCCCCCCTTCATCCCTCCCCACTAAAGTAGCATCTGCGCACTAAAATTTAATCAGACAACAAAATGGTGATCATGAAAATTGTTCAACCGTCAAATTGTCCGAACTCGAAATTCAATCAGTTCATTCAAGATTCCGGGTTCCTCAAAATGCTTCAATTATAAAATTCAGTTGTTGGTTTTCAATCTATGTGTCAGTTCAGAGATGTTGACGCACCGCTCCCGCTCGGTAAATTCATTGCGTAAACACGGCGAAATAATGGGTGGAAGCAAAAATAGTTCAATGTATACAAACTCGTGGGAAACGTTCATGCGGCTATTTTTGAATGCCAATTCCTGCACACCGTTTAACAGACTGACTAGACGAACTTAACCTGGATTAATCGGGTCTTAAGGTAGATCTCATATTTCAAATCGCCCTGATAAATGCATCTCATTTCACAAGCAAACACCAGCGCCTACTGGTTGGGTTATGATGGCCACAACATGCCCACTATTAGCCTCCGCTCGTCTACACCATAAAAAACAATTCTACGAGTTTCATTACCACAATAAATCTTCACCTGAAAGCCAGCAGACACGGCGGAATGAATAATTTATTAGCACCTCTGAGCTGGCAGTTCTCAGCTCGCCCTCTGCCACTGTCATTCGGCCCGTCCCTCTGCGAAATGCATCCTTTCGTGTTCAAACTTAAACTTAATGACGTCTTCTCTTTCTTCAAAAGACTACCTCGTACATAAAGTCTGTCATAAAACTGGATACTTAAATTTTTAATTGAAGTCACACCGAACAGGAAAAGAAGTAAAAAAAACGCAAAAAAGACCAAAAAATATCCATCAACGAGATCGCTCTTGGAGGTGAACATATTTCCATCGTCAACCTACCCAGCGCACAGCCGCGCGCTCAAGACCGAGCGCCGAGCAGAAGCCAAGCGAGTGAACGAGTGAAGTAAAGACACAAGAAAGACGTCTTACGACCGGTTCGTTGTGCTGCTGCTTGATTCCGGTACCGAGGAAATCGAAACCGAAAACGGAACGTATGAAACCCACAGACAATCCCAGGGAATTACACGAAAACAAATGTCTTCTCATGGTTGCCGCCGAGGGCGTGAGATAAGTTTCGAAAGACCTCCACACAAGTGAATCCGTCTGACTGGAGTCTGGATAGTCTCAAGTCCAAAAATACATAAAAAATCACATTCCACTCACATACCTCGAGAATTCAGCCCCAACCGGAACCGGCCTGCAGGGGAAGGGAGGCGACGGGTAGTCGCTGGACGGAAATGTCAACAGCTGATCGACCAGAAAGCAACTTCGACTGCTGGCTGGACGCAAACTCAGATAACTACACTATTTCATAACGCGGGTCCGCGCGACATTTCAGAACACCCCAAAGGGCGGGGAGGGAGCACGAGTGATTGATAGTGCCGTAACCGCACTTTGTCACACACGAAAACCACTTTCGATACGGTGAGATACGGGAAACTGAGGTATTTGGTACGGATCGACTCGGGAAACCGCGTTATTAGCTCTCGGGTGACGTCTGACGATTTATGACTTTGCCAGCAGACCGTCGCGCACTCAAGCCACTGTATGCACTCGCGGCACGACCAGATACACCGGCGACAATTCACAGATAAATCAATGGATTTTGGAATTTTTTTCTAAGAACACCTTGTGAGCCCACCCGGCGCGCACTCTAAGACCGCACGGTCAGAAGCACAAAACTGTGTCTATGAATGAAAATATACACCGCCAAATCTGGCCACGAACTGAGGAACTTCGGATCTTATTTTCGGAAAACAATCACCGCACTTGTGGAGTGCAATAAATTGAGATAAACACAGCGAACGTCGGAAGCAGATTACGCTGATGAAAGCTAAACCGAACCGAACCGAACTGAACCGTTTCGATTTCCAATGTTTACTGAGCACGCCGAAACATTGAAGAGCCCCAACCAGCTGCTTGGCCCCCAGAAGCAGTTTCCTCTGACAATGCTTGACGCTTTTTCTGTTTCCCTCTTTTGCTTTTGTTGTTTTTCGTTGTGTGTGTGTAAGAGTGTGTGTGTAGGAGGGAGGGTTAGGCAACTGAGAGGTTTTTTGATTTCAAGTTGTGCCCGCGGGTTTTCTCTTTGGGATTGGAAGCGCATTACAGGTCTTTGAGCTTTGCGTGGGGAGCTTTCTGCTGTGCGTTCTGATTTGGTGGGGGGCGGTCGATGGAGGAGGCATAGCTTCACAGACATTTTGTTTACATTGGTTGGCAGTTGGTTAGCAAACAGTGGTGCTTCCCGACGCTACAACGCAACGGTCAATACTGCGCCAATGCATTCTACTTACGCGCAAGACAGTTCCTAGAATCAGTCCGAGAGCGTTTGGCCATAAACTTGCTCGCATGTGGTTTCCTTCGAGAAAATTTTCAGCTCTGGCATTCGATGAAATGTAAATTGACCAGCACTGCAGGTGGCGTTACGTTGATTGTTAAGAAGAAGAAGACAGCCTCTCGAACTTTGGAACACTTTGATCTGACGACAGCCAACGCAAGAGTGAACTTGTAGACTCCTCCAGACATGGATGTGTGCCCAGAAGAAAGAGGTTGACCGAAGCGCAAAATTGTTCTTTAAAGCAACTGAATCTGTTTCCAAAGTTTGAGTTGACGATGATAGCACTTAGTACAATCAGACGATTCAAGTGCTTTCTGCCCCAAGAATCTGCCTTAAAATATAAGGTTGCCAAATATCTCCCTTCCGCTTTTTTACTTTTCATTCAATGCTTCAAAAACAGTGTTACAGTGATTGGATTTAGTTCAAATATGCGTCGTTTTTTTCGATAATTTGTCTCCATCTAGACGGCAACTTCATAATACCCCTCTCGTTGAAGCCCCCTCCTTATTTGCGAAGAACTCGGACAGACACTTTTCACAATCCTCTTTTGAGCTCAACTTCACATTACCAAGGGCGTTCGCCTTGGACAGGAACAGGTGGTAATCGCTTGGCGCTATGTCCTCCTGTGACCTCCCATCCGAGCTCCCGTAGCTTCTGACAAGTCATCAACGAAGTGTATGGGCTGGCGTTGTCCTGGTGAAACACTACACCCTTCCTGTTGGCCAATTCTGCACGCTTCTGGTCTATCGCCTGCTTCAAGCGGTCCAGTTGTTTGCAGTAGATGGTAGAATTACGCGTCTGGCCATATGTGAGCAGCTCATAGTGGATGATTCCCTTCCCATCCCACCAAACACACAGCAAAGCCTTCTTGGCCGTCAATCCCGGCTTGGCCACTGTTTGGGACGATTCACCGGCCTTCAACCACGACGGTATTCACTTGATATTGTCGTATGTGATCCATTTTTCGTCACCAGTCACCATCCGCTTCAAATATGGGTCGAGTTCATTCCGTTTCAGCAGCATATCGCAGGCGTTGATTCGGTCCAGAAGGTTTTTTTGCGTCAAATCATGCGGCACCCAAGTATCAAGCTTTTTTTGTATCCAGCCTTCTGCAGATGGTTTAAAAAGGTTTGGTGACTAACTCCCACCTCCTGGGCGATGTCACAAGATGCCACATGCCGGTCTAACTCGATAATTTCCATGATTCGATCGGTATTTGTTGTCACAGGTCATCCGCCGGTTGGCTTAACCATGGTGTTGTTTTCATTGGCTCTGAATCATCGAAACCATTCCTCCGCGTTTCGAAGTGATAGAGTTCCATCTCACGGAACGTTTCTCTAGCGGATTTGCCTTTAACGAAGGAAAACTTTAAAATAGCGCGAATTTCGGCGTTTTTTTTTTTTTTTTTGGAGGTTGGGATAAACTACACTGGAACGCTTAGACTTAAATACTGGTCCATTGTACTACCAGGCAGTAACCTTCATTTAATGTAATTTCTTGGTTTTCCGAAGAAAAACCAAGATGTGCTTCTGTGATATAGAACTTAGGTTTTCAGTTACCACCACATCAGCGCCAAATAACCGCCACCTGATACGAGCAACAATATCAAGAGTAGCAGGACATTGACAGAGATTTCGGCGTTAGTGACCGCCATGTTTACACGTCTATAACTGTTGAACGTCCAAACTAATCACGCATAGCGTCGTTTTGTAGGTTATGTCAAGACCTTTCAAATGAAGTATAGTATTGCCAGATACGAGCTCTGTAGCGCGTTGCACATAGCCGGAAAATTTAAAAGACAAAAATGCGGAAGGGAGGTATTTGAGGTTGTCAAATATCTCCCTTCCGTTTTTTTGCTCTTCATTTAATGTTTCATCTCTAACAGAGTCATAGAAAAGCTCACTTTCCTCGGGAAAACCTACAGAAGTGGCAAAACCTACAGACCGTGAACGTCTGTATTAAATCTCTTCCTCTTTCCTGGGCTCAAGGGGTTTTCGTTTGATAAGCCGGCGACCAGACTTCAGAAAAAAATTTTTAGAGGTACCAGCATAGACCCGGATAAACGAAATTTGAAGAATACGCTGTGAAACAGTGGACTCGGAGATGTCAAGTGCTACCCTGCAACCTCCGTACTTGGGATCATTATGCCATTCAGCACCAGACTAAACTTTCATCAGATAAAAAATAATAATAATAATTGTTGGCACGACAGTCCACAGGGGAACCAAGCCTAGCTTCCTCATCAACTACTCGTGTTGTGCGTGCTACTGTTCTCCCACGAGTAGAAGGGACCTACAGCTATTTGCCGACTCCGAACGGGGATATTTGAGAAGTTTTCTTAGAAAGTTATTACTTTTTGGGTGTTGTCAGCAGCTCGAAGGAGGTGGTGCCGTAAAAATTCGAGGTGTTCAGCCGGAAATCGAACTTAGACCCTTCAGCTTGTGAGCGTCCTACTCTGCCCACTACGCCAAGGCGGCCACTTTCATTAGATAGGGTTTCCAAATATTTAGATTTTTCCATAAATCGAAGATTTAAAATTTGCCTTTTCCAATTCTGACCATTCCTGAGTGATGCATTATCGTCCTTGAATTTAAGTAAAGGAATATCTGGACTGAATGTTAACACACTATGCATGCACTATGGAGTCCCACAAAAGGCTCCATTTTATGCCATAACTCTGTCGTTATGCTTGAAACATTCTCCCGACGCCCATTTCTTCTTTCACCAATCCAATTATATCTCAATTGGTTTTCCGCAGTCGTCCCATGACCCACTTACTCCTTCACTGGAGGCTCATGTTAAGGCCACTTTATTCCAACTTGGACAGCATAACTACTCGGATCGTAAACAATTGATTGGAATTTAATGCTCCAAAAATCCAACGCTCTCCGCTGTCATTAAAGCTGAACTCCAATAATCAGCCATTATCTGGTAATAAGCCCTTTTATCGATGAAACCGAACGACGCCCTCATAGCCCTTACGTTCCCGAGATTCCGTTGTATGGACGTTACACGCGTCTGTCTAACAACCGATGATGCGGCATAAAGCGGCACCTGCAAAGTCTTGACACTGGGATAAGGAGGGAAGTGCGAAAAAGACAGGCTAGCTGTGCACATACGATTTTGTCGTCGCTAGAACGAGAACACAATCTATTCAAATGTGCGTGCCTTCACATTAAGAGTAACTTGATGCACATTAAGCGAGCAACAAAAACGGGAATGCGCCCTGACTATGTGTGTTTCCACAGAGCATCTTTTCAGCTTAACGCATTTAAAACTCTTGGGGAAAATATGTTCCTGGTGTTTGTGCGCAAAGAAGACTTTCGCCACGTAAGAAATCTGTCTCAAATTGTGGCTTTACCTTTAACTGGCATGATGTCGCACGAATTCTTATCTTTAGACACGGAAATGGTGAACTTCTGCACCGTTTTTGGCTGTTTTGTTGCACTTCAGGCAAAGTTTTCAGACCTGACCCTAACATCTTTGCCTTTGCCTTTGCCTTTGCCTTTGCCTTTGCCTTTGCCTTTGCCTTTGCCTTTGCCTTTGCCTTTGCCTTTGCCTTTGCCTTTGCCTTTGCCTTTGCCTTTGCCTTTGCCTTTGCCTTTGCCTTTGCCTTTGCCTTTGCCTTTGCCTTTGCCTTTGCCTTTGCCTTTGCCTTTGCCTTTGCCTTTGCCTTTGCCTTTGCCTTTGCCTTTGCCTTTGCCTTTGCATTTGCCTTTGCCTTTGCCTTTGCCTTTGCCTTTGCCTTTGCCTTTGCCTTTGCCTTTGCTTTTGCCTTTGCCTTTGCCTTTGCCTTTGCCTTTGCCTTTGCCTTTGCCTTTGCCTTTGCCTTTGCCTATTCTCCCCTTTGCACTCCAATAAAATGCACAATTAGACGCAGATCACTTTATTTCGCCGTATAGAAGGGTATATCAAAGAACTGCCACCTCATCGGCCGCAGCTTGTCGAATTTGTATTTTATGCAGCGCTTCCCAAAGATTGCGTTCTGATACTCCAAACATTCCGCAGCAGGAAAGGTCAGCTTGAAGCACTTATTTCGCGTTCCAAAGTACGCCCGGCCGATGGTGCTCGAAATGAAATCATTGGCTGACTGCAAGCAATTCAAGAACGCCTGCTCGCAGTCGCAGCTCAATCTGGAATGCAGACAAATTTTGTAGAGACTAGCACGCGTGTAACCACTCTACTCACCTGGGAAAATAGTCCGGGTTGTTTAGTGAATGCAAATTGGAGCCTGGTTCAATTATTTCTGGGCAATGATCGTGTGCTCGGCAGCATCGATCCGTGGAGGCGAATGTACCCAGGTCATTGTAGCTGGTTGAGATGTTGCCGGGTCCACACCACTTTGTGCCGGGCACAATGGTTCCTGTGTAGGGAACTGGCGGGAGCGCCTTATTGTAGATGTCCTCCTCCTCGAATATTGCGTACTCCTCAAATGCCAGAGCGAGTGGCACCACCGCGATTAGAACGGCAATCCAAACGGACTTCATCGCGCAAATCGATTCGGTCAACTGAGCGCTCGGCGGGCTGGGAGCGATAATGAGCTCAGTTCGATTGTGTTTCGGGCTGTCGATGTGACCTGATTACGTCGTGGAATGCTGATATGAGTTGATTAGGTTTTCAAGATCAATGCGAGGAGACTGATTTGTTTTCGTTAACGGTGCGTTGGTGGTGGTACGTTTTGAAGGGCTGGACGTGGGTGAGGTAAGGTACTGTGTGCCGACATAGGAATGCAGTCATCTCGTTTTAAGTCAGTGCTGGCAAAAAGGTGAAAACGGTGCCGGAATGAAATGTCGCTGATGAATTTATTTTTACAAAAGCGCCCAACTGCACACAACGTAAGTGCGTTTTAAATTTATCGACCAACCGAAAACACTGTTGTCAGGACTAATTGCAGGTTTAGATAAGTGAATGATACTAAACGGTCGACCTTTAGGCCTCATCCAGCACGAGGTGGGGAGAGTGAGCGAAAGCGAATCGTAGGGAAGGGAGCACATATTTGGTGGAGACATCGGAAAACACAGCCTGCACGACAACAAGATCGGGATACGGGCTCGGGCTGTTGGACTTCGCCTCGGGGCGGAATCTCACTCTGGACAGCACGCAGTTCTCACGCCTGATCATTCACAAAGGAATCTGGAGATCTCCATATCAATCCACCGTCAATCAGATTGACGTCTGACACTCCTCTAGTATTCTCGATGTCCGACCCTTCCAAGGTGCAATCAACGACTCGGATCATCACCTTGCTGTAACCAAGGTAAGAACCCGGAATCAAGAGAGCAACGGAGTCGAGACAGGCCAAAACGGTTTGACGTAGGTTCAATCGCAACTGATCATTGGGAACTTTGCTGACCGAGTCTCCCTAAAACTCGCTCAGAGTTCGACGCTGCCTGCACTAAGCATAGAAGAAGACTGGAAACGTTGTCAAGAAGCCATCAAAGAAGCTGCCACTGATGTGCTGAGTTTCACGTCACCACCCAGAATTAACCCATGGTTTGACAACGAGTGCAGGCAAGCGCATGTAGCCAAACAAGGCGTCTATAAAGCAACGCTGCATCGAAAGAATACAGCTGTTCGTGAGCTCTACGAACAGAGAAGAAGGGAAGAGTACCGACTTCTCAGAAGGAAAAGGAAGGAGCATGAGAAGCGCGCGGTCGAGGAAATGGAAGAGTATTATGGCAGGAATGAAGTCCGAAGGTTTTATCGAAAGTCAAAACAGCTCTCCGGAGGAAACGAGGTTCGGACCGAAGCCTGCCGTGATCTAAATGGACAATTTGTGGTGGAGTCGCAGTCTGTCCTGAGAATCTGAAAGGATCAATTCTGCAGACTCCTCAAAGGCGATGACGGCACCAATTCTGCTGTTAGGCAGAATGTTCCACTCAATTGGGACGATGATAGACAAGAATTTCGTCCCCCCGACTTAGACGAGGCGAAGATAGCAATATCCAGGCTGAAGTCGAACAAAGCTGCTGGAGCGGACGGACTGTCTGCAGAACTATTTAAAGCAGCTGGAGATGACCTCGTTGGGCGCATGCAACAGCTCGACTGTAAGATATGGTCGGAGGAAAGCATGTCCGATGAGTGGAATCTCAGCGTCGTTTGCCCGCTTCACGAGAAGGGAGACCTCTTTGACTGCGCCAATTATCGCGAGTCTTCTTAACATCGCCTACAAGATCCTCTCTACCGTATTGTGTGAGCGTCTGAAGCCGTTTGTCCATGACCTGATAGGTCCCTATCAGTGTGGATTCAGGCCTGGGAAGTCCACGATAAACCAGATCTTGACTTTACGGCAGATCCTGGTAAAGACCCATGAAATGCAAATTGACACTCACCACCTCTTCGTCGATTTCAAGGCCGCATATGACAGTGTGCATAGAGACGAGCTATACAGTGCTTCGCCAAGATTTGGCATTCCTACCAAACTCGTCAGATTGTGTAGGATGAGGATGGAGAACACCCGCTGCTCCGAACGAACTCACCGAGACCTCCAATTTCAAAAAAGGTTTTAGACAAGGCGACGCACTGTCATATGACTTCTGTAACATCATTCTTGAGAAGATCGTGCGTAACTCACAAGTTAACACCAGAGGCACGATGTTCGTGCATAACTCACAAGTCAACACCAGAGGCACGATCTTCCAGAAGTCAGTTCAACTGCTAGCTTACGCTGATGACATTGACGTGATTGGACGAACACAGCGAGCCGTCAATGAGGCGTTTGCTGGCATTGAAGCGGAAGCGGCTAAAATGGGTCTGGCGGTAAATGAGGGCAAAACTAAATACATGCTGTCATCAAGGAAGGACACACAACATCGACGTCTCGGACGGAGCGTGTCACTAGGCAGCAGAAACTTCGAGGTAGTCAAGGACTTCGTCTATCTCGGCTCCGCGGTAAATAGGGACAACAACACCTGTACCGAAATCAAACGCAGAATCACTCTTGCCAATCGCTGTTTCTTTAGGCTCAAGAGGCAATTGAGTAATAAAGCCCTCTCTCGAAGGACTAAGCGCGCTTTATTTAACAGCTTGATTATCCCTGTACTACTTTATGGCGCGGAATTTTGGACGTTAGCAAAGGCGGATGAGGAAGCGCTTAGTCTCTTCGAGAGAAAAGTTCTGCGTACGATTTTTGATCCTGTTTGCGTTGCTAGCATCTGGAAGAGAAAATTTAACGACGAACGCTATGGGCTGTACAGCGACATGCGCCTGGTCAAGCGTTTTCGGATACAACGCTTAAGATGGCTGGGCCATGTAGAGCGTATGGACACCACTGCTCCGGCCCGAAAAGCGTTTGAATCCGTTCCATTGGGACAACGCAATAGAGGACGACCTACATTAAAGTGGCGCACACAAGTGTAGAAGGACCTCAACCAATTTGGGGTGTGCAACTGGAGACAGCTGTCGAAAGATCGTGCTGGAGAGGCATATTGGCTGAGGCGCAGGTCCACCCCGGACTGTAGCGCCACAAGAAGAAGAAGAAGAAGTTCCCCCGCAAATAGGGACAACAAAATCAGTACCACTGTCAAATCGCTGTTTCTTTGGGCTTAAGAGGCAATTGAGTAATATAGCTCTCTCTCCAAGGACTAAGCTTAATAAAAATAATTGTTGCCGCGACAGTCCACAGAGGTAGCAGGGCCTAGCTTGCTCATCAATTACCCATGTTGTGCGCGCTACAGTTCTCTAACGAGTAGAAGGGACCTACAGTTTTTTGCCGACTCCGAACGGGGATATTTGAGAAGTTTTCTTAGAAAGTTATTACTCTTTGAGTGTTGTTAGCAGATCCAAAGACGTGGTGCCGTGAAAAATGTTTCGTGGTGTTCAGCCAGGAATCAAACCTAGACCCTTTGGCGTATGAGCGTCGCACTCTACACACTACGCCACGGCGGACACTAAGGACTAAGCTTGCTTTATACAAAAACTTGACCATTCCAAACGCACTTTATGACGCGGAAATCTGGGCGTTACTAAAAGCGGATGTTGGAGTTGGTGCTTCGAGCAGCGCGTAAAACAATGAGCTTGTTAAAAAATCTTCTTGGCTAGCACTACATTCGAATTGATCGTGCGATTTTACACCTTTGGAATATTGGCTTATGTAAAGTCATTGGTCTTCTTCTGGAATTAGCCAGATATGATTGCGCTTTACTCGTACAAGTTGCACAAAATATGACTTTTCGATATGACCGTGTAAACCATTCACAAGTCAAACGACTTGTGAACGTCAAATAAGAAATAATCTGTATTCTTCCAAATTACAGTAAACTTTACCAATGTCGACATCAACTATCATCAGCCAGAAAGTAGTCTGCCTGGGAATTCACGAAGAGCGATATTGATCGCAACCAGATATATTTGCTCAGACTTCTATGAAAAATATTAATCGCTTGAATGACACAGATCAGCCAAACAAGAAGTCTGTGTCAAGAGTGCAGGCCTAAGGTTGGAAAACACTGCTCTTAGACTCGAAAACTTGTCCATTGGACCGAACTTCATTTAATGTCCATAGGTTCTTGGTCTTCCGAAGGAAAACCGGTAAGCGCTTCTGTGAAAAAGAAATTAAGATTTCAGCTCCCACCACCTCAGCGTCAACCAGCCGCCATCTGATACGAGCAATGGCGGGAGATTTTGGCAGAGGATGTGCTCTGAAGTGTCCACACCTTCTCCACAGGCGTCGCAAAGGATGTCATTACTAGGGCCAAGCAGACTTAGGTGCTAAGCGAAGGTAAAGTATATTGTTTGTACACCGAAAAGTCATCTACAGTCTTTTCTATCGAGAGATAAAGGAAAGCCGCAGTTCTCTTGCTGACGTTTCGGAGCATGCATTTGGTCAGCATACATCCTGGCAAGTCATTTAATTTCTGGTTGTGCTGTTGGGAGACTCAAGCCTTAGCGAAGGACGTGGGTAGTCCCAAAGTGGGTGCGGGTCCTGCGATTGTCTCTATTGGACCTTGCTTGAAAAGTTCATCGGTAATTTAATTTCCCTTGATTCCGTTGTGTTCCGGGATTTAGACAAAATTAGTCTGCCAACTAAATTGAGAGAAATTTTGTCGTGACTTCGGAATGGAATACTTTCCCTACGATTCCGTCCTATTACCTACACCAAAGGAAGTAGCGGAACTCGTAGAGTACTGCGAAATGAAAATGTTGGGCCTCGTTATCTGTTGCGAGACTAATGCTCAAAACATTTTCTGGGCAGAAAGCGTAACAAGAGGGGATCGCATCTTCTCGACTTCACACTATCGTCTGGATCATCATCAACAACTTTGGCTCACAACCAAAATTTGTTGCGACAAGAAGACAGGAAGTGGTTGACTTAACGCTATCAAATCGATATCTTAAGGAGATCAGAGACTGGAAAGTTCTACCGGAAGTGTTCAGATTATGTATCTGAGCTCCGCATCGAATACGAAGCCATAATTTTGCAGAAGAGCGGGAACCCTAGGCAAACAAACTGGCTTAAGTTTAGGAAAGAATTAACAAATTACATTGCGCCTCTCCCAAAACTCAGAACGAGGGGTAAGGTTGAGAAGGCAATTCGAAATCTGAACGACACTCTAACTAAGTACTTCGAAATGACATAATAATAATTGTTGGCGCTACAGTCCAAAGGGGGACCAGGGCCTAGCTTGCTCATCAACTACTCGTGTTGAGCGCGCTACTGTTCTCTCACGAGTAGAAGGGACCTACATTTTTTTGTCGACTCCCAACTGCGAAGTTTAAGAAACTTTCCTAGACAGTTATGACTTTTTGAGCGTTCTCAGCAGCTCGAAAGAGGTGGTGCCGTGAAAAATTCGAGGTGTTCAGTCGGGAATCGAACCTAGACCCTTCGGCGTGTGAGCATCGCACTCTACCCACTACGTCACAGCGGCCACGAACCGACATGCCCAGTCAAAAAGACCCCCTGCAGAACCCCTGTTCCGTGGTGGAACATGGAACTGCGGAGAAAACCAGAAAACTTCTAAATAGATCACTCAAGACCAATCTGGAAGAGGACTGGGACCTGTATCGATCGAAACGAAAAGAATATAAGAGGCTAATTCGGGCTTCGAAAAGTGCCTCTTATAAAGATTTTTGTAGAAAAATCAAAACATTCGGTACAACCGGTGAAAGTCCCCAAAAGGGACAAAGGAGTGAGGCTGGATAAATTAATCAATTGCACGGTGTGACAGTCCACAAGAGACCAGGGCCTAGCTTTTTTTTATAATTGACGCGTGCAAAAGGGGTTGCGAGTACCCTTAAATGACCGGATCAAGTCACAGCACGGGCCGAAATTAGAGAGGAAGAGAGGGTTTCAATGCCTGTGGATTGTAATGAGGAGGAAAAATCGAGCTGGAAAGAGTATTCCAGATTCGTGTAGTGCGGCTAAAAAACGAGTCTCTGAATTTGACTGTACGTCCGAAAGAGGGCTTGAGGGTGAATTGGTGGGCATTCCTAGCGAGGCGTGTATTGCGGGTGAATTCTTGAAGGGGAGGAATGCAATAGGCTAATTCATCTGAGCATTTCTTGTTAAAATGGCGATAAAAGAGTGACAACGACTTGCTTGCACATGGCTGGATACAGTCAGAAAACCTGACGGTACCTATACTGAGTCTGAGACCCTCCAGCTAATGCTAGAGACTCACTTTCCTGGCAACCAGAGCACAACCGGCCCAAACCAGAGGCGATTTCCGAAACTGGAAATGAACAGCCAAATACTACACACAGAGGCTGGTATATGTCATCGCTCGTAGTAACAGATGAAGCTATCAACTGCGCTTCAAGTCACAGGGTACCGATGACATATTCCTATGCAACACTGCTGCAAGAGGGCATTGACCCACTACGAGGGTTACCTTTTATCCGAGATAAGAGAACAGAAACAAATATTAATCATCGAAAATAGCTTTATTGTTTTTTAAAATATTCTCCATCAAGATCTATACACTTTTGCATGCGTTTGAACCAATTATCGAAGCACTTTTGTCACTCTGATTGATATATCTCCAAAACATGCATTCTGAACGCATCAACCGCTTCTTCAGGTGTCGAAAAACCTTGATCTCTCATTTTATTTTATACGTACGGGGACAAAAAAGAAGTCATTCGGTGCCAAGTCAGGACTATACGGCGGATGACTCAAATCAATGTTTCGAGTGCTCAAAAATGCAGTTGTTTGAGCCGATGTGTGAGAGCTCGCATTGTCGTGGTGAAGAGTGATCCGTCTTCGGCGGTTGGTTTTTCCGATTTCTTGGAAGACAACTGGCAAACAAATGGTTGTGTTCCTCTCAGAATTGACTGTTCTGCGTTGTTCTAGTGGTACGGTTGCAACATGTAAAGTTTTTCCGAAAAAACAAGCGACCATTTGCTTGGAAGTGCCTCGTGCTCGAGCAACTTTTGTTGGATTTGGCTCAATTTGAAACACCCATATAGTCGACTGCTGTTTACCTTCGGGCTTATACATATAAATCCACTATTCATCACCTATCACAATGTCATAGACGTGTTTCAAAGCACCGCGATCGTATTTTTGGAGCATTTCTTTCGACCAATCGACACGAGCCTATTTTTGAGCGATTGACAAATTGTGTGGGATCCAACGCGAACAAAGTTTTTTGACGGTCAAATGGTCATGCAATATTGAATGTTTGCTGGTCCCACTAATGCCTAGGGTTGTCTCAATCTCACGATAGGTCACCTGACAATCTTGCAATATCAGTTGGCGCACAGCATCAATGGTTTCCGGAACAACAACTGATTATAGACGACCTTCACAAAATTCGTCTTAAAGTGAACTACGACCTCGGTTGAATTCACCATACCATCAATAAACACTGCTCCTTGATGGAGCTCTGTCGCCAAAAATTGAATTAAGTTCATCGATGCACTGTTGTTAAGTTAATCCACATCGAAAGTTGTGAAAAATAATCGCACGAAAATTTTCACGATTTAATTCCACTTTAAAGTACTGTACACAAGACAAATAGTGCTCGTGTGTCAGAACGTTCTGAGTATAACCTCAAAAATGTCAAACTGAGTTGGCAGTTGCCAGATTGCAACACAGGGTTGCCCAATTCCGAAAAAGAAAATGCAACCTTCGTACTACCGGCTCTGAAAAGAATTTTCACTGGCAGCCTTGCGCTGGTATATATTCCAAGCACCTGGCGTACAGAGAGGGTAACCTTCATACCGAAAATTGGTAAAGGAGATTACTCTCTCGCAAAAAATTTCAGGCCTATTAGCCTCACTTCCTTCATGCAAAAATGCTTGGAGAGTCTGTTCGAACCGCAAAAATGCTTTGCGATCACACTTTCTATCTCAGATGCAACATGCCTACTAGTGCAGAAAATCGTGTGAGACTGCGCTTCAAAATCTCGTCGGCAGAATAGAAAGTGCACTTGACAGGAGAGAATACGCACTGGGCATTTTCATCGACATAGAATGTGCTTTCGACAATGCGACTATTGATGACAAGTTCCGCGCGGCCGGAGAACACGGCGTGGAAGAATCGTGAATAAAAGCAATGCTAATGAACAGAACTATTATCGCGGAGGTGGCGTGTGACCAGTTTCTAATGTCGGGGGTTAACAGGTTCTGCCTCTAGAGCGGCATCATATCACCTCTCCAATGGTGCATGCTGGTCGATTCTTTGGTTTCCGCCTTGAATCGATCTAACACTTACGCCCAGGCTCATGCGGATGATGAAGCCGTACTGCGCGACTCGCATTCCTGGACTATGTTGGAAGTGGTTAAAGGGTTGAGTATAGCCTTAAGCACTGCTTGGCTGCCGCTACAGACACAGATACTTCGCCCCTTCCACCTATTCTTCGCAATGCAGTTCGTGGCCATTAGGGTCGCAAACTTTTCCGCCTGGAAGACCAACGCGAAACTAGCTAAAGGGGTGTGAAGTGTAATGTTGTAGTCTTCCACTAAGGCCTTAGCTCCTCCGTCGTCTTGGAAATTCGACTACATTCCCCTCTCTACTCAATTTTTTGCCAGAGACAGTCCTGGAGCGTAAGCCCAACGAATGACGAACCGAATTTCTGTACCGAATTTCTGCGCATTTTTTAATTAATGTCTTCGATCGGTTGGTGTCTGGGATGGCATGGTCGTTGAGGGGACATTATGAGTCCATTGGCATCTGGTTTTAAAAGGTCTTTAAAACCGTTTTTCACCAGATCAAACCTGGCTGCCAGGCATGACGATCCTTGAAATTGTGTCAGTGGTTTAAGAATTGTGTTTTTGAAGTCCACTTTCCACGAGACAATGCTCACTATTGCTTTGAAAAATTCTGGGACGCGATCATCTTGTTTCTTGCCTCTGTCGCAGCATACATCCATCCCAACTTGGAGTCTCTCCCCTAAATTTGACAGTTTGTCTGTCAAACTAATCATGATGAAAAGAAACTTGAAACCTTGTGACCTAAGGTACTCCTTCTGAAACAGATCCTCATCTGGACTCATTCACATCAATTCAGTACAAAAATTTGTTTGCTTAAAGTGTACAAGTCATAACAGATCCATCAAACATTCCAAAACTTCACGACGAAGGCACCATCTATGGTGGTGTCAAAAGTGCATGATTGCATGGCATTTTCTCAGCAATTATTCCAATGATCATGTATGAGAGGAGAAGCATATTCTCCCCCACACCCAGCCATTTTTGACGGATTACGAAGCACAGGCCTGCAATCAATTATCTGCGCGAGCCGAGACAATCGACCCACCAATCCACCGTCATCGTCTGCGCTGAGTTTTGCAATCGTCGCTGTCTCAGAGAATTCAGGTCATAGCCATCGATCACCACAGCCACTGAGTTGCACGATCAGAGCCGCGGCTGAACTCCGTTTGTCATGTGTCGGCGAGTAGCTGTCATAAGTGCATGTTTTCAACGCCGCCGCCGCCGCCATCTTCGTTTTGACATTCATTGCGCGATGGACGTCTCCGATGACAACCGACACATATGTCGGCAGCAAGACGCTCCGTCCAGCTCCACAACTTGAGTGTTCGTCTTCATTTGCAAATCCATTAGGGGGCCGTCGGGCAGGCTAACTCCTAGTCTCAGCACTCGCGCAGTCTGGACACATTCTAATTCCAACGCGTTTTGTCCCAGATCCATTGATCACTGGCCAGCGATCGTGCAGCGTAAATGATCGTGGTGGTCCGCCGGCGATGTAATTGACGCAAGGCGCTCAATGACCTACAGCACTGCTCGCATAATAAGCCGCTGGCAGCAAAACGCTGCCCGTCGGCGGTGAACTCAACCTCGATCGTGCATCTTTTCGATGCCATCTGCACTGCGAAAAGCGAAAGATCGCAATCTTAAGTGCCTAACACTGTTTTCAATTGATGCGACGCGGGCAGCTTGCCTCCAGCAATTGTCACTGCCACACTTGCCGCCAGAGCAGACGGACGAACTCTAAAGTGCTGCAACAAGAATTGATTTACTGGCACACAGATCAAGGCGGTTCAATCGAAACAATAGCATTGCGCCAGTTGATGCAGACGAGCTGTCAACGTCTGCTTTCGGACTGGCGCACGCACTCTGAGCAGATCATTTCTTATCCGTCATTTGAATACAAACCTTCGTTTCCAATTAGTCAACAAATTGCCGGCGATTAGGACGCACAAATCGAATTGGATAGGATCGAGCTACCAGCTTCCAGACGGTGTTCCATTAATTCTGCGCCGCACCCCCACCGTGGTCGCAAATTGGATGATACAGCCAGTGATGGGCGCGTTAGACCAAAGAGGAATCAGACAAGTTTGTGCTGATGGCGATAGGAAATATGGTACGTCTGAAGTCGGACTTGGTTTGGCGGAGAGTAGCTTTTTGTGACGTGCTGGCTGGCACGGTCGGTAGCGGCCGAATGAGAGATAACTGGAATGGGGGCAAGGATTGTTTTGATTGGAAAAAGGAAGACAATCAACATGGACGGACGCAAGTTGGGAGTTCGAACTTTGTTGTAAGAAAATCTGAACAATTATTTTTTAAATTACAAATCTATGTCCTTTTTCAATTTCCAAGGTGGCTTCATAAGTCCCTCGGTGTAGAACTTCTTAAATTGTAAGTGATTCTCAGTGGTTTTACCCCTAAAAGAATGTTCCAGAGACAGGAATGGGAGAGAATGATGTTGGATTTGTGATTACCTGTCTTATATCATGTTGTCTCAAGAGTCAAAGACAACGAAAGACAAGACGCCGTGGTTAACATCCTTGAAGGGCAATCACCCCTTTGGCTTGGAACGATGCCTTTCTTAAATTTCTGCCGGCCTCTGGCTCGTAGCACCCGGTTGAGAATGCAGCTCCCTACTGAGCCGGAATAGTTCCGTCTGGCCTAGTCCTAGATCAGCAATAATAAACTCTTTGTTTCGTAATAGTTTTCTTAAGCTCAAGAAGCAATTGAGTAATTGAGCCCTGCCTCAAAATACTAAGCTTGCTTAATATAAGAGCTTCATCAAACCAGCCCTGCTCTATGGGTCGGTAACCTGGACTTGACTTAAAGCAGATCAGGAAGTCCTTTCTTATTTTCGAAATAAAAGTGCTGCGTTCGATTTTGGTTCCGTTGATTTTTGGTTTGCGTTGATGGCATTTGTAGAAGATTAAACGAAGAATTTTGTGTGCTGTACGGCGCTAAGCCCTTGGTCAATCGAGTTTAAATCCAACGCTGGTTAGGCCAAGAAGAGCATATGGACACTGCTCCGGGCCACAAAGTTTTCGAATCTGAGCCATTGGGACCCAGCAAAAACCAACGGTCTAGGCTGAGATGGCGCACACAAATGGAGAAGGACATCAATAAACTTGGAATGCGCCATTGGAGGCAGCTAGCTGCCTGGAGCGGCACGTTTGTTGAGGCCCAGGTCCACCCCAGACTATAGCGTCATAAGAAGAAGAAGAAAAAGAAAAAGACTAAGCAAGTTAGCCTCGATAAGATCAAAATCGTGGTCGCCGTGGCGTAGTGGGTAGAGTGCGACGCTCACACGCCGAAGGGTCTAGGTTCGATTCCCGGCTGAACACCTCGAATTTTTCACGGCACCACCTCTTTCGAGCTGCTGACAACATTCAAAGAGCAATTACTGTCTAAGAAAAAGCTTCTCAAACTTCGCCGTTTGGAACAGGCAAAAAAATGTAGGTCCCTTCTACTCGTGAGAGAACAGTAGCGCGCATAACGCGAGTTGTTGATGTAGGCTGTCGCGCCAGCTAGTCATCAAACAATTTTAAACTATCTGCAGAAGGCTGGATACACAAAAAGGTTGATGTTTGGGTGCCGCATGATTTGACGCAAAAAACCTTCTGGACCGAATCAACGCCTGCAATATGCTGCTGAAACGGAACGAACTCGACCCATTTTTGAAGCGGATGGTGACTGGCGACGAAAACTGAATCACATACGAGAATATCAAGCGAAAACGGTGGTTGTTTAAGGCCGGTGAATCGTCCCAAACAGTGGCCAAGCCGGGATTGACAGCCAGGAAGGTTTTGCTGTGTGTTTGGTGGGATCGGAAGGGAATCATCCACTATGAGCTGCTCCCATATGGCCAGACGCTTAATTCTACCATCAACTGGACCGCTTGAAGCAGGCGATAGACCAGAAGCGTCCAGAATTGACTAACAGGAAGGGTGCAGTGTTCCACCAGAACAACGCTAGGCCACACATTTCGCTGATGACTCGTCAGAAGCTACGGGAGCTCGGATGGGAGGTTCTATCGTATCCGCCATATAGCCCTGACGTCAGGCCATGTGATTGTCACCTGTTCCTGTCCATGGCGAACGCCCTTGGTGGTGTGAAGTTGAACTCAAAAGAGGCTTGTGAAAGGTGGCTGTCCGAGTTCTTCGCAAATAAGGAAGGAGGCTTCAACGAGGGGGGTATTATGAAGCTGCCGTCTAGATGGAAACAGATTATCGAACAAAACGGCGCATATTTGAACTAAATCTGATCACTGTAACACTTTTTATGAAGCATTGAATGAAGAGCAAAAAAGCGGATATTTGAGATATTAGACAAACTTATATATGCTTATTTTCATGAATTAAATCTTCATTTTACTGGCAGCCAGTTTGTTAAATTTTGTCCACAATCTCTGTCTTTGCGATGCATTTTGTGTACATGCTTGTCTTCAGCCGATACTTTTTGCTTAAAAGAAAGTGTTTTTCTGGCGCAATAGGGCTCATCACCCACTTGTCCAATGACTCCAATAGTCCATAAAATTCTAAATTCAACGTTCTTGAATGGAATGTTGGCTCCTGTTTTCTTGCAGCTTCAACATAACAATTCGACTTACATGTAACACACATACATGTAGCAATACCTCCCGGGACTAACCAATAAAAACACATTTTTTTGGCAAAATTCGACTCGATTCATGAACATAGTTTCCTTCAAAAGTGACAATCAGTCCAACGTCATAACATGTCGATACCTTTTTATAGCATGATTCATCTTTGGCCTTAAAAAAGGCTTCAGTTTCGGAGATCGTCTCCTCATTCGAGCCAATTTTTTTTCCGGCGAGAATCACCTTGAGGTATGAAAGGAGGTAGAAGTCGCTCGAGGCCAGTTCTGGAGATTACGGTGGGTGCGGAGGCAATTTAAAGCCCAATCCGTGCAATTAGGCCACAGTAGTCAACGTCTTGTGACACGGTGCATTGTCTTAGTGGAAGAGAATTTCTTTCTTCTTCAAATGGGACCGTTTTTTTGCAATTTCTTCCTTCAAATGCACCAATAATGCCATGTGCGAGGGGCGTTCAATATATTCTCGGTATCGATATGAAAGAAAATGCGAATTTAAATTAAATTGGTTTTATTTTTCAAATAATCTCCTCTAACATGCATTTGTTACATCTTGAGATAAGCTTTTTCAAACCCTCAAAAGCATTTTCCTCTTTCTCTGCAAAATACCCATTTATTGCCGACTTGAGTTCTGCATCATCCGAAAATCTTTTTACACGAAAACATTTTTTCAAATCAGGAAACAAGAAATAATCAATAGGGGCAAGGTCTGGACTATAGGGTGGGTGTTGGGTTTCTTCGAAACCACAATCTCGCACAGCAGCCTTGGAAACTCGCGTTGTGTGAAAAGGAACGTTGTCATTAAGAAGCAACACACCCGCTGCGCGTTTACCCCATCTTTTCTTATTAATTTCCTCCCGCAAATTATGCAAAGTGGAAGCGTTGGATGTGGCGTTGATGGTTTCATTGTACTCAATGAGCAAGACTCCCTTTGAGTTCCAAAAAACTGTGGCCGAGAGCTGCCCGGCAGACGTCAGACTTTGAACTTCTACGAGGTTTCTTTTGCCTTTTTTATGCCACTGCATGTACTCTTGTTTGCTTTCTGGGTCATAGTGGTGAACCCATGTTTTATCTCCAGTAACAATTCGATCGCTCGGTCGCCGTGGCGTAGTGGGTAGAGTGCGACGCTCACACGCCGAAGGGTCTAGGTTCGACTCCCAGTTCAACACCAATTTTTCTAATATTTCACGGCACCACCTCTTTCGAGCTGCTGACAACACTCAAAGAGTAATAACTGTCTAAGAAAGCTGCTCAAATCTCGCCGTTCGGAGTCGGCAAAAAACTGTAGGTCCCTTCTACTCGTGAGAGAACAGTAGCACGCACAACACGAGTAGTTGATGAGCAAGCTAGGCCCTGGTCCCCCTTTGGACTGTAGCGCCAACAATTATTATTATTATTAACAATTCGATCCATAAAACCGTCTGCGCTCTCACCACACATCTCAAAAATCTCTCTACAGCATGCGATTCTCACATCTTTCTGAGGCGCTGTGAGCATTCGTGGCACCCACCTTGCACTGACTTTTGAAAGATTAGGATGATCATGAAGAATGGTGTGAATGGCACCAGTTGAAAGTTTGGTGATCTCTGCCATCATTTTCATCTTTATCCGGGCATCCTCAAGAACATGTTTTTCGACTTCTTTGATGCCTTCTCCCGTACAAGCAGTAGCCGGGGCGCCAGAGCGGGAGTCGTCTTCAATGCTCTCTCTGCCTCTCTTGAACTCACTTGAATACTTTTGCACAATTGATAATGAAGGTGCGGAACCCTGGTAAACAGCCACCATCTCTTCATGAATAGTCTTCGGACTTTTTCCTTGCTTAGTGAAAAATATAATTACAGCGCAATGCTCAATTTTCACCATCATCGCCTCAGTTGCCATTATGATTCTGTTTAACTAGAGATAAAACGCGAATTAATAATCACATTTATTTGAAATTGTACATGAATGCACTGAAACAATAGTATTACTTGATAAATAAGTCAATTTAGGTGTTTCCAAGAATAACAAAAGTTACTCATAAATAATGATTGATTCCTAATGAATAACTTTCTGCAGAAAAGCCTCTCGGCTTCGCAGATTTTTCATTGCCTTAAGTCACATTGTTAAATAGACACATAACATGGTTAATAGCACTATTAGGCCAACTGACGTCTTACGTGGACTCTTTTCTACCGCTTCAAGGTTTTTAACTAGCATTGGAATGACAACTCCGTGGTAGACCCTTAGGTTCTTCTTCTTCTTCTTCTTCTTGTGGCGCTACAGTCCGGGGTGGACCTGGGCCTCAACCAACATGCATCTCCAGCCAGCACGATCTTTCGCCAGCTGTCTCCAGTTGCGCACTCCAAGTTGGTTGAGGTCCTTCTCCACTTGTGTGCGCCACTTCAGTCTAGGTCGTCCTCTGTTGCGTTGTCCCAATGGCTCGGATTCAAAGACTTTTCGGGCCGGAGCAGTGGTCTCCATACGCTCTACATGGCCTAGCCATCTTAAGCGTTGTATCCGTAGACGCTTAATCAGGCGCATGTCGCTGTACAGCCCATAGAGTTCGTCATTAAATCTTTTCCTCCAGATGCCATCAACGCAAACAGGACCAAAAATCGCACGCAAAACTTTTCTCTCGAAAAGACTAAGGACTTCCTCATTTGCCTTTGCTAACGTCCAGGATTCTGCGCCATAAAGTAGGACGGGGATGATCAAGCTGTTGAGCCTAAAGAAACTGCGATTGGCAAGAGTGATTCTGCGTTTGATTTCGGTACAGGTGTTGTTGTCCCTATTTACCGCGGAGCCGAGATAGACGAAGTCCTTGTTTCTGCTGCCTAGTGACACGCTCCGTCCGAGACGTCGATGTTGTGTGTCCTTCCTTGACGACAGCATGTACTTCGTTTTGCCCTCATTTACCGCAAGACCCATCTTAGCCGCTTCCGCTTCAATGCCAGCAAACGCCTCATTGACGGCTCGCTGTTTTCGTCCAATCACGTCAATGTCATCAGCGTAAGCTAGCAATTGAACTGACTTCTGGAAGATCGTGCCTCTGGTGTTGACTTGTGAGTTACGCACGATCTTCTCGAGGATGATGTTAAAGAAGTCACATGACAGTGCGTCGCCTTGTCTAAAACCTTTTTTGACATTGAAGGTCACGGTGAGTTCGGTACCGACCTTGACGGAGCAGCGAGAGTTCTCCATCGTCATCCTACACAACCTGACGAGTTTGGTAGGAATGCCAAAACAAGACATGGCACTGTATAGCTCGTCTCTATGCACACTGTCATATGCAGCCTTGAAATCGACGAATAGGAGGTGAGTGTCAATTTGCATTTCTTGGATCTTTTCCAGGATCTGCCGTAATGTGAAGATCTGGTCTATTGTGGACTTCCCTGGCCTGAAACCACACTGATAGGGACCTATCAGGTCATGGACAAATGGTTTCAGACGCTCACACAATACGGCAGAGAGGATCTTGTATGCGATGTTTAATAGACTTATCCCTCTGTAGTTTTCGCGTCTCCTTTTTTGTGAACCGGGCAAACGACGCTGAGATTCCACTCATCGGGCATGCTTTCCTCCGACCATATCTTACAGATGAGCTGGTGCATGCACCCAACCAGGACATCTCCAGCTGCTTTGAATAGTTCTGCGGACAGTCCGTCCGCTCCAGCAGCTTTGTTCGGCTTTAGCTTCGATATTGCTATCTTCACCTCGTCTAAGTCGGGGGGACGGAATGCTTGTCTATCATCGTCCAAATTGAGTGGAACATTCTGCCTAACAGCGGGATTTGGGTCGTCATCGCCGCTTAGGAGTCGGCAGAAATGATCCTTCCAGATTCTCAGCACAGACTGCAACTCTACTACTAGTTGTCCATTTTGGTCCCCGCAGGCCTTGGTCCGAACCTTGTATCCTCCGGATAGCGCTTGCCTGCACTCGTCGTCAAACCATGGGTTCCTTCTGGGTGGTGACGTGAAACCCAGCACATCAGTGGCAGCATCTTTGATGGCTTCTTGACAACGTTTCCATTCTTCTTCTATGCTTAGTGCAGGAAGCGTCGAACTCTGGGCGAGTTTCCGGGAGACTCGGTCGACAAAGTTCCCAGCAATCAGCTGCGATTGTAGCTTTTCGACGTCAAACCGTTTTGGCCTTTCTCGGCTCCGTTGCTCTCTCGATATCCGGGTTCTTACCTTGGCTACAACAAGGACCCTTAGGTTATAGCACCAAAATTGTGAAAATATAATTATGTACATTATAAATAATTAAGACAATGAAACTAAAACTCAAAATCAAACCACAGCTTCATCCCGATACCGAGAATATATTGAACGCCCCTCGCACCTCAGCTCCACCCGGAGTATTCCATTTTAAACCACAGCCACCATGATACTCTTACAAGAGGACCTACGGAAGTGTCAGATGCCCCTGACCTCCCATAGCCCCGGAATATAGGCTTTGGTCAAGTGGTCACTACCAATCAAGTTCTCTCAACACCTGGACTTGGTAGCAGCTATCACACTAAATGGTCTGTTGTTAAATCAGTGATTCCGTTGACACTTATAAGCGCGTTGCGCAAGGGATTCATAAGCCTAGTCATATCATCTGCAGTGAGCAGAGGATGCAAGATCTGGATGAACCAGTGCAGTGGATGAAGCAAAAATTACCCAACTAAGCTTCATCAATTTGTTTATGCTCATGAAAGGTGTGTCGTGGTTTTAGATAGAGGCAACTGATGGTTGGTAGTTCTTTCTTGATTATTGCAATCAACTACTCAATGTATCCATTGAGCTCTTAAAAGCCAATTTTGTTTCAATCCTTCCGAACATTCGCCATAACCCTGCTTTGCGTCAGTCCAAGCTGAAAAGTTGCTTGTGGTGGGACCACTTTTATTTCCACATTCTTTTGTCCGTTGTAAGTTGCTTAAAAAATTGTCCCTTTTAAGAATTTTTTTGATAGTTACTCTGTAGCGCCATTTCACCGATGGTAACTTAGTCATTTAAAATTCTTTACGTCAATTCATGTGGCGCCCGACGTTGGAGCTTCGATAAGTTTCTTCGCTAAAGGTCCAAAGTTTCTGTGTTAAGACAGACACAGGGTGTCAAAATTTCGTTTTTTTTTACGACAGAGCAGATCTAGGAGCATCATTTTCAACCAATTGTTTCCGTCATATTTGTATTGACAGTCAAGAAGGGGAATACATGAGCTTACCTGTACCTACGATTGCTGCATTGCTCTCGTTGCGTAGTCCTTAGTCAACTGTTCTCATCTCAACTGTGCGATAAAGGAGTGGGCATCCCTTCGGTTTTTTGATTAAGCCAATTCCCTCAAAATATAGCAACACTTCCGGTGGAATAAATCCGCTTTAAATTGCGCCCTCATGATATGAGTCGCTTTGGTAACAAGCTTAGAATCTCAGCTCGTTTTCCAAAGTCATTGCTGGCCCAAGGAGCCTTTGAATCAGCTTAAAAATTTAATTACCGAGCAGATCTCGTAAGCATAGAATTTCTTCCATTCAGACTCCGGGGCTGTGGACATCTTAAGGGCAAGCCCGAAGATATTGCCTCCCTTCCCACCATCCTTTCCATCAAGGAGGGCCTTAAGTTGAGTAAGATTGCACAGCCGTACACCATGAATAGGAAGACTAGTGCCGTAATGCATATAATGACCAACAAGTTATCGAAGGTATTATTCGCATTCCCCAGAGCCATAATACCTTCCTTGTTTCTAATTTAAGTTGCAGATCTATAACCAAAGCTTACACCTACCTCTTTCCCTCGATCTTTTTCAACAACTTCCTTCAACAGCGACATTTCTGTTCCCGAAGCTGACACAAGGCGGAACAGCGCCATTTTGGCGATAAAACCAATCCACAGAATTCCCAAAAAAGAATGTCTCGATGTTCAACTTCAGATCGCTGCCCTATTTTACGAATGAAGTCGCCCCAGCGTACTTTTGCCATCTAATTGGTGCTGAATGAAGCAGACAACGCCCATGTTTGAGAGCGTTGTGATCTTGGCGCGTCGGTGGCACTAATTTGTCTCCTTCGCAGGCATTCCGTCGCAAGTCACGCCGGCCATCGTTTGCCTCAATTAATGCTCGTGCAATATTTGATACTAATTGCAACTGAACAAGCTCTTAACAAATTAATTGCTTTACCGAGTGAGCTCAAAAGTAACTTGTACGGCAAATCAAGCTCAAAAGCAGTCCCCAATTAATCCATAAAAACGACTGAGATTAATTGTCGGCCGCATTTGAGTGAATTGTGGCTTTGATGTGCACAATCATGTTTACGTCCCCCCAGTGGCAGACACGATCGAGTGTCTGGTCACCGTTTTATCGCCATCACCCCACCTCGGGGGTGGTAGATATGCAAATGGCGACAAAGTGCTGTCAGTAGTTTTTTGATATGCAATTTGTTTCAGTTGCTGCTGTTCGTTCGTCTGTCACCGAGACGACGACGTGAAATGGGGACAAGCAATTAGCTTTGACGCCTCCCGCCGCAATGGGTGGGCCGAGGCGTCCACTGCACATATTAATCGTCTTATGCACGGCCGATGCAACAGTTTTGCAGAAAGTACACTTATCCGCGTTGCAATGTCGTAAAAAGAACCGAAAAGGGTTCGCTTAATTTACGACCTCCCGTCAAGATGGAGGCCGATCGGGTGTTTCTTTTTTTGCTTGATGGCAAATTGCTGTCGCCTCAGTTTTACGATATCGTCCTTGACGGCTACGGCTTGGATTTATTGCTTCAAACATAGTTGGAGACATTAATTATTTTTAATTGCCACGTGTAGACTGAAGAGTTTACATCATTCTGGCATACAATGCGGCCGATACAAAGAGTTGATTCTGTCCGCTTGTCACATGTCCACGTGCGCGTGTTCAGATAGAAATGTAATCAAAACTCTTGCAAAGGCGGAGTATACTGTTGCGGCTGAGAAACTGTTTAACAAAAGATGAAAATACAGAAGACACTGCTTATAGAGTCCCTCAAGGCTGGCAGTTGGGACCAGTCTTGGTATACTTTACGTGTTTCATCTCCATTCTAAAGCTTTTTCCAAAGTGGTGGGGGTTTCGTGTACGCCGACGATGCTGCAATCGTAAAAAGTCGCTAAGGTGCGGAGAAAGAAGCCAGAATCTTACAAATATATGGTTGCCAAATATCTCCCTTCCGCCTTTTTGTCTTTTGAATTTTCCGGCTATGTACAAAGCGCTACAGAGATCGTATTTGGCAATACTATACATCATTTGAAAGGTCTTGACATAATCTACAAAACGACGCTATGAATGATTAGTTTGGATATTACGTTCAAAAGTTATAGACGTCTTAACATGTAGTTCACTAAAGCCGAAATTCGCGCCATTTTAAAGTTTTCCTTCGTTAAAGACAAATCCGCTAGAGAAAAGTTCCGTGAGATTAATGGTGTTTAGGGAGATGGTACTCTATCACGTCGAACAGCGAAGGAAAGGTTTCGACGATTCAGAGCCGGTGAAAACGACACCATGGATAAGTCAGCCGGCTGAAGACCTGTGAAGACGAATACCGATCGAATCATGGAAATTATCGAGTTAGACCGGCATGTGGCATCTCGTGACATCCCCCAGGAGATGGGAGCTAGTCACCAACCCATTTCAAACCATCTGCAGAAAGCTGAATACACAAAAAGGTTGATGTTTGGGTGCCACATGGTTTGACGCAAAAAACCCTTCTGGATCAAATCAACGCCTGCGATATGCTGCTGAAACGGAATGAACTCGACCCATTTTTGAAGCGGATAATGACTGGCAACGAAAAATGGATCACAGACGACAATATCAAGCGAAAACGGTCGTAGTTGAAGGTCGGTGAATCGTCCCAAATAGTGGCCAAGCCGGGATTGACGGCCAGGAGGGGTTTACTGTGTGTTTGGAGAGATGGGAAGGGAATCATCCAATATGAGCTGCTCCCATATCGCCGGGTTCTTAATTCTACCATCTACTGCAAGCAACTGGACCGCTTGAAGCAGGCGATCGACCAGAAGCGTGCAGAATTGGCCAACAGGAAGGGTTTAGTGTTTCATCAGGACAACGCCAGACCATACACTGCGGTGATGACAGAAGGTACGGGTGCTCGAATGGGAGGTTTTATCGCATCCACCATATAGCCCGGACATAGCGATTGACACCTGTTCCTGTCCATGGCGAACGCCCTTGGTGGCGTGAAGTTGAACTCAAAAGAGGCTTGTAAAAATTGGCTGTTCTTCACAAATAAAGAGGCGGGCTTCTACGAGTTATGAAGTTGCCGTCTAGATGGAAACAGATTATCGAACTAAACGGCGCATATTTGAACTTCTATAAGTCCGATCACCGTAGCACTTTTTATAAGGCATTGAATGAAGAGCAAAAAAGCGGAAGGGAGATATTTGGCAACCTTATATAATCACAACACGATCTTGTGCACATTCCTTCAGCCACATGTAAACGATTAATTTGTCGCTCACACAGGACTGTAGGTTAAGTGTCACAATTTTACTGAACTCCTTTCAGAGATATATTGGATTCATGGAGTAACATCTACGAAATGAGTAATGGCTTGGAGTAAGACGAGTCATTTACTACAGCTTGAAGGAAAGTACTAAACATCTCTTCTCTCATATTTAAAGGAAAACGGAGAAATAGTTCCCTGGGAAGGATGAAGGCGCCTCTAAACGATTCTTTTGAAACGCCAACCTCGGTCTCTGACTTAACACAGAGTCCCGAGACTAACCAATAACACAATAACACATTTTCTAGACAAAATTCGACTTTATTCATCAACATAGTTTCCTTAAAGAATGATACAATCAGTCCAACGCCGCTCTAACATTTCGATACCTTTTTTATAGAATTATTTTATCTTATCGTTGGCCTCAAAATAGGCTTCAGTTTCAGTGATGACCTTATTCGAGCCATATTTCTTTCCGTCGATCATCTATTTGTAATCGAAAAGTGGTATATGTCACTGGGGTCCAGATCTGGAGATTACGGTGGGTGCGGAAGCAATTCAAAGCCCAACTCGTGCAATTTGGCCTCGGTAGCCAACGTCTTGTGATGTGGTGCATTGTCTTGGTGGAAGAGAATTTTTTTTTCTTCATATACCGTTTTTTTTGCAATTTCTTCCTTCAAATACACCACTAATGCCATGTAGTATTCACCTGTTGATCCTTTTTCCTTTCTCTAGATCGATAATCGATGAATGATGTATGAATTCGGTGCGCATCCCAAAATACGGACGTGATAACCTTGACAGCCGACCTTTGTGGTTTTGGATGAGTTGGGCGTGGTTCACTGGCTGGTGTCCACTCCGCTGACTGCCGACTGACTTGACTCTGGAGTGTAGTGGTGAATCCATGTTTCATTCATGGTGACATACCGACGCAAAAGGTCCTGTTTATTCTGGCGAAACAGCAGAATAAGCAACAGAATCATCGACACGTCGTTGTTTTTGGTCCATTGTGGGCAAACGCGGCGCTCATTTCGAAAACAGCTTTCTCCTGGACAAACTTTCACGCAAAATAGCGTAAAGCAGTGCACAAATTGTGGACGGTATATCATATTTGGGTCTTTGGGCACAAAGGTATGAGGTCCCAAAATAAATGGAGTATCCCATCAATTGACAATGATAATGCAGACTCATGTCTGTTCAATTTGTATCGAAATAAACATTTCAGAATGCTTGTAGGTTTGGGTTGCCACGATACAAAGACCTTTGAAAATTGTCAGCTTTTGGCAGGAAGTTTTCCCATTTCTACTCATCGCCCCAAAACATCAGAATGAACTCTAAACACTGTTTCGCATGTTTTCGGATGCCGTCGAGTCTGGTGACATGACATTTCCCTTATTTTGACTATTTCTGCAACTTTTTAACAAATGACGGAGTTCAAAATTTGGTATAGAAAGTACTGGAACACACCTATTTTCAAAATAGAGGCTTTGAAATTCTAATTCTTCCTGTTTTTGATTTTTTAGAAATAGCGTTGGTGACGTTTTGCAGCAAATCTGGCAAAACACTGACAAAGCACACTTTCCTGCCGAAAGCTGATTGACTCAGGGTGATAAAATCGTAAAGATACCTGCCCATGACTTCGTCCCATCACCTTCATCCTTACATTGTGCGCATTCAATGACAAAATGCGAAACTCAATCTGTCGCAAAAGTTTTCTCGTCTCAAACACAACTGCCGCCGCGTCGTGAGTTGATTAATTAATTAATCTCTTCCCGCTGCCTACTCACATCCTGGCGCACAAAACCTGAACACAATTAGTTACGGTACCGCATCATAATGGAAACGTATACCGCCTCACACCGGAATCCCGTCAGTCACTGGGCTCGGTTCAAATAAGTTCATCTCGAGACTAAAGTTCTCTCTACCAGTCGCCCTCTTCAACTACAAGTCCAAATGAATCAGCGCCGCGCCACCGTTTGCCTGGGTTGGTGCCTGCTCTTCAGTTTATTGCGTGTCTCGTTTTATTTTTGTTTTCGACTTTGTTGAATGTGTTCGAAAAGCTGTTGAACTTTACGAAGGCCAAGTCCATTTGTTCTTCTTTCGTTTGCTTTTATTTCTTTTAGATGTCTGTTTTCTTTGTGCTTTTGGCTTAATTAAAAGCACAAGGTAGACAGAGTGGTGAGAGTGCGTTGCGTTGGAGTTGTTTGATGGAATTCGCATTCGATAGATATTTCTTCAGCGAGGGACTAGAAACAAGCAACGGGTGCTTATGAATGCGCGTGAGATATGGACAACGACCACGCTTTGCATGTGTCGCTAAATTTTGAAACTTGAAAGGGTGTTGAAAATGTGTTTTGTGTCAAGGGCGAAGAGTCGGGACAATCATTGACCGGGAAAAATGTAGTCAGATATCTTGGCATCTGGTTGAACCAGTATCTATATGGTGGTGACCATGTAAAGACGGCTCTGACCAGGGCTAAGAATGCCTTTGCCATGGCAAGAGGGCTGTTCTAGACAACAGCTTGATATTACCTTCTTGACACCAGGGTGAAGGTAATATGCAACATGGCCCTTATCCGGTCAATCATAGTATATGGTTGTCCTGTGTGGTTCAACGTGAGTCCTTCCCTGATTGAAAAGATGACGGTGTTCGAGAGGCGATGCCTTCGAGCCTGTCTTCGTTTATATCGGACACCAGAATCTCAGTACAAGAAATTCTACCCCTACAAGGTTCTGTACAACGAGGTAAACCTTATAAGGGGAGATAATTTTATTATTAAGTTGATTCGGAGTCACACCCTTCGAGTCATGGCTCCAACCAACAGTCTGATCTTTGGAGCTTACTACCCAAATGAAATGTACCATGAAAGGGTTCGTCTTAACCGCTTCATTCCGCCTGAAGCTTTTCTTTACCTGAATGCGAAACGCCTGATACAAAATAGGGAAGGCTGCTCCATCATCTTCCACGTCACACGCCGAACAGTAGAAATGTAACTCCAATACGAGTCGGACGTCGCTCGCAGTCACGAGGACCTCCTACGGTTCATCAGAGCAATTTCTGCCCGCGAAAGAGCAGTCTCTGCCAAGGAACGGCATTTTTACTGGTGGTTACACCAAAATCAGGTTTCGACGCCGCTAAGTTCCTAAAGAAAATGACAGGATAGTTGAATCTAAAGGATCAACTCACAGAGGATAAGGTAAGAAAAACAAAAAAAAAATATAATAACAAAAAATTCCAAAAAAAAAAAACAATAAAAAACCAAAAGCCAACGATCCACCACGGCGTATTGGATGTATATGTTAAACATATAAGTAACACATATGCCTCAATTCGGTCGGCAGGCTGAATTCGCTAAGACTTGTCTGGGTCCCGGGTTATCACGGGATCCTGGGAAACGAAACTGCCGATGAACTAGCTAGGCTAGGTTCAGCAGAGGCATTCGTAGGGCCCGAACCCACCTTGGGATTACCCGCGTCCCTGGTCAGGGCCTCCGTCGATGGCTGGCTCTCCCTACAGCTCAACCAGAGATGGCGTGACTCTCCAGGATGCAGGGTGACCAAGAGTATGCTCCCAAACGTCTGCAAGAAATCCGCCTCTTTTCTGCTATCTCTAGAAAGAAACGAGTTCAGAAGTATTATTTTGATATCTGTTATATACAAGAAAAAACACGATGTGTCCACTTCAGAATACAAGAGAAGAAGGAAGTTTATTTAAAACCGGAAACAACAGCCATTATTACAATGAAGAACAATGAGTGTGTTCAAAAAATCTATTCATAAGTTATGTTTGTTTTACACAACTAAAGTTACGTTTAAATATAATATTGTAACAAGAAGACTTGTTGGCGTATTAACGGGGCACTTTACCTTCGCTATGCAACTGAGTCGGCTTGGGCTTAGTGATGTCACACACTGCGACGCCTGTGGAGAAGGTGAAGACACTTCAGAGCACTTTCTCTGTCAGTGTCCCGCCTTTGCTCGTATCAGGTGGAGGCTGTTTCGCACTGATGTGGTGGGAACTGAAAACCTAAGTTATAAATCGCTGAAGGGCCTTCTAGTCTTTCTTCGGAAACCCAAGAAATTGATTTAAATTAAATTTACTGCCTGGTAGTACAATGGACCAGTATTTGAGTCTGAGCGCTCCAGTGCAGTATATCCCAACTTCCAACAAAAATAATAAATGGTTGAACAACACATCGAACCCTGTGAGCGTACGAGTATGATGCAGCCAAAAAGCGATTAATTTTGGGAAAGACAGAAAGAGTTACAGATCGCCATTCATCACCTATTCGTAGATCTTAAGGCCGCATTTGACAGTGTGCATAGGGGCGGGCTGTAAAGTGCTACGTCTAGTATTGACATTCCTACCAAACTCGTCAGATTGTGTAGGATGACGATGGAGGACTCTAGCTGCTCCGTTAAGGTAGGTAACGAATTCACCGAGACTTCATTTATTTTTTTTTTCATTTCATTTCATTTATTTATTCATATTCTCTAGTTGATTACAGTTGTTATTATATATTAATAGTACTTCATTCAATGATAATTTAGTTTGTAGAGAATAGGGGTAGCATTTTTTTAAATTTTAACAATAATAGTGATAAATGCTACTTTCAAAAAATACAAAAACATTTTTAAGGGGTAAACTAAAGATTTACATTGAAAGAAAAGAGAACAGAAGAACAGCATCTAAGAGTAATCATCGAGAAAAAGTTCAAAACTAATTTTATATAATTGGGTCTAGTAGATCTTCTATTTGATTGTGATCAAATTCAAAAAGCCATGTTTTAATTTTAATATTAAATAATTTAAATGAGTGTAATGACTTTAATTCAATAGACAGTTTATTAAACAATCTAAATGGAACTATGCAACATGTATTTCTGAAAAACGTAGTACGAAAAGTTGGAACATTGACATTTAGGCTTTGATTGCTTCGTAGACTGTAGCGATCAGAATGTCTGCTATTCAAATAACCACATCTCACGAAGAAAATTTTGAACACTTTATAATAAAACAAATGTCTTAGAGGAAGAATTTTCAAGGTGTTAAACAATGGCATGGAATGATAAAATCTGTTTTTATTACATATTTTTCTTATTAAACATTTTTGGATTACCAGAATATTAGCCATTTTGCATTGAGGAGCACCACCCCATCAGCAAATACCATACTGCAATTTGGAATGGAAAATACCATAGTAAATCATTTTTAACACCTTGGGGGAACATGTTTTCTTGAGATAATAAAAAATACGCAATGTTGAGTTAAAGTATTTCTTCATCGCCAGGATTTTCTCATTCCCATTCAATTTATTATCAATAATTATTCCTAGGTACTTAAAATGAGTATCAACTTCAATCCTAAAACAATCAGGGTCACATAGTATTTGAGTAGAGGACGTTAAATTATCCTTATTACTGCAGATATTGAAGGTTTCACATTTCGAAGAATGAAAGACAATATCAATATCAGGTAAAGCAGTGTGTGTTAGACTAAGAAACATCTTTTTTTTTATTGCTGACAAGTATTTTGTGCTCACGAAACCACCTTCGTAAGATGTCAACATCATGGTTAATGTCAGCGATCAGATCAATTTTACTCTTTGTGATATAGGTTATTCCCAAATCATCAGCAAAGGCAGTAATTTTTCCTTTCATGTATTGGTAAAAAATAGAGTTTATATAAATTAAGAAATGAATAGGGCCAAGAACAGAGCCTGGGGGTACACCTATCTTTAAATCAATTTTGTTGCTGTAAGCTTCTGAAATTTTTACTATTTGAGTTCTGTTTCGTAAAGGACTCGAGCCAATTAAAAACAAAACCTCTAAAACCAATTTTGTACAGTTTTCTTAGTAAAGTATGATGGTCCACCATATCAAAGGCTTTGGTTATATCGACGAAGAGGTTAGCGCAATGTCTATGATCATCCAAGCCTTTGAAAACAGAGGAGCAAAAGTCGAATACAGCATCTTCAGTAGATAGCCCCTGCCTAAAACCATACGGTTTTGAACTAAGGAAATTATTTTTTTCTAAAAATAAGAGATTTTTTCAAATGCCTTGGAAATACTTGGTAGCAGAGATATCGGTCTATAATTCCGTATATCTTTAGGATTATTTTTCTTATGAAGCGGAATTACAATCGCACATTTCAATTTATCAGGAAAAACTCCTGATAGCACGCTTTTATTAAATATGTACGCTAGCACATCGGCAATATTCAAACTGATATTTTTTAATATCTGGTTGGATAATCCATCCACATCACGATTTTTTCAATGTCATAAAAGGTTTCAGACAAGGCGACGCACTGTCATGTGACTTCTTTAACATTATTCTTGAGAAGATGGTGTGTAACTCACAAGTCAACACCGGAGGAACGATCTTCCAGAAGTCTGTTCACCTGCTAGCTTACGCTGATGACATTGACGTGATTGGACGAACAAGGTGAGTTGTCGATAAGGCGTTTGCTGGCATTTAAGCGGAAGTGGCTAAAATGGGTCTGGTGGTTAATGAGGGCAAAACTAAGTACATGCTGCCACCAAGGAAGGATACACAACATCGACGTCTCGGACAGAGCGCCACACTAGGCAGCAGAAACATCGAAATAGTCAAGAACTTCGTATACCTCGGCTCCGCAGTAAACAGGGACAACAACATCAGTACCGAAATCATACGCAGCATCACTCTTGCCAATCGCTGCTTCTTTGAGCAAGAGCAAGAGGAAATTGAGTAAAAGATCCCTCTCCCGGACTAGGCGAGATGCGCCTAGTTAAGCGTCTTCATATGCAAAACTTAATTATGGCTAGGCATAAAATCGCGCAACAACGCAACAATGGACGTTCTAGGCTAAGATGGCAACAACAAGTAGAGAAGGATCTCAACCAACTTGAAGTGCGTCATTGGAAACCTGCGAGAGATCGAGTGAGATGGAGAGGCATGTTGGTTGAGGCACAGAACCACCCCGAAATCAAAGAAGAAAATTGAAAAAGACGACGATGAAGAAGAAGATAAAGAAGAAGACTCCCTAAGTTTATATTGAGACGCCGCATCCACAAAATCTGGCTCTTTGATGGTCTTTAAAGGTTTGTTTTTGTTTGTATGGAGCGACAGTTTACAGGCGGACCCGAGCATGATTTCCTCCTCATCAACTCGTGTTATGCGCGCTACTGTTCTCTCACAAGTAGAGGAGACCTACACAGTTTTTTGCCGACTCCGAACAGCAAAGTTTAAGCAGCTGTCTTAGACAGTTATAACTCTTTGAGTATCATCAACAGCTCATGGGTTGCTTGTGGAATAATTATTCCATTCAAGAATGTTAGAGCCAAGGGTCATGACTGCTGATTTTTGTTTCTCAATTAAACAACCAACCCTGGGCATGGTCCTGTGCACGCGAGGTAACGTCGTTGATTGCGTTCAACATGGTGAGCTGCCAAGGCTATCCTCAATAGTGCACAGGTGAAGGTGACATACACTCGGCGCCCCTTAGATAGCCATCACAATACCCGTTGTATGGTGAACCAATGTATGCAGCGAGCCCCTCTGCCCGAGGGTTTAAGTAATTGGCCTGGCCTACCAGTCTGTGGGTTGTGCGTGAGGTTAACTTCCTCATCACGAAAAAATAATATAGTTCCGAAAACTCGATATGCCATGGACATGGCCAAGGACGGATTAACTGTCGACGACCCCAGCAAACGTTTTAAGGACAATAATTTTCGGCTTTGCACGTGGAATGTGAGGTCTTTAACAGCCGAACAACTCGCGTAGGCCCTTGATTCCTATAAGGCAGACATTACCGCCATCCAGGAAGTGCGATGGGATGGGCCTGGCATAAAAAGGATGAAGAACTGCGATATTTACTACAGCAATTGCTATAGAGAGAGAGAAGGCGGAGCTTATTCGGATGCGGATTTGTTGTTCGAGGCAGACTTCGGCAAAAAGTCTTGAGGTAACACCCCGTCAGCGAACGCCTCATGACAATCCGCATCAAGGCTAAATTCGGGAACATCAGCCTAATATGCGCTCACGCCCCGACAGAGGAGAAGGATAACTTCTATGATCTCCTAGAAAGAACATATGATCGATGCCCCAGCTACGACACCAAGATCGTTTTAGTAGATTTCAACGCTCAGCTGGGAAAAAAGGACATCTAGAATTGAAAAACTATGCCAAAAATATAACATATCGTGCTTCATCATTCGAAAATAACTTGATTTCAAATCTAGCTTCGTAAAAAGTGCAATACTTAGTTTTTAATTTATTAATTCATTATAATTATTATTTCTTTATTATTACTATTATTTATTTATAAATATATTCAAGTTATCAATTCAAGTATCTATTGATTTATATATTATTGGTTTTTCCTCTATTTATTCTCATATTTATTATTTATTTATTTATTTATATCTATTCTTATTTATTTATTTATTTGTTAACTTATTTATTTATTTACCAATTTATTTATTTATTCATTAATTTATTTATTCGTATTAAGTCATATTTGTTTAATTATTTATTGTGTCCTCTGTGTACTATGTGACACTGCTGTTAAGCTTTTTGAAATCAAGTTCTAAATAGACTTCTCTCTTCCCTCTTTCGATGCTGACGTTTTTTACTGAAGGTTTTTAGTGGCTTTTCCTTCAAATTACATATGTGATATATATTTTAAGAATTTTTATTAATATTTTAGTAGTAAGGTAATAACACCGAATTTCTGTAAACAAGTAGTGTAATGTACAACCATTGTAAAATTGTTGCCACAATAAATAAATTAAACTAAACTAAAGGCTAAGTTCGGGAACATACGCCTAATTTGCACTCACGTCCCCACAGAGGAGGAAGGACGACAACATCAAGCCTCAGACGCCTATACTTCGAGGTAGTCAAAGACTTCGTCTACCTCGGCTCCACGGTAAACAGGTACAACAACATCTGAAACTGAAATCAAAAGCAGAATCACTTTTGCCAATCGCTGTTTCTTTTAGCTTAGGAGGCAATTGAGTACTAAAGCTCTCTCTCGTAGGACTAAGCTCGCAGCCTTCGAGGCTTGAGCTTGATTATCCCAGTCCTACTCTATGGCCTGAAAAAAGTTCTACTCTATGGCCTGAAAAAAAAGGGCAAAGGCCCTTAGTCTTTTCGAGAGAAAAGTTTTGCGTGCAATTTTCGGTCCTGTTTGCGTTGATGGCATCTGGAGGAGAAGATTTAATGACGAACTCTATAGGCTGTACAGCGACATGCGCCTGGTCAAGCGTCTAAGGATACAACGCTTAAGATGGCTAGGCCATGTAGAGCGTATGGACACCACTGCTGCGGCCAGAAAAGTTTTTGAATCATAGCCATTGGGGCAACGCAACCGAGGACGGCCTAGACTAACGTGGCGCACACAAGTGGAGAAGGATATCGACCAACTTGGAATGCGCAACTGGAGGCAGCTGACGAAAGATCGTGCTGGCTGGAGAGGCATGTTGGCTGAGGCCCAGGTCCACCCCAGACTGTAGCGCCACAGGAAGAAGAAGAATTGAAGAACCATGATATTCAGAAGGAGTGATTTCAACAAAACGGTACAGCATGTTACACAGTTGGTAACACAATGCATTTATTTAAGGAAACGTTCGAATACCACAGAGTGTCACGTTACAGACCCGAAACTTCGCCGTTAAGATCGTGCGATTTAACGTCGGTTGAATGTTTTCTTTGAGTAAATGTCAAGTGACTGTAGTAGTAGTCTACGCCGATAACCCCGAAACGATTACCCAATGTTGAAAGACAACATTCGCTCCTTTCTTGACGATATACAACCACTAGTTGTGGAAAAAGTCATCATCATCGTGAACATTCAAATTAGTCTACTTCTTAGCCCACCTTTGTGGTCCAGAAACCATACTTAAGTTAAAATGCCAAAAGATTATCTTTCATATAAAGGAGATTACATATGAATTCAAGAATATTATATTTGTTTTATCATATTTGAAAGTTCTATACCTCTTAAGAAACCATCCTTTTAAAACTGCTCTCATTTCATTTCATTGAAATTGTGGGTTCTTGTAGTTGCATCGTTTCACACTAACAAAGGAGTTATAAGACTTTCCTTCAGTTTTGCTTCGCAAGGAAAGAAGTTCACAGTGTCCATTCATCGGAAAAAAAAGTAATGCCCCGGGTGAGGCTCGAACTCACGACCTTAAGATTATGAGACTTACGCGCTGCCTACTGCGCCACCGAGGCTATGGAAACTAAGTTCCCTATGCTATATAAATTCTAAAAGCAGAACTTTTCTAATTCTAACTCTATATAGATCCAAAGTGCAATCACAGGAAGCTTTTATTACATCTCTGCAGCTTTCGTCAGCCCGCCCTGGAAGGGGAATAAAGCTTTCGAGACAACTTTCCCAACTACATCGAACAAAACAAAAATGATAATGTTTTCTGTTTTTGGCTAAAGCTTTGTAAATTTGATGAAATCAAGTTGAGGTTATAAATAAGTGATAGAATAAAGCTCCTCTCGAGCTTATGATTTTGTAAGGCTAAAAGCTCCCCTATTCACAATCTTATTTACATAACCTCTGTTTTTGAGCGTACTCTATGCAGGGGTTAATGTGCTGAGTTGCGACTCTTACGGCTATGTGATTCCGTGGTTGCGTTCACTTCGCAAAAGCTCTAGGGGATTGGCAGTCAAGAACGATGAGTTAAGGGATAAGTGGAATAAATAAGTATGTAATTGATGAAATTCAATGTGACAGACCTAGAGACATTCACTGCAAATTGGGAGTAGTACAATTTGCATTTAAATATTTACTAGTCTGATCGTGTTGCTCTTTGAGTTATACGCCGCTGTAAGCATAGGGGAACAAGTACTGTTTAATGGCAGGGATGAGTTACGGGCATTTGACATACACAACTGTTCCAAATGCATTGCCTAAATGAAGGACGGTGGGGACTGGGTTGCAAAAAATCTGATAAGAGGATAGTTAAAAAGTCGAGGAATAGTATCGGACGCAAATGGGAACCCTTGGGAACATCAACGTTGTTTAGTTGAATTAAAGGCCTGAATCCTGAAGCCTTAAATGATTCTACCTTGCTTGGGCTGCACAAGAAAAGATTCACTGATGAGTGTAGCATGCGTTTTGACAAGTGATCTGACGGCAGACTTTGTTGCGTGCATTTGAAATGTCAGCGCCGGATATTGCTTCCATCTACATTTAGTGGGGTTGATTGTAGTTTTCAGTTCGATCTGTCCTCAGACATTGTGAGACCACACTGCCAATTATTTAGAAGGTTCCGTAATTCAAAATTGTTCACAAGTGGAAGTTTATAAAAAATTGAGAAAACGTAAGTGCTTAGTGTTAGCAGGATGTGAATGATTCCGCACACGGACTAGAAAAATATTTCATTTCCATTGTTCTATGATCCCGACCTGGGCAAGTAAATGTCGGGTGACTCTTTTATTTTAGACTGAAGCAGAAAGCACCCAAAGCGAGCGTCAATTTGAAAGACACTATCTTCAGCTAAACTTTTCAGTTGCTGGTTGACACAATATAGGAGCGTACTGTTCCAGAAGCATTGACCGCCATTTATGAAGAGGAGAAGTGAGTTTGAATCAAAATAAGTGATCTTGTCAACAATGAATGGATCAACTCTGAGGACAGAAAGTTTATCACTAATTCTTCAGAGTGGTTAATTTGTTAACATGGTTTAACGCAGATTTCAGCCCCAGTGGAGATTTGACAAAAGTACATACTGCTCTCATAATTTAGCGAAACAATTTGTTCCAAAACTATATATTGGTTGGCGCGACAGTCCACAGGGGGGCCAAGGTCTAGCTTGGAATCAGTTACTCGTCTGGTAAGCGTTATTGTTCTCTAACGTGTAGAAGGGACCAGTAGTCCCTTGCTGACTCCGAACAGCGGAGTTTAAGATTCTTTTTGTTGGAAAATAACTATCCTTTGAGTTTTGTGATCAGCTCTAGGTGGAGCCGTAAATCAAGAGGTGGTGCCGTAAAAAATGTGAGCTGTTCAGTCGGGAATAGACCCAGGAACGCATCTTGAACACAAAACTCATGCTCTACAAACAATTCTTTTAAGGAGATCTTTGTGTAGATCGACGATTGGAGCACATTTTGGATTGTCCATCGCATTTGTGTTTCCCCTATGCGAGGAAGAATGTGAAAGAAGCTAAAACGAACCGCAAGACAAAAAGACGAGATACATAGGCTTTCCAATCCTGTCCCCATCAAATGAATGGAGATCAACAATTCGGGGAAGAGGATTTTCAAACTCCAGCTAACCAGTTCGATAAAAAAAGGTAAACCAAACTCCAACTCCAAACCAAACCGCAAACTGGCATGGATGCAAGAATGCTTGGTTTGGACAATTTTGAGCAGAGTGCCTGGAACATGTGGGCATGAGAGAGTGGATTTTGCCTGCTTTTCGGGAAAAAGGAATAACAAACGGTATTCAAAAGCGAATATTGAAGGAATGTGTAAACAATTGGGGCTAGTTCATGAACATAATTACATGGCTTGTCATGCGGAAGCAAATCGAGTGTAAAGGCATGAATTCTATACGATTGAAACTTCTGCCTCATTTAGGACCTCGTAGCACCTTTTGGTTTATTTTAAAGCGAAAAGGGAAATTCTGAGATTTATGTTCTCGATCAATACAGAGCTGCGAGAGCCCAAATACAAAATTTTTTGAGTTTGATAGAAATGTTTATATAAAGCAGGGCAATGTCTAACTGTCATACGTGTCTTTATAATTGACAAATATGCTTTGAATTCCACTCTGACATTTTGGATTTTTTCTAGAATCTGTCACAGTGTAAAAATCTGGTCTTTGGCGAATCTTTCCCGCCTAAAACAATGCTAATTAGAACTTTTTGAACTTGAAGGGGCAAACATAGAACGACAAGGTCGATCTTTAAATTGGCAAAGTCATGATGACTTTTAACCATAAGTCATGGTGGGAAGAAGAAGTAGTCTCAGGGTCTTCTTTCTTATGGATTTGTCACATATGGGCGCAGATTGACTGCTTTACCATTCGAGCAGCTTTCAATTTTCAGTTTTTACTGCCGAATTTTATTTAAATTCTACATTGAAAGAGGAACAAGTGTTCTCTATCGTCACCCTTCAAAGTCTAACACGTTTGATAGGTAAAACACAGCACTGAATGGTTCAAATTTATGTAAGCTGTCATACGCATCCTTATAATAGCAAAACCAGTTCTGGTCCTCAGTCTGAACGTTTTTGATCTTTTTTAGTCTCTGCCGCAGTGTGAAAATCTGGTCTTTGGTGAATCTTTCTCGGATAAAACCGGACTAATGAGAACTAAATGTATTGAAGACGAATGCATGATAGGGCATCCATGGAGGGAAAAGGCTTATCTTTAAATTGGCGTAAAAAATCATGATGCGTTGAAAGATTAGGCAGTCTTAGGGGTGGACACTCACGGCTGCTGAATGTTCGACCATTCCAGTGCCTCTCGGTATATATCTCTTGAGTTCAACTTCACACCACCAAGGGCGTTCGCCATGGATAGGAACAGGTGGTTATCACTTGGCACTATGTCCGGGCTATATGGTGGATGCGATAAAACCTCCAATCCGACCTCTCGTTGCTTCTCACGAGTCATCAACGAAGTGTATGGGCTGGCGTTGTCCTGGTGAAACTCTACACCCTTCTTGTTGGTCAATTCAGGACGCTTCTGGTCGATTGCCAGCTTTAAGCGATCCAATTGTTTGCAATAGATGGTAGAATTAAGCGTCTGACCATATGGGAGCAGCTAATGGTCAGACGCTTAATTAATGCTGTGAGTTTGGTGGGGTTGGGAGGGAATCATCCCCTCACAGCAAAATCTTCCTGGCCGTCAATCCCGGCTTGGCCACTGTTTGGGACGATTCACCGGCCTTCAACCACGACCGTTTCCGCTTGATATTGTCGTATGTGATCCATTTTTCGTCGCCAGTCACCACCCGCTTCAAAAATGGGTCGAGTTCGTTCCGTTTCAGCAGCATATCGCTGGCGTTGATTTGGTCCAGAAGGTTTTTTTGCGTCAAATCATGTGGCACCCAAACATCAACCTTTTTGTGTATCCAGCCTTCTGCAGATGGTTTGATGGTTTGGTGACTAACTCCCATATTCTGGGCGATGTCACGAGATGCCATATGCCTGTCTAACTCGATGATTTCCATGATTCGATCGGTATTCGTCGTCACAGGTCTTCCGCCGGCTGACTTATCCATGGTGTCGTTTTCACCGGCTCTGAATTTTCGAGACCATTCCTCCGCGGTTTGAGGTGATAGAGTACCGTCCTCCAAAACATCACTAATCTCACGGAACGTTTCTCTAGCGGATTTGCCTTTAGCGAAGGAAAACTTTAAAATAGCGCGAATTTCGGTGTTAGTAAACTCCATGTTTACACGTCTACCATATAACTGTTGAACCCAATATCCAAACTAATCATGCATAGCGTCGTTTTGTAGGTTATGTCAAGACCTTTCAAATGATGTATAGTATTGCCAGATACGAGCTCTGTAGCGCTTTGATCTTATACGAAGGTTGAGTTTTATAGTTCGGGGTTGGGCAACCCTTGTGTAGCCATCTGGCAACTGCCAGCTCTATCGTAAGGTTTGACATTTTTGAGGTTATACCTACTCAGAACGTTTTGACATGCCAGCGTTATTTGTGTGGTTTACAGTAACTTAAAAGTTTCATCTCGCCCAAAAAATGGAATTAAATCGTGAAAATTTTCGTGCCATTATTTTTTACAACTTTCGACGTGGATTAACTCAACAATAGTGCTTCCATGAACTTAATTCAATTTTTGGCGATGAAGCTCCATCAAGGAGCAGTGTTTATCAATGAATTGAATTCAACCAAGGTGAATTCAACCAAGGTCGTAGTTCACTCCAAGACGAATTTCGTGAAGGTCGTCCAAGATCAGTTGTTGTTCCGTAAACCATTGATACTGTGCGCCAACTGATATCGCAAGACCGTCATGTGTCCTATCGTGAGATTGAGACAACCTTAGGCATTAGGGGAACCAGCATACATTCAATATTGCATGAATATTTGACCGTCAAAAAAATTTGTACGCGTTGGATACCACACAATTTGTCAATCGCTCAAAAAAAAGGCTAGTGTCGATTGGTGGAAATAAATGCTCCAAAAATACGATCGCGGTGCTTCGAAACACGTCTATGACATCGTTACTGGTGATGAATCGTGGATTTACGCGAATGAGCCCGAAAGTAAATAGCAGTCAACTGTATGGGTGTTTCAAATTGATCCAAATCTAGCAAAAGTTGCTCCCGCACGAAGCACTCCCAAACAAATGGCCCCCTGTTTTTTCTGAAAAACTGGACATGTCGCAACCGTGCCACTAGAACAACGCAAAACAGCCAAATTCTGAGTGGTACACAACCAGTTTGTCAGTTTGCTAGTTGTCTTCCAAGAAATCAGGAAAACCAACCGCCGAAGAAAGATCACCATTCACCACGACAATGCGAGCTCTCACACATCGGCTCAAACAACTGCATTTTTGAGCACTCAAAACATCGATTTGATGATTCATCCGCCGTTCCGGCTTAGCATCGAATGCCTTCTTTTTGTTCCCGTACGTAAAAAACAAAATGAGGGGTCAACGTTTTTCGACACCTGAAGAAGCGGTTGATGCGTTCAGAATGCATGTTTTGGAGATACCTCAATCAGAGTGGCAAAAGTGCTTCGACAATTTGTTCAAACGCATGCAGAAGTGTATAGGTATTAATGGGGAATATTTTGGAAAACAATTAAGGTATTTGCGATGATTAGTATTTCTTTTTACTGTTGTTCTATATATGGCAAGCGTCGTATATACCGAGAGTATATGTTATACTGCCGTCTTAAACTCATCTTTCTTGGAAAACGGATGAAGTGGTACATTGTGCTTCGCAGCTGTATTTGGGATGATGTCTGTACTCAAAACTCTGCTGAAATGTTGCTTTAAATTCTTGGCATCAAGTGCGACGATCTGCAGTGTAAATTTCAAAATTTATTTCTGCGTAGCACTTCTCCACAATTTTGCTCGTGTGTCTCCTTGCTTAGCTGTGTCATGTTTGTGTATGTAGATCTTTCCTCGAAGTACTGGATCTTATGGCCGATGACTTTTTCTTCTGAAAAAGAACAATTTCCTCGAAACGTGTTTCGAAACGGCATCTTTCCTCCTTTGGCCTACCACAGCTACACGAGTCCAGTCTGTCTTCATCAAAAGACAAACTCGGGAACCGCGGACATCAGAAAAGGGCATAGCCACACACAAAGAAACATCGATATAGACATGCGGCTAACTGCGAAAGGATACCATTTATATCCCAACACCTTATGCCCCGAAATACAACTCAGTACAGAACACTGTACTGTGCGCCTTTAACTACGATCAGCAGCGTATGGATACACAAACTTATTGATTTGCAGAACATGAAAAACAACAGATGCAGATTGACCTGAGCGTTCAATTTTTCGTTTAACTAGCAGAACAACCTTGTTGCCTTGAGTATTAATGACTTGGCTAAATTAATCTGTGTTTGAAGGCTGCGCCGGCAAATTGAAATCGGCGTGTACTCGCAAGCCAATTGTTTCGATGTGCTTTTAGAGCTTTCTTTAACCCGAAAAGAAGAAATGATGATCATTGAGCAACTTATTGATTTTAATTCTCAAGACTGTTCATTTATTAGTCATTCCGAAATTTGTTGATCTGCAAGCTGCTGCGAAGTAAAAATAGTCGAGCTTTTAATCCTTTCATCAGTTTGAATGAAAGAAGAAAATCTTTCAAATTCTGTTATTCTAGACTATCGATCGGATCGCGTAATTGCTCTTGATTCTCAGTTATTCCTTCTGCGCTTGTGGGCCTGGAGCTTTTGCTTTTAATCTGCGACGTATGTAAGTAAACGTCTCTTTTCGCTTGCCTGAAAGTGGATCAGGCATGTACATATGTACCTGCTGCATGTACAGAAACAAGTCCAAACCTAGTGTACATAGCTTTAGTGCTTTCTGTGAAGTAGAGCTTTGACATCAAGGAAGTTCTTTGGGTTTGCCTCTCTTGTGCAGATGCCATCATTTGCAGCTTTTAGTTCGGTGTATTGATTCAACGGTGTTGGTGACTCGCCTATCGACTCCTGGAACTCTATTCGGGTGTAAATCGCAATTCAAAAGTGAACCGCGTGTTGTGTGACCTTAAACCCTGTACATTGTCCCACCTGCATTTGCGCTGTTGATGGGTGTTGAGAAATGAAATTTATTTCTGATTTGTCGGTCAGTGAATTGTGCTGAAATTCTTAAGGAAAGTGCGACGCACACAGAAGCTCATTGCTGTGGCACAGAGACGTAAAAGCTCAGCTTGAAAAAAATAACAGCTTTTGTTGATTGAGCGCTTTTTTCACTCGCCACTAGAAGAAACATCAGCGGCGGCATTATGAACAGAAGCGGCAATAGCTGTGGTCCCACCACGGATACGAGTCACAGGAAAAGCTCCGATTCTGTTGGCAGTATGACAAGGAAAACAAGCAGACGTTGCATGTTCGGGTGCACGGATGGATCGTCGACGCTTTGCCGATTCCCCGTTCACGACCCCAAAAGGTTTGTTGGGCGGTTATGTCTTTTGTTTGCGGCAGCAGTTCACGTGGTCGTGGGTTTGTTGTGCTGTTCACTGGGGGAACGGAAGAGAATCTTGTGATATGCTTCTTGGAGGGGAAGCGATTGCTTTGGCAGAGCTTTCATTTAATGTTCTGTGTGCGTGGTCGACCTTACAGCCATCTGCCTCTCGTCAGCTGTTGCGTCTCGGGCGTGTTTTGTCTTTCTTCGGCATTGTCGTGGTTACATCTCCGCGTTCAGTCGGGGGTAATTGAACTTTTACGCTGTGTGCGCTTCTTTCTGCCATTTTTCTGACTTTGAATTTCTACCCAATAAGCGATTAGTTGTTTTTTTTTTTGATTGTTGCATGAATGAAGACGTTCAACAGGGGAGAGATGTGAGAGGCGGACACGAACACAATGTGTAGGGAGCGCGATGTGTGTTGTTTGGTGAGTTCGGTTGCATGAATGTAGGATCTGGTTGTGAGGGGAGAGACGTGCTGTGTTTATGTCGGTCGGTAGAAAAGCTGTCGCACCGGTGTGTGGTAAGCATAGAATGTGCTTTTATTTTCAAATTCTGATGGTTTATTTCGCGCTTTCCTTGTCTTCCTTGCAGGCGCATTCGAAGAGTAATATTTTTAGATGCGGACGCTTCGGGATTCCTTTGTTCAGATATTCGTTGCCTATAAGTCGGTTGCTCTGTTTGTCTTCTTGACGGTGTGAGCATTTGTATTTAAATTATTTATCAGAGGATGCAATCAATTATCGTAAAATTTTAGTAAAAAGAGATGTGTTTGAGTGAAAAGTGTTTGTTTGGTTCAATGAGTCACTGAGTTTGATGGTTACACTGAGTCCTTGGAATACTGTCAAGGGACATTGCTGTTCGGGTGAATAGACATCAGGAGTAACATAAGGTATTAGGACTATTGAAGATCATTGGTATGTGCAGCTACAATTTTTCATTTTCTTTTTTTTTTGTTTTTTTTTTTAATTTTAACACATCTTGGCTTGTTTGTTGCTTCCCCAAGTGTGAAGTGCGCGGTGTCAACGTGGTTTCAGATCAATTAAGTTCTCAATAGGCCAGATCTGCACTGTAATGGGCTCTAAAAAATACCTAAGAGGTGGAAAACAGCAGCATTTATCTATGGTTGCAGGAATTCTTCCAAGCTTGATCGCTGTTGTTCTACGGTTTGCGGTTTTAAGTTCAGCTCCGAGTGTAGTCATTTTGGTGTTCTTCGGGTCGTACAACTAAAGCGGATAGGCTTATATTGAATATTTAATTTTTGGAAGAAGAATACTCCCAGAATTCTGTTAAAAACCAATAATGACGCTACTGACGGGAGCCAATTTATTTGCATCACAAATGGCAGCCATTATCATTTCGTGATGGGGTTATAGGGTGAACATTATCCATTGTCTGATGTTGCGTTTGCTGATGAAACCGTAAGGGAGAAGAGTAACGGGCGGCTTGAGAGCGCCACCAATTGTCAGCTTCCTCGCCCATGTCGGCGAAACGGTTCGTGTTCTGCAATATGCGACATGCAGACCGATAACACAACAAAATCACGCAACAAAAGTAAAACACATCAAGACCATACTGCGGATGTATCTAGAGGAAGATATAAAAAATCCAACCAGACTGCTTTTTGTTTCGCTGCGGCTACCGATCCAAAAAACTGACCAACAACTTCAACAAAAAAAATACGATTGGCGGTGCGGAACATCGTGTGATGCATGGCCTTGAGTTTGGGACGTTGCATCGTGAAACATGGCCTTGAGTTCACAAAGAATGCGTGGTGCGTAAAATACTTCGCTCGTTGAGAATTTGTACGTGGTAGCCGGAGTTTGAATTCAAAACAGTTCGATTTTTTGTGATTTTTGATCTGATTCGATTCCGGATCTTACAAGGAATGTTCACCCCTCTGTTTGGCTAGGGGCATGCTAGGGAACATTATCTACATATACGATGTGAAACTATGCGGTTAACGAACGTCTCCTTCAATAAGCCATCTGTGGCACGAGTCTCTTGGCATTTTGCGCCGCCCTGTTGAAACCGCAGCTTCTTGACATCGTAGTTGTTTATTTGCTAAGCGAAAAGGTCAGAAAACATTGATGTTTAGTGGCCAACAACGTTCTGGGCAGCATTGCTTTTAAAGAAGTACGGACAAACTATTGCAACCAAACAATGTGTACATCACACCAAACCGCCATGTTTCTTAAGGTAACTGTGCCACAATTTACACTTGAGGGTTGACATCACTCCAAATAAGATTCGTTTATGTAACCATGTAATCAAAAGTTTCATCAGCACTTGAATGCGTGAGTTAAAAGCCGTAGGCAAACTTTTGTGGACATGATTTTGCTACTTTTGTTTTTGATTGCAGTACATTTGTGGAACAGATAATAATAATGCATTAATTTTTGTAATATCTGAAAGCTGAAATATAGTAAAGTAAAGTAGAAGTAAAGTAGTAAAGCTTGAAATATAATCTTAAAAACCAAGTTTTCAATTATGGATTGGGAATAAACTCCGTTTGTTCCCACATTCCCCTGCCGTACGCTCTGTACGCCCTGCTTTTTTTGTGTAGCCTAATCAGGTTAAAATGCCAAACCGACCGAAAAATAAATTACTTGCCAGCAGACAAAATGGCCACCTGCTGAAAAAGTGTTGCCAACTTAAAGTTTTATATCTCTAAACAAAATACCTGATGTTAAATTCAATTTCATTACCGTATGCATATCAGTGCCAGCTATAGCTCTATGCAAAAAAAAAAATAGCACCACGTTGAGGTCTGCACTTTGGATGCTAATTAATTTTCTCCATGCTCATGTAAAGACACGATATTTATTGTAGGACATCTGTTGAGTATCAGTAATAAAATGTAAAAAACAAGATAAGTGAAGATGCATTTTAAGACAAGAAATTTCCCGCTATACGAAATGAAACCGAAATTTTGATGTGCAAATTAATAGCACCACAAGTAAAACGTCGTAAATAAAATGCAAAATTTAGTGGAATAGTACGGTTTTTATTTTTTTTTATTATACTACTGTTCTAGTACTTCGTCTTATAACCCTAAGTTTTGAGCACAGCGGCACAACGTCGTGCCTGACATCGCCGAATTGGAATATCCCTCCACGCAACCTGCACAGTCTCCCATAGCTGTTGTGTAGTTTTTGGTTTCGCTTTAAAAACAGCTTTCTTAACATCTGTCCAAAGATTTTCAATGGGATTCAGGTCTGGAGATTGCGGCAGCCATTACATAACTTGAACCCCATTCCTCGCAAAAAATTCCTTGGCCAATTTGCTCGTATGTTTCGGGTCATTGTCTTGCTGTAGGACCCGTCTGAGAGGCATATTCCACTCGGCGTAGGGCAACAAGGTTTCCCTCATTATGCCAATATAAACTTCGGCGATCATCATTGGTTTTATAGAAAATAAAGGACCAGTACTGTTGTAGGAGAAGCATCCCCATATGTTAATTTTCGCGCCGCCGTGCTTAATGGTTTTTAAAGTACACTCCGGTTTAAACTCTCGGTTTTTTTGCCTGCGAACAAATGTCCTGGTCCCAGGAGTTCCAAATAAAACAATTTTAAACTCATCTGTCCATAATATATTACGCCATTTGGTTACTTCCTACTTCAAATGTTCTTGCGCAAATTGTTTTCTTTTATGAAGATGGACCTATGTCAGCGAGGGACTTCTGACAGGTAGTTCCTTCTCTATCAACTTCCTCTTTATGGTTGATGTTGATACGGGCAGATTAAGTTCCTCTTTTATTTTGTGTGATGTGATTAATGGGTTTTGTTTCACTAATTTTATCATTCTTCGCTCGTCGGTAGAGGTTAATTTCGATTTTCTACCTCTTGTTTCTTCTTTTTCGACGTGTTTTTTTTTGCATTAGTAAGAATTTTATTCGAACAACCAACGAATTCCCGAATAAATTTGTACGTTTTTCCGTCAGAAATTAATTTTTTTTTATAAGTTCACGTTTCTGAGGAGTACAATGCACACCGCGACCCATTTTAATTGTTTATAACGTTGTGTTATAAAAACACTAGTTTCAAAATACTTAAATCTTTTCACGCACAAACAAAAAATAAACACCACTAAACACTTCGAAAACACTTTTTAGAATGACATGGTGCTATTATTTTGCACACCAAAATTTCGGTTTCATTTCGTATAACGGGAATTTTCTTGTCTTAAAATGCATCTTCGCTTATCTTGTTTTTTGCATATTATTACTGATACCCAACAGATGTCTTACAATAAATATCGTGTCTTTACATGAGCATGGAGAAAAGTAATTAGCATTCAAAGTGCAGACCTCAACATGGTGCAAGTTTTTTGCACAGCTGTATGAGTCCTTTCACATTCATTGCGTATTACACTGCCTCTCTTGAATTAGGACAGGTTGAAATGTTTCAAGTACAAAATTATGAATCCCTTAAAAGTAAATTATTTTTAAACTGTTTTACAATTAAAATAAAAATAGTCTAAAGTTTTACTTTTTTTTATTTTATTTATTTTATTTTGTCTCAAGATTTTCATGTTTATGTTTCACTTCGACTTCGACTTCCCGCTGTTCTTCTTCTTCTTCTTCGGATGGCGCTACAGTCCGGGGTGGACCTGGGCCTCAACCCACATGCCTCTCCAGCTAGCACGATCTCTTGCCAGCTGCCTCCAATTGCGCACTCCACGTTGGTTGAGTTCCTTTTCCACTTGTGTGCGCCATCTCAGTCTAGGATGTCCTCTGTTGCGTTTTCCCTGTGGTTCGGATTCGAAGACTCTTCTGGCCGGAGCAGTGCTGTCCATACGCTTTACATGGCCTAGCCATCTTAAGCGTTGTATCCTTAGACGATTGATCAGGCTCATGCCGCCGTACAGCACATACAGTTCGTGATTGCATCTTCTCCTCCACATGCCATCAACGCAAACAGGACCAAAAATCGCACGCATAACTCTTCTCTCGAAGAGACCAATGGCTTCCTCACCAGCTTTTAGTAGTGTACAGGTTTCTGCGCCGTAAAGCAGGACTGGGATGATCAAGGTGTTGTACAAAGTCACTTTGGTCGTTCGGGAGAGGGCTTTATTGCTCAATTGCCTCTTAAGCCCAAAGATTGCGATTGGCAAAAGTGGTTCTGCGTTTGATTTCGCTACTGTTCTACAAAAATGATTTTTGAAAGACGAATGCATGACGAATATTATTGTTTTACTCTATACCAACTGACGTTCATTGAACACAAGGAATCCAAACGACTTCCTTATTAAGGGCGATTGTATTTTTTACATGTGTATGTTTTGTTGGAGCACATAATTGTCGAATGCGATCCACTTTCTCTCCTCAGAACGTTGCTTTGATTTGGGGATTAAAAATGATTGTAAAGGTTTGTGAGAATGTCCATCATCTTATTCACTACCTTTTTCAGTTTTTAGCATGTTTTTGTGTTTTGGTCTTTCAGTGGTTTTTGCGTCCGTGCACTTTAAAAGTGTGTTTCAACGGCAATTTGTTATGTTTTCTTAAATAATAATAATAATTGGATGGTGCAAAAGTCCACAGGGGGGCCAGGGCCTAGCTTGCTCATCAACTACTCGTGTTGTGTGCGCTATTGTTCCCTGACGAGTAAAAGGGACCTACAATTTTTTTTTTACTCCGAACGGCGAAGTTTGAGGAGCTTTTTCCTAAACAATTAATACTTTTTGAGTGTTGTCAGAGGTAGAGGTAGAGGTAGGTAGATGTGGTGCCGTGAAAAATTTGAGGTGCTCAACCGGGAAACATACTTGGACCTTCGGCTTGTGAGCGTCGCACTCTACCTACTACGCAACGGTGATCACATCTTTTTTTACTTTTTCCATAATGCGAGGGTTGCCCTCTATATTTCGGGATTAGAGACCAAAAACAAATATTAATCATCGAACATAACTTTATTGTTTTTCAAAATATTCCCCATTGAGATCTGTGCACTTTTGCATGCGTTTGAACAAATTGTAGAAGCACTTTTGCCACTCTGATTGAGGTATCTCCAAAACATGCATTCTGAAAGCATCAACCGCTTCTTCAGGTGTTCTCTCCTTTTATGTTTTACGTACGGAAATAAAAAGAAGTCAGTCGGTGCCAAGTCAGGACTATACGGCGGATGACTCATCAAATTGATGTTTTGAGTGCCCAAAAATGCAGTTGTTTGAGCCGATATGTGAGAGCATTCTCGTGGTGAAGAGATCCGTCTTCGGCGGTTGGTTTTCCTGATTTTTGGAAGACAACTGTCAGACAAATGCTTGTGTACCACTCAGAATTTGGCTGTTCTGCGTTGTTCTAGTGGTACCGTTGCGACATGTCCAGTTTTTCCGAAACCATTTGCTTGAAAGTGCTTCGTGCGCGAGCAACTTTTGTTTGATTTGGCTCAATTTGAAACACCCATACAGTTGACTGCTGTTTACTTTCGGGCTCATACGTGTAAATCTACGATTCATCACCTGTCACGGTGTCATAGACGTGTTTCGAAGCATCGCGATCGTAGTTTTGGAGCATTCTTTCAACCAATCGACACGAGCCAGTTTTTAAGCGATTGACAAATTATATGGGATCCAACGCGTACCAATTTTTAGACGGTCAAATGTGCATGCAATATTGAATGTATGCTGGTCCCACTATTGCCTAAGGTTGTCTCAATCTCACGATAGGTCACGTGACGATCTTGCAATATCAGTTGGCGCACAGTATCAATGGTTTCCGGAACAACAATTGATTTAGGACGACCTTCACGAAATTCGTCTTGGAGTAAACTACGACATCGGTTGAATTCACCATACCATCGATAAATACTGCTCCTTAATGGAGCTTCGTCGCCAAAAATTGAATTAAGTTCATCGATGCACAGTTGTTGAGTTAATCTACGTCGAAACTTGTAAAAAATAATCGCACGAAAATTTTCACGATTTAATTCCATATTTTGGGCGAGATTAATCTTTTAAGTTACTGTAAACCACACAAATAGTGCTCGTATGTCAAGACGTTCTGAGTACGCATAACCTCAAAAATGTCAAACTTTACGATAGTGCTGGCAGTTGTCAGATTGCAACACAAGTGTTGCTCAATCCCGAAATATAAAAGGCAAACTTCGTAGAAGGCAAAACGTGACGATAATGTCCCGAATTTTCAAAGTAAATGACACTTCATTGGAAAAAATCTTCTATTAAAACCAAGCTTAAGATTTCGCTCCTTTCGCAAGCTTTTGCATTGCCAGATGAAATTAATATTACATTGTAAAGCTATTTTAAAACATTGCCCTTTAAAGGAGCCAGTACTTTACATTCAAGACATTTGTTGTTTATTATGTGCTTCTGGAAGTGCTGTCCATAACCGCAAATGTGGCCACCACACACTCTCACATTTAACTTAAATCAACATGATTTGCTTGAAGCAGAAAGTAATACGTTCTCTAGCTTGAAGTCAAATCTCGAAACGAAACAAGGGAGTTTCGTGAAACCTCCCAGGTTTTTTGAGTCAGCAGTGTGCTGTGTTCAATATTTTCGTTGTCATAGAGACCTGCCCCTAACCACCCCGTTATATACGTTATCCAACAAAAAGCCTTCTTTTAAGTTGATTGCATACATAAAGTTTGCTTTAGCATACAGTTCGTATTAATTCTATCGAAAGGATTTCGCATAAAAGCTCTTAACCCGTTCCCCCGCTGCCCCCTCAAATACACGTGCACTGATGTTCGTCGTCGATGCCTACTCGAGAAGACGTCCAAGAGCTAAACTTTCCATAAATCCACGTGCTTTCCGTCCCCCAAACAATCTATTCTCGTAGAATATACGTCTCGCAAAAGGCAGTCGGCCGCGAAGCTTCCCTGTTTAATTACTGCTTTATCAGCGTTCACAAGAAGCTCCCATCACCAACATCCATACATCAATGCAGTCATAGCATTGGTGTTGAAAAACTACTGACGCAAGTGTGTGCTTTAATTCCCAATGACAACACGTTTAAATGTGTTTCCGGAAAACAGTAGCTTTGCCGTCTCACGCAATGGGCCTCTCGTGCGTAGGTGTGCAATTTGTACTTGCAGACATAAGTGTACACCCCCCCCCCCCCCAAGCAGCGGACGGCAAAGAACTGTCTACAATTCTAACCCCACTACGAGTGAGGAGAAGAACTGCAAAATCACATCAGAATTAGCGAACATACATATCTTAAAGCTGCAAAGAAACTTGGGAAAGTTCTTGCGAACGCTTTCGGAAAGCGTTCCCCCATCAGCCTGATACTGATAATGCTATTTGCTAAATCAATTACCGTCGTCCACTAATCATGCAATATACTTTTCTCTTCCACACAGGTGCCAAGACTGGATAGATTTCTTTCAAGTCAGTGAGAAGCACATCAGAGAGAGCAGCTTGGTCAATTTGAGAGTGTGCATGAAGCACTTTAAGGAGAAAGTCACAATGATTAATGGAAAACTAACCCGGCATCCGTCCGTCGACAGTGTCAGCTCAACACAGTCCTCGAAGGGAACCAAGGTATGTGTGCACCAGATCTCACATATCAGTGAATTCATCTCCTTTGTTTTGCAGCGTTCCAGACACAGTTCAATTGCATCATCCACGCACAGCGACTACACGTCGGACTCTGAGCCCAGGTCGAAGCGTAGCAGTAGTTCTATCAAATCGAGGGAAAAGCTTTCCATAGGTGATATCAACGGTGGAAATCGTAAGCTTTTTGTAATCACTCAAAGTGACGAGAACAAGACTGACAGTGGCGCGCCGGGACAGAAGAGCAAGATGTTTCTGATTCTGGAAAACGGCGATGACAATGATGAAACGAAAAAACATCAAAAGATAACACTTATCGCTGATAAGTCCGACGCACAAACTGCCGAGAGAATTGAACAGCTGCTGCCGCAGCTCATACAGCGGATTCAAAGCGAAAACGAGCAAAGGTGTCAAAAGGTCTCAATTGATCTCGTAAACGCACAAGATCAGCAAACAGCAGCGCCAGATAACAGCAAAGACATGCCACTTAAAATACAACGTGTGGAGACGTTGAACAATATTCATGCGCCCCCAAAGCAGAAGACAACGGAAGTTAATCTCTCGTCCGATCTTCTGTTCCTGATGAAAATGCTCCCCAAGCTGGAGGCAATCGAGGAGCCAATTAAGGAGCTTATCAAGCGTAGAATCGAGAATGTACTGGATGATCCGGTTGGAGCGATTGCGCAGGAAGCCTGTTATTCGAAGGGAGGAAAGAATGCAGTCTACAAATAAGAATAAAAATTTATTTTTCTATGAAGGGTCTTTTAATTTTTTGCAGCCGTCCCACTCTTGACACATCCGCTGGATTTCTATTTGATTTTTTTTTTGTAGACGGACCGAAGGCAAATGAAGCTGCAGTATGTCTTATTTCTTTTGGGAGTGCGATATCACGTCTCGTCTTTGGCAGCGACCTCGTTACACAGCAAGTTGGTTTAAATCGTATCCCATTTGAGACCAAAACTGTTACGTTCCCCACACGACTTGGATTGAGGGACAATTTGGTCTGGAAATGTGTTATACATGTGTCCTAGACGATTGACTAGGCGCAGACCACCGCACAGTCTAGAACTTGGTCGTGCAGTCCTCTTCTCGAGTTGCCACAGGCGACCAAATCGTGTATTCAAAGCCAGCTTGGTCTTTTGATAGGGAGCTCGAGTACATTATTATCGCCTGACCGCAGAGAAACAGCAACGGACAAGTGTGAGTGAAGTTTAGCTGAGCAAGGAGCTTCGACTGTTTTGACTAAATAAACAGGAATTATCAGTGCAGTGTGCGATGGTGCAACTTTATTTAACTGCGTTATTGTAAATGTCACATTTCTGTGACATTCTGTAGATGTGGGATTTGGTTTAAGGTGATCGCCTGCCATGAAAGGCTTATATCACGGGGTCCATTTTCCCAGGAGCAGTAGATAACACAAGCTTACATGCCTCAGCTACCCAAGTACCAAATTCAGATCATGCTTGAGGGATAATCACAAAAACTTTGTTTGGAGCGAGGCCTTTATAACACTTCTGCCTCTGGGTCGCAGCATCCGGTTGAGAATGTAACTCCACACTGGGACGGGAAAGTTCCCTAATCGCTTGCCTAACAACTAGACAAGTCAGCACAGTACACTAACCTCGAATCTACCCGCAATGTTAGGCGGTAAACCACGGCTACCATGATACTTCCACAAGGGGGATTACGGCACGGTCAGGCTGGAACTGAAGTTCAAGAGGCTCCTGACCTCCCGTGGCACCAGAGTATTGCCTCCGTTCAATATGTCATTACCAGTCAGGTTCCCCTTAACACCTGTGTCTGGTAGCCGCCATCCTGTTCTAATGATTGTGTTTCCGTTGACACTGAGTCAAAGGATGTGATTTTTGAGCCATGTAATTCATAAGATCCAGTCAAATCACCTGAAAGATGTCGTAGACAGTAGACTTCCCTTGGTACATGGGTGAAGAATACCTGTCGTTCTCACTTGAACTCTAGGTTTAAAACTGCCAAAATGTTTGGCCTAAAGATGACTTAGGAAACTGAGCATCACGTTGTTATAAAATTTCTTCCAAAACAGAAAAATCAACATTTTATTTACGAAGAAATCGTGGCTGTACGAGGGGCATTCAATATATTCTCGGAATCGGGTTGAAACTGTGGATATGTATATAAATTGATTTATTTATCAAGCAATACTATTATTTTAGTGCATTCATGTAAAATTTCATATAAATGTGATTATTAATTCGTGTTTTATGAGACGATGATGGTGAAAATTGAGCATCGCGCTGTAATTAAATTTCTCACTAAGCAAGAAAGAAGTCAATATACTATTCATGAAGAGATGAAGGCTGTTTACCAGGGTGCCACACCTTCATTAACAACTGTGCCGAAGTGGTCAAGTGAGTTCAAGAGAGGCAGAGGGAGCATTGAAGACGACTCCCGCTCTGGCGCCCCGACTACTGCTTGTACGGGAGAAGGCATCAAAGAAGTCGAAAAACTTGTTCTTAAGGTGAAAATGATGGCAGAAATCACCAAGCTTTCAACTAGTACCATTCACACCATTCTTCATGACCATCTTAAACTTTCAAAGGTCAGTGCAAGGTGGGTGCCACGAATGCTCACAGCGCCTCAGAAAGATGTGAGAATCGCATGCTGTAGAGAGATTTTGGAGATGTGTGGTGAGAGCGCAGACGGTGTTATGGATCGAATTGTTACTGGGGACGAAACATGGGTTCACCACTATGACCCAGAAAGCAAACAAGAGTACATGCAGTGGCATAAGAAAGGCAAAAGAAACCTCGTAGAAGTTCAAAGTCTGACGTCTGCCGGGCAGCTCTCGGCCACAGTTTTTTGGAAGTCAAAGGAAGTCTTGCTCATTGAGTACAAAAAAACGGGTGAAACCATCAATGCCACATCCTACGCTTCCACTTTGCATAATTTGCGGGAGGAAATTAAAAAGAAAAGACGGGGTAAACGCGCAGCGGGTGTGTTGCTTCTTAATGACAAGGCTCCTTTTCACACAACGCGAGTTTCGAAGAAATCCAACACCCACCCTATAGTCCAGACCTTGCCCCTAGTGATTATTTCTTGTTTCCTGATTTGAAAAAATGTTTTCGTGTAAAAAGATTTTCGGATAATGCAGAACTCAAGTCGGCAATAAATGGGTATTTTGCAGAGAAAGAGGAAAACGCTTTTGAGGGTTTAAAAAAGCTTATCTCAAGATGTAACAAATGCATTTAATATTAGAGGAGATTCTATTGAAATATAAAACCAATTTAATTTAAATTCGCATTTTCTTTCATATCGATACCGAGAATATATTGAACGCCCCTGGTACATGTCATTTTGGTGCATTTGAAGGAAGAAATTGCAAAAAAACGGTCCTATATGAATAAGAAAAAAATTCTCTTCTACTAAGACAATGCACCGTGTCACAAGACGTTGGCTACCATGGCCCAATTTCACGAATTGGGCTTTGAATAGCTTCCGCACTTATAGTATTCTCCAGAACTGGCCTCGAGCGACATCTACCTCCTTTTATACCTCAAGGTGATACTCGCCGGAAAAAAAATTGGCTCGAATGAGGAGACGATCTCCGAAGCCTTTTTTAAGGCCAAAGATGAATCATGCTATAAAAAGGTATCGACATGTTATGACGTTGGACTGATTGTCACTTTTGAAGGAAACTATGTTCATGAATCGAGTCGAATTTTGCCAAAAAAATGTGTTTTTATTGGTTAGTCCCGGGACGTATTGCTACATGTATGTGTGTTACATGTAAGTCGAATTGTCATGTCGAAGCTGCAAGAAAACAGGAGCCAACATTCCATTTAAGAACGTTGAATTTAGAAGTTTATGAACTGGTGGAATCATGGGCAAGTTGGTGATGAGCCTTATTGCGCCAACTGACTGTGTGTTTACGGGGGTTGCCTTTTATATTTTGACATTAGAGAGCAAGAACAAATATTCAAACAAATATATAATCATCGAAAATAGCTTAATTGTTTTTCAAAATATTCTCAATTGAGATCTATACACTTTTGCATGCGTTTGAACGAATTGTCGAAGTACTTTTGCCACTCTGATTGAGGTATTTCTAAAACATGCATTCTAAACGCATCAACCGCTTCTTCAGGTGTCGAAAAACGTTGACCCCTCATTTTATTTTTTACATTTGGGAATAAAAAGAAGTCATTCGGTGCCAAGTCAGGACGGCGGATGACTCATCAAATCGATGTTTTGAGTGCTCAAAAATGTAGTTGTTTGAGCCAATGTGTGAGAGCTTGCATTGGCTTGGTGAAAAGTGATCCGTCTTCGGCGGTTGGTTTTCCTGATATCTTGGAAGACAACTGGCAAACAAATGGTTGTGTACCCATCAGAATCGATTCTTCTGCGTTGTTCTAGTGGTACGGTTGCGATAAGGCCAGGTTTTCCGAAAAACAGGCGACCAATTGCGTGGAGGTGCTTCGTGCGGGAGCAACTTTTGCTAAATTTGGCTCAATTTAAAACACCCATACGGTCGACTGCTATCTGCTTTCGGGCTCATACGCGTAAATCCACGATGTCATAGACGTGTTTCGAAACACCGCGATCGTATTTTTGGGGCATTTCTTTCGACCAATCGAGCCTTTTTTTGAGCGATTGACAAATTGTGTGGGATCCAACGCAAACAAATTTGCTTGACGGTCAAATGGTCATGCAATATTGAATGTATGCTGGTTCCCCTAATGCCTAAGGTTGCCTCAATGCCACGATAGGTCACATGACGATCTTGCAACATCAGTTGGCGCACAGCATCAATGGTATCCGGAACAATAACTGATTTTGGACGGCCTTCACGAAATTCGTCTTGGAGTGAACTACGACCTCGGTTGAATTCACCATACCACCGATAAACACTGGTCCTTGATGGAGCTTCATCGCCAAAAATTGAATTTAGTTCATCGATGCACTGTTGTTGAGTTAACCCATGTCGAAAGTTGTAAAAAAAAAATCGCACGAAAATTTTCACGATTTAATTCCATTTTTTGGACGAGATGAATCTTTCAAATTTAAAGTACTGTAAAGAACACAAATAGCGCTCGTCAATGTCAAAACGTTCTGAGTACGTACAACTTCAAAAGTGTCAAACTTTACAATAGAGCTGGCAATTGCTAGATTGCAACACTAGGGTTGCCCAATCCCGAAATATAAAAGGCAACCTACGTACTAAAAAGCAAGGACAAGTTCTATTCTGTAGAACTCTGTTTTCAACAAATAGCGCAATGAGGCATACAGGGCGTGAAACAATTAATTTATTGAGAAATCATTTTGGTGAGAACTTAATTATTTTATATGCTGCTGCGACCGTCTTCATCGTATGATGCCACACCTTTGGACTTGCCACACATTTGGACTGTGGGGATACCACAAATTTTAGGTTCTTAAAGAAAGTAAACTATGAGAGATACCAGTCGCTTCGCTCGAACTTGGTTTTTACAAGATCATAAAATATTTAGATCATTTTTAGATACATTTGATCTCTCTTCATTTTAAATCAAACCTTAAGTTGAGTAACCTTTGGCTAGTTAAAGAGTAAAAATTCCTTCTATAGAACCTACTAAGCTGTCGATCTACCTTCAAGCTTCCGGACATCACAACCATGTCATGATCAATTCGCCTATTTCCAGTTTAGCCCTTTCTGAGCACAAGCCCTCTCAACAGTAGGAATCCATTAGAAAAGCGTTAATTGTAATCTTAAATAAGACGAATATTTTGGTTACGTACTGTAAGTGAAAAATTATACAGAGATGCGCCGCTTGTAAAAGTTTGATTAACCTTATGTTTGTTTGACCATAGCCTCATACGCTTTAAAGGGCGTTTGTTGTTTTCTTTAATCAGATTTATGCATGCGTTAGTCGCTTTCATCTATATATTAACCTTCCGCAAGCAGAAATTTCACGTTAACCATCTCTATGGAGATAATGATGCGGGAAATGAAAACGAAACCATTAAAACGCCACTTTTACTTTTTTCTTCAAAGAACTATATTCAAATGAAAGCATATTAATTACAAATATAATTGCTTCAAATTTACAAATATTTACATTCATATATAACAACTTGTTGTATGTATTCTCTTTTTTGTAGTTTTCTAAGAAACATTGTTTTTTTTTTTCTGACATCTTTGCATCAAGTTTTTAATTTTCTTTTGGGTGTTGATTTTTCATTTCAATCCAAATGAAGTCGGATCTACCCAATTCGAGTATCTTATACTTTTGTAGATTTTTGTTTTCAAATATACAGATTTTCTATCGCTAATTTAATTGATGTTTCTTTATACTCCAAAATTATTCAAATTTACAATTTCTTTTAAGAATTTAACAAATTGTTGTTGATTTATTTATTTTACATTTTGCCTGCTTTCCTGTTGGAATTGTAATTATCCATTCGGTTGCTTGAGAACCAGAAAGGGAAAAGAAAGTTTATAAAAAAATCTTCAAATAGTTTCAAATTCTCCTGATTTCAGGTGATATTTTCTTTTTTAAGTGCAAATATGTCATGATCATGGAAATTTTGGTTTTTATTGTATGATACTGTTTATTTTTTTATTTTTTTTTTTTTACTAATTTACAGACAATAATACATTTTTCGTTTTCTGTTATATGTACGTTGGTTATAGTTAACTTTTAATGTGTATGCATACTGAAACACGTAGACTACATATATACGAATGAGAATTGAGTTTATATCATGTATTTATCATTTGTCTTGTGGTTTCATTTCTTTCGTTTTGTTTTCATTCCAAATTGATTTGCTTGACAATGTCAATGAAATATTTCTTACGCTTTACATTCATATATGACTTCCATTTAATCTAAACACAACATCGAAAAGCTTTTCAAATTTAATTTATTTATTTCTTGAGTTACTTCAATTGTTTTGTTTTTGATTATTTACTTATTTAGTGTTTATTTGTTTTTAATCAACAGCCTTTTGGGTTTTCTTTAACTCGACCTACAATTATTCTTTGATGAGACAATAAATAAGAATAGTGAAGGAAATTTTGTTCAAAGGACTGAAACTCCAGTTCATTGAGTAACCGATTTGTCCGTTGTTTTTCTGATTTTATATTTTGATGCAATTTATGTCAGCCATCGATGAGGAACAATGTAATTATTGATAATTAAAATGCGAACCGTCAGATCTTACGAAAACTTATCGAGTGGAGAGAACTCACAGTTTAATACAATTCCTCCGAAAATTCATTCCAATCATGAACTCTGACCTGAAGGCATTTAAATGAATGCATCGATCGATGAGGAACAATGTAATTATTGAAAATTAAAATGGAAGCGTTAGATCTTACGAAAACTTATCGAGTGGAGAGAACTCACAGTTTAATACAATTCCTCCGAAAATTAATTTCAATCATGAACTCTGACATCAAGGCGTTTAAATGAATGCATCGATCGATGAGGAACAATGTAATTATTGATAATTAAAATACGAACCGTCAGATCTTACGACAACTTATCGAGTGGAGAGAACTCACAGTTTAATACAATTCCTCCGAAAATTCATTCCAATCATGAACTCTGACCTGAAGGCGTTTAAATGAATTCATCGATCGATGAGTAACAATGTAATTATTGAAAATTAAAATGGACCCGTTAGATTTTACGAAAACTTATTGAGTGGAGAGAACTCACAGTTTAATACAATTCCTCCGAAAATTCATTTCAATCATGAACTCTGACCTGAAGGCGTTTAAATGAATTCATCGATCGATGAGGAACAATGTAATTATTGAAAATTAAAATGGAACCGTCAGATTTTACGAAAACTTATCGAGTGGAGAGATATTTCAGTTTAATACAATTCCTCCCAAAATTCATTTCAATCGTGAACTCTGACCTGAAGGCATTTAAATGAATGCATCGATCGATGAGGAACAATGTAATTATTGAAAATTAAAATGGAACCGTCAGATCTTACGAAAACTTATCGAGTGGAGAGAACTCACAGTTTAATACAGTTCCTCCAAAAATTCATTCCAATCATGAACTCTGGCCTGAAGTCATTTAAAAGAATGCATCGATCGATGAGGAACAATGTAATTATTGATAATTAAAATGCGAACCGTCGGATCTTACGAAAACTTATCAAGTGAAGAGAATTCACAGCTTAATACAATTCCTCCAAAAATTCATTCAAATCATGAACTGTGAACTGAAGGTGTTTAAATTAATGCGTTTCCTTATGTTGGTGAAAAGTGTCAATATTTCAGATGTGAGAAACGAGCGAAATACACCCTGCGGTGAATGAAGGACGCACAGCCTCCTGGATATTCCCATTGACTTGATGAGACGCGCAACGATATTGTTCACCTCAACTCCGATGGGAACGAGAAAGGGTAAACCAAGATAACATAAGATAAGACAAGTTAATACTTCTTTAATAATAATTGTCGGCGCGACAGACCACAGGGGGACCAGGGCCTAGCTTGCTCATCAATTTCTGGTGTTGTGCGCACTGCTTTTCTCTCACGAGTAGAAGGGACGTACAATATTTTGCCGACTCCGAACGGCGAAATTTGAGAAGCTTTCTGAGACAGTTATTACTATTTGCGTGTTGTCAGCAGCTCGAAAGAGGTGGTACCGTGAAAAATTCGAAAAATTCGTGTTGAGCTGGGAATCGAACCTACACCTTCGGCGTGTGAGCGTCGCACTCTACCCACTACGCCACGGCGGCCACAGACTTCTTTGGTGTTGTAAAATTTTGACCGGAATTCGAACAAAGGAACTCTCCCTGTAGCTGCGCCTCAGTTGACGTAAAACCAGTTCAGCTTCTTAACTAATGAATCGTGTCTCAATTTTTCGACCATAATCATTCTTTTCTTTAAAATCCAGACAATTTATTTTTCAATGTGGTCTTCATTTTAAGCCTTTACTGTACATTTCTACATTGCTCCTCATCAGCTGTTTTTCTCTCTTACCGCTTAAATTTGAAAGAAGTCAAAAGGTTTTAGATTTCAATCACTACAATCCTGAGTACAAAAATTTGTGTGTGTGTGTTTACTTAACAAGTAGAGAACCTCTTAATCATGTTAGTGAAAGTTTAAGAAGGTGAGTAAATTAAAAAGAAAACATTCTTAAAAAGTTTAAAAAATATTACATGACTATGCATTTATGTGTTTATTTATACTTAATATTGTCGATACTATACATACATACATATACAGATATAATGTTAAATATGTAATCTTAATTGCTTAAATATTTTCTTTCTTTTACACCATACAAACACAATTGTATGTAAAAAGATTTTTGTGTTGTTTTTTTTTCTGTTTGTATAGATATTGATATTCATTAAATAGCTTAGCCCTGTGGGTGAGTGTATAAAGTTGACATAGACTAAATTTTGGAAGGGGGTGTGTATACATTTAATTACTGACTACAAACTGAGTTAAACTTGGTGTATGCCTTCTGTTTGGTTAAGATAATATATTTTTTCTTTAATTTTATGTTTTGTTTAAGTATTTTTATATTTTACGCTACAAAATAATGTGGTGATGGGAGAGGGTTTTGATGCTCTTTGTTATATTTTAAGTTGTTCTTTTAGCGGACGTGCTGTTTGTCCTTCACTTTTGAAGAAAACTGCAATTTTAATCTGAAAATCATTTTCTAAATAAAAATTGCAATCGTAGGTGTTGTTATGACTGTGGATTAAATGAAAAATGAAAAACAATTCAAGTCATGAAACCAGCTACATATGTGCTTTATGTTAGCCTTGAAATACTCATACTTCTGGATTGATTTTCCCAGAATTAATAGAATACCCAATTGCCAAGCTGGGTTTATGCTTTAGGGGGGATCTTGGTGCGTAGAAAGGTTTTTCTAATACGTCTGCCGCTTTTTGGGACACAGAACCCGATTGGGAACGAAATTCCACAGCCTATGGTGTGCACTAACTACTAATAGCAATTATAAAAAAACTAATAATAATAATTGTATGGCGCGACAGTCCACAGTGGACCAAGGCCTACCTTGCTCATCAACCGTTTGTGTTGTGTGCGCTACTTTTCTCTCACGTGTAGAATGGACCTACAGTTTTTTGTTGACTCCGAACGGCGAAGTTTGGAAAGCTTTTCCTTAGACTGTTATTACTCTTACTGTCAGCAGCTCGAAAAAGCTGAAAAAATTCGAGTTGTTCAGTCTTGAATCTTGAATTTCGGCGCGGGACCGTCACATTCTACCCACAACGCCACGGCGGCCAGGTCCTAGTTTCTTCAAAAGTTGCTCGTGCGTTCTAATTTTTTCTTCCGAGAAGAGCCGACCGGCAGGTCAATGTCGACTCTGAATGAGAAAATATTGATACACAGTGCTTTCATCAACTTGAAGGTTATGGCGTGCAAGAACGTTAGATGCAGTCGAGGATTTGAACACGGGACCTTCAGCGTGTGAGTCGAATTCATTTTTGTTTTGTGAGTAAGGTGCATCAGGCTGTTTATGCTCGAAGGAAATCCTTCTGTTCCATATGATGTTATAATTAAATCACTCAATTTATAATCACACTTTTATAACGTTTCAATAGCAGCGTAAGACAGCCTGCATCAACGACTATCCAGGAAGTCGAAAATTGTTAGACAAAGACTGCGCATCGTCAGTAAAAAGTCATTGAATACGAGTTTCGTGTGTCATCAGTTTTATGCTATAATCCGAAAGTGTCAAATTAAATTTGGTCCGATGGCGGTCAGACCCGACTCGAAGCTGAGTGATTGTGACACTAGAGGCTTTCTTTTGGTGGCTGAAGTGGTCGGGATCCGTTGAAACCTCTTTTCTATCTTAAACGCTCCCTTTTGAGATAAAATTTGGTCCGATGGCGGTCAGACGTCATTCGAACTTGAATGAATGTGACACCAGAGGCTTTCTTTTGGTGGCTGAAGTGGTCGGGATCCGTTGAAACCTCTTTTCTATCTTAAACGCTCCCTTTTGAGATAAAATTTGGTCCGATGGCGGTCAGACGTCATTCGAACTTGAATGAATGTGACACCAGAGGCTTTCTTTTGGTGGCTGAAGTGGTCGGGATCCGTTGAAACCTCTTTTCTATCTTAAACGCTCCCTTTTGAGATAAAATTTGGTCCGATGGCGGTCAGACGTCATTCGAACTTGAGTGATTGTGACACCAGAGGCTTTCTTTTGGTGGCTGAAGCGGTGGGGATCCGTTGAAACCTCTCTTCTATCTTAAACGCTCCCTTTTGAGATAAAATTTGGTCCGATGGCGGTCAGACGTCATTCGAACTTGAGTGATTGTGACACCAGAGGCTTTCTTTTGGTGGCTGAAGTGGTCGGGATCCGTTGAAACCTTGTTTCAAACTTGACACTGCTGGTGCTCTCTTTTGGGTGTAAAGAGGCTTTCTTTTGCTGGCTGAGGTGGTCGGGATCCGTTGAAACCTTGTTTCAGACTTGACACTGCTGGTGCTCCCTTTTGGGTGTACAGTGCTTGCTGCGGTTTGTAATCCAATTTCACGACAGAGACGAGGTTAGTGCACTGCATTAACTAATGTGGAGCAGATTATTCGCTCTACTCACGCAGGCGAGTATAGTGTTGTGGCCGCCAAGGGGCTGTGGGTAGAGTGCGACCCTCGCACGCCGAAAGTTCAAGTTCGACTTTTGACTGAACACCTCGAATTTTTCACCGCACCACTTCTTGCGAGCTCCGGACAACAAACACGGCTTAAAAAAGCTTCTTAAACTTCGACGTTCGGAGTCGGCAAAAAACTGTAGGTTACTTCCACTGGTCAGAGAACATTAGCGCGCTCAAAACGTGTAGTTGATGAGCAAGCTAGGCCCTAGTTGATGAGGAAGCTAGGCCCTAGTTGATGAGGAAGCTAGGCCCTGGTCCTCCTGTGGACTGTCACGCCATACAATTATTATAACTATTATTAATAGGACCACAATGACGTAGAGGGACATTTATGCGCCAATGGTTCCAGATAAAATTTTGGACTGACCACCTCGCATTTGTTCAAGGCATCACCTCTTTAGACAACATAGACTGTGGGAAACTAAACATGTGTAGTTGTTGAGTAAGCTTTTGGAATGTTTCGCCATTTAATATGTATATTGACCGGTGATACTCAAAACATACAAGCAAGGTCTTATGCGATACAACGAAGCCAATATTCACTCTGAAAGTTATGAATTCACATACAAAAAGAGTTAACCCAACAGACTCTTTCTTATCCAAAAAGAGCCAGTTTTTGAAATATCCTCCTTAAAGGGAATTGATGATCCTTAAAGTGATTGAAATATCCTCCTTAAAGGGAAAGGATATTTCTTCTTTTTTGTCGACCTGCACAGAACTGGAGCATACAACCCCTTCACGCGGCGAATATGCAAAATGAATTGCTCTGGAGTATTGCATTCCTTGGCGCAACCGGAGATTTCAGTCTACCGTCGTTTAATAGGCATTTTTGGAGGAGGAGTTCATAAAAGCATGTTCGTGTGACACGTTTCCACTCTTTTAAAAAATTTTCCCTTCGAGTTAGAGAGATTATTTAATTCTTTCAGCATTTCTTCTTTCTTTTCTTAAGGGATGTACTCAGTCATGAGTGCATGGAAAAGTAACTCTCAATCTCCACTTTAAGAGCACTCGGCGGAGCGAAAACTAAGGCATCTATAAGCATGTTTTGGAGCCTCTCAAAATTGCATATGGTAAACGTCTACTGTCTAATCCAACTAATTTGCCGAATGAGTGAACATTTTTGACATACCTCGACGTGGGCGAGAAGAAGCTCCAAAACTTCGTTCGGAGTCGGTAAAAAACTGTAGGTCCCTTCTACTCGTGAGGGAACAGTAGAGCGCACAACACGAGTAGTTGATGAGGAAGCTAGGCTTGGTTCCCCTGTGGACTTTCGCGACATACATGTGTGTATTTGGATTTACGTGATCACCTGCCGTTAAGGCTTAATACCACGGGGTCCATACACCCATAGTCAGGAGAACGCTGACTAACGCCTTGGGGATCCCAAGTACCAATCTGAGTTCTTGTCTTAAGGGACAGTCTCTCCTCCTTGGTAAGGAGCGAGGCCTTTCTAACACCTCTGCTGTTCTTTGGGTCACAGCACCCGGTTGGATGCAACTCCACAGCGAATCAGAAGTACGTTCTTATAACCATTTGACCCTATCTGACTCAGGTAACTGGGGCAGATCAGATCATATAGCACGGTTAACTTTTTCCAACTCTCCCCGCGATTCGGGTACAAACCACAGCCACCACGACTCTCCCACAAGGGGGCCAACCGCACGGTCAGGCTGAAACTATGTTTCAGGGGCTCCTGACCTTCCGTGGTACCAGAATATAGCTTCCGGTCAAGCTTCGCAACTATGTTGCTCTCGGTAGGATTCCTTAACATCCAGGACCGATGACCTTGTATTCCTATTCTAATCTAACTATTAGCCGACATGAGGGCAGCCATTCTAGCTTTTCGTCTGCTCAAAACTTCCCTAGCAAAACCCCTGATGGTGTCTGTAATCTGTCTAGTCTGAAGAACCAGGCTGACATCATAAGTCCCATCAGTGCAAGATATGTTCAGAGCTCCAAGGTCCCGAATGTCATCATAGAGAGGACATTGGCACAACACGTGCAACTAGTCCTCAGAGCTATATCCGCACAAGCATGTCTCTGAGTCGCTTATGGACCGCTTGAACAAGAACGAGTTCAAGGAACCATGTCCAGTAAGCAAATAGCTCAGATGCATGCTTAAAATAATACCCCCAATGGACTTAACGAGTGACACATCGCGAAGGAAGCTGTATGTCACCCTGCCATTTTCGCGACATACAATTATTTTTAGTGTGGGCGAGTTCTAGTGCTGTTTTTTTTTTTATAATTGGCACGCACTAAAGCGATTGTAACTAAGCGTTGTATCCGCAGACGCTTGACCAGGCGCATGTTGCTGTACAGCCTATAGAGTTCGTCATTAAATCTTCTCCTCCAGATGCCATCAACACAAACAGGACCAAAAATCGCACGCAAAACTTTTCTCTCGAAAAGACTAAGGGCCACATCGACCTTGTTTTTTGATAATTGCCGCGCACTAAAGGAATTGTTTATACCCTTAAATGACTGAAATTAAGTCACAGCACTGGCCGAAGGTAGAGAGGATGGGAGGAAAAGCAGGTACCCATGCACAGTGGTGTTAAATGCATGTGGATTGCAATGGGAAGGAAAATTGGGCTGGGAAGAGTATTCCATACTCGTGTGGTGCGGCTGAAAAACGAGTGTCTAAACTGTACTTTGTGTCTTCATTTTGGCGATGCTAGTTACGTGAAAAAAACACAAGCGCGCATCGAACTTTTGTCAAAACGTTAATTGTCAACGGCTGAGCTGAACCAAAATGTGTACCCACGTTAGAAATTTATAAACATTTCTTTGATAGGACTAGGACTATTGGAATTCCTCATTTTACTCATATAACACAGAACGCCACAAGAGCATCAAAACCCTACTCCTCCTAACTCCACATTGATCTAAAGTACATTACACAAGTGAAAGACATAAATTTGTTATGTTGCATGACGCAATCAAAATGTACATACATGTATTCTATACACGTCTAAAAATTACTATAACGTACATTACAAATAGAAACAGCCATCAGTTAATTATTTTAAACAAAAGTATTGTGTGCAGTGTATAGGTATAGAATGTGTTGTTGTTTCTGGATGTGTGTACTTAAATTAGTTAAGACTCAAAAACCTGTAGACATGGTACATAATTTTGATTTTAAAAAGTCAGAATAAAAGAACAGCACATGCATTACATTTTTTTTTTACTAAGTTGTTGATATATGGAAGTATTTTTTTTTATGTACGAAAATGCAAGAATACAGAAGTATGTTCAGAATATACACAAAAAGTGTGTAAGAGTGAAGAAGTTTAACGTTTAAACAAAATAAGCAACCAAAGGACCAAACAAAAAATAAGAATTTGGTACAAAGTCAAAAATATGTTCCTCCATTTTAAGACTACCCCATGTCATTTTGTTGTCCAAAGCATGACGAACCGTCAAATTCTGCCTTGTAATCAATTCCTGACACGTTGCAAACTTCTGACACATTGTCATCTTCTGTCATGCTGTCGACTTCTGTCACTTCTGATACGTGTTTAATTTTTGACTCCAACTTCTGGCACATCATCAGATTCTGATACGTCGTAAGCATATGGCCCGTCGTCTTCTGAAAAAATCATTCACTTTTAGCACAAGTAACTGCCATGCAAAGATGTCAGCCCATACAGACTTCTGGGGAGTTACCCGAATGTGAATAAGGAGGAGACTGTCTTTCGCTTCCTAGGAAACTAAGAGCTTATCCATTTGCTTAACTGCAAAAAAACTTATTTGAAGTAACTTCAACGAAGACGAGTTGCTTGATGGAAAATATAAGAAAAATAAACTAGCTGAGTCAATAAGACTTTGCAGGATAGGTGTTTTATGGGCAACGTTACGAGAAGAAGCTCCGGCACATAGAATACTTTATTTGCGTAGCGGCAAAGTATCCGTTAACGGTGAAGTACGTGAAGGAAGGGGGTAACACAATGAATACTTCAACGCTCAGCTGATTTCATTGAACAGTAGCCTTAAATTCAATTTGATTTGGTTATACTGTAGAGCTGTTTGATGTTTATTTTGCAAAAATGCCTCCAGACAAATTACTGGATTTACTAATGTACCTAATGATATTGCTCAAACTTAAAAATAATAATTTTATGGCGCGACAGTCCACAGGAGGACCAGGGCCTAGCTCGCTCATCAACTACTCGTGTTGTGCCCGCTACTGTTTTCTCACGAGTGTAAGGGACCTCCAGCTTTTTGCCGACTCCGAACGGCGAAGTTTGAGCAGCTTTCTTAGACAATTATTACTCTTTGAGTGTTGTTGTCAGTAGCTCGAAAGAGGAGGTGCAGTGAAAAATTTAAGGTGTCGAACCGGGGATCGAAACTAGACCTTCGGCGTGTGAGCGTCGCACTCTACCCACTACGCCACGGCGGCCACTGCTCGAACTTAAACAATATATCCATGCCAAAAAAAGCAACTGTCGATTTTGGATCCAGACTTTATTTATAGCTCGGTTTTTGTGCGTTAAACTTTGAGAAACCATACAATGACGATCCGGAATAATAATTTTTACGGCGTTGAGAACAAAGAAAATGTTCAACTAACTAGTCAATATTCAGTCAATCTAACTCCAGCAAACGTAAATTTATAACACAAATGTTAATAATAAAAAAAATTGTCGAAGCTGACGGAGAGAGAAAAGTTAAAGCTACTACAAAAAAAGTTGAGCTACTACATCCGTCGCGTGAGTGGCAGCGTTGGGCTATGGGCCACCTCCCATAAAAATACATTTTTTTTATAATTGACGCGTGCAATAGGGGTTGCGAGGTGGTCGCCGTGGCGTAGTGGGTAGAGTGCGACGCTCACACGCCGAAGTTCAACACCAATTTTTGTAATATTTCACGGCACCACCTCTTTCGAGCTACTGACAACACTCAAAGAGTAATAACTGTCTAAGAAAGCTTCTCAAATTTCGCCGTTCGGAGTCGGCAAAAAACTGTAGGTCCCTTCTACTCGTGAGAGAACAGTAGCGCGCACAACACGAGTAGTTGATGAGCAAGCTAGGCCCTGGTCCCCCTTTGGACTGTAGCGCCAACAATTATTATTATTATTATAATAGGGGTTGCGAGTACCCTTAAGTGACCGGATCAAGTCACAGCACGGGCCGAAGGTATAGAGGCATTTCTATGTGTCTGTCAAAGTATTGCTGACGCTGACGCAAATAAATTATTCCATGTGCCTGAGCCTTAACGACTATAGACTAAGGCTTCGTTAACCAACCACCTCAAGCCTCCGTAATTTACGATATAGGGAGGGCTAGGGAGAAGTACCACTAAAGTAACAGGTACAGTGTTGATTTTAATTCGGAACTTGTTCAAGAACTAAACTGGGTTACAATGTAAAGCTACCTGGGTTACCAGGTAAAACCGGACCAGATTTGGTCCATTGAGCTGCCATGTGCGTAAAGCTTTTAGTCTGTGAAAGCGTCAGTCTTCCCTGCAAATTTTAGCAGCGAGTTGACTTATGTGTTGCTAGGATCATTAAGTTGTCGCAGATTGTGCCACTCATAAGGACCGTCAAAAACTCGAAGTGTGGAGCCGGAAATGGAACCTACCCCTTCGGCATGTGAGCTTCGCACTCTAGCCACTACGCCACCGCGGCTACAGTGCCTTCGTGGCCGTGGTGAATCTAGAAAACTTCAGTAGCTCTTCTAGATGTGAACAGAAAGCGTTATAATTTTGCGTGAATTCCAGGAAAGCGTTTTTTTTTATAATTGGCGAGCACTAAAGGGATTACTTATACCCTTAAATGGCTGAAATTAAGTCACAGCACGGGCCGAAGGTAAAGAGGACGATAGGCAAAGGAGGTACCGATGCACATTGGTTTTAAATGCCGGTGGATTGTAATGAGGGGAAAACTTGGGTTGGGAAAAGCATTCCAAATTCGTGTGATGCGGCTGAAGACCGAGTTTCTAAACTTAACTGTACGTCCGAAGGTGGATTTAAGGTTGAATGGGTGAGCATTCCTTTCGAGGCGGGTATTGCGGGTGAATTTTTAAAGGCGAGGAATGCAGCTGGCTATCTTCTTACAGCACTTTTTGTTGAAATAGCGATAAAATAGTGATAGAGACGCAACATTTCGTGAATGTTCAAGCGAGTCGATTGATTTCGCAGCACTATTATCACCAATGGCGCGGAATCTTGGACGTTAGCAAAGGCGGATGAGGAGATCCCTTAGTCTCTTCGAGAGAAAAGTTCTGCGTGCGATTTTTGGTCCTGTTTGCGTTGATGGCATCTGAAGGAGAAGATTTAATGACGAACTCTATGGGCTGTACAGCGACATGCACCTGGTCAAGCGTCAACGGATACAACGCTTAAGATGGCTAGGCCATGTAGAGCGTATGGAAACCACTGCTCCGGCCCGAAAAGTCTTTGAATCCGTGCCATTGGGAGAACGCAACAGAGGACGACCTAGACTAAAGTGGCGCACACAAGTGGAGAAGGACCTCAACCAACTTGGAGTGCGCAACTGGAGCTGCTAGCGAAAGATCGTGCTGGCTGGAGAGGCATGTTGGTTGAGGCCCAGGTCCACCCCGGACTGTAGCGCCACAAGAAGAAGAAGAAGAAGAATTATCACCAATAATTTTTATCGTTCGCTGTTGGATTCTATCTAACAGGTGCAGAGCGGTCTTATTAGCACTGGACCAGATAGGAGCGTTGTACTCAAGCTTTGGGCGGATGTACGCCTTATATGTTGCCAGGTCAGAAGGGGTGAAGTATTTCTTGCATCGCATTAAGAAACCTAGACATTTGGCTGCATTTTCGGGTATCTCGAATATGTGATCGTTCCAACTTCGTGTTGATGGAAAGTCGTTCAGTTCAGAAAAGCGTTGCAGGGAAATGATGACAACTGGATACCAGAAAGAGGCCAGATTTATTTTGGCATTTGGCTGGAATGAGCCTTGAAGGTAGTTAAATATAAGGACATCAGTAGGTTGTCTTCTGTCAACCTGTAAAACAGCACAGAAGTATTTTAAATCCACAGAAACTGGAAATGCTTTTGTTTTCAACTAACGTTTTCAAGCGGAAACAACACGATCTTCCTTAAAAACGTCTGTATCGACGGCAAGGTTTTTCTGCAGACCTTGTTTTACTCCTCAACCACTACATGATCGGAACTGTTCTCTGATATTGATCAGTAGTCAAAATTTAAGATTGTCTAGATCCAGGATCATAACGAAATTATTGGTAATGAGATCGCCAATTAAGAGACAAGTATTAACTATCAGCGACTGGTTATGGGCTTCCATCGTTGGGTGGAGCTCTTAATTCATACTAGCAATAATAATAATAATTGTATAACGCGACAGTCCAGAGGGGACCAAGGCCTAGCTTGCTCATCAACTGTTTGTGGTGTGTGCGCTTCTTTTTTCTCACGAGTAGAAGGGACCTATAAATTTTTACCGACTCCGAACGGCGAAGTTTGAAAAGCTTTTTCATAGACAGTTTTTATTCTTTGAGTGTTGTCAGCAGCTCGAAAGAGGTGGTGCCTTGAAAAATTCGAGGTGTTCAGCCGGGAATCGAGCCTAGACCTTCTGCGTGTGAACGTCGCACTTTACCCACTACGCCACGGCGGCCACAGTACGTATTATCAGCATTTGGAAAATTAATTCATGTTATGTCTTGACAGGAAAGACCCTAGGACTAAAGTGCCAGGAACATATTCTTGACCGTCTTAGCGATGAGAGTGGTGGAAAGTCGTAGCGATGCCAGTGGGCATGGCGACGATAACGCAACGACAAAAACGCTTGACTTACAGAGCCATTTTGATAGGCAAAAAATGCTTTGCTTGAAACTCTAATAATCCCCACCAAATTTTGACTTTATTGTGAGCGAATAAGAGAGTCGCTTGCCTAATTCAAATTCTGCGTATAGTGTCTGTTGCTTTTTTAGTTGGGAAAAAATCGACAAACTACGAGTTTGCTTTAAAGCAATATGAGCTCAGTTTAGTGTCTACGGAAAACAACAAACAGAATGACAGGAACAACGCAACTGAGAAATATCCAAGTTAATAGCTCAAGTTGCTATGCACGACGGATAACTGAAAATAAGCCCTGACAGCACTGTCATATTGGTAAAATTGTTTGTAAATCGTTGCCAATCGAGGGTTCGGCAGTTTTGGCAGGCGTCAGTTTGCTACGTAATTTTTAAGAAGTGAAAAAGTGTAAGCGGTCACCGAAAGCGAGTTTCTTACGGAAGCCAAAAAGAAAACGTTTAAAGAGCGACGTAAGTTTAAGCCCAGAATTATCGCCCCACTTTTGCAGCTAATACAATAAATAGAAAGCTAATTATAACACATTACTCAATAGGTCCCATTCATTCGCATTCAGACTAGTCGCAACTTTTTCGTGAATGAAGCGAAAAAGAATGTAAAAGGCAGAACATAATACATCATTCAATAAGTCCCGGGACATATAGGGCCCCCCACTAACAAAACTTATTATTCTAATATTAATTTTTTTTTTTATTAGTGGCGCCCTCTACATGTCCCAGAACTTATTGAATGATGTATTATGTTCTGCCTTTTACATTTTGTTCGCTTCATCCACGAAAATAGTGCGACTATTCTGAATGCGAATGAGTGGGTGAAATGAAGTACTTTGTTACCTTATGACATGAACACACTCAACGAAGAGAATGCGACTGACAACTGTTTTTAAAGTTGTCAAAATTTAACAGACGAACAAGTGTTAATAGATTTGTTCCCGTACTCGAAACAAACAACACGAAACAGTGAAAAACAATACAAACTACCACGAAGTCTGTTCCCGTAACCCAAAAAATGGGTTTAACGTCAAATGATCGCTCTTTCGAGAGAGTAAAATATTTCCCACACTGCCAATTTTAGCACAAGAAATTTTTGTGGGTAGGTTGTTGGTTTTCTATTAAATTAAATGGTGTGCGTACAGTGACAAGTGAACATTGACAGATTATCTCTGTGTATGTGCCTTAGATTTGATTTGTTGTTTTTGTTTTCTGTAGCGAAAAACTGAATTTGAAATTTCTTAATGACACACTTTACACATTTGGTTTAGATGCGTTCCCGTACTTTGCCTCTTTCTAATAGAAATTTACAACCACTCCTTAGCATATGACAGACTCTAGAATTTAGTACAGAACTTACCGGAACACACCTAATATTTACAGTGAACAAGACTACGTTTGATCAGCGATCACTCTTTTCTACTCTTTCTTTGCACATTGACAACCGTTATGTCGATACACTCATTAGATGTGTTCCCGTACCCGAAGAAACTACACAAAATAACAGAACGTTCGTTCCCATATTCCGAAAAAAATGGGCTTTACGTCAAATGAGCGCTCTCTCGAGAGAGTAAAATACATATTTCCCCACCCTTCCCAATTTAAGCAAAGAAATTTTTGTGGGTAGGTTTTTGTTTTTTTCTCAAATGAATTAGTGTGAGTACAGAGATAAGTAAGCATTGACCCATTTTCTCGATGACTCAAGTCTTGTTGTTGTTTTTGTTTTCTGTATCGATAAGGGGATTCCATATTTTTTAATGACATACTTTACACATTTAGTTTAGATACGTTCCCGTACTTTTCCTTTTTCTAAAGGAGATTTACACCCGCTTCTTAACAAATGACAGACGTCAGAGTTTAGCACAGAAAGTACTGGAACACACCTATTCAGTGACTTGTCAGAAAAGAATTATTTTGACAAAATGTGATTACTTTTCTGCGATTCTATATTGTTTTTGCCCTTCGTTTTGAGCACCATTAGAACCAAATAATATTGCAATTGTTGCACCGCGCTTACCGTTACCAAATACAGAAATAACTTCTTTCAAAAATAATACCTACATGATTGAACAAATGCTAGTCAAGAACTGAAAAAAATCAAACAGAATACAATGGCGTCTATGCAACATGCATGCACTGGAAATGCTTTTCTTAAAACTACATGAGATAGATAAGCTAGTATGTCTTGTCCTACAAACTACGTAAGTTTTTTTTTTCCTCAGCATTGTTGCCTTATCGGTTTTCTCAATTAAATGCATTTGCTGGATGAGTTGGCGACGATTTTCTTGTTGCTTTTCACAATGTACATCTTACAGACTACGATATTGATGTATAAATATATATATAAATGTACTATAAGAGAGATGTATGTACAGTGTGTGTGCGCAAGAAACAAAACACAACAAATCATTAACGACAACTAAACGGGAGGGGGAGAACCAACATAACAAACAAAAATAAAAACACTTCAGTTGTTTACTTTTTAAAAAATATAATTGTCTTTATTTTGTTTTATTTTCTTATTGTTGTTTTATTATTTATCTACAATATTGTTTAATGTATATGTTAGGAGGGAGGAAAAAATTAACTTAAAAGCTACACATGATTTTCTTTTCATATTTTCGGCTTTTCTTGTGTGAAACAAAAAATAAATCAAATTAAAAATAAAATGTTGTACTTACAGCTAAACGAGAGAAACAAGAGTAACTATGAATATTGTGAGATGTGAATCTGATGATTAGATGAATAATGACTACGACTAACTTAGAGAACAAAATATCATTAACGAACACACAATACAGGCTAAAGAAGAGACGAAACACAAAAATTCGCACTAAAATGCAGAAAGAAAACAGATGATGTAAAAATATCTGTATATTTAGATTGATTGTTGATTATAGATTAAAGTATATTTATTTACTTAGTTACAGTTCCATCGCAGAGGATGTTGGTTGAACAAACAAAAAAAAAAATTAAATTATGTTTTAGTGAGTGGTTAGCATATTTTATTTTACAAATGGTCTGACGGCAGCTCTTCTCTTAATCTGTTGATATTTACAAAATATATTCTTATTCCCTATGCAAGAGTTTGAGGAGAGAAAAAAAAATAATCGGTTAAGTCCTAGTTGAAATAAAACATTTTATTTATATAAATGGCTCTGTAAGAAACTCACATCCTTCGATAAATGCGCGGTGGAGTCGGACGTTTTGCAATCCTGCCAACACACCGGACAGCGGCATACAACGAAAGCGAGAAGGACTTCCCAAACAGAGCGCACGCAATGAGATCGATGTGAAAGATTGATAAGAAGTGTGTGCTGGTTTTGTTTGATTATATATAATATACAATAACTGTAGGTACTATATGTCTTGCAAATTATTTAAATTAATAAGAAAGAAAAATGACAGACAAACTATTGAGATGAATAGGGGAAGATCGTGCTCGACTTGACTGGATGAGAAAGCAGATTGATTGAGGTGATTCTGCAAGAAATTCTGGAGTGTTGTTGATTGACAATACAAAGTTCAGTAAATAAATGATAGGTAGCAGCTTACTTGAAGAACTTTTTATGAATCCATTTAATCTTACAGAAAGCGTCAAACCCCATACTCATGTGAAATACAAGCAAAAATTAGCCTTTTTGGAGCCCTTTCACAAATCCTGTGCTCGGTTTTGTCAAATTGGAGTTTTATGAAAAATAATAATAATTGTTGGTGATGTTGGTGTTGACAGTCCACAGGGGGACTAGGGCCTAGCTTACTCATCAACTACTCGTGTTGTGCGCGCTTTTGTTCTCTCACGAGTAGAAGGGACCAGTTTTTTGCCGACTCCGAACGACGAAGTTTGAGAAACTTTCTTAGACAAGTATTACTCTTTGATTGTTGTCAACAACTCGAAAGAGGTGGTGTCGTGAAAAATATTACAAATTCGTGTTGAGCTGGGAATCGAACCTACACCTTCGGTGTGTGAGCGTCACACTCTACCCACTACGCCACGGCGGACACGGATTTTTATGAAGGTTTTCCAAAAACAATAAGGAACTGTCAAAATATTACAACAATAATTTACAAATCTGTCCATTGGCAACCAGCATCGCCTGGTTTTTAATTTCGTGGAGGGCAGGTGGAATATGGTCCACGATTGGAAAAATAGTTAAAAATAAGACGATCAGCACAGCATGTAGCAATCAGTTTTTACTTCCTGTCAGAAAGCAGATGAACTCTGCGAAACTGAATAAATCTAATTTCTTTGCTGTCCTGCGCGAAGTCGCCAGGACTACAAGATCTGTACTAACGAAATGATTTTTGAAGAAATTGATTTATTTACCTCTGAAATGGATATAAACGACTAGTTTTGTGGAAGCAATTTAACTAGCAACCGCTACTGCCAATTCGTTATACATTAAAGAAGTACGGAAGGACATGCTTAAGTCTGAAAAAAGGCTTGCAAATCCTGAATTCGCATGAGAACAGTAAGGACTGTTTTTGAATTCTTAAATTCTGATTAAAATGATGCACTCGGAACAAAATTGTCTACACAAGGAGTTTTCCATTTGGGGTCGGGAGGAGATCGTAATTCCCTCCTATGCGTAAAGGACGCACAACGCGAGTAGTTCGTAAAGAAGCTAGGCCCCGGCCCTTTTATTAAGCCATCCAATATATGCGCATATAAAGGGTGTCCCAACAAGAACGCAAGATTTAAATTTGGTGCCATTCGAATTGTCATTGTGTGACATTTAAACCATAATTTTTGTTTGTTAGTAGAAGGTGAATAAAAATGGAGTGTTACACGAATGAACAACGCACTCTCATTGTGAAATTGTTTTACCAAAATAGTGAAAGTTTTGCGGCTACAATTCGCAAATTGCGATCAATTTGGGGTTACAATAATAAGAATCAAATGTAAAGCCATTAATGGAAAAATTTGCTGAAACTGATTCTGTGACTGATGTAAAGACAACAACGCGCATTCGACCAGGTCGATCGACCAAAAACATCGCAGAAGTACGTGATGATGTCGCTCAAACTCCATCCAGCTCAATTCGACACCGAGCTCAGCAAATTGGTGTTTCCAAATCCACTATGAAGCGAATTTTGACGAAAAATTTGCATTTTCATGCATACAAAGTTCAATTGACTCAAGAACTGAAGCCAACTGACCATGCACAGTACGACGACGACTCAAGCCTTAAATGAGGAAATCGTACGCTGCATTAATGAAATACCGCAGCATTTATGCAAAAAGATCATTGAAAATTTAATTAAAAGATCCTGTATGTGCCAGCAAAGCCGCGGCGGCCATCTGGCCAATGTGTTATTCCACACATAACCTCATCCTGTCTACTTTGCGATATAATAAACAATTCACGTTTTTTTTTTAAATATCTGCGTTTTATTTAAATTTATTCTTGTTGGGACACCCTTTATTTAAGGAGTTGCCAGGAGTCTTGAGGACGCTGTGGATGAGTTTCACAAAAAATTTGTTTATTTTGGTATTTGAAATCATCGTGTCAGAGTCAGGCTTTAACGTTTAAAGTGTGCAGGTCGGAACAGAGCAGTCACGCATTGACATCACCCTGACCGTTATGTTGTAAGCGAAACTTTACTAGAGCTCTTTCACCAAGTCAAGTGATTCGACGGTTGAGAAAGAAACTTTGTTTTTCTATTATTTCCGTGAATTTGTGAAATTTTAAAAACCTATATTTTGGTGTCAATGAAATTGTATAAGATTTCCAAAATATTTAAATGAAATGTGTTTCGGTCTTGACAACACCTTCAACGCAAAAAACACAATTTTATTTTATTTTATTTTTCTCAGAAATTTGAGGACAGCGAAGTACTACAGGAAACCGTTTAAACATTCTAGGATCTCTTTCAGAAATATTTAAATGTATGAAAATCGCCGCATTTGTTGAAGAAATTCATGAAATATTTGAATGTATAAAAATCAAGGCATTTTTTGAAGAAATTCATGACGTTGGGATATTTTGAAACTTATTCGAGACCAAAATCAGGGCTTAAGGAGGCTTTTTGTAGCATTAATTTGCATTCTACAAACGAAGTTTGGTATCGAATGTCAATCCTCTGGTGGTTATGTTTTAATGGTTTTTAATAAAACGCTTAGGTAGTTAGTGAAGCATAACTAAAAGTCAATGTCACTAGGGGGAAGCAGAGCCGAATTGATTTAAAGCGCAGGGCACCAAGCGAGTGCGAGTATGTTTACAAATTCTGCAACCTCAGCAGGGAATTATTCAAACAATCATCAGTCATCAGTTTCTAAACTTCAATCCTTTCATAACCAATCTGACTGAATCACAAATTAACGTATACTTCTTGTTTGGTTACGTTTTGAGCTCTAATTAAATTTATCTTGAAGTTTAAATATTCATTTGTGAGGCAACAATTTGTTGACTTTCATTATGACTGTTCACAGATTCCCAGTTTTCTGAGTTAATTGCTTGAGGTGCATATTCAAAGTCTTCTTGCTTGTATTAAGCGCATGAACAGATGCCGCAGAGTTCTAGTTTATAAAGTTTTATAAAGTTTATAAGGTTTTATAAAAGCAGAAGCCAACACCAGACTAGGGATACTTATGAAAATCCGATTAAAATAAAATATATAACAGAACATACATCCGACTATTTGATAAGAGTCGGATGAAGCCAACATAAGAGCACTCGGTAAACACTGTCTTTGAGAGACTTTTTGACTTTGAGAGACAATTCGATACTTTTGGCTGTCGTTCTGTGCTATTCCCCATTAATTTTAAACTATTATGGGCGAATTTGGTTTTTTTAAGAAGACCAGCTGATCGAAACACACCACATGTGTAAGTGTGCGTGAAATATGGCTTGTGAATTAGGTAGTATGCGTGTTTTATCTAGGGTGAGGAGTTTTTTCCAGCCGAAGACGCATGTCTACTTTAGGTGGTTTGTGATTTTCAGTAATTATAAAGATTGATAAGAAAGCGAAGTTCGTGGGAGCTGTTTGTTTCTAAACAAAGGGAATTCAACAGTAGTCACGCATTTTTAAGTAAAGCGATTTTTGAAGAAAAAAATATCATAACGTGCTTTTGCTGTTGAAGTGAAAGAAGCGTATATGTGCCACGTTTTCACTGTGGAGTGGACTTATGCTGTATATAAAGAACAGGAACTTATAGAAGACTCAGAAAGAACCCTCGATAACACTTTTAGAATAATGCGATAGACCGACACAGTAATGTGTCATTTTCAATTGCGAATCCCACCAACAAATAAGAACATTTCTCATATCGTCCTCGTCTCGCTCTGGCACTTGCATCAAATAAATTCTGTTAAGTTTTATATCAATAAATCAATAAATAGTTTCCACAAGTCATTAGCACGAACAATTCCCCATTCATCCCCGCAGTTTGCCTTCTAAATTGTGTGTAAGAGCAATGCACGTTAAGCAAATTAATTGAATATTGTTGTTCTAAGTGAATTCTTCGTCCCCGCAATCGAATGTCATTAAACTGTTACTGAGCGCTTACATATCTCTAAATATAAGTATATTCTTGTAAAAAAACAATGCATACATAGAATAAAATTGTAAAAATACGTGAATATTTACATGGACAAGTGTAATATTAGTTTGTATTAAATTTTTTGTTTTTCTTAAATGTTCATATTTTTTTTTTTTTTTTTTTGTTAATGTTAAGTGTACAAATGCGAATGGTTTAATTTGTGAGTGGATACAACTTCAGTTCCTTTCTTAACCCTGATACTTACAAATAATAAAAAGATAGTCTAATTCAGATTTTAATCAAATTTCGAACGAACGCCAAACAAAAAATTCAATCAATTTTGTACTATCTAAAGAAATGATTTAAAAAAATGTTCACAACTATAATAAAAATCAGATCATTTCGCATTCATGTTTGCATGTCTGTTGGAAAATTGTTTATGTATTTTATTTGTTGTGTTATTTTATATGATATACGAAGCATATGAATATTATGTAAGACACACTATATTTAGGTACAAGTAATACAATAATTATTTTATTTAATTTTTTTTCATATTTTCCATTCAAGTTATTTATCATAAACAAAAAGACGACATATTGCAAATCTTATATATTCCAAAATAAAGAAAACAAAAATGTATATATTTAGTAAACAATTGCAGGTCTTTCCAAAGACTTCAAAGATACTCAGAGAATGGATTATCCTGAGCTTATATGCTTATCATTTTTTATTCAGTTTTTCTTTTCAAATTATACACAAAATTCAGTCTTAAAAATAGTATATTTCCTTTTAACTCATTTAATATTTGCTAAAAATAAATTTGGATCTTGCTGCCCGCCAAAGCGGCAACAGGTGATTCGAATGAATTTGCCAAAACTCAAATGGTGATCGAAATGAATTTGGACTTTTTGTAAATTACAATATTTGGGAAATATTTGTAAATTTTGTTTACTTAAAAAATAATTTTTCACTGGGGCAGTGTGTCCACTTGGTTTGTACAGATTTACTATTTCAGTAAAAATGTACATTTTCTATTTTTAAATTTTATATAATTAAAAAAAAACAAAAGCTAATTAAAAATTGGAAAGAATAAAAAATTCAACTAAATTCAACTAAAAGTGTCGAGAAAATTTTGAAGATGACGCTATTTTCGAAAAGGTTTGGTTATGGTATTTTATGTCACAGCAGACATAATTTTTCAGACTGATGCAGAACACATGAAGATCACATGTTTTCGATTTTCTGAGTAGAAGAGAGGAATTTGGGAGGGAACACATTTTTATATTTTTGAAATGACTGATTGGCACAAATCTACAACGTTACAATGGGCCCTTAAAAGCATAATTTATTACAAATCCACTCGAGGATTTGCTGTGCAGTGTTTGTGCTCTAAAATCTCAAAAAGTTCTACGTTTATAGGAATGGTGTATTTATGATCTCTTCTACTGGAACAAGATGAGTGGACTAAGGTAATTTAATTTATTTTCTTCTGCCCATATTATGGCCACAAATGGCGTGCTAGATCTTTAATATGTCGTTTAGATGAGAACATACTGTTGGAGATCATGGAACATTATGTTTAAAATTTTAAACAACTCGATTGGTTCTCCAAATTAAAGGTTTAAAGTGTTTAAAAATATTTCTGTGAAATGAAATGTTTTCGAGAAGAAATAAACTAATGGCATGTTTCCTCATGAATGTTTGAATTCATAATTTATTAGATTGTATGACATGGATGACGCTACTGTTCACAAGTTACCAACCCCTTTCATCTCCAGAAGTGCACGAATAAAGCGAGCTATTGTTCTTTTTCGACTGGATGGAAACTACAATAAACAATTAAATGCCCGCATTAAATGGCGAAATTTAGGAAAATCCGTATCATGGACAATTAGTTCACCCAGAATTTCATGCAGAAATCGATGCATTTACCAACTACTTTATAATGATCAGGATCTGTAAGTTAGCCTAATTTTCGTTGGTTTTGCTTTTACATTTTGCTTCATCAACAGAATACTGTCCATTGAAAGAGTACTGGGTACTAATTTCATTCATTTCTTCAGCGTTGAAAGGCTCGCAAAAAGAAGTTTATCTTTGAAAGGTTTTTCCCAGGTTGCATTAAAAAACTTTCTCCCAAGCAAATAAGCCTAGGTTGAGGACAAACGGATTTTTAATGAGCAAGAATATAGTCGGAATTGTTTTCAGTCTTTCATTCAGGGGCCTATGGCTCACCAATTCGTATAATTTTAGACTTGGGCGGGAGGAGTATTAGTATATTTCATCAAACCTGAATTGCGGACATTAAAAACAGAGAATGTTACAGGAGAACAAGCGATGAAGAGCAAAAAAAAGTCGTGACACAGAGGTTTTGCGGTTTTCATCGCTAACGACTGCTAAAGTTTAGGGAAAAAAGTCAATTTTCCTCTTGGATCTGAAAGCATTCAGCTTAGGTTAGACACAGTTTCAACTCCAAAAAGCAGAACAACTAAACCTCATACAGGACACTTTAAAAGCAATCTGGGAGCAACGACATCATCTGTCCACTTAACAAACGCTTTTCCAGCTTCCTTTCTAACTATAATTATAACGCAGAGAGTGTAATCATGGTGTGTTTGACCGCTGAATGACACCTCTCCATCCTTCTGCAACAGAACTTGTAACGTTGTTCTATTGAAAGCTTAGAGAATAAAGTGTCACGGGTATAAATTGCAAGAAGCCACCGCGTTATTGCCAATATTTCTCATGCTTATTTTTTTGAAAGTGTAAGTTCACGGAGATAACTTAACCCGGCAAGCCTCTTTGAGCAAAAATCGCGGACGTTGATGATGTAATGAGTGAGAGAACGTGTCTTGAATAAGGAGTTTTTTTTTTTCGTTTAAATGAAGATGACACTAAGTCTGGTGGTAACTGAGAACAAAAAGAAGCTTTCACTGGCAGCGTCCAGATAGAAGAGCACAGGGAGCAGGAATGTTCTGCATTCAAGGCAGACAGCAACATTAGCATCCACATCGAATACAGAATAACCTCTGTCTTACAACAACTTAGTCAAGTTGGCATTAAATTTATTCCAAGCATGCTCTGCGAAGCAAAAGCATTGTGAGACTCTGACCAATTGTGTTTCGACAGAAAGTTTTGCGTGCAAATTTTTTTGGGAAAACAATTTGCTGTTGTGTGGTTGTACAGACCAGGTGAAGCCACAATTGATATGACTAAGGCGACAGTACATCTAAGTAGAAGTCTGATCGATTTTTGCGTCTTAAGAAAACACAGCAGAGGGCGTTCATCTTGGTCGAAGAAATTACGTACTAAGTTTGGCGAATGCACTAAGAGATAACTGGCAAGATAGACTTGAATATTTGCACAGACAGTAGGGTCACACGAATTGGACAATGAAATGTTTTCGAGAAGAAGTAAACTAATGGCATGCAATTCTCAAGGGTTAAGAGCAGGTTCTTGCATCTGCTTTTTATATCCACGTTTTTGTAAAAAGTGTAAATACTCTTCCTCAGATCAGAACCTGATACCTGTGCTGGCAACAACCAGGCGGCGACATCTGAAGACGACCGGAACATGAAGTGTTTGAGTTGTTCGATGTTGATGTACTTTAATTCAGATTCAAACCTTCAAGAGAGCAAAGTTTATATTTAAATTTCAGAAAATACACTTCACGCACGCATCATTGTCTGGATGATGCATTTTATTCTATGTGCTGACCATAAATGAAATGTCTCAGTATTAGGAAGGATGTGCAGGTTGCCTTTGTTTGCGCTTAGTTCACTTGTTAAATTCGTGTGGCACGCATGTTATTTGCGCAACTGAAGGCAACTGGCGAAAGATGGTGCTAGCTGGAGAGGCCTGTTGGTTAAGGTCCTGGTCCACCCCGGACTCTAGGTTCACAAAAGAAGAAGAAACATGTTTTGTGTATTGAAGCAATGGATTGCATTGTTTTATTTCAGTGTGACTCCCGGGTGTTTTTGCCCTTTCTGATTTCTTGCGACTGGGAGTGAAACAGAAAGATTTAAAAATTGTTATTGAGTTGCGCTTTTGACCGTTATCTAACGACTAAAAAAAATTGAGACTGCTTTTTAGACAGCTTTTAAAACGACGAAAGATTCTGTTATTAAATTGGGAAATGGGAAATATTTTCTGTATAAGGGAACACTGCGGGGACAGATTCGATAAATATAAGAATTCTGTCGAAATTCTGTTTGTATGATGAAAATCCTCCTTTAAAATGTTCTCTGTTGGATAATTAACAAAATTTTGCCGTGCAGTGTGGACTACTTTTTCTATATTTTTTATTGATTTTGTGTTTTTTTTCTTACTGACCAAATCAATTCATAAATGATAGATAAATGACAGTTAGCGATAATTATATCTCAGTAATTCTTATGCCCAACGCGCATACTCTGGAAATGGCCCACTGTCTTTTTTTTGCTTCGGAGTTGACTTCGTGTTTTGACTTTCACGTGAGCAAAGAATGTGCTTCAAGTTGCTTTACTTTTGCAGGAATTCTTTCTGCGTGTGGAGACTTAGCGCGTAGTTGAGAATTAAAAGAAAAAAAAAATGATTGCGGGAGAAAAGTGCTTGAAGAATTTCCCTGAAGTCTGAGCAGAAAGCATGGACATGGGTTTGGACTGCATACTACTTCGATGAAACTTCGTTGGAGTGGAGTACAAGTCAAGAGTGTTAATCATTCTCTCTACGACATTGACTTCAGTATTTTAAGCGCCTTCACATTTTGTGTATGCATACGCGGTGCAACGCAACGTTATATGGAACGACAGAGTTCATTAGAGACTAGAATGATGAAGTTATTCTTAAAAACCATCTCCTTAAGGCTGCCTGCAGGTTTACAAATGTTTAAAACGTCCCAAGTTTACCAGTCAAATGCTCCGATAAAGAACAAAACCTGCGTAGAAAGTTTTTCTCTGTGTGACAAAATTACACAAATCTTCCAAATGTTTTATGTAGGAAAAAAAAAATTAACATAAAACAGACCAAATACATTAAAAAAAAAACATTCTTAAAAAAAAGTGTCAATTGTGTGTTGCTGCTCTTATTCACGGCGCCATTACAATAAGCTTTTATTGAAATAACTTGTTGCCTCTTATAATTTGATTGACATCCGCTTTCGTAAAAATAATTTTTCTAAAAAGATTGTCTCTTACACAAAAGTGACTAAGAATTTAAATTTAAAAAAATGAAAAAAAAAATTAATATAATTGTCAAAAACAAATTCTTAGTGCAAAATGATCTAAAATAAGAAACGAAATATAAATTTTAATGAAGAATGAAAAATGGTTAAATACATGCTTACATGTATCTGTTAAATGTATAGGATGTTTCTCTTCGTTAATAAATGTTTATATAATAATATTAAACTAAATTGAAATCAGTCCATAGTTAAATGTTACTTTCTACCGTTTCATATGAATTAAAATTTTATGAAATACAAGAAATTTATTTTAATTGTACATACATATAAAGAGTAAGTTCTTTTCAGTTTCTTTTGTTTACACGCTTTAGCAAGTTACAGTTTGTCTTATTCAAAGAAACACATGAATGCTTACAACTCTTTTGTTTTATGTTTTTAAATGGTTATAAGTTTCTCTAAAAATTACTGACACCTCACAATAACGATGAATTAATTAGATATCAATTATCTTATATCTTGTTGTTTTTTTCCATTATTACTACAATACACTTTTATATTGTTTAAAATAAGTTATGTATGATTTTCTTGCTTTTGTATTTTTTTTTTTTTGTTTACTTATCTTTCCAATATAACTTTTAATCAGAAAAAAAGAAATTATGCATTTATATTTAATTTGTTTTGTTATTAATATAGTTTTAGGACATTATAATCATTGAAAGTTTGTGATGAGATTTTTTGTTGCTTTTTTGTTTTTCTTACAAAGACGACATACACTTTTGTTATGTGTTTAAATTGAATATTACTTGTATTAGTTCTTAAAAATTCACCTTTCACCTCTCCCTGTTAAATGTAATATAACAAGTTGTGTTTTTCTTTATCTTCTTGTAGTTTTTATTTTATTTTTTTGAGGTAAATTTGGCAAACAAATTACGACGATATTTCGAGTATGCGCTGTTCATATTCCTCGTTCTCCTTTTCAGCTCCTTAGAGCTTTTATTTAACTTTTTGTGGCATCTCTTTAATTTTTTTTTTGTTTTGCGTTTCTCATTATCGACTAGTGCTGTGTGGTGAGTAAGAGTACATATTGTTTGTTTTAACTTCGATACAATGATGGAATGATTCGGTTTTTTCTCTGTCCAAAATCTAGTTTGAGTCCAATTTGTAGTTAAATATTGTTTACATCATTTTTATGCAAAGTTTGTGTTTAGGTTTCTGTTTGTTGTTTTGGTTAAGAATTAAAATAAATTTTCAATTTGGCAGAAAGTAATCTATTTTAGGCAGCTATCGCCTCATTTTGCCGTCATTCCCATTGATGAGGTGATGGAGGCAGTTCCGAAGGATGGGCAACGGTTGAACTGTTAAAATTGTAAAAATAAAAAACAATACAAATATATATTAGAGTCCGATTTACTTCAAAAACAAAAAACAACATGTTTCTAAAGACGATTAATTGGAATGCAAGTGACACTAAAGAATTTTGAATTCATTTCAGAGCACAAACAACGACAACCATTTCTTTCTTGCCTAAATCAAATTCACATGCAAGTAAATAAATAAAAATGTAGGTTTATATTTCTATAATCTAAGTATTTGATGTTAGTAAGGGCTTATGTCTATTAGATATTTATTTACACTGATCATTGATGATGATTGTTAGAAAATTGATTCATCAGAAGCAGAGTTATTTTGAAGTTAAAGGTTGTTGATTTAAATGTCTACGACAAGCTTCAGTATTCAGACGAACTAACGAACGTCGGAGATCCATACCAATCGTGAAAGACATAAATTAAGACTTCCAACTCCAAATGTAATTATAATTGACACTTGGACACAAAACACGAACACTTTGCGAGCAAGCAAAAAAATGTGTGCTCACTTCTGTAACGTACGATGTTTCAATTTTCATGAAACAGCAAATATGTTGTGCTTCCGTTTGAGAAGAACGTCGCAGCTGAGTCATGTTCCTCACTTCCAGATGCTTATGGGGAACAAGCACCAAAAAACAACACAAAGCGATGGTGTTAACGGTCAACATGATTTTTTAGACAGTGTCGAAAATTTCAAACTCCTCGAATGTTCCGTAAATATATATGAAAATTAATATTCAATGTTAACAAGGAAAAGTTGAAACGTTCGCTGCTTGGAAACAAAATCCAGAAAATTAAAGGAGAATATTTTTCCTCAACCGGGCACAATCGCATAAAGCACAGCGGTTCACAATATTTTGCAGGCATTTAGCAAGAAAGCTAAATGTACAAGGCTTAGCTTCCTTGGAGAACCACTTGACTCCTCCGGATAACCACTTGCCTTATTCGGATAAGCACATGGGTCCTTCGGATAACAGCTTGATTCCTTCGGATAACCACTTGATTCCTTCGGATAACCACTTGTCGGCTTCAGACGACCACTTGATACCTTCGAATAAGGATTTGGCTCGTTTGGATAACCACTTGGTTCCTTCGGATAACCACTTGATTCCTTCGGATAAGCAATTGGATCTTTCGGATAACCACTTGGTTTCATCAAATAAACACCTGTCTGACCCAAAAGGCCAAATTCATGCTCTTCAAGACGACGCTCGTTCAACTGTAATGCGTGCACGCGGCCCATCTCTGAACGAAAATTAAAAGGGTGGAGCTGGTTTTTGGTTTGGAGAGAGAAACAAGGAAAAGTCAAATGGGGGAGAACAATGGAGCACACCATAGGAAGGAGTAGAACATCATGTCCTCTTCGGATAAGTACTTGGCTTCTTCGGATAAGCACTTGGACCTTTCGGATAAGCACTTAGCTTCTTTGAATAACCACTTGATTCGGACAAGTAATTGGCTCTTTCGGATAAACACTTGGCTTCTTCGGATAACCACTTGATTCCTTCGGATAACCACTTGATACCTTCGAATAAGGATTTGGCTCGTTTGGATAACCACTTGGTTCCTTCGGATAACTACTTGATTCCTTCGGAAAGCCACTTGTCTCCTTCAGATGAGCACTTGATACCTTCGAATACACATTTGGCTCTTTTGGGTAACCACTTGGTTCCTTCGGATAACCGCTTGACACATTCGGGTAAGCATGTGGCTTATTCACATAAGCACTTGGCTCCTTTGTATAACCACTGGGTTCCTTCGGATAAGCACTTGGGACCTTCGGATAAGCATTTGGCTCTTTCGGATAACCACTTGGTTCCTTCGGTTAACCACTTGGCTCCTCCGGATAAACACTTTATACATTTTGGGTAAGGACTTGGCTTATTCGTATAAACAATTGGCTCTTTCGAATAAGCACTTGGCTTATTCGGATAACCACATGGCTCTTTCAGATAACAACTTGGTTCTATCGGATAACCACTTGGTTCTTTCGGATAATCACTTGGCTTTTTCGAATATGAGTCTTCGGAATAGCACTTGCAGAGCCTTAGAATTAAAATTTTCCGAGAAAGAGGTATGTATCGTCCAGCAAATACTGGAAACGTGTGAAATGACAGCTCTTTGTAACTGTTCTGGCGCATTGAAAATATTTTTCTGGCAAAGCTGAGTGACTGGTCGATAAATACGATGCCTATACACAGAAGATGCAAATAAACAAATTGAATTCAAACTTATTTTGATGTTGTTCAGTGTTGTATTCAGTAAACAGTAAGTTTGATTTTCTTATTTGAACAAAAAAGAGCATATACGAATATCTTGGCGGCCTGAGTTCTCTCAAGTGGAGTATCTTTCAGGAGTCAGCTTCTTTAACTTGCAAATCACAGGTGTAACTGATGAAGAAAACTAAGCTGCAGCACAATGCTGAATGATCAAGAGCCGAGGAAAAAAAAGTGAAGCTTTCTCCTCTACCTTATCCAAATTATCTATAGAAGTGTGGATGGCATTTTTTCGTGGCCTAAGTGCGACATTCACATGCCACAGTTTTCACACTCGACTTTAGGACTGAACACCGGGCAGTTGTTTCGCAGCATGACCTCCTTCGGGTAGCTAAGAACAAAACAACTTCTCAAACTACGCCGAACACGCAAAATTCTACCTCACATCCACTCGCGAAAGAGTAACAGCACGTAAAACACAAAGAGATCCGATGAAAGGTAGGTCTTCTTCAATTATAATTATTTTTATTTACATTTCCTCATTTTTTCGGGAAAATTTTTGGTTCTTCCAGTCTAAATAGCGAAAAATGAAACACGTTTATATATCTTCACTTCTTGTATAAAAGTAGAAAAATTTTGTATAATTTCTAAACAATGGTGGGGGCAACGCACCAACTGGCCCACAGGGATAAATGGATGTGTTTAAAAAGTATTTTCAAAAACTATATATGAACAGAAGAAAGTTGTGAGGATAAATAAAATTCAAACTGCAGACGACGAAAGTGTTATCCCGCCGAACAGCGAGAAGTTTGCCACATGCACAGATCTCTTTAAAGTAGACGACAGCAAGGGATTATTTGAAAAGATGATAAAAAAAAACCAAGGATTGAAAAAAGCATGATTGAACTTCGTGCAGGAAATATTGGGTTTTATTTCTTTTTTTCTTCGCTTACGCTTAAAATACTTCCTGGGTTATTATGCAAATGTACAAGGCTCCTTCTGGAGAGCATTAACTAGCAAATATCAGCGGGCCTCTGACATAATTGGAAACTCACTAATTATGTACACAGCCATCACATTTTCAAATGTAATAAACTTTCCACCGACAAGTGTGATTTGGACAATGTCATTTGATAAAAGTGAACCATTGATACAAATCATAGCAATTCCAGATGCAATTAATTTAAGGAGATTTGTTATATTTCAGTTGTGGCCTCGAATTTTTCACGACACCACAAGTTTCGAGCTGCTGACAACATTCAAAGAGCAATTACTGTCTAAGAAAAAAGCTTCTCAAATTTCGCCGTTCGGAGTAGGCAAAAAACTGTAGGTCCCTTCTACTCGTGAGAGAACAGTAGCGCGCACAACACGAGTAGTTGATGAGGAAGCTATGCTCTGGTCCCCCTTTGGACTGTAGCGCCAACAATTATTATTATTACTTGAACACAAAAAACGAACACTTTGCGAGCAAGCAAAAAAATGTGTGCTCACTTCTGTAACGTACGATGTTTCAATTTTCATGAAACAGCAAATATGTTGTGCTTCCGTTTGAGAAGAACGCCGCAGCTGAGTCATGTTCCTCACTTCCAGATGCTTATGGGGAACAAGCACCAAAAACCAACACAAAGCGATGGTGTTAACGGTCAACATGATTTTTTAGACAGTGTCGAAAATTTCAAACTTCTCGAATGTTCCGTAAATATATGAAAATTAATATTCAATGTTAACAAGGAAAAGTTGAAACGTTCGCTGCTTGAAAACAAAATCCAGAAAATAAAAGGAGAACATTTTCCCTCAACCGGGCACAATCGCATGAAGCACAGCGGTTCACAATATTTTGGAGGCATTTAGCAAGAAAGTTAAATTTTCAAGGCTTAGCTTTCTTGGAGAACCACTTGACTCCTCCGGATAACCACTTGCCTTATTCGGATAAGCACATGGGTCCTTCGGATAACAGCTTGATTGCTTCGGATAACCACTTGATTCCTTCGGATAACCACTTGTGGGCTTCAGACGACCACTTGATACCTTCGAATAAGGATTTGGCTCGTTTGGATAACCACTTGGTTCCTTCGGATAACCACTTGATTCCTTCGGATAAGCAATTGGATCTTTCGGATAAACACTTGGCTTCTTCGGATAACCACTTGATTCCTTCGGATAACCACTTGTCTGCTTCAGATGACCACTTGATACCTTCGAATAAGCATTTGGCTCTTTCGGATAACCACTTGGTTCCTTCGGATAACCACTTGGCTCCTAAGGATAAACACTTCATACATTTTGGGTAAGCACTTGGCTTATTCGTATAAACAATTGGCTCTTTCGGATAATCACTTGGCTTTTTCGAAGCTAAGTCTTCGGCTAAGCACCTGCAGAGCCTTAGAACTAAAATTTTCCGAGAAAGAGGTATGTACCGTCCAGCAAATACTGGAATCGGTGGTGATCGGGTGTAATGACAGCCCTTTGTAACTGTGAAAATATTTTTCTGGCAAAGCTGAGTGGCTAGTCTACACAGAAGATGCAAATAAATAAATTTAATTCAAACTTATTTTGATGTTGTTCAGTATTGTGTTCAGTAAACAGCAAGTTTCATTTTCTTATTTGAACAAAAAAGAGCATTTACGAATATCTTAGCGGCCTAAGTTCTCTCAAGTGGAGTATCTTTCAGGAGTCAGCTGCTTTAACTTGGGAATCACAGGTATAATTGATGAAGAAAACTAAGCTGCAGCACAATGCTGCATGATCAAGAGCCGAGGAAAAAAAGTGAAGCTTTCTCCTCTACCTTATCCGAATTATCTATAGAAGTGTGGATGGCATTTTTTCGTGGCCTAAGTGCGACATTCACATGCCACAGTTTTCACACTCGACTTTAGGACCTTTTGAATACCGGGCAGTTGTTTCGCAGCATGACCTCCTTCGGGTAGCTAAGAACAAAACAACTTCTCAAACTACGCCGAACACGCAAAATTCTACGTCACATCCACTCGCGAAAGAGCAACAGCACGTATAACACGAGTAGCTCTTGTGAAAGTTAGGACTTCTTAAATTATAATTATTTTTATTTACATTTCCTCATTTTCTCGGGAAACCGAAGACAAAAAGGATATCGTATAAATTGTTGGTTCTTCCAGTCTAAATAGAGAAAAATGAAACACGTTTATATATCTTCACTTCTTGTATAAAAGTAGAAAGATTTTGTATAATTTCTAAACAATGGTGGGGGCAACGCATTAACTGGCCCACAGGGATAAATGGATGTGTTTAAGAAGTATTTTCAAAAACTATATATGATCAGAAGAAAGTTGTGAGGATAAATAAAATTCAAACTGCAGACGACGAAAGTGTTATCCCGCCGAACAGCGAGAAGTTTGCCACATGCACAGATCTCTTTAAAGTAGACGACAGCAAGGGATTATTTGAAAAGATGATAAAAAAAAACCAAGGATTGAAAAAAGCATGATTGAACTTCGTGCAGGAAATATTGGGTTTTACTTCTTTTTATCTTCGCTTACGCTTAAAATACTTCCTGGGTTATTATGCAAATGTACAAGGCTTCTTCTGGAGAGCATTAACTAGCAAATATCAGCGGGCCTCTGACATAATTGGAAACTCACTAATTATGTACACAGCCATCACATTTTCAATTGTAATAAACTTTCCACGAAAAATTGTGATTTGGACAATGTCATTTGATAAAAGTGAACCATTGATACAAATCATAGCAATTCCAGATGCAATTAATTTAAGGAGATTTATTTTATTTCAGTTGTTGCCAACGCTCCGTGGCGTAGTGGGTAGAGTGCGCCGCTTACAAGATTCCCGGCTGAACACCTCGAAATTTTCACGGCGCCACCATTTTCGAGCTGCTGACAACATTCAAAGAACAATTACTGTCTAAGATAAAGCTTCTCTAACATCGCCGTTCGGAACAGGCAAAAAACTGTAGGTCCCTTCCTCTCCTGAGAGAACTGTAGCGCGCATAACGCGAGTAGTTGATGTAGGCTGTCGCGCTAGTTAGTCACCAAACCATTTTAAACCATCTGCAGAAGACAGACAGGATACAAAAAAGCTTGATGTTTGGGTGTCGCGTCATTTGACGAGAAAAACGCTCTGGACCGAATCAACACCTGCGATATGCTGCTGAAACGGAACAAACTCGACCCATTTTTGAAGCGGACTTTGACTGGCGACGAAAATTGGATCACATACAACAATATGAAACGAATAAGGTTGTGGTTCAAGGCCGGTGAATCGTCCTAAACAGTGGCCAAGCCGGGACTGGCGATCAGGAATGTTTGCTGTGTGTTTGGTGGGGTTGGAAGGGAATCATCCACTATGTGCTGCTCCCATATGGTCAGACGCTTAATTCTAACATCTACTGCGAACAACTGGACCTCTTGAAGCAGGTGATCGACCAAAAGCGTGCAGAATTGGCTTGCAGGAAGTGTGTAGTGTTCCACCAGGACAACGCCAGACCACACACTTCGTTGATGACTCGTCAGAAGCTACGGGAGCTCGGATGGGAGGTTTTATCACATCCACCATAAGACCAGACAAAGCGCCAAGTGATTACCACCTTTTTTTGTCCATGGCAAACACCCTTGGTGGGGTGAAGTTGAACTCAAAAGAGAATTTGTGCAAAGTGGCTGCCCGAGTTCTTGGCAAATAAGGAGGGGGGCTTCTACGAGGGAGGTATTATGAAGTTGCCATCTAGATGGAAACATGTTATCGAACAAAACGGGGAATATTTGAACTAAATCCGATCACTGTAACACTTTTTATGAAGCATTAAATGAAGAGCAAAAAAGCGGAAGGGAGATATTTGACAACCTTATATCTTAAGGCACCTTCTAGTGGCAGAAGGCACGTGAATCGTCTGATTGAACTGGGTGCTATCAGCGTCAAATCGAACTTTGGAAACAGATTTTGGCAACCAATATCTGCAGATATCTTACGACCGATACGGGAAAAAACTCGAAAAAGAATTTTAAGAGCACTAAAAGGTTCCTCCACTTTGAGACAAGGTTTAAAAACGCCCTTGACAACATATGCTACTAGTGAAGTGAGTGAGATAAGACGTTATGATCTGACCCAAGAGGCCAAATTCATGCTCTTCAAGACGACGCTCGTCCAACTGAATTTCGTGCGCACGACCCACCTCTGAACGAACATCAGAAAGGCAATGCTGGCTTTTGGTTTGGAGAGAGAAACAAGAGGAAGTCAAATGGAGAAGAACAATGGAGCACACCATAGGAAGGAGTAGAACATCATGTCCAAAGACCAGCCAATCCCCGAACCACCCGTAATAAAGGCCGGCAAACAATACGGTTACATCCCTGTCAACTATGCAAATATCCATAGTTTCCCTGTACCTGTACGTTTCTCAATTTCATAAATGTAAGCATTAGTAGTTCTTGATTGCATTCCTAATTGTTATTTAATTCTGTACAGAGTGTTAGTAGGAAAGCAGATCCGTACAATTAAACCACCACCCCAATAGCACATTCACATATCCGTAAATCAATTAGGAATGAACTGTATTTTGCGGAATATTAATATCTAAAAACAACATGTACAAACAAGTGTGTACAAAACGAAACAACCACTGACCTTATGAATTGATAAATGCAATTGCAATTTCGGATGGATGAACTTTTGTGTTTGTTTATCGACTGAAAGAGAGGGAGAGAGAGATGCATCCTTACACCTATGCGTGATACCACAACCATGTTAATCGAATTTTGATGTTTTAAGCGGCAAACAAGAACACAATCGGTTTCAGAAGAACTCGCAATGTGGCCTTCTTAAGTGAATGACATGTGAATGAATTTCGCAAACCAAAGCATAGTGGTTTCTTTCTATTTGTTCTACAAGCAGATTCAGCAGAAGCAGTTTTGAAACAGTTTATAGACCTAAGAAGTTTTCTGTAAAAAAGAAGGTGTTTGTTGTTGTTTTTTTCTTTCTGTTTCTGTTTCTCTATAAATAGGGATAGGCTCTGTAGGAATAGTTCATTTTTTGAGTGTTTAATGCAAAAATACAGTTCATGCTGGACTCATTGTTAAAGTTATCTTGCTCAATCCCTTAACCAAATCAGAGTATACATGGTAAGAAAAAATCAATCTACATACGTTTACATTCAATCTACACAATTTCGAACACTATATGAAAAGTAAACACAAAAAAACAAAATTCAAATTAAAACAAAATTAAAAGCGGACAAAAAAATAAAACAGATCACCATTAAAATAATAACAATAACAGAACATACATTTTTGACATTAAACAAACAAATATCGAGTGAAACAAAGGTTGAAGTGGAAACAAAAAATAGGAAAAAAGCGTTTTTTTTTTTATTTTTTTTTACATTTGTTTGGAGATATCTACTAAAAATCACTGCTGCTTTCTTTGATTTATTTTTTATTTGTATTTAAGGTTTTTTCTGATTTTGGAACAATTTAAATTTTGATTTATTGCAATTTTTAGTACATTTTTTTTTCGTTTACAGGGGAAAACACAAAATTCCAGTTACTATAAGATGGGTTTCTAGGGGCCAATCAAAACAGGGAGGCACGTGAAAATAAATACGAGTATAGATATAAATTAAACTTAAATTAAAGAATATACAATATTAATTTACAAGTTCGGTTTGAGGTTAGTTACAGTTTAGCATGTGTGTTAACATGGAATAAATCAAGACATTATGGTTTGAATTAAGGTATTCTGTGCACTGACTACTTGAAATTATGGCTATGGGTGATGTTTTGGGTCTACAGGGGGGTTGCGGACAAAATATTTGATGTGACAATTCTTAAAATGCATTTTCTTAAACAAAAAAGAAAAGATAAGCCCTAGCCAAACTCGCTAACACTATGCGTTCATTGGTTGAGCCCGATAGGTTGGGCATTGCACTCGCCACGCGAAAAACGCAATCGAACGCAATCGTCTTAAAGATAGCCGAAAATTCTTGTCAGTAATAAAAAGGACAAATGATCTAACAACAGAACGCTGGTCTCTAACAAATCGTCTAGCTTTGGAAACGCTGACTGATAGTAGCATCATATGTCAGTGCAGAGCAGTGGATAAACTGAAAACAGTTATCCTGAAATCCTGAAAACAGGATAGAAATCACTTTCAACTTTCCTTGTGCCAGTACAATGCCCGAATCTCGCGATAAACCACTTTGGATGGAAATCAGTTCAAGACGACTTCAAATTTTTATTCAACTGATACCTGAACATATGGTTTAAGCACTTATATTTTTTCGGAGTGAACTGTGCTGTTGACTTATGCTCGTGCATGATGGAAGCGATCAATTTTTAGGGCTTCGTGTTTATAAGAAGTTGCTAACAAACGCTGATTTAATTTGTTCCACTGCACCCTAATGAGCAACGGAGTCAGTGTGATGGTGTAAAATATGTGAAAATAAATAAGCGAAAATTCAGTTTATGATTGGAACTATGAATTTTTCCATAAGAATTGGCTTTCAAAAATAAGTAAAATTTAAGTTTTCAACAAAATGTGCTCAAATAGTATTGGTTGGGGCAATTTCTCGGAGTCTGTGTACACTTTTTTAAGGTTTTCTTTTGTAAACACAAACATTAGACTAATATTTGTTGAGATTGTTTGTCTATATCTTCCATATTTTCGAAGAGATTGTCACAAAACTTAAGAAGTTGACACGAACATAAAAGAACATTTGTTGTTCCCGTAGAGCTGAGTCGAGTTAAAGAAGTGAACTTATTCGTGATAAATCATTCTAAAAGTTTTCCTTTTCAGCCGATCTAAATTACCGTTACAGAACTCTTGCGCTGATCACTCCAGTTTGAAGACAGTTGTTTGAGTTTTTAAAATAAGAAGCATTTTGTTAAAAAAAAACCTTTCCAAAGAGAATTTTCACTTAAAAAATTCTTTCAAAGATTGTATCATAAATAAACAGTGAATAAAACTGACAAAAAGATGTACAATTGAAATTTCCAAATCTATAAACAAGCACTAGAAGAACAAATTGATATTGGAATATGCGTTTATTGAAGAAATTAACTATAAATATTTTATTTTTAAAGTACTAGGTATACTTGTATGAAGTTGGCGTCAAGATACAAATGTCTCGATAGGGAACCTTTCTTGTGAACGAGCCCTTATTTTTTTTTGTTTGTTTGCTATGACATCTGTGACAAATATTTGGTATACATCAAGTCATTGAACAGACAACATCATATTTTTTCATCGTGTTAAAAATGTCGAATTTTGTACTAGAAAGTGGTGATTTGCGGAAAGCATTAATTTTTTGTTTTCATTTGAAGAAAAGTGCTGCAGATTCGCATCGAATGCTTGTCGAGGCATGATCTATCAGAAGCAACATGCAAAAGATGGTTTCAACGGTTCAGAAATAATGATTTTGATGTGAGAAATAAAGAACGTGGAAGACCACCACAAAACTTTGAAGACGCCGAATTGCAAACGATATTGGATGAAGATGACACTTTGAGTCAGAAGCAAATGGCACCAATGTCAAATGTTGCACAACAAACCATTTCTGACCCTTTAAAAGATCCAAAAACGTGGAAAATGGGTGCCACATGAATTGAATGAAAGACAGATGGAAAACCGAAAAAAACACTTGTGAACTTTTGCTTCAAAGACCGGAAAGGAAATCGGTTTTGCATCGGATTGTTACTGGCGATGAAGAATGGATTTATTTTAAGAATCCTAAACGGAAAAATTCATGGCTTAATCGGGGACAACCATCAACATCGACTGCAAAACCAGATCTGTTCAGCAAGAAGACAATGCTCTGTGTTTGGTGGGACCAGAAAGGTCTGCTCTACCACGAGCTCCTAAAACCTGGTGAAACCGTTAATACTGATCGGTACCGATAGCAAATGATCAATTTGAACCATGCATTGATCGAAAAACGACCAGAATGGGCCAGAAGACACGGCAAGGTAATTTTGCTCCATGACAATGCACCTGCACACAAAGCAAAACCGGTTCAGGATACAATCAAAACACTTGGCTGGGAGCAGCTACCCCACCCGCCGTATTCACCAGACTTGGCTCCTTCCGACTACCATTTGTTTTCATTGATGGGACACGCATTGGCTGAGCAGCACCTTGATTCCTACGAGGAGGTCGAAATTGGGTGTCTGATTGGTTTGCTCTAAAAGATGAACAGTTTTATTGGCGTGGTATTCACAAATTGCCAAAAAGGGTGGTCAAAATGTGTAGAAAACAATGACCAATACTTTGAAATGTTTTTACTTTCCCATTAATAATTAATGTTTTATTAAAAAAAAAAATAGCGGTATACCAGGTATGTGGGGAACGTTAAAAATAAATTCAAAATACGTTCACACTGTTGGTTCAGAATGATTTCAGCTTGATGGAAGTTATCATCTTGATTGGATCTTGTGAAAACCAAATATGCACATCATAAATTGATGTTGGACTTAATTTGTTGCACTCCAACTTTTACCAGAGATGCTCTTAAATTACAATACTCTTGAAGACTCATGTTTGTGCTGCTTTTATAAAATTAAGTTCTAACGAAAACACGAAGTCATTTATGAGTGGGTGTTGCTCACAGTGTATTTGATGCTTGTGTTTTAAGTAATTCAATTTATTTAAGTAATTCATTACAACTTAAGTTAATGAAAATTTAAAAAACAGGTTTATAGGTTTGTCAGAAAACGATCCTCATGAAATTATATGGCTAATGAAGTCAGATTAGTCCACAAGGCGCCATGTGATTAATAATTCGGTATTTATCTATAGGTGGACACAATAAACATGTCTAGTGAGAGCATGATGGTGAAAATTGATCACCTCACTGTGATCAAAACAAGGAGGGACACAAGAAATTATTCATGAAGAGAAGGTGGCTGTTTACCAGGGCTATGCACTTCGAGTCCAAAAAAAAATTGATTATTAGATCAGGCTGTCGGTTTACTGCTATTTCGAAGAAAAATTTTGAAGCCAAGAAACTTGTGTGTAAAGACGCCCGAATGAGAATGAAGGCAGAGACCACTAAGCTTTCGATTGTTTCCATACACAGCATTCGGCGATAACAATAATTATAATAATAATTGTTGGCGCTTCAGTCCACTCTGGGACCAGGGCCTAGCTTGCTCACCAACTACTCGTGTTATGGGCGCTTCCGTTCCTTCACGAGTAGAAGAGGCCTACAGTTTTTTGCCGACTCCGAACGGCGAAGTTTGAGAAGCTTTCTTAGACAATTATTACTCTTTGAGTGTTGTCATAAGCTTGACAGATTTGGTGCCGTAAAAATTCGAGTTGTTCAGCCGGCAATCGAACCTAGACCCTTCGGCGTGTGAGCGTCGCATTCTGCCCATTACGCCACGGCGGCCAGGTATCTCACAAATAAATGCTTCAATGTTGTCTTCCAATGCGTCAATTGAAGCGGGCTTGTCTGTATGGACACGAGCTTTAACACAGCCCCACAAAAAATAGTCTAAAGGTGTTAAATCGCACGATCTAGGTGACCAATTGACCGGTTCTGAACGTGAAATAAAATGTTCACCCAATTCGCGTCTCAATAAGTCCAGTGTTGCGCGTGCTGTGTGGCATGTGGCACCGTCTTGTTGAAACCACATGTCATGCAAGTAAGGCTCTTGCATTTCAATATCATATCATCTCACGGTAGCGCTTACTATTCACACTTACGTTACAATTCGCATTATCTTTGAAGAAGTACGGTCCAATGATACCACCAGCTCATAAAACACACCAAACTGTGACTTTTTCTGGATGCATTGGTAGCTCCTGCAATGCTTCTGGCGGTTATTCACTCCAAAATCGACAATTCTGCTTATTTACGTACCCATTGACCCAAAAATGAGCTTCGTCCATAATTGACCATAAAATGGAAGAAGCGCGCGATGAATTTTCTTAACAGAGCACGCATTTTAATAATAAAATTCAATAATTTGCAAGCCTTGTTCGTGTGTAAGACAATTCATGGATAAATTCCAAACCAAACTGAAGATGCTAGGCAGTGAAACAAAACACGAAACGTGCATCAGCTGTTTAAACCAGTCTTGCCAAAAAGATAATAGCTAAAAATCACTCTTTAGAAGAAAAAAAGTGAAAAAAAATAATTCTTTCACCACACACAGTGCCATCATATCATAAATAGTGCTATCTCCTTCTGGTTTAAAAAAGTGCAAGCCAGCAGATCGGTAAAAAGATCCAAAGTCTCCAAAGTAAAATGCTTTTCTGATATAAATGCGTTCACCATCTCTGGCAGCGAGGATTTTTGAATAAAGACAGATGCAATTGTAACAGTTGAATTTAATTTCTCCAACTACACAAATAACGTCACATAATATATTGAACGCCCCTCGTATGGGCGGTGACGCCGATGCCACAAGATAACTGCATTTAAATGGCTTTGTCTCTGACCTAATAGACATGCCACAACGAAATGCATGCAATTGTATCCCTGTTATTTGAACATTCTAACTCTTTTAATAAACATTTCAAAAGCTTGTAAGCGGAGCAACGACAACTCTGTATACATTTGCTTTCCACGAATTGCTTCAATTTCCTTTTTGCTTTGCCTGGTTAAGATTCAGTTCGGACCTGAAGACTTGCTTCTTGGATTGACTTTTCGTGGATGTTGCCTAAAGCTTCCTGTTGGTCTTCGCCTAAGGACGGAACCTCTCTGTGGGTAGCGCGCGGTTCCCACATCTGAACATCCACAAATGGACCTGGCGATTCCCTGATCAATCGACCGTCAACCAGATCGATCACGTTGCGATCGACGTCAGACACTTATCCAATATTCTCGATGTCCGAACCTTCCGTGGTGCAAGCATCTACTCGGACCATCCTCTTGTTGTAGCCAAGGTAAGAACCCGGATATTGAGAGATCAGTGGAGTCGAGATAGACCAAAACGGCTTGACTTCGGAAAGCTACAATCGCAACTGATCGCTGCGAACTTTGCCGGCCGAGCCTCCCTGAAACTCGCTGAAAGTTCGACGCTGCCTGCACTAACCATAGAAGAAGACTGGAAACGTTGTCAAGAAGCCACCAAAGAAGCTGCCACTGATAGAAGGAACTCATGGTTTGACGACGAGTGCAGGCAAGCGCACGCAGCCAAACAAGACTCCTATAAGACAACGCTGCATCGAACAACGAGGGCTGTTCGTGACAAAAAAAAGAAGAGCACCGGCTTCTCAGAAGGAAAAAGAAGAGGCATGAGAAGTGCGCGGTCGAGGAAATGGGTGTTATGGCAGAAATGAAATTTGAAAGTTTACGGAGATACAAGGCTCGAACCAAGGCCAGCCGGGACCAGGATGGACAACTAGTAGTAGAGTTGCAGTCTGTGCTGGGAATCTGGAAGGATCATTTCTGCAGACTCCTTAACGGCGATGACGGCCCAAATCCCGCCGTTAGGCAGAATGTTCCACTCAATTGGGACGATGATAGACGAGCATTCCGTCACCCCGATTTAGACGAGGTGAAGACAGCAATACCCAAGCTGAAGTCGAACAAAGCTAACCGACTGGACGCAGAGCTATTTAAAGCAGATGGAGATGAGTTAGTTAGGCGCATGAAGCAGCTCATCTGTAAGATATGGTCGGAGCAAAGCATCCCCGATGAGTGGAATCTCAGCGTTGGTTGCCCGGTTCACAAGAAGGGAGACGCCTTTGACTGCGCCAACTACCGGGGGACTAGTCTTTTTAACATCGCATACACGATCCTCTCTGCCGTATTGTGTGAGCGCCTGAAACCCTTTGTCCACAGCCTAATAGGTCCCTATCAGTGTGGTTTCAGGCCTGCGAAGTCCACGATAGACCAGATCTTTACATTACGGCAGATCATGGAAAAGACTCAAGAAGTGCAAATTGACACTCACCACCTCTTCGTCGATTTAAAGGCCGCATATGGCAGTGTGCATAGAGACGAGTTATACAGTGCTACGTCTAGTTTTGGCATTCCTACCAAACTCGTCACATTGTGTAGGATGACGATGGAGAACTCTCGCTGCTCCGTCAAGGTCGGTACCGAACTCACCGAGACCTTCAATGTCAAAAAAGGTTTTAGACACGGCGACGCACTGTCATGTGACTTCTTTAACATCATCCTCGAGAAGATCGTGCGTAACTCACAAGTCCACACCAGAGGCACGATGTTCGTGCGTAACTCAGAAGCCAACACCAGAGACCAGATGTTCCAAAAGTCAGTTCAATTGCTAGCTTACGCTGATGACTTTGACGTGATTGGATGAACAAGGCGAGCTGTCGATGAGGCGTTTGCTGGTATTGAAGCGGAAGTGGCTAAAATGGGTCTGGCGGTAAATGAGGACAAAACTAAGTACATGCTGTAGTCAAGGAAGGACACACAACATCGACGTTTTGGACAGAGCATTTTTCTAGGCAGCAGAAACTTCGAGGTAGTCCAGTACTTCGTCTGCCTCGGCTCCGCGGCAAACTATTGTCCCTGTTTACCGCGGAGCCGTAATCGCATCGAAATCGAACGCAGAATCACTCTTGCCAATCGCTGTTTCTTTGGGCACAAGAGGCAATTGAGTAATAAAGCCCTTTCTCAAAGGAATAAGCTCGCTTTATATAACAACTTGATCATCCCAGTCTTACTCTATGGCGCGGAAACCTGGACGTTACCAAAGGCGGTTGAAGAAGCCCTTAGACTTCTCGAGAGAAAAGTTTCGTGTTCGATTTTTGGTTCGGTTTGCGTTGCTGGAATCTGGAGGAGAAAATTTTACGACGAACGCTATGGGCTGTACAGCGACATGCGCTTGGTCAAGCGTCTTCGGATACAACGCTTAAGATGGCTGGGCCATGTAGAGCGTATGGACACCACTACTCCGGCCCGAAAAGTTTTCGAATCTGAGCAACAGACGACGGCTTAGGCTAAGATGGCGCACACAAGTAGAAAAGAACCTCAACCAACTTGGAGTGTGCAATTGGAGGCAGCTGGCGAAAGATCGTGCCAGCTGGCGAAAGATCGTGCCAGCTGGCGAAAGATCGTGCCAGCTGGAGAGGCATGTTAGATGAGGCCTAGGTCCACCCCGGACTGTAGTGTCACAAGAAGAAGAAGAAGAAGAAACATAAATAAAAGGCGTATCAGGAAGGACGTGAGTGTCATTATGAGGATTAGATGTGTTTGAAAATAAAGAAAATGAAACGCATGCGCCCGAAATTGTTTAGTTCGTTCAACGATTATCAAAGGAGTTAAACTAGATGTGAATGTTTTGAATGCTTTTTCTTAAGTTGTTTGTGCTTCTTTTCACGAAAAGTTGTATTCCTTTAAAAATTAAATCAAAACAAAATACAAAATAAAAGTTAAAAAAAATAAGTAATTGACACAATTAAATTTCACGAATCACATAATTCAATTAAACAAAAACTCGATATATAAATATTATATGTACAGAAAAAGTAAGATAGCAAATATTTTCAACACACCTATTTGAAACGGAATGCCTGGTGAGTGGTTGCAAAAATTGGTCATACATTTGCTTGTAGACAAGTAAATTGATGAATTTGTTGTGTGTGAGATTATATATCGAATGACTGACTGACTGACTGTTGGTTAACCTCAAATTTGTTTCTGTCTGTTCTCGTGGTAAAGTGTTTATAATTTAAAGATGGCAGCAGGACATTAAGAATTTTGCTTAGCTCACATTAAAGTTATGTACATATACATGTGTGTATATTCTGCAGTATAAAATTGTTGTTGTTGTTTATTTTATTTCTACAATTGATTATTTAATAAATGTATGTGGTACGTTGACTATAGACATTCATAACTATTTGAATTGTTTTTTTGTTTGTTTTGTTATTATTTTTTTTTTTTGTTCATTTTTGAATATTTTTCAGCATCAGCAGCAACAGCAGCAGTGGTACTAGTAGATTATCTCATTGGCTATTTTGTGATATATTTTCAATAACAATTAAGATCATTATCATTATCATATCATTAAGTAAAAACATGAGAAGTGAATGAGAAAACAAAAACAATACAAAATACGAAAAATAAAATCACATTACTAAACAACAAACGAATATTGTGTCTCCCGTGGAATTACATTTTTTTGTGTATGTTTTTTGGTAAAAGAAAAAAAAAAACGAATTTTGCAATAAAAGAAAAGTACAACAGCACAATAGATAAAATTGTAGGTTGATTCTTTTTTTTTTTTTTTTGAATATAGTTTTGATTCAGCTACGTTATTTTGTATTTTTTGTTTATAAAGACAGAAGAAAAGATGAAGATAAAAGAATGCGATAGATAGAAAAGACAAAAAAAAGAGAAATTTAGAAAAAAATAATTGTATCGCATTGAGGCACTTACCTTGCAAAGCTTTTGAATGCAGCACTCTGAGGATTAATGCAAAGTGGAACACGACCTGTTTGGAGTTGCTCCGCGATGAACTTGTGCATTTCCTCTGAAAGAATAGAACAAAATAAAAAAATAAATACAATTAGTTTGTACTTTTGATTGCGTTTCAATGCCTATCATGAGTTCAAGGGAATGTGCAGACTTTGTGGGGAAAAGCATTAAAGAGTTTTCTTGTTGACAACAAACGTTTATTGACGTGATGGAGAAGTCTGTCAAAACTGAGTGTGTAGATTACCGTTCGTTCATAAAAACATTAGTACTTCTTGCTCTTAAAGTAAAGGGTGTCCCAACAAGAACGCAAGATTTAAATGACTGATGCGGCAATTGAATTGTTTCTCTGGCTGTATGAGATGTGGCGCCGTCTTGCTGAAACCACATCCCATCCACATTCATTTCTTCAATTTAAGGCACGAACAAATTGGTTATCATTTCAAGATACCGAAGACCATTGACTGTTTGCGCTTGACCTGACTCATTTTCATAAAAAACACGGTCCAATGATTCCTCCAGCCCAAAATCCACACCACATAGTGACACTTTGAGGATGCATTTGCTTCTCGTGAATCACTCGAGGATTTTCCTCGCCCAAAATGCGACAATTCTGCCTATTGACGAAGCCATCAAGATAAAATTGGGCCTCGTCACTAAAGATGATTTTATCGGCAAAATCAGCATTTTCATGTTCACACGAACAAAAAAGGCAGCCCTTACAGAGAAGAAAGGCAAGACTGAACTTCGCCAAAATGTACGACAGTCGGTACAAACTGATTAATTAATACTTGTTGGCGCGACAGTCCACAGGGGGACCGAGGCCTAACTACTCGTGTTGTGCGCGCTTTTGTTCTCTCACGAGTAGAAGGAACCTACAGTTTTTTGCCAACTCCGAACGGCGAAGTTTGAGAAGCTTTCTTAGACAGTTATTACTCTTTGAGTGTTGTCAGCAGCTCGAAAGAGGTGGTGCCGTGAAAAATTCGATGTGTTCAGTCGAAAATCGAATCTGGACCTTCGGCGAGTGAGTGTCTCACTCTACAAGTACGTCACGGCAGCCATAGTATATTAACATAGCAAATTCAAAAATCAATACACAAATGTACGTAGCGAAACTTGAAGTATTTTTTGCAATTTGGCCTCATATAATTGTGTTCATAAAAATAGAAGTAGTTATACGACTTAGATAATTAGCAACAGATTTCTAGGAAGATCCTTTTTCCAAATGTATATCCGGTTTTATTGTATTTTTCGGTAACTAAGATACCATACCAGAAATAAAAACAAAAAACTAAAGCCTTACTTTCTCTTTTTTTTACTCATTCTTTGAAATCTGCTGATTGAGGCCATAATAATTGTTGACGCGACAGTCCACAGGGGGACCAGGGCCTAGCTTGCCCATCGACTACTCGTGTTGTGCGCGCTATTGTTCCCTCACGAATAGAAGGGACCTATAGTTTTTTGCCGACTCCGAACGGCGAAGTTTGAGAAGCTGTCTTAGACAGTTATTACCCTTTGAGTGTTGTCAGCAGCTCGAAAGAGGTGGTACCGTGAAAAATTCGAGTTGTTCAGCCGGGAATCAAACCTAGACTCTTCGGCGTGTGAGCGTCGCACTCTACCCACTATGCCACAGCAGCCACTTACCAAACAAGAATACACAAAAATTTGTTTAAACCCTAAGCAACAATTTCTGAGACACTCTTTGGCAAAGCCAAGAAACACTGCTATTTTAATGAACAGAACTGTATGTTAAGGTCATTAAAATCAGATTTTGACAGGATAGTCGATTGGGGTACAAAGAATAGAGTGGAGATTAATGGTTTCTAAGCCCTGTGTTGTTTACTGTCACTCAGACGTTTATATAATAATCAAACTCTTATTAACGAACGGCTCTTGCATTGCTAAAACCAAAGGACTTGGTACGTGTATCAAAACTAAGTTGAAATCATATTTAACACATATTTTAGGTCACCAAAAGAGCAGCGAAATGTCAGGTTTCTTAAAGCGACGCAAGAAATATTTCACTCCTTTCACTGAAGTGCATATTCGCCTAAAGCTGGAGAATAACGCTCCTACAACGTTTAGAGCTCCAAAGATCTTTCTACACCTACTGCATAGGATCCAACGGCAACCGATAAAATAATTACCAGGGGTACCGGTATGAAGTGAGCGTCAAGATACAAATGTCACGATAGGGAACATTTATTGTGAACGAGCCCTTATTTTTTTTTTTGTTTGCTATGACATCTGTGAAAAATATTTGGTAAACGTCAAGTCATTGAACAGACAACATCATATTTTTTCATTGTATTAAAAATTTTGTACCAAAAAGTGATGATTTGCGGAAAACATTAATTTCTTGTTTTCATTTGACGAAAAGTGCTGCAGAGTCGCATCGAATGCTTTTCGAGGCATATGGTGATCATGCTCTATCAGAAGCAACATGCAAAAGATGGTTTCAACGGTTCAGAAATAATGATTTTGATGTGAGAAATGAAGAACGTGGAAGACCACCAAAAAGTTTGAAGAGCCGAATTGCAAACGATATTGGATGGAGATGACACTTTGAGTCAGAAGCAAATGGCACCAATGTTGAGTGTTGCACAACAAACAATTTCTGACCACTTCAAAGCTATGGGAATGATCCAAAAGTGTAGAAAATGGGTGCCACATGAATTGAATGAAAGACAGATGCAAAATCGAAAAAACACTTGTGAAATTTTGCTTCAAAGACACGAAATCGGTTTTGTATCGGATTGTTACTGGTGATGAAAAATGGATTTATTTTAAGAATCCTAAAGGGAAAAAATTATGGGTTAATCTGGGACAACCATCAACATCGACTGCAAAACCAGATCGATTCGACAAGAAGACAATGCTATCTGTTTGGCGGGACCAGAGAGGTCCCTGAATACTGATCGCTACCGACAACAAATGATCAATTTGAACCATGCATTGATCGAGAAACGACCAGATTGGGTCAGAAGACATGGCAAGGTAATTTTGCTCCATGACAATGCACCTGCACACAAAGCAAAACCTGTTCAGGATACAATCAAAACACTTGGCTGGGAGCAGCTACCCCACCCGCCGTATTCACCAGACTTGGCTCCTTCCTACTACCATTTGTCTTCATCGAAGGGACACGCATTGGCTGAGCAGCACCTTGATTCCTACGAGGAGGTCGAAATTGGGTGTCTGATTGGTTTGCTTTAAAAGACGAACAGTTTTATTGGCGTGGTATTCACAAATTGCCAGAAAGGTGGTCAAAATGTGTAGAAAACAATGGCCAATACTTTGAATAAAATGTTTTTACTTTTCCATTAATAATTTGGGTTTTTTTCTTTCAAAAAAAAAAAAAAAAAAAAACGCTCATACCGGTATACCTGGTATAATGTTGCCATGTTAATTGACTCCCAAGAACATCATTGTAAATCTGCGTCCTTTCCACTCTTTAATCACTACTTAAATAAAAACTTCTTAAATGCGTTAGCCAGCTGCATTCCATACCTTCAGGAATTGTTCTTGACTTGCTATGAATCCTCACCCATTTACCCGTAAGTCCACCTTCGGACATAAAATTAAGTTTAGAGACTCGTTCCTTAGCCGCATCAAACGAATATGGAATGGTCTTTGCAGCTTAACTTTTCCTTTGCATTGTAATCTACAGGTATTTAAAAAACATGTGCATGGGTATCTCCTTGTCTTCCCTCTATAATTTCAGCTCGTGCTGTGACTTTATCCCGGTCAGTTGAGGGGGTCAAATGATTCCAAATAATTATGTTGATTAAAGCCCCACGCAAAGAGCAAGAAGAAGTTACAGAAACGACGTACAGACGAAAAGGCATACCAAATTTAGATCTTTACAAAATGTGGCATTTTTCCTTTTTAAAGTATCCACAACGAGAAACGCGAATTTCCCTTTATGTTAAGTTCACAGCAAAATGTTGAAAATAATTGTGGTCAGATATAAAAGAAAGAAAATCAATCAATTTACGGGGTCGTCATTTAAATACAATTTAGCATTGCAAACTGCTTCTGTTTATGTTCACTTTCAAGTGCAAAACAACGAAAGAACTCGAAAAGACAGGCCTTCGCCTTGAAATTTAATTTTTGGATGCAACGTTCTTCTTGTTCCAGGTTGTCGTTGTGTATGAGAGCAGATCTATATGTGCCTCAACGACAGGAAAAATGTTAAACCAGCCTCATGATGTAACGAAGCTTCTTGTTCGAGTCGCTCCCCATTTCGAAGTGAACCTGGGTCTCAGTCAACAAACATCTCCACCTAATTTACCATCTGCTTCAACTTTTTAAACCCTAATTTATTCAGGTCCTTTGCCTTCATGTCATTCCAATTATGAGTTCCTGCAATGGGTCAACGATTCTTCAGACAGTGTTATACATATGCTCTTCTTAAGCATCCTTAACGTTGCATCCGCAGACGCTTAACTAAAAGAGTAAGTCGTTGAATCCTCAAACTGCCATCAATGCAAAAAGGCCGAAAAATGGGGTGTACAACTGTTGCCCCAAATGTCACAATTTCTATGCCCTAAAGCGGGACAGTGATTGTCAATGCGACATTGCTTAATTGCCTCCTGATCTCAATGAAACACCGTTTGGCGGTCCGTGCGACAACTCACCTTTAACTTGTTGCACAGACGTTAGTTTTCTCTCCCACAAATCATCGAATGGCTGTCCGGCGGATGGCTCAAAGTCTCCCGTATATTGTCGCATACCGGATGAGGTAGTAAAGCAGCATTTACACATGCATGAGTGATATCGAAGGCGTCCTTCGTCCAAATATGAATGCGCCAAGGCATCCGTTACCGATATCCTCTTGTCCTAAAAAATTAAAATTCAAAACTCATTAACACATTCAATGACAGAGTGAAATGCACACTTACAGGATCAAATACCAACATTTGACATAACAAATGCACCGCTTCGTGTGTCGCATGTGAGCTCAGTGTGTATAGAGCCGAGAATGACGGTGCCTTCGGTGCCCTCCTCAGCATATGCGTTCTGGCGCCCTCGCACGCATGACGCATATCCTCTATTGAGGGTGTGCCCAAAAGTTCTGTGATCAACTCCAATTGCTGCACCGGATTCTGTGCCTGGAACAAAATGCGACGGCCCAACAGCTCACCAAATATACAGCCCACCGACCAGACGTCAACGGCTGCCGAATAATGACGAGCTCCCATCAGAATTTCCGGTGCCCGGTAGTACTGTGTGACAACCTCCTGTGTCATGTGCTTCGACTGATCTGGCTCCTCGACGCGGGCCAATCCAAAATCGCATATTTTCAGAACGCAATTACTGTTCACAAGGAGATTGCCCGGCTTGATGTCTCTGTGCAGGATCCGGGCTGAGTGCAGATACTTCAGGCCGCGTAATATCTGATACAAGAACACTTTTATGTGATCGGCTAAGAGGTGCTGCGGCGAGACGATGATCTTGTGTAGATCTGACTGTAGGAGTTCAGTTATCACATATCTATGTAGAAATCTTGGTTAATGAATAACAGTAAAATATGAAAGCTGTGGAATGAAATTTTTAAGTGATTCGTCTTGGGTTTATTCGGCAAGTGAGTGAAGACGAAGGAGCACACTCAACTTTACACGAAGAAGGTTTCGTTTGTGCAAACAGTTCGTTAAAACAAACAACTATGAATATCGGATCGCCTTTTTACAGCTCCGATTCCAGGCCAAATCCTTACACAACAAAGAAAACACACGAATGGACAAAAAAAAAAAAAAAAAACAAAATCATAAATTACAAGAGTAAACATAAAAGGGGTCAAGAGTTGCAACGATTTGCTGTGATTAAAACTGAAAGTTCTGTGACTGTTTTTACGTCCATGTACATTCCCCGTAAATCAAATCCCATTCAAACAGATTTTCAAAGTGGTCGAAAGAGTTTTCCAATTTTCGCTTTGCTTATTTTCCTACCCTGGATACAGTTCGGTTCGTCTTTGCGCTTCGTTACTCACCCGAAAATTGAATATGAATGGATTGTGAAACTTTTCAGATTGAAGTGTAATTAATTTCTTCGTCATCGCAATACACTGGGATTGAGTTCATGGAACAGGGCTGCTTGGCACTGTCTTATTCATAAAAGTGAAATGAAACCAAAATCCTGAGGTATTTCGATATGTTTTTATTTTGGGGGAGGAATGATGCTGCCGTTGAAACGTAGATTCGGAAAGTTTTCGCAGCAGGGGGTGAATTAACTTGTTCGTGTAGGGGTAAGGCATTTATTGAAGTTGGAGTATCTCTCATTAAGGAAATGATTTAGGGAGATTAGAATTGAAAGAATGCTTTGCTTACTTGGACCTTTTGTTTTTTTGAAAAATAAACAGAACGGGGGAATTTTTGAACAACACAACTTTAACAAAAGCCTAAGGAAACCGAACAATCCTCGAGAGCAAGGGGCTTTAAGGATTTAATTGTTAACGTTGTGTCCTGTTTGGGATTTTGAGAAAATTAAAAAGAAGTCTAGCGGAAATTAGGATAAAGCTGAATTCAAGATGGGGAAACAGACAGTGGGAGCTTGTCTATGAGTCTTTAGCATGCTTTGCGAGGGCTTCCTTTGCCCGTCGTAGGAGGGTTTGTGAGTTAATCTACACTTGAGGGACATTGCCAAATGTAAGACTAGCTGCAGATGCGATTGGATGATTAACCTGACTTAAAGCGGCCGATTACCTTCCCTGTCTAAAGTCCAGTACCTTCCAATGTCTTAAGTCTTTTAAATCCCAACAGAAGTCCTTCATAAAAGACCAACTCCCCAAAATCCTTGAAAAAAAAAACTGTTAGCCTCAAGAGCAAAATTTATGTCTACATATATGAAACAATATCGTCCTTTTCGCATAAGAGTAAATTCTATGCTCTTTCTCCCCCTGTTTATAAATCCTTTTTATTTGAAGTACACTCCCATCTGACACATTCATCAAGCAGCTCCAACTGCAAGTAAACAAATTCCAAAGACAGCACACAAAACAACACCCCCACCCAACCCTCATGGTTATCCATTCCTCCATCGGGAGGCAAATTGAGACATCAACGAACCGAAGCGTAGAGTGTGGTAGAAAAGTTAAACACAACAGCAAGAGCACACTAAACACTAAGTTGACACATGGTACCCTGCTGGTGGCTCAAGATTCAACTCCTACGGCACGTTCGCTTCCAAGTCTTTTATTTTCGCGTTATGCAGCGACACGTAAGTCATAAATTTGTTATTTGGTTACATTGAATATATATCAGCTTTTTTGTGCGTTCTTCCGATAAGGGTCATTTTAAGGACACCACACACTGGCCAATGAATTTCACCCAACGCCCCCTTCTCCTTGTGGGTAAAATTATTTTTCTGAAGACCGCCACTTTTCATTGTTTCGCGAGGATTTATTTTTTTCACGGGGCGGAATTTAATTTATCGAAAATAAAGGACACGGCAATAAAAGTTAGTCGAACCTGGAGGAGAATATCTCTCCTTTCTCTGGTTTTTGTTTTAATTACAAAAGGAAAACTTTCTGGAGTGCATAACCATCGGAACATTTTTATTACACACAGGTAACGGTCGTTTTCGTTTATAGGCCGGGACTAAGATCCTTAATTAGTTCAACAAAAGGATTAAATAGGGAAAAGGAAATTGAATTGGGCAGAGAAAAAATCTAAAAGCCGAAGACCTCTAACTTTGAGGACGTAACGTGGCGGCAGGATTTATGACGAGTAATCCCCTCAATAGCCTTGAACCACAAAGGAAAAGGGATCCGATGTGCGTGTAAAATGCTGTGGGTGAAGGACAAATGTTTGAGTTGCCGTAATAATTCGGATAACCAAATATGACCGAAGATTAAGTGAATTTTCGCAGACATCCCTTAACTTTGTTTTGCTTGTAGAGTATCTAACGCGAGTTTGAGGCGAAAATGGGTTCCAAGGCAATCCTTTAAAGGATTGTGCAAGTTCTGTGTGGGTGTCTTACTGTCAAAGACGTTGAGCTTGATGAACATGAAGCTGGTTGGTGGGCTTATGCTTTAAGCTTGCTCACTTGTTTTAATAGCAGCGGCTCAGATGAGGTTAGAGAAGCTGAAGTCAATAAGAAAGATGCGAAACTCTTCATGCTTTGCAACAAATCGAAGACAAATACCAAGTTCTTGGAAAGGTTCAACATTCCGCCTACAGTTCAGACGAAAAAAAAAAAAATTGATATCCGCAAAATGTACGGCAGAGGGGAAAAACTCTGGCTTTTGTGATTGACACAGTAGAAGGTACACAAGATCTGCTCCTTGGACAGATCGAGATGTAGGCGATTAGCGCAGGTTGAAAATTTCGAAAGATTTTGGTCACAATAGCAATCTGTCATATCGGGAATATTCCGGTTTTCTAATTTTCACTTTTTGGAATATTTAACATATCGGAATTTTGGACCTTTTAGGACTTACATTTTTTGGGATAGCGAGCGCATCAGTTTCTCGGACTATACGGGCTTAACAATTTCGTTTATTGTTTATTTTATTGTTTTTATTCAGAATTTTAAATAATTCCGAAAAGAGCTTTTGCAGTTTGAGTATTTTCGAGTGGACCAAAATACGAAGGTATTGGAAACGTTTTGACATACGAGCGCTATTTGTGTTGTTTACGGTAACTTCAAAGATTCATCTCGTCCAAAAAATGGAATTAAATCGTGAAAATTTTCGTGCGATTTTCTTTTTACAACTTTCGACATGGGTTAACTCAACAACAGTGCATCGATGAACTAAATTCAATTTTTGGCGATGAAGCTCCATCAAGGACCAGTGTTTATCGGTGGTATGGTGAATTCAACCGAGGTCGTAGTTCACTCCAATACGAACTTCGTGAAGGTCGTCCAAAATTAGTTATTGTTCCGGATACCATTGATGCTGTGCGCCAACTGATGTTGCAAGATCGTCATGTGACCTACCGTCGGATTGAGACAACCTTAGGTAGTAGTGGGACCAGCATACATTCAATATAGCATGACCATTTGACCGTCAAGCAAATTTGTTTGCGTTGGATCCCACACAATTTGTCAATCGCTCAAAAAAGGGCTCGTGTCGATTGGTCGAAAAAAATTCTGCAAAAATACGATCGGTGTGCTTCGAAACACGTCTATGACATAGAGACAGCTGATGAATCGTGGATTTGCGCGTATGAGCCCGAAAGAAAACAGCAATCGACTGTATGGGTGTTTCAAATTGAGGCAGATCCAACAAAAGTTGCTTGCGCACGAAGCACTTCCAAGCAAATGGTCGCCTTTTTTTCGGAAAAACTGGACATGTCGCAAACATACCACTAGAACAACGAAGAACAGTCAATTCTGAGTGTCACACAACCATTTGTTTGCCAGTTGTCTTCCAAGAAATCAGGAAAACCAACCGCCGAAGACGGATCACTCTTCACCACGCCAATGCAAGCTCTCACACATCGGCTCAAGCAACTGCATTTTTGAGCACTCAAAACATCGATTTGATGAGTCATCCGCCGTCCTGACTTGGCACCAAATGACTTTTTTTATTCCCGTACGTAAAAAACAAAATGAGAGGTCAACGTTTTTTTCGACACCTGAAGAAGCGGTTGATGCGTTCAGAATGCATGTTTTGGAGATACCTCAATCAGAGTGACAAAAGTGCTTCGACAATTGGTTCAAATGCATGCAAAAGTATATAGATCTTGATGGGGAATATTTTAAAAAAACAATAAAGCTATTTTCGATGATTAATATTTGGTTTTGTCCTCTAATCCCGAAATATGAAAGGCAACCCTCGTATTGCTGATGTAATAAGGATGTTGTGCAGTAATTATGATGTGTTTGCATGGCGGTTGGATAAAGTTATTAGAAAAAGTGACAAAAAAGTAGTGACAATGTCGAATATGGTACCTATATTTTCCATATGTCCTCAAACTTTCCACTTCCCTTCAAAATTTCCTTCACACTCCAGTTGTGTCCCTTAAGCATTCTAAAAAAAAATCAAGTATCAAGGGAGTGTTACAATTGGAATTCGCTTTAAACTGAGGCAATATTTGTGATTTGTCACACGGACGTGTCTGACCAAAATGTGGTATTCCACGACACGGTTAAATGATTTTCATAAAGTCAAAATTCACCCTAAAGGCTCACACCTTTCTGTGTTAACCGAGCAATTAGAGAGAATTGAAATTTTCCTTCATTCGTGAGGACGGGGCCAACGCCCGGCGCTCGCTGTTGGCGATAATTAAAATTGCCTACTCACCTATCAAAGAATCCTTATATCGGAAATGGGAAGTACTTTATTAAATCTGCCCGTATTTTTATTGAAAAAACGTAAAATACACGTCACTCCAAGTTTTCATCACCAAGCATCATTTTTTTTTCGAATACCCTCTCTAAAAAATGAGTGTCCTTTGGCATCGATCCAATCCAAGCTGTTCTTCGATTTCTTCCAAAGACCTGGACCGGTGACCGGCCAAATCGTTCTGAATCCGCCGAAAAAGATTTGTCACTAATTCTTCTCCTCCAGATGCCACCTAAGCAAATTGGATCAAATATGAGAAGGAACAGTGCTTTTCTTATTCGCTTTTAAAAAACTCCATGCTGGCTGCGCTACAGACGATGACGGACATCATTACGCTGCTGTCCATAGTCATCCTCGTATTTTGACAGTCCTCAAACAACCGGAAAAAAAAGGGAGTGTTCTTATGCTTTTTGTGGGTGTCTCTGATTGAATTCCTTCTTCTCACTCAAACTCATGAAATTGGTTAGAAGGAGCAAAGTCTGGCGAATACCTGGCTGTGGGAAGGCCCATTTTAGCTTTTCAAGACAGGATTTAACCAATACAACCACGTGGGCCCGAGCTTTATAATGTTGCGGGATCATCTTGTCCTGCCTTTACCACAAATTGTTTCTGACCGATTTTCACACAATGCACGACACAAACGCATTAGTTGAAGTTGATGACGTTACCCTTCCATGGTTTCGCCTGGTTTCAGCAGCTCGTAGTCCACCACATCCGCCAGGCAGTACATTGCCTTTGAACCATCAATGATTTTCTTTTGCGTCAAAGTAGACGGTGATAGAACAGGTTGCCCAGGCTTTGCGTTGTATTCTTTCTTCTTGGAGTAATCGTAGGATATCCACTGTTTATCACCAGTCACAATCCAGATCAAAAATCGCTTCCTTTGATGTCTTTCCAAAAGTACCTCCGAAATGAGAAAACGCTTCTCGACATATATCGGTTTCAACTCGTACAACTCCCAAGCTCCTTGTTTTTGAATAAATCCAAATTTCTTAAACCAAACAGAAATTGTTTGCTGACTCACTCCCAAAGATTCCAGGTGACCAATTTGCGTTTGCTATCGACATTGATTCCGTAAAGCTTTCAATTCTTCATCTTCAAATTTTTTGGGCTGACCAAGTCCTCGATGCTTAAATCACCAATTTTAAAGCGTTACTAACACTTTCTGTCTGCTTTATCGTTCTGAGCAGACTCATCATAAGTTTCTGGACGCATTCGATGGGCTTGAGTTGAACTTGTCTTCCAAATATAAAAGAAGATCAAAATATCCTCCAATTGTTGTTTATTTCTTCTTCTTCTTCTTCTTGTGGCACTACATTCCGGGGTGGATCTGGGTCTCGACCATCATGCCTCTTTCAGCCAGCACGATTTTTCGCTAGCTGCCTCCAGTTGCGCATTCTAAGTTGGTTGAGGTCCTTCTCCACTTTTGTGCGCCTCCTTAGCTTAAGTCGTCCTCTGTTGCGTTGTTCCAATGGCTCAGATTAAAATACTTCTCGAGCCGGAGCAATGGTGTCTATACGCTCTGCATGGCCTAGCCATTTTAAGTGTTGCATCCGAAGACGCTTGACCAGGCGCATATCGCTGTGGAGTCTACGGGATGCTTGTCGTTAAATCTTCTCCTTCAGATGCCATCAACGCAAACAGGACCAAAAATCGAACGCAAAACTTTTCTCTAGAAAAGACTAAGGGCTTCTTCATCCGCCTTTGGTAACGTCCAGGTTTTCGCGCCATAGAGTAGGACTTGGACGATCAAGCTGTTATATAAAGCGAGTTTAGTCCTTCAACAGAGGGCTTTATTACTCAATTGCCTCTTGACCCCAAAGAAACAGCGATTGGCAAGAGTGATTCTGCGTTTGATTTTAGAACTGATGTTGTTGTCCCTATTTACTGCTTAATTTGAAAATCTAGAAATTTTCGAAGAGAAAGAAAGAGGAAGAAAGAGCACCGCTGTTGTCTGAACTTTGCACAATCGCTTCTAAGATAGCTCACAGCTTACAGGCACCATCTTTTGAGAACGAAAAGGATTAATGTAAACCTTCAGTACCTTTTTGGAGTTTGATCTTTTTGGGTTATAGGCTCTCTTTTGTAATTTCGCTTTTGGAATTTTCCTTTCCTGGAATATACCTTCGGAAATGTAGATTTTGATTTTTCGGGACATTTCGAGAGAAATTCCATAAAAGGGAGATTTTGGTATTTGGGCTCCTCGGACACTCCTCAGTTTGAGAACCTTCTATGCATTGATTCCTTACGATTTGGAATTTTAAATTTTTGCTTTTCCCAGACTAGTATTAGGATTTTGAATGTCTGACAAATTTGGCTATTTGAAGTATTTGGAAATTTGGACGTTTTCGGGCCTCTGGTAATTTGTGCATATATTGATTTTTTCGTGTCTATTCTGTTTCGAGGTTATGGCAGATTTCATTCATTTCATTTTTGTTGTATTGTGGCAAGAGTTACAATAGTTTTTGTGTATTTTATATTTTTTCGAGATGCAGTCATGTTACGTTTTAGACAAGCGACGCACTGTCATGTGACTTCTTTAACATCATCCTCGAGAAGATCGTGCGTAACTCACAAGTCAACACCAGAGGCACGATCTTCCAGAAGTCAGTTCAATTGTTAGCTTACGCTGATGACATTGACGTGATTGGACGAACACAGCGAGCCGTCAATGAGGCGTCTGCTGGCATTGAAGCGGAAGCGGCTAAAATGGATCTTGCGGTAAACGAGGGCAAAACGAAGTACATGCTGTCATCAAGGAAGGACACACAACATCGACGTCTCGGACGGAGCGTCACACTAGGCAGCAGAAACTTCGAGGTAGTTAAGGACTTCGTCTACCTCGGCTCCGCGGTAAACAGGAACAACAACATCAGTACCGAAATCAAACGCAGAATCACTCTTGCCAATCGCTGTTTCTTTGGGCTCAAGAGGCATTTGAGTAATAAAGCCCTCGCGAAGGACTAAGCTCGCTTTATATAACAGCTTGATCATCCCCGTCCTACTATATGGCGCAGAATCTTGGACGTTAGCAAAGGCGGATGAGGAAGCCCTTAGTCTTTTCGAGAGAAAAGTTTTGCGTGCGATTTTTGATCCTGTTTGCGTTGATGGCATCTGGAGGAGAAGATTTAATGACGAACTCTATAGGATGTACAGCGACATGCGCCTGGTTAAGCGTCTACGGATACAACGCTTAAGATGGCTAGGTCATGTAGAGCGTATGGACACCACTGCTCCGGCCCGAAAAGTCTTTGAATCCGAGCCATTGGGACAACGCAACAGAGGACGGCCTAGACTGAAGTGGCGCACACAAGTGGAGAAGGACCTCAACCAACTTGGAGTGCGCAACTGGAGACAGCTGGCGAAAGATCGTGCTGGCTGGAGAGGCATGTTGGTTGAGGCCCAGGTCCACCCCGGACTGTAGCGCCACAAGAAGAAGAAGAGTCATGTTACGTATTAATATAATTTTTAAAATAATGTTTTATTTTTTTTTTAATTTGAAGGAAATGCCACTAAAAACCTTCCTTAAATATGGCACATTAATATTCACGTAGTTTCAAATTTTTTTTTTGTTCAGGACTCGTTGCGCATTGGAGGATTGGCTTTGTGGGTTGTGGGAAATTTTTAATAAGGAAGTAAGATAATAATAAAACGAGTAATTGGATGGCGCGACAGTCCACAGGGGTACCCAGGCCTAACTTGCTAATCAACTACTCGTGTTGTGCGCGCTACTGTCCTCTTACGAGTATAAGGGATCTACAGTTTTTTTTGCCGACTCCGAATGGCGAAGTTTGAGTAGACTTCTCTTAAACTTCTTAAGTGTTGTCAGCAACTCGAAAGAGTTGGTGCCGTGAAAAAGTGGAGGTGTTCAGCGGGGATTTAAATACGGTCCTTTTGCGTGTGAGTGTCGCACTCTACTCACTACGCTTTGGCGAAAACAAGAACTAAGATAAATACTCCAAATATTCGAAATGGGAACATTTCAATGCACCATTTGCATTCTTTTAAACATCTTGTGAAAATTTCCTTAATATCCGCACGGTTTCCTAAGACAGAATTTTCGCCTCTTTTGTCGCAAGATGTTATTCTTAAGCTGCTGTTGGCATAAATATTCCTTGACCCGTTCCCTCAAACTCATAACGGAACTATTCCGTCATTTTTTTTTTACGCAAATAAGTTGCCCAACAAACAGATCATATAACAAAAAAGTGAAAAATATGATATTGAATTAACCCCAATCTATTCAAAGAACGAAACAAACAACCACATGCTCTAACCCTAATTATGACAGCTGTATCCCATTCGTGCGATAAACGACTGACAGGTGAAGTCAAACTATTCCCCAGAAGATTACAATAAGCTGCTCAAATCTGAATAGAACCCCTCAGCCTTCAATTCATGAAAAGGACGCAGAATTTTGTTACCTAATAACCAGACACTCCGTGCCAAGAACTCAATCGGTATACATATATACTTTAACAAGTGTACAGAATTTCGTTATGCGAAATAATGAACTCTCCATTAGGCGGGAAGAAAAATGGAGCACATGACACAGCCGAAGCAGAGCCCCTATTATCGCTTCAGATGTCTGCGTGATCATCATATTGAACCCCCTTCGGTGATGGTGCTGGGAATAATGATGATGATGACGTCGATTCGAATTCAATAACTTTTGCCAGAGAATGTACTTTAGATGAAAAGTTCTAAATGGATTGGATAATGGAGTAATGCGTCTGATCAGCGAGCATCGCATACACTTTCAGCTCCAGCACTCACATCTACGTGTGTATGCTCTGATATGATTGCAAAACAGGATAACCAAGGGGTGGGTAAAGTTTTTCAATTAAACTGAAACAAAGAATATATTTTCTAACTGCTGCAAGGGAGGCAGTGAATCTATTATCAGATAGTTCCTTGCATTGGTAGGAAAAGAATGCGCACTTTCATAAGGCACCAAGAACGCATTCAATTGAAATTCACATAGAAGGATGGATGGACTTAATAGTTTCAACTGAATGCATTGAAAACTTGTTTCTGTTCATTGAAAATCGATGAAAAGTCCACCGCTCGGCATTGAAAATTCACTCATTGTAATCGGCACAGATGAACGTATATAGGTGTCTGTTGAGGGGCAAGTGAAAGCTTTTCAATTAATTTCATTTGAGGATTTAGAAAAATGAACAAAAAAAAGAAATTAAATTGAGGTGAGTTGTTTTTTTAACGAGTTTTATTGGAGCACAGATGTTCATTGACTTGGATCCATTGAAACTGCATAGAAAGTTGAACATGGAATGCGTGGGAGTTGAAGATGATGTCCTTCAAAATGGTGATATTTTGTCATCAAAGTAGGCCATGTTTCAAAATTTCAATAAGGAAGCACAATTGGATTGCGAGGACCGTGCGATAAGAAATTGGCAACAACATTAAACGAACTGTCTGGCAGATTTTTTTTTATTATATCCATCACAGAGTAACACAAACCACTACGTTCCCTAAGTGTAAACTCTCAGTATCGCTTTACACAGCAGATGTTTGCCGAGCGACTAAGGATCATCTACCGACTCTTATCGTCTTACAGATTAATAATAATTGTTGGCGCTACAGTCCAAAGGGGGACCACGGCCTAGCTTGCTCATCAACTGCTCGTGTTGGGCGCGCTACTGTTCTCTTACGAGTAGAAGGGATCTACAGTTTTTTTGCCGACTCCCAATGGCGAAATTTTAGAAGCTTTCTTAGACAGTTATTACTCTTTGAGTGTTGTCAGCAGCTCGAAAGAGGTGGTGCCGTGAAAAGTTCGAAAAATTGGTGTTGAACTGGGAGTCGAATCTGGACCGTCGCACTCTACCCACTACGCCACGGCGACCACTTACAGATTACTTCAATAAATAATATTAATTCAAATACGATGCAAAAATCATGTTTTTAAATTCTAATCGTGGCAAGCTAAAATCAAATTCATTGCAAAGATCATTAAATGTATTTATACACCTTGTAACAGGTTCATTGCGACCATAATTGGTTCTATGCCTTTGGTCAAAAAGTAAGTTTCTCACCCGTAGAGATCTTCGAGGAGCATATACATTTATGAGAAAAAGTAATTCTGGTGAATTTAACTGATAATTAATAATACCACGAATAAACATGGCAGACGTTGCCTTACGCCTGAAACTTGAGGTTTGCAAGCCAATTGTTCTGCATCTTTCAACATAATTAGGAAGATGTTCAAAGGAATACAACTTTCGGAAAGCATATCTCGTGAAATTCTTTTGAACTCGTTCGAGTCTAAGTTCTTGATTATCGTAAGATGAGTCCCAGACAATGGATGCATATTCCAAATAGGGTCTTATTAACGAAACAAAGATGGTCTTTTAACTGGATATGTCTCGAAAATCTTTACTATTTCTTTTCAAAAATCCTAACATAGAATTAGACTTCGCAATGGTGCAGTCATAGTGAAATGAGAAATCTCTGACTTCTTCTAGGCGATCAAGTTTATGATTATTGATAAAATAATCATAAACAATTGAAGATGTTATTCTATGTGCCGTAAAAATTTTACATTTTGATTGTTTCGAATAAGTAGATGCTCACTCCATCTCCAAGATTGTTTGAAAATCAGAAGAGCTGAGAATCAAGCAAAAACACTAGACTACGTACACAGTTAAGAGGAAACAAACTGCACGAGTAATTTTTAAATTACTCAAAGAGAGAAAATCGGTCTGCTCATTGGCAGAAGAATTCAATGCTATGCAGTGGACTGTTGCAAGGTTAAGGAAACAAGCTTAAATTGACACAAAAGGTTTACAACCAGGAAGGCCCACCGCCAAATCACCGATCAGGATGAGTTCGGTGAGGCTCATCCTTTCTGGAGGGACGGTTACAAGATCTGCAGCAACAAAAGTTAAACAGGCAGACACCAGAAAGGAAATAAGTCAAGAGGATAGTATGCAACCACTGTGTGGTATATTAAAAAAAAAAAGCCAGCCTTTACTGCGAAGAAAATAAAGGCAAGACTGAACTTCGCCAAAAAGTGTGAGAGTCGGTACAAACTGATTGGATTAAGGAAATATTATCTAACTTTATAATATAGTAATAATTGTTGGCGCTACAATCCACAGGGGGACCAGGGTCTAGCTTGCTCACCAACTACTCGTATTGTGGGCGTTTCCGTTCTTTTTACGAGTAGAAGGGACCTACAGTTTTTTGCCGACTCCGAACGGCTAAAATTGAGAAGCTTTCCTAGACAGTTTTTACTCTTTGAGTGTTGTCAGCAGCTCGAAAGAGGTGGTGCCGTGAAAAATTCGAGGTGTTCAGCCGGGAATCGAACCTAGACCCTTCGCTGTGTGAGTGTCGTACTCTACACACTACGCCACGGCGGCCACATTATCTAACTTACATTCAAAAATATTATACATCGTTAGTGTGCAGACGGAAGTTCTTGAAAACGGCAAGGGGAATATAATGTATTGTATGAACAGCTAGTGGTCGCCGTGGCGTAGTGTTTAGAGTGCGACGCTCACACGCCGAAGGGTCAAGGTTCGACTCCAAGCTCACCACCAATTTTTCGAATTTTTCACGGCACCACCTCTTTCGAGTTGCTCTCGACAACACTCGAAGAATAAAAACTGTCTAAGAAAGCTTCTCAAATTTCGCCGTTCGGAGTCGGCAAAAAACTGTAGGTCCTTTCTACTCGTGAGAGAACAGTAGCGCGCACAACACGAGTAGTTGATGAGCAAGCTAGGCCCTGGTCCCCCTTTGGACTGTAGTGCCAACAATTATTAATAACCAAATCTGCCATAATTACGCCAATCAGAACTTTACGGTCAATGATGGCAGCTACAAAGCCATGATTACTAACGTTTCCGTACATCAACTGAACAATCATGATGTGCGCGAGCTGTGGTTCAAACAAAACGGGGAAACATGTCATCGATTTATAGGAGGAAGGGGTTGGAAAATGTTTAGTTTCAAGTTACAAATCCTTTAATGAAAATGAAACGTTTGGAATACGCATAGTTTCACGTTACAAATCCCTTTATTAAGCGTCAAGATCGTAAGTTTCAACTCCGCCTTATTATTTTCTGTGGAGATATGTGAAATCATTAGTCTACGCCGCTAAACACAAAACCATTGATTGCGTGGAGGACAACATACCACACAAATATTGAAAAAAAGCCGTCGAAAGCTGACCATATTGAATAAACTACGTTCGATGCACCCGTGGCGGTCATATATGTGCATGAAACCACATTCAAATTATAATGCCAGAAGATTATCTTTCCAACAAAGGAAATTCCATGTCGTTCCAAAAAATGATCTCTATTTTATCCCATTTTAAAGTTCTCCCTCTGATAAAAGAAAAAACACTCTGCCTCTACCGTCAATTAAAAATGAAAGTAAACACTTTTCAAAGTGTTCCCTCGTACAGCTCCATTCGGCTGCCACGAGAAAACGATAAAATCTCATCGAAAGGAGATGAGTTTTCCTGTAACCAAAACACGATTTCAAATCAAATCAACAGACGCTTTGTTAGTTGAGAGTAGAGCGCCATGAAGATGTCTTCATTTGCATTCCCGATGATGGTTTTGTGTGACTGTCTTTGTGCGGAGGACGAAAGGAGGAACCACCCTCGGTTCGCTTTCAATTCCATTTCAACATTATATCGTACCCCTCACCACACTACCGCCGGGGGACGCAAGCGTCCTCTCTCTCTCTCTCTCTTTTCAAAAAGGATACATTTCCTGGAAGAAATCCAAATGAGGTGGCTGTAATATGTCCAAAGCCGAGAGTACCTGCAAAGAGAAGAAAAACAAAATCAAATTAAGTTCCGCCAAAATGAAGATTACTCAAGGGACTACAAAAGAGAGAAGTTTCCAGCGTACATTTTGCAAAATTAGTTTCACCGGAATAGGAGGCGGTTTAACAACGATGGTGGCTGAGCTTTTTTTTTGTTTTTGCTCCTCCCCCTCCTCACTATTCCACGCATTTCGCGTCGACATATTTCCGTACCAAATGCACCCTCCCGCCGATGGAATGAGGGGAATGATGGGGAATTGACGGCGCCGCCATCAACCTCTGCACTTGTAATTACCGTAGAGAGGGAGGATCCAACCCCCGGAAGTGGGAAAAAAGGACAAATAACACAATAGGTAGCGGGGCAGGCGATGCGGCAAAAGGGAAAAACAAGAAAAAATCAAATCAAGACCTCGAGTGATTGGCGGAAGAGGGAATAAAAGCCAGCCGGCCGACGTGCTAGTTGCTGTGTGCCAGGTGCGGGTTGTGTGTGGGAACCGGGAGACATCCGGGGATGAGTGGCCATTAGTATGGGTTAATTGAGTAAAAAAGTCTGTTGAAACTTAATTGTAATTCAAAAGTAATCAAGGCACGATCGCTGCTTGCGTTGGTGCGGAGCAAGCGCAAGAGCGTCCACTTCCCGAACTCACATTTATGTCACAGCACTGTGTGACAAAGTTAGAACGGTTGGAGAGGGGCTGCCTGTAATGGAGGCGACGACGATGGTTTACTTGCGCATGAAGTGCACTGGTGTGGAATGACATGATGGATTTTGATGGTAAGAAATTATAAGATAACCGAGTTTATGATGACGCTCTGGTGGAGAGCTCTTGATGGATAGGGACGAGCACACAATGTGTGCTCGGGTTGATAAATACTTTCGCGATGGGCAACCGCCTGGGTTGATGGTGGTGGATGTAAAAGGATGCAGGTAGGCTGGTAATAGGGTTTTTTAAAATTTTTCAAGCACAGCGGGCCTAGATTAGATTCTCATGGAAACCACTGCACGAGTGATGGCAAGAGGTGGGGGTGGTTCTTTTCTACTGCCTTTAAGACCCCGTTTGAGTGGAGAGAGGAACGTGGGTTTTTTCTGGGCGTGCTAGAGCATATAGCTCTTCACTAGAAGCGTCGTTTTCTTTTTTGCACATAAGTTGATAGTCCTCCGGCAGCAATTTGCAAGCACAATTGGGTGGAGTGCAAGTAGATATAAATATAAGTTCCGCTTACATTCGCAGACGCGCTATGTAATCAAAGAGATAACACCTTGACTGAGGTCTGCAATATGAGTCCTGAATTACGAAAAATCCAAACTGGAGTTGTAATTTTTCGAAAAGTTGAGTTTACATGATTTTAGGAAGACGCAAATGTTGCTCCTTTAAGCCCCTGTTCTGAGTCCTCTGTATTTTAAAAGCTTCCAGTTTTGCTGAGGTTTTATGTTTTCAATATAAAATATGTCTGTGACCCTAATTTCTAAGATTGAAAGAATTAAAGCCAGCATGGCTTTAAGTTATGAACATTTAGACTTCTGAGCTCTTCTATCCATTCTTTCGTATTTAAAATCAAGTGTCATCAGAAGCTTAGGCCTTTTAGCAGTAATTTGAGAATTCAAATTAATTCGGGCAGTTTTCAAAAGATTGTGCCACCTGCAAGTTGGTCTGATCTGGAAAGCGATTATCTCCTTCATTGGAAATTGGTGACATTTGTCAGCAAGTATTGTTTTGCATCATCGCATCCATTTCAGACAGCAACATTATTTTTTACGTCCTCGAAAATGTCCAGATTTGTCTAACTTAACAGTAATCGCTGGAAGTTTTGATTTTATTTGAAGCAAAGTGCAGCTGAAGCATGCAGAAGTTTTGGTGAATCTGTTTTGACCGATTAATCATACAATAAGTGTTTGCGACGCTTCGAAAGTATTGCTCTACGAGTTGAAGATGAAGACCGTCTTAGACAGCCCAGAAAGTTTGAACATGGGGAATTTGAGGCTTTACGGGATCAATGCTTGTAACAAGTGCAAATTGAACTTCCAGAATCATGAGAGTAACAATTTCCTTTCGGTTTAAGAATTTTGGATTTATTCAAAACCAAGGAACTCAGGAGTTGTACGAGTTGAAACCGAAAGATGTCGAGAGGTGATTTTTCATCTCGGAGGTGCTTCTTGAAAGACATCAAAGGAAGAGATTTTTGATCTTTTTTTGGATTGTGACTGGAGATAAACAATGGATGTCCTACGATTACTCCAAGAAAAAATAAATGAATTCCACGCGAAACCCAGAGAACACGTTCCATCATCGTCTACATCGACGCAAAAAAAATCATCAATGGTTCAAATGCAGTGTTCCGCAAAACGAATGTGGTGTACGAGTATTGCGAGCTGCTACAGCCAGATGAAACCATGGACGGGAAACGTCATCAACTTCAACTAATGCGTTTTGTTTTCCCGAACAACAACTGATTTTGGACGACCTTTACGAAATCCGTCTTGGAGTGAACTACGCCCTCGGTTGAATTCACCATACCATCGATAAACACCGGTCCTTGATGAGCTTCATCGCCAAAAATTTAATGAGGTTCATCGATGCATTGTTGTTAAGTTAATCCACGTCAAAAGTTTTAAAAAATAATTGCAATTCCATTTTTAGGGCGAGATGAATTTTTTAAGTTACAGTAAACAATACAAATTGCGCTCGTATGTCAAAACGTTCTGAGTACGTATAACCTCAAAAATGTCAAACTTTACGATAAAGCTGCCAGTTGCCAGAGTGCAACACTAGGTTGCGAAATATAAAAGGCAACCTTCGTATGAAACATTGGTGTACATTGATGTGGTGCTTTTATTTGGCACAGTGCTGTAGGTTAGGACTCTTGTAAATTCCGGGATTTAAAATTTTTAAAATATCGGTTTTGAATGTTTTTGTTTTGTTGGCGAAGTCTTGTATGTAAGTATTGGTTAAAACAAAATATATGTAGGATTTGCGAGCTGTTTATAGCGTAGTTCGTTCGTTTTGTTCTATCTCTATACTATTCCATTTTTAAAATTTTAATCGTAATGAAATTTCAATACTTTCAAAACGCTTTCCAACATTTCTCCTTCCTAAATATTGGAAAGAGGTGGGCATGGGCCTATGCACGCGAGGTAACGTCGTTGATTGCGCTCAACATGGCGAGCTGCCAAGGCAATCCTCGTTAGTGCACAGGTCAAGTTGACATACAGCCTCCAAGTGGCGCCCCCTGGATAGCCATCACAACACCCGTTGTATGGTGAACTAATGTATGCAGCGACCCCCTCTGCCCGAGGATTTAAATAATGGGCCTGGCCTACCAGTCTGTGGGTTGTGCGTGAGGGTAACTTCCTTACCACGTAAAAAAGAAAAATAGTTCAGAAAAACCGATATGCCTCGGATAAGGACGGATTAACTGTTGACGACCCCAGCAAACGTTTAAAGGACAACGATTTTCGGTTTTGCACGTGGAATGTGAGGTCCCTTAATAGGCCACGTGCAGCCGAACAACTTGCGGAGGCCCTTGACAGCTACAAAGCTGACATAACCGCCATCCAGGAAGTGCGATGGGATGGGCCTGGCATAAAAGCGATGAAGAACTGCGATATCTACTACAGCAATTGCTATAGAGAGAGAAGGCAGCGCTTATTCGGATGCGGATTTGTTGTTCGAGGCAGACTTAGGCAAAAAGTCTTGAGCTACGACCCAGTCAGCGAGCGCCTCATGACAATCCGCATCAAGGCTAAATTCGGGAACATCAGCCTAATATGCGCTCACGCCCCGACAGAGGAGAAGGATGACAACATCAAGGATGACTTCTATGATCTCCTAGAAAGAACATACGATCGATGCCCCAGCTATGACACCAAGATCGTTCTAGGAGATTTCAACGCTCAGCTGGGAAAGGAGGACATCTTTGCTGGAGTCATCGGTAAACACAGCCTGCACGACAACACATCCGGAAACGGACTCAGGCTGTTGGACTTCGCCTCGGGGCGAAACCTCTCTGTGGCTAGCACGCGGTTTCCACACCTGAACATTCACAAAGGAACCTGGCGATCTCCTGATCAATCAACCGTCAACCAGATTGATCACGTTGCGATCGATGTCAGACACTCCTCCAGTATTCTCGATGTCCGAACCTTCCGAGGTGCAAACATTGACTCGGATCATCACCTTGTTGTAGCCAAGGTAAGAACCCGGATATCGAGAGAGCAACGGAGTCGAGAAAGGCCAAAACGGTTTGACGTCGAAAAGCTACAATCGCAGCTGATTGCTGGGAACTTTGCCGACCGAGTCTCCCGGAAACTCGCCCAGAGTTCGACGCTTCCTGCACTAAGCATAGAAGAAGAATGGAAACGTTGTCAAGAAGCCATCAAAGAAGCTGCCACTGATGTGCTGGGTTTCACGTCACCACCCAGAAGGAACCCATGGTTTGACGACGAGTGCAGGCAAGCGCACGCAGCTAAACAAGACGCCTATAAGGCGACGCTGCATCGAACAACGCGAGCTGTTCGCGAACTCTACGAACAGAGAAGAAGGGAAGAGCACCGGCTTCTCAGAAGGAAGAAGAAGGAGCATGAGAAGCGCGCGGTCGAGGAAATGGAAAGGTGCTTTGGCAGGAATGAAGTCCGAAAGTTTTACCGAAAGGTAAAACAGCTATCCGGAGGATACAAGGTTCGGACCAAGGCCTGCCGGGACCAAAATGGACAACTAGTAGTAGAATCGCAGTCTGTGCTGAGAATCTGGAAGGATCATTTCTGCAGACTCCTAAACGGCGATGACGACCCAAATCCCGCTGTTAGGCAGAATGTTCCACTCAATTTGGACGATGATAGACAAGCATTCCGTCCCCCCGACTTAGACGAGGTGAAGATAGCAATATCCAAGCTAAAGTCGAACAAAGCTGCTGGAGCGGACGGACTGTCCGCAGAACTATTTAAAGCAGCTGGAGATGACCTGGTTGGGCGCATGCACCAGCTCATCTTTAAGATATGGTCGGAGGAAAGCATGCCCGATGAGTGGAATCTCAGCGTCGTTTGCCCGGTCCACAAAAAAGGAGACCCCTTTGACTGCGCCAACTACAGAGGGATTAGTCTCCTGAACATCGCATACAAGATCCTCTCTGCCGTATTGTGTGAGCGTCTGAAACCATTTGTCCATGACCTGATAGGTCCCTATCAGTGTGGTTTCAGACCAGGGAAGTCCACAATAGACCAGATCTTCACATTACGGCAGATCCTGGAAAAGACCCAAGAAATGCAAATTGACACCCACCACCTATTCGTCGATTTCAAGGCTGCATATGACAGTGTGCATAGAGACGAGCTATACAGTGCCATGTCTAGTTTTGGCATTCCTACCAAACTCGTCAAATTGTGTAGGATGACGATGGAGGACTCTAGCTGCTCCGTCAAGGTAGGTAACGACCTCACCGAGACTTTCAATGTCAAAAAAGGTTTCAGACAAGGCGACGCACTGTCATGTGACTTCTTTAACATCATCCTCGAGAAGATCGTGCGTAACTCACAAGTCAACACCAGAGGTACGATCTTCCAGAAGTCAGTTCAATTGTTAGCTTACGCTGATGACATTGACGTGATTGGACGAACACAGCGAGCCGTCAATGAGGCGTTTGCTGGCATTGAAGCAGAAGCGGCCAAAATGGGTCTTGCGGTAAATGAGGGCAAAACGAAGTACATGCTGTCATCAAGGAAGGACACACAACATCGACGTCTCGGACGGAGCGTCACACTAGGCAGCAGAAACTTCGAGGTAGTTAAGGACTTCGTCTACCTCGGCTCCGCGGTAAACAGGGACAACAACATCAGTACCGAAATCAAACGCAGAATCACTCTTGCCAACCGCTGTTTCTTTGGGCTCAAGAGGCAATTGAGTAATAAAGCCCTCTCTCGAAGGACTAAGCTGGCTTTATATAACAGCTTGATCATCCCCGTTCTACTATATGGCGCAGAATCTTGGACGTTAGCAAAGGCGGATGAGGAAGCCCTTAGTCTTTTTGAGAGAAAAGTTTTGCGTGCGATTTTTGGTCCTGTTTGCGTTGATGGCATCTGGAGGAGAAGATTTAATGACGAACTCTATAGGCTGTACAGCGACATGCGCCTGGTTAAGCGTCTACGGATACAACGCTTAAGATGGCTAGGCCATGTAGAGCGTATGGACACCACTGCTCCGGCCCGAAAAGTCTTTGAATCCGAGCCATTGGGACAACGCAACAGAGGACGGCCTAGACTGAAGTGGCGCACACAAGTGGAGAAGGACCTCAACCAACTTGGAGTGCGTAACTGGAGACAGCTGGCGAAAGATCGTGCTGGCTGGAGAGGCATGTTGGTTGAGGCCCAGGTCCACCCCGGACTGTAGCGCCACAAGAAGAAGAAGAAATATTGGAAAGCATTCTGAAAGTATTGAAATTTCATTACGATTAAAATTTTAAAACAGGAATAGTCGTGATTTTTTGAATAATCTTTAAAGAATCGGTTACATTTTTGAATTGAAAATATTTTGTAGAATATTGTTTTCGAAATTTTTGGCTTATTCATTATCATCACCTCCTTAAACACGTTTACTTCTCTAGAGTAATGCACGCACGAGCTTTGTTCGACTTGCCTCGTTTGCCCGATTCACAAGAAAGGAGACCCCTTTGACAGCGCCAACTACCGGGGGACTAGTCTCTTTAACATCGCATACACGATCCTCTCTGCCGTATTGTGTGAGCTCCTGAAACCCATTGCCCAGAGCCTAATTGGTCCCTATCAGTGTTGTTTCAGACCAGGGAAGTCCACGATAGACCAGATCTTCACCTTACGGCAGATCATGGAAAAGACTCAAGAAGTGAATTGACACTAACCACTTCTTCGTCGATTTTAAGGCCGCATATGACAGTGTGCATAGAGACAAGATATTCAGTGCCATGTCTAGTTTTGGCATTCCTACCAAACTCGTCAAATTGTGTAGGATGACGATGGAGGACTCTAGCTGCTCCGTCAAGGTAGGTAACGACCTCACCGAGACTTTCAATGTCAAAAAAGGTTTCAGACAAGGCGACGCACTGTCACTTGTGACTTCTTTAACATCGTCCTCGAGAAGATCGTGCGTAACTCACAAGTTCACACCGGAGGCACGATGTTCGTGCGTAACTCACAAGCCAACACCAGAGACCAGATGTTCCAAAAGTCAGTTCAGTTGCTAGCTTACGCTAATGACATTGACGTGATTGGACGAACAAGGCGAGTTGTCGATGAGGCGTTTGCTGGCATTGAAGCGGAAGCGGCTAAAATGGGTCTGGCGGTAAATGAGGACAAAACTAAGTACATGCTGTAATCAAGGAAGGACACACAACATCGACGTCTCGGACAGAGCATTTTCCTAGGCAGCAGAAACTTCGAGGTAGTCCAGGACTTCGTCTACCTCGGCTCCGCGGTAAAATGTTGTCCCTGTTTACCGCGAAGCCGTAATCGCATCGAAATCGAACGCAGAATCACTCTTGCTAATGGCTCTTTTTTTACGCACAAGAGGCAATTTAGTAATAAAGCCCTTTCTCGAAGGACTAAGCTCGCTTTATATAACAGCTTGATCATCCCAGTCCTACTCTACCTGGACGTTACCAAAGGCGGATGAAGAACCGCTTAGTCTTTTCGAGAGAAAAGTTTTGCGTGCTATTTTTGGTTATGTTTTCGTTGCAGGCATCTGGAGGAGAAGATTAAACGACGGACTCTATGGGCTGTACAGCGACATGCGATTGGTCAAGCGTCTTCGGATACAACGCTTAAGATGGCTGGGCCATGTAGAGCGTATGGGCACTGATCTGGCCCGAAGAGTCATCGAATCTGAGCAACAGACGACGACTTAGGCTAAGGTGGCGCACACAAGTAGAAAAGAACCTCAACCAACTTGGAGTGCGCAATTGGAGACAGCTGGCGGAAGATCGTGCTGGCTGGAGAGGCATGTTGGTTGAGACCCAGGTCCACCCCGGACTGTAGCGCCTCAACAAGAAGAAGAATGCACGCAAGAGAGACCTCCACTCCGCTCGGTCCTCCACCGTCAACTCTAACTCTTTTTTTTCATGAGGCGCTACAGTCCGTGGTGTGTCCGAGACTCAACTTAAATGTCTCTCCAGCCAGCATCGACTCTAACTCATCAGGAGCTATTTCCAAGCACAACAAGGCGAGTTTATGGATTTAATTCAATCGCCTCGCGATGGATCTGCCGAGCGGTCTCCTTTTCCTGATGGAATTGTATCTATTTTATATTATTTTCTATTTATAAATATTCTTAATTGATTTTCATTTTAACAACTAGTAATAGAAAAAGAAAAATTATTTAATATGGCAAAATGTCGTTTGTTAGAGATCGGCATTATTTGAAATAATACAGTGGACACAGAAAAATAAAAAAATAAAACTGTATCGATTAAGTTATAGAAAAGAAAAAGCTTACTGATAAATGAAACTATTACAATTATTCAAAGCATGAATACAGAAACTCTAAAGCAGGTTCCAACCCTCCGTGCCTTTAAGTATATTCTTCGTTTCTTCAAGGGTAAGAGAAACTTTTGAGAAATAAAGCAGACGCAGTTCTGGTAATATAGGACAGATTGCAATAAAATGGTATATATTTTCGACTTCATTGCGATTGCAAGGAGTGCAGGTGGCATTGACATCTTGTTGATGCGGTACGTAGCAGTTCAGTTCTCGCTCTAAAAATAATGCTTATTTGTCTATTTGAGAGTTCTGTAGTTGCTGGACCTCAGTGTATGGTTGAGATTTTTGGAAAGAACTTGATTCAGGCAATCTACCATAGCTACATCTTGTCATCGTGTTTCGTAATGCATTCATATAATTTATCCTCCCATTCATCTGATTGGGATCGCCTAAGTGCAATGTCAAGTGAGGTTGCGAGCTCATGCCATTCCTTAAAAGGTGACAAATTATATCGAAGCGCCATCTTGAGAAGCCTCTTTGAAAGATTATTATTTGACCTACGAATTAATAATAATAATTGTTGGTGCTACAGTCCAAAGGGGGACCAGGGCCCACCTTGCTCATCAACTACCCGTTTTGTGCGCACTACTGTTCTCTCACGAGTAGACTTACGGCGACCACCGACCTACGAATTACCTTAATTAAATAGTCTGCATTCGCTTTCAAATTTGTATGGTAGATTTGAGGCAACCCAGATTCCACGTAGATAGCGTATGAAGGAGTTGTTGGTGGAAGTTTAAAAATGCGCTTGAAGAAAAACCGCTGGACAATTTTGCATTCTTCAGAGACATGAATTCACAGTGGCATTGAACACTTTGAGTTTTGACACACTGCCGATTCGTTGGTTACCAAAGAAAGTTCTCCACATTAGATTAATTACTGTCTTAGCTTGTGAACTGTTGTTTCTTGTAAACATGTTCGCTCATATCATGATTCGATTTTATAGCAAAACCCAGGTGGTTTAACTCTTTGACAGCTTCGATCGGCTCACCCTTCAAAGTCCAGATTTCAAGTGCAGTTCTGTTACTTCGACCAGTGGCAAAAATCATAATTATTGACTTAGAAGTTTTTATCTCTAAGTCCCAAGGATCGCAGTAGCTAAATTTTAACTAAAGAACGCCACAAAAGTCGTTAGGAAGAGGACATCCGTCACACGTGACCAAACGAACGAAGCAAAGCCCTTTCATTTTTGCTTGTTTTCAAATTGAATGTCTAATTTTTCGGCATTTGAGCTATTGTGAAACATTCATTTCATTCATAAACATTCATTATTTGAAGTTTTCCAGTTGTTTTAAGTTTTTGAAAAGTATTGTATTCTAAATTTTCACAGTGGCCGCTGTGGCGTAGTGGGTAGAGTCCGACGCTCACACGCCGAAGGGTATAGGTTCGATTCTTAGCTCGACACCAATTTTTCGAATATTTCACGGCACCACCTCTTTCGAGCACTCAAAGAGTAATAACTGTCTAAGAAAGCTTCTCAAATTTCGCCGTTCGGAGTCGGCAAAAAACTGTAGGTCCCTTCTACTCGTGAGAGAACAGTAGCGCGCACAACACGAGTAGTTGATGAGCAAGCTAGGCCCTGGTCCCCCTTTGGACTGTAGCGCCAACAATTATTATTAACGTTGTATTTTAAAAATACTAGTTTCAAAATACTTAAATCTTTGCACGCACAAACAAAAAATAAACACCACCAAACACTTCGAAAACACTTTTTAGAATGACATGGTGCTATTATTTTGCACACCAAAATTTCGGTTTCATTTCGTATAACGGGAATTTTCTTGTCTTAAAATGCATCTTTGCTTACATTGTTTTTTGCATTTTAAAATTGATACCCAACAGATGTCCTACAATAAATATGGTGTCTTTACATGAGCATGAAGAAAAGTAATTAGCATTCAAAGTACAGACGTCAACGAGGTGCTATTTTTTTGCAGAGAACTGTATGTATGCAGTGCATTGCCTTTTTTGTTCGCTCCGAGACCAGGACAGGTATGATCTCTACGCTTTCCTGTTTGACGATAAAAAGCTGTTTCACCCAGTAACCTCTTAACGCCAAATAACCACCAAAAAGTAAGAGTGTCTCTATGCTTTCCCCTTGGAGTCACTGTTCGAATACCTTCATTCCACTCAAATTCCTAAAATTCCGTTAATTCCTTACGAAAAACAGCCCCAAGCGCAAGTCGTAACCGAAAATCTTGCCGCACTTGTGTGAGACTTGTCAGTTTAAACCCACAACTCTCCGTCCCCTGCTCCCCAACAGTCGTTTGATTACTTTAAACTTAGGAACAATTGAACCAAGTGTTGTTGCACTTGGAACGAGTCGAAATTCCCTAATCACTTCACCTGTAGAAAACGAAACTTTTCCTCACTATTAATTGAATTGAAAACAAGCTGGGGGCTTCCAGGCATCGCAACCCTTTTCTCCGCAATCGGGAGTTGTTCTAAGATTTCCTCAAGCAGTTGATTCTCAAATTGAATTTCATTCAAACCCTCCCATCTCTTCCTCACTTCCATACATAATAGAAAATTACAAAGAGTCTCACACTCTCTCCGCACAGACTACGTCCCTCCCAGCAAAAATTCTACCCCCCTTAGTGTTGTGCTCCACTTTTATTTGCAGAAATCCCATTTCTCTGAATTCCCTTAGTTGTTTTGCTGGCTTCACTGGAATGGAAACTAATAAATCTACATTGTCATAGCTGATTCTGTTGATTCTGTTTTGATACCTCTGCGTATAAGGCAGTCTTGCGGCGTGGAATTTTAGTTTAAGGTGGGGACTGTTGCTCGTTGATTTTTTAACGAGTTTAACATTCGTCGTTTGCAATTAACCTAAGCGATGGGCGTTTTGCTTTCAAAAACAAAGCGGTGAAAATTTAATAATAATTGTTGGCGCTACAGTCCAGAGGGGGCCAGGTCCTAGCTTGCTCATCAACTAATCGTGTTGTGCGCGCTACTGTTCTCTCACGAGTAGAAGGGACCTACAGTTTTTTGCCGACTCCGAACGGCGAAATTTGAGAAGCTTTCTTAGACAGTTATTACTCTTTGAGTGTTGTCAGCAGCTCGAAAGAGGTGGTGCCGTGAAAAATTCGAAAAATTGGTGTTGAGGTGGGAGCCGAACCTAGACCCTTCGGCGTGTGAGCGTCGCACTCTACCCACTACGCCACGGCGACCACAAATACAACTTTATAAACAATTAAAATGGGCCGCGGTGTGCATTGTACTCCTAAGAAACGTGAACTTATAAAAAATTAATTTCTGACGGAAAAACGTACAAATTTATTCGGGAAATCGTTAGTTGTTTGAATAAAATGATTACTTATGCAAAAAAACACGTCGAAAAAGAAGAAACAAGAGGTAGAAAATCGAAATTAACCTCTACCGACGAGCGAAGAATGATAAGATTAGTGAAACAAAACCCATTCATCACATCAAACAAAATAAAAGAGGAACTAAATCTGCCCGTATCAACATCAACCATAAGAAGGGTGTTGATAGAGAAGGAACTACCTGCCAGAAGTCCCAGAAAAGTATCCTTGCTGACAAAGGTCCATCTTCATAAAAGAAAACAATTTGCGCAAGAACATTTGAACTGGAAAGTAACCAAATGGCGTAAAATATTGTGAACAGATGAGTCTAAAATTGTTTTACTTGGAACTCCTGGGACCAAAACATTTGTTCGCGGGCAAAAAAACCAAGAGTTTAAACCGGAGTGTACTTTAAAAACCATTAAGCACGGCGGCGCGAAAATTAACATATGGGGATGCTTCTCCTAAAACGCTACTGGTCCTATATTTTGGATAAAACCAATGATGACCGCCGAAGTTTATGTTGGCATAATGAGGGAATCCTTGTTGCCCTACGCCGAGTGGAATATGCCTCTCAGATGGGTCCTGCAGCAAGACAATGACCCGAAACATACGAGCAAATTGGCCAAGGAATTTTTTTGCGAGGAATGGGGTTCAAGTTATGTAATGGCCGCCGCAATCTCCAGACCTAAACCCCATTGAAAATCTTTGGACAGATGTTAAGAAAGCTGTGTTTAAAGCGAAACCAAAAAATACACTACAGCTATGGGATCCTAGATCAGCTGCTCAGGCAAAAATGGCAGGATAGATGGGAGACCTGTGAAAATGGCAGGGTGACATACAGCTTCCTTAGCGATGTGTCACTCGTTAAGTCCATTGGAGGTATTAATTTAAGCAAGCATCTGAGCTACTTGCTTACTGGACATGGTTCCTTGAACTCGTTCTTGTTCAAGCGGTCCATAAGCGACTCAGAGACATGCTTGTGCGGATATAGCTCTGAGGACTGGTTGCACGTGTTGTGCCAATGTCCTCTCTATGATGACATTCGGGACCTTGGAGCTCTGAACATATCTTGCACTGATGGGACTTATGATGTCAGCCTGGTTCTTCAGACTAGACAGATTACAGACACCATCAGGGGTTTTGCTAGGGAAGTTTTGAGCAGACGAAAAGCTAGAATGGCTGCCCTCATGTCGGCTAATAGTTAGATTCGAATAGGAATACAAGGTCATCGGTCCTGGATGTTATGGAATCCTACCGAGAGCAACATAGTTGCGAAGCTTGACCGGAAGCTATATTCTGGTACCACGGGAGGTCAGGAGCCCCTGAAACATAGTTTCAGTCTGACCGTGCGGTTGGCCCCCTTTTGGGAGTATCGTGGTGGCTGTGGTTTGTACCCAAATCGCGGGGAGGGTTGGTTAGTTAACCGTGCTATATGATCTGATCTGCCCCAGTTACCTGGGTCAGATAGGGTCAAATGGTTACGAGAACGTACTTCTGATTCGATGTGGAGTTGCATCCAACCAAGTGCTGTGACCCAAAGAACAGCAGAGGTGTTAGAAAGGCCTCGCTCCTTACCAAGGAGGAGAGACTGTCCCTTAAGACAAGAACTCAGATTGGTACTTGGGATCTCCAAGGCGTTCTCCTGACTATGGGTGTATGGACCCCGTGGTATTGAGCCTTAATGGCAGGTGATCACGTAAATCTAAATACACACACTACAGCTATGGGAAGCTGTGCAGGCTGCGTGGAGGGATATTTCAATTCGGCGATGTCAGGTACTAATCGACTCTATGCCACGACGTTGTTCCGCTGTGCTCAAAAATAAGGATTATAACACGAAGTACTAGAACAGTAATATAAATAAAAAAAATAAAAACCGTACTATTCCACTAAATTTTGCATTTTATTCACGACGCTTTACTTGTGGTGCTATTATTTTGCACACCAAAATTTCGCTTTCATTTCGTATAACGGCAATTTTCTTGTCTTAAAATGCATCTTCGCTTATCTTGTCTTTTGCATTTAGTTACTGATACCCAACAGATGTCCTACAATAAATATCGTGTCTTTACATGAGCATGGAGAAAAGTAATTAGCATCCAAAGTGCAGACCTCAACGTGGTGTTATTTTTTTGCACAGAGCTGTATATCCCGGAATACTATACATTTATTGCTCATCATCGTAAACTCAAATCTCAGACATTATAAAAAAGATAGCATAAAAATTCAGAAAATTTTAATGCGCTAGAAAATTATCAAAATTACTTCTCAAACTACGTATAGTTTGATGTATCAGCAAAGAACACATTTTTTTGCATAGGTCGAGCTTTGGTTCGTTGCTTATTTTTCAATTTGAAACTGGTTGATGTCATCAACTTTGAACGCAGTCTCACTTTCAATTTTCCGCAAGAAAATTTTGTTATTTCCCAGCCGTATATATTTAAATTTTTTTTTTTTAATTTGCTTTGCCGCGTTAAATAATGCACGAAAGTGAGCAGTCAAACACTCGTTTATATAAATTTTTGAACCATCATATTTGTTTCCTAGCAATTTCGTTGTTAGTCGCTGTTTCTGTTTGTTCTGTTGTTCTTTTCCATAATCGCCTCCTTCGTTAAGCGCCGATTTAGACGAATGATTATGACGTTGGTGATGGTGGCGGCAGCATTTTTATTAGTGATTTTTTTTTATGTAAAGAGAGTCAATGTCACGTTCATCGAGTTCGTAACCAACACGATAACAAACAATTTTCAGTGCTGCTTGCATTGCAGACGAACTGTCAACGTTTGGCACATTGAATATGTCGATGGCATTGGCTAATCTTGACTGCTCTACAGTGTTTATGCGCGTTTGAAGCACTTTTTATTTTGCTTTTAGCTGAATGTTTTCCTCTTTTAGTGCATTTATTTCTAATAAAAATTGTTCATTTACATGTTTTAACTCACTGAAGTCATTTTTTAGTTCTTTGATTTCATTAAGTATGATTTGCATTTTGTTTTCATTTTCCTGTTGTTGATTGTTTGTTTTGTTATTCGTTGTGAGCGGGAGCGGTAGGTTTTCGGAGTGAAGAGAGTTTCTACGCAAGTTGGTGCACTGAGAGCATCTCCAGATTTTGCGTTTTGTTTTTAATATACTCCAAGTCTGCGTGTGGTCGCCGTGGCGTAGTGGGTAGAGTGCGACGATCACACGCCGAAGGGTCTAGGTTCGACTCCCAGTTCAACACCAATTTTTCGAATATTTCACGGCACTACCTCTTTCGAGCTGCTGACAACACTCAAAGAGTAATAACTGTCTAAGAAAGCTTCTCAAATCTCGCCGTTCGGAGTCGGCAAAAAACTGTAGCTCCCTTCTACTCGAGAGAGAACAGTAGCGCGCACAACACGAGTAGTTGATGAGCACGCTAGGCCCTGGTCCCCCTTTGGACTGTAGCGCCAACAATTAATTAAGTCTGCGCTCAATACATTTACACATTTCGCGTGAAACAGTTTTTTGCAGTCATTGCACACAATTTTCACATCACCTCTTTCAACTGTTTTTGCGCATAGACACAACATTTTTTTATATGTTTATTGTTTTGTTTGCTTTTATTTGATAACTTATGTGTGTCAATAATGTCAATCAACTCCACGAATTGCTTTGGAACAGCCCTTGCTAGTTTTTAGTATATATTGAAATGAATTTACTATTTTTGGATTAATTTTTTTGGAGCGGTTGATTTTGCCCTCTGACTTACTTACTTACTACTTCGAATGAATGAAATTTTAATGAAACATATTTTTTTGGACTACCACTTTCTATGTTATCAAAAGCTTAAGATTTAATAAATGTTTCCTGGAAAAAAATTGTACGATGTTTATCTGATGTTTGAGCGCTTCCTTCACTTGGAAAATTAAATTGTGTGAAAAGTTTTGTCCATCACTGTATGTGCTTCGGTATTTGGAGAAGAAGATTTGATGACACACTCTTCAGGTTGCAGGCCGGCTTGCGTCTAGACAACATTCCTACGCCACGGAAGGCGCCCTTTTCTCTACCTACTCTGGACGACGAAGTTTAAGAAACTTTTCGATGGACATTGAGTGCTCTTTCGGTGTTGCCAGCAACTAAAAAGAGATGGTGTCGTAAAAAATTCCTGGCGGGTGGTGTTCAGTTCAGGAATCGAAGCCATGACTTGGGGGTGTGGGTATCGGCCTTTACCTACTACGCCACGACTGCCGGAATTGAAATTACTTGAATCAGAATAGTTTTTAAAGTTGTCGGTCCATACTTGCAGGAAAGTAAGGTTCTCGTAATCGTCGCGAAAGATCTCCTCGCCCTCCCAACAACTGCCACCTTTCACCAACAAACACAACCCATAAGGAACCGAAAAACTTCCCGTATCGAATGAAAAGCAAAGTTTTTGCATAAAACTTTCCTCGAGAGTCCAGCATCCATTTCCGAGCACGCACCCTTAACTGTACGTTTGCAAGAAGGTCGATTGTGCACTCCTTGTGTCATTTAAAATCTTTCGGCTTTCTTTTGCAATACACACAATTATCCCAGGGATAACCGAACACCTGATCACTGCCCCCAACCCGAGTTGTACCCACTGTGTGTTTGCAATCAAAACAATTGAATTTCCGAAAAGAAAACAGGAAAACAAACGTACCACTGGCGCCCGTGAGGATGCTGTGCACACTACGTATTCATATTCTAATCGATTTGTTTGTGCGCGTCTCGTTCGAGTGGATTTTTATTTTTTGTTGTGCGGCAGTGGCAGTGGCTGTGTTCGTTTTGTTTCGCACAGAGATTATATAAAGCACAGACGGTCAGATAAAAACGGATTAGGTGTTGATTTGATTGGGTTGAAGGATTTAATCGCAATCCAGTGCCGGGCGGATAACATCGTCACCTCAACAGTAATTGCAAATATTTATGCAGCGAAGTGAATTAGTTAGGAGTCCAGCTGATGGCACTGAACGTCGCTAGGAAAAGAGGTTTGTTTGCTGCATCCCAGCATCCTTTGTTGGGTTGCTCTCCTCATAGGCTACAGCAGCTTTCATCAGCTTGCTGAGTAGAATATGACTTTTATCATTGCGGCAACCACACACAAAGGGTTTCACACGACAGCACTGAGAAGAAAAATCACAGCAGCCCCCAGGTATCCACACCGCATGGCTTTGTTCGTTAAGACTCTTTGTTTGGCGATGCCAGCAGCGAGCAACAGGGCGCAATTCACACGCACAGAGCAGAGGGAAGGTCGGAAGTTGAAGTTGGAGATTGAACATAAAAACCGACGAACGACACTCAACCGAGAGGCGAGGGAATGAAAAGTCGAAAAACTTAACCACACGACCAGGTGCAGACCACAGCAGCACAGAAAATTATCGCACAGAAAACTCGCATTTCCTTGTGCAATCGGAAGGGAAATTCATGCAGCCAGACATGCCAACCAGCTGCGTTCCTTTCATCTAGGTGGTGGCCTGCATCGCGCTGCCGATGCCAGATAACGCAACAAAATGACACAAAAGAAAACAGAATGAGTATTCCCTCCCAACGTCCACGGCATCGTTTATGGGAAATTACGCCATGCACACATCCATTGCGAGCGAGAGGGAGAAGGAACGAGAGTCAGGCCAAAAAAGCCGAAAGAAAACGCCTGAAATATCGTCCCTGCGTTCTTGCCGCACTTAATCGGTGTAAATTATGTTGCACGGCCATAAATGTGACGGCACCGACAGCGGCAGCGATCAACACAGAGTGACACAGTTGGTGCCGAAGGAGGGGGGAGGGAGGAATGTGCCCCGGCGTACCACCGTAATAAGAGCAGTGCGCACCTCCTGCAGACGCTTAGCTGGGGTGGCACGCGGACTTGTCGTCGTCGTTAATGTGATTGTAATTGCCTTTTTTTCGCTCTCGCGTCTTGATGTCCTCTGCGAAGGGGCGGATCACCGGGTAAGAGGCGTCGCGTTGGGGGCATCATTTACCAATGAGGTGCAAAGTATTCTAATAATAATTAATGGCCTCGAGATAGAACGCAAATTATGATGTCGCTTCTGCTGCGATCATTAGCGTCTGCGATGACGTGAGATGCAAGCCATCATCATCATTAATGAGAGGAAGCCGGGAATCCTTTGCTTCACCTGCGCGTTGCCAAACAGAAAACAGGATGGATGAGCAGAAAGGAAAGGGATTTCGGGCATCTTGCCTTGGCTTGCGACGGACATCTTCGTTTGTGTGGTGCCCGTCAAGGACATCAGTGCGCTAATGGGAAGTAGCCTTTTGCAATGTTTTTTGTGCGATGGCTGACCCGGAATGATGGATGATCCTCGCTGCGTAAGTAATTGCTTCGAATCGATGGAAAGGTTGTGACGACAACCACAGCATATGACAGCTGTCCCTTGAACAATTAAATGTAAGAATCAGCGATGACGCAGAGAGGCTGAAACATGAAGTAGAATGAGTCTCAGAAGAAAGTCTCGGTTTAGTAAGCATCTTTGATAATGTAAGGCAAATCAGTAGCTTAGGTTCACCAGTGAAGCGATCCTCACGCTCTTTGAAGGAGAATAGCAAGCGACACGAGAAAAATGTCAAAACAGTAATCCGATCCAATTATACCTTCCAACCCAAGTGACCAAATGAGCTGTGTTTTTCTAAAAGTACAGTTTTATCAGATCTCACCCCCCGATGGCGCCACTATCGCAATAAAGTCATGTACGGAGGTCACTCTCCAAGTCTCAAGCGCTATAAACAATCGATTAGGTTTTTCGAAGCGCGTGACTTTTCTAAAAACTTAGTCATAGAGCATTGGTGGCCCAAAAGTCGACTTTTGGGGAGGATATGGTGCGGAAGCTGCAACAGTCTGGGTTGGCTGGTTTGGAACCTGCGTACCGGGCGATGATTGGAATTTCTGTTTGTTTTTCGTAAGACAAGCTCAGGCGACATAATCTAGAAGGAGAACCGAAAATCAGATAAAATGATGATTGTCCATTCTCATCCCCGTTCCAAGCAGCGTTCAATTCGACGAACTAGTCTTTGAACCACACGAATTTTGGTCAGCCGATCCTAGTCCCTAGTTGCTGGCTCTATCAGAATTTACTCTGATGAATTCAAGAGCTGCTTACTTTAAATCTTGTACACTGGGTGCTGGATCATTGCAGCGTGCTCCACCCAGACACTGCGTCTGGCCTTCAATGAGCACTATTTTGACTAAATGGTTGGCAACTAAGTTATGTGCGGATTCCGCTCATAGATGGCATTAGTTGAATTTTTAGGCGTGCTGACGTAATCGAAATATCAAACAGATTTTTTTGTTTGACAGTTGCCACTTCAACTGTCATTCAATTTAGTTGTGTAGTGTTTTGAAAAATGGAAAATCAAAACGAACATTTTCGTCATATCTTACTTTTTCATATCCGGAACGGTAAAAATGCATCGCAAGGTCACAATAACTTATGTGCTGTGTCGGAGCACATAACTTTTTGTGGTGACGAAAGTGACGAAGCTTTAAAAGAACGGCAGTGTCAAAATTGGTTTGCCAAATTTCGTTCCGTTGTTTTTTACTCAAAGATGAAAAACGCTCTGGTCGTTCAGTTGAAGTTGATGACGACGAAATCAAAGCAATAATCGATTTGAATCGTCACAGTATACGACACGTGAGATGGCAGAGAAGCTTCATGTATCACATACATCCATTGAAAATCGCTTAAAACAACTTTACTATGTACGACAATTCGATATAAGGGTTCCTAATGAACTGAAAAAAAAAAAAACATTTAGCACAACGCAATAACATCTACGATTTGTTAAAGAAACGTAATGAAAATGATACATTTTAAAACGATTGATAACTGGGAGAAGGTTTAAGGACGAACTCTATGGGCTGTTCATCGGCATGCGCCTGGTCAAGCGTCTACGGACACAACGCTTAAGGTGGCTAGGTCATGTAGAGCGTTTGGAGACCACTGATCCGGCCCGAAAAGTTGTGCAATCAGAGCCATTGGGACAACGCATCAGAGGACGGCCTAGGTTAAGGTGGCACACAAGAGAAGAAGGATCTCAACCAACCTGGAGTGCGGAACTGGAGGCAGCTGGCGAAAGATCATGCTGGTTAAGGCCCAGGTCCACCGTGGACTGTAGCGTCACAAGGAAAATAAGAAGAACTAAGTTTTGCTTGCGATTTTCGGTCCTGGTTTATGGGTTGTTCATCGACATGCGCCTAGTCAAGCGTCTTCAGATACAACGCTTAAGGTGGCTAGGTCATGTAGAGCGTATGGAGACCACTGATCCGGCCCGAAAAGTTGTCCAATCAGATACCCAATTTTCAACCTCCTCGTAGGAATCAAAGTTCTGCTCAGCCAATGCGTGTCCCATCGATGAAAACAAATGGTGGTCGGAAGGAGCCAAGTCTGGTGAATACGGCAGGTGGGGTAGCTGCTCCCAGCCAAGTGTTTTGATTGTATCCTGAACCGGTTTTGTTTTGTGTGCAGGTGCATTGTCGAGCAAAATTACCTTGCCGTATCTTCTGGCTCATTCTAATCGTTTCTCGATCAATGCATGGTTCAAATTGATCATTTGTTGTCGGTAGCGATCAGTATTAACGGTTTCACCAGGTTTTAGGAGCTCGTGGTACAGCACACCTTTGTGGTCCCACAAAACACACAGCATTGTCTTCTTGCCGAAGCGATCTGGTTTTGCAGTCGATGTTGATGGTTGTCCCAGATTAACCAATGATTTTTTCCGTTTAGGATTCTTAAAATAAATCCATTTTCACCGCCAGTAACAATCCGATGCAAAACCGATTTCCTTTCCGGTCTTTGAAGCAAAATTTCACAAGTGTTTCTTCGGTTTTCCATCTGTCTTTCATTCAATTCATGTGGCACCCATTTCCCACACTTTCGGATCTTTCCCATAGCTTTTAAACGGTCAGAAATTGTTTGTTGTGCAACATTTAACATTGCTGCCATTTGCTTTTGACTCAAAGTGTCATCTCCATCCAATATCGTTTGCAATTCGGCGTCTTCAAACTGTTTTGGTGGTCTTCCACGTTCTTCATTTCTCACGTCAAAATCATTGTTTCTGAATAGTTGAAACCATCTTTTGCATGTTGCTTCTGATAGAGCATGATCACCATATGCCTCGATGCGACTTTGCACCATTTTTCTTCAAACGAAAACAAAAAATTAATGCTTTCCGCAAGTCATCACTTTCTGGTACAAAATTCGAAATTTTTAGCACGATGAAAAAATATGATGTTGCCTGTTCAATGACTTGACGTATTCTAAATATTTTTCACAGATGTTATAGCAAACAAACCAAAAAAAATAAGGCCTCGTTCACAACAAATGTTCCCTATCGAGACATTTGTATCTTGACGCTCACTTCATACGGGTATACCTAGTCGTTATAATAATAATAATAATAATTGTTGCCGCTACAGTCCAAAGGAGGACCAGGACCTAGCGTGCTCATCAACTACTCGTGTTGGGCGCGCTTCTGTTCTCTCAGTAGAAGGGACCTACAGTTTTTTGCCGACTCCAAACGGCGAAATTTGAAAAGCTTTCTTAGACAGTTATTACTCTTTGAGTGTTGTCAGCAGCTCGAAAGAGATGGTGCCGTGAAAAATTCGAAAAATTGGTGTTGAGGTGGTAGCCGAACCTAGACCCTTCGGCGTGTGAGCGTCGCACTCTACACACTACGCCACGGCGACCACCTGGTAGTTGCCAACCCAATATCGGCCGCAATCCGTGTGCTGTGTAAAATGACTCTTTTCAAAACTTAGTCTTGTGGGTGTTTTTTTTTTTTTTTTTTTTTTTGTTGTGTTTGGTTTGGATCAACTACACTGGAGCACTCAGACTCAAATACTGGTCCATTGTACTACCAGGCAGTAACCTTCATTTAATGTAATTTCTTGGTTTTCCGAAGAAAAACCATCCCTTTCTGGATGCCTTGTCGCGGCGGAAGGGCTTAAGAGTCAATGAACCTCGGTTCGGCAGATCCCAGGTGAGACGTCGAACTAAAGTCCAGAAACGTCTTGTCTTTGGACGTCCTAAATAAAGACTGTATGGAGGCAAACCCAAAGGATTTAACTACTCCAGGTGGTACTCGCGACTGCGACAATCCACCTGTCTGTCTTTTCGACAGCGGTCGGGGCAAGGATTCTGGAGGCCCCAACCACCATACCCAAAACACCCTTCGCCCGCTGTGGCGCTGAAAAAAATGACTCTTGCCACTCACTCTACGGTGCCCTCAGTAGTGGGTGTTAGTGTTAGCATAGGTGGACCAAAAACCGCTTTTCAGAAAGAAAGAGTATGAATTGTCCCAATATTGTATTGGAAGTGCGTCGATTAACTAATAATAATAACGCGACAGTCCACAGAGGGACCAGGGCCTAGCTTGCTCATCAATTTCTCGTGTTGTGCGTGGTACTGTTCTTTCACGATTAAGAGGGACCTACAGTTTTTTTCCGATTCCGTACGGGGAAATTTGAGAAGCTTTTTTTTAGAAAGTGAGTGTTGTAAGCAGAACGAAAGAGGTGGTACCGTGAAAAATTCGAGGTATTCAGCCAGGAAACGAACCTGGACCTTCTACTCAATACGGCCCGGCGGCCACGGTTAACTATTCACGCAAAAGCGGCAGTCTACATTTCATAGAGTAGGTAGTCCGAATCTTGCGTAGAATGTTGGGCATGATATTCTACGAGACAGATGTGACTTTTGGGTCCTTCCAAAAACATGGAAAATTCCCATTCCCTGTGTTAGAGTCCCCTTTCTAAAATTTTGAATTAGACTAAAAACAAACCACGTGAACTTTGGTCAACCGTGGCTCCTGGCTGTAGGCTCTGTCTGCATATTCACTCATGAATCCAAGAAGTTGCTTTATGGTAAATCCTGCAAACAGGATGTTCGTTCATTGCAGAGTGCTGCACATACAAGTAGTGACCGTGCATTTAGCACTGCCTTGGCTATAATAGCAATTTTAGAACATCTGCTTTGTCTCCCAAGCTTTTCAATTCACTCTTAACTCGACATCCAGAACCAGGTCACCGTCGTTGATGCTCTGGCCATACAGACAGAAAAAAATAACAGAACGGAAAATACAGCAACGGAATTGTGCGCAGAAATTAATCGTTCTGATTAATTTAAAAAAGACCACAATTATAGTTCCTGATGCCCAGAAAGTTGTATACACACCGGACATGGACGTCTCTGATTGAAGGCCACTCTAGAAAGACTAAGCAGCTTCTCCAACCACTCTCACAAAAGCAGCAATTAGGAAGAAGAACCAGAAACTGTTTAAATCTGCTGTGCGCATTTCCTACAATGGTGCGTCTAATTGATACTGCTCAATTGCTATATTTCATCACCATGTCTGAATGTTTCATTCTATTAAAATGTCTCTAACTGCACCCACCCCACCTCAATCTATTCATTCTGATGCAGACATGAGTTGTGTTGAATGTTTGATGCGGTGAACCAGTTGGCAGCGTTTTTGGACCTCGTTTCTTTCTTCTGAAGAAAGAATACACAATCACCGTCAACGGTAACGACGGTTTTGAATTTTCCTGCCGAAAGATCCCCGAAAATCGATGGTTCTAACAACGCAGAATTTTGTATCAAACCAAGGAAAAGCGCAATAAACATGCGATTTTGGTGCCATGTCTGGAGATTACACTAAGTCTGTTATAATCTAGCATAACAACGCCCTTTCTGCTTAGGTAGCAGCCTTAAGCACAAGCCAAAGATTCACATCGGTTGCACTCCTAGCGATCAGGCAGCTTCAAAATGTAACTTCACACCTCTCACCGTTTTTCTTTTATTCCATTCTCGTTTCTTATTCTTCTGGTCACTCTACAAACGCGACAAATCAGAGGCATTTTCGACGCTCACCGCTCATCAGAGATGCACACTAGCTTGCAACCGTGTGTACTCACGTCTGCGGGCACAAGTGATCTTTTCATCATTCCAAGCAGACGTCTGCTTGTCGGAATGCAAGTCACTCACACTTTATCGCAAACGACCAATCATCCACCGCGTCTCCCCCACTCATTGGGGAATCTCCTTTGCACAAGAAGTTGACGTCAATGCGCAGTACCTCAGCCAAGCCAACAAAGAAATTCAACGAATTTTCGAAAAAGACACACATCTCACGGTTCGACAGACATCGTCATCGTCAGGCCTCTCCCATGGCAAACCGTTTGACCTTCAGCCTGACAGCGGCGCACAACCGATTTGTCAAACAGGGGGTGGCGGAGGAATTCAATTAAGCGGAATCCAAACGACGATACCACACAACCGGAGCCCCCTCCACGCCCATTCTCCTGCGCAGACACGAGAATCACTTATTTATTCCTTAAAACGCTGCCACTGAACGTGCCTAAACTTTAAATGACCGCCCGGCCATGCGACTTGACAAAAGTTCAAGAGCTGCTGCCGTCGTTTATTCGAACGCTGAGTACGTTTCGGGGAAGCAGAGGCCGCGCACCCGAGCGACGCCGGTTGAGTAAATCGTTGAACCTCTTTCAAGAAGAAATCCGAGAGGAGATAGCGAGGCAACGTCATCACCGCGTGTCATCGGACCGACGCGTCGGTGGTCGGTTCATTTGGAGTGATGAGAGGGTGTCTCAATAGCAAGGCAGAAATTCTCACATCTGCAGGAGCTCCATTTAGTGCTTGTGTGGCAGCAGTACAGGGGAGCCCCAGCCGAAGTCGATCAAGACGACTGCCCATCACAACGGGGAGAGGAACGTTTATTTGGAATAAACAAATGAAAAACGAAGAGAAGAGTTCCCATGCAGCCAAGCAAGCACCCCCCAGGGACTGAGCGCGAGAGAAAGGGAGGAACGAGAAAAACACACTACGCGACGGTGGATGGTGCACAGCTGCGAGTGATGCAAGTGCTCGCTCGCCTGTGCCGTCGTTGCGCGCGGGAAATTGAAAAATGCGTAAAAATTCTCGTAAAACAGATACGCCGTACCTTGGATAGCGATGGGTATCTAACTTCAGGCTGGCATGCACCGACTAGCGGCACCATGCATCGAGGAGAACGTTACTTCGTTACAGGTTATTTATCGCGAAATGCACGCGTTCTCCAGTTCTCACGTCTAGCCAGTGAAACAGGGAGAAAAGCGATGATGGCCAGTCCGCATTGATTGTGCAAGTGTACACTCGGCGTCCTCTAGCTGTCAGTCGAGTCGCGTGATCTGATGGAGCCTGTCTCCTCTCTGCCTCCCTTCCATTCCTCAGGGGGAGGATATCAAATCATGCCTACGGGGATGACGCACAGTTTTTCCCAGCTTGCGCACATAATTTAGGTGTTTTCAAATTGATTGGATAGATTTCGAGGGCTGTCCCGGGTGTTTTGCTGATTATGACGGAATTTATGAACATCCGGCTGGCAGTACTGCCATTTACGTGTAAATATTTGAAATTAATTGCCCGGGTACGCGGGATGCGGTGAGTCCACCCTATTGAGGGGCGTATTTGAAAGCTGCTGCCCAATCCTGAAATGTCCTGAAATGTTTTCAGCCACTAACTGATGCCGGTGGGTTTTTCGGTGGTGGACGGATGATGAACAAAATAATCAAATTATTTGTGTTACGAAGCATGAGATCATGGAACTCGTAATTAAATTAGCGAGAGCGTAGCTAAGTAAATTAAAAACCAAAACGTCTGTTTATGTGGGAGAGTGCGTCACGCGGATGGATCGATTTCAATGAAGTTCCACACAAGTGAAGCAGCGGTTCCAAAGAGTACTGCGTATAGTCAATGTTAAACCTCAACTGGATTGTTGCTTGCGTCTACGGGCATATTTAAAGAAATGTATACGAAAATCGATCTGCGGCTTATATTGAGGCAGAGGCTGCGAAAGAGTTTGCAACTGAGCTGCGGGCAGAGATTTTTATAAACACCAAGATTGGGATTACGACTAAAACTAGAATTTGAACTAAGGCGTGGATTGGGACCGAGGTTGGGAGTGAGACTGAGACTGGGATTGGGACTGAAGCTGGGATAGGAACTGAGGCAGGGAATGGAACAGAGGCTGGGGTTGGAACTGAGACTGGGATTGGGACTAAAGCTGAGTTCGGGACTGAGGCTGGGATTGGGACTTAGGCTGTGATTGACATTGAGACCGGGATTGGGACTGAGGCTGAGATTGGGACTTAGGCTGTGATTGGGATTGAGTCTGGGATTGGGACTTGGGCTGGGATTGAAACTGAGGTTGGGATTGAAACTGAAGCTGGTATTGGGATTAGGCTGGAATGTACTTAAGCTGGAAGTGGGACTTAGGCTGGGATTGGATCTGACGCTTGGATTGGAACAAAGGCTGGGATTGGGACTGGGACTGGGGTTGGGACTGAGGCTAAGTCCGGGACCGAGGCTGGGATTGGAACTGACGCTGGGATTGAAACTGAGGTTGGGATTGAAACTGAGGCTGGTATTGGGATTAGGCTGGAATTGGGACTTAGGCTGGGATTGGAACATAGGCTGGGATTGGAACAAAGGCTGGGATTGGGACTGAGAGTGGGATTGAAACTGAGGTTGGGATTGAAACTGAGGCTGGTATTGGGATTAGGCTGGAATTGGGACTTAGGCTGGATATTGGGATTAGGCTGGTATTGGGATTAGGCTGGAATTGGGACTTAGGCTGAGATTGGAACATAGGCTGGGATTGGAACTGAGACTGGGATTGGGACTGAGACTGAATCCAGGACTGAGGCTGGGATTGGAACTGAGGCTGGTATTGGGATTAGGCTGGAATTGGGACTTAGGCTGGGATTGGAACATAGGCTGGGATTGGGACTGAGACTGGGATTGGGACTGAGGCTGAGTCCGGGACTGAGGGTGGGATTGGAACTGACGCTGGGACTGAAACTGAGGTTAGGATTGAAACTGAGGCCGGTATTCGGTTTAGGCTGGAATTGGGACTTAGGCTGGGATTGGAACAGAGGCTGGGATTGGGACTGAGACTGGGATTGGGACTGAGGCCGAGTTCAGGACTGAGAATGGGATTGAGACTAAGGCTGAGTTCGGGACTGAGACTGGGATTGAGATTAAGGCTGGGATGTGGATTGATCCTGGGATTGTAACTTGGGCTAGGATTGAGACTGAGGCTTGAGGCTGAGATTAGAACTGAGACTAAAATTGTTATAGAGACAACGATAAGCACGGAGTCTGGGATTAGGGCTAAAAAAACAAAAAAAACAAGTTGAGAATAAATGTTGGTTTGCTACTGAGGCGCATATCGGAACTGACACTGAGACTGAGATTCACACAAAAACTGCGATAAGAGCTGCAACTAATATTGGGACTGGGTTTGGGAATGAAATTGGGTCAGATCGTCGGATCGGATCAGAATTAAAGAGGATTTCAGACTGTGACTGGGAATGGGATTCGAACTTTGACGGGGAATAAAATTAAAATGGGCACTGTAACTTGTTCTATGATTGGTACTGAAGCTGTTGTTAGGACTAAGACTTTAACTAGGACAGAAACAAGGATTAGCAATCAGATAGGGAACGTCTAGACTGAGGGCATTATTGGAAGTGAAACGTGAATTGGGACTAAGGTTTGGAACTGTGATTGGGACTAAACCTGCAACCAAGCGCTGGTCTGTGCGGCAAATACTGCAATCGAATATGGGGATTTGAATGAAACAAAAGTTAGTTCTCGTTAAAAAGTTTACTACCACTTTAAAAGCGGGTTCATCCATTATTTGTGTATTTACCCCTATTCAGATTTGCAGCATAATGTGCATGAACGACGTAGCATTTTGTGTTCTAGTGTTTTCGCATTCACAATTCTCCTGTATAAATCCATAGCACCATATTCAATGTATTGATCGCAGAGAACCCGTAAGTACAAAAGACTTCGTAAGAGCCTACCAAACCGAATCTGCCTTAGATGCCTTCCGGGTCAAGTTGGGTGTTCTTTCTTCTGAATTGAACAAAAGAAGAAGAGAATACCCACCATTTAATTCAGCTTGTTGGTTAGAGGTTTCAACTCCAAGAATTCTTTCTACCAAGTCTCCATTCCTGCCGTAGTTTTAAATTTTTGTCGCAGACTGCACAACAGAGGAAGAGTTAACAAACATCAGAGAACACAAAACACTGCAATTCTTTCCAATAAAACCAAAATTTGCAGAACTCTTAAGCAGTGTAAGTGCTTTAAAAAGAGCAAGTTCTGGGAGTCTTCAAAGATTCCAAGCCACAAAATTCACACAAAGTTTGCCTGCCCAATTGCAATGGCTAACGGATTTTGGTATCCCAGCAACTCTGACCGCAGGGTGCCCGCAGACCATAGCATATCCCGCCATGAATTTATCAAGCACAGTAATCCCCTCGAACATAATACCCCATCTCGGCCAACCACGTTGAAGACCGACACACATCCACCCAGATTGGCATCAATCTCTAAGTAAAGCTCATTTTCAAAATTTCAACTCACCAAACCGGAAAATCCCGGCAAAGCCAGCCACATATCCAAATGTATCTCCCGGATATGCATCCCTCATCTATTTCCACTTATGGGTGTGCCCGTGCAACCACCCATACATTTCAAAGTAATGAGTAACTGATATCGGAAAAGTTCCCGCCAATTTCCCACATCCCCGGGGGGGCTGTATTACCGCGCTCTCACAGTTATTCTAATGCCACTGCCCCCAGGCGCTACCTCTGCTTCTGCATGCTAAAGCCTCACTCTGCGCAATTCTGAACTTCATCACCCCCTGTCCCTCTACCGCCCACGGGTGCTTATGCGTTTCAGGTACGGAGTAAGTTTGAAACAAGAATGCTTTACGCTGATGGTACTTACGTTTTCATGCTTGAAGAAGCAAAGCATTTTGAGCTCACGGAACACCCGCTTCGATGACACCAACGACTGGAAAACGTTCGGCAGCTTCTTGAGTGCAACTCGCCTTCCATCTCTGGGATCTGTGACAGCCCTGAAATTAGAAAGAAAACAAATTTAAGACTGTTATAAGCCGCTTGTCATGAATGGCGGGAGCGCTGAAAGAATAAAGGGTTAACAAAGAGGTGCACGAGGGCGCACTCCTTAATTAAATTACTCGCCCGTGCGCATTAAAATCAAGAAACGGGAGGAAATGGTGATCAGAATGCCATTACCCACATTCCAGATTTTGGAGGCGTAGGCATCTCTGATTTCAGGAACACACCGCCCGAGAAAGACCAGGTATCAGTCACTTTCGGCAACCGCCCAACGAAGCTGTGATGAAGGTCTGTTGTTAATTGCGTTCCGAGGAACAGCAGCGTGTGAAGGCGACTAATCAGAATCAAGGCCATGATACATGTTCCGTCCTCTACCTGGAAGCACCGCTGATAGGAAGGTTAATGGATTTTATTTACAACGCCTGGTGCCTGCTTGTCCAGGCCAACAAAAAACGGGTTTTTGAGCGCTTTTCATAAAACAAGGAGCGATGCGCAAAGAGACTGCCTTAAGGCAACGCCTGGCTTCTGCATTTCTTGTGAGAAAAGACCGTCGGTTTTATGTCGAATTAGTGGGAAACCCTGAAGAGTGCTTCTGGAATTGAAATAAAATAATAATAATAATTTCAATTCCAGAAGCACTCTTCTTCCAGAAGCACTCTTCTTCCAGAAGCACTCTTCTTCCAGAAGCTTCTCTTCTCTCTTCTTCTTTTCAGCGGAGGCTTAAGAAACAGACAGACTCAGCCCTCGTGGGGTACTCAAAAAGGGCAATTTTTGGTGGTTTTTGTATGATTCGTGTGTTCCTCGAAACCACGGTCACCTTATCCTCTACATGCTTTGAAATTCACAACAGAGCAGGAAATTGACAAATTTTCACCGCATCAAATGGCAAACATTACAGTCAACTGAATGTTCTCCAAAGAGGTGGTGAGAGTCTAGAACTACGTTTTAGAGTCACATAAAGCACAATTCATGCAGCGGAGTTCAAGGTTCTGATCAAGATTCTGTTCAAGGTTCTGTTCAGTTTCTGTGCTTTTTTTTGTGAATCCATTTTTCTGCGAGCTCGCAGGACTTTTGCTAAAGCGTGTTTTTATTTTAAAATTCTGCATCTTGCTCGGTCTTAGAACGATTTGGGACTTAGCAGGGATACCGGTGTTGGAGGTTTTAGTGGTTTTTCCTCTCAAAATGTGAAGTAGAGGCAAACCCGGCACAGTCCGTTCACAGTCTGAGCTGAGGAAAATTTCTAAAAAATGTGCATTCTGGACGACTGACAAAATATTACAAAAGCAACACTAGTGGCTGCTAAAACTCCGGGTTCGACGGGTTGTTTAACAGCCTCACAAATCCTGCCTGTCTGCCTACCACCTTTTCAACTCCGGCACACGGAAGTGCTCTTGTATGGTAAACGCGGCAACAAATCTGTAACTTCTGAACCCGTCGACCGATCTTGACAAAATTGGGATTAAATTATCAGTGCCATAAGATCCCCCTGTTGTCAGATAATGGTTGATATAGCCTGTTACAAAGGATAACGGAGTAATTTCAAGTTAATAACTCAAACTCTTTGTATAATTGCATAACAAAAATATTTAATAACAATTTACTAGAGTAAATTTAGGCTCAAAGCAAAGCTGTAATTCATACATATATAGAAAAATTACAGCCGTTGACAACTACCAGGTATACCGGTATGAAGTGAGCGTCAAGATACCAATGTCTCCATAGGGAACATTTATTGTGAACCAGCCCTTATTTTTTTTGTTTTTGGTTTGTTTGCTATAACATCTGTGAAAAATATTTAGTATACATCAAGTCATTGAACAGACAACATCATATTTTTTCATGGTGTTAAAAATGTCGAATTTTGTACCAGAAAGTGATGATTTGCGGAGAGCATTCATTTTTTGTTTTCATTTGAAGAAAAGTGGTGCAGAGTCGCATCGAATGCTTGTCGAGGCAGATGGTGTTCATGCTCTATCAGAAGCAACATGCAAAAGATGGTTTCAACGGTTCAGAAATAATGATTTTGATGTGAGAAATGAAGAACGTGGAAGACCACCAAAAAAGTTTGAAGACGCCGAATTGCAAACGATATTGGATGGAGATGACACTTTGAGTCAAAAGCAAATGTCAGCAATGTTATATGTTGCACAAGAACAGTCCAAAAAATAAAACAGATTCTAACCGTTTAAAAGCTATGGGAAAGATCCAAAAGTGTGGAAAATGGGTGCCACATGAATTGAATGAAAAACAGATGGAAAACCGAAAAGAAACACTTGTGAAATTTTGCTTCAAAGACACGAAAGAAAATCGGTTTAGCATCGGATTGTTACTGGCGATAAAAAATGGATTTATTTTAAGAATCCTAAACGGAAAAAATAATGGGTTAATCTGGGACAACCATCAACATTGACTGCAAAACCAGATCGATTCGGCAAGAAGACAATGCTGTGTGTTTGGTGGGACCAGAAAGGTGTGTTGTACCATGAGCTGGTGAAACTGTTAATACTGATCGCTACCGATAGCAAATGTTCAATTTGAACCATGTATTGATCGAGAAACGACCAGAATGGGCCAGAAGACACGGCAATGTAATTTTGCTCCATGACAATGCACCTGCACACATAGCAAAGCCGGTTCAGGATACAATCAAAACTCTTGGCTGGGAGCAGCTACCCCACCTGCCGTATTCACCAGACTTGGCTCCTTCCGACTACCATTTGTTTTCATCGATGGGACAAGCATTGGCTGAGCAGCACTTTGATTCCTACGAGGAGGTCGAAATTGGGTGTCTGATTGGGTTGCTTTAAAAGACGAACAATTTTATTGGCGTGGTATTCACAAATTGCCAGAAAGGTGGTCAAAATGTGTAGAAAACAATGGCCAATACTTTGAATAAAATGTTTTTACTTTCCCATTAATAATTAGTGTTTTATTTAAAAAAAAAACACGCTCATTTCATACCGGTAGTCCTGGTAAAGCATTCAAGAGGGGGCTCGAATACACACTTGATTTAGAGCTTAAAGAAACAGCGATCGTCGAAGGTGAGTCTGCGTTAAACGTCGGTTCTGATAATAATAATTGGTGACGCGACAGTCCACTGAAGGAACAGGGGCTAGACTGCTCATCAACTACTCGTGTTGTGCGCGCTACTGTAATCTCACAAGTAGAAAGAACCTACAGTTTTTTGCCGCCTCCGAACGGCGAAGTTTCAGAAGCTTTCTTAGTCGTTACTCTTTGAGTGTTGTCAGCAGCTCGAAAGAGGTGGTGCCGTGCAAAATTCGAGGTGTTCAGTCGGGAATCGAACCTAGACCCTTCGGCGTGTGAGGGTCGCACACTACCCACTACGCCACGGCGGCCACAATGTTCCAAAGTGGCTTATTCTAAAAAAAATATAATGTCACATTGAATTATATTGAAAGAAAAGGTTCAGTTTTTAAAATTTAAAAGTGCCAACTTTGAGCTAGTCGTACACCGAAACGGCTCACCAGAAGGCAACAACAATGTGGCTTACTAATTTCTTAAATATGTAGAATCGAAAAACCAATACCACTTGACCGAGAAAACTAATTCATTTTACGTATAATATCTCCCTTCCGCCTTTTTGTCTTTTGAACTTTTTTTACATTTTATATTTTACGAAGGGCTACAGGGCTCGCACCTAGCAATACTATTGAAAGGTTCTGACATAACCTACAAAACGACGCTTTGCATGATTAGTTTGGGTATAGCGTTCAACAGTTATAGACGTGTAAGCATGGAGTTGACTAAAGCCGAAATTCGCGCTAGTTTAAAGTTTTACTTCGTTAAGGTTTCTCCGCTAGAGAAACGTTCCGTGAGATGAATAGTGTTTAGGGGGATGGTACCTTATCACTTCGAACCGCGGAGGAATGGTTTCGGCGATTCAGAGCTAGTGAAAACGACATCATTGATAAGCCAGCCGACGGAAGACTTGTGACGACGAATACCGAGCGAATCATGGAAATCATCGAGTTAGACCGACATATGGCATCTCGTGACACCGCCCAGGAGATGGGAGTTAGTCACCAAATCATTTCAAATCATCTGCAGAAGGCTTGATGTTTGGGTGCCGCATGATTTGACGCAAAAAAAAACTTCTGGACTGAATCAACGCTGCGATATGCTGCTGGAACCGAAAGAACTCGACTCATTTTTGAAGCGGATGGTGACTGGCGACGAAAAATTGATCACATACGACAATATCAAGCGAAAACGGTCGTGGTTCAAGGCCGGTGAATCGTCCCAAACAGTGGCCAAGCTGAGATCGACGGCCAGGAAGGTTTTGCTGTGTGGTTGGTGGGATTTGAAGGGAATCATCCACTATGAGCTGCTCCCATATGGCGAGACGCTTAATTCTACCATCTACTGCGAACAACTGGACCGCTTGAAGCAGGCGATCGAGCAGAAGCGTCCAGAATCGGCCAAGGGACTGGATAGTCGCACCAATGTTTCTTGCGCTATGCTTTCTCCACAGAAGGGAGCCTGCAGTTTAATGCGGACACATGAGCCGCGAAATTTGGCAGTATTTCAGTGGACACATGTGCTGTCAGCATTCGATGGACGGAAGTGTGGAAAATGGGTGCCACAAATGGTGCCATGATCTTTGGCGTGTTATTTGACGATGTTGAGGTCCAAAGCGTCATGTACAAATATTCGTCATGAGTAACATGTGCTGTTTTTGTAAATCAGTTGTCAGCGTGGAAGCACTCTCCAAGTCCAAGATGGTTTTGCACAAAACCTTGATCATCCCCGTTTTTCTGTACTGTGCAGAGGTCTGGCGGTTATTGGTGGCAATCCTGAAGAAGAAGAGTTCTTTGCGTGAACGTTGATCCTGCTTGCAATGAAGGACTGTTGACTTCACTTCTAAGTACACAGACTCATTGTCGGCAAAAATATTCGTTTTTGACATAAGTGTACAAGGACTTCCGGCAGCACTCAACTGGTTAGTGTGTGCAGTTGAACAGTGTTGTCGGGAGAGGGATTTTGGTCAAGCTCAAGCCACCGTCCCAAAAACAAGCAGAAGTTAAGGTAAAAATATGCTCGATGCATGTTGAAATGAGACCTCTCTACCTTCCATACAGCACTTCAACACTCTAACTTCCTGGTTGTTTCAATTATTAAACGACCTCCCAACAAGTTCCCTCTGAATAAATGCAATCCTCCTTCCCTAGCTGCCATAAGAGAAAATCTATTTTAATAAGCTACAGATCTCAAACTTTATCCGACAATTCAGTGCGGTCCTCCTACAGGCTCCACTTTTGGTTTATTTAGCACTTTGGGATGTGGAAATGGCATCGAAATTTACGCAAAAATCCAGGCAAACAAAAACCAGGAAAAAACTTTCCAACAAAAAACACGGCACCTGCCACAGGGCAGACTTTCTGAGGCAAAGTAAACTTTCAATTAATTCAAACTCTCTCCCTCTCTCTCTCTCTCGGACGCCAGTTTTAGTGTTCGGGGGAAAAGTCTACCCACTTGTCCACTTTAATTACAAAACAAACATATTTGCATCTAACTTGTGAAATTCCTGTACGCCATCGACGAGCAGCCCCTTCAGGTCCTTCCGCCGATCCTTGCAAAGGAGGGGCCATCCCATCCTCTTGGAATGCCTTGCATACGTGACGTAAATTTGAGCAATTTACTGTGTCATCTGTGCAGGTCCGAGTGCCGTTTTCCGTCTGCCCCACCGGGGAGGCGCAATTACTTCCTTATAACCAATTTCAAACGCAATAATGATTGCTGCACACATTGCAAGTGAGCAGACATTTAATTTGCGCCCGGTGTGCACGGAACCGCTCGCCACCCACCTCCCACACATATACACACAAGCGCACAGACGTTCACCCAACAGAGGTAGCAACATTTAAGGATTATTCGAGTTGCCGGAACTGAAACCATCAATAATGGAGGGAGCAGACGACTGCAGGATTCGGCAAAAACGAGGAGAATCGAAACACATCTCTGGTGGTGGTCTGTCTGCCTTTCGAGTGCCTCGCATCTGTATTAACAACGATGGATTACTTCGTCGTTCGCCATTTCAATTTTCCGAATCCTTGTTCGTTTTCCTTTTCATTTCCTTGTCCCTGCAGTCGATGCGGCGCCCGCTGAAGGCGCCCAGACTCAGTCCTGGAAACTGAATTAATTCCTGGCGAGACGTGTCTTCCTTTTGCGAGGAGGATTTTTTTTTTCCAATTTTCTCCCTTCAATTGCTTTTCGCTGCTAATGGGACGAAACTTAATTTCAATTCGATGATAACTTCTTAAAGCGGTGCATCAGCGGTAAGTACGCCGGGTGTGGCTGGGCACGATGTTTATCGGGCGTCAGAGGTGTCGGTAGTCTTCTGCCCAAACGTCCATCTGCCCTCCGATGGATTCGGAGGTTTTTCCCCTCGACGGAGGATGGGCTTTAATATAAATTAACCTGCCAGAAGTGCGCTGCTGGTGCAATAAACCAACTGTCACCTGGCCGCACTGAAAGACAGACGAGTAATTCAGCACTGCTCATGGTGGACGAGGTGGATCACGTTGTGGCGGTCACTTTGTGAGACTTCTGGCAAGGAGCATGAAGTTCAGTAGAGAATCAGTAAAAGAATTGGAGAAAGGTGCAAACTTTCAGTTGTGTTCGTCATGATGAGTCCGAGGCAATGTACATGCACGAAGTTTGACATTTTCATAAATTCGCGGCGCGGCATTCAGAACGAGGGCCATTTGTGAACATTATGAAACAGAGTTTTGAGAGTTTAAGTATCAATTACTTAGCCAAGAGGAGAATGAAAGCGTGATAAACCTTCCACCAAATTTCTCCCTAATTTTTTGAAACAGCAATTTACTGGCACGATGTTCCGCCGATACATACAATCATCAATAAAACAGAAGGAACATTTCTCAACTTTCCATTCGAATGACGGTGAAACTCAGGGCAGGCAACAACCAAGACGCCTCCCCTCCGTTTAAGCCTGTAGTTGGTTGAGGTCATTCTCCACTTTTGTGCGTCATCGGCGCCTTAGGTGTTCTCCTTGGAGCAGTCGCATTGTTTTGGAGTGGAAAAACAGGCAGACAGACATACAAGCTCAAGCTGATCCAGTGTTGTATGTGTTCTCTACAAGGTCGACACATTCTATGGACTGAATCCTGGTTACACTGATGTCCCGTGCTGTTCGGGATGAAAACACACAACTTCAAAGATTGAACGAAGAAGAACTTAAGAAAGAAGGAAGAACTTAAGGACTAAGGTTTTCTTCATCTGTTTTTGAGGTTACCCAGATTTCTGCGTCATAGAACAGGCATGAAAATGGCGTTATCCGCTATAGAAACCTTCCGTGAGATGAGTGGTGTTTTGGGGGATGAGTGGTGTTTTGGGGGATATCACTTCGAACCGCGGAGGAATGGTTTCGACGATACAGAGCCGGTGAAAACGACACCAGGGATAAGCCAGCCGACGGAAGACCTGTGACGAATACGGATCGAATCATGGAAATCATCGAGTTAGACCGGCATGTGGCATCTCGTGACATCGCCCAGGAGATGGGAGTTACTGACGAAACCATTTAAAACCGTCTGCAGAAGGCTGGATACAAAAAAGCTTGATGTTTGGGTGTCGCGTGATTTGACGCAAAAAAACACTCTGGACCGAATCAACGCCTGTGATATGCTGCTGAAACGGAACGAACTCGATCTATTTTTGAAGCGGATGGTGACTGGCGACGAAAAATGGATCACATACGACAATATCAAGCGAAAACGGTTGTGGTTGAAGGCCGGTGAATCGTCTCAAACAGTGGCCAAGCCGGGACTGGCGGCCAGGAAGGTTTTGCTGTGTGTTTGGTGGGATTGGAAGGGAATCATCCACTATGAGCTGCTCCCATACGGCGAGACGCTTAATTCTACCATCTACAGCGAACAACTGGACCGCTTGAAGCAGGCGATCGACCAGAAGCGTCTAGGCTGGGCTAACAGAAAGGGTGTAGTGCTCCACTAGGACAACGCCAGACCACACATTTCGTTGATGACTCGTCAGAAGCTACGTTAGCTCGGATGGGAGGTTTTACCGCATCCACCAGGTATAGCCGTATGAAGTGAGCGTCAAGATACAAATGTCTCGATAGGGAACATTTGTTGTGAACGAGCCCTTATTTTTTTTTTGTTTGGTTGCTATGACATCTGTGAAAAATATTTAGTATACATCAAGTCATTGAACAGACAACATTATATTTTTTCATCGTGTTGAAAATGTCGAATTTTGTACCAAAAAGTGATGATTTGCGGAAAGCATTAATTTTTTTGTTTTCATTTGAAGAAAAGTTCTGCAGAGTCGCATCGAATGCTTGTCGAGGCATATGGTGATCATGCTCTATCAGAAGCAACATGCAAACATGCTCGGTTTCAATGGTTCAGAAATAATGATTTTGATGTGAGAATTGAAGAACGTGGAAGACCACCAAAACAGTTTGAAGACGCCGAATTGCAAACGATATTGGATGGAGATGACACTTTGAGTCAAAAGCAAATGGCAGCAATGTTAAATGTTGCACAACAAACAATTTCTGACCGTTTAAAATGGGAAAGATTCAAAAACGTGGAAAATGGGTGCCACATGAATTGAATGAAAAACAGATGAAAAACCGAAAAGAAACACTTGTGAAATTTTGTTTCAAAGACACGAAAGAAGATCGGTCTTGCGTCGGATTGTTACTGGCGATGAAAAATGGATTTATTTTAAGAATCCTAAACGGAAAAAATCATGGGTTAATCTGGGACAACCATCAACATCGACTGCAAAACCAGATCGATTCGGCAAGAAGACAATGCTGTGTGTTTGGTGGGACCAGAAAGGTGTGCTGTACCACGAGCTCCTAAAACCTGGTTAATACTGATCGCTACCGACAACAAATGATCAACTTGAACCATGCATTGATCGAGAAACGACCAGAATGGGCCAGAAGACACGGCAAGGTAATTTTGCTCCCTGACAATGCACCTGAACACAAAGCAAAACCGGTTCAGGAGACAATTAAAACACTTGGCTGGGAGCAGCTACCCCACCCGCCGTATTCACCAGACTTGGCTCCTTTCGACCACCATTTTTTTTCATCGATGGGACTCGCATTGGCTGAGCAGCACCTTGATTCCTACGAGGAGGTCGAAATTGGGTGTCTGATTGGTTTGCTTTAAAAGACGAACAATTTTATTGGCGTGGTATTCAGAAATCGCCAGAAAGGTGGTCAAAATGTGTAGAAAACAATGGCCAATACTTTGAATAAAATGTTTTTACTTTCCCATCAATAATTAGTGTTTTATTTTCAAAAAAAAAAAAAAACGATCATTTCATATCGGTAGACCTCGTAAAGCATTCAAGAGAGGGCTCGAAGACACACTTGAGCTATCGTCGAAAGTGAGTCTGCGTTAAACGTAAGTTCTGATAATAATAATTGTTGGTGCGGCAGTCCACAGGGGGACCAGGGCCTAGACTGCTCATCAACTACTCGTGTTGTGCGCGCTACTGTTCTCTCACAAGTAGAAGGAACCTACAGTTTTTTGCCGACTCCGAACGGCGAAGTTTGAGAAGCTTTCTTAGTTGTTACTCTTTGAGTGTTGTCAGCAGCTCGAAAGAGGTGGTGCAGTGAAAAATTCGAGGTGATCAGTCGGGAATCGAACCTAGACCCTTCGGCGTGTGAGGGTCGCACTCTACCCACTACTACACAGCGGCCGGTCGGTTCTGATATTTTTCTTTATTTGGGAGCTATACCTGACGATATCTCCAACAACTTTGTAGTTAAAGTTGCCTTTGGTGACGTTCTGACCGAGTCGTTAATGCTGTTCGTCCTTTCTCGATGATAGCACGCAATTTGTTTTAACTTAAGCCGTGTTGGGCGCCTTTCCTTCGACTCCATCAAATGACTTACTGACGTTTTACTATATTCGACCGATCATACCAAAATCAATTTTTAGCCGCATATTCACCAACAATTGCAAATGCTTCATGGACGCCTTGTTTTGTTCGATTGATCAAGTCAATATTGTCCTCGTATGCTAGAGTGGCACTTATGGTACACGCCAGAGGTTCGATTCCTGGCTGAACACATCGAATTTTTCCCCACATCTATTGACCATTCTAAGTCGGCAAGAAACTTAAGGTTCCTTTTAACCGTGAGAGAACAAAACAGCTCGCGCAACATGAGTATTTGCTGAGCATGCTACCTGGTCCACCTGTGGAGTGTAGCGCCATCCAATTATTATTATTGTTATGCTCGTAACCGTACGGATTTTTGAAGGTTATAAGTGCTATTTGCGTACATTTCTCTTAAGCTATGTTGAAAAGGTTGCACTACCGTGCATAATCCTAAAAAATAACCTTCTTTATTTGTCAACGTCTTGGTTAGTGCCGATTTTAGCGAGCAGCGAGACTCCCCCCTAGGAAATCCCAAAATAGACCCGGCACTGAATGGCTCGTCTCTATGCACTGTCTCAAGCGGGGCATAGATATCGACGAATAGGTAATGTCTGTGGATTTGAATCTCGTGGTTTTTGTTTTCCGAAATCAGCCGTTTTGAGAACTCTTAGTCAAGAGTAGCCTTCCGCGACCTGAAACTGCACTGATAAGGGCCAATTACGTTCTTGATTTATGATTTCATTTCAGGATCTTCGTTTTATGGCGAAGATTATCGATGAAATGCTTAGGTACACATGCTATGTTCAGAGTTCCTATACACAAGAAGTCCGACAAAAACCAACTTCCTTCCATTAGAAAGGCAAGAACAGTAAGACTTCGTTAGCTTTCGTTGTCGCATCCAGGAAATGAAATCCTTGCGAATCAACCGTCAGAAACAAAGTCTGTTCTTCACCCCACACGTCCCTGCCTTCGTAAAATATCCCGCCACAGTTTAAAGCATTTTCGAGCCTTTACTGGAAGCCATCACACTCCACGATGATGACCTCAAACCCTCAAAAATTTCAAGGTTTTCATATTTCCGGCATGAAGAAAACTAAAAATAAATTCAGCCCCGTTTTGCTTATCGTAAAATCTGTTAAGTTGAGGGTGGGAAACGCAAACAACTTGATTAGAGGTCACACCCCAACTCCTTTCACTCCGATCGAATTACCAAGGTCTCCCCCGCCCCTCCACCCACTCATTCATGTTTAAACGCAATTTAGTAAATCGCCATAAATTTGTTTTCCTTTTTTGCATACGCAGAAACTGCCCACGTGCATCATGCCACGTTTACTGATTTAAGAGTCCACCCATGTCCTGGTTCGGAACACGGTTGCGTGCTGGTCCGCCGTAAGACATCAGAATTGGGTTATGAATTGAGCACTTGACAAGTACCGGGTGCTTTGTTATGTCAAATGTTTGTGGGCACTGGTTAAGGAATGCCCGACATGCGATGCAGTCTTGGAATAGCGGGCTTAGATCAAATGCGTTCTCAAGGCAGACAAAAACAGAACTGACGTGAGACACTCTTCAATTCACTGCCAAGGACTTTGTTTCTTTTAAGAAAGACCTCCGTCATGTTATCTTTCACAGAAAAGGGGAGTCGTTGGAGGGGTGGGGAGGCGATTACCTAGCAAAACAAACTTTGATGACACTTCGTCAGGTTAATTGACTTGGCTGGCAAGCCCAGCGCCTCCCATCGGCACTGTGAACAATCTGGTGTGGCTAATCGATGGCAGACTTCTTGCATTAATATTAATCACACGCCGGATGAGTGGCTTTGTGAATATTTTAGCACCTGTCTATTCGAACCGAAGCACGAAGGTGTGTGTGCAGAAGAGTGTGAGTAAGTGAGAGAGCGTGAGCGTGAGAGATAGAAAATCCGATTGCATTTTATCAACTGTCATCGTTGCCGTTGTTATGGTTGACGATGCCACTGTCTGCTGCCAAGCTGACGTGTTGGATATGTTAAGCGAATTAATTAATTCAACAATTCACATGAGCGGAGCACGCCAGGAGTGTCAAGTGGACAGTGGCCAGCGACGAGGTGCTCCAGCTGTTTTGTGTGTTGTGGATTTAAATTAATTTCAGATTGGCTGTCATGGGCTTTGCAAAATTTCGATTAACCGCAAATAGTCGGGGGCGCTTCATTTCTGTCAATGCAAAAGCAAACAGCATTGGTTGTGATGGCAGGATAATGCACCGATTGATGTCTAGATTGCAGGCTTTGTGTACAGTTTGAATGAGTAAAGTGACAACCCACAGAAGACCTTCGTATTTTAGTGAAGTTTAAACACATTACGTATGCTCCATACCTTTTCAGGTAATAGATTAATTCCACTCTCCTTACTCTCCTCTTGCTCTCATAAAATGTTTAATCTTTGCTGGTAACGCATTTTTTCATAAAAAAGAAAAATGGCAGAGGCCGGGACAAATGTAAGTCAAAAGTTGTCAAGACTAGGGAATGTGTCGGCTTGGCAGCACATAGCATTCCTGCTGCCAAAGCCTATGACGATTGCATCATCATGGAAGAGCATTACACCATTTCTATTGAGCAATTCTGGCCTCTTTTGTTTGAGTAAACCGGCTTTAGAAACAATCGTGGTACTCTCCGGCAAAAGTTCGAAACTAACGATTAACTTGAACAAAACGCTCCTATCTGGTGTGGTGGTTCTAAGACCTCTCTGCACCTACTACATTGAAACCAACAGCGAGCGATAAAACTTTTTGGTCATTGGCAATGCTGCGAAGTCAATCGACACGCTTGAACATCGACGAAATGTTGCGTCTCAATCACTATTTTATGCCTATTTCAACAAAAAAACGCTCCAACGAGCTAGCCAACTGCATTCCCCCCCTTCAAGAATTCGCCCGCAATACCCGCCTCGCTAGAAATGCTCATCCGTTCACCATTAAGACCACCTTCGGACGTACACTGAAGCTTAGAAACTCGTTCTTCAGCCGTACCACACAAACATGGAATGCTCTTCCCAGCCCAATTTCTCCCCCCTTTACAATCCGCAGGCATTTAAAACCAATGTGCACCGGTACCTCCTTTCTCTCTCTTCCTCTATACCTTCGGCCCTTGCTGTGACTTAATCCCAGTCACTTAAGGGTATAAGCAATCCGTTTAGTGCGCGCCAATTATTAAAAAAAATAACTTGAAATCCCATCAAGCAAACAGCATACTTTTTTTGGTGAATATGACCTTCGAAGTGGTGTGAGTGGTTTATCCTTTTGACACAATGATCTCTAGTGTGTTTCATTGCTCTATACAACAACCTCAATGACCTTCGAAAACGGATCATTTCTGTGACGTTAGATAAGCAAATCACTGTCATCAAGCAAGTTTCGTTCCGTGAGAGCATGAAAAACCCATGTGTCAAGCTTTTTATTTAATCCTAGAGGTTTCATGCGATTGTGAACACAATTTCTTTAATCGATGTGTTAACAAACGACTTTATTGTATTCCCGCTCGCCGGGAATTCAATTTAGTCACCTATTGAAGAACTAATTCAAGACTTTTAGAAAGAATTTGACTCTAAAATCGGTAACTCCACGATTCTTTTTATTTCCACTCATTCCGTCATACAGTCTTTTACGCGTCTGTTTCATCAGTGCCATCCACGAAAATTCTTCATACTCAAACCAACAAGCTGAAACTTAGTAAACAGTGCCTTCAAAATCAAGTCAACATCCCAAAAGCTCCACAAATCAAGCACGACTTCGAAACTCAGTTGCTAAGATTGAAGCCTGCGACTGCAGTGATCCACCACATCAAATTCGTGCCTTCTTTCTGACAAACACAATAATGGCTTCAGGAGGCTCTCCAGAACGTGATGCATCTCCAAGAGTGAAACTGCCGGAACAATATTTTGGCATTGGTATACCAATAATACCTTCCGCAGCTAGGCTTCTGCCTCTTTTGAGTGCAGTTGACCTACGGTTCAATGCCGACGACGAACGATAACATTTGAAAGGGCTTTAAAGGGCTCTACAGAGCTTCTCAAACTTCGCCCCAATCGGCAAAGAACTGTAGAGAAGAACTCTCTACTAGTGAGAGAAATGAATAGATGATTAGCAAGCTAGGCCGTAGTCCACAAGGGGACGCGCAATCCAACTATTATTTTAAGCCGATTCGTACGCGTCACATAATAGATTCCTCAGCTAACCTCCTGCCGCTCTTGAGTAGGGAGAACATACGGTTCAATGCCGACACCGAACAAAAAAATTGAAAAAGGCTTCCAATGACAATAAGATCTCATTACGCGTTTAACGGTAAGTTGGAAGAGAAGGTACAATGAACAATGCGATTTCAACGTTAAGTCGAGAAATCAAAGTGTGGACCATGGACGCAGGAAGTGCCGATCGTGATATGGACTCCGAGGTATGATAGTCTGAAACCTAAACAGTATGACAACGTTGTTCACAGGCTCATCTTGGAGAAAAAAGAACATTCAGTCCAATGGTAACATCTTTCCAAGGCCATTTTTCTTTCACTATAGCCCGTTGTGGAGGCATTGACTTTGTTGACTTTTACGAGCCACAGATTTGAACATTTTATTTTCTAGTGTTACAGTTACGACTGAGTTTTTGTTGGCCCAAAACCGCTGTTTAGCTCAGTCATCGCTTCAAGACTTAGCCTGAGTAGCGCTAAGCCACGGAACGTCGTGTGCTAGTTAATTGGAACCTGCTAGCGCATTATACGATATACAGAAAATGAACTGTTGACGTGCAGAAATGAAATTTTTGAGTTATTCAGATCAATGGATATTTGCTGTCTGTAAATTGAAATTTATTTCGAAAATATTTTGCACAAGGCACTTTTTAAAACCTTTCAAAGTCTTGGAAGCAATTCATTTTGAGATAACCAAACGAAGCAAACAAAATTTCCACATATCCTCCTTTCCCTTGGCAAAACCCTCTACCATTCTGCGAAATGGCTTTTAAGCTTAAACACAGCGAAAGACTTTGATGATGTATCAGAGAAACAAAAATCCGCCCATTCACGACTTCATTCAAAATTTCCCCTCCAACTGCCCAGGCAGTCCCGAACAATTTCAATCAACCCTAAATTCATCTTCAGAAGCAATTGACTTCCCCTCCAACTGCCCAGTCAGTCCCGAACATTTCCAATCAACCCCAAATTCATCGTCAGAAGCAGTTGAAATCCTCGCAGACTTCTCAGAAAGTGTTCCCGCAAATCAAAGCGAAACTTTCACCGTCATCGGCACACGCATCGTCATCCACATCACCTCGGGGGCTATGTAAAAGTGAAACACAAAATACAATTGTTACATGCCTCCCCTTTCCACCACCAGCACCATGTTTCCTTGTGTAACAATCGAAATCTTTGCACCTCCTCCACTTCACACACAGAAGCCAGCAGGAGCGCGAGTAACAATCCTACCCACAATTGGAACGTTTCGAACTCATTAATCATTTCCAGAAACTTTGCTTTCTCTCCCTCACAAAGCGCGCCCAACTTCGCCGTGCACACACGTACGCCGACGGAGCAATACCCTTTTGCTTTCATTAATCAGCGCCACTAAATGTGAAGCAATCTCCTACGCGATTTGGTGTGCTCCGATGGAAAATGAAATTAATTCCAGGGAATAACTCATCATCATCATCATAACCACCAGCTGATGGGGATCCCGTCCAGCAGTCTGGGCTGCTTCTTCTCAAGATGCGTCCTTTGTGTCACTCTTAACAATCATCCATCAAGTGAACCAAACTGCGAGACAGTCTGTGATGCAGTTTGAGGAGAAATGAACAACTCCCCCTTCGTCAATCACCGCCCCTCAGACTCACAATGGTGAGTGCTGCAATAAAATCTAAGTCCTCGGCTAAAAGCGAATCTCCGGCAACCACGACGCCAGCGCATGCACCTCTGTCTGCTTTCATGGAAAATTTTATGCTGCCCCTTGTCATTCACTCTGGCCAGGACCCACCAAATCTCCGGTCTTTCTATCTGTCTGTATTATCGTCAATGAAGATCTTCCATCGTCGCCTCTGTGATGGGGTTCGATTGTGTTTGAAAGTCGCTTGACATGAATTGTAAGCGACCGATGCCTCTGTCTCGCTCTCGCTCGAAATTCCAATCACATTTGTTTTGGCTTGGACTCAGCACCGTTTGGCAATAAAACTCGACACACAACTTTATAGCCCGTCACTAATACTCAGGGATGAATGCAGGCATAACTGCGGGGACCTGCACATAGGGCGAGAGCACAGTCTGAGGTGATCAATACCCAATCTGACAGAGCAAGAATTATTTTCCATGTTTTTTTGTTTTGTCTCTTTGTTTTGTGTTTACGGCAGCTCACTGAAGTGGGGGCAAGAAAAGTTATCCCAGCTTAATGCCCTTGAAAATAGGATTTGTGTGGGGGGCTAAAATTCGTCGGAGACTGGAGGAATATCAAACAGAAAACCATTAATTCGTGGTAATTGGTTGCGTTTTAATGACGCTATGCAGCAGATTTGTAACAAATTAATGCTGAGGGCATTTTTACGACCCTCACTGTATGGGATTGTGTGCCTGTGTGAACTTTGTTTTGGGAGAATACGAATTTGAAATTCGTGGAAGATGCCTGCTCGACCGCACTGGAAATGAGTGAGTTTCAAAATGTGCATGACAGAACTGTCCGGTATTAGAACTTGGCGTCAAATGTCCATACACTGCGACATGAGTCACCCGCCAAAGCAGCACGGCCATCCCCTACTTAAGGTGTGCTTGAAACAAAGCGACGACGGTGACTCGTGAATTCTCAGCAGAAACTCCTTGGCTCGGAATATGAAACTTTTCTCCGTCTGCCGTCAAACGATACTCACTTTCGGCCAACAGCCTGCAGGCACGGTCACAAACAGTGGCAGAGGAGGTTAGTCCTGGCAGTGGTGCTAGTCGAGTGGATTTTCACTTAGACTTTGCACGTCTTCTTCCTGTTGGCTGCAACACCGAAGATAACGCCCGCGTTGCTAATGTTTATTTCCCCCGTTTGATACAATTTTCTTAATTTTTCTGGACTGCGTCAGTGGTAGGTGGCCCTCTGTGGCACTCCTCCCCTGAGTGTTGAGAGCTGCAATTGATTTTATTTTGCTCGTTGGTTGAAAGAAAAGATTTCTTTTCTCAGAGCAAAGTCAACAACGCCAACTACAAAATAGTTCCACTGGATGAGAGATTTATTGCGTATACGCGGCACATACTCCCATTTCGTTAAGAAGACGACAGTGGCACACAAGAACTGAACTCGATTTATTTTCCTGACTCACTGCTGTCGACCGGATCCGAAACTTTCTCATTTAAATTATGGGACTGTCTTCCAATGAAACGAAAACAAAATAAAAACCGGGATGGGGAAGCTGAAGTCAGTTTTTACGAGGCGATATGGATATTTGTTCGTCCCCACTCTCATTCATTTTGGCTTCACTTTGGCAGGCGACTTTGTTCGCTTCCACTGGGGCGTTAAGTGGGCGGCGGAAAGATGGATTTTATGAAATAAATTCCATAGATAAATCTTGTGGATGTATCATCTACGTCGGGATGGATAGGTACCCTCCTTCTGATTGTCTCTAAATTGATGATAAAGAGATGGAATTGATTTTTCTTCCGTGCACTCCTCGGCAAACTCACACTCACTAACGGTGATTGATAGAGATGAAAAAAAAAATCCATAACGTATTCGCATTAAATATTAACGTTGATACATTCAGAGAGGTATTGGATTTCGTCGTTTGGACTCACTATTGGTTGTGGATTCTGTGTGGGTGCCGAGATACAAGGAGGGCGGATGATCCTGGAACTTTGGGAGGGAGTGAGTGAAAAAAGATGATTTGACAGTTTTAGTAAATTGATTTGGATTTGTAAAATTGACCTGAGTGACTTACAAATGGAAGGAAGAGGAAGGCGTGGGACTTCAAACAGTTGACGAAGTTGGGCGAAATTCACACTAAGAGCGCATCTTTTTTTGTTGAAGGTCTGGAAGCACTCAGACGGAAAATCTGGTCCATTGTACACTTTTTGGAGTTACCTTCATTTAATGTAATTTCTTGCCATCCGAAGGAAAACCAGGCGTTGCGGTGACAAAGAGTCTAAGGCTTCAGTTCCGACCGCATCAGCACTAAACAGCCGCCACCTGATCTGAGCAAAGTTGAGCCAGTGACCTAGGAAGTGGTTTGCAGCTCCTTCGTAAAAAACGCCAGTAGGAAAGTTGAAGATCAGGCAGACTTAAGTTTTTAATGAATGTGAATAGTTCTGTTAGAATGCCAACAAACAGGACTATGCAGTCCTTCCTGTCTAAATATGGCAGGAATGCTGCGGACTTTCTGCTCACGTTTGGAAGTATGGACTTAGTTACTCTGCATCCTGGGGAGTCATGCCATCTCTGGTTGTGCTGTCAAGAGACAAAACTGTCGATGAAAGCCTTGACCTATGACCTGCATCCTGGCGAGTCATGCCATCTCTGCTTGCGCTGTCGAGAGACCCAACTGTCTATGAAAGCCCTGACCTATGGCCTGCATCTTGGCGAGTCATGCCATCTCTGGTTGCGCTGTCGAGAGACCCAACTGTCGATGAAAGCCCTGACCTATGACGCAGGCAGTCCCAAGGTGGGTTCCTATGAACGTCTTTTTTGATCATTGCTTAGCAAGTTCATTGGCAAATTCAATTTCCGTGATTGAGAGGTGCGCTAACGAATTTAGTATTTGGTCTATCGACCTGAACTGAGGTCCAGGGTCTTCAGCATCTACTCGTGTTGTGTGTGCGTTTTTGAAATGCTTTTAGGACCCATTTTCATAGACAAATAAACAATTTCGAAGCTTGTCAACAACTAGAATGAGGTGGTCAGTTCTGAAATCGAATCCGTGGCCTTCTGCGTGCTAGTGTCAGCTACGGCTGTCTCGGACTATAATAATTGTTGGCGCGACAGTCCACAGGTGGACCAAGCCCTAGCTTGCTCATCAACTACTCGTGTTGTGCGCGCTACTGTTCTCTCACGAGTACAAGGACCTTCAGTTTTTTGCCGACCCCGAACGGCAAAGTTTGAGAAGCTTTCTAAGACAGTTATTACTCTTTGAGTGTTGTCAGCAGCTTGAAAGGGGTGGTGCCGTGAAAAATTCGAGGTGTTCAGCCGGAAATCGAACCTGGACCTTCGGCGTGTGAGCGTCGCACTCCACCCACTACCCCACGGTGGCCACGCTCCAGCCACATGTTCTTCGCAATATGTATCGTGGCCAATAGGAAGTCAAACGTTTCCACTTGGTAGACCGGCGCAAAGCTACCCAAAGAGGCGTAATGTCTAACGTTGTCGTTTTCCAAAAGACCGCGGTGCCTGATTCCTCAATCGTTTTGGAGCTGTCCGTGAAAAGCAGGGTTCACTCTTTCGTGGCACATTTTCTGGAAAAGACCAGTTCTGGACGCAGCGAAAGTCGCCTTTGGATGAGCAGCGCTCCCTTCTTGGGTCATTTTCTGGCCAGAGCCAGTCGTGGACGCAGCAAAAGCCGCCTTTGGATGAACAGCGCTCCCTGCTTGGCTCATTTTCTGGCCAGAGCCTTTGGATGAGCAGCGCTCCCTTCTTCGCTCATATTCTTGCCAGAGCCAATCGCGGACGCAGCAAAAGCTGCCTTTGGATGAGCAGCGCTCCATTCTTGGCTCATTTTCTGGCCAGAGCCAGTTGTGGACGCAGCAAGAGCCGCCTTTGGATGAACAGCGCTCCCTTCTTGGGTCATTTTCTGGCCAGAGCCCGTCGTGGACTCAGCAAAAGCCGCCTTTGGATGAACAGCGCTCCCTGCTTGGCTCATTTTCTGGCCAGAGCCAGTTGTGGACGCAGCGAAAGCCGCCTTTGGATGAGCAGCGCTCCCTTCTTGGGTCATTTTCTGGCCAGAGCCTTTGGATGAGCAGCGCTCCCTTCTTCGCTCATATTCTTGCCAGAGCCAATCGCGGACGCAGCAAAAGCTGCCTTTGGATGAGCAGCGCTCCATTCTTGGCTCATTTTCTGGCCAGAGCCAGTTGTGGAAGCAGCAAGAGCCGCCTTTGGATGAACAGTTCTCCATTCTTCACTCATTTTCTGGCTAGAGTCAATCCTGTACGCGGCAAAAGTCACATTTGGATGAGTAGCGCAGTTGGATTATTCATGGCATACCATCAGACGGCATACCCGTTAGATATGAGGTGGATATCAAGGGGAGGGAGAATCCGGAATCCATCAAGAGCAGAGTCAGGCGTTCTGGGAAAAGTCCCTGTGCAACAAAGACAGATCGTTCCTTGAAACATGAAAGTAGCATGTCTACTTGAACAAATGTCTATTCCATGAAACAACTGATGCAGAGGAGAAATTCCATCATAACGGTGTAAATTCAAACGAATCTTCTTTCTTCCTTACATTGTCAGAAAACAAACAGTGCCTTGGAAGTTTCCATCTCATTATGTTTTTTTCCAGTTTTTTCTTAAACTGGAAGTTCATTGGAAAACGAAATGATGACACCTTTCAGTTCCAGTCAGATTCCTCCTCTTCGTGAAGAGATAAAATAATTGAATGAAATTTCATACCAGGGCATGGCATCTGAAAGAACTGAAACTACTCGTTGGAGCTCAAGTTGGTGACTGACACTTATACGGTTTCGTTTACAATCTCAATTGACTTTGAACTAATGAACTTGTGAACAACGTTCAATTAGTTGCATTGTTTTAAATTGGACACATATTTGGTAATCGGAAATATGAAGTGGAGGCAAAATTGCAATTTTCGTCACACCCCCTGCATACCGTAAGTCATAAAAAAGATCTTTGAAACTAACGATGAGGCTCGATTTGTAAGTTTTTTATATGAGTTACCATCACAGAGTTGGAAAAATGTCGTATTCGATTCAATGTTGAATTTAAAATTCAATGCAGCATTGCAGCACACACAGTTTAGCGGTCATTTGCTGAACGAACGTCAGAAATTCTTGATGAGTTTTCAAGCATGGAACATGGAGTTTGGTCTAGCAGCACTCGGTTTTTCCATTTTCATGTTATAACTCAAGTTTAAATCACCTTGGCCGCCGTGGCGTAGTGGGTAGAGTGCGACGCTCACACGCCGAAGGGTCAAGGTTCGATTCCCGGTTGAACACTTCGAATTTTTCACGGCGCCACCTCTTTCGAGCTGCTGACAACGTTCCAAGAGTAATTACTGTCTTCGAAAGCTCAAACTTTGCCGTTCGGAGTCGGAAAAAAGCTGTAGGTCCCTTCTACTCGTGGGAGAATAGTAGCGCGCACAACACGAGTAGTTAATGAGCAAGCTAGGCCCTGGTCCCCCCGTAGACTGTCGCGCCGACAATTGTTTTTATTATTAACTCACCTTAACAGAAAATTTTGTCCAAGACTGCATGCGGCCTGGCCACTGATTCTGTGTAAAAGGAAATCTAAGTTGGGGCAGCCTAAACTAAGCCAACAATGTTGACATATGAAAGTGGATTATAAGCATCCTACGTTGGCAAAAAGTCTTAGTCTTAGTTGCTGTACACATTATCTAACAGACTTTACGGTCCAACATTTGAAATTCAAAATTGTTTGAGACCCAGTGTACTCTCCTGCTATTTCTTCCAATAATATTCAACTGTTCCACTGTCTGGCGTCATATACATAGTCGGAAAATGGTCCAAAAAAATTCATTTGAATAAATTTTAATTTTTTTGAACCCTTAATGCAATGAGCATGGTTGCCAGTGGTTCTTATTTTTATTGTTTTCTTTTTATAAACACAAATTAACCTGGTGCTCTCTAATTTTTAACATCAAACGAAACCCTTTGTGTGCTAGTGTTACTCCGATTTTTCCATTCAACCTTGGACGTATTCTCCTGACATTTCTTTTAAGAATGCACAGCACAACACACTTTTTCCGCAAAAGGTATTAAAAAACGACTTTTGCAAAAATTGTAAGATTTATGGACCTTAAATAATTACCAGTGGTTTATGTTTTTATTGTGGCCGCCCTGGCGTAGTGGGTAGAGTGCGACGCTCACACGCCGAAGGGTCTAGGTTCGATTCTTGGCTGAACACCTCGAATTTTTCACGGCACTACCTCTTTCGAGCTGCTGACAACACTGTCTAAGAAAGCTTCTCAAACTTCGCCGTTCGGAGTCGGCTAAACAATGTCCCATCTACTCGTGTGGGAATAGTAGCGCGCACAACACGAGTAGTTGATGAGCAAGCTAGGCTCTGGTCCCCTGCGGACTGTTGCGCCATATAATTATTAATTATGTTTGCATTGACATATTTATAAGAATATGCTCACTTGATACAGTCTAATTTTAAATTATAAAACGAAACCTTTTGTGTGCAAGTATTACCCCAAGTTTTCCACTCAGCATTTGACGCCAGCCCTTTGTCCATACATTTCTAAATAAAAACTCCTCGAGATGAATGGGTTCCCAACTCACCACTCTGCATCGCATTTCTATTTTTTACGAAGAATGTCTGGCGTTTTGATAAAAACCACAAACATTCCCCTGCACCCGCTGGAGAAAACTCCCAAGATCTTCATGGAATCATGCGGAAACTGAGAAAATGCAACCCCAACTTCAAAACAATTTCTCTACACATGTAAACCAATTCTCCCCGTTCACCTCTGCCGGGAGGTCTGAACAAGACCAAAACTATGCTCAAATGTGTTGGATACACAACTTCCCAACTCCAAGTCAATTCTGTTTTTATTTAATTTTAAAACGGACGAGGGCGGGAACTATGCGAAGCGAAGGACAACCTCTAGGGTATTGAGATAATGTTTTTGCATTAGAAACTTGGTCCTCAGCTCTTCAGACGTCGGCATGACTACCGCCGTCATCGTCGTTAGGCCTCCAGGAAGCACACAGACTTGAAAACAAAAATTCATTTCTTTATGAACGCACTTCACCGTCCTGCCGCCGTTGTTGCTTACGGTTCACCATTGAAGTGGAAAATATTTGCAGCGCTCACCGGTGGGGGTAGGAGCGACAAGTAACAATTGAGACCGTATTACTACTGCGTCGCGCACTCCACATTCATGTGACGTGTGATATCTAATGCATGCTTAATGCAACGGAGAAAGTTTTTCCCTTGCTTCTCCGTCCGACAAATGCTGTTTGAATGCGAAACAGAGATGGAGGGATGGGGACTGTGTGCGTCAATGGCAGATAGCAATTAGGGGATGCATTTTTCAGAAGACAAACTTTGCAAAGTCACTGCATATGCGGGGAGTAGAATAAGAGATGTGTAGGAGGGTGTTGTACATGGAGGGTGACTAATGCTTGCAGTAAAACTGCAGAAAACAGTGATACCGGAAAGTTTCCGGCTAAGTTGTCACTAAAGAGATGTTCTGAGCATGTCTAGAATGGCATGCGCCTTTCGCGCTCTTGCAAGTAGTTACTCACTAGAACTTTATTTGTCTCAGTTTGCTTTGAAAGTGACGAAGTGCAGCGCCAAAGTTACTTAAACTTTTCACTCGTTTCATAGGAGACGTGCAGCGTTTTGAGAATCAAGTTACACTGGTGGAGGAGTTTGTTATGTGAACTGCTTTCGGAAATGGTATCAAACGCGCATGTAGCACATCATTTCGAAAGGAAACCGATCTCAATACACCATTCAAAGGAAAAATCAAAATGCAGTTCAAATAAATCCAATTGTTCCTCATCAGCAACAGTCGCGAAATTATACCATGAAAATTCCATTGCTGCGATTGAATTTGATTACGCCTTAATTACTGCTCCCCGGCAAATTGAGTTCGGCGCTTTCAAACGCAATGTTCTCCCCTCCGTTTTCGTAGAAAATTCAAATAAATTACTCAATCGCTTGGCGGAAAAGCTGAAAATAAAGAAAATATGAATGTCCTTGAATTCCGCGAGGTTCCGTTTTCCTCACCTCCGCCATCCTCATCAGCCATTACTTCACTTCATCGTCTATTGCTTCAAGAGGTTCCACGTTTAACGAGAACGGATATGCTTAAGAAAATTGGATATGGAAATTCATTTCGTACACTCCTTCGTCCTCGCAATGTATCCCAGTGAGAGACGTTCAGTTTACAGCCCTGCGATGGTGTGGAGGGGCACTAATCGTTTCATGGTAATGGTTTCGGGGAAACAGAGAAAGCGTCAAGGAAGTTTCGAGGCTTCCTCGACCGAACCAGAGTGTGATGTAATTCGAATGTAATGAGTAATGTAATATTGATTTCCATTAGAGTCTATCGTCGGTGCCTTCTAGATTCAATTATTGTGAAATTCAATTAGAAATACGGGAGCTTTGTCTGGATGGCATAGGAGGGTTGGGTATTGTGTCTCGTTCGGGGCGCAAAATCATTTCTGATGAACATTCTTGTGATGCTTCAAATGCAGTGGTGAAGGGACAACAGCGATGAAGAAAGACTCGACCTCTTTGAGAATTTCCTTGATAGGCCATAAGTGATGTAAATTAAGGAAATGCTGACCTGTGAAAGTTTAATCCGCTCGCCGAACTTCAACTCGGCGATTAAATTTACCCATTGTAGTTGGTAATGAACCCTCTTTTGACAAACCAGGTTGAAATCCACTCCCCTAGCCTGACAAAACAGGTTGAAGTCAAGTTCCCTCGCCAGACAAACCAGGTTGAAGTCAAGTTCTCTGGCAAGCCAGGTGTGAGTCAAGTTTTCCCACCTAGCAAACCAGATTGAAGTCAAGTTCCCTTGCAAACCAGGTGTCAGTCAAGTTCCCTGGCAAACCAGGTATAAGTCAAGTTCTCTCGAATAGCAAACCAGATTAAAGTCAAGTTCCCTAGCAAACCAGGTATGAGTCAAGTTCCCTCGCCAGACAAACCAGGTTGAAGTCAAGTTCCCTCTCAAACCAGGTGTGAGTCAAGTTCTCTCGCCAGACATACCAGGTTGAAGGCAAGTTCTCTGGCCTGACAAAGCAGGTTGAAGTCAAGTTCCCTCGCCAGACATACCAGGTTGAAGTCAAGTTCCCTTGCCAGACAGACCCGGTTGAAGGCAAGTTTCCTCGCTTGACAAACCAAATTGAAGTCAAGTTGTCTCGCCTGCCAAACCAGGTTGAAGTCAAGTTCTCTGGCAAACCAGGTGTGAGTCAAGTTTTCCCACCTAGCAAACCAGATTGAAGTCAAGTTCCCCAATCTGACAAACAAAGTTGAAGTCAAGTTCCCTAGCAAGCCAGGTATGAGTCAAGTTCCCTAGCAAGCCAGGTATGAGTCAAGTTCCCTCGCCAGACAAACCAGGTTGAAGGCAAGTTGCCTGGCAAACCAGGTGTAAGTCAAGTTCTCTCGAATAGCAAACCAACCAGGTTGAAGGCAAGTTCCGTCGCCTGACAAACCAGGTTGGAGTCAAGTTCCCTTGGCTGACAAACCACGTTGAAGTCGTAGAAACTCTTCTTCTACTTTGTGTGGAGCTACAGTTCGGGGTGGACATGGAATTGAAAAAACATGTCATGTTGTTCAAACTCACATGGTGTTCAGTTCAAGAGAATATTGTTAAAGCGTACATTAGAAAGAACATTGTCTCCACTCCAAAAAAAAATATAAAAAAATCTAAAAAAGAATAAAATTTTCTTTCGTTCCCAGGTCTCTATAAACTTCTCCGTTTTAGACTTTGATTCCTTATTGGCTTAGAAGGCACAACGATTCAGAAGAGACCAAGTCGGGCTTCTTCAGTGACTACTCATGTTATTGTGTCTTTTTTGTGCGCAATTGTTCCTCGCGAGCAGAGAAAGCTTACAGTTTTTGAACGACCCGTACGGCGAAAGTAGAACATCTTCGCCAGAGACAAAAGGTAACCCATCTGTGTTGTAAGCAACAAAAAAAAAAAAGGAATTCAACCCAGGAATCAAATGTTGAACTTCCATCGCACGAGCAAGCACTCACTTACTATGATTCTGCGACCACTATGATATTTAGACTACAAACTTCAAGGAGAACCACTTTGGTGTTCCGCAAGGGACCAGTTTTGGTCGTATTTTTTTTCCGATAACCACTCAGGAGGTACTCTAAATTGAGAATAAAGTTGAGACGGTACAGATAATTCGATTGGGTCCACGCAATGGTTTTTTGGCAGCCTTGGAACTCTAAGACCACCCTTCCCACAATATCACGCAGTGCTGTGCGGTAGGTAATCGAAAGAAAGCGCGCTGCCACAGTCTAATATTGCAAAGTAGGTGAAGAAGACCTCTTGATTTCAATTTAGCTTTCCATAGAATATCAAGGCTTTTCCGGTGATCTGCACTTTACACAAGACGACGCACAGTAATGCCCGAGCGAAAAAAAAAAATACGTAAAATGAAATAATTTGCTCACCCAACCTAGAGAGAACCTAGAAAGCCAAAATGTTGTCGACTTCTGATGAGCCGTTTCGGTGTACGACGAGCTCAAGATTAGGACTTTGCAATTTTCAAAATTGGACATGTTTTCAAGAAAATTCGATGTTGGATATTTTTTAAATCAATCCACCCTGATACATAATGTCATATTTATTTGAAAGGACGTGCATCTAACCTTCAAACTGCATCAACTTTTTGACCACCGGTTTTCTACATCAGGTTTTTGGCTAAGGCCACCTTTTGCTGAAGGTACTTTCATGTTTGGTGGAGCAAAACAAAAGTGCTCCAAGAGGCACCAACTGGAATCCTCGTTTTTCTGAAAGCTTGAGATATTCTCTATCGATGGAGCAAAAGCAAAAATTCACCTTTTTTCACTTTGGGAGAACGAGTCGTTTAAGTAAAGCAAGCTCGGTATGTTTTTTTTTTTTAATTTTTCTACGTTTCCCCTTCTAATGCCTGTATTGCGCAAATATCATGGGCATGAACCACTAAGTAGTGAAGCGCAAGCCTTGTTACGCTAATTTCAGATTTACAAAGTTTTACAACGAACGTGTGTTAGTAAATAGTATTGAAAGTAATTTTGTTTTCTATAGGTATGCATTCCAGCTTTGTTTTGAGTCTAAATTTAGTCTCGAAAATTGTTATTTAATATTTTTTTTATGTAATTAAACAAAAAAAATATTTTTTTTAATTTTTTAACTCAAAATTACTCGGTTATCCTTCATGCTATATCGACCATTTTTTGACGGCACTTATATTATATTTCAAATTTCATCAAGGCCGGTCAACAGGTTCAAAAGTGTTTCTTTCCGCGTTCTTCATACAACGGCACCACTGTGCGACGCACTGTCCTTTGATGACTTTCTTAACATTATTCTTGAGCTAATCGTGCGCTCCTCATAGGTTATCACCAGGGCCACGGTCTTCTTAAAGCATGTTCGCTCCGGATTAGGACGGTCGACAGTAAAAAGAAGTATTTTCTGGTATCTGGACAAAAGAAGGCGTCTGCCATAAAGAAAGAAAGAAAGAAAGCCTCCATCGACGTGTTGGACCGAGCATACAAATTGGCAACAACGACTTCGTCAAGTCCATCAGATTGAGAGTGGAATTGCTCTTGCCAATTCTTTTTTTTGCGAGATTTGTACATCCTTTTCTCAAAAGACCTTGTTTGTCTTAATAAATCCGGTCATGCTCCGTCGCATTTAGGGTCTGGGTCGTTCTCTTTCCTAGAGACGTCGAAAAAATCTAACAGTTCCAGTTCGCATACTTTTCATTACCACTTGATGTCGCCAAAGGGAAAGCAACAACGACCAACAATCCGTGATTGGTCGTGTTGTGTGACTTTGGTTTTCCAGGAAAGTTGCAGAACAAAGCAGAAACTGCTCGAATGTCTGATTGAAATGTTGTTGAAAAATAAAAGTCCGCACCAACGTGTTCACAGCTATTAGAAAAGTCATTCAAATGCAAGGCACTTAATCTCCCACGTGACCTTATGCTCTGTTCGCCCCCAGACGTTCGGCAAATCCAAACACACTCACCTGAAACGAAACAAACACAAAACACAGAATAAATCCAACGGCATCACAAACAATGTCAATTTTAATCGGCGGACATCTCGGCCAATAAAGTGAAGTATCCCGGGCGAATAGCAATTTAATTCAATGCCATTAACGTAATTATCCCCAACAATAACGCGGTAATCCTTGGAACGAGGGCCGCCTACGCGCGCTCGCCACAAACTGCGGTGCACACAAATCCTTGATGGATTTGTTTTTTGCCCGTTTGCCCTCTATGGCTCTTTAGCTGTGGTTTGTGCTTTTTTCAGTTTTGTACACCAAATTGTGTGTTTTACTGAATCGACAAATCATAAGACCGCGCGTTTTGAATTCGATGGCACATGCGAAGGCTTTGAGAGGAACGTGTTCCCAGAAAAGGAGACGAGAAGAAGAGAATTGCTTGAAGGACACTCAATGTGTTCGAAAGACTGGCAAGGACTCGATTGGATCGGTCGAATCCTGCTTCTGCTCCGTCTGTTCTTCTCCCGGTATCAGTGCGGAAGAGAAAATGCGAAGCTTCAGGACATCAGAAGGAGAAGCATTTCCAAGGAAAACCATCGACGTCTTTCCTACGCAATAAATCAACATTCCCGCATGGAATCTTGGCTGGGTGGGTGGGCGAATGACGCTCCTTGTGATTATGACCTTGTCACAGGACTCAAGTAAGAAAAAGATTGAGACTTTGAGTGTGAGTAGGGATCAGCAGACATTCGAGGAATGCCAAGCATATGAAAAATAAAAAAAAAACAAGTCAATACAGCAAAGAGTGGTGGGTCTTGGGAGACACTCCTCAAGGACACTACATACACTCCGTTCCCCCACTTGAATTGAATGTTTCCTTGAGCACTTTTCAAATTGAAGTTTAAAACCCTTTCCAGCATGTCTGGACTCTGCGTCGTTCGCATATACTATGCCGCCAATCGGGGGTGTGGACAGTGGAGGCCGACGACTAGTGCAAGTAGACAATGGCGACGTACGACCGATGTCGGAGTTTGGCGTCAAAAAACGAGACCAAATAAATCTCATGCATTATTCACGCTATTTGCTGCCTGTCTGATGTCTGGCGCTTGCTTGCTTGTGTGCACTCTGTATCACCCTGTGCGGCGGTAACCCGAACACCACAGAGAACCCCTGCCAGAGCCAGTTTTGCATTTTCATCCCCTCATCAAAAATCACTGTGGAACACGCAGCCACTCTGGGTGTGTGTCTAGCACGGGGGTAGCCGACAACAATGCGTGGCACTGTTGTGCATAGTTTCAAGGGGAACACTTGAAAGGAGAAAACAAAAACCCATAAGTGGGTGGCGAGGTGGGAGAAGCGGGAAGAGAAAGGGTTGAAACTTCTTCGTCGGTGCCAATTTAATGTGTGATTAAGGGGATTCAGATTATTTTGAGGCCCAGTGTCTGGTCGTGTCGTATGCTCGGTTTCAGGGATCAAAGGACGAAGTGAAGCGGTGATCACAGATTATACACATGCGATGTCTGCGGATGGTGGGGGGCAGGGGGACTCGTTATGTTGACTACACCCATCTGGTTTAATTAAGAAACGACCATTGGGAATGACAGCGAGTCCGTTGTTGTTCGAAGGACGCAAAGAGAATGGGATGGGAGGGAGTGAGGGGTTCTGACTTGATATTAGGACTGTGTCTCGCTTGAAAAACCCGAATTCGAGTGGAGGTGAGTGAAGTTAGAGCGAGAATTCAACTGATGTTGATGTGGTCCAGAGTGTGTCGTTGATGGAGTTGGCTTTCGTTCTACTCTCGTCTCCGTTGGGGGGTAGCATTCATCCCTACAGTTTGAGTTGGAGATACTTTGGACTAAGTGTAACCAAGTTGAAACAGGGAACGCCGATTTTTCAGAACTCATTGGTTTCCAATTTGTAAACGAAGTTCCTATGTTGAGTCAAAGAAAAAAATATGACTTTTGTGCTACGCATCAAGCAGATAGGTAGAGATTTGTGCCTCAAAACAACAAGGCCCGCCGGTAAAAGGGCCAAAAACTGTCTTTCCCCATCAGGGACAGAGGAAGGAGGCGTTCTTCTGAAAGAGAACGTTCTCCTTGACAGCGCCTTCTTGTTGGAGGCTGGGATACACTGCACTGGAGGGCTCAGACTCAAATACTGGTCCATTGTACATTCCTTCCAGTCTTCTTCATTTACTTCACCTCTTCGCAAGATTTACTTTAGTTGATGCTTTGTCGACAGATCACCGTTAGGCTTCAATGACTTACAGTTGTGTTCCTAAAAAAAGCAGTAGTTATACGACTTAGATAATTAGCAACATATTTCTAAGAAGATCTTTTTTCCAAATGTTTATCCGGTTTTTTTGTATTCTCCGGTAACTAAGACACCATACCAGAAATAAAAAATAAAAAATAAAGGCTTACTTTCTCCTTTTTTCACTCATTCATTGAAGTCTGTTGATTCAAGCTTGTTCATTTGTATAAAAAGTGCAGTGTTTTGTGGTTTTAGCATAAAGTGTCTCAGAAATTATTGTTTAGAGTTTCAAAATATTTGTGTATTCTTGTTTGGTAAGGGAATGCTTTTAAATATGTTGTCTTTTATTAACATTCCTCAAAGTTAGAAATATGGGTCGATCAAAACATTGTACCAAAGATATGCGGAATTTGATCAAAAAATTGCATTCGGAGGGAAAAACATATGCTTCAATCCAGGAAATCATAGGATGTTCAGCGAAAATGGTCAGCTATGCGCTAAACTGGAAAGCTAGGCCCGAAACACGCTGTCCAAAAAGAGTGACGACTAAGCGAACTTACCGAAAAATTATCAACATGGCAAAGGAGAACCCTTCAATAAGCTCCAGACAGATTAGGGATGAACTCCAACTTCCGGTGAGTGCGGTGACGGTTAGAAAACGTCTTCTAGAGGCTAAACTACCAGCTTGCAGCCCGCGAAAAGTATCGCTTTTGACAATAAAGCATGTGCAAAAAAGGTTGGCATTCGCAAAGTTTCACAAAGATTGGACTAACGAGAAATGGAGGAATATTCTGTGGAGCGATGAAAGCAAAATGGTCTTATTTGGGTCCAAGGGTCGTCGGGAATAAGTAAGAAGACCAAAGAAAGGAAAAAATAATCCAGGTTATAGAGTTAAACCTGTTAAACAAGGAGGAGCAAAACTAATAGTTTGGGCCTGTTTCTCATATACCAGGCACACCGGTATGAGCATCAAGATATAAATGTCTCGATAGGGAACATCTGTTGTGAACGAGCCCTTATTTTTTTTTTATTTGCTATGACATCTGTGAAAAATATTTAGTATATATCAAGTCATTGAACAGACAACATCATACTTTTTCATCGTGTTAAAAATGTCGAATTTTTTACCAGAAAGTGATGATTTGCGGAAAGGATTAATTTTTTGATTTCATTTGAAGAAAAGTGCTGCAGAGTCGCATCGAATGCTTGTCGAGGCATATGGTGATCATGTTCTATCAGAAGCAACATGGAAAAGATGGTTTCAACGGTTCAGAAAAAATGATTTTGATGTGAGAAATGAAGAACGTGGAAGACCACCAAAAAAGTTTGAAGATGCCGAATTGCAAACGAAATTGAATGGAGATGACACTTTGAGTCAAAAGCAAATGGCAGCAATGTTAAATGTTGCACAACAAACAATTTCTGACCATTTAAAAGCTATGGGAAAGATCCAAAAGAGTGGAAAATGGGTGCAACATGAATTGAATGAAAGACAGATGGAAAACCGAAAAGAAACACTTGTGAAATTTTGCTTCAAAGACACGAAAGAAAATCAGTTTTGCATCGGATTGTTACTGGCGATGAAAAATTGATTTATTTTAAGAATCCTAAACGGAAAAAATCATGGGTTAATCTGGGACAACCATCAACATCGACTGCAAAACCAGATCGATTCGGCAAGAGGACAATGCTGTGTGTTTGGTGGGACCAGAAAGGTGTGCTGCACCACGAGCTCCTAAAACCTGGTGAAACCGTTAATAATGATCGCTACCACAACAAATGATCAATATGAGCCATGCATTGATCGAGAAACGACCAGAATGGGCCAGAAGACACGGCAAGGTAATTTTGCTCCATGACAATGCACCTGCACACAAAGCAAAACCGGTTCAGGATACAATCAAAACACTTGGCTGGGAGCAGCTGCCCCACCCGCCATATTCATCAGACTTGTCTCCTTCCGACTACCATTTGTTTTCATCGATGGGACACGCATTGGCTGAGCAGCACTTTGATTCCTACGAGGAGGTCGAAAATTGGGTGTCTGATTGGTTTGCTTTAAAAGACGAACAGTTTTATTGGCGTGGTGTTCACAAATTGCCAGAATGGTGGTCAAAATGTGTAGAAAACAATGGCCAATACTTTGAATAAAATGTTTTTACTTTCCCATTAATAATTAGTGTTTTATTTTCAAGAAATTAGCGGTATACCTGCTAATGGGGTTGCGCCTAAATATCCTATCAAGGGTATAATGAACGGTACTGAGTATGTTAAAATTTTAGAAGAGGTTATGCTGTCATATGCCGTGGAGGAAATGCCACTAGTTTGGGTATGTCAACAAGATAATGAACCAAAACATACGTCAAAACGAGCAAAATCTTGGTTTGATGAAAAAAAGAATAACCGTTATGGGCACAGCACAATCCCCTGACCTCAACCCCATTGAGAACTTGTGGGGCGATGTTAAAAATTCTGTCCATGAGGCCAAACCAAAAAAACGCCAAGGAATTGTGGGAGGTAGTGCGAGACGCATGGAAAGCTATACCAGTTGAGAGACGTCGGAGTCTGGTGGACTCAATGCCACGAAGATGCATTGCAGTGATAAAAATCAAAAACTTTGCTACAAAGTACTAATGGTAAGCTGTAAATAATTATGATTTCATATTGTTTCATTGATTTCTGTTGTCTAGGCACAGCATAATTCTAAAGACTGCTATTTTTATGAACAACTGCGAAATATTACTACAATCATAAAAAAAATAGTTAAAACTTATGAACAACGTTTATTTTGTGAAATACCTGTTAAGACTGAAATACTTTACTTTTGTATATGTTTTTTGAAAATATGATAAAACAATTTGAATTAATAGAAAATTATTTGTCTTTTTTGAGGAGCACTGCTATTTTTATTAACACAACTCTAAGTGCCTAGAGGAGCCTTTCAAAAAACGTGTACCAGATCATGTTCTTGGTCTCTACGTATTGCCGCCTTCGCTAACCCTTGCTGCACAAAATTCAAACTGAAATTACCAAAGCGCAGCAGTTACAACAGTCTCCCGTACTGAATAAGAGACTACATACCTTTCTTCTGCCCCATTCTTAGACCCACTGTCGTGCATATTTTAAGCCAATAAAGGACGTTACAACCTCTGTTTACCCTGATGAAGAGCGCCACTTTTGTCCTGATAGCTATCAATGTTAAAATTCACATTCAGTGACTTTGCAAGAGCCAAAAAAACTCCACGGCAATAAAAATGTTTTCTGCGCCGCAAACCATCGACGCCGTCTTCTCAGACACCGACACATCTCTAATTAATGGCCCAGTCGAGTGCACGAACACCCGACAACACAAAAAGTCCTTACACCCGAGAGTGTCGCCTCCGAACATCATTACGACTCGTCCGCGATGGCTTTCACCCCCAAGGCACATTACACCATCACAGCGTGAGATTGATTGAATTAAGACAAAACATGGTGTACAATTACATCTATCGCCGCTGGGGATGAAATCAAAGTTCAGTGTGCTTAATTTCGTGCCTGTTCACTGGCCCCAAACCGTCCCTTCGACCTCCCTCCTTTGTCTGGCGACAACTTGAGAAACTTGAGATGGCCCTTGGCAAATGAGCAAACAAACTAAACGGGGAGTACGTTGCTCTCTGTGGCGGTGCGGTGGCACAAAGGAAGCTTGCAAAAAAAAAGAAACGCATTTCATTGGCCAATGCCATTGTCCTCTGTTTCGTCAAGGACAATGCCACGCACTCCCTCCATCTGTTGGGCGGGTGGAGGTTCTCCAGTCAACTATCAAGTTCCTCCCGTCGTGCGTGGGTGGGGTAGGTGTCAAAAGCAAGGCAAGAAGTTAAAATTAATTAATCCACCCCTCACTAAGACTCTGAATTAAGAGCAATTTTTAGTCATTAATAGGATGGTGAGGGTGTATCACATGTCCTTGCCGTTTAGCAAGCATAAAAGTTTACAAGGCTGTACAGTCGTTGAGGAAGGTAAAATGCTGCCGAGCAAACCAATTGACGTCAATGGCAAAACAGAGCGCCTCTGGCAGAAGCGTCTTTAATCGCAACAAACTCACCTGGTATCAGCGGCAGCAAATATTTTGGGAGTCCATGTCAAGGTCGTTAACTGCAGACGGGAACGGAACACCCACTGAACGACGTTAAATAAAAGATGACACTCACCCAATCACGCCGAAAAAGGTCTTCCCACCCAAGGGATTCATTTAAAAAGCACTTCACTCTAATGAGTTCCCCCAAAAAGGACATCATCGGCGTGTGTTGCTTAAAGCAAGCGCCGCTGAGCACCGGGCTAAAGGATTAATCGACCACCGATGGCGGTTAAATTAGTGGTAGATCAAGGAGGATTCAATAAAGATCCCAACTTCCACTTTTATGCAAGCAAACTGCGTTCGCTAATCTGCGCTCCCAACATTCGCCACCCTCCCCGGCCAGAGGGAAGTTACTACGAACTATTTTCGTTGGCACACAACAACGAGCCCGGAGCATCGCAACCGCACACAGTTAACTGCTTCGCTTCGAGGTTCTCTTTTTTGCAAATGGGGAAAAATCAATAAGCAGATTGTGGTACACCCTCGATTCTCTTGCCCTGCCAGTCTTTGCAAAAACGGATAAAAAGTTAGTTGATACCCTGCCAGGCAGGAAGTGTACAAAATTTCATTTTTCCACTCTCGCTCTCGTGCTCTCCCATTCGCTCTTAGTCAGCCCTTAGTCCCAGAAGGAGCAAGTTTCCTGTGGATACGTCCAGCCACACCCTTGTAGCAAGCGATGACTACCAACAATGATGAGCGCCAGCAGCATTTTCAGCAACAACAACGACGTCTACCGAAGTTAAGGACGATTGCGAAACACGAGTCCTTTCCATTTTTCCATCGTGCACATTTTTCGTGTTTTATTTTCCTTTCTCGTGTCTCAGCAGAGAAACGAGAGAGGATATTAACTGCCGAGGAGATGTAACTTGGATAAAGGGTGCGGCGGGTGGGTGGTCTCCGCTAGGAATTGAAAGTGTGTGCTCGCTCCAGGGAATTCCCTAACACTCTCAATATTTATTTAGAGCCGCCACCACTAACACTGTTAACGTACTCCTCGGCCGAGCAAGAGCTTAACTGTGTGTGTGTGGATGCGCCGAGTGTATCGCCCATTTTCTTTCCACTCTCCACCACCACCAAGACAGAGGGTGGATGGATGGTTGGGTTTTTTTCCTTCCTTTCGCCTTGAAGCAAACCATCGTCGGAGTTTCATGGGTTTTTCTGCTTTGTTTTGTGTTTAGCCTCTCCATCACCGACGACGTAAAGTCCTCGATTATTTTCTTGCTTTCCTTTTTCTTTTTACAGCGAGCCATGGCTTGGCACAATCGAAGGCATAGAATAAACGCCAGGGAAGGGTTCTCAGACCTGTACTCGTATGTCAGGGAGTGCGAGTGTATATTTGCACGTCTCTGAAGCAGTTTTACGATAACAATGCACGAGGCGATGACCTATGCTTTGTCGATGGTATATGTTCCATGTGGGATCCGCTAAAATATGACTTCCCCGACCCCGTGAGTCCTTGCTCGTGAGATTATTTAAATGGTAGTTTTTACCACTATTTATTAGTTAAGAGCGACGCTGCGAAACTGAAAATGTATATGAGTTCCTAACAGAGGGCAAAGCGGGAGTTGAGATTTGAGTAGAATGAAGTGGTAGGAACTAGCGTAAGCGAATTAAAGGCTCTTCATTCACTTCATTCAGTTGGTGAAGTCAGTCAAGTCAGTCAAGTCAGTCAAGTCAGTCAAGTCAGTCAAGTCAGTCAAGTCAGTCAAGTCAGTCAAGTCAGTCAAGTCAGTCAAGTCAGTCAAGTCAGTCAAGTCAGTCAAGTCAGTCAAGTCAGTCAAGTCAGTCAAGTCAGTCAAGTCAGTGAAGTCACTGAAGTCAGTGAAGTCAGTGAAGTCAGTGAAGTCAGTCAAGTCAGTCAAGTCAGTGAAGTCAGTGAAGTCAGTGAAGTCAGTGAAGTCAGTGAAGTCAGTCAAGTCAGTCAAGTCAGTCAAGTCAGTCAAGTCAGTCAAGTCAGTCAAGTCAGTCAGGTCAGTCAAGTCAGTCAAGTCAGTCAAGTCAGTCAAGTCAGTCAAGTCAGTCAAGTCAGTCAAGTCAGTCAAGTGAGTCAAGTCAGTCAAGTCAGTCAAGTCAGTGAAGTCCGTCAAGTCAGTGAAGTCAGTGAAGTCAGTGAAGTCAGTGAAGTCAGTGAAGTCAGTGAAGTCAGTGAAGTCAGTGAAGTCAGTCAAGTCAGTCAAGTCAGTCAAGTCAGTCAAGTCAGTCAAGTCAGTCAAGTCAGTCAAGTCAGTCAAGTCAGTCAAGTCAGTCAAGTCAGTCAATTCAGTTAAGTCAGACAAGTCAGCTGTCGTTGTTTCAATTTCGTTTGCCTTCCTATGTTATGCAAGGACCCCTCCCCGCATGTTTTTCTTTTTGTCTCACTGGGCTATAAATATTAAACCCAACTGTGTCCTGTACAACAGAATGACCCAAAAATATTAAACAGGAGCTCTCGTTCCCTCTGTCGTTACCCACTCCACTCAGGGGACACCAGAGAGACAATAACACATCCTGCGCAGCCATGATAAAGAGACGAGGGAGAGGGGCACACAAAGCGAAAAAACAAAAAATTCAAAAATAGCGACATAAAAACAGAAAATCACTAAAAAGTAACTTCAACACATGGACGAAGCCGGGCCAGCACAAAAAAATCAACAAATACAAAAAATAATAAAAGGAAGAACGAGAGCATGAAATGATGTCAAAGGAACGCGTATCCGCACACACCCACACCGACGCACACATGTCACCACAGCATGGCACAACGGTTCAGAGAAGGGCAATAACTGTATGCGGCCCTTAAAATAAATGAGTTTCTAAATTGTCGACATTTGTGTGTTGTCCTCGAATCGCAACTTTTAAGCGTTTACTCCCCCACCGTGCTCATACAGAAACACAAAGGGAAACGAGCACAAATCATGTGCCATGAGGTGTGTGGGGGGATGCCGGCTCACAGCAGATGTGTACCGAACATATCCTTTTTTTCAAATGATAATCCATTGAGTTGCTTGCTTAGACTTCATTTACAAGTCGTAACCGTAAATGATGCGATGTGTTTGAATGTGTGTGCTGTGCGAGGAGACATTTTGGATGACGTAGTGTCGGTCCTCATGGGTCTACAAACGCCGTTACGAATTGGCTCAAGAAGCAGGCCAATTAGTGGAAACAGAATCTTGTACACAGTTTTTGCAAAAGGTCAGCTTCGGTTTCAATCTCGTACGAATAGAGAGTGGGAAAGCGTTATCTAAGAAAGCCAGCTTCCCTGTATTGAACAGAGCTCCGAAGAACGTTATGGCGACACTTTCGGCGTCTGAAAGAATGGTGCTGTGTGTCTAAACGGATCTTCGACAGGGACAAACAGAGACGTCACAGCAACAAAAAAGAAGTGCTTTCATACACATGAAACAACACACGCGAAGGAAATGCTCCAGAAGCAGCCACAAGACTGCGTCATTCTTCGAAATGAATTGATTCAGAGTGAGCTTGTGGCCTTTTTGGGTGGAATACGACATCGATCTTACGCACGCTTCTTGGGGTCTCTCTGGAAAGCGCGCATCTCCGGCATCTCCGTGGATCCGATCGCACTGGTCAGTTTTATTTGTTGCTTCCGTGACGTGTGACATGACAAGGAACTAACAAATCGCGCCCTCCACGTGGCCAGTACAATTAAGCAAATAAATCGCAGAATCCTAGCTGTGCTTTGCACACAGTGCGTTTTGGCCTACGCGATCTTCAAAATTGTCCAAAAACGACACAAAATGGGAGCATTTTCTGGGACGCCCTGAATGCTCCTTCATCTCCACTAAAATTCTGACTCTGACTCTGACTCGATTTAATACTGCTCCAAAAGCAATTTAGTCGCTCTCTATGATCCAGCGTTGGAGCAAGTCACGACAGATCAGGCTCCAGTGAGCGCCTTAAAAAGTATTTCCTTTTTCACTGTTGAAAGTTGAAAACTGGAAACTGAGTGAGACCCTACTGGACATACGCACGTAGGAGAGACTGAGATGACTGACTGACTGACTGGCTCTCAGATTTGACACTAGAACGCTTCACATTCTGGACAGCACGAAGAAGGAACCAGGATTAGAACTGGAACAACATTTCATGGCAAAAGGAAGACAAAGCAGAAGAAGGAGCCAGGAGTAGAACTGGAACAACATTTCATGGCAAAAGGAAGACAAAGCAGAAGAAGGAGCCAGGAGTAGAACTGGAATAACATTTCATGGCAAAAGGAAGACAAAGCAAAGAAGGAGCCAGGAGTAGAACTGGAATAACATTTCATGGCAAAAGGAAGACAAAGCAAAGAAGGAGCCAGGAGTAGAACTGGAACAACATTTCATGGCAAAAGGAAGACAAAGCAGAAGAAGGAGCCAGGAGTAGAACTGGAATAACATTTCACGGCAAAAGGAAGACAAAGAGGCTCCAAGAGCGTTTTTTATTGCTTTGGCAATTCTGAAGCCTGTTCCAAAATCAAGAAACAAGTCTCTGCATGGAAACAGCCTTCCTACAGACAGAAGAGAAGTTAACAAAGCTCGTGTAACACTTCCCTTTGATACTTTCAAGCAGTCTTCTTGCCCAAACATGATGTAGGTAGACAACTTGATTCATCGCCAACACATCAGCGTTCAGAAGGACCTCTTAAAATTCTCCAAAGCCTCAAGCGCTTTAACATATTTTGTAAGGATATAGCTTCCAACTCTAAGAAGGATGGTAAACATACTCCTAGTGGAACAAACCCTTAGATTACTAAGAGTTACCTAGTTCTTTCACAAATAAAAACTTTGAGATCCTGAAACCTCACGGAGACCTAAAGTGCTCCTCGGTGTTTGATCTAGAGTAGGAGTAGAGAGTAGGAAGTAGAGAGTAGGAAGTAAATAAGCTCTGACGTCTGAACTGACTGATATCAATGCAGACCTGTCCTGTTTACGATGGATCGCGATATCTGTAACTCCACGGACTACCAGGCAATCCATAAACCCCGCGTGTGGTTCCCTTCGCCTTACGAACAGTAGTCGACGATGACATATTCGAACAATTAGAAATGCATGTGTGCTGGGTGCCGGGATCAGAAAGGGTGGATAGATAAACTTGATAAGAACGCCACGCGACTACCAGCTCCTGATGTATCACCCTCAGAACCTGTGGTCAAATTAAAAGTCAGAGATCTCTGAACACTTCCCACTCGCATCCTCAAACTCGGCCTCAGTACAACCAGCACCACATTGCTTTAGGACTTAAAATACACCAAAAAAGTCACACCCATGTCTTCGTCTTCTTAGATTCACCTGCTTCTCCTCCATAGAATACGTTGCCTGTGTGTGGCAAACAGATTTCTTCTTCCCTTCAGCAATCTGACACCCCCAGCACAACCAAGGACACACTGGAAAGAGGCAGGTTACGCAAATCCGCCGGGCACTGGCAAGGTCGTTAATATAATTTTGACTTGATGGATTATACGTCTAAGGAGACCGATTCCAAGCGACCTCATTATGCGCATCGAATGGCCAATTTGGGAACGCAATTTTCCTTGCCATGCAAACACGGGCGAAAACATCAAACATCCCGCGACGACGGGTGATGATTTGGACGATTTCATTCATCTGTGGAGGTTTGTCTTTTTCTCCTCTGCATCCTGCTTAGTCCTTGGGTCACATGAAGGCCAATAGAAGTGTCATGTTTATTTGGAGGCACCTCTGGGATGGTGTTGAGGACTCAAATCTGCTCTGATCTGTGAAGCATCTCGTGGAGGACTCGTGGGTAATTGAAACATGTCACTTAGAACATTGACAAGCGACTAATTTGTCATTTGATTGACTGCAGGTGATTTGCAGAGCACCTTGAAGTGGTTGTGACTGATTGTGTTTTGTGCTTTAGTTGCCCTTGTTCTGTCACACAAAATATTTCATTTTTTTAAAAAGTTGTAAATTGATGAACGTTTCACTTATTTGGCGTCGCTAGCGGGGAGAGAAAAAAACAGACGGTCGTCTGGAGTTGCAAGTAGCCGCGAATTCACTTTGATTGCTTTAAGACCATTAGCAATTGGGTGGCGCTGCAGTCCACAGGAGGACCAGGGCCTACCTTTCTCTTCAACTTCTCCTGTTGTGCGCGCTACTGTTCTCTCACAAGTAGAAGGACCTGTTGTTTCGACTTCGAACGGCGATGCTTGATTAGCTTTCTTAGACGGTTATTACTCTTTGAGTGTTTTCACCAGCTCGAATGAGGTGGTGCCATGAAAATTGCGAGGAGTTCAGCCGGGGATCGAACGTGAACTTTCGGCGTGTGAGTGTCGCACTCTACTTACTACGCCACGGTGGCCTCTTAATGCCTCCTAATGCATTCGTTGTGGAAAAATGAAGTTTGGTGCGTTCTTCCTTTAAATTCTGTTCACCGACTGTAACTCGGCGTGGCGTCCAATCCAACCAGCGGAATGCTCCCTCTTTCCTTGTGTCAGTCTCAGTTATTTATATCCCTGAAGTCCTGGTCGAAGCACTCCAAAAATAAGTGACAAGCCCACACATTTCAATGAGTGTCTCTTGTTGCCGTCTTCTTCATAAATTTCCCAACAAGGAAAAAAAACGCAGGAATCCCCTCCGCACCTCCCACTTAACGACGATACCATAACCGCCTCGTCGCTGGTAAGACTGCACACCCGACAGACTTCCCCACAAAATCATCCCTTATCCCATAATTCAGGCACTCGCCGGGCCATAAGGGTGGTTTATAAACAACCAGTCCACCGGCGAACCCATACAGTCGGACTCCGTAGCCCGGTTTCGCTTAATTCAGTCCAGGAATCGAGTAAAGACACGCAATCGTTTCTTTTTATTTTGTCTGAGTTTCGTACAATAATTGAAAGCGCCCTAGATCCACTTCTGTGGATGGGTTTGGTTTATAAAGAGAGGTGCGGCGTGCAATGTGAAAAATTTATTATCAGACACTGCTCCCCAATGAAGCGAAAAACTGTGGTATCCACCTTTTTGTTTAAAAAGCTTTGTCGGCTGGGCGGCAGGCTGGCAGACATATTCGATGAGTAAGCAGTAGTTTACCTCAGCTCTAGACATGGTTGCGTGGGCGAGTGATTGGCTCAGCTGTTTGGTTTGTGCTGGTGGTGGATCTTGGGGATGGCGTCAGCTGCCTTATGGATGCATGCAACTGCGCCAATCAGTTGAGCGGTGAGTCATGGTAAGAAAACAAAGAAAACTGACCCACCCTCTTCGGGAGAAGATATATGTGGTTTTAATTTGCTTCTGGCGGGTATATAAAACAAGACCTTTAACATTGACTGAGAAGTGCTGAAAGATTTAAGAATATTTTCACATCGACAAGTGGAACGAAACCACAAGTTCTTTGCCTTAACTCGACGGCATCCCCTCTAGTCGTTTATTGTGTTTCTGGTTAGAATGAGTCAAGAGGAGGTTGGGCGCTAAAACGGCCTGAACTGTTTTCTTTTTACAACGAACGAAAATATTCTTGACTTGAGCATAGAAGCAGAATGTTGACAGTCAACGATGGGTAGTGTGCGACGCTCACACACCGAATGGTCTAGGTTCTATTCCCGCCTGAACACCTCGAATTTTTCACTGCACCACCTCTTTCGAGTTGCTGACAACATTCAAATAGTAAAAGCTGTCTAAGAAAGCTTTTCAAATTTTCGCCATTCGAAGTCCACAAAAAACTGTAGGTCCCTTCTACTCGTGAGAGAACAATAGCGCGCACAACAAGAGTAGTTGATGAGCAAGCTAGGCCGTGGTCCCCCTGTGGACTGTCGCGCCAACAATTATAATTATTGTATATAGTTATATATAAAGTATACGCGTGAGGGTATTTGTTCTGTTGAGTTTTTTTTACTTTCGTTATTGAGCAAATATCGCCGAACATAATGGGCAAATATAAAAGTTGTACACCAGAATTAAAAAGGCTTATAGTCCAGCAATAATGACAGGAGAAAGCTTCTATAGATTCTGTCGCTAAAGAGCTGATGTATTCTAAAAATAAGGTTTATGGTGCAACTACTGTCTATGCGAACACAGGCGGCATGGAGAATCCGAAAAGAATTAAACGTGCAAGAAAGACAGCTGTCAGAGAGGACAGACTTATTTGTTGGTTGAGTCAGGCGAATCCTTTATTTACCAGTAGGGATATTTACTTTATGCTTTTGCCCGGTAATATAAGGTTGTCCGAATTTTCGTCCTTTGAATTTTCCGGCTACGTATAAAGCGCTACAGAGCTCGTATCTGGCAATACTATACATTGTTTGAAAAGTCTAACATACATGATATAACCTACAAAACGACGCTATGCATGATTAGCTTGGATATTGCATTCAACAATTATAGACGTGTAAACATGGAGTTCACTAACGCCACTAACGCCGAAATTCGCGCAATTTTAAAGTTTTCCTTCGTTATTTGCCTTTAACGCTAGAGAAACGTTGCGCGACATGAATAGTGTTTTGGGGGATGGTACTCTATCACTTCGAACCACAGAGGAATGGTTTCGACGATTCAGAGCCGGTGAAAACGACACCATGGATAAGCCAACCGGCGGAAGACCTGTGACGATGAATACCGAGCGAATCATGGAAAACATCGAGTTAGACCGGCATGTGGCATCTCGTGGCATCGCCCAGGAGATGGAAGTTAGTCACCAAACCATTTTAAACAATCTGCAAAAGGTTGGATACAAAAAAAACTTGATTTTTGGGTGCCGCATGATTTGACGCAAAAAACCCTTCTGGAGCCAATTAACGCCTGCGATATTCTGTTGGAACGGAACGAATTGGACACATTTTTGAAGCGGATGGTAACTGGCGACGAAAAATGGATCACATACGACAATATCAAGCGAAAACGGTCGTGGTTGAAGGCCGGTGAATCGTCCCAAACAGTGGCCAAGCCGGGAGTGACGGTCAGGAAGGTTTTGCTGTGTGTTTGGTGGGATTGGAAGGGAATCATCCACTATGAGCTGCTCCCATATGGCCAGACGCTTAATTTACCATCTACTGCGAACAGCTGGACCACTTGAAGCAGGCGATCGACTAGAATCGTATAGAATTGGCCAACAGGAAGGGTGTAGTGTTCCACCAAGACAAAGCCAGACCACACACTTCGTTGATGACTCGTCAGAGGCTGCGGGAGCTAGGATGGGAGGTTTTATCGCATCCACCATATAGTCCGGACATTTTAAACCAAGTGATTACCACCTGTTCCTATCCATGGCGAACGCCCTTGGTGGTGTGAACTTGAACTCAAAATAGGCTTGTGAAACGTGGCTGTCCGAGTTCTTCGCAAATAAGGAGGGGGGCTTCTACGAGAGGGGTACAATGAAGTTGCCGTCTAGATGGAAACAGATTATCGAACAAAACGGCGCGTATTTAAAATAAATCTGATCACTGTAACATTTTTTATGAAGCATTGAATGGAGAGCAAAAAAACAGGAGATATTTGAGAAACTTTTATAAATGAAAAAAGAACAGCCCTTTATATTTAAATTATTTGTTGTTTTACTCGAAAAGTAATTAAAACTCTTGTCCGCTTATTCGTTGAAGAAAATGTAGTTTTAACAAATTTTTGGGGTATAAATCTTTCTATTTTACTGCCTTATTTTAATTTTGAAATTATTTGAATTTATGTTTCTAATAATATTTTCACTGCAAAATGGACTACACTCCCTTGTTTTTTTGTATGACTCTGATTTTGACATAAAATTCTTCTCTCTCTCACTCTCTCTCTCATTTTCTCTCTCTCATTTTCTCTCTCTCTCATTTTCTCTCTCTCACGATCTCTCTCTCTCTCTCTCTCTCTCACTATCTCTCTCTCTTTTCATTTTTTTGTATTTTGTATTTACGTTTAATAAAAAAAGTTATTTTTAATTGATTTTACATTTTGTTACAGAAAAGTGTTTCTTATTAGTTTTCCACCACTGTACCACTCGAAATAATTCTCTCCGCGGCGGCGCTGCGGAAACAAAGGTGTGATGGTTTGTTTTTCGGGATGTACGACATGTAACCGACGGCCTGAAGAAGAAACAAATGCATAAAGGGTTCTGCTATGCAGATTCGACGCAATGACGTTGCAAACAAAAATCCCTTTTTGACGAAAAAGTGATTTTCTCATTTTCTTCCCGACATGCCACTGCCAAAGTCTTCACTTTCACAGGCTATGAATTGTTGCTCTGTGCATTTTTCTCGGTATCTAGGCCCTGGCGACTTTTCTTTGTTTCCGAACTGAAAAAAGTCATTTGGACCGCAGAAATTTTGATTTGATTTGAAATCCATGAAATCCCATCCATCAAAGTAAACTCTGCCACAATTTTGTTTCCCCATGCAAAGCTCATCGAAAACATGTTCAATTAATTTCAAGTGTTTGAATATGGTAAATAAAGGCATCAAATCTGGGCAAACTACTTCCCGTTCCACCTGAAACAGAACCGCAAAGTCCACGTCAAGGACAAAGCATGAGAACAAACACACTCTGTCATAACAGAATGACTTAATTTCGGAATCAAGGCACAATTTCCCTTCTCGAACCGAAATTGATCCTCCATTAATAGAAGTTCACATTTTGCCTTGTCATATCCCCCTCTCTCTCTCTCCCGCACACCCTATCAGCATAGAAGACAAAACAATAGCCAACCTAATTCAATGACTAATGCGTATCCTTTTCCTCCATCAGAACCGACCAAGGTCACATTAGAGCTCCTCCATGCAGGAGATTCATCCACGTGCGGAGCATAAGATATCCGTGCTCTGGCTAAGAAGTACATAACGAGAAGCAAATCGAATCTGCCAATGATGTGGTTGACGAACTCGGTGAGTGTGTAGATTCCTTGCTAACGTCATAGGCAGTTGTCCCTCACGTTTGTCTCTCTCTCTCTCTTTTGATTTATCTTTCGTGTTCTCAATTTCACTTTGAAAAGGAGCCTACACCCATCGCTCATATGGGAGTTCCAGGGTAATTCAACTATCTTCGGATGGCAGTCGCGAACTGGATACATTTTGATATAGGCGCCGCAATGGGATGTGGATTCTTTTCTTGTTTGAATGACGACAAGTGGTGGGAGGATGGGAATAGGTACACGTGTGCAGCTCTTCCATTGATGGACAAGATTGCAATGCACTTGGGGGATAACGGTTTCAAGCGCAAATCAACCTGACAAACGGGTTGCCACTGCGTTAAAGAGGAGCAGCGCTCGACCTTCTGTTGTGCTGACTTTGAGACAAAATTCAGTCTTTTGAGATTGAGCTCTCAATTTAAAGATATTTGTTTTTTTGTGATGTAAGGGGAAGGACTCATCCTTCAAGACCCCTATTTTATGGAAGAACTCATAAAAATAATAATTGTCAAGAGATCTATTAAAAACATTTCTTTCGAAGGAGAGTTGATCATGAAGCAGTCAAGACACCCGTTTAATGGAAGGACTCTTACAAATAATGTGTGTCAAGAGATCTATTAAAGAAAACTCTCGAAGGTTGATCATTCTTTGATAACAAAGTCTACAGCTGCCTTAGAAACTGTGGACAACTCCGCCGCAATCAACTCTTCCGAAAATCACCCAAATTAAATGAAAGTAAGATCTATTTAAGAAATGAATTTATATCCCTCCAACCGGTACCAATCAGGTTCACCTCCCAACAGAAACCACAGAGCTGACCTTTTGATTGCAAAGATAACCCGGCAACTCCATCAATCACTCCAGTGCAACAAATTATCCGTTCAGTCTGCAAATTAAAACCCTCTTATGCCCGAGACCAGTGTGTCCCCCCTCTTCACCCCTCCTCTGTTCCATTCGTCAAGTCTGACAACATGAACGAAACTTCATTACCCCCCGAAACAGAAATTAACAAACGCACACAAATTCCTCCTGCAGGCAGCCGGAGGTTGAGCAACTTGGGCGGATAACGGATAGGAATAGAGTCCACTTTGCCGCTGACAAGCGCACACACATGTTAACCAGTCCTAGGCATGAAAGAAATTCATTAAAATTCCACATTCCGGAGATCTTACACAACCGAAACAGAAAGCGAACCGGCCGCCCCTTTCCCCGTTTGATATTAAAATCCAACTTCGGGTCATAAACTAATGTTAATAACTTTATCCATTCATTCTTTTGCACAGAGTGACTGGGTGCGTGTGCGGATGCCAGGCGGCTTAGCACACACCCCAAACGACCGAAAACCACTCGTATCACATTACAAGGGTGACTTTAGAGAGCATCCTCGCCACCACCGCCCGCCCGCACGTATCGTCCTTGTCAACAATAAATAATTCATTATTTCCCTATTCTAGTCAAGCTCCTCTCCTTCCGTTCCGGTTTCTGCTTCTCAGTCTGTTCTGCTGACTGACTTTGTCCCTGCCTGGGTTTCTGTTCGTCCAGGACTGTTCCTTCGTTTCCTCTCTCCGCCTTGTTTCGCTTCATAATTTATTTCATTTATTTACAGAAAATTCCCATCACTTCTGTCTACAACATTCAAGACCTGGTTGCCGCCCATTCTTCGCCACCGTTTCACAACTTCACTCACATGCCTGCTTGAGCCTCCTCCCGAGGGTTGGGTTACTCGCTCGTGGCTTTCGTCGTCGTGCTACGTGAGAAAATTTGCAAATGTGTACTTAATGTGAAATGATTTTGCTCTTTTTTCGTTTCTCCTGTTCCATGTCGCCTCCAATAAATTTCCCCAAAGGAGACAGGGCCATACACAATGTGTGTGTGTCTCTCGGTGTGTGTAACAAAGAGATAGAGAGGGCATGGAAGAAATTGTGGAAATATGGAAATTTTTTTCCCTATCGTCCACACTGTGGATTGTTCTGATCCTCCCTGTGAAATTCCAATTTACTGAGTCGATTTTCAGTAAGCGGTGGCTGAACCAACCGTTATTTGGCACTAAGTAGCCTCCAAGTGATGACGTAACTGACGACCAGTGTTGCAGATTTTCATTTCGAAGTACGAGAAATCTCTGAGAATCGAAATTCGTTGGAAAAGTCAGAGTTGAAATGAAATGAAAGAAGTGTTGAAATTGATATTGAAAGAACCAAATTAATAAAGAGGAGAGACTGGCGTCGCATTGGAACACTTACAATTATTTCGACAAATTTTAAACAAAACAGTGGAGTGGGGACGTTCTGCATCCAGAAAGCCCTCTTTAGAGGTGACAGAATAGAGCATATCCGCAAGAATTGTCTAAAGCAGTACAATACAGTTCTGTGCAAAAAAATAGCACCACGTTGAGGTCTGCACTTTGGATGCTAATTACTTTTCTCCATACTCGTGTAAAGACACGATATTTATTGTAGGACATCTGTTGGGTATCAGTAATAAAATGCAAAAAACAAGATAAGCGAAGATGCATTTTAAGACAAGAAAATTCCCGTTATACGAAATGAAACCGAAATTTTGGTGTGCAAAATAATAGCACCAAGTCATTCTAAAAAGTGTTTTCGAAGTGTTTGGTGGTGTTTAGTTTTTTTTGTGCGTCAAAAGATTTAAGTAAAAATATTTAATTATTTTGAAACTAGTATTTTTAAAATACAACGTTATAAACAATTAAAATTGGTCGCGATGTGCATTGTACTCCTAAGAAACGTGAACTTATAAAAAAAATTAATTTCTGACGGAAAAACGTACAAATTTATTCGGGAAATCGTTGGTTTTTCGAATAAAATGATTACTTATGCAAAAAAAACACGTCGAAAAAGAAGAAACAAGAGGTAGAAAATCGAAATTAACCTTAACCGACGAGTGAAGAATGATAAGATTAGTGAAACGAAACCCATTCATCACATCAAACAAAATAAAAGAGGAACTTAATCTGCCCGCATCAACATCAACCATAAGAAGGAAGTTGATAGAGAAGGAACTACCTGCCAGAAGTCCCTTGCTGACATAGGTACATCTTCATAAAAGAAAACAATTTGCGCAAGAACATTTGAACTGGGAAGTAACCAAACGGCGTAATATATTATGGACAGATGTGTCAAAAATTGTTTTATTTGGAACTCCTGGAACCAGGACATTTGTTCGCAGGCAAAAAAACCAAGAGTTTAAACCGGAGTGTACTTTAAAAACCATTAAGCACGGCGGCGCGAAAATTAACATATGGGGATGCTTCTCCTACAACGCTACTGGTCCTATATTTTGGATAAAACCAATGATGACCGCCGAAGTTTATGTTGGCATAATGAGGGAAACCATGTTGCCCTACGCCGAGTAGAATATGCCTCTCAGATGGGTCCTGCAGCAAGACAATGACCCGAAACATACGAGCAAATTGGCCAAGGAAATTTTTGCGAGGAATGGGGTTCAAGTTATGGAATGGCCGCCGCAATCTCCAGACCCCATTGAAAATCTTTGGACAGATGTTAAGAAAGCTGTTTTTAAAGCGAAACCAAACAATACACTACAGCTATGGGAAGCTGTGCAGGCTGCGTGGAGGGATATCCCGATTCGGCGATTTCAGGCACTAATCGACTCTATGCCACGACGTAGTGTCTTCTTCTTCTTCGGATGGCGCTACAGTCCGGGGTGGACCTGGGCCTCAACCAACATGCCTCTCCAGCTAGCACGATCGCTTGCCAGCTGTCTCCAATTGCGCACTCCAAGTTGGTTGAGGTCCTTTTCCACTTGTGTGCGCCATCTCAGTTTAGGACGTCCTCTGTTGCGTTGTCCCTGTGGTTCGGATTCGAAAACTCTTCGGGCCGGAGCAGTGCTGGTCATGCGCTCTACATGGCCTAGCCACCTTAAGCGTTGTATCCGTAGACGCTTGACTAGGTTCATGCCGCCGTACAGCCCATACAGTTCGTGGTTGAATCTTCTCCTCCAGATGCCATCAACGCAAACAGGACCAAAAATCGCACACAGAACTTTTCTCTCGAAGAGACCAATGGCTTCCTCATCCGCTTTTAGTAGCGTCCAGGTTTCTGCGCCGTAAAGCAGGACTGGGATGATCAAGGTGTTGTACAAAGTCACTTTGATCGTTCGGGAGAGGGCTTTATTACTCAATTGCCTCTTGAGCCCAAAGACATAGCGATTGGCAAGAGTGATTCTGCGCTTGATTTCGGTACTGATGTTGTTGTCCCTATTCACCGCGGAGCCGAGATAGACGAAGTCCTTCACTACCTCGAAGTGTCTGCTGCCCATAGTGACGCTCTGTCCGAGACGTCGATGTTCTACGTCCTTCTTCGATGACAGCATATACTTCGTTTTGCCCTTGTTTACCACCAGTCCCACTTTAGCCGCTTCCGCTTCAATGCTAACACGTGACCTTGTGTCGCTGTGCTAAAAAATACGGGTTATAAGACGAAGTACTAGAACAGTAGTATAAATAAAAAATAAAAGCCGTACTATTCCACTAAATTTTGCATTTTATTTACGACGTTTTACTTGTAGTGCTATTATTTTGCACACCAAAATTTCGGTTTCATTTCGTTTAACGGGAGTTTTCTTGCCTTAAAATGGATCTTCGCTTATCTTGTTTTTTGCATTTTATTACTGATACCCAACAGACGTCCTTCAATAAATATCGTGTCCTTACATGAGTATGGAGAAAAGTAATTAGCAACCAAAGTGCGGACCTCAACGTGGTGCTATTTTTTTCCACAGAGCTGTATTTACAACAAAATATGAACATTTGAAGAACTTCGAAAAAATGGGAATCATTTTACAAATAGCTGGCTCATATTTTTTTTTTATAAGTAAGAGTGGCCGCCGTGGCGTAGTGGGTAGGTGGTAACGACTCACACGCCGAAGGTATAGATTCGATTCCCAACTGACCACCACGAATTTTCCACGGGACCACCTCTTCCGAGCTGATGGGGTAATAACTGCCTAAGGAAGAAGAGTCTCAATCTTCGCCGTTGGGAGTCGGTAAAAACACTGTAGGTCTGTAGGTAGGACAACACGTGTAGTTGATGAGCATTCTAGGCCCTGGTCCTCCTGTAGACTGTCGCGCTCTCCAATTTGTATTATTATTATGAGTAGTAGTAACCTTTATGTGGGAACATATCGTTCCTTGGCGATAGGTCGCAATAAGTCCATAAGTCTGGCTGAGTTCGTAAACGCAGAATTAGCGCAGTACTGCTACGTCAAGTGTTATTACAAACAAAATGCAATGGTGCAATGCATCGCGTTCATAAACGCAAAATGAAAGCAACCACTGCGCAAACAAAAGCAAAACAAAAGCAAAAGATTATCGTAATGTGATGAAATTTTTACTTTTTATGTAGATTCGCGCCTAAGAATGGAGGCTTCGCCAAATTCGTGAGTACCCATTATATTTGTTATTTAATTTACTATTATATGATTTATATGTAGAAAAAAATGGAACGATATGTGATCAAAACTTTAATTGGAAGGAAGAGAAGCAGTTCGAGGGAGAATTTCTATCCAAAAAGAAGAAAAAAGCAACAATTTGGAAGCAACTTCATCAAATCATATTAATGGAGAGTCCTGAATTTCCATTTTCGGTGGATGAAACCGTAAGGAAATTTCTAAGCATAATGGTGACCTATAAGCGAATTAAAGTGAGAAGTAAATCGTTTGGGGAGGCTACCACATATTGGGAGTATTTCGATTTACTCGACGAACACTATTGCAAGAAGTACTTAATTTCAGTTCCTGACGATAATTTGGTTGCAGCACTGGGTGACACCGATGTAGAGGAAACAGTTACTTCACAATATGTTCAGCATCATTCTGGATTGCAAACAGATTCCGTCCAACCACTTTTAACGACAGTGAAGAAATATTGAACACTTCGGTATACATCTAGTGCAAGCTTTATGGAAAAGATTCGGTTGTTTGAGAGGGCTTGTCTTAGGGCTTGCATTCGCCTTTACAGAACACCAGAGTCCCAGTACAAAAAATTCTATTCCAATGAGTGGATGGGCGACTCAACTACGACCGTTCTGTCGCACAACGAACTGAGGAAGGTCACCTCCGTTTCAGTACGGCGGTATGAAGGCGGGATATTCGGGATGTTCCAATGGAGCATCGAAAATTCTGGTGGCTGGGTAGCGAGAGAACTCTAGCGTCGAACTATTTAGACCCGCGGTAAAACGGGTAGAAAGTGTAGTCCAGATCCCCTTATGGGATGCAGTCGGTCTCTGTTTTGCAGCGGACTATATGGGTATCCATCAGCTGTACAGCTACCTACATATCTTAGGTAGTTTTAAGGTAAAGGTAGTTTTAGTTTTTGAGGTAGTATTGAGGTAAAAAAAACAAAAAACAAAAGTATGCGCATATGTACACCTGTGTGTACTCATGTGTATGCTAATCTAATGTACATATTTTAATTCAAGTATATATATATATGTGTTTATTAATATATATATACATGCTTATAAGTACGTATTTTTAGGTACATTAAGTTATTTTAAGGTAGTGTGTAAGTGAGTATATAAGTTTTAGTAAAAACGTTCTGATATTAAGTTTTTTGCAATTTTCTTAATCGCTACGTCTACAGTTAAATTTAAGTTAAATTTACATATGAATTGTTAGGTTAAGTCGAAAGACATAGTTTAAGATTAAGTTTAGCTTAGAGTGCCCGCCTAGGGCCAGTACGTTAGTACTAATAACAATGTTCGTCCAACTAGTTTTAAACATTTTTGTCTAGGATGTAAGTTTTATATAAATTAGTGAATAAAAATGAATTGAAAACAAAACAAATAACAGCCAACGTTATTTATCAAATTATTCAAAAGAATCGTCGCAAGTAATTTTTTGGACATTTTAAGAAAACGAAAGTAAAACCGCGCGAAAGTCGTTCAAGAATTTCAACAAAACTAAAGCGCATCGTTATGCATTGCAACGTCAAAGCATCATTACATCGCATGACAACGGATGTGATGATGATGCGATGCTCAAACTTCTGACGTCTACAAACTCAACCTCAGTTTTTGAGAAAGAAATAAACTATCTTTTCTCAAATAGTAGTTAAAGCTTAATTCATACTCGCCCACAAATGGTTACGTTTTTTTTTTTTTTTTTTTTAATAACATTTGATATAAACACCCCAAATTAAAATAAGATATTTGATTTTCTTTTAAATTTGTTAGGCCAATGAATGTAGAAACTAGACTTTAAATCGTAATTTCTTAATTTTGGGGAATAGGACCAAATTTCGAAAACAAATTTCAAGAAACTTGTCGATGGATCATATATTGGTGTACGATAAAACAAATTATTTAACAGACTTTACGTACCATTTCAATTAATTCTCCAATTCCACATTGTTGTTTAGCGTTCAGCGTTCAATTTCTTAAATGAATGAAAAACGCGTTCATATGTAAGGCTCTTGTGAATGACAGACGCATTTAAATTCGTGGTGTTCCATTTCTTTTATTGAAATAAAGGTGTGCTCCCGTACCCGAAATAAACAACACAAAACAGTGCAAAACAACACAAACTAACTGAAAGTATGTTCCCGTACACCGAAAAAATGGGTTTACTACGTCAAATGAGCGCCCCTTTCGAGAGAGTAAAATATTTCCCCTCCTTGCCCATTTTAACCCTAGAAATTTTTGTGGGTAGGTTGTTGGTTTTCTGTCAAAATGATTGGTGTGAGTACAAAGATGAGTGAGCATTGGGCCAATATTTTTTGTATGCGGCCCAAATTTTGTTTGTTTTGTTTTGTGGCGATAAAGTGAATTTAACATTTCTTAATTTTTTATTAATATTATTTATTATTTATTATTTATTTTTTAATATTTATTTTTATTTTTTATTATTTATTATTTATTATTTATTATTTATTATTTATTATTTATTATTTATTATTTATTATTTATTATTTATTATTTATTATTTATTATTTATTATTTATTATTTATTATTTATTATTTATTATTTATTATTTATTATTTATTATTTATTATTTATTATTTATTATTTATTATTTATTATTTATTATGTATTATTTATAACTTATTATTTATTATTTATTATTTATTACTTATTTTTTATTATTTATTATTTATTATTTATTATTTATTATTTATTATTTATTATTTATTATTTATTATTTATTATTTATTATTTATTATTTATTATGTATTATTTATTATTTATTATTTATTATTTATTATTTATTATTTATTATTTATTATTTATTATTTATTATTTATTATTTATTATTTATTATTTATTATTTATTATTTATTATTTATTATTTATTATTTATTATTTATTATTTATTATTTATTATTTATTATTTATTATTTATTATTTATTATTTATTATTTATTATTTATTATTTATTATTTATTATTTATTATTTATTATTTATTATTTATTATTTATTATTTATTATTTATTATTTATTATTTATTATTTATTATTTATTATTTATTATTTATTATTTATTATTTATTATTTATTATTTATTATTTATTATTTATTATTTATTATTTATTATTTATTATTTATTATTTATTATTTATTATTTATTATTTATTATTTATTATTTATTATTTATTATTTATTATTTATTATTTATTATTTATTATTTATTATTTATTATTTATTATTTATTATTTATTATTTATTATTTACACATTTGGTTACTATGCGTTCCCGTACTTTGCCCCTCTCCGAGAGAGTTTTATCCCCACTCCTAAACAAATGACAAATTTGAGAATTTGGTGAAACAAGAACTGCAACATTCCTAATAATTGCTGACAACCACTGTTGAATGGTTTATCAAAATGAAGTAGCAATAGGGATCACCTTGGGATCCATCCATATCGGATTGATAATGACCCAAAAGTACTTCTACAAAAGCCTAGACGAACTATGAGCTATATTGACACACAACACAGATACTCAAGAATAAAATCTAAAAAGAACAATCTAACTAGTTCAGTGCCAATGGAAGTGACAGTATTAAGAAAAAGATATTTAAAAAAAAAAAATATTTCGTCAACTCTGTGGCGATGAATTACTTCGATCATTTCTTCATTCGAGAAGGAAGGAGCTTCAGAAACTCCGCTAAGCAACGCTTTTAGCCTTTCCAAACCTGTATTAAGATCATAGGTTGAGGCTTTTGAAGTTTAAACATATTCTCAAGAATGTTACTATAACAATTCACTGAATAATTTCCGTGATATATAGGGGGCGCCACTGACAAAAATTAAGTGGCTCCCCCCTATACGAAGGGCACCTTTTATATTTCGGGATTGGGCAGCCCTAGTGTTGCAATCTGGCAACTGCCAGTTCTTTCGTAAAGTTTGACATTTTTGAGGTTATACGTACTCAGAACGTTTTGATATACGAGCGCTATTTGTGTTGTTTGCAGGACTTTAAACTTAAAAGATTCATCTCGCCCATAAAATGAAATTAAATCGTGAAAATTTTCGTGCGATTATTTTTTACAACTTTTGACGTGGATCAACTCAACACCAGTGCATCGATGAACTGAATTCAATTTTTGGCGACGAAGCTCCATCAAGGACCAGTGTTAATCAATAGTATGGTGAATTCAACCGAGGTCGTAGTTCACTCCAAGACGAATTTCGTGAACGTCGTTTAAATCAGTTGGTGTTCCGGAAACCATTGATACTGTGCGCCAACTGATATTGCAAGATCGTCATGTGACCTATCGTGAGATTGAGACAACCTTAGACATTAGTGGGACCAGCATACATTCAATATTGCATGAACATTTGACCGTCTAAAAATTTGTACGCGTTGGATCCCACACAATTTGTCAATCGCTTAAGAAAAGGTTCTTGTCGATTGGTCGAAAGAAATGATCCAAAACTACGATCGCGGTGCTTCGAAACACGTCTATGACATCGTAACAGGTGATGAGTCGTGGATTTACGCGTATGAGCCCGAAAGCAAATAGCAGTCGACTGAATGGGTCCAACAAAAGTTGTTCGCGCACGAAGCACTTCCAATCAAACGGTCGCCTGTTTTTTCGGAAACACTGGACATTTTGCAACCGTACAATAGAACAAAACGCAGAACAGTCACTTCTGAGTGGTACACAACCATTTGTTTACCAGTTGTCGTCCAAGAAATGAGGAAAACCAACCGCCGAAGACGGATCACTCTTCACCACGGCAATGCGAGCTCTCACACATCGGTTCAAACAACTGCATTTTTGAGCACTCAAAACATCAATTTGATGAGTCATTCGCCGTATAGTCCTGACTTGGCACCGAATGACTTCTTTTTATTCCCGTACGTAAAAAGTAAAATGAGAGGTCAAAGTTTTTCAACACCTGAAGAGGCGGTTAATGCGTTCAGAATGCATGTTTTGGAGATACCTCAATCAGAGTGGCAAAAGTGCTTCCACAACTGGTTAAAGCGCATGCAGAAGTGTGTAGATCTTAATGGGGAATATTTTAAAAAACAAAAAAATATTTTCGATTGCTGAGTCACAAAGAGGATTTGGAATATTTTTGACTCTCTAAAGCCATGTTTCACAAAAATTTAGAGTCACCATAGACCAATCTAATTTAATCTATTAATAGTCTGATCTCGCATCTACACCAAATCCTAAACATATACCGCCATGCCTCTTAAACCGACCTTCATTCTTTTACCAAATACTCATAACTTCTTCGTAACTCGGCATTCACATCAGTTTTTGCTCTTTGACTTCAGAGAATCGCTCTGTTCGAACCATCGGAATGTCCAATTTGACGTTATTTCACTACTTCAAGTAAAATAGTTTAAGTTCAGAAAAGTTGGATTAATTTTTTTTCGAAAAATCAACAGCTGTTATTGGTCACAATCATTTTTATTAGTCTGCGAGTTGCCACTCCCCCCCCATGCAATCTGACATCATTCTTGGCTCTTGGTCGTGCCATGCGCTTACCTGCAACGAAAGAAAGAAAAAAAGTTTCCATTACAACCTCGTTTTGCGATTTCATCATATTTTGCAATCTAATCTCTAGAAATCAATAGAAATAAGTCCCACAAGACACAAACCCATCTCTGGAATAAAGCCACATGCACACACATGGGCCACCACCAAAGGCGCAATCGCTCGATATGAGGGAGATAACTTCATCATCGAATTCCACATTGGTTCTGCTTCCCCTGACGTTGCAGCATCTCATTTTGAACAGATCTTACCTCGTAATCACCCACGAACCGCCATCGAACCACCGTCCACATCATCCACACAAATGGAAACCAACCTCCTCCACCCCCAAAGCGGAAAGGTCAAGGGAATGCAAGTGAAGAAATGAATAAAAACGTGGCGCAAACAAATCTAGGACTCTCATCCAAATTCACCCCCGCACCGAGGCATTCTTCTTAGTCTGTACGTGAACAATGTACAGTGAATGGCGGGTGAGGGGAAGCGAAAACGAATCGATCGGATTGAGGAAAATTTAATACTGCCCCGAGAGATGCAAATGTTACCCACCGCCCCCATTGGGATGCCGCCAAACCGTCGAGGGAGTGGGTGGGAACAAAGCCAAAGCGCCAGGGATGACAATTAGATTGCGACATGTGTCGTCTTCTCGCGCTAACTAGATGTAAGCAGCATCGAAGGAAGACGTCACAGGCGCTAAATATAGCCCGCCCCATATGACGAGGCATTGGCTGAGTGATTCAAAATGCACTTGTCCCAGGTAGCGCAGGCTCCCTTGGCATGGACGGTGACACATATTGGCTTGTTTTTTTCTTTGAACACACCGCTCGCCTCTTGTGTGTGCTTGCGAAATGCATTTCGCACACGCCATTCGGCTGATCACGATATGCCGAGAGGAATGGACGGCGGAATGGTGCAGCATGAGATTAAAGGAGCATCCGATGAATTTGTGTTAAGGTCGGAGAGCTGCATTGTGTGAATTGATTGAGGGGGATTCAGTCGGACAGAATCAGACTCAAGTGAGCAGGTGTCAAAGTCATGAATGACTGTATTAGGGAATGTGGGGTAATAATGTTGTCAGATTTGAATATGAACTTGGAAATTGCAATTAAGTATAGTCTTGCCAGTGATCGAAAGGGCAGGACACTCTTTTTTATAAAAAGTGCTTCGAAAGCTTTCCTTGGTATCCCTACAAGTGAATTTCTAGTCCATGATTTGGTGATGTTAAGTCGCATGAGCACAGCAGTCGTTGACTGAATCTCCAAATTTCTGCAACGTTTAATTTGAGCCACTTACGTAAGGGTCCCTTTATAATTGCAATAATTTAAGTCGGGTTGCTCTCTCGTTTTATGAGAAAAAAAAACTCGATGAGGCAACCGTTTCTTATGCTGCGCCGAAAAGCAAAACATATGTGGATCGCGCTCCTCGATCTACTCACTTGTTTAAGAGATCTTGTTCAAAGGGGAACCAAGAGTTTGAAACAGCAAGGACCAAAATACTGATATATAAGGTTGTCAAATATCCCCTTCCGCTTCTTGCTCTATATTCAATGCTTCATTATAAGTGTCACAGTGATCGAATTTAGTGCAAATGTCCGCCGTTTTGTCTCTGTTTCCGTCTAGACGGCAACTTCATAATAAACCCCTCGCAGAAGCCCTCCTCTTTATTTGCGAAGAACTCGGACAGCCACTTATCACAAGCCTCTTTTGAGATCAACTTCACACCACCAAGGGTGTTCGCGGTGGACGGGAACAGGTCGTAATCACTTGGGACTGTGTCCGGGCTATATGGCGGATGCGATAAAACCTAACATCCGATCTCCCGTAGCTTCTGACGAGACATCAACGAAGAGAGTGATATGGCGTTGTACACTCTACCTGTTGGTCGATTCTTGAAGCTTCTGGTAGATCGCCTGCTTCAAGCGGTCCAGTTGTTCGCTGTAAATAGAAGAAATAAGCGTCTGGCCATATGGATGCAGCTCATAGCGGATGATTCCCTTCCAACCCCATTAAACACACAGCAAAACCTTCCTGGCCGTCAATCCCGGCTTGGCCACTGTTTGGGAAGATTCACTGACCTTCAACCACGACCGTTTTCGCTTGATATTGTCGTATGTGATCCATTTTTCTTCGCTACCTCTTCTTCTTTTTCTTGTGGCGCTACAGTCCGGGGTTGACCAGGGCCTCAACAACCATACCTCTACAGACAGATGTGGGATTTGGTTTTACGTGATCACCTGCCTTAACGGCTTATATCACGGGGAACCTTTTTCCCAAGAGTCGTAAGTAACGCAAGACTAAACGCCTTAGTTACCCAAGTACCAAACTGGGATCATGCTGGAGGGGCAATCACCCCACCTTGGTTTGATGCGAAGCCTTCCTAAAACCTCTTCCTCTCTTTGGGTCGGAGCGCCCGGTTGAGAATGCAACTCCACACTGAGAAGGGATAGTCCCCTAACCGACTTGCCTAGTTTTGCTTAAACAATGGGCTAGACAAGTCAGCACAGTACACTATCCTCGACTCTACCCGCGATGTTAGGTGGTAAACCACAGCCACCACGAAACTCCCACAAGGGGGCCTACCGCAATGGTCAGGCTGGAACCGAAGTTCCAGGGGCCCCTGACCTCCCGTGGCACCAGAATATAGCCTCTGGTTAAGCTGTCACTACCAGTCAGGTTCCCTCTAAGCCTGGGTCTGTTAGCCGCCATCCCGCCACAGATGGTCTTTCCTCCATCAGTGTTTCCGTTGTCACTATAAATAGTGATACGGATGTGATTTTGAATCATGTGATTCATAAATCCAGTCACATCATCTGGACCTCTACAGACAGCACGATCTTTCGCTATCTGTCTTTAGTTGCGCACTCCATGTTGGTTTAGGTCCTTCTCCACTTGTGTGCGCCACATTAGTCTAGGCCGTCCTCTGTTACGTTTTCCCAATAGTTCGGGACAAAGACTTTCCGGGCTGGAGCAGTGGTTTCCATACGCTCTACATGGCCTAGCCATCTTAAGCGTTTTATCCATAGACGCTTGACCAGGCAAATATCACTGTACAGCCCATAGCGATCGTCGTTAAATCTTCTCCTCCAGATGCCATCAACACAAACAGGGCCAAAAAACGCACGTTAAAACTTTATCTCGAAAAGACTAAGGGCTTCTTCATCCGCCTTTGGTATTGTCACCATCTGCTTCAAAAATGTGTCCAGTTCGTTCCGTTTCAGCAGCCTATCGCAGGCGTTGATTCGGTCCAGAAAGTTTTTTTTGCGTCAAATCATGCGGCACCCAAACATTAATTTTTCTTTTGTATCCAGCCTTCTGCATATGTTTTGGTGACTAACTTGCATGTCCTGGGCGATATCACGAGATGCCACATGCCGGTCTAACTCGATGATTTCCATGATTCGATCGGTATTCGTCGTCACAGGTCTTCCGCCGGCTGGCGTATCCATGGTGTCATTTTCACTGGCTCTGAATCGTCGAAACCATTCCTACGCGGTTCGAAGTGATAGCGTATCATCCCCCAAAACACCATTAATCTCACAGAACGTTCCTCTAGCGGATTTGCCTTTAACGAAGGAAATTTTAAAATAGCGAGAATTTCGGCGTTAGTGAACTCCATGTTTACACGTCTATAACTGTTGAACGAAATAAACAAACTAATCATGCATAGCGTCGTTTTGTAGGTTATGACAAAACCTTTCAAATGATGTATAGTGTTGTCAGATAAGAGCTCTGTAGCGCTTTGTACATAGCTTGATAATTCAAAAGACAAAAAGGCGGGAGGGGACAAGTCACGAACACAAATTTTAAAATTTTTACGATTTCAAAAATGTAAAATCTCAGAAGGCGAGAAGCTAAAAGAAAGAGAGTCTCAAAATGTTTAAAGTTTTGGAAAAATGTCGAAAAAGGTTGGCGAGAGGCAACCGATTTTTAGATGTCGAGTCATAAAATCGGCTGCGAAAACATCGACGACTAGAAACGTCGACAAAATGGAATTGGAAAATATTGGAACCGTTTAGGGGGAAGATATAACGACACCGTTATAATAATTGTTGGCGCGACAGTCCACAGGTGGACCAAGGCCTAGCTTGCTCATCAACTACTCGTGTTGTGCGCGCTACTATTCCCTCCCGAGTAGATGGGAGAGTTTTTAGCCGACTCCGAACGGCGAAATTTGAGAAGCTTTCTTAGACAGTGTTGTCCGCAGAGCGAAAGAGGTGGTGCCGTTCCCAGTCCTACTCTATGGCGCGAAAATCTGGTGGAGAAAGACCTCAATCAATTTGGAGTGCGCAACTGGAGACAGCTGGCGAAAGATCGTGCAGCCCGGAGAGGCCTGTTGCTTGAGGCACAGGTCCACCCCGGATTGTAGCACCATAAGAAAAGGAAGAAGAAGAAAGACAATCAAATTTATCAACCTAACATTTTAGACTATGCGCTTTTACTAATTTTAAGCATTTCGGAAAGTTAAACATTGAAAAATGTTTGCAATTAAGGTATTTCGGAATTCTGTTTACCTTTAGGTGAAACATTTGAGTTTTGAAATTTAGAACTCCGCTCTATGATTCGTCAACAAAAAATTCCACTTCCACCTTGGCAAAGTGGCATCGAAAGTCATTCACAAATAACACGCAAGTTATAGTTTCATTCCTCGTAACCATGTTCACATCCAATTTCAATTCATAGCATTCCAGTTGATGACGAACTGAATCCCTCACGGAATACCAGACGCATTCCAAAATGTTCGCATACGGTTCGTCCCCTCGGTCGGCAGCCTGATTAAGAAATGTTTGCATGACTATTCGAATAGTCCTCCCAACCTCCCATCCTTGGCTCTGTGACACAGCCATGCATTACCCCGACATAACCCAAGTCGCGGAGCAATAAGAATTCCGAGAGCGCGAGATAGAATGAGAGAGATAGAAATCAGGGGAGAGGGTGCGGATTGCGAAACGACGCGGTTGAGGGACAAAAACCGCGTCCATTCAGGATATCAAGCGACAACCATCGCAGACAGGTGGCAGTCGTTAGGAATTTTTTGTTTCAATTCTGTGGACACATGGGCGATAAAATTACCGACGGCAGAGTAAACAAAGTCCATGTCGTCCATATTTTACGACCAACAGATGGCTCGCCTCGGTAGTTATCATCAACAGAGTCGTCCTGCGCAGGTATTGCGCCTTCCCCCATGGGAGGGTGCACGCAGGGAAAATTTTTATACGGAATGTCCTTAGATACAAAATACTAAATTCCGAGCTGATGCACAGCTTTCAGGCTCGGAAGGACTTGAAAGAACGCCACAGGAACCGATGTAGGTCATCATTTGTGGCCCCCCAACTGTGCAGGCAGATGAATGTATCTGTCACATTGGGGGGCGGATAGGGAATGCGAGGAAAAAACACATGTCAACTGAGCTAGTGGGTCAGGGGGTGGAAAATGTGGAAGGGAATGAAATGACTTGGGTTGGTTCTTTCCTCCGATTATTAGCCTGCAGTGGAAATGCGTTCCAAATTTTGTTGCGAGAGTGAGGAACACAAAAGAGCTCATTATTCTTAAACAATGCTGACGAAGCAGATGTGGGTTGCAAGCGAGGGGGCGGTTCTCCAGCCCTCACGTTCATAAACTTCTCAACCGATGAATGACGCAACATTTTGAATGGCTCATGTGGTGGAAATCTTGCCAATCAGGTTGACAATCTGACCGGTGGAGCGCGTGCTAAGAAGTTTACGTACCCGCAAAGGGTGCCGCCTGACATCTGTCACGAATGCTATGACAGCCGTTCGATTTTCAAATTCCCAAAATGTCTGATGCAAGAGGATCAAAATTTGGGATCGCATGAGCCGAGGACGATAGATTCTGTTCTTTTTACATTATGCATGCTTGGAGGGTATCCCTGACCTTGACAGATGTCGAAGTGGCGTTTGATTGGTTTGCGCGAATAGTGTCGTGGAAGCTGAGGCTTATGGAGCACTTTTTTCAAATGATGAACGGAAAGCCTTTTTTGTATGAACATCCATTATTGTCTCTCCAAAATTAGAGTCAGAATTGTTGTCTAAAAGCTGACAGTCAGTCAATAAACATTATTTTCTCTCAGTCCCAACATCGTTAAATGCCCACCGGTTTCTCAGTAGTATCTGATAATGTAAACAATCGTGGAAGCACTGGGAGGACAATCAGTCCACGAAAAATCATCCTCAATGCATGAAAAACCACCCTCTGAAGGCAGGCTGTTCTGAACTTTGTTTGATTCCTGCCCTCGATGCGAATACGCTGAACAAAATGGAATTCAGAAACGAATGGCAAGCGGCTTTGTTTCCCTGGCATGACTCCCTCAAAGAGCACAGTCAGGGCATGGCAGACCTGATGGCACTGCAGAAGAAGCGTCGTCGTCATTCCCGCCAAATGCTAGACAGACAACAACAGCATCCTCTGCATGCAATAAACTACGGTAGGAGGATAAATCTGCTGGAAGTGCTGTGAGATGGTGGTATGTCAGCCTATTTGTGTGTGTGCATCTACTTTCCGCGTTTGGCTGTGCTTGTATTTTAGTCTCAATGTCGTCAAACTGGCAATGTGACAAGAGAAGACCGGGCGATCGGGATTTTCATGAAAAATTCCCGGCATACTCCTTTTCAGGATTCTGCACGTGTTTGCTCCGCAATCACAGTGAGTGGATGTCGAAGTGTAATCCATGAAAATTGAATCGGGCAGCTCTACTATTTTGCGTGTCCCCGCCCACTTTGCGGTTCATGTCCACGGCCGACCGCTCTCATTTGGGCGAAAGCTCGACGTTAATTCCACTTTTCGCATTCAAAATGGGATCAACCATGATTCGAACCGACGCGTCTGGCCGGTTTCAATTTTATGTGCCACCCGCCGCAAGTGTGCCGGCAGGGTCGTTCAACCCCGCCATCTACCCCCAGTCCGCCGTAATTAGTCGCTCCATAATCTTATCTAAGTCAAGCACTTTGCACTCATGCCCCACCCCGCTCCCGACCCACACAGCGATTTTATTGACCATCAAATGGCGAGAGGAAGAAACGCTGACGACATCGTTGACCGAGGTAGACTGTTCTAGTCGATCTTGGTGCGCCGACCCCTCCCCCTTCATCCTCACGCCATGGTACTGGCAGCCGGCCAGATTATGAGTGAGTACCAGTTCGGTGCTTAAATTAATGTGCCCCCAAGAGTCTACTCCGTTCGGCGGCTCTGCTATTTATTTATAGGGGCAATAAAAGAAAACACACACACCATCGACCCACACCACTTCCCTCCCTTTCCCCTTGAAACTTCTGCCGATAATCAAATAAACAAAAAAAATAGACATTTTTTTCCAACTGAATTTTCATTCAGCGTCTACGCGCTTGAGAACGATTAATGACGACGCCGATGGTTTCATGAGTTTCGTGTTAATGTAGTCTCCCCCGGACACACAACCACCTCTTCAGTGGTGTGCGTCTGCTGGAGCGCCACGACGCCGAGAGCGGGTTTAGATACTGTTGGGAAATGTTTTGATACATGTGCGTGACATATTTTCTGCTGATTGAAGAATCTTGCGCAATCCGGAAGCGTGTGGAGCAAGAGACGATCGACAGCGGCGCAAAACTGCTAAATTGCTGCGGCAGCATCAATCAACTGAACTTTATTTTTGTGTCAATTAGACGCACATTGACACTGCCATCTGCGGAACGAACAAAGGAAATTTCGCAGGACAAGATCATGCCGCACTTGCATCACACTTGCTGGTCAATTGGACGCTGTGCGCCTTGGATGGTGTCACAGTGAGGAAGGAAGTGAAGATCTAAACATGGTTGTGGGTATTTTGTGACAATGAAGAAGGAAGTGAAGATCTGGACATGGTTGTGGGTATTTTGGGATGTACTGCATGTGGTTCTTATCATTTGAAGACTTCTCAAAATTGTAAGACGATTAAAAATTTTCGGTTGCCTGCGAAACCTGCAGATGTTCACAGATGTGAACGGTCATCGTGGAAGCTTTCTAAGAAGCAACCGCATTTAATATCTCACTCTCTCACAGCCAATTAGTTGCAGAGCAAGATTTTGAATCTAGTTGGGAAGGAAGAGGCACAGTCTTGAGGTCATTCAACATCGAACCTCGTTTTGAAGTTTTAAATGCTTGGTACTCAAATGGAGTAGTGGCAAGAGTAGTAGGGACAAAAACATAAAATTCAATAAAAAAAAAATGGTTGTCGCGATAGTCCACAGGGGGACCAGTGCCTAGCTTGTTCATCAACTACTCGTGTTGTGCGCGCTACTGTTCTCTCACGAGCAGAAGGGACCTACAGTTTTGCCGACTCCGAACAGCGAAATTTGAGAAGCTTTCTTAGACAGTTATTACTCTGTTTCGAATTGTCAGCAGCTTTTGAGTACTGTCAAGTGCCGTGAAAAATTCGAGGTGTTCAGCCGGGAATAGAACCTAGACCCTTCAGCGTGTGAGCATCGCAATCTACCCACTACGTCACGGCGGCTACAAAAAATGCAATACAAGAACTCTAATAAAAATAATTTAATGGCGCAACTGTCCACAGGGGGAACTAGCTTACTCATCAACTGCTCGTACACGCTACTATTCAATTACGAGTAGAAGAGATCTACAGCTTTCCGCCGATTTCGAACGGCGAAGATTGAAAAGCTTTTTCTTAGACAGTAATTACTCTTTGGGTGTTGCCAGAAATGGTGTCGTGACAAATGCAAGGAATCGAACTTGGACCTTCGATCCACTACGCCACGGCGTCCACAATACCAGAACCCGGATCTTCTTAAATTCCCCTCAGCTGCGGGCTACATGGATGACACACATCTGATTGGACGGAACTAAAAAGGAAGCGCTTAAAATGGTGGTTAGCGAGAGAAACTCAAGGTACATAATGTCATCAAAGAAGGACGCACATCATTCACGTATGTGGGGCGTCACAACGGGCTGCGAAAACTTGGACATTGTCTCCCTGTGCACTGCAGTAGATAGGGACATGTTTATTTTTGGATTTACGAGATTTCCTGCCGCCAGGGCTTATTACCACCGATCCATACACGCTGACTGTCGCCTTAAGAAGTAAAAAGTACTAATTTGGGATTTTATAGCATTACTCATTCTTGGTAAGGAAGGAGGTCTTTCAACTACCTCTGCATACAACACTCGGTTGAATCCCCAACGAATCAAAAGTAAATTCCCACAACCAAGTGACCCGATCCAATCTAGGTGGCAAACGAATCAGATTAGATAACACAGCTTTTTACTCCAACCTGTCTCCGCGATTTGGTATTAAGCCACAGCCACAACGATAGTCCCATAAGGGGACCAACCGCCCGTTCAAGTCGAAACTTAGCTTGAGGGGCTCCTGATCTCCCGTGGTACCAGAACATAGTCTCTGGTTGAGCTTCGGAACTAAGCCGCTCTCGGTTGGATTCCAAAACATCCAGCACAGCATGTTTACGAATCAAAAAGACACCTTACCTTATTCAGGCAAAGACAGGAGTTATTCTGACCCTTCATCTGCTGAGTGCTTCCAAAGCAAAGCAACTGATGGTGTCTGTACTTTGTTCTGTCCGGATAACTAAACTGACACTGTAAGTCAAGGGCCGAATGACATATGGTATGTTCGAAGGCCCCAAATGTGATTGTACAGTGGACATTCGCAAAATGCGTGCAACCAACCTTAGGAACAATATCCACACAAGGAGGGCTCCAACTCGCTTAGTAACCAATAATTAAAACCGAGTTCAAGGAACCACTGGTGTTGGTATGCGTTCTACGGGCGATAAGTGTACTTCTTGTGTGTGTCCCACCTTAGCCTAGGCCATCTACTATTGCATAGTCCCAATGAATCTCAGTCGAAGACCGGAGCAGAGGTGCTCATACGCTCTACATGACCCACCCATCTTAACCATTGAAACAGAAGACTTTTGAGCTGACACATACCGTCCATCTTCCCTCAACGCAAACAGGGCCAAAAATCGCACGCAAAACTTTCCTCTCGAAAAGACTCAAGGCTTCCTCATCCGCTTTTAGTAACGTCCAGGTTCCCGCGCCATAAAGTTAAACTGGAACGATCAAGTTGTCACAAAAAGCAAGCTTTGTCCTTCGGGAGAGGGATTTGTTACTCAATTGCCTCTTGAGCCCAAAAAAACAGCGATTCTGTGTTTGATAATGGTACTGCTTTTGTTGTCCCTATTTGCTACGGAGCCGAGGCAGATGAAGTCTCCGCCTTCCTCAATGTTTCTGCTGCCTAATCTGACACTCTGTTCGAGACAACGGTGTTGTGTGTCCTTTCTTGACATCATGTACTTCGTTTAGCCCATTTTAGCCGCTTCTGCTTCAATGACAGCAAACGCCTCATTGACGGCTCGATCCGATCACTGTAACACTTTTTATGAAGCATTGAATGAAGAGCAAAAAAGCGGATGTTTGGCAACCCTATATTTCCCAAATTTCTTTCACTTACAGATCTATCTTTCTGACTGATTGTTAATTGACGTTTTGTGCTAATGAAGTTGATTCTAGGGCTGGCTAAACCAAAGCAACAGACGTCGACCTTGAGCCTTTTGCAGCCGTCAGAAGTTGTTGGCCAAAAAATTGTCTCTTCGAAGAGCTTTGATTTTTCTCAACTGAAAGCCGTTGAAAAGAAAGAATCATTCCTAAATCGACAATTTCACACGAAAGGTAATAAAACATTAAATTTTCCCAAAAACAAAAATTCGATTCGCTACCAGAGCTTCTTCTTCTTCGTAAGGTCCGTTAAAAAGGAAAAAAAAAAGTTTTCCTTCTACTTCTTCTTCTTCTTGTGACGCTACAGTTCTGGGTGAACATGGGCCTCAACCAACATGCCCCTGCATCCAGCACGATCTTTCGCCAGCTGTCTTCAGTTGCGCACTCCAAGTTGGTTGAGGTTCTTCTCCACTTGTGTGCTCCCCTTTAGTCTAGGTCGTCCTCTGTTGCGTTGTCCCAATGGCTCGGATTCAAAGACTTTTCGGGCCGGAGCAGTGGTCTCCATACGCTCTACATGGCCTAGCCGACGCCACCAGAGCACATAACATAATAAGCGGGAATCCCCTAGACGACTGGACAGGATTCTGAGGAAATCTGTTAAGGTTATACTGGGAGAAGGATTTAAGGACTAATTTAGAGGGCAGACAATAAGAAGCAGACTCTTGGAAAGGAGTACATGTAGAAAGTGTGCAAAAGCCAGCAAAAGACAAGGAAGGCTGCCTTCTCTTCTTACTCCTTTCTACACCAGGTCCCCCGGCTGATACATAACTAAATATGGGGCCGCCTCCTATTCTCATGCGCCAAACAGTAATGGAGTGATTTTCAGGACTAGCTTTCCTAGAACCACATGACAGTGTATCGGCTTGTTGTCAACCAATCCAGTCATCTGGTGTAAAAGCGTCGTAACTATTAAGTCTTCTCATTGTGAGATTTTCCCTTTAAATGATGCCGTCATAGGGACACATGCCATCAACACAACAAAACAACCACAGTCCATATTTCACTTTCCACAAAATCACAAAAGCCTGATGTTGGCCTAAAGTTCGTTTATCCTTCGACAACTGGGCTACCATCACTCACCATGCTTCACAGTTAAAATAGAAGAAAAAGTCTGAATCTTCACCTCCTCCAATCCGACATTCATTCATTCATTCACGAACTTAAAATCATCTCCAGGAGCCGAAAACAAGTGAAGTCCTTTTCTAAGTTTTTATTCCCTTATCCCAAGAAAATCTCGCTGATTCAAAAACGAAGTCCAAAGTATGCAGCACAGTACCCCAAGCAACGTTAAGGGCTGCGAATGCAACCTCAGGCGACTCTGCAAAAACAAAGCACAGAGAATAAATGAACGCATACACGCAAATGCATCCCTCAAGGACCTTAGCTAAGAAGAGTTTCGCAAAGTTCGTCTGGTTACATTCAATAAGCAGTAAACTTCAACATCATCAATCAAGGAACCCAAGCTGCAACCCGACCATCTCGTGAGCATTGCAGAGGGGAGGGACCTGGAGTGGGATCTCGTGGTCGTCATTGTTGGCCCCGTTGCCAAATAATGAAGACGAACAAAGGAATTAAAAATGAATGGGTAACCAAAAGACTGCTCTGGGCAGATGTGCGCTCCCTCGCATCGCCGCAACGCAACGCATCATCTCGACAGCGCCCCTGGAAACCCGTCTGCTGTGGTGGTTGTTCACGTCGTCGTCATGCCACAGCGGGATGAATATATTGGCTTCAGCCGCACAGAACACACACTCACGCAGAGTGCGTCTTTAAAGAACGGTAAAAACTGAAGCTTAAACAGCGATTATCTTCGTCATCGAGACGCGAACGGTTGAGAAGGAAGGCGAACAAAACAAAAAAGAAAAATAAAAAACAATCCCCAGCCGACAGGTGAGAGATCTGCTTTGGGCAGCACTGGTTTTGTTCGGCTTTCGGGAGCATATGCCATGTCGATGGCGCCGTTAAATCAATCAGAAAAGGCTTATGGTGCATTGACTTCGGAATGAATTGGAGTTCGCCACCGACGAATGCAGAGAGGCGGTGCAAGGTTCGAAATTCAGCGAACGGACTGTTGAGCGACGTATGCGTTGCACCAGAGGGCAGCGTAGCCAGGATGTAGTGTCGTAATCCTTCTTCGTCATTTCATTAGATGCATGAAATGTAATTTCAGATAGAACCGAGGACACACAGCACCCGGCGCCGACAGCCAGGGTGGCACTTCTTCTGCGCTATCAGTGTCAACAGGGATGTTTTGTTGGCGCACGAGTGGGCGAGGGGTGCCGCCTTACATGGTAATTTTGGGCACGCAGGCACACACAATAATTTATCCGCGCTCACGGAATGAGAGTGCACAGTGTGCTTGCTATCGCGTCCGCTGTTGCATAAGGGGTGATAAATAAGGTTCCAGCTGATGGGAACAAAACCCCACCGCTGAAGGCAGATTTTCACGGCAGATTTCCATTAGGAAGATAGATGACAATGGCGAGGCCGAGTATTGCAGCAACAAGGCGTAGTGTCGGGAAACCGCGTTTGCTGCTGGGGCTTGTGGTCTGCACGGGCGCGGGTGGTCTTCTTTTGTGTGCTCAAAATCTAATATCAGCCTCCTGATTCCGGGTTGATGGTGCTTTTGTGCCCAAAATTCAGAAGCACGGTGAAGGTTTAATTTTGATTGAGATCTCCACTGCGCGGGCAAGTTATTCTTGCGACGGTTTGTGATCCTGGGATGCGGGCAAGCTTTCGTCGCATTGTCTTTGTCTTTCGTTGGTGGGAACAATAAATTACGAAGACGGGAAAAACATTCTGCCTAAGGACGCTATTGTTGAGATAGGAAAAGGATTCCATTTGGGAACTCAAATTGCCATGACTGTGCGTGCCTTTAAGTCCTTGAATAGAACAGAACTGAAACGAGAACTGTTACAATGTGATAACTCCATTTTTCTGCACCACACCGACCTCAATGCAATGTTTGAATAAACTTGAATCAGTGACGAATCGAAGCCATTTGAAACTTCTCCAAGGCACGGAAATTCATTGAAGTGCGTTGCGAACCGGGAAGTATTATTTTCTGCAAATCAGTACAACCGCAGGAGTATCCCGATGACATCGACACCTCCGTACGTTCTAAGAAGACAGTTGAACCAATTTTAGTGGTGACTGAAAATCAAGTCGTCAAGTTAAGTCAAGCTTCTCAAATTTCGCCGTTCGGAATCGGCAAAAAACCGTAGGTCCCTTCTACTCGTGAGAGAACAGTAGCGGGCACAACACGAGTAGTTGATGAGCAAGCTAGGCCCTGGTCCACCTTTGGACTGTAGCGCCAACAATAAAAAAAAAATCAAGTCGTGCTAAGTCTAAGTGAAGAAAAATACTGTTAACATCGAAAGCTGTCATTTGAAGTCACAATTGAAAGCAAGAACAAGTTGGAGGTTCACTTTCATTCACTTCGTTTTCAAAAGATGGCGCCACCTGCAAGTGGTGGATGATCTTGGAAGCGATTGGTAACTTCATTGGAAAGGTGTGACATTTGTTTGCAATAATTAGTGCATAAGCGTCTTTTCAGACAAGAACTTTGTTTTCGTCTCTTCGAAAATGTCCGGATTTCACATAAATAAGCAACATTTGCGGGAAATTCTGGATTTTAAATAAATAAGCGCCATTTGCGGGGAGTTTTGATTTTCTTTTTTAATTGGGAAAAAAGTGCAGCTGAGGTCAATCGAATCCTTATATCAGTGTATGACGTTTACATGGAGTGGTTTCGATGCTTTAAATATTGTTAACGTTTAAGACAAGGAGCGTCTTAGCCGGCCTATGAAGTTTAAAGATAAGGAATTGGAGGCTTAACTTAATGAAGATCTACGTCAAATGCCAACTGAACTCTCAGAATCAAATATTTAGGAGCAACTTGGCAAACATTTTGCGTTCGGTAAAAAAAATTTAGATTTATTCACAAGCAAGAAAATTAGGTGCCGTACGTGTGATGGCGAAAGTCGACTTTTTAAATCGGACTCACATCTTGAGTGTGAAGATTTTGCGTCGGATCGAGATTGGAGCGAAACAATTGGTATACAAAGATAACTTTAAGAAAAAAAAAAATATGCAAAGCTGTTCCATCATTATCCTATCGACGCCAAAGAAACACATTCACGAAGGGTTAGGCTCTGCCAGATGACTTGATGGATTTGGTTTGATATGAGTTGCTAGAACCAGTCGAAAACATTGATGGAAATTTCTAGTGAATTAGAGTGGTGCATGGCGTGAAAAACGGCCAGAAACAACCGAAAGGCATGACAGACTGACTTTGCAACATTGTGACGCTCGGCACCATGTAACGGTAGCGGCCCAAACCTGCCTAGAAACGCTCAAATAGAATGTCTTACTCCGCCCTGTTCTTTTTTTCAGGGTCAGCCTCGATGGTAGGTTGTACCACTGCTGGAGAAGAATTGATACGGCTCGAATGTAGAAGGTGTTGGGGGGAAATCATGTTGTGTCCACTGAGAAAACGTTGTCCAGGAACTGAACTCCTTAAGTTCCTGATGATTGGGTCAGGATGGGTTTCAGTTTCGCATATCTGCTTCTTGGAAAGTTGCACCAAGAACTGTTGCAGGTTGATTATGCGCGATTTTTCGTAGACCTTCTTGTTGCTATAATGTTTCATCCGGGTCTTGTCAAAGGTGAGACCGATGTAAATTCGAAGTATCTTCATTTCGAAAACCGATTTCTTCATGCTGGTCTTGGAGATTCTGTACCATACAGGGAAGCCATACGCTATAATGGGTCGTATGAGCTGCTTGTACAGTTATAGCTTCGTCTTCTCGGCAAGTCCGTTCTCACGTCGCATCAATGGGTAGATGGGATGGAAAGCGAAACTGGCCTTCTGAATGGTCACTTTGGAATGAGGATTAAACTTCAACCTGTCAGTGAAGTTCGCTCCAAGATACTTCGCCTTATCCGTTGTCGTTAGAACTGTCCCGTTCGGTAGCACTACCTTGATTCTCCGGCATTTTCCGGCTGTTCGGGTGCCTCGACGAGTTGGTCCCAGCAGATACATGAGGACTAATTTTTTTGTTTTGATCCATATGACTCCCTTCTGATAGTAGAAGTAGAGCTTCTCCACTTGTTGTTCGATCCTTCGTGCTGCTATCTGCGGTGACGGCGATGTTGAGTATGTTAACGAGTCGTCCTCGAACAGGCAACAGTTAACAGATGGCGATAATGGTGGTTGGTCTGCGGTGTAAATGTTAAACAGTATAGGTCCCAGTCGCCATCCCTGTGCAACGCCTGCCTGGATGTTCCTTGCTCTTGATTTACTTCCTTCTATTTCTACATAAAATCTCCTGGTGCGAAAACTACTATCGTCTCATCTACGGTCTATTTTATACACAGTTTGAGCGCTACTGACCATAACTATCTCTTGTACACACACAACAAAGCAACGAACAACGATTGACTGATAGTTTTCATTGTTTTGTTTTGTGTGTACAAATTACGAATGAGCGAACGGCTGTACGAGAGGAGCTCATAAAATGTATAAAGTTTGATTTCAGGAAATATTTTTTTAAATAATTTTGAATGTGCATTCATATTTCCCCAAGCTGAGAATTATATCCAAAACATTTTGTAATTACTGATTACATTTTTTTTCCTATTTTTTTTTTTAAATTTTCACCACTTTTATGCTAGCAAAAAGCAAAACGATAGTAAAATAGCTATCGTCAAAAACCGGTCGTCAAAACGACAGCGATAGGCAGTTTTGAGAGTACATGAAGCAATCAAAGCGATATCGTTTTGTTTTGCTCACGCGATCCATAACTCTCGTTTCAACGATAGCCAACTATAGTTGACGATAGTTCAACAATAGTCGTCATCCGTGATTCTTCTTCTTCTTATTGTGGCGCTACAGTCCGGGGTGGACCTGGGCCTCAACCAACATACCTCTCCAGCCAGCACGATCTTTCGCTAGCTGCCTCCAGTTCCGCACTCCATGTTGGTTGAGGTCCTTCCCCACTTGTATGCTCCACTTTATCCTTTGCAGTCCTCAGTTGCGTTGTCCCAATGGTTCAGATTCGAAGACTTTTCGGGCCGGAGCAATGGTGTCCGTACGCTCTACATGACCTAGCAATCTTAAGCGTTGTATCCGAAGACGCTTGACCAGGTGCATGACGCTGTGCAGTCTACGGACTGTTTGTTGTTAAATCTTCTCCTTCAGATGCCATTAACGCAAGCAGGACCAAAAATCGCACGCAAAACTTTTCTCTCGAAAAGACTAAGGGCTTCCTCATCTGCTGTTAGTAAAGTATAGGTTTCCGCAGCGTAAAGTAGGACTGAGATGATTTATCATGCTGCTCTGCTCTGTCATAACAACGCACTGGCTCGTACCATCGCGCAGTAAAATATTAACTGCTGCTAGAACCCACAGGGTTGTTCAGATTTCCTTTTTTTTCCTCGTTCAAAACAACATCCATTTTCGATTTTGAATTTCAGTCGAATGAAACTGTTGCCTTATAGTGGGAATAGGGCTTATGTTGGAAACAAGGACTTTTCCTTCGAAATGTCTGTATCGTCATAACGAGGGCTTATTGGTCCACAATTACCATATTTCGAATTACTCAAAAAATTATACATGCTTTCACAAAACATCCTTTTCGCGGGATGACAACAATTTCTGTGAATTTTTCCATGAAAAATAAAAGCCTGGACAATCATGCCTAAAGATTCGTCAGAAATTTGCCAAGTCAATTTCCAAACCAACACCCATTAATTCCACTTCCCTTCTCCAGCCCAAAATGTGCAACACAAAATTAAGGAACAACAAAACTAGGCTCTGGAGATGCGGGGCATCGATCCCCGTACCCCTCACATGCTAAGCGAGCGCTCAACTATCTGAGCTACATCCCCTCCACGGCCAGCCGCTTGCCAAATCCCGCTCACAAACCTGCTCCCTGTATCGCAAGCCCAATCTCTGATTGTCGACCCATTCCCACTATCTAATTACGGTCAATGAACTTCAATCAACTGTGAACAGAAGTCGTGCCACCCCCTCTCGTGGGCGTTATCAGCGCACTCATCCAACCGACTTTGTGATATGCAACTATATGTGCCATTATTACACACGGTTCGTCATCAAGTCTGTACACATTTACAATGTCCGTTGCCCCGTTGCTACCGTCATAAATTCTCCGACCGGGCATAAATCAGACTTGGCGCTGCTCTTCAAACAACAGTCAGTTGTTAAAATAAAGGCACACAGACGCGCACACACAAACAAAGCACACGAAGATCTGCAGATTTCTTTCTTCCCTCCGTACAATTAATTAGCTCGTAAAAACGAAGCGAAAACATTTCGCAGCACAGCCAAAGCACCCCCCGAGACGTAAACGTCGTCGTACCAACTCACAGCCAAAAACACGACTTCCGAGGGAAGCGCGTTCCCTGACGAATTGAAAATCTCATTCAAACGTTCGTCGATTCATTTGTCTGGGCTTCGCAGTGACTCCCATCTGCTCGACGCGTTTTGGCAATTTGTTGCCGCTGCCAAACAAATTCATTCAATAACTCGAACTGAATGTCCTTTTGCTGTGGACTCTGACGAAACGTGTGTGTATGCGTTGGATATGAAATTTTTTTTTCTGGCCTCCTTTCAAATCTGAGCACTCTTGTGAGGGCGCCGAAGTCAGCTTAGGTATACGTACATACGCCACTGCCGCAAGCCCCTGGAATATTCTTTGGATTTGTCTGTACACGTCTGAAGTAATGCGGCGTCGCCGTCGTCGCTGCCTCCCCCCAGTCAGATTGAGAAGCTGCAGCAGCGCACAGCGCTGGGTTTTCTCTGCCATTACCGTCAAATACAACGATTCCATTTTATAGTCATTCTTCTTGAAGTCCTTAGAACGCTGCGCTAGTGTGTGTCGTTGTCGTTGTGTCGCCGTCCTCGTCGTAGTTCTGCGGTAAGGATTCCGTTCAACAAAAAAGAAACCTCCTTGCTTTGCTTTCTCCCTTTCTGTCGACGGGGCATCACTGTCTCGCTTACGCCCACGCGAGAGGAAAGTAACAAAGGATCTCTCGGGCTTCGGTTTTCGTCCTTCTTTATTACAACCCGCACATAAATGTCACAATTTGACGACGATGATGATGGCGGAGCTGAGGCTGGAATCCTTTCTCTGTCTATCGCGTTATATTTCCTGCGCACACACCCACACACACCCGTCAGTGCCCCGCCAAGGACTGCGGAGGTTTTGCGTGTTTGAGAAAATGCCGTTATTGTTTCCGCTACACAATGCTGGTAGTCGTTGAAACTCCTTCTCGTTTGCCTTATTCGTCTTGGCTGCTTTCGGTTCTTGTTGTTTTTTTAGACGTCCTTTGAACGGATGAACGTTAGTATTTTGAAAAATGTTGAGAAGGGGTGAGTGGGCGTAAAGTAATTGAGGGAGCAATGATTCCTGAGCTGACAACCCATAGGAATGTGAAGGCGAAGGAATTGCTGTTGTGAGCAACGGACCTAAGGAGCGAAATGTCAGCGAAGAATGACAGGTACCACTCGCTCCTTGTTTTCTGTGCCACAACAACTCTCAGGTGGGAGTCGTGGGTATCAAGAGGTAAGACAAAGCGCTTGAAAACGAAAAACAGATTTTGGAGCGATGACGCTGCAGATGCTGGGGCATTTCTCCCCGCCTTGTCTGTGTGGAGTGGACTGCAACAAAGTGGTTTTGAAGAACAATCAGACGAGTAAGTGATACAGTTGTCCTGTTGTGGGATTGGTTTGTGAACACAGCAGTTGTAGGAAGACCACTTGGACTAAACTGAGCAGCGTAGTGCAGTCGCAAGGGAAGATTGGGAGTAGGCGCCAACGTTTAGGTGATAAATGGGATCAACAGCAATTTCCGGGAAATTGTCTTAAAACGAGACGAGGTAAAGGTGCAGCAGCGACGTTTGACGCAAAGAAATAATAAAATAATTCCCTGCAACTTTCTTTGAAAGGCTGCTTTTCGGATACTTGTTTTATACCGATAAAACGCAGGGTTAACCGAAATCACTGTACTGGGGGTATAAGTTGAAGAATTCAAAACGATATGTGGGTGGGTGGGTAAAGGTAAACTCATATTATGACGTCGTCACATATCGCAGGGTGTACGAATTTAAATGTTCCTAGCCCCATCATCGATTACGCCTCAGACGGCGGACCGGAGCACAGTTATGCCTAAGCGGAAAAAAATAAATAAAATAAAGTAATTTTCTCGAGAAAATGGTATTAATTTTTCAATTCAACATATTTGGGAACCTAGAAAGTAAAAATTTTATTGACTTACTCAATATGTGGCTCAACATTATAATGGGACACTTAATAATAATTGTTGGCGCTACAGTCCAAAGGGGGACCAGGGCCTAGCTTGCTCATCAACTACTCGTGTTGTGCGCGCTACTGTTCTCTCACGAGTAGAAGGGACCTACAATTTTTTGCCGACTCCGAACGGCGAAATTTGAGAAGCTTTCTTAGACAGTTATTACTCTTTGAGTGTTGTCAGCAGCTCGAAAGAGGTGGTGCCGTGAAATATTAGAAAAATTGGTGTTGAACTGGGAGTCGAACCTAGACCCTTCGGCGTGGGAGCGTCGCACTCTACCCACTACGCCACGGCGACCACTATGGGACACTTACCAAAATGAATTTTGTCAATTATTTTTTAGGAACTTGTAAATGTTATAAATGAAATAGATATCGAATTTGAATATTCCTTCTATTAGTTTATTAAGAAACAAAAATCGTATGAATTCATTAACACAAAGGCAAAAAATGACAAAAAAAAAAACAATAAAAGTCAAGTTTTTAAGCTCAAAGTAAAAATGGGACACACGGCAACTCTAATTTATTTTGCTCTAGTGAACGGTGAATATTTGAGTTTATTTTATATGACATATACGGGGAATCCCATTATTTTATTCAAAGTTGTATTTCGATCTGTTATTATTATTATTATAAACATATAAACACATTGGTCCTCATTTTAACAAGAAGTAATAGAAAAAGAAAGGTTATTTAACATGGCAAACCGCCGTCTGTCGGAGATTGACATTATCTAAGATACTTGTGGGCCAATTTAATATACTTTAATTTATACAAATGATATACCTAACTGTTAGATGAAGCTATTACGGTAATTCAAGGCATGAATACAAAAACAACCCCTCCGCGCTGTTCAGTATATTCTTCGTTTCTTCAAGTGTAAGAGATACTTTTAAGAAATAAAGTAAACGTAGTTCTAGTAGTATAGGACATATCGCGATAAAATGGTATATATTTTCAACTTCATTGCGATTGCAAAGTGTGCAGGTAGCATTAACATCTTGCCGGTGCGGTATGTAGTTTAGACTCAGCAGTTCAGTTCTAGCCCTAAAAAAAAGGGCTAATTTGTCTATTTGAGAGTTCTGTTTTAAAGTAGTTACTGGGTCCTAGTGTATGGTTAAGAAGCTTCTACATAGATCTCGACGGAGAAGTACGGGCTCGATCTAAGCAATTTAGATACATCTTTTCATCGTCTTTTCTTATACATTCGTACAGTTTATCTTCCCATTCATCTGAACTTGCCTCAGTAAGTCTAAGTACAATGCCATGTGTGGTTGCAAGTACATGTCATTCTTTAAAAGGAGATAAATTATATTGAAGCACCATCTCCAGAAGCCTCTTTGAAAGGTTACTATTCGGCCTACGCATAATTTTTTAATTAAATAGTCCGCATTTACCTTCAAATTTTTATGGTAAATCTGCGGCAGACCAGATTCCACGTAGATAGCGTACGAGAGAGTTGTTGGGTTAAGTCTAAAAATTCGCTTGAAGAAAAATCGCTGGACAATATCACACTCTTCAAAGAACTTAAAGCCAAATATTTGGTTTGCATAACAGCATTGGTAGCATTGAACACCTTGAACTTTGACGCGATACCGATTCGTTGGTTACCAAAGATAGTTCTCCACATCAGATTAATTGCTGTCTTTGCCGCTACCGCTTTCTTATGGACATGTGCGCTCATATCAAGATTCGATTTTAAAACAAAACCCAGGTAGTTGAACTCTTTGACAACTTCGATCGGCTCACCCTCCAAAGTCCAATTTTCATTAGCAGTCCTGTTACTTCGACCAGTGCCAAAAACCATAATTTTTGATTTAGAGGTGTTTATCTTTAAGTCCTAAAGATCGCAGTAGCTATTCAATTTATTTATTTGCAGTTGATTTCGATCAGTTAAGCACGCTTATTCAAACAGAATATCAGTCAAGGCACCACGCGGTCCTCAAACTTTAGCAGATATTAGGGAACTGATATTAACGCCAAATCTGGTAAATCGGTGCGAAGCATTGCAGAAATAGTAAATCAACCTCGATCTACAGTGTTTAATAAAAATTAAATAATGCAGATAATTTTGCTAACAAATCAAAACCGAGCAAGCGGAAAATTTTTTAACTTTTTTAAGTTTAAGCTTTTAAGACAAATCAAGAACCGACCACATCTCAGTGCACCGAAACTTGTTGCTGGAGCAGAAAAATAGCTTGGTAAAAAATTAAATCCAGAAAAACCATCAGAAATATATTAATTAAACACAATTTCAATGGCCGAGTTGCTAGAAAGAAGCCTTTCATAAGTAAGACAAATAAGGAAAAGCGTCTAAACTTTCACCAACAAATATAAAAATGAAGATTTTACGTTTTGGAATAAGGTAATTTTTACTGACGAAAGCAAATACAATGTTTTCCGATCGGATGAGCGTTCATATGTGTGGAAAAAACCGAATGAACAACTACGGGAAAGAAATTTTGAAACCAACAATAAAGCACGGTTTAGGATCAGTTATGGTATGGGGTGCAATATCGGCAGCAGGGCCTGGAAATCTTCATATTTTAGAAGGCATTATAATAATAATAATAATAATAATAATGGTTGGCGCTACAGTCCAAGTGGGGACCAGGGCCTAGCTTGCTCATCAAGTACTCGTGTTGTGCGCGCTACTGTTCTCTCACGAGTAGAAGGGACCTACAGTTTTTTGCCGACTCCGAACGGCGAAATTTGAGAAGCTTTAACTGTCTATATTACTCTTTGAGTGTTGTCAGCAGCTCGAAAGAGGTGGTGCCGTGAAAAATTCGAAAAATTGGTGTTGAGCTGGGAGTCGAACCTAGACCCTTCGGCGTGTGAGCGTCGCACTCTACCCACTACGCTACGGCGGCCACTTAGAAGGCATTATGGACCACATATATTATCTAAACGTTTTAAGGTCAAATCTGTCAAAAACTGCCGAAAAATTGGGTCTTGAAGACGATTTCTGTTCCTACCAGGACAACGATCCTCAGCACAAGGCTTATAATGTTAGAAGTTGGCTCCTCTATAACTGCCCCCATGTGCTCGAAACGCTACCACAATCGCCGGATTTTAACCCCATAGAGCATGTGTGAAGTTTTTTAAAGAAAACATTAAAAAACCAAATAAGAATATAAACCAAATAAGAAATAAAAATGACCTGATTTCAGGTCTGAAGGATGAATGGGAAAAAAATCCTACAGATTATTGCCAGAAAATAGTGAAATCGATGCCCAAACGCCTAAAAGGAGTAATACAGCAAAACGGCCTCCCAACAAAATATTAAGCCTTCAAAAATGAGAGTGAATTATATTTTTTTTTTGTACATTTATTTTGTGTGTCCCAATCTTAGTTTGAGCTTAAAAACTTAATTTTTTTTTTTGCTTTTATGTTAATGAATTTATACTATTTTTGTCTCTTAATAAACTAATAGAATGAACATTCAAATTTGATATCTATTTCATTTGTAACATTTACAAGTTCGTAGAATATAATTGACATAATTAATTTTGGTAAGTGTCCCATTATAATGTTGAGCCACTGTATGCGCCGTTTTGGTGTACGACTAGTTCAAAGTTGGAACTTTGAAATTTTAGAAATTTACAACTTTTTAACAAAAATTCAATTTTTAAGAAAGCCACCGTGGAACATGATGTTACCTTTATTAAAAAGGGCGTACAATTAAGCTTCAAACTGCATCAACAGTTTTTTCATTTTGACTACCATTTTTTTAGACCAGGACTGACTAAGATTATCTTCTGCCGTTCCCATGTTTGTTGGAGCATAACAAAAGTCCTCCAAGAGGCTCCAACGGGAAATCACATTTTTCTGAAAGCCTGAAATATTCTCTATCGATGGTGCAAAAAATAAAAAAATGCTCCCTTTTGCACTTTAAGAGAACGAGTCATTTGTGAAGCAATCTCGGACATTTTTCGGCATTCTTTTTGAATTTTCCTACGATTTGCTTGTGCTGCGCAAATATCATGGGCATGAACCACTTAGTTGTGATGCGCAAGCTCTATTACTGTAATAATGCAGTTTTACAAATTTTTTACAACGAAATGTGTCAATAAACAGTATTGAATTTAAAGGTTTGAATTCCAGCTTTGTTTTGAGGATAAATTTACTGCCGTAAATTGTTATTAAATATTTTTTATGCAATTTAACACAAAAAGTGCATATTTCAAATTGTTTTACTTAAGATTAGTCCGTTATCTTTTATGGTATATAAACCATTATCTAACAGCAAGAGGAGCTTATGGCACTGATATAAAATTCCCGGTCAACGGGTTCAAACGTTACAAATTTATTTCCGCGTTCCCCATACAAGGGCATCACTGTGCGGCGTTCTCTGTTGTAACGGGGCAACTGGTTGATAATATGTTCCTCACCCACGAATTAACTTCAAGGTTTACAATGCAGCGGAGTCCTCTGCAGACTGTAAAGCTTTTGATAACATTGATTGGGTGATTTTTTAGCCATTTTCTTTTTGGCAACACTGGTTTAAACAGCTGACGCACTTTTCGTGTTTTGTTTCACTGTCAAACATCTTCAGTTTGGTCTATAATTTAGCCATGCGATCTTACAAACGAACAACGCTTGCAAGTTATTGAATTTTATTATCAAACTGCGTGCTTTGTTAAGAAAGTTCATCGCGCGCTTCTTCCATTTTATGGTCAAAAATGGATGAAGCTCATTTTTGGCTCAATGGTTAAGTAAGTAAGCAGAATTGTCGATTTCGGAGTGAATATCAGCCGCAGCGTGGTGGGCGGGGCGTAGTGGGCTGAACACCTCGAATTTTTCACAGCACCACTTCTTTCGAGCTGCTGAGAACACTCAAGGAGCAACAACTGTCTAAGAAAACACTTATTGAACTCCGCCGTTTGGAGTCGGCAAAAAACTATAGGTCTCATCTACCCGTGAGAGAACAGTATCGCGCACAACACGAGTAGTTGATGAGCAAGCTAGCCCCTGGCCCCCCTGTGGACTGTCGCGCCAACAATTATTATTATTATTAGCCAGAAGCATTGAAAGAGCTACCAATGCGGCCAGAAAAAGTCACAGTTTGGGTTTATGGACTGGTGGCATCATTGGACCGTACTTCATCAAAGATGATGCAAGTCGTAAAGTAACTGTGAATGGTGAGCGCTACCGTGAGATGATATCCAACTGTTTTATGCCGAAAATGTAAGAGCTAGCACTGCATGCCATGTGATTTCAACAAGACGGTGTCACATTCCACACAGCACGCGCAACAATGGACGTATTGAAAGGCGAGTTGGGTAAACATTTTTTATTAAACGTTCGGGACCGGTCAATATGTAGCCTAGATCGTGCGATTTAACGCCTTTAGGCTATTTTTTGTGGGGCTATGTTAAAGCTCATGTCTATACAGACAAGCCCGCTTCAATTGACGTATTGGAAGACTACATTGAAGCATTTATTCGAAAGACACCGGCCGATGTGTTGGAAAGAGTATGCCAAAATTGGTCTCAGTGGATGGACCATTTGAGGCGCAGCCAAGGCCAACATTTGCATGAAATAATCTTCAAACATTAAATTCTATGAACCGTACTATCGATTCAAATAAAGATTTCATGCATTTTTCTGAATTTTATGTGTTTTTCTTTTTGAAAAACTTTCCTATAGCTCTTAAAAAATCACCCTTTATAACATTGGCTAGCTGGCAATCTGAATGACACCAACTTTCAATCTCCAGACCAACTAAGTATCTATTTAGTTATTTCAGTTTTGAGATCGATTCAGTTTTAATTTGCTTAACACTTCATAGAGAGGTCGTTTTAATTTATTAGCAAAATACCAGGTATACCGGTATGCAGTGAGAGTCAAGATACAAATGTCTCTACAGGGAACTTTTGTTGCGAACGAGCTCTAATTTTTTTTGTTTGTTTGCGATGACATCTGAGAAAAATATTTACTATACATCAAGTCATTGAACAAGCAACATCATATTTTTTCATCGTGTTAAAAATGTCGAATTTTGTACTAGAAAGTGGTGATTTGCGAAGAGCATTAACTTTTTGTTTTCATTTGAATAAAAGTGCTGTAGAGTCACATCGAATGCTTGTCGAGGCATATGACGATCATGCTCTATCAGAAGCAACATGAAAAAGATGGTTTCAAGGGTTCAGAAATAATGATTTTGATGTGAGAAATGAAAAACGTGGAAGACCACCAAAAAAGTCTGAAGACGCCGAATTGCATACGATATTGGATGAAGATGACACTTTGAGTCAAAAGCAAATGGCAGCAATGTTAAATGTTGCACAACAAACAATTTCTGACCGTTTAAAAGCTATGGGAAAGATCCAAAAGTGTGGAAAATGGGTGCCACATGAATTGAATGAAAGACAGATGGAAAACCGAAGAAATACTTGTGAAATTTTGCTTCAAAGACACGAAAGAAAATCGGTTTTGCATGGGATTGTTACTGGCGGTGAAAAATGGATTTATTTCAAGAATCGTAAACGGAAAAAATCATGCGTTAATCTGGACTGCAAAACCAGATCGATTCGGCAAGAAGACAATGCTGTGTGTTTGGTGGGACCAGAAAGGTGTTCTGTTCCATGAGCTCCTAAAACCTGATGAAACCGTTAATACTGATCGCTAACGCCAACAAATGGTCAATTTGAACCATGCATTGATCGAGAAACGACCAGAATGGGCCAGAAGACACGGCAAGGTAATTTTGCTCCATGACAATGCACCTGCACACAAAGCAAACCCGGTTCAGGATACAATCAAAACACTTGGCTGGGAGCAGCTTCCCCACCCGCCGTATTCACCAGACTTGGCTCCATCCGACCACCATTTGTTTTCATCGATGGGACAGGCATTGGCTGAGCAGCACCTTGATTCCTACGAGGAAGTCGAAAATTGGGTGTCTGATTGGTTTGCTTTAAAAGACGAACAGTTTTATTGGCGTGGTATTCACAAATTGCCAGAAAGGTGGTCAAAATGTGTGGAAAACAATGGCCAATACTTTGAATAAAATGTTTTTACTTTCCCATTAATAATTAGTGTTTTATTTTCAAACAAACGGTATATACCTGATTTACCTGATCACAGATCTCACACATTTTAAGCTGAGTTTTGAAAAGGGCTCCGTAATCAACATGCCGCCTTAGGTTGAGTTCGAATTTGAGTCACAGTTTTTGAGCATTTAAAAGTGTTGTGCCTATTGCTGTAATGATTTCTACGATAGTTTTCTCCCGCCTCCGAAAGGCAAGTCTAAAACAACCTTTTTTACACTCGTCCACAGCATTTGAGTCTCATATGAGGAATCCCTTCTTTCATTTTTGAAATTTAGTTCCCTTTCCCTTCTTCTTTCTTCGATATGAACCTGACCTCTACCATTAGTCGCACGCTGTCTTCAGTGGCGCACTCCAAGTTGCATGAGGTCCGACCCTGTTAATGTGCGTCATTTCTTCCAAGAACGTCCTCAATTGAGGTGTCCCAATTACTCGGAATCAAAGACTCTTCAAGCCGAAGCAGTGGTGTCCATTCGTTCTACATAACCTAAGCGTTAGGCTCAAAACAGGTGTATGCAGCTGAGCTGTCCGCACAGTCCGTAATTGAATATGCTCCTGTAGACACTCCCAACCCAAATGGTGCCAAATATCGCCCCCAAATGATACCAAATTGGTCAAGAAAAGTGCCGGGCTCGAAGAGTTTTGTTATTTTTCTGTATAGACTAGATCATCTTAACACTTTTGGCTCATTCTTTGCAACCCTTTTTAGAGGTTACGAAATGTGTCAGTTGAAGCGATGCTGAATATGACTTGTTCATAAAACAAGGAGGCGACTCACTAAAAGGCAAAAAATCACAACTCACCATCAACATAGAAATATAACAAAAGCCTTGCAAGAAGAACATCAATTGTTCCTGGACGAGAGGGATGTCAGAATCCTGACAATAACTTGAGAAGCATTTGCACCTCAAAAAGGGAGCAGGAGGCCTTCTAAGTTCAATGCTACGATTTCCCAATACCCTGAAGTGAACATGCGTTTAGTGTGTCTTCTTCTATGCAACAGGACTTCGATAACCAGATATAAAAAATAATCCCCGAAATGCTGAAACTATGTCGCAACATCGCGCATCGGAAAAGGAAATTAATCGAAACTCGTTGGCTACCAAATCGATCTTCAACCACCATCGACAAACAAACTGCCCACATGTTCATGTGCTGTGTTTCTTCCCTCCCACGCCCCCAAACTCCCCTCATTTCATAAATTTTCCACATAAATGCTCCCCTCAACTTCCGGTCACCGCAGGCGTGTAGCAGGTACACTAACCACTTAAGTTCATCGGAGCGTGAGAGAATAGTAAGCCCCGCCGCCCGTGAATACCTGTTTCGATTGCAGTGCGTCTCCTCCTTTTGGCTGGCTTTCGATGAACGAAGGCAAAATTACAGACAGACACTCATCTGCTCCTAGTTAATCGAAAGCCATTCAAATGCGTCATCAGGACGATCACTGTCGGCCTCATCAACTGACTGGCTAATTAACTCTGCTACCGGCGTCCACCAACCCCTTATACCCCACATGGGGGGAGGGGGGATGCCACAAGCAGTAATGCCACTGTCCACGTGAGTGACGTGTTAGATGTCCGGTGACACTGCAAATGTCACACAGGACCGCCTTCAGAAAATGAAAACAAAAAACTCTTCACTCAGTAAATTATTAATTGTTTATCGATCGCTCGCATTTATTGTGACCAATGAGTACCTCCATTCAGCTTTTGTTCGACTCAAAATCGATTCTCTTAATTAATTGCTGTAAGAGGAGAGCATCACTTCGCAGAATGCAGCGAAAACGTTCCGATCAACGTGGACATTTATTTAATTCTCAGATCTGTGGGGGAGGAACGGACGAAGAAATAACGGTCACACCCACATTTTGCGTTCGCCTCACAATTAATGCGCCACAGCAAACATCAACAATTGCGAAAAAATTACGCCTGTGAGCACACAACCGACGCCTATTTACCAACACCATGCGCAAATTGGATGGGAATTATTATGAAAAAGGAAGGTACACATAATTTTCGTTCCCCTTTCACCGCGAGGAAGGGGTACACGTTAAATTTCCATTTAAAACTGGTGGAAATTCATTCCCGCGCACACACGCGCACGCGTTTCATATTTCGTCGTAGCAAGGAGAGGAGGGATGTGGATGGTTGAAAATTGGTTTAAAGTTTTTCGTGGAAATTAAAAGAAAGACAGTACCAGCGGGAGAAGCTGAGAGCGCCGGGGGTTGGTGCTGGTTAATTTGGAGGAATTTCCATTTAATTCATTTTGATTCTTCTACGAACTAAAATGCCAGCACTGGAACGCCGGGCTCTTCTCGCAGCCCAAACCGCCCAATTGCCCTACCGCCCGGCCGGCAAAATCCAATCACTGACTGATGTGCGATGAATACAATTAAATTCCGAATAATTACCGTAATCAGATTATGGACTAATTTGAAATCAAAACTACCACCGCCGATCCCGTCGGGGCGCACCGGCCCGCCTTAGTCCTGTGTGGGTGGGGCCTTCTTTACAGCGGCGGGAGAGGGCAAGTTCAGCTACTTATGGTCACGCATCGCGTAATTGTAACGAGGATTAGTGTAATGATATGAAACGCCAAAGACGACGTCGAGACGAAGGCGCTGGACCCGCGCAGCATGTGCTGCGGGTATGTGGGTTTGTGTACGCGGTATAATTGGTTTAAGCGGTGTGGTTTGAACCGGGCTCCCGGGGCAAATAAGCGGGCGCCTTTTCATTACGTGCTCGGGTCCGCCTATAGCTGGAACCATGAGATGGTTTAAAAGAGGAGGGTGAAGCTGAGCAGAGAGAGAGAGGTGATTAAAGTTGATCGGAGCTTCGGAGATGCTGTGACTTCTAACAGACAAACACAGACTAAATAAAACTGAACAATTCTACGGAAAAGCATCTGAAGTCAATCCAAAAAAGAATCAAATAATGACAGAATAAACAAAGGATAAACTGATAGCGTTAGAGTTTCTGTACGCAATGATGTTTTAACATTTTAAACAGCGCAGTTTAAGCAATATTTAAGCACTACTGGTTTTTGCATAAAGTAGCAAATGTTCGTCCAAAGGAGACACGACATTCGATAGCAGTGTAACAGAAACGCTTTCGACGCACAGTAACAGTAAAAAACGAAAAAAAGTGATTTAGTAAAATGGAGGGGAGAAAATAATTCAAACTGCAAATCCTAGTATTTTTCTGGATTCCAAACGTCCAAATATTACATATAAAAGAAAAAAGTTCATAAAAGCGAGATTTACAGCCGAAGAAAGACCTCAGAGAGACCAAAAATACGGCAGCAATGGAAGTGAGTGTTTGTTGGAGCACTCCAGCCATCGGCCAGCCAACGACTGGAGCTTCAGAAAAATAAATTTTCATTAAGCTCAGTGAGAAAAAAGATGAACTTAGAGCACTCAAGCGGAATTTCCGGCAAGGAGCAAAGAGAATTATTGCTCCGGCTCAAAACAAAGACTTTGACTGCTACTCGAATAAACTCAAAGAGCGACTGAATTCTGAAAGATTCCTATGGACGCCGTTCAAAACTATAAATCAAATCAGTGCGATCGAAGAATGCGTTTGGCAGAAATAAGGTCTTGCGGGAATCGAAAATCACTCCAGAAGTTAAGCTTAAGGTTCCGGATAAAGCATTAGTGTCGTTTGCGGACTAATTTTTCATCAGGACAATGCGCGTTGCGATACAGCTAAGTACAAAATTGTCAAATATCTCCCTTTCTTTTGCTCTTCACTCAATACTCAATGCGAAAGGTTCAAAGTCGACGCCTGTTGCTTTGGTTTGGCCAGCCCTAGAATCAACTACATTAGCACCAAACGTCATTAAACAATCAGTCAGTAAGATAGATCTGTAAGTGAAAGAGATTTGGGATGTATAGGGTTGTCAAATATCCGCTTTTATGCTCTTCATTCAATGCTTCATAAAAAGTGTAACAATGATCGGATTTAGTTCAAATATCCGCCGTTTTGTTCTATAATCTGTTTTCATCTAGACGGCAACTTCATAATACCCCCTCGAAAAAGGTATACTAGCATGAAGTGAGCGTCAAGATACAAATGTCTCGATAGGGAACATTTGTTGTGAACGAGCCCTTATTTTTTTTTTTTTTGTTTGTTTGCTATGACATCTGTGAAAAATATTTAGTATACATCAAGTCATTGAACAGACAACATCATATTTTTCATCGTGTTAAAAATGTCGAATTTTGTACCAGAAAGTGATGATTTGCGGAAAGCATTAAATTTTTGTTTTTATTTGAAGTGCTGCAGATTCGCATCGAATGCTTGTCGAGGCATATGGTGATCATGCTCTATCAGAAGCAACATGCAAAAGATGGTTTCAAGGGTTCAGCAATAATGATTTTGATGTGAGAAATGAAGAACGTGGAAAAAAAAAGTTTGACGATGCCGAATTGCAAAAGAAATTGAATGGAGATGACACTTTGAGTCAAAAGCAAATGGCAGCAATGTTAAATGTTTCACAACAAACAATTTCTGGCCGTTTAAAAACTATGGAAAAGATCCAAAGGTGTAGAAAATGGGTGCCACGTGAATTGAATGAACGACAGATGGAAAACCGAAAAACCACTTGTGAAATTTTGCTTCAAAGACCGGAGGGGAAATCGGTTTTGCATCGGATTGTTACTGGCGATGAAAAATGGATTTATTTTATTCTAAACGGAAAAAATATTCAACAACCATCAATCGACTGCAAAACCAGATCGATTCGGCAAGAAGACAATGCATTGTGTTTGTTGGGACCAGAGAGGTGTGCTGTACCACGAGCTCCTAAAACCTGGTGAAACCGATAATACTGATCGCTACCGACAACAAATGATCAATTTGAACCATGCATTGATCGAGAAACGACCAGAATGGGCCAGAAGACACGGCAAGGTAATTTTGCTCCATGACAATGCACCTGCACACAAAGCAAAACCGGTTCAGGATATAATCAAAACACTTGGCTGGGAGCAGCTACCCCACCCGCCGTATTGACACGCATTGGCTGAGCATCACTTTGATTCCTACGAGGAGGTCGAAAATTTGGTGTCTGTTTGGTTTGCTTTAAAAGACGAACAATTTTATTGGCGTGGTATTCACAAATTGCCAGAAAGGTGGTGAAAATGTGTAGAAAACAATGGCCAATACTTTTGAAATGATTTTACTTTCCCATCAATAATTAGTGTTTTATTTACAAAAAACGCACGCGTTTCATATTTTGTCGTCGCAAGGTGAGGAGGGATGGGGGTGGTTGAAAATTGGTTTAAAGTTTTTCGTGGAAATTAAAAGAGAGACAGCACCAGCGGGAGAAGCTGAGACCGCCGGGGGTTGGTGCTGGTTAACTTGGAGGAATTTCCATTTAATTCATTTTGATTCTTCTACGAACCGAAATACCAACACTGGTACGCAGGGCTCCTCTCGCAGCTCCAACCGCCCAATTGTCCTACCTCATTTCATACCGGTATAGCTGGTATTTGTCAAGAACTCGGACGGCTACTTTTTATAAGCCTCATTTAAGTTCAACTTCACACCACTAAGGGCGTTCGTCATGGACAGGAACAGGTGGTAATCACTTGGTGCTATGTCGGAGCTTTATGGTGGATGCGATGAAGCCTATCATCCGAGCTTCCATAGCTTCTGACGAGTCATCAATGAAGTGTGTGGTCTGACGTTGTCCTAATGGAACACTACACCCTTCCTGTTGGCCAATTATGGGCGCTTATGGTCGATCGCCTGCTTCAAGCGGTCAAGTTATTCGCAGTAGATGGGAGAATTAAGCGTCTGGCCACATGGGAGCAGCTCATAGTGGATGATTCCCTTCCAATCCCATCAAACACACAGCAAAACCTTCCTGCCCGTCAATCCCGGCTGGGCCACTGTTTGGGAAGATTCACCGGCCTTCAACCACGACCGTTTTCGCTTGATATTGTCGTATATGATCCATATTTCGTCGCCAGTCAGCATCCGCTTCAAAAATGGGTCGCATTCGTTCCGTTTTAGCAGCCTATGGCAGGCGTTGATTCGGTCCAGAAGGCTTTTTTGTGTCAAATCATGCGACACTCAAACAGCAAGCTTTGTTTTGTATCCTGTCTTGTGCAGATGGTTCAAAATAGTTTGGTGACTAACTCCCATCTCCTAGGCGATGTCACGAGATGCCACATGCCGGTCTAACTCGATGATTTCCATGATTCGATCGGTATTTGTCGTCACAGGTCTTCCGCCGGCTGGCTTATCCATGGTGTCGTTTTCACCGGCTCTGTATCGTCGAAACCATTCCTCCGCGGTTCGAGGTGATAGAGTACCATCCCCCAAAACACCATTAATCCCACGGAACGTTTCTCTAGTAAATCTGTCTTTTAACGAAGGAAAACTTTAAAATAGCTTTCGGCGTTAGTGGACTTCATTTTTACACGTCTATAACTATTGAATGCACTAATTATAATAATTGTTGGCGCTACAGTCCACAGGGGGACGAGGGCCTAGCTTGCTCATCAACTACTCGTGTTGTGCGCGCTACTGTTCTCTCAAGAGTAGAAGGGACCTACAGTTTTTTTGCGACTCCGAACGGCGAAATTTGAGAAACTTTCTTAGACAGTTATTATTCTTTGAGTGCTGTCAGCAGCTCGAAAGAGGTGGTGGCGTGAAATATTCGAAAAATTGCTGTTGAGCTGGGAATCGAACCTAGACCCTTCGGCGTGTGAGCGTCGCACTCTACCCACTACACCACGCCAATGAATGCATTATCCAAACGAATAATGCATATCGTCGTTTTGTAGGTTATGTCAAGACCTTTCAAATGATGTATAATATTGCCTTACGAGCTCTGTAGCGTTTTGTACATAGTCGGAGAATTCAAGAGACAAAAATTCGGATATATTTGACAACCTTATATTATAACATTACATGTCAAATGTGTTCCGCTTACGATATGTTGCTGTTGGAAAAAAATATAAATGGCGCTTACGATAAATTTGGGTTTGTCTTTAATTTAAAGCGGGATTGCTTTGTCAAAAAAAAAAAAAAAAAAAAAAACAATGATACAGAAAGACGCACAATCGAAATAACTATCGTACTGCATACTGAACTAAATTTCACTTAAAATGTCGCTTACGACAATGTGGCGGTTAGGGCGTGAAATGGTGGCAGGGCGAGTGTCCTAAGAAAACCTTGGACTGTACTTGTATTCTCTTACGGGTCACATCAACGTCCAATGAACGAATTTCTGCAGGAGTTGTAGCGACAAAAGGTAAAGAATCATTACAAAACCTTCCTAGCCTAGCCAACCTAGCTCTTCAAAAATGATAATTCATTCGTTTAAAAGCAATTTTCGTTCATGAGCATATATTCAGATCCTTGACATCCGCAAAATTTATTTTAAGACCATGGCGCAGTCACAGGAGTAACCATCATTTCATTAAATTTGGTTGCCCATAGTCCGAGACTGCCGTAGTGCTGTGGGTAAGGTTACACTCACACGCCGAATGCAACGGATTCGATTTCAGATTTGACCACCTCATTCCTAGTTGTTGACAATCCTCGGGAAGTTTTATTTGTCTATGAAAATGGGTCCTAAAGGACGCCGCTGCTCCAAAAACGCACACAAAACACGAGTAGTTGCTGAAGGCCCTGGACCTTAGTTCGCAAATAGCACCAGCAGAATTTACCATCAACAACACTCACCCAAGGCTTAACAACTTAAATTGTTATGAAACTATTTTTTATTATCTCACACTACCATCAGCGAAAATCCCTTTAATAAACCCTCCCGAGGAAAACCAATACTTCTGACACAGCTATGTCGGCAATCTGACATCTGCTTGTTTACGTCTGCCATCCATCGCCAACTGTTGGCAGATATCACGAACTCTTTCAAGTATGAAATTCTGTACATAGCCCAATTTGGCAACATACACCATTGCCACCTTATCGCAGCGTGGCAAGACAACACAAAACAAAAAAAACAACAACAGCGAAGCCTCTAATATTTTAATCAATTACACGAACACACTACTCGAAAACAAAATGTCAAATATTTATCTGTCGACATGAATATTGTGAATACGAAAGCAAACAATGAGGGGAACAGCAGCAAAGTCGGCCGGCAAGGCCGCTTGTGTTCGCTCAACATGTGTCCCCATAACCCCAATAGGGGAATTGAATTGTTTCAACAGCATAGGGCCACCGTTGTCGATACCCGCCATCGCCCTCCGCCTCAACGGGGTCGGGGCTTGTTGCTCGGACTGCTATCAGCAAATCCCTATAAATTAATAACCAAACAAATGACAGTCGAGTGCGCAAAAATTGAACCTCCAGCTGAACTGGGCGCAACTGCACTTTGATGCAGTGATAGATCAGCCACCCCGAATTCCTGAGGTTTTGTTTCGGAAATGAATCTCCGCTGGAATTTAACGCCCAGTGATGAAGTTCAAAGATCTTCCTTTCAGCTCAGCTATCCATCCTCCAACCATTCAACTGTCCTCCGATTAATCTCCATCTAAAGGGAGAGAGAAGCCCCTCTTCTCAAATTCATCACGGCGTCTAAGACCCACACGAGACATGACGGTTAAAGCGCTGTGTGTCACTTGCGCCTGATGCTTGTGTAGACGCAGAGATGGGCCTAGAAGAGACCCCAACTGAAATTACGTGGTTCTACGGTCGTTTGGTGTTTCTTCTTTCTTTTATTGCTTTCTGGTTAGTATCGCACGTCGTTATCAGGTTTTTGACTTTTTGATGAGCGCTCGTGTGTGCGTTCACTGATAGAGGAGCGTGTGTTCAATGTTAAGTGTTTTAATTCAGTTTTGTTTCGCTTTTCCTTGCCTCCGCCCCGTTGTCTCAGGTCATTGTTTGCTGCTGTGGTGTGCCTGAAATTAGCAAGCATGTCTGGTTATGGGAGGCGATTGTGGAACTGGGTGCACTAGTCGATTGAACAAAGTGCAGACTATTCGGCATTTAAGTACACTGATGTACACTGACAGCAAAAACTTCTATTTAGATTTCCTTCGAGCTGACCTGCGACGTCGGGAGATAGTTGCAAAGCATATTAAAGTGGACTGAAAGAATACAGCCATAATGGATGCTCAATATAGTGCTCTTCAAATTTAGAACTGTTTAGCCGAATACGTTTGTTGAGAGAAGCTTCCCCGAAATGGTGCATCCAAAGCTGCCGCTATGGAGACTTTTTGTGGGACTGATCCGCTGGTGGAAAGAAACATGACACATGGCACATGGCAAGTGAGAATGAGAAAAATGTATGCAAGACCCAAACCACGTACATCATCGCTCATCGAATTCCATTTTTCAACACGTCTCGCTCTAGAAAAAGGTGAGTTCTTCTTTGCTTTGAGAGAATCTTGAATTTGACAACGAACCTGGATGAAATGTGATCTTTTCTGAAGAGGACCATTTTCATCTTAGGGACAGATGCTTAAACGCACAAAATTCTTGCATTTCAAAAAAAGTTTTAGTGGAAAACTCAATGCCTCCATAGCGCAGCGTTTCCATAGCATACAGGGCTGGGAAAGAGGTTTTGTTCAGAGAAAGTCATTACAGAGCAATGTAAAGTATTTTTTATTACTGAAGTGTTTAAAATGAATTTGGACAGCTTCTGGTTTATGTACAACACTGCAAAATAATACAATTTTCAAGCCACAATCGATCTTTCGTGCATACAATGCCCCAATTGGTGGAATATGTAATTTTGGAAATGTTAAACGATGGCCTTTAAACTGTCATATGACTTTTTTTTTCGTTTAGTATGCACAACCATGGTGGTCGCCGTGGCATTGTGGGTAGAGTGCGACGCCGAAGGTTCTAGGTTCAATTCCCAGCTCAACACCAATTTTTCCAATTTTTCACGGCACCACCTCTTTCGAGCTGCTGACAACACTCAAATAGTAATAACTGTCCAAGAAAGCTTCTCAAATTTCGCCGTTCGGAGTCGGCAAAAAACTGTAGGTCCCTCTACTCGTGAGAGAACAGTAGCGCGCACAACACGAGTAGTTGATGAGCAAGCTAGGCCCTGGTCCCCTTTTGGACTGTAGCGCCAACAATTATTATTATTATGCATAACCATGAACGCCAAGAGTTAAAACAACGCTTTACGCATTTAAAGATAGACAATTCTAAGGCTAAAGTCTTGAAATATTAAATTAAGCTTGCTCATAGCTTGTGCGCGCTACTCTTCTCTCACGAGTAGAAAGGACCTACAGTTTTTTGCCGACTCCGAACGGCGAAGTTTGAGAAGCTTTCTTAGACAGTTAGTACTCTTTGAGTGTTGTCAGCAACTCGAAAGAGGTGGTGCCGTGAAAAAAATTCGAGGTGTTCAGCCCGGAATCGAACCTTGACCCTTCGGCGTGTGAGAGTCGCACTCTACCCGGCTACAAAATAATATCCGGCAAAAAACCACAAACAACAGAAACCCAGTTAAATTTAAGCCACAAAGTAGAATTTAGCAGCTATGCGTCTGTTCGGACATAAAATTATATGATGGACATTTGTGGCCTCCGATGACGTCTTCCACAAAGCAAGTGACTGCCTGAAGAAATGATTTCTATGCCCCTGTGCCCATGTATCCCGAATTGCTGCACATCGAATGGGAGGCGGAGTCCAAGCTGTAGCCACTTCACACCGAAGTAAAGACTACGTCCACAGACTAAATTGCAGGTGATGTTAAAATACCGAGACCGATATTCCTGCTGCCATGCCAACTGCCTCCAATATTAGGCCGTGCCATCTCAAACGAGGTCGTCCAATGTTTGCGCTTTGCAAAGACAATGCGAGCTGGAGCAGTTCTCTGCGTGCTATACATCAGTAAATCTACTGACAGTGAAACATTCCTTATTCAACCGCCATCATCATTATAACTATTTCAAAAAACGTAACACACCAGTGATGTGAAGCAACCAGCTCTACGCACTCGATGCATTTAGAAATTAGTTCAGTTTCGCGCAACCCAACCAGAACCCACACCACCGTACCGAGCCGACGTAACATTACCTGAACCCAGGCAGCAACGTTCACTAACATTGTTCTCCCTCCGGTGCCAGTGTTGTTATCGACGATCCCAATTAGCATCCCAACTCTACCGCAACTAATTTATGCGTCTACTCCGAATCCAAATGACAGCTCCATCACATTTCGCCGATGCGGGAAATGACGCCGCCATTCGTTGTGACAATGGCAAAAATGGCTCGCATTGCGTTAAACGTAAACTTCGTCATTTACACGTTCCCGTGCGTTTCGATGGAAATGTTTTCCGCTCTGTGACCCCACCCTCGCACACTCGCACAGCACTGAAACTATGCACTAACCTTGGTAACTGATTGCGCTCAATCGTATGCGCTCCCATGCGACACGACGACGTGCAGTTGAAGACAGTTGACAGGCAACTTGTAGACGCCGGCCGCCGCCGACACCGCCTCTGTCTGCGAAATCGAAAACTGCTGCTCATACAGGGTGCGCATTTGAGGAGTGCAATTAACGTCATTATCAAGTACCCAGCTTGACAGGCTGCTCGACGAGGTGGCCGAGACCGTGGCGGAGCGAGGAAGAACACAACTGGCATCGGTCGGTACAACACAGAAGTGTCATTACTCGCAGCCGTCAGTTGCTGTGGAACGTCGCCGATTATGGCATTGGGTGCGCTAGTATTGTTTTCATTTGCCTCCGTCTGTGGACAGAATGAAATTTCAATGAAAAACGCAATGTCCTGTGCACTGTGTGCATGTGTGTGTGTGAGTCAGAGGACGATGCGATTATTGTGCTTTTTCAATAGGACGCCTTGAGGCTGGAACTCATTACGTTGACAGCCAGCGAGCACACGGCAGGAATTCATTTCGACACATGGCGCCGCCAGATCACAAAAAAAAGAAAAAACTGTCAATTGTCAGTGAGTCTGTGTAGAATCGATGGCAGACCAGTAAAGGACCATTACACCAGTTCTCCATTTGTCTACTCACTCATGCACTCAAAAATTCAGGTGTCCGCTTGAGCGGCAAATTGCATTTCTTCCCTCTCGGTCCGCCCACACAAAAAGAGACCGTACGCCATTGTGCTTACCTGGAAAAGAGGAAAGAAAACAAAACAAAAGATTAGTGAAAAACCGATTTGGGAAACGGGAAAATCGATGAAAAGGAAATGCGACAGGATGTCAAGGTTATGAAGTCTAAGCGGTTTTCGACATAATTGGAGTCTTTTTTGCCACTGTTGTGGAGAACATTTGTACTTCAAGTCTTCAAACGCAAGCGAGCGACAGCCATTCATTTCGTTCAATTTGTTCACTTAATTAAAACTCCGACATTGTGGAGACTGTATAAATTCCTGGTTTGTAGACACACGTTACTCAAACACAGATGGGAGCTGCAATTGTCGCACCCAACAAGGGCAGCAGCAGATGATGATGACGACGATGACTCATGTCCATACTGTTGCATCATCCCATCTGGCGGAAGACGTCTTTCAATCACACGCAGTAGTGACTTCTATTAGCACTAAGTTCTTATTTTTCAAGGCACATACCCCCATCATTCCGTTCATTGCCACCACACTGTGCTGCGTGTCTTCTTCACCGTCCATCGCGCAAACAAACAGACATACACACGCCCATCAGTCCCCTAAAGATATCCAATTTGGAATTGTCACGTACGAGACACAACATGACAGCCGGAGAGATGAAAATAAGTACACACATCCTTTCACGAGCTCCCCGCCCAGTCCCATGGCTGCATGCATTTCAAACAATCTCAAACAGGCCGGCCGGCCGATCGTCAACTAACTTCCCTGGTAGGTACGGATGGGATTCTCCATTTTCCATTTCCTACTTGGCATTCTCTGCGTTTTCTCGATTTTCCTCAATTACCTCGGCTGGGCTGGTCGCTTCAGTGGCGCGGCTGCCTCTTGGAGGTTTCATCTGAAGGCAATTTTCCTCCACCCGATATCGGAGAGCACACACGCACAGCGCTCGGCCCGGTGATTGTGTACTTTTCGTGGGTTAAGTTCATGGACCTTATGTGTACACATACGCGACGGATTCCGTCAGACCACGACAACCGCCACCGCCACTGACAGTGGCATTAGCCTTGGCCCAGCTGTTCGCAGTTGAGCGGAGATGAAATTACCACGTTTCTTCGGGTCCCCCAATGCGGATGATACGGTCCTCCGTTTGGTGTGTCATTTGTTATCATATCTCTGTTGGCTGGCTGCAGATGCCTGATCAGCGGTATACTACTGGCCATGTAATCCATTCTGCCTGACGGCAGTCAACCCATTAGGCAGCCGGAGAGGCAACGACGTGATTACTTTGAAGTGAGCGTTTGTTTGACTTCCTGTTTCCAGAGTTCCTAGATCCTCTCTCATCCTTCCCGACCAATTCCCGTCACCCAACGAAGTTGGATGTGCACGTGTGTGTTGCTTGTCAACGCAGCGATACACCAAGACTGATAGCGTGCCCTTGCTGTGCGCCACCCAGTTTTCTGCTTCGGCGTCGTGTGCTGATTAGTTCGTCGGCTTAATTATACTGATAAGGGGGCCGCTTGACTTATGTTGGATGGGAGGGTTGACGGCACAAAGTTACAAATTGACCCTTTTAGGGGCAGTCCACGTATCTCTTTCGAATGGAAATTGATAACGGCCCTTATTGGATATATTCTCTGAGCATTTCATCGGATCTATTTGTCAGGCGATAAGTGGGTCACGAACGAGGGGGCGATTCGTCAGCAAATGCCTGGGAATTAGCTCAGAGGCCGGCGGATGAGTGCAGCCATCTGTCACGGGGACTTGAACTTTGTGTTTCTGGAAAGAAAGCTGTCAATCGGGATGCTTGGGTCGTGGGAAATTCATCCTCGACCTGATTCCGTTGACAGTCTCTATCAATGATGAATAATTGAATTTGGGAGACTGGATTGACACCGAGGCCATTTGTCATTCCTGTCCAGGGTGAGTGACCGCATTTCATTTAGGAGCCATGCGACTGCTGCTTACGTTCACCTTTAGATTATGATTTGAGACCAGTGCGCTGAACTTCAATTCGAGTTCTGGTTGCTGATCTGTTTCTCAAACACCAGTACGCTACGTGTGTGGCGCTTGCTTAAGTTGACAGTCTGAAGGAAACGCATCACTAAAAATCATTTATTTTGCAAATGAGGCTGAATCCCTTGTTCATGCAGTCATTTCATTTGCAGACAGAATAAGTTTTGAGCGCGTGGTGCAACAATCGAGAGGGGCCAGCCAGGTCGATTCTTGAAATCGCAGCCAGTCAGTCTGTTTTGGACGTGTGGGAAAACAAGTGACTAGAAATAAAAAGGATGAGCAGTACGGATCAGGGCAATGATTCCAGTTCTTTGAAAAGACATCGTAAAAGGAATTCAAAACCCTTGGATGCACCAATAACAATAATTGGGTGGCGCTACAGTCCACAGGAAGACGAAGGCCTAGCTTGCTCATCAAATACTCGTGTTGTGCGCGCTACTGTTCTCTCACGAGTAGAAGGGACCTACAATTTTTGCCCGACTCCGAACGGCGAAATTCGAGAAGCTTTTTCTTAGACAGTTGTTACTCTTTGAGTGTTGTCAGCAACGCGAAAGAGGTGGTGCCGCGGCAAATTCAAGGTGTTCAGTCGGGAATCGTACCCAGTCCTCCCGCGTGTGAGTATCGCACTCTGCCCACTACGCCATGGCGGCCAAGGCTAACCGTCAAAAATTGGTTTAAAGAAAACGTGCAAAAAAGTCACACTTCGGCTATTTACTAACCACGGCCAGGAGCCCAAATTAGCAAGTGTGAGTTAACTGTGGTGTACACAATTTAATTTTACACACAATGCCTGACGGACGCCAATCGCAAAATGTAAGTATTCACACTTCGTGTACACAATAGAGCCCCTTTTGCAGAATTTGGCTCCTAGAACTCTGCTAGCTTAAACAAATCCACGATTTTGTATTGCCAGACGGCCGGTTAAAGGTGCATATGGTAATCGACACAATAGGCATTTCAAAGGACCACATGCGTCATATTTTGAATGAAAGAATGACTTTCTGTGCAATGCGAATTTCGGGTGTTGAGAAAACACTGCTTTTTGATGGAAAAAAATACCGTGCAGTCTCAGCATTGGCTTAAAATGTGTTACAGGAACTGTCCTCCATTAAAAATAATTATTTGTCGGTGGTATGCGGTATTCTCCAGATCTAGCTCCAGCGACTTTTACCTCATTTCAGACCTCAAAACGATGCTTGTCAAAAAAAAAAAAAAATATTACTCAAAAATCAAAAACTGAAGCCTGTTTTTAGTCCAAAGATAAATCGTTTTATAAAATAGTTTTCGAAATGTTGGAGCGGCGTTTTACTCATTGTATCATTTCTAGAGGAAACTATGTTGATGAATAAAACTGAATCTAATTAAGAAAATGTGTATTCATTGGAAAGTTTCAGAATTTATTGAGTGAAGTGTTGCATATGAGAACAGTTAATAGTTAACACTAATACGTCACAATTTCAACGAACTTCTGTCCGACAATGAAACACAGGTGACTGGTGCATAACAAACACAAAGAAAACCAGAAACACCAATGGAGGTTTTCTTCATAGTTTTCCTCTAAATGTTGTTTAACTCGTTGATTTGGGAATTATTACACAAAACACGACTTTTTCTTCAGTTATGTTATGTTGTTAACCATATCTCTGAGCAAGCTAGAGCACAAATAGTTTTATCAAAACTCTGTTGCACTATGCAACACCAGGAAACAGTGGGCTGCAGCCATCAATCGTACTCCAAAGAAGGCGAAGACTGCCCTATTTGCCATAAAGGTATCATCTAAAGGGTTATTTTTTAGCTGTTATCTTTTTGGCAACACTGATTTAAACAGCTGACGCACGATTCGTGTTTTGTTTCACTGTCAAACATCTTCAGTTTTGTCTATAATTTAGCCATGAATCGTCATACAAACGAACAACGGTTGCAATTATTGAATTTTATTATCAAACTTCGTGCTTCCTTAAGAAAGTTCATCGCACGCTTCTTCCATTTTATGGTCAAAAACGGATGAAGCTCATTTTGGGCTCGTAAATAAGCAGAATTGTCAATTTTAGAGTAAATATCAGACAGAAGCATTGCAAGAGCTACCAATGCGGCCAGAAAAAGTCACAGTTTGGTGCGGTTTATGGGCTGGTGGCATCATTGGACCGTACATCTTCAAAGATAATGCGAGTCGTAACGTAACTGTGAATGGTGAGCGCTACCGTGAGATGATATCCAACTTTTTCTTGCCCAAAATGCAAGAGCTTGACTTGCACGACATGTGGTTTCAACAAGACGGTGCCACATGCCACACGCAACAATGGACTTATTGAGAGGCGAGTTCGGTGAAAATTTTTTTTCACGTTTGTAACCGGTCAATTGGCTGCCTAGATCGTATAATTTAACGCCTTTAGACTATTTTTTGTGGTCCTATGTTCAAGCTCATGTCTTCACAGACAAGCCCGCTTCAATTGACGCATTGGAAGACAACACTGAAGCATTTATTCCTGAGATACCGACCGAAATGTGGGAAAGAGTATGCCAAAATTGGTCTCAGCGGATGGACCATTTGAGGCGCAGTCAAGATCAACATTTGCATTAAATAATCTTCAAACATTAAATTCTATGAACCGTTCTATCTATTCAAATAAAGATTTCATGCATTTTTCTGAATTTTATGTGTTTTTCTTTTTGAAAAACTTTCTTATAGCTCTTAAAAAACCACCCTTTACAATGATTTTCTAGAGGAGACTCATAGGGTTTTTCAACGCAGGGTTTCCTCCTCCATAAGGACAATGCCACAAAGCACCCTCTCCCAGTGGCCAAATAGGTCAAATTTAATGCAAGCTTCTACCAAAGCGACTGTAATGGACTTTAAAGAAAAATTTCATTCAGACGGCACGTGTGACAACGTCGAAATTACAAAATAATAATAATTGTTGGCGCTACAATCCAAAGGGGGACCAGGACCTAGCTTGCTCATCGACTACTCGTGTTGTGTGCGCTACTATTCTCTCACGAGTAGAAGAGACCTACAGTTTTTTGCCGACTCCGAATGGCGAAATTTGAGAAACTTTCTTAGACAGTTATTACTCTTTGAGTGCTGTCAGCAGCTCGAAAGAGGTGGTGCCGTGAAAATTCGAAAAATTGGTGTTGAGCTGGGAGTCGAACCTAGATCCTTCGGCGTGTGAGCGTCGCACTCTACCCACTACGCCACGGCGACCACCGAAATTACATAGTCAACCAAAAAAATAATTTAACCCAAATCAAATAACCTGCGATTCAGCAGTAGGTTGTTGAGAAGTGAAGGCATTCCACAAGTGGATTACATTTGCTGTTTTCACCGGCCCTTATTGATAATAAGCGGGCTGCGAACATACACTGCATGAGTTTGGCCTTTGAGTTTGTCTACGAACCGCATCATTTTGTTGTTGTACCGGAAATTTTAAGCGGTTAAGACAAGCGTTTTGAAGGTAACCTGTACTCAGTACCACTACAAACAACAATTTTCCTGCTTTCCTTATTCCAAAGGTTGTATCATTGGAATGTGAGCGTGGAGTGTGAGCTATCTTCAAAGTTTCTCTTCTTCATCTTCAGACCCACATACACACAGCCAGACACGGATCATGCAAATTCCAAGCAATTTACTGAACCCCGATGTGCATACATAAAACCCTCACAAATCCGTGTTCAACTCATTCGCATGTGTCTATCAATAGCCAACAAGCGTAACAAAGATGTTTTTCCAAAGAGACACCGCGATAGTGGTCCCAGAGTCCGGCATCTTCTATGCAGAAAGAATAACCGCTGCGAATGGTAATAGCTTAACCCTGCATCGCAGTCACTTTCGCAGCGTATGCAACCTTAGCTCGGCAAGTGAACGTCGACGGAATGAATTTCTATTCAGTTCTGGTTCTGAGTGCCCATAATTTGTAATTATGCATCATAGCGCGGTGATTGCATGTTAGACGGCTGCCGCTGCCGCCGCCACCACCAGATCAGAAAGACTCCAAGCGACTGACATAATCTTACCGGGCACAACCTCTGGACCGACAGCCAACAGATTACAGCGCACGTGTGGAACACAACAAGATACTAATCATCTCATTGAAAAGCGAGAAGATAATAGAAAAACGAACGGGGGGAGCTGAAGGGATTCATGAACGGCCACAGGGTGACGATGATTAATAGTCCGTCGCATGCGAGCAAGGCGCGATTAATCTTCTCCCGAATTGATTTAATACGATTGGGTGATGTGTGCGTCCATGTGACACTGAATCGATGTTAGGGTGGTGCGACGTTTGTTTTGCTGCGTCATCCATTGGATCAGACTAAGCACATATAAATGATCTGATCGGTGGACTGGGAGTTGTGTGCTTTACCAAAGAAAGAATTTTGTACAAAAAAAAAACAAAAATTGCGTAATTGAGAATTGATCAATCCTTCGGAAAGTTGCAGAAATTGAATAAATCATATATTTGCACGTAGAGGGTTCCGTTTTTGTTTTTTTTAATTGATCGAATGTCACCGATAACCTTAAGTTGGACGGTCAGGTTGAACTGAGTTCCTATTCATCTTATATCCCAGCCTCTCTTAAGTTGAAGCAACCAATGTCAAATGTCAAAAACAGCTGTAGAAAAAATCAACAACAACAGAGAAAAAATCTCGCAAAGCAGAAATCCACATGTTTGTTCTGGAAACCAAACCTATTGAATCTGTAAAGAAAATGCAAACCATGCTTTCATTTCCCTTAAATTCTCTGCTCTAAAAGATGCCCCAATGCCTCAACTTCGTCACTGCCACCTCACACCATACAGGCATTTGAGATAACATTCCAGCTTGAATAAGCCCCCGAATATTGGCGAGGCCCTCCGAACAAAAAGCGGAAACACGCGCCCACTTCCCTCATTTTGCCGAACGATGTCAACAACTTTATCCGACATTCTTCCGCACAAAGGCACAACAAAGCAGTCCTCCACAAATGCAGAAATAAGCAGATTCGCCGTTTGGAATCCCAAAAATCCGCAACGAATGAGGGGGCGGCTACAATGATTACCCGCCAACCCGCACTGGCATATGTCCTCCCAGAGCATCGCCTACAGCTCATTTGCCTTCCGCCTGTTTGCTGTCATTTCAATTCACTGCCGATTTAGGTGACATTTGAAATGTCAAGGATGATAAGGTGTCATCTGGAGCATAGTTCAGCCATCTTGTACATTCGAGATTCGTTTCTTTGTGAGCACACTCCAACAACAAAGGAATAAGGCCTTCGCTCGCGGCGATGGGCATGTCGAAACTTCGCCGCTTTTCGGTTTAATAATAATTGAGTGCAAAGAACTTTCGAGATTAAGATCGTTTTGAGTCATTTCACATGCTGGCTGAGAAGGAGCATCGCACGTCCTCCTCACAGTTCAACCACCACCACACATCGCCGTGTCGTCGATTCATACGAAAACCTGATTCGGTTGTTCGGTCAGTGAGCGGCGGCGGCGGCAGCGTGCGGAGTCTCTTTGTAATGCTCCTGCTGCTGTGGCCGGCGTTGTTCTTGTCCAGGTAAATGCGACGATGACCAATCGGAGTCAGTGCATTGGAAGCACAATCCGCAGAGAAGAAGGGAGAGACGAAGCACCAACCAGACACACCGAGTCGTTTAGCGAGTGCTGCACGGGGAATGGCAATTCTGTTCTGATCGTCCGCATGGTGTTCCTCTTGGCGAGAGACTTCTTTATGGACCGTGGTGGTGTAGCAAGAAACAAGTCGACCACGACGACAAAGAAGAAAACGATGCTGCCGCCACTGCTGCGGCTGCTAGCAATAATCTAGTTGTTAACCTTGAGAGGAGTTTCAAAGTTCATCGAGCTGCGCATATGGACACTGTCCGGTCGCGCCTCAGACCCAGCCAAGGGACCGTGTGAAGTTCATTGGCTATCTGGGTTGCGAGAGGAAACAGTTTCCTGAAGGCAACGAGCTGACGGTAAACATTTCGATGCTCTGACCTACGGTTCAGTGGAAACGGATTTAATTGCGGGAACAGCAACATTTGATATTCAGCCGTCAAAATGAGGTTATGACACATGTGGGATTGGCTAAAAACTGGCTCATGCCTACCGAACAGTGAAGCTGTGTAAGTCGAGAATTGTATGTTCTTGCGACTGATGTCAGAACCCCATGTGAGGTTCGATGACAGTTGTAGATCTGGGTGAGTGTGCAGACACAAACATCTAGCCGCACAGCGATAGCATCTGGACAAGTCATAAAAACACTGATTCAAGATTATGCCGACTCGTCGGTTTGAGACTTTATGTCAAATAAGCGCTCGGAGCGGTTTTCGGCGATCCACCGATGAAGGGCATGGAACCATGAAAATTAACTTAAAAAAGACCTGAGAGAGACGCCCGCCCTGTGGGAATGGAGTGCAGTGAGATCAGATTTTGCGACCAGTATGACTCTGAGCGAGATTCTTTTGAACTCGGTTTGGTTCACCGGAAACACCATTGTCAGAAAATAATTGTAGACACGAACCGAGAGGAAGAAAGACTTGTTCGGACTTGGGATTTCGCCACAAATAAAATCCAAATGCAACGGCAAAGACCCAGGTCCATTATTGGTCCATTTCATGTGTGAAACAAACTAAAAAGAGAAAATCGGTGTTCAAGATTCTTAGCTTCTCACCCTGGTGGTGTATTCTGTATTTTAAGTTGTGGAATCTGAAAGTATTGAAAAAAGAAATCTGTTGACACAGACTTTTCAAAGCCACCCCGGAAAAAAGAGATAATTTCCAACTATGGTAACCAATTATGGAACTTTCAGTTTTTGAACTCTAATTTTTTACAAATGAAAAGCTCTTTTTGACATGGTGTAATTCACCGTCATGCTTTGACTAACAAGGACACAGTCAAAGGACACAGATTTTTAAGAAAAGGTTGTTTTTTATAGTCCAATAGAACTTTCAAACGAGACAAAATAAATGTGATTATTTTAAATTGACATAAAATTCACCCCACTTGCAAGATAATTTTCTGGCATTGTTAATTAAACATTGTTTCTGGTAAAAAACCGTGCCTATGTATGCGCGTGTATAATTCAAATTTGGGATGACCTTTTTTTCAACATTTTTGACTCCATAATGTTACGGATTTTGTCATTCAAGTGGTCATGCGTTCTGGACCTTTCCACGTAAGCCAACAACTTCACATATCCCCAAATAAAAAAGTCATTCGGTATTTTAGTGTGCACGATCTTGGAGGACGTTTCATGGGCTTTCAAATGTGTAACTAAGCGGAGCTCAAATTTTCACTTCCATACATCAATCACAAGAGTTGTGGGACATGTTGGGACTTAATGTTGAAACCTGAGCTCCTTCACATGATGGCTGTTTAATTGATGGACGGAAAAGTCAGTAATAATGGCTCTATAGAGATCACCATTGACTGTAACGTTCTGGACAACATCGTTTTCAAGAAGATCTGGCCAATTCCCCAGCCTACCCATAAAGAACAACAAACAGTCAGTTTTTGTTGATGCAAACGGTGTTTCGACATTCCCTTGTGTTTTGATTTGATTTTTTCAACTTCATTGCTGAACAAATTTCGCTCATAAAAATTAGAATCAACGTCAATCTTGTTTTCAAGATAAATATTTTAATTTTGCATATTATAACAGTGTTTTGACAAAATTGTTTTTGCTCTAGCTTGCTCAGGGATATAGTTAACAAGACCTAACTACTGAAAAAACAATCGTGTTTTGTGTAATAACTTTCAAATCAACCTCAATCTTGTTTTATGCCCAGTTTTTGATAGGTAGATTCAATTCTTGCAATGTCAAACAAAACTGAAAACAAGTCACTTGTAACCTGGCGAAATAGCCGTCGATTTAAATAGTGTTGACAACTCTAAGTTGTATACCTCTAAGAAAAACCCACACGTTTTATTTCTCTGTTGGGCACAATCTTGTGGGTATCCAGGGCGCAATCCAAAATCTCTTCAGTCCATACGATCGTTTCTCAGCTCTCTCCAGTTGCGCCCATCAGACTGGATAAGCTTCCACTGCACTACTTGCGTGCGTCATCTCAAACTTTGACGTCCACATTTGTTTTGTCACGATAGCTCCGATTCCAATAAACTCCTGTACAGAGCTGTGTTGTTGATTATCATTATATTATATGTCATTAATTACTTTGCCATTTTAAGAGCTCTATTATTAGACGCTCAAAAGAAAGCTTGCCGTTGTATAGCGGTGTGAGTTGAGCTTGTCATTAGGCTTGCCCCTCGTGATATCAAACAAACAATGGGTCTAAAGATTGAACGCGGGGCATACCTCCCAATAAGCAACTGGTTTGAAGAATTGAATGGTTTTTGCGCTCACAGGGGGTTGTTGTGAATGAATCGACTTCAGTTTTTGGTAAGGTACAAGGATGGGCAATCAATCCAATCCAAGAGGTGGTACTCTTGCACCTTTTTAATTTCAAATGATAAGATATAAAATTTCAACAGAAACCAGTACTCATCTTTGATGCCACAACGGCATCAAAATCCGGTGTTGAAGGGACCTAGCTGGTAACCCACCGAAGGTCTTCATGATACAGAAATTCCGTACTATGATCCCTGAACAAGAAGTGTGGTCGGCTAACACACAATGGGTTGCTGACGCTACGTGCATCTACACCGATGGATCAAAAACAAACGAAGACGTTGGTTGCGGAGTCTACTCTGAGGATCTTAACTTTAGTCTAAAATTCAGACTTCCCAATCACTGTAGCGTGTTCCAAGCCGAAGTAATGGCCATTCGCAAAGCACTGTCTTGACTGAAGAGGAATAGAATATCCTCAGCCAGCACAGGCATATATTGAACTGTCCAGCGATCTCATCTAAGGATGGGTGGCAGTTCATAACCGTCTTAGAGTTTGATGAGACAGATTCCAGGGTCCTGAGTGCTTCCTGAATATCCGTAAGAATAAGGATATGCTGGGTGCTTATTCTTACGGATAGTCAGGCAGCACTCAGGGCCCTGGAATCTGTCTCATCAAACTCTAAGACGGTCATGAACTGCCTCGCATCCTTAGATGAGATGCCTGAACAGTTCAATATATGCCTGTGCTGGGTGCCAGGTAACAGAGACATTCCGGGTAACTGTAAAGCAGACGAATTGGCCAGGCTTGCCACAATGCAACCACTACTTCAGGAACACGAACACCTCGGTATCCCTCTCGCAACATGCAAATCAGAACTGCACTTGAACGCGATCCATCAGACTAATCAAAGGTGGTCTAACCATAATCTTTGTCGCGTCTCCAAGGAGGTGTGGCCCTCTCTTGAACCCAAACGCTTCAGACTGCTTCAATCGCTCAAAAGATCAGACATAAGCCTGATCATGGGAGCCATAACCGGGTACTATCTAATCGGTGAACATGCTAGCGGGCTAGGGGCTCCCTTAAACGATTTTTGCAGAAGCTGCAGGGTTGAGGAAGAATCAGAAACTCTCCTACACCTGTTATGCACATGCCAAGCGCTCTCGCGCCTCAGATACAATCACTTTGGAAGATATTTCCTCAACGGCCTACATGACCTCAATAAAACCCCTCCAGCCGACATTTTAAACTCTATTATCGGCTCCAGCTGGTTTTAAGTTCTTCCCACATGGTGTGGCAGCACAATGGTCCTGTATGGGCCTAAGTGCATTCATCGCCACCTTAACCTACCTAACCCACCTGAGCCAATCATACTTTGCTTCATCACGCTCATGCGATGGTTGTGATTTAAACCCATAAAGGGACACACAGTTTAATTAAGCGCGTTTTGTTCATCCTGCTGACAACGGCCACGCGGTTATGAAACGTAATCCTTTCAGACTATTTCAGGAAGGCCTCGCTCTGCAGCAAGTGGAGATGTTCCTCCCCTAATTAATCAATAAGTTCAAGTCCCAAAACTTGGGCAACTTATCATCTTCTATGACCTTGTCATACGCAGTTTTTAGTTCTTGGGAAAGTGGACTCAGTGGCATCAGACTTCTTAGGCAAGTGGTCACTGTAGTTAAAAATCCACGACTGCTTCTATTTATCGTACAGCCGTAGTAGGTAACAATTTCTTGACGAAGAGCCGATATATCGACTTATTCTTCCTCTTTCTCTACATCATGGCGCGGAAACCTGGACGGTACTAAAACCGGATGAGGAAGCCCTTAGTCTTTTTTCAAGAAATGGTTTGCGCGCAATTTTTAGTCCTTTTTGTGTTGATGGCATTTGGAGAAAAAGATTTTATGACGAACACTATGGACAAGCGCTTGATCAATCGTCTTCGGATACAACGCTTAAGATGGCTAGGCCATGAAGAGCGTATGGACACCACCGCTCCGGGCCGAAAAGTCTTCGAATCTAAATCATTGGGACAACGCAAAAGAGGACGACGTTGGGTAAGATGGCGCACACAAGTGGAGAAGGACCTCAACAATCATGGAGAGTGCAACTGGAGACGGCGAAGCATGCTGATTGAGGCCCAAGTCCATCCCGGACTGTAGCGCTAAGAAGGTTGCCTTTTATACTTCGGGATTGGGCAATCCTAGTGTTGCAATCTGGCAACTGCCAGCTCTATCGTAAAGTTTGACATTTTTGAGGTTATACGTACTCAGAACTTTTTGACATATGAGTGCTATTTGTGTTGTTCACAGTGACTTAAAAGATCTATCTCGCCCAAAAAATGGAATTAAATCGTGAAAATTTTCGTGCGATTATTTTTTTACAACTTTCGACGTGGATTAACTCAACAACAGTGCAACTTAATTCAATTTTTATCGATGAAGCTCCATCAAGGATCAGTGCTTATCGATGGTATGGTGAATTCAACCGAGGTCGTAGTTCACTCCAAGACGAATTTTGTGAAGGTCGTCCAAAATCAGTTGTTGTTCTGGAATAAATTGATGCTGTGCGCCAACTGATATTGCAAGATCGTCATGTGACCTATCGTGAGATTGAGATAACCTTAAGTATTAGTGAGACCAGCATAATGTATGCTGCATGTATTGTATTGCATGAACATTTGACTGTCAAAAAAATTTGTTCGCGTTGGATAACATACAATTTGTCAATCGCTCAAAAAATGGCTCGTGTCGATTGGTCGAAGGAAATGCTCTAAAAATACGATCGCGGTGCTTCGAAACACGTCCATGACATCGTGACAGGTGATGAATCGTGGATTGACGCGTATGAGCCCGACCGTAAACAGCAGTCGACTGTATGGGTGTTTCAAATTGAGACAAATCCAACAAAAGTTGCTCGCGTACGAAGCACTTCCAAGCAAATGGTTGTCTGTTTTATCGGAAAAACTGGACATGTCGCAACCGTACCACTAGAACCACACAGAACAGTCAATTCTGAGTGGTAAATAACCATTTCTTTGCCAGTTGTCTTAAAAAAAATCAGGAAAACCAACTGCCGAAGACGGATCAATCTTCACCACGGCAATGCGAGCTCTCACACATCGGCTCAGACAACTGCATTTTTGAGTACTCAAAACATCGGTTTGATTAGTCATTCGCCGTATAGTCCTGACTTGGCACCGAATGACTTCTTTTTATTCCCATACGTAAAAACTAAAATGAGAAGTCAACGTTTTTCGACACCTGAAGAGGCGGTTGATGCGTTCCGAATGCATATTTTGGAGATGCCTCAATCAGAATGGCAAAAGTGCTTGGGCAATAGGTTCAAACGCATACAAAAGTGTATAGATCTTAATGGGGAATATTTTGAAAAACAATTAAGCTACTTTCGATGATTAATATTTGTTTTTGTTCTCTAATCCCGAAATATAAGGGGCAACAAGAAGAATGATTCTTCGCTTTTTCCCCCTAGGCCCACTTTTGTGGCCTTAATTTCTATGGCAGCAGGTGGCCCGTTCTAAGCCACTAGTGTTTGCTCAATGCGATAATCTCCCCAACTAAGTCGCAGTTTAAAGGATTTTTGGAAGATCCTGCCTATTCCGTTGACGTGCTCGTTTCGCATGCAATTCTCAAGAATGATGTTGAGAAAGTTGCTTCACAACACGTACCCTTGTTCAAAACCATTTCTCTCAATTTACGTATCGGTAGGTTGGTTGCCAACCATGATAAGTGAGCAATATTTGCTCGTGTCGCTACACAAGTTTTACAGGAATGCCACAATTTGACGTGGCACAAGGCACTAGTTCGTCATTTTTATACACTAGCATCCGTGGTACTTTTTGGTCTTCTTCTGGATCTTCTGGAGTTTACAAACTTGATTTCAATTCCTTCTTTGGCTAAAAACCACAGTAATAGAGATCAAATTGATCACAAACAATTTTAGACCTTCACACAAAATGTCAACCCCTTGAAAACTGATTTGTCTGTAGTTGGTGCAGTCATATGTGTCTCCTTGTTTGTACTTTTAAAAATTCTTCTCAATTCTTAACCTTATTTTGCTTTTGAGTTTCTAAAACCAAATTTTTCCCATAAATTCAACATCAACCGACTTTTCCAGAGTACAACGAGTTTTCGAAAACAACATCTTCTGTTTCCTACCAATCATTCAATGTCCATCCGGAAGTGCAGTCAGTGGTCTGCTTCAATTGGGTGTCACCGCTCCCAAAGAGTGAGAGTGCTGTTGCATCCGTCGACCCACCACTTAGATCACCCCTCCAACAATACTGCACCGAAACCTTTCAAAAAGCAGAAAATGCAGCGCATATTGCATTCAAACAAAAATAGCAACAAAAAAAATCGACACAAAACCTGCGGTGTTCCCCTCAGTGTCACTAATTTGTCCAACTGTTTCCAATTACACACCAGCTGCACCCATTTCCGTGGCAGAACGGTGTGGTGGTGGTGACCCAGCAGCTCAGTCACTCGCCTAACCGCCACCAATAACACTCCAAACTAATGCGCAATCATTTCAAAACATTGCCGCCGTTCGCCTCAGGCTGCGGGTGGCGTTGTAGTGTTGGTGGGTAGCGGAGTCGCGTTGATGGTGGCATATGGGAAGTGGGAAAAAAAACGACGCCCAGACTGAATGCTTTAACAATAAACGCAGGCCCACTTTCGTTGAGACGACGACGCGGAACAGACTGTCATCCGGATGACACACCAGGAAGACATCACACCCGAGACAGCTGCATGCAGTCTTCTAAGTTCCCACATGGAGGTGACGTGAAACAGTGATCATGCACTGACACAACAAAGGGCTCCAAGCTACAGAGATGTTCCCCTCCCCCCACATTAGATCTCTATTGTTTGAATAGACTTTCAAATATTGATTAACACTTAACACCGCGAGAGCGTGAAGTGATTGATTGAAGCGCGCGCACCTAGGGCAGCTGACATCTTCGACAGCTCCTCTTGAGAGTTTGGGTTTTCTTTGTTCTTTTTAGGTCACGAAATGCTACAAAAACAAAGCAGTCGTTTGACGCGACGCCAGTGGCACGGCAAGTGACCTCCTTTCGTCTGGCCGGACCAGCCGGACTTCTGCAAAGTTATGATCGTCGTCCAAAGCGGGATTATGTAAGCAGATGCGCTCACACGTTCGCTCCGTAATTTAGCGCGATAACGGAGCGGCTTTAAATGATTCTTCACGGACAGAGCGAAAAAAGAAATTGAAAATGAATGTTGCTTGTCGTGCGGTGACACATGACACTGCGGGCCGAAGAGACTGGGAATTATCTGTGCAGACAGAGACAGATGCGAGAAGGCCAATGAAACGAGTAAATTAATTGCATTCGATGTACACTCCTTATGAGCGCCTACGCATGCGCTGCAACGTTCAGAAGAGGTGCCTTCCAACCGGGAGACAGAGTGATCGCAAGGTGCGATACTGGCTGCGCGTCATTAGTTTCCCAGAACCCGAAGATGAGGCAAGTCGTATTGGCTCTGCCAATACTTGATTATAAATGGTGCTTTACAGTTATTACTGATGGACCAGGATGTGGGGATTTATGGGATTGAATGTGGGAGGACGCGGAATTAATTACAAGCGTCTAGAACAGTCTACGAAAGGTCATTTCACTTATGTAGCTGAATGGAGTGCCACAAGGCTGATGACTGTGGTTGCGATTGGTTATCTGGTGGATGGACGAACGGTGGGTGCTTGCGTGAGAAGGAACGGGGAATGGAATGGAAATAAAGGGGAATGAAATGGAAGGAACGGTGAATGGAATGGAAGGAACGGGGAATGGAATGGAAGGAACCGGGAATGAAATGGAAGGAACGGGGAATGGACTGGAAGGAGCGGGAAATTAAATGGAAGGAACGGGGAATGGAATGGAAAGAACAAGGAATGGAATGGAAGAAACGGGGAATGGAATGGAAGGAACGGGGAATGGAATGGAAGGAACGGGGAATGAAATGGATGGAACGGGGAATGGACTGGAAGGAGCGGGAAATGGAATGGAAGGAACGGGGAATGGAATGGAAGGAACGGGGAATGGAATGGAAGGAACGGGGAATGGAATGGAAGGAACGGGGAATGAAATGGAAGGAACGGGGAATGGACTGGAAGGAACGGGGAATGGAATGGAAGGAACGGGGAATGAAATGGAAGGAACGGGGAATGGAATGAAAGGAACGGGGAAAGAAATGGAAGGAACGGGGAATGGAATGGAAGGAAAGGAAAGAATGAAATTTTGATGTTAATAAATTTTATATGATTCGCAATTTGATTAATTTCAGGTCATTTAAAAAACGCCTGACACTCTTGTAAGAACGCATTGTAAGTTTAATCAGTCAAAATGATAACAATGCGCAGACAATTCGCAGAATCCTGGACGATCTTTTAAGTCTACGGAACTAAACAGAGAAGAGTTGACAATGTATGAAGAAATGCTTTCGATACTGTCGAAGGAGACACAAATTACACAAAGACATCGAAGCGTCTTGGCTTCATGTGCGTTCACGCTTAGACTTAGACCAAATTCTGTACGAATAAGAGTGCAAAGCGTTCATTTGTTCAATAAAACCAATTTGGAAAGGACGTCAAATACATTTTTCAACCACAAGAAAATTTACAAACTGACCTTGACTAACTTCTTCGTAAATGGATCAGTCAAAGGAGATGGACATTAATAAGGATTCTTACATAGCACATTAGTCAATAAATAGTCGACTATGGATTTTTTATTAGTGGCGCCCTCTATATTTCCCAGGACTTATTATAGTCCATAGTCGACTGTGGATTTTTTATTAGTGGCGCCCCCTATATATCCCGAGACTTATTGAATGATCTGTTGTGTGAATGAACTCACATTTATTTCCCGAATCAAACACCTTGCAATTCTGTGAGCTTTGATTGTGAGAAGGGATATGGTCCGAAGATGTCTTTTGTAACTGCTAAAGCAGATTGTAGGTGAGAAGAGGTATCAAGACAAAATCTGAGAGGCAATCAAAATTTGTATTTAAGACTGAAACATTCATTTTAAGGTTTGAAGCTTACAGCGCTGACATTTAATACCTGCTGAGCTTAGCAGAAATTCGTAGTTTCACAATTTTAGTTAAAAGTTTGCCATTTATGACAAGGGACCTACTTATGATCAAGTGACATGTTAAATCTACAAAAATCTTGTCAACATTCAGTCAGTAAAGTTGTAAGGACATTTAAAGTGGAAACGATAACAGTTGAGCGGCGAACGCTCGAAAAAAAGGACAACTTGCTTCGACAAGCGGTAGTCTGAAACTCCCCGGTTATATCACTTGTCCATATATTTATAATATGTGTACATATAGAGCTGTTGTAATTAATAGGCAAAGATTAAAATAGAATATTTTTCAAGGATTATATCAAATATTTAAAACCTAACATGTAATTTTGGCACATCATTACGAAAATGTTTTTCTTAGTTTTTTTTATATAAGGCTGTCAAATATCTCCCGCTTTTTTTACTCTTCATTAAATGCTTCATAGTGATCACCGTGGCGTAGTGGGTAGAGTACGACGCTCACACGCCGAAGGGTGTAGGTTCGATTCCCAGCTTAACATCAATTTTTCGAATTTTTCACGGCACCACCTCTTTCGAGCTGCTGACAGCACTCAAAGAGTAATAACTGTCTAAGAAAGCTTCTCAAACTTCGCCATTCGGAGGCGGCAAAAAACTGTAGGTTCTTTCTACTTGTGAGAGAACAGTAGCGCGCACAACACGAGTAGTTGATGAGCAAGGTAGGCCCTGGCCCCCTTTGGACTGTAGCGCCAACAATTATTATTATTATTCAATGCTTCAGAAAAAGAGTTACAGTGATCAGATTTAGTTCAAATATGCGCCGTTTTGTTCGATAATCTGCTTTCATCTAGACGGCAACTTCATAATACTCCCCTTGTAGAAGCTCCCCTCATTATTTGCGAAGAACTCGGATAGCCACTTTTTACAAGCCTCTTTTGAGTTCAACTTCACACCACCAAGGGCGTTCGCCATGGACAGGAACAGGTGGTAATCACTTGGCGCTATGTCCGGGCTATATGGTGGATGCAATAAAACCTCCCATCTGAGCTCTCGTAGCTTCTGACGAGTCATCAACGAAGTGTGTGGTCTAGCGTTGTCCTGGTGGAACACTACACCCTTCCTATTGACCGATTCTGAACGCTTCTGGTCGATCGCCTGCTTTAAGCGGTCCAGTTGTTCGCAGTAGATGGTAGAATTAAGCGTCTGGCCATATGGGTGCAGCTTATAGTAGATGATTCCCTTCCAATCCCACCAAACACACAGCAAAGCCTTCCTGGCCGTCAATCCCGGCTTGGCCACTGTTTGGGATGATTCACCGGCCTTCAACCACCACCGTTTTCGCTTGATATTGTCGTATGCGACCCAGTTTTCGTTGCCAGTCACCAGCCGCTTCAAAAATGAGTCGAGCTCGTTCCGTTTCAGCAGCATATTGCAGGCGTTGATTCGATGTAGAAGTTTTTTTTTGCGTCAAATCTTGCAGCACCCAAAAATCAAGTTTTTTTTGTATTTAGCCTTCTGCAGATGCTTTAAAATGGTTTGGTGACCAACTCCCATCTCCAGGGCGATGTCACGAGATGCCACATGGCGGTCCAACTCGATGATTTCCATGATTCCATGATCGGGAATCGAATCCAGACCTTCTGCGTATCAGCGTCGCACTCCACCTACTCTGCGACGGTGGTCATGTCCAAAGAAAATGCGACAAATTTTTTTGTGTCTACGCAAACGACTGTATCAACGCAACTTCCAGGTGATGTGACTGGATTTTATGAATCACATGATTCAAAAATCACATCCGTATCACTATTTATAGTGACAACCGAAACACTTGTGAAGAAAAGACTATCTGTGGCGGGATTGAGGCTAACAAACCCAGGTTTTGAACGAGCCTGACTGGTAGTGACAGCTTGACCAGAGGCTATATTCTGGTGCCACGGGAGGACAGGAGCCTCTGGAACTTCGGTTTGAGCCTGGACGAGGGGTAGGCCCCCTGGTGGGAGTATCGTGGTGGCTGTGGTTTACCACCTAACATCGCGGGTAGAGTCGAGGATAGTGTACTGTGCTAACGTGTCTAGCCAATTTCTAAACCCACGGCTAGGCAAAGCGATTAGGGGACTATACCGACTCAGTGTCGAGTTGCAATTTCAACTGGGCGCTGCGACCCAGAGAGCGGAAGAGGTTTTGGGAAGGCCTCGCATCAAACCAAGGTGGGGTGTTTGTCCCTCAAGAATAATCTCAGTTTGGTTCTTGGGTAACTAAGTCTTGCGTTATCTACGACTCTTGGAAAAATGGACCCGGCGATAAGGGCGATCACGTAAAACCAAATCCCACGTCTGTATCAACGCGAACAGTAGCCAAGCAATTGACACATGAAAATTCACGTTTTCTCAAATCTAGACCGACATACCGATTGAAATGTGCGTTTGTTTACAAGGCGACCTGTTGCATGAAATTGTTTTCCAGTCTTCTCAACCTCGCACCAGACCTGATAAGAAATTCGAAATGCATTGTCGTGTGTGATTCATTTGAATTTTACTTTTGAAACGAAAAAATGGAACCAGCCGATTCCAATGCTGACTGTTTGCTTTTGAAAATTAAATTACTCTCGAGCTGTGCGCCATTCTACAGTACTCACGTCAGTGTTCTCGAGAATAACATATTGGGTCATCAAAAATCACACCTTTCAGAGCCACTATGTACTCTATTGCACACAGTATACCGTGTTTGTAACTTTCAAATGGAGTCAATGTTATTCCAAACAGTCACCACCATTACTGTTTGTGGGGGAGGGGTAGGCGAACTTTGGACAATAAGTAAAGAACAAGTACTTAGTGACGTGACAGTTTATTGCAAAAGAGAGCGTTCACATGAGTTGTGGGCGGTATATATACCATCGAATAATATATAGAATATATATACCATAAAGAATATGCTAACGGGAGGATCAGCCGATCATGAGACTCGTTCTTTAAGTTAATTGTAATTATCTTTTACACGAATGATAATTATTAGACCTCGAAGGGTGTAATAGAAGTGTGATGACACTGTTTCTCAAACTTTTTATACTATTCTTCTACAAATCGGCCATCCTGAACGGATATCGTCCCGATTACATTTACAATAATATAAAAAAATAACGAAAAACTAAGTATTTAAACGTCAATAAATTCGTATGAACTTACAAACAATATTATAGCAATAAAATACGAACAATCATAGTTTACGATTAAACAATATTCTTTTAAAATTTTATCTTATGCAAATTAACATATATAATGAAGCACTATATCATTAGAAGAGGAACAAAGTAGAATGTTATAAATTTTCAAATTAAATTTCCAGTTTTTTTTTTTTTTTTATAAAACGAATCAAGGAAGAAATATCATTGCCAACATTAGAGGGGCCATTGAGGTCAATAGTTAAACAATATGGATCAATTTACTTGTCGCGTTCTGCGTCGTCATCCAAGTCCTCATCATCATCATTCCTCAACCTTGAATCCGGCATAACATACAACCGCATGTTGCTTGGAGAACTAACACCCTTATAGGGTAACCGCGTCAATTGAAATCCATCGATGTCTCCTATCACGTATCTATCGTTCGGTAAAACTGCTTTTATTTGATAAGGTCCCCGATACTTGGCTAATAGTTTTTTGTTGATTCCTGGTGTTTGGATAATGTTCTTGATCATAACGTAGTTGCCTACTTTATATTTAGTTGGAAATTTGTGACGATTATCGTAAGAAATTTTGCTTAGCATCTGTTCTTGTAGTAGTTCTTTGCAATGTGTCCCCGGCCGCCACACTTAAAGCACGTGAACTCTTTCCTCAGATTGGTACCAATAGCAGATGTAGCGTTTGCCGATCGTTCGAACTGGCGATCGTTTGTCCTTTGAGAATTGCCTTGATTACCGCCTCGAATACTAGACTGAGATGTACTTGGCCTATGTGGTAAACTGTCACGACTGTTTTGCTTGAACTTTTCGTACTTTCGCAGTGCGCGTTTGAGCTGTTCGATGTTGTTTGCGCCGTAAAGTATACTTTTGTTGACCTCGCTATCAGTGATGCCTTTAATAATGAACATCATCAAATCCTCCTCTTCCACAGGGTTTCGTGCCGCAATTTCTTGCATCGACAGAACGTACTGTTGCACTGTTTCGTCGCGTCGTTTTTTCCTCGCACTGAGTTCACTAAAAATATCTGCCTTTGTGACCACACACTGAAACTCACCCTTAAGAGCATCCTCGAGTTCCATCCAATTGCGCAATTTTCGAGATCGGACAAACAAACGTGCTGTCCCACTGAGAAGCCTCTTCGCAAATATAAACTTTGACCGATCATCTAATTTTAGAATTTCAGCATATTCATTGAAATGATCAATCCAAAGATCTATTGCGAAGTTATCATCCCCACTAAACGGTTGCAACATGTCCTCAATGTCTCTAAAATTGTGCGTAACTTGCGGCCTTTGACTGTAGTTTGTATCCTCCATTTGCATTTCCTTCAATTTGCGCTTTAATAAGATGATTTCTTCTTTTTTCTTACATGCTTCCGGTAGTGAGTTGAGCTCCTCATCAAGATCATTTCCTTGTATCACGGGTGAATTATCCTCCAACTCGGATTCGCTGTCGCCTGATGATGCTGCTGTATTCCTCATTTCTTCGGGCACAAAACACTGAATGATGTTTTCAAGATCTTCCTGTGAAAAGTCATTAACTGCATTCTCCAACCGCAGTTTTAGGTCTGCCTTAGTTCCATTAGTCCTATACTTTAATGACTGCAAAATGTTCTTTAACATGGGCACATTTGCCTTTTCCACGAACTGGTTAAATACTTGGGACATAATTATTCTTTAAGAATTCCAAATTTACAAAAAAACAAAACCACACTTTATAAAAATAACACATCGACAATAGCAAACAGAAAAACTGGAATAGCGGACGATTCCATCCCACTTCTGAAAACTGTGGGGGAGGGGTAGGCGAACTTTGGACAATAAGTAAACAACAAGTACTTAGTGACGTGACAGTTTATTGCAAAAGAGAGCGTTCACATGAGTTGTGGGCGGTATATATACCATCGAATAATATATAGAATATATATACCATAAAGAATATGCTAACGGGAGGATCAGCCGATCATGAGACTCGTTCTTTAAGTTAATTGTAATTATCTTTTACACGAATGATAATTATTAGACCTCGAAGGGTGTAATAGAAGTGTGATGACACTGTTTCTTAAACTTTTCGAATATTCTTCTACATGTTCAATGTCAATTTCTATTTAGATTTGATTGCCCGATACATAGTCCATGATTCTGAGCCTAAGCACGACACATGTGATGCACCAGAATCCCCTAAACCAATGAAACCCTTCAGACTCCAAGCAACACATTTGTTTTCAAACAGCCCCTGAATCCCACCACAAAAGACACACAAATTCCTTGTCTGTGGTCAAGGTTGCTGCAGACCCCCTACGACGGGAAGAGGCCTTCAAAGCCCCACCGCTTCCCAAACCACAGCTCCCACGACACAGTGGCGAAAAAAAATTATCCTCAAGTGCCAATTCATTCAATTCCATTATCTGGTAGTCCTGTGTCACAATCGTCTGGTCGCGTCGCAGTCACTGAACCGGCTGCCAGAAGGGCGCGATGTTATTCAGTTCCCTTGCGACTTCATTACACCTCCATTTCTCAAGAAATTCAATATCTCATACAGCCCCCGAAGAGCAGCGGTCTCACCGCCACCGCACGTTTCACTTCTCCTCGCGTACCACAGAGACAGCGTCAATTAGAGACAACTGCAACCGCGCGCCACCATTGGCCCTTGCTGCACCTTAAGTACCAATAAAAGCCAACAATAAAGCGGACACGTTGGGGACGTGTTCAGCGGGGAGATGAAGTGCAGGAATGTACTAAAAATTAGTTTGTTGCCTTCTTTTAGGTATCTCGTGCCTTCGCTACATCGCCCTGCCCTATGACGTCCTGTACACGAAGGCGACCACTGACTCAGTCAAGCTTACGTCTTACCCTTGCCACCACTTGGAGTAGATATAAAACTCTGACGAATGACTGCCGAAGGAGGACAAGCAAAAGGGCACCGTACTCTCTTCGTTTGCGCGCCCCCTTCCGCCGTCAGTCGGTGCACGGAGGCCTCTCATAATCACTTGTCGACGACTGAGACAATAGGAAGGTCTTAAAAATTGCGAAATGGAATGAAACTGTTTTGCCTCATCGTGTCTCTCGTCGAGCGAAATCTGAGTTGCAGAAGATGGAGACGACCAGCTGTCGACGTCGCCACCGAAGAGGAGTTCACAGAAGCGCACCGCACTAAGTAACTCATCCGAGGCGCAAAAGGTGATGAACTCTTCTTTGTATCTCCAGCAGACGATGACATTAGGTGGAGTTGTTGTTCCCTTTTCCTTCAGTTGTTTATGTTCGAAACTCCATGTGAAGATGAACAAGGAGGGAGCGATGGGGATATATTATAAAACTCATCAGCGGGGCAACACTTCGACTCGTGGTTTCAAATCTCGCTTTTCAGTTCCGTTCGTTGTGCACCGCTGTGAGTGTGAGGGGGAAAAGAAGGAATGACGGAGGGGGAACGCTCCAACTCGACTTCATATTCAGTTCAAGTGTCGTCTGCACTTTTGACACTTTGTTGACAGAAGTGTCGCTTGGGTTTTGTTTATCCATCTAGACAGTTTTAAATAAATTTTATAAGCCCTCTTTGTCCCTCCGCTCAGCGTCCTCTTGCCGCGCAAGCAGATTCAACGAAGCGAACGTGAATCTAGATAAACCGTCATCAGAACTAAATGAGTCTACGAATGGAAATCCAAACAGGTTTCAACGACCGACGACGACAAACTTGATGTGCATGTGCCCCCGTCGTCATTGGTGTGATTGTGTGTGCGCCTGCAGATGGATGAAGCCGTGGATGAATGGAAGGATGGTCTAGGATTCGTATTTCATGGGAACTCCTCTATCTCATGGGCGGATTGGCGGCGTTGGCCCTGTTTATAGTTCTGATCGTCTGTCGCCGCGGTTGCCTGTGGGAAATGGCTTTACATCGGACGTTGGGAATGATGTTGTCGGGTGGCCGACGAAGAAGATTGCTGCGGGAGGGCGACGACTACGGATCGGGTGAAAGGTTAAGCAAACGAATCAAGAGACTGCTCGTTTTTTTGTTTTCCTTCTGCCTGCGCGCGCTTCGCAGCCAGCAGAAATGGAAAGCAGATTCAATTGGTGTTCCTGAATTTATTTCAATTAACCAGAAGCAAGCCAAGTTGCATAAGAGTCACACGACTTGAAGCAATCAATTCGGAGAGTAGCTGGTGGAGTGTGAGTGCATCATCTGCTGGGCCTGGTGCCAAGTGACTTTCAAATGGACTGTGTACTCTGCCGGACGCGGTGTCAGCTTTTAAGATCGTGACACTCATGTGAGTTGAGTCGTTTGGGGAACTTTTTTCGCCGACTGCGAGCAACGCAAATGAACCGCTGACCAGCGAAGCAAAACCATTTGACGTTAGGAGGAAGCTGTGGAGCCCAGCTTGAGGCGTGTTTAGGATATCAGATGTTGGGTGGCGACTGGCTGTCTTGTGGACATGGAAAAGATGTTGATTGAAGAAGCGTCTGCGTTTACACTTTCACCAACTGGAATGCTCACTGTTTGTTCCCATCAGCCAGTTGAAACTGCAGACGCACCAAGTGTCTAATTAAGGGAGCAACGGATTGTATGGATTCTACAGAAGGAGTTGCCACTGTTGATCTTGTGCAACCATCCCGTCTGGGAATCTGGCTTTGTATGAGTGGTTCACGTGAACTTTGAGCTTTTGTATGGACTTACCAATATGAACATCGATTTGACTTAGTAAGTGGCAAGACGAAGACTTGACCATGTCATGGTAAGCAATCAGACTTTCAAAGTTTTGTAAAGCGAATTCAGGAGCATGCAATGCTACTTGGCTACTGCCGAAAATTGGTTAATGCAAAGCCCAACCTGGACAAGGACAAAAATATTTTACTTAATCATTTGGTTGTTAATCTAAGACCCATGGGTTTGGCCAAATTTCTTGTAGAGCTGAGCAAATTACCTTTGGTAGATTTTCAGAGTCTCGAAGAGACTCACTGCTGTGAAATGATTACGGGTGAGTGTCTCCACTAGCACAGAAGGGAAATTTTTACCTCATTGCTCTCTGTAGTTGGCATTTTTTAGGAAATCCTTTTGTAGGGGTTCCCATAGTCTTTGTTCCTAAATTTCTTTGTGAAAGCCTCTTTGTATTATCACTGAACTCTCCGGAGGACTATTTTTCATATCCTCGTTGCAATTCTAGGATGACACCATTACTGACAACAAATGTGTCTTTTGCACGTTAACACTCTTCGACGCAGTCCTTGTTGCTGTTGTTCGCATTCCTTCCTGAATAACCCGTTCAATTACATTTCTAGCACACTCTTCCCGGCTAACCCGTTCAATTACACTTCTAGCACCCTCTTCCCGGCTAATCCGTGTACCTTCAGGTCTATCACCCTCTTCCCGGTTAACCCGTCCAATTACAGTTCTAGCAACGTCTTCCTCGGCCCCTTCCAGCACCAAATCATTTGCCAAACTTTTGGATCAATTCTTCAAAGCGAATAACGCACACTACCCATAACATCTTTGTTGTGAATGACTGTCTCTTTTTTTAACTTGCGTTGCGTGCTGCGATCCATTAGAACAACGCAACGCAAATTGATTTCTTCTTGTTTTTCCAAATGTTTGCACTGCTGAAGTTGAAGTGTAAATGGGAGTGAGCAAGAAATTAACGAGCTTTAAGGTTTTTTGTGACATACATGATTTATTTTTTAAGAATTTCATTATCGTAACCAAAATTGTCAGGTTCTTCGCCTCTTTGTTAACGAGTTAAATTGGTAGAAAATGTTTAATGGGAAACTGCAGTTTTCACATGTAATCCGTGGCTATGCTGAGTTGCTCGACAGAGCGTTGATTTGCAATTTATTACATCGAACTTAACACTTGAACCGATGAAACAATGTTTAGGAACCGAGTATCGTGCGTGAAAAGTTTAATTTTTTTTGCAAAGGTAGACAGTCACAAATGTCCTGAAAAAACTGAAGGTCAATTGAAAGCGCTCGCAATGATGCTAAACGTGTGGTGGATTTTCAATATATTAAGGTTTTCAAATTCTGGGCCCTTCGACATTTCAAACATTTTAAATTGTTCGATTTCGGTGGATTATTTTTAAATTGTGTATAAATTTTTACTCTTTCTTGTTCGTCCTGCTTCAAGTAACTGTCTTAATTTTCGATCAAATTTTGTTTAATTTATTTAGGTTTAATTTATTTAGGTTTATTTTTTTTTTAAGTTCTTTTTCAAGTACTTTTTGTTCGTTTATAACCCTGTCCCCTAAAATATTTAACACTTTTTTTGCTGTCCTCGAAAACTTTAGTTCATTGTCCTAGTTTGAATCCTATGTTTATATTCTTTCCAATTCTTTGTCCAAGCCCTGGTATCAATATTACCACCCAAGTCCTTCTCCAAATCCTTGTCTAAATTATTTTACAAATCCAATACATATGTTTCAATCCTTGTTCACATTCACTTGTTGGGTTCTTTACTTCATGTTCTGACACGGATGCATTCGCCGACAGTTTTACCGTGTTAAAAATGTCGAATTTTGTACCAGAAAGTGATGACTTGCGGAAAGCATTAAGTTTTTGTTTTCATTTGAAGAAAAGTGCTGCAGAGTCGCATCGAATGCTTGTCGAGGCATATGGTGATCAGGCTCTATCAGAAGCAACATGCAAAAGATTGTTTCAACGGCTCAGAAATAATGATTTTGATGTGAGAAATGAAGAACGTGGAAGACCACCAAAAAAGTTTGAAGACGCCGAATTTCAAACGATATTGGATGGAGATGCCACTTTGAGTCAAAAGCAAATGGCAGCAATGTTAAATGTTGCACAACAAACAATTTCTGATCGTTTAAAAGCTATGGGAAAGTTCCAAAAGTGTGGAAAATGGGTGCCACATGAATTGAATGAAAGACAGATGGAAAACCGAAAAGAAACACTTGTGAAATTTTGCTTCAAAGACACGAAAGAAAATCGGTTTTGCATCGGATTGTTATTGGCGATGAAAAATGGATTTACTTTAAGAATCCTAAACGGAAAAAATCATGGGTTAATCTGGGACAACCATCAACAACGACTGCAAAATCAGATCGCAAAAAGACAATGCTCTGTGTTTGGTGGGACCAGAAAGGTGTGCTGTACCACGAGCTCCTAAAACCTGGTGAAACCCTTAATACTGATCGCTACTGACGACAAATAATCAATTTGAACCATGCATTGATCGAGAAACGGCCAGATTGGGCCAGAAGACACGGCAAGGTAATTTTGCTCCATGACAATGCACCTGCACACAAAGCAAAACCGGTTCAGGATACAATCAAAACACTTGGCTGGGAGCAGCTACCGCACCCGCCGTACTCACCAGACTTGGCTCCTTCCGACTACCATTTGTTTTTATCGATGGGACTCGCATTGGCTGAGCAGCACCTTGATTCCTACGAGGAGGTCGAAAATTGGGTGTCTGATTGGTATGCTTTAAAAGACGAACAATTTTATTGGTGTGGTATTCACAAATCGCCAGAAAGGTGGTCAAAGTGTGTAGAAAACAATGACCAATACTTTAAATAAAATGTTTTTACTTTTCCATTAATAATTAGTGTTTTATTTAAAAAAAAAAATTCAAAACACTCATTTCATACTGGTATACCTGGTAGTATTTCCATCATTTTTGCAAACAGACAGACGTCAGATTTCGTCATACAAAAATTTGAAATTGAACAGTTTTAAGGATGTGCCAACTGGAGAGAATTGTATGAAGCTAATCATTCCTTCATTCATGCCTCCTACAATTTTGCGCATGCAAACTATACGAAGGTTGCCTTGTATGGTATGTTTCGGGGTGGGGCAACCCTAGTGTTACAATCTGGCCACTACCAACTCTATCGTAAAGTTGACATTTTTGAGGATATACGTACTCAGAACGTTTTGACATACGAGCACTATTTGTGTTGTTTATAGTAACTAAACAGATTCATCTCGCCCAAAAAATGGGAATTAAATCGTAAAAATTTTGGTGCGATTATTTTTTACAACTTTCGACGTGGATTAACTCAACAACAGTGCATCGATGTACTTAATTCAATTTCTGGTGATGAAGCTCCATCAAGGACCACTCTTTATCGATGGTATAGTGAATTCAACCGAGGTCGTAGTTCACTCCACGACGAATTTCGTGAAGGTCATCCAAAATCAGTTGTTGTCCCGGAAACCATTGATGTTGTGCGCCAACTGACATTGCAAGATCGTCATGTGACCTATCGTGAGATTCAGACAACCTTAGGTATTAGTGGGACCAGCATACATTTAATATTGCGTGAACGTTTGACCGTTGTGTTGACCGTTCGGGTTGGAACCCACACAATTTCTCAAACGCTCAAAAATAGGCTCGTGTCGATTGGTCGAAAGAAATGCTAAAAAAATACGATCGCGGTGCTTCGAAACACTTCTAAGACATCGTGACAGATGATGAATCGTGGATTGACGCGTATGAGCCCGAAAGAAAACAGCAGTCGACTATATGGAAGTTTCAAATTGAGCCAAATCCAACAAGTGTTGCTCGCGCACGAAGCACTTCCAAGCAAATGGTCGCCTTTTTTGTTCGGAAAAACTGAACGATTCGCAACCGTACCACTAGAACAGCGCAGAACAGTCAATTCTGAGTGGTACACAACCATTTGTTTGCCAGATGTCTTCCAAGAAATGAGGAAAACGAACCGTCGAAGACGGATCACTGTTCACCACGACAATGCGAGCTCTCATACATCGGCTCAAACAACCGCATTTTTGAGCACTCAAAACATCGATTTGATGAGTCATCCGCAGTATAGTCTTGACTTGGCACCGAATGACTTCTTTTTATTCCCGTATGTAAAAACTAAAGTGAGAGGTCAACGTTTTTAGACACCTGAAGAAGCGGTTGATGGCTTCAGGATGCATGTTTTGGAGATACCTCAATCAGAATGGCAAAAGTGCCATGTGGTTTAAACGCATGCAAAAGTGTATAGTTCTTGATGGGGAATATTTTGAAAAACAATAGAACTATTTTCGGTGATTAATTTTTTGTTTTTGTTCTCTAATTCCGAAATATAAAAAGCAACCCTCATATCATAGCATTTGAGAGAGAAAAAAAAATGTCATTATTTTAGCGAACACCCGCTGATAACACTTTTTGTATGCGACAACTACCCCTGCAGCGTAGAGCAAAGAAGGGAAATTGCAATTTCAAGAATAGTTCACTCACACATAGATGTCAAGTTGTGTTCCGTTTTTCTCCACACTACTGCATGAAAATCCACGCAGGATACCTCAGAATGATGTCGGTAAAATATTCTATGGGCGAGCACAAAATTGAAAATGTCCATCAAAATGCATATCTCTAGGCAGTTGTGCATATTTTCATAAAGTTCCAATGACAGTGACAGCTTGAATTCATTTCTCTTAATTCTCTCTCATTTACTCCACTCTTAAGGATTTACGAAAAAATTAACATTTCTCATTTGAGTACACTGTAGACATCGTTGATTTCGTTTTTAATTGAATGAAAAGACTTGACGGTGTGGATAGGCCACGTGGAACCTCATTGGAAGAATTTAAAAGAAATACCTCAATTGTGACCGTCAATTGAAGAAAATTTTGGACTAGCTGAATCTGTGAATTATAAATACAGTACCTCACAAAAGTAAGCATACACTCACAGCTTAAACATATTTTTATCTTTTTCGCCTTACAAAAAGTAGTTAATTAGAAACACTTAATTGCCTCGAATTGACATATTTCAATTGCTAAAAACCATAAACAAAAATATGAAAATTAAAAAAAAACGTCCTATTTCTAAGCAAAATAAAAAAGGCACTTCATTTTAACACACAAAATTGACCATACACTCGAATTACAACTTAAACACAAAACAAAAGCAGTTACAAATAAAATTTCAGTAACGCGTGGCACCTCCTTCAGCATCTACAGCTCTGTGCAAAAAAATAGCACCACGTTGAGGTCTGCACTTTGGATGCTAATTACTTTTCTCCATGCTCATGTAAAGACACGATATTTATTGTAGGACATCTGTTGGGTATCAGTAATAAAATGCAAAAAACAAGATAAGCGAAGATGCATTTTAAGACAAGAAAATTCCCGTTATACGAAATGAAACTGAAATTTTGGTTTGCAAAATAATAGCACCAAGTCATTCTAAAAAGTGTTTTCGAAGTGTTTGGTGGTGTTTATTTATTTTTTGTGCGTTAAAAGATTTAAGTAAAAATATTTAAGTATTTTGAAACTAGTATTTTTAAAATACAACGTTATAAACAATTAAAATGGGTCGCGCTGTTTCTTGTACTCCTAAGAAACGTGAACTTATAAAAAAAATAATTTCTGACGGAAAAACGTACAAATTTATTCGGGAAATCGTTGGTTTTTCGAATAAAATGATTACTTATGCAAAAAAACACGTCGAAAAAGAAGAAACAAGAGGTAGAAAATCGAAATTAACCTCTATCGACGAGCGAGATTAATGAAACAAAACCCATTCATCACATCAAGCAAAATAAAAGAGGAACTAAATCTGCCCGTATCAACATCAACCATAAGAAGGAAGTTGATAGAGAAGGAACTACCTGCCAGAAGTCCCATAAAAGTACCCTTGCTGACAAAGGTCCATCTTCATAAAAGAAAACAATTTGCGCAAGAATATTTGAACTGGGAAGTAACCAAATGGCGTAATATATTATGGACAGATGAGTCTAAAATTGTTTTATTTGGAACTCCTGGGACCAGGACATTTGTTCGCAGGCAAAAAAAAAACCAAGAGTTAAAACCGGAGTGTACTTTAAAAACAATTAAGCAATTAAACAATTAATTAAATATAATAATAATAAAAATATTAAACAATCAAGCGCGAAAATTAACATATGGGGATGCTTCTCCTACAACGGTACTGGTCCTATATTTTGGATAAAACCAATGATGACCGCCGAAGTTTATGTTGGCATAATGAGGGAAACCTTGTTGCCCTACGCCGAGTGGAATAAGGCTCTCAGATGGGTCCTGCAGCAAGACAATGACCCGAAACATACGAGCAAATTGGCCAAGGAATTTTTTGCGAGGAATGGGGTTCAAGTTATGGAATGGCCGGCGCAATCTCCAGACCAAAACCCCCTTGAAAATTTTAGGACAGATGTTAAGAAAGCTGTTTTTAAAGCGAAACCAAAAAATATACTACAGCTACACTACAGCAGGCTGCGTGGAGGGATATTCCAATTCGGCGATGTCAGGCACTAATCGACTCTATGCCACGACGTTGTGTCTTCTTCTTCTTCGGATGGCGCTACAGTCCGGGGTGGACCTCATGGGCCTCAACCAACATGCCTCTCCAGCTAGCACGATCGCTTGCCAGCTGTCTCCAATTGCGCACTCCAAGTTGGTTGAGGTCCTTTTCCACTTGTGTGCGCCATCTCAGTCTAGGACGTCCTCTGTTGCGTTGTCCCCGTGGTTCGGATTCGAAAACTCTTCGGGCCGGAGCAGTACTGTCCATGCGCTCTACATGGCCTAACCACCTTAAGCGTTGTATCCGTAGACGCTTGACTAGGCTCATGCCGCCGTACAGCCCATACAGTTCGTGGTTGAATCTTCTCCTCCAGATGCCATCAACGCAAACAGGACCAAAAATCGCACGCAGAACTTTCCTCTCGAAGAGACCAATGGCTTCCTCATCCGCTTTTAGTAGCGTCCAGGTTTCTGCGCCGTAAAGCAGGACTGGGATGATCAAGGTGTTGTACAAAGTCACTTTGGTCGTTCGGGAGAGGGCTTTATTACTCAATTGCCTCTTGAGCCCAAAGACATAGCGATTGGCAAGAGTGATTCTGCGCTTGATTTCGGTACTGATGTTGTTGTCCCTATTCACCGCGGAGCCGAGATAGACGAAGTCCTTCACTACCTCGAAGTGTCTGCTGGCCATAGTGACGCTCTGTCCGAGACGTCGATGTTCTGCGTCCTTCTTCGATGACAGCATATGCTTCGTTTTGCCCTCATTTATCACCAGTCCCACTTTAGCCGCTTCCGCTTCAATACTAGCACGTGACGTTGTGTCGCTGTGCTCAAAAATACGGGTTATAAGACGAAGTACTAGAACAGTAGTATAAATAAAAAAAATAAAAACCGTACTATTCCACTAAATTTTTCATTTTTTTTACGACGTTTTACTTGTAGTTGTGCTATTATTTTGCACACCAAAATTTCGGTTTCATTTCGTATAACGGGAATTTTCTTGTCTTAAAATGCATCTTCGCTTATCTTGTTTTTTGCATTTTATTACTGATACCCAGCAGATGTCCTACAATAAATATCGTGTCTTTACATGAGCATGGAGAAAAGTAATTAGCATCCAAGGTACACCCCTCAAAGTGGTGCTATTTTTTTGCACAGAGCTGTACATGTTACGGAAAGCCGCCTTAGTTCCTCTTAATCAGTTAACCTTTACTTTGCTTGAGAAGTGATTCAACGGACGGTTATGGGTGTCTAATAGATCCGCCACGAAGGACTAATTTGTTGATTGAGACAAGCAAGTAAAATACGATTGAGTCAAGGGTTTTGAACCTAAAAAAGGCTATTAACTTCTTGGATCATTTTTGAATCAAAATCTCGATTGGCGATGTTTCTTTCTCAGTCGTTCTTTTTTTCTAACACGATCACTTTGCTACAAATTTCATAAAACTAAAATTCTTAAAAAAACGAAATCACCTTTCGAATTCAATAAGAATCAGTCGAAATCCTGATAAGACCAAATTTGCCAGCTGCCGTTCCACACAACTTTAAATGTTTCGCAGTACTTCACAATGTCGTGGCGTTGTTTCAAAAATGTTGCATTTGACAGTGACTACAGCCAGAACTTTACAAAGTCCATCGTTCCATTCTACCGTGGCGAAAGAAAAGTGTTCCACAAAATTTGAATACATCGATGCGCCCACAGTTTGGTTGGAACCTTTGCACAATTCCACTGGAACAACAAATTTTACGGCAGGGTTGTGTACCTGGTGGAGATATTTCTTCTTGGAAAATTTTCACAAAAACTGAAGTTATTCTCCTTCAACAAAATCCCAAATGTCAACGGTTCTCAGAATTCCCTCCGTCATTGACGTCACCTACACATCACTGATTCATTAAGTTTCATAGCTGTTCCCAAACTTTTCTCGCCATACTCGCGATTACGACACCGTCCCTCACTTCCAAGTCAATTTCAGTCAACATCTCTAAGCAAAATCATAAAACACTCACAGACAAGCATCCCTTTAAGTTTCGCCCATTCGTTGCGCCCGGCCTAAGACTAAATCTCTTACTCAATCCGAAACGAATTTCCGTTGAGCCAACAATAATAAATTACATGTCCTCCAACTCATACCGCTTCGTGAAGAATCTGCGCCAGCACTCCCCGCACGATGCCGCTACATTAATTAGTTCAGCACTCCGTCACTTCGTGTCTGCCATAAATCTGCTTTCTTCTGATTTATTCATCAGACGCTGACGCACACTGTCGTCTCTGTCGCTCTCCGCAAACTTTTACTCAGCCTCAGCTTCAACCCCACCCCCGCGACCCAACCAAGCGGCAGCAGCAGTATGCCACCCGCTCCACCAACGCCAGCGGGCCAATCGAATGGGAATACAAAATAACTTGACCTCGATTCGCTTTTCAAAATCAGCATACAAATTCAACTGGAAAGGCGACGGCGAATGCCGTCGTCCGGGTCCATGTGAAATAGGCAAAACCCGTCGGATCCATTTCGTATCTGCAGCTTAGATCTGTGTCGCAGCATCGCGGCGAAACGCACACAACAAATGTCTGCTTGTCCGACTTCTAAGCGATAACGATTGCCGTCAAGTGGGAGACTCAACGGCGGCCAGACCACCAACACTGGTCTCTCTCTCTCTCTCTTCTTTCTTCGCATCTCCTTCGCCGGCGTCTGACCGCAGCTGGGGGCACAATTGCCTTCTGGGATGACGATAATGACAAAAAAAATTGTCACGCAGACCACCGGCCTTCACTTTCTATGCAAACGCTTGCCGCACGGTGCTGATGTAAGAGCGTCAAAGCAACAACAACTCGAAACTCGGTTTTCGGGCTTGTATAAGCATTCGCACTGCGAAATGTAATCGAAAGTAAGAAGAAGCAAAAAACGAGCTTCGTCGAGAGGAAGTTTGCGTCTCTAGTGGCAACCAGCCACTTCGCTTTGCATTCCTAGAAGCTGGTCTATCAGGTTTCGATTGAGTGGGCTCACGCTCCCGTCCGCCGGTGTACGCAATGATGTCAATGGAGACTTCCTCGCCTCCTCGGTCTTCCGGACATTGTGTTCAACTGTAGCGCCTGGAGGAATAAAATCCTGTACCAATTCAGGCAGTGCAGGGAAGGCGAAGAAACGTCCCTGGAGTGGGCTCCAAAGCTATCACCGCGGTGCCCTAGTTCGAGAATGAGACATAGACGAAGGGGCAGCCGGTGCGCACCCATCTTGAGGAACATAACCTCCGACATGAGAAGTCGATTAGTTAAGTAATTGACCCTCGACTCCACGGAGGGCGGGAAGCGATGCCACGCCAAGCGACGCAGAGCGAAGCACAGCACCGGAGGGAAATTGAAATAAACGAGGCACGTCACAGTGACTGCTGCCCTGTAGTAGGGTTAAAGAACTCTTCTAAATGAACACCGCTGCTGCAGCGGACCGGATCGTTCTGCTTGGTTATGCGGTGAGCACAAGCTCTAAATGGCTGGACGGAATAAGACTTGCAGCGTTGCCGAGGACAAAGGAACTGTCAAATCGTGAGACTTACCTGAAAAGAAAAGAGAACAATTTTTGTTAGATATGTTGCTGTTGAAAGAGGTGATATTTAAATTTATATTGCGGAGAAATCAAAAACTCAGAGAAGCATGCTATAGGGGAAGGAGCCCTTTCTCTTCTTTGGACAGCTTTGTATAGGAAACAATACGTTGAAGGGCCCATACAAGAACCAATGAAACTGCATGTCGATAGTAAAGCCGTCTTTTATAAGTTTCACGGAGACAAATCCTCAACAAAGAGACTTTCCAGACACAATTGAGGAATGGCTATTGGGTTTGAGTATAGACCTAACTAAGGCATCGTCAAGTACGATAACTTCGCATTTACTTCCCTTTAAACAGTTTTGCTATGAGACAAGTGCTTAAGACGATAAAAGGGGTTTAAAGAGGAGAAGGGGTTGAAAGAGGAGAAGGGGTTGAAAGAGGAGAAGGGGTTGAAAGAGGAGAACTGCTCTGATTTCAGATCTCCTAGGATTGTTACATCTCTTGGGCGAGATATCTAGTTCAATGTTATCTTAAGGCCGTAAAGCAGTGCACAGGTTGTGGACAGTATATCATATTTGGGTCTTTGGGCACAAAAGTATGAGGTCCCAAAATAAATGGAACATAATGCCGACTCTTCTTCTTCTTGTGGCGCTTCAGTCCGGGGTAGACCTGGGCCTCAACCAACATGCCTCTCCAGCCAGCACGATCTTTCGCCAGCTGTCTCCAGTTGCGCACTCCAAGTTGGTTGAGGAACTTCTCCACTTGTGTGCGCCACTTCAGTCTAGGTCGTCCTCTGTTGCGTTGTCCCAATGGCTCGGATTCAAAGACTTTTCGGGCCGGAGCAGTGGTGTCCATACGCTCTACATGGCCTAGCCATCTTAAGCGTTGTATCCTTAGACGCTTAACCAGGCGCATGTCGCTGTACAGCCCATAAAGTTCGTCGTTAAATCTTCTCCTCCAGCTCCCATCAACGCAAACAGGACCAAAAATCGCACGCAAAACTTTTCTCTCGAAAAGACTAAGGACTTCCTCATCCGCCTTTGCTAACGTCCAAGATTCTGCGCCATATAGTAGGACGGGGATGATCAAGCTGTTATATAAAGCGAGCTTAGTCCTTCGAGAGAGGGCTTTATTACTCAATTGCCTCTTGAGCCCAAAGAAACAGCGGTTGGCAAGAGTGATTCTGCGTTTGATTTCGGTACTGATGTTGTTGTCACTGTTTACCACGGAGCCGAGGTAGACGAAGTCCTTAACTACCTCCAAGTTTCTGTTGCATAGTGTGACGCTCCGTCCGAGACGTCGATGTTGTGTGTCCTTCCTTGATGACAGCATGTACTTCGTTTTGCCCACATTTACCGCCAGACCCATTTTAGCCGCTTCCGCTTCAATGCCAGCAAACGCCTCATTGGCGGCTCGCTGTGTTCGTCCAATCACGTCAATGTCATCAGCGTAAGCTAGCAATTGAACTGACTTCTGGAAAATCGTGCCTCTGGTGTTGACTTGTGAGTTACGCACGATCTTCTCGAGGATGATGTTAAAGAAGTCACATGACAGTGCGTCGCCTTGTCTAATACCTTTTTTGACATAGAAAGTCTCGGTGAGTTCGGTACCGACCTTGACGGAGAAGCGAGAGTTCTCCATCGTCATCCTACACAACCTGACGAGTTTGGTAGGAATGCCAAAACTAGACATGGCACTGTATAGCTCGTCTCTATGCACACTGTCATATGCAGCCTTAAAATCGACGAATAGGTGGTGGGTGTCAATTTGCATTTCTTGGGTCTTTTCCAGGATCTGCCGTAATGTGAAGATCTGGTCTATTGTGGACTTCCCTGGTCTGAAACCACACTGATAGGGACCTATCAGGTCATGGACAAATGGTTTCAGACGCTCACACAATACGGCAGAGAGGATCTTGTATGCGATGTTCAGGAGACTAATCCCTCTGTAGTTGGCGCAGTCAAAGGGGTCTCCTTTCTTGTGGACCGGGCAAACGACGCTGAGATTCCACTCATCGGGCATGGTTTCCTCCGACCATATCTTACAGATGAGCTGGTGCATGCGCCCAACCAGGTCATCTCCAGCTGCTTTGAATAGTCCATCCGCTTCAGCAGGTTTGTTCGACTTCAGCTTGGATATTGCTATCTTCACCTCGTCTAAGTCGGGGGGACGTGATGCTTCTCTATCATCGTCCAAATTGAGTGGAACATTCTGCCTAACAGCGGGATTTGCGTCGTCACCGCCGTTTAGGAGTCTGCAGAAATGATCCTTCCAGATTCTCAGCACAGATTGCGACTCTACTACTAGTTGTCCAAGATAATGCCGACTCATTTCTGTTTAATTTTTATCGAAATAAACATTTCAGAATGCTTGAAGGTTTGGGTAGCCACGATACTAAGACCTTTGAAAATTGTTAGATTTTGGCAGGAAGTTTTCCCGTTTCTACTCATGGCCCTTAAAACCTCAGAATGAACTCTAAACACTGTTTTGCATGTTTTCGGATGCCGTCGAGTGCAGCCAAATACTTTTTATCCACATTGAAAATTTCATGATTTTTAAGGGTCTTGGCAGATACTTTAACAAAGTCAGCTCACGAGGGTTGCCTTTTATATTTCGGGATTAGAGAACAAAAAAAATATTAATCACCGAAAATAGCTTTATTGTTTTTAAAAATATTCCCCATTAAGATCTATACACTTTTGCATGCGTTTGAACCAATTGTCACTCTGATTGAGGCATCTCCAAAACTTGCATTCTGAACGCATCAACCACTTCTTCAGGTGTCAAAAACGTTGACCTCTCATTTTACTTTTTACGTTCAAGAATAAAACGAAGTCGTTCGATGCCAATTCAGGACTATACGGCGGATGACTCATCAAAGCGATGTTTCGAGTGCTCAAAAATGCAGTTGTTTGAGCCGATGTGTGAGAGCTCGCATTGCCGTGGTGAAGATTGATCCGTCTTTGGCGGTTGGTTTTCCTCATTTCTTGGAAGACAACTGGCAAACAAATGGTTGTGTATCACTCAGAATTGACTGTTTTGCGTTGTTCTAGTGAAACGGTTGCGACATGTCCAGTTTTTCCAAAAAACAGGCGACCATTTGCTTGGAAGTGCTTCGTGCGCGAGCAACTTTTGGTGGATTTGGCTCAATTTGAAACACCCATACAGTTGACTGCTGTTTCGGGCTCGTACGCGTAAATCCACGATTCACCATCCGTCACGATGTCATAGACGTGTTTCGAAGCACCGCGATCGTATTTTTGGAGCATTTCTTTCGTCGCTGTGGCGTAGTGGATAGAGTGCGACGTACACACGCCGAAGGGTCTAGGTTCGACTCCCAGCTCAACACCAATTTTTCGAATTTTTCACGGCACCACCTCTTTCGAGCTGCTGACAACACTCAAAGAGTAATAACTGTCTAAGAAAGCTTCTCAAACTTCGCCGTTCGGAGTCGGCAAAAAACTGTAGGTCCCTTCTGCTCGTGAGAGAACAGTAGCGCGCACAACACGAGTAGTTGATGAGCAAGCTAGGCCCTGGTCCCCCTTTGGACTGTAGCGCCAACAATTATTATATTATTATTATTCTTTCGACCAATCGACACGAGCCTTTTTTTGAGCGATTGACAAATTGTGTGGGATCCAACGCGAACAAATTTTTTTTGACGGTCAAACGTTGATACAACATTGAATGTATGCTGGTCCCACTAATGCCTAAGGTTGTCTCAATCTCACGATAGGTGACATGACGATCTTGCAATATCAGTTGACGCACAGCATCAATTTATTCCGGAACAACAACTGATTTTGGACGACCTTCACGAAATTCGTCTTGGAGTGAACTACGATTCGGTTGAATTCACCATACCATCGATAAACACTGGTCCTTGATGGAGTTTCGTCGCCCAAAAATTGAATTAAGTTCATCGACGCACTGTTGTTGAGTAAATCCATGTCGAAAGTTGTAAAAAATATTCGCACGAAAATATTCACAATTTAATTCCAATTTTTGGATCAATCTTGTAAATTTAAAGTACTGTAAGCAAAACAAATAGCACTCGCATGTCAAAACGTTCTTGGTAACCTCAAAAATGTTAAGCTTCAGAACGAAGCTCGCCTTTAGTCTTAGAAGCTTCAAAGCAGTTTAGCAACCGGAAAAAACTGAGTTTGGGTGTAGAAAGTGAGCGTAGCACATTGTCTAACGACGGGACAAAGTATCTTCGTGCCCTTAGAAGAGAAACTTTAAGGGAAGCCGCAATAAGGAAGCGTTCCCTTTTCAGTATAGAAACCACAAAGATATACCGCATAAAAGTGGTGCCATCGGATAGGTGGCGTACCTCAATGTGGGGTACTTAATTAAAGATTGCTGGCTTAAGTCCGTACTCAAGGGAGAGGCTTACTGGTTAAGGCCTAGATACACTTAGGCCGTAACACTAAATGAAGTAAAAAGTAGAAAAAACAGAAAGAAGAAAACAAACCAAATGACGTAAAGGAAGTTTAAATACTGTCGAGGGCATTCGTTCGCCTGATTATCTTTTTCAAAATTGACCTTTTTTTCTTAAATATTTGTATTTTCGTAATTAAGTGTAAAGGCTTGTGTAGAGCAAGTTGGCAGTGCTTTCAGTGCTATGCCGTCACTTAAGCAATTGCCGAACTACAAGCTCAACGATCTTATGCAGATAGGGTGTGTGGAAGGATCGCCACAAGTACACTGAACCTTTCCTTCCAAAATGAACTGCAAGCTTAACTCACACTCGAGCTGAGTTGCAATCATTATGTCAACCAGAACGAGGAAAGCAGCAAATCAGCAAACACCAATATAAGGATTCACTTAAATAGTATGCCATTAAAATATGTTCCGCTAAGTAAAGCTCCAAATTGATCAGTTATACTGCAATAGACAAATTCTTGCATATTTTCCACGTGCACTCCAGATCGTCAACGTTCAAGCCCTTCTCCTCAAAGTGAACTGATTAATGTCATTTAATAGGGTTTACGTTTCCACGGTTGACTGGCTTTAGTTCTTCGCCCGTCCCCCTCCGTCACTGGAAGCGGCTGCTAAATCATCTTACCTGAAGCCACAGCGTAATTAATCCCACAGCGGGGTGTAGGCGACATTCTAAGGGCTTGCGACACACCACAGTACTAGGAAAAGAAGAGTTTGCATGTTTCTAGAAACAGGCGAAGTAGGTTGTGTATGTACGTGAATTAATTACCCATTCCACCCTTATGCATGCAACAACCCCCAACTAATCACTCATTCAGCTCTGCAACGGATGCAGACTCTATTCAGTTTTTTTTGCCCACTCTCTGCGACTGTTATTCTATTTCTCATTCGTCCTGATGGGAATAATCGAGCGCATGAGGTGACGGCAAGGGGGTGTGTGCGCGCACACACACTCCCTTGTACTGTATAACCTGAATTTGGATGAAAACCGTACTTCTCCCAGACTCGCAACTACGTTCAGCAGCAGTATATCGCACCACTCTTCTGCCTGGCGTTGGTATGTGCGTTCAGAGCAAAGGCTATGTACGAGCGAATGAGAAAAAAAAAGTGAACTGAATAAAATGTAATTTTACCTCACTCGGATTTGAAATCAACCGGCAATCGATGAGCTCACAGGACACCCTCTCTCTCTCTCACACACACACACACACTCACCAGCCGCCACGCACAAAATTAAATCCGCAATGAAACACACCATCATGTTGGAAACCGCTTCAGCAGCCGGTTGAAGTGACTCTGGTTTAAATCCCTTTTTTCCCTTAGCCGTTCAACCCCTTTTTGTGCATTGAACGGCGGCAATGGATGCTCGTGCTCTTTCACCAAACAGACGTGCTACGAATGAAAAATAAATTCCAAGTGAACTAAAAAAACGGGCCACAATGAGCTTCAACGAAAAATAGCAGCCAGCAATCAGACACCGTTACACAGCAACAAAGTAAAGTAAGAAGGAGAAGACCACCTTCTCACAGCGCGCCCGGAGGAGAAGAACAAAACAGAAAGTCTCTAAGCGGTTTTTCGTAGCAACACTCCTTTCAGGATACTGTTTGAGGGTGGAACAGATGGCGAAACCAAGCTATGGGGGAAATTCTGGTTCCTTTGACGGAAGCAGGAATGATGGTGGCAAATGCACACACAGCGGCTAAGTGAGAGAGCAGTTAGTTCAGGCATTTCAGAGAGTGTTGCGTTGCCGCAATAGTTGTACAAAGTTCTTATTTGTTGGTGAAAAATCGATTTATTCTTTTATCTTTGTCAATTAAGAGACTGTCTTCAGATAAATCGAAGGAGGACAGACTGTGTGTGCTTAGAAGACAAACTGTATGTGTCTTCATCATCACATTCAGGCCTAGTCTCTAATGCTGCTAGGCAGGAGTACTTCTTCATGGTCTGCCATGTTTATGAGGGGATTAAGATGATATTCAGTTTTATATGACATCGAGCAAGCTAGCAAACCTGTCTCTCTCAGGACTCATGCATTACTCGATTTTTTGTTGTATCCACTTCTTGTGCTTTCTTTGTGAGTAACTGCTTCGGTTCTACCATGGGATGATATTCAAGAGACAAGCAAAATCTCGAAATTCCAAGTTACGAAAAACCTTAAAAATTTAAACTTTCAGAAAAGTGAAAGACTGCCCCAAACAAAAATCCAAAAGCCCTTAGCCCTGAATTTACCAGAATGCCGAATAACAAAAGTCTGAATTCTTTTGTAAAAAACTCAGAAAAGGACTGAGGTTGGTTTTATCCGTGTTTTGGGCCATTCTCAAAACTTTACGGAGACCACTTTCAGAAGTGTACCTAGAGGGCAGCATGGTTCTACATGCTTACTTTTCTCCTCTGATATGTGGCGTATTTTGTTTGTTGTGATTTCGGGGTTTAAACTTTTTAGAAGTTTTGATTTTTGAGAAAAAAAATTATATTCGGGATCTTAAGAATTTTGGTATTTCAGACTTGTGTATATACTCTGAGCGTCAAAAGTGAGTAAACAAATATCTGATTACTGTATAAAGATGAAAATTTGGTCAAAACAACAACAAAACTCAAATTCCATTGATACAAAAAAAACAGCTTTATTCAATGTGATCACTTATTCAAAAAATAGAGTGTGGTAAAAACAAAAACAAAACCAAATACATTTTTTTAATGAAAATTATAACTACTTCATATACTACTTTTTTGTAAGTAAACAGTATACATTTCTATCAACAAATGTACTTATTTATTGCTTAAAAAATTAAATTTTGTACTTTGTTGGTCCCCCTTTAGACTTTATTACTTCCTTGAGTCTACGTGGCATAGACATTACCAGTTTATTGGTAACATCGGGGGAAATTTCTGACCATTTTTCTGTTATAGCTTTTTTCAGGTCTTCCTTGTTGTGAATAGTACACTGTCGAATTCTTCTATCCAAATGCTCCCATAAGTGTTCTACTGGGTTAAGGTCCGGTGATTGCGGGGGATGATCAAGCTGTTTTGGGGTCCTATAAAGCAACCATTCCTTAACAAGACGTGCTTAGGATTATTGTCTTGCTGAAATTTCTAGCTAAACCCAATTTGTCTACGCTCGGTTGCAAGTTGGTCCTGAGAATATTTAGATAATTTTCCTTTCTCATTGTACTATCAATGAAGACAAGTTTACCGACCCCAGATGCTGCTACACACCCCCACACCATCACTGAACCACCCCCATGTTTCACGACCGGCCTAATATTTTTTTCAGTAAATTCTTCATTTTTTGCTCTCCAAATTTTTTTATTCATATGGCTCTTAAAATTTCGAATAAAGCTAATAAGAAATGAATAAAGCTGTTTTTGTGTATTAATGGAAATTGAGTTTTGTTGTTGTTTTAACCAAATTTTCATCAGATATTTGTTTACTCACTTTTGACGCTCACAGTATGTGACATAACAAATTGCGACTATGTTTGTGCTCCACTGCTAGAAACGACTCGGAACGCATTGTTCTAAAATACCGCCACAAATGTTGTAAACCTTAAATTTAGGGTTGTCAAATATCCGCTTTATTGCTCTTCATTCAATGCTTCATAAGAAGTGTTACAGTGATCGGATTTAGTTCAAATATGGGCCGTTTTGTTCGATAATCTGTTTCCATCTAGACGGCAACTTCATAATATCCCTCTTGTAGAAGCCCCCACAGAAGTGTGTGTGTCCTTATTTGCGAAGAACTCGTACGGTCACTTTTCACAAGCTTTTTTGAGTTCAACTTCACACCACGGTCGCCGTGGCGTAGTGGATAGAGTGCGACGCTCACACGCCGATGGGTCTAGGTTCGACTCCCACCTCAACACCAATTTATCGAATTTTTCACGGCACCACCTCTTTCGAGCTGCTGACAACACTCAAAGAGTTATAACTGTCTAAGAAAGCTTCTCAAATTTTGCGGTTCAGAGTCGGCAAAAAACTAGGTATTTTCTACTCGTCAGAGAACAGTAGCGCGCACAACACGAGTAGTTGATGAGCAAGCTAAGCCCTGGTCCCCTTCTGGACTGTAGCGCCAACAATTATTATTCACACCAGCAAGGGCGTTCGCCATGGACAGGAACAGGTGATAATCACTTGTCGCTATGTCCGAGCTATATGGCGGGTGCGATAAAACCTCCCATCTGAGCTCTCGTAGCTTCTGACGAGTGATCAACGAACCGTGTAGTCTGGCGTTGTCCTGGTGAAATACTACACTCCTACTGTTGGCCAATTCTGGACGCTTCTGGTCGATCGCCTGCTTCAAGCGGTCCAGTTATTCGCAGTAGATGGTAGAATTAAGCGTCTGGCCACATGGAAGCAGCTCATAGTGGATGATTCCCTTCCAATCCCACTAAATACACAACAAAACCTTCCTGGCCGTCAATCCCGGCTGGGCAACTGTTTGGGAAGATTCACCGGCCTTCAACAACTACTGTTTTCGCTTGATATTGTCGTATGTGATCCAGTTTACGTCGCCAGTCACTAGCTGCTTCAAAAATGGGTCGAGCTCGTTCCGTTTCAGCAGCATATCGCAGGCATTGATTCGGTCCAGAAGGTTTTTTTGCGTCAAATCATGCGACACCCAAACATCAAGCTTTTTCTTGTATACAGCCTTCTGCAGATGGTTTGAAATGGTTTGGTGACTAACTTCCATCTCCTAGGCGAAGTCACGAGGTGTCACATGTCGGTCTGACGCCATCGGTATTCGTCGTCACAGGTCTTCCGCCGGCTGGCTTATCAAGGGTGTCGTTCTCACCGGCTCTGAATCGTCGAAACCATTCTTCCGCGGTTCGAAGTGATGGAGTACCATCCCCCAAAACACCATTAATCTCAGCTAACGTTCCTCTAGCGGATTTGCCTTTAACGAAGGAAAACTTTAAAATAGTGAGAATTTCGGCGTTAGTGAACTCCTTGCTTACACGTCTAGAACTGTTGAACTAATCATGCATAACGTCGTTTTATAGGTTATGTCAAGACCTTTCAAATGATGTATAGTATTGCCAGATACCTGATATCTGTATCTGATATCTGTGATATCTGTAGCGCTTTGTACATAGCCAGATATTTGACAACCCTTTATAAATAAAACAAGCGCCAAATGAATTGGTAGCCAGATGCCTCCACTACCGTCAAATTGCTTGCAATCACCTCAAATGAAATAAGAGACACGATTTATTGTGGTACAATACGACAGCCCCCCACTCCACATATCTGACCATCTGCAAATAAACCTAACGTCAACATGAAAAGTTCACTAAGAAATTCTATCCCCTGCCCAAAATCGCATTAGCCCCTGCAATATGCAAACTTTAAGCAGATTCCTAAAAGTCTCCTTGCAACGTGGAATCATATAAGAATACTGTTCCATATCGACATTCGAAAACTATTCGATGTCATTATGAAACCTTGTACCTGACATAGCTCCACACTCCTCAGAGAGTCGACTTTCGACCGGCATCATTTATTCATCAGAAATCGATTGTCTACCGTCCGAGGTCAAGCTGAACATCCACAACAAACTGAACTTTTCTAAAAGATTAACCTCAAAAATTCGTCCGTATGCATTTCATGCAATTAAAAATTTACCTCAAAATCCATTTTTGGAGTGCTGCTCAACTCCACCACACCTCTCAGACAACCGACAGTGCACTCATTGTGTCTTTTCTCCGAAACAAGAAATTCCATTTAACAATTAAACTTGCAGTCGAACGCATAGAACAATGGCAGAGAGCATAAAAATTAAATCATTTTCAACATGTTGTCCTGGGTGGCGTTGCCACCCACCACCACCATCACCAACAACCTTTTGTTAATCTTTTCATTCTCGGTTCGTTACTCCAACCCCTCTCGAGGCGAAGCAGAGAATATCTCTCACACTTCCGATGAGTAGCTTGCCCTGAGATTTTGGGGAAATTTCCGGCTCCTCCTTTGAACAAATTTGTTTTTTTTTTTTTTTCACTTTTGCACTTTGTATAGTTTGTCTACTTTGCATTTTCATTCCCATTTATACAATTTCCATCGTTCTTGTTGAGCGGCAGGGGCTGAGTGTCTGGGTGCGGCTCTAAACTGAATACAAAATTTCCCATTTTGCAATTTTAACTTCAACCACTACGAGAGTCACCCAGTCCGCCACTCGACATGGCAGCCCCCTCTGAGGCGAGCGATCTGTTGCGGGATGTTGTTGTGTTTTAATTCCACATGCAGTTTTGGGGTTGGAAAATAGTTTCTCTCGGCACAGGGTAGTTCTGATTATTCAGAATATGGACCAGCGACCCTTCGTTCTGTCGGTGCTGCGTGGATGCCAGCACTGTAGGGTGCTTCAATTGCACATCATACTACCACCACGTGTCTGTGGCTCGACCCCACAATTCATTGTGTTGGGTGCTTGCTCCAACATATTAGTTGATTTTTATTTTTGAATCTTTTAACTCGTCACTGGGGAGATCTCTGATTCTGTTAATTCAAAATTAATGGCGGGGGTGAGAACAGGGTTTTGGTTTTGTCTAGGGACAATGCATCATGCAGCGACACAGCACAGTGAGTGGAAGAACTTTGGGGCGGATTGTGGGAGTTGTTTCCTTCTTCTTTTGACGGTTTCCATTGAAACTAGTTTATGTGTGTAGGGGTAAGCAGGTGCCTTATGCGAAAGGAAATAAATTAAAATAAAACTGAAACTGGAGGTTTAATTGACGCAAATTACGATTTACTTGGAAGTTTATCGGAATAATTCAGTTCCTGACGACAGTCTGGTATTAAACTTTCACAAATCATCAAACAACGATGACGCAGATGTCTGTGAGTTACTTTCTAGGAAACGGATTCATTCAACATGGTTGGCGGCGCCTACAATTCACCTTGACCAAGTAAATTTCCCCATCGCCTCTTGCTGTTCCTGCGCTATTGATGCAAACAGTACAAATGTTACGTAACCATAACGACGACATTCACCATCTCCAAAGAAGGAAATAATGTAGCAGAAATAAAAGTGCTGTGGGAGTAAAGGATCTTTCGCAACAATTTCCATTAGAATTCAAAGAAATCTCTCTTCCTCTGAGGATGAGGAATACCTTGAAACCGGAGTGAGGATAAGGGATGGAAGGTTGTGGAAAAAGTTCGGAGGTATTCATAAATCGCGTAATTCTGACGCAGACATTGATATTTTGAATAAGGTGGCGCAGTAAGGAAAGTAACAAAGGGTTTTACTTTTAGCATAGATCGTGAAAAAATGAATAGCCATCATCGTTTTCCTTGCACTTAAAAGTGACTTTATGAGGTGCACTCACTCGGCGAAGGTTTCGTTCATTCAAACTTAACTACAAGAGCCCAATACAATTGCATCGGAATTGCACATGGAAGTCGGTAAGGGTGAGAAATTTAATATGAAGACACTTATGCTGTTGAACACTCTGCATTTCAACGAGTTGTCAGTGTTTTCTTGTAAATGGTGATTTTTTTTAGCTATTATCCTTTTGGCAACACTGGTTTAAACAGCTGACGCACGTTTCGTGTTTTGTTTCACTTTCAAACATCTTCAGTTTGTTCTATAATTTAACCATGAATAGTCTCACAAACGTGTGACCGCCGTGGCGTAGTGGGTAGAGTGCGACGCTCACACGCCGAAGGGTCTAGGTTCGATTCCCAGCTCAACACCAATTTTTCTAATAATTCACGGCACCACCTCTTTCGAGCTGCTGACAACACTCAAAGAGTAATAACTGTCTAAGAGAGCTTCTCAAATTTCGCCGTTCGGAGTCGGCAAAAAACTGTAGGTCCCTTCTACTCGTGAGAGAACAGTAGCGCGCACAACACGAGCAGTTGATGAGCAAGCTAGGCCCTGGTCCCGCTAAGGACTGTAGCGTCAACAATTATTATTATTATTAGTCTCACAAACGAATAACGCTTGCAAATTAGTGAATTTTATGAATCGTCTTGCAAACGAACAACGCTTGCAAATTGTTGAATTTTATTATCCGACTGCGTGGTCTGTTAAGAAAGTTCATCGCGCGCTTCTTCCATTTTATGGTCAAAAATGGATGAAGCTCATTTTTGGCTGAATGGGTACGTAAGTAAGTAAAGTAGTCGATTTTGGAGGGAATATCAGCCAGAAGCATTGCAAGAGCAACCAATGCATCCAGAAAAAGTCACAGTTTTGTGCGATTTATGGCTGGTGGCATCATTGGGCCGTACTTCTTTAAAGATGATGCGAATCGTAAAATTACTGTGAATGGTTAGCGGCTACCGTGAGATGGCATCCAACTTTTTTTTGCCCAAAATGCAAGAGCTTGACCTGCAATGATATGTGGTTCCAACAAGACGGTGCCACATGCCACACAGCATGGGCAAAAATTGACTTATTGAGAGGCGAGTTCGGTGAAAATTTAATTTCACGTTGGGACCGGTGAATTCGTGCGATTTAACGCCTTTAGACCATTTTTTGTGGGGGCTTTAACACTCTCATGTCCATACAGACAAGCACGCTTCAATTGACGCTTTGGAAGACAACATTAAAGCATTTATCCGTGAGAACCGTCCGAAATGTTAGAAAGAGTATGCCAAAATTGGTCTCAGCGGTTAGACCATTTGAGGCGCAGTCAATATCAACATTTTCATGAACTAATCTTCAAACAGTATATTATATGGACCGTACTATCGATTCAAATAAAGATTTCATGCATTTTTCTGAATTTTATGTGTTTTTTTTTTTTTTTTTTTGCAAACTTTCCTATAATAATTAATAATTGTTGGCGCTACAGTCCAAAGGGGGACCAGGGCCTAGCTTGTTCATCAACTACTCGTGTTGTGCGCGCTACTGTTCTCTCACGAGTAGAAACTTTCCTATAGCTTTCAAAAATCACCCTTTATGAGTCTTGTAGCCAAGTACCATTGAATCTCACGGCGAGTGAAATGTCAAAATCGAAGTGTCTAAGCAGTAAAACCACAGCACCTTGCAGATGCTTTAGGAACCACGTAAATACATAAAGTTTGCAATTGGAAGCACCGCCCGCCTTTTACCTCTAAGAGGCATCAACACGATAATGGCGAAAATATCGTGGGCAACTCTCGTCCTCACCGAACCGAGAAAGACATTTTGAGAAAGAAATGAAGCATCGTAACAGATCCTCCCTCATCTTTGAGTGACAATACAGTACGTCATAGACACGAGCTTGTAATAGAATGCCTCTCCAGCTTCCAGCTTCCTCTCCAGCGCCAATCAACGAACTATAGTTGATTGGCGCTACAGAATGGGGTGGATTTGGGCCTCAACCAACATGCCTCTCGCACGATCTCTCCCCAACTACTTTCAAGTTGATTGAAGTCCTTCTCCACTTGTGCGCGCCATCTCAGCCTAGACCGTCCTCTGTTCACTTTACCTAATGGTTCGGATTAAAACATTTTCAAGCTGGAGGAGTGGTGTGCATACGCTCTGTATGGCCCAGCCATCTTTAGCGTTGGATGCGAAGACGCTGGACGAAAAGCATGCTTCTTGCACCCAATGAAAGTGCGATTGGTAAAGAGTATTGGCGAAGAATAATTCTGCGTTTGATTTTGATTTTGATGTTGTTGTTCTTCTTTACCAAGGAGACAAGATAGAAGAGGAGCTTGACTACCACTAAGTTTTTGCTGCCTAGTGTAAGTCGATGTCGATGTTCTGTGTCCTTCCTTGACACCAGCATGTAGTTCATTTTGCACTCATTTTCCACCAGATTCAATGACAGCAACCGCCTCATTACCTCAGCGCGCTGTGTTCGTCCAATCACGTCAATATCATCGCCGAAAGTTAGTAGTTGAGCTAACTTTTGGAAGATCGGCCCTCGAGTGTTGACTTGTGAGTTACGCACGATCTTCTCAAGAATAATGTAATAGATGTCACATGACAGTGCCTCGTCTTGGACCTTTGTTGACATTGAAGGAATGTGTATCAACTCAACACTACGTTGGAGTAACCACATATTCGAGATCGCAAAGAATGCAGCGAAATGTTTAAGTTTCTTAAAGCGATGCAAGAAATATTTCGAGGTAATAATAATAATAGTAATTATAATTGTCGGCGCGACAGTCCACAGGGGGACCAGGGCCTAGCTTGCTCATCAACTACTTGTGTTGCGAGCGCTACTGTTCGCTCACGAGTAGAAGGGACCTGCAGCTTTTTACCGATTCCGAACGGCGAAGTTTAAGAAGCTTTTTCTTGGACACAGCGGTGGTACCGTTAAAAATTCGAGGTGTTCGGCCGGGAATGGAACCTAAACCCTTCGGCGTGTGAACGTCGCACTCTACCAACTACGCCACGGCTGCCACAAAAATATATATTTTATTTATTTCGCAAAGCAATGAAATATTTCACCCCTTCGGATCTCAAGGTGGGGTGATTGCCCCTCAAGCATGATCTCAGTTTGGTACTTAGCTAACTAAGGCTTTTAGTCTTGCGTTTCTTACGACTCTTGGAAAAATGGACCCCGTGATATAAGCCGTAAAGGCAGGTGATCACGTAACACCAAATCCCACCTCTTCGGATCTGGCAACAATATATAAGACGTACATCCGCCCAAAGCTTGACTATAACGCTTCTATCTAGTTTGCTGTTCCTAAGACGTCTCTGCACCTACTACATAGAATCCAACAGAGAGGGATAAGACTTATTGATGATAATAATGCTGCGTAGTCAATCGACTCGACGAAATGTCTCTATTACTATTTTATCGCTATTTCAACACAAAATGCTCTAAACCAGTTAGCCAGCTGCATTCCTCCCCTTCGAAAATTCACCTGCAATACCCGCCTCGCTTGGAGTACTCACCCGTTCACCCTTAAGCCCACTTTCAGACGTACATTTAAGTTAAGAGACTCGTTCTTCAGCCGTATCACACGAATATGGAATGCTCTGTCCAGACGACTTTTCAACTTTACAATTCACAGGCATTTAAAATCAATGTGCATCGGTACCTCCTTTCCCTTTCTTCCTCCATACCTTCGGCCCGTGCTGTGACTTAATTCCAGTACGTTTATAAACAATCCTTTTCGTGCGCGCCAATTATAAATAAGGGTCTTGGTGAATTCGTTTCCGACTTTGACAGAGCAGCGAGAGTCCTCAATCGGCATCTTAACAATCTCAAAAATGCTAAACCCAGACATGACACCATATAACTCGTCCCTACGACACTGTCATATTTGACTTAAAAATCATAGAATAGCCTCTCCAGCTACCTTGCTCGAAAAACTTCACTTCAAAATGATTTTGGTCTTTCTTCAGTTTTGCATTGCTCCAAGGGCTTGAGTATAAAGACTTGGTGGCAGAGCAATGTACTAAGTACATGCTGTCATCAAGGAAGGACACACAACATCGACGTCTCGGACAGAACGTCACATTTCTAGGTAGCCAAGCGCAGAGTCACTCATGCCAATCGCTGTTTCTTTGGGCTCAGGAGGCAATTGAGTAATAAAGCCCTCTCTCGAAGGACTAAGCTCGCTTTATACAACAGCTTGATCATCCCAGTCCTACTCTATGGCGCGGAAACCTGGACGTTACCAAAGGCGGGTGAGGAAGCCCTTAGTCTATTCGAGAGAAAAGTTTTGCGTGCAATTTTTGGTCCTGTTTGCGTTGATGGCATCTGGAGGAGAAAATTTAACGACGAACTTTATGGGCTGTACAGCGACATGCGCCCGGTCAAGCGTCTAGGGATACAACGCTTAAGATGGCTAGACCATGTAGAGCGTATGGACACCACTGCTCCAGCCCGAAAAGTCTTTGAACCCGAGCCATTGGGACAACGTAACAGAGGACGGCCCAGACTAATGTGGCGCACACAAGTGGAAAAGCAACCAACTGCGCAAGTGTGCGCAAGTGGAGGCAGCTGATCGTGCTGGCTGGAGAGGCATGTAGGACTGTAGTTCAGTAAGAACAAGGCAGGGCAATGTTATCCACCCGCTAACTAGCCTTATTGTATTCCTTGGCACTTGATAAGGAAAATGTCCTGACACAGTGTTAAATTGACTCTTCTCGTCTTAAAAACTTTTCTCTCGTTTTAAAAAAAATTAAAATTTGTGCGCTAATGTGCAGGACAGACACTATCAAAGTTTAAGCGTGGTTTTCCAGGAAAGGGGTTGTCACTGAATTGCCTGTAAAGACCAACAAAAAGCTGTTTCTATCACTGTAACTAGGATCTGAATTTCCGATTCCGACGAGTAAAAATTGTGTTCTTCAAGACGTCCAACCAGTGCTATTGTTCTTAGTGGAAGTCTGGATTGTGCATCAAGCGGCAAAGAAAAACAGTTGCTCCAAACACTGGTCGATATAGGCAGTGGCTAACGTTCTGGTGCTTTAACATAACATGTCCCCAACTTCCAGCAACCCACGGTTGTAGTCAACCACCCAGCAGAACTTGAATACATAAAAGAAACAAACAATAACCGTAAGAAAATTCAAAACAAACTCCCCCCAGATTCCAGGTTGAAGCACGAATACGCCCTTAAAACTTCTTCATCTTAAAATCCCGCCTGCATGAAACTTCTTCAAGGATGTTGTTTTCCACTCACATCACTTCCCCCCCACCAAATCGTCTTTCTTCGGCTTTTTGATGCAAATTTTGTTTGTTCAGTGTCGAGACTTGAACTCAATTGCAGACCACATCACCATCGGGGGAACTTAGCGTGTTTGCAACAAAATGTAACAACATCCTCAATCCCTGCAAACCTTAGAAACAGTTATTGCCTTCATCTGTGTGCATTCACAGGCAAAGTAATACAGAGAGCAAAACCCCTTTTTTCTCTTTTCTTTCTTTTAAGGACACCTCTGTATGAACTAAGGACAAGATGGAGGTAGTTTCAGCGCGCACCAGGTGATGTCTGAATGTTGCAGGGAAATTGAAAAATTGAAATCATCTTAAATACTGCAGTGGTCCTTTTTCTTAAATCAATCACTGCCGGTGTGTGTAGTCTTCGCAGGTACTGATGCCGTTGCAAATTATGTGTTTCCTCCTCGGACAGGCCATGAAGACATCCATTTTTTGCCCTCCAGTGAGTCCTCGCCATCATCGAAGGACCCATCATTAATCATTTAGTGCAGATTCTATGGTCAAAGCATAAAACGTTTTCCTTGGTGATCTTAAGAACATCTTTCCCCGCCCCGGGCATTTTGTGCACATTAAAGGAAAGCCGATATCATTGTGTTCAGCCCATCAGCAGAGTGAAGGCGAAGGTAAAAATTTTCGTTTAGAATCGAGAGAGTTCTAGTGAAATCGGAACGAATCCCTTATTTTCTTTCATACGTCCTGCATACCTGAGCAAACACCAGTCGAAGGCAAAGAATGCAAAGTGGATACCTATCCCTGGGAAAGAAATTTCCTTCCAAACGCACAAAGCGACATCGAAATCGATTTTTTTGCTCTCTTTCTCTGTCTGCAACTTTTAACAAAAGCGAGCAAAAACTAAAATCGCAAAGGATGGTGTAACGAACGAAAACAAAAAAGAAGGAAAACACATCTCGATCCCAAGATAGGGACACAGAAAGAGAATAAATTTATATAATTAAACTGAGGGCAGGGTATGAGGATTAGGTGGAGAGAGGACTAGGAAGGAGAGGGAAAACATAATGAAATGCACAGCTAATGGTCATTAAAAATGAAAAACGGTGTTCGATTCATTCACCTTGCAAGCCTGAGCAATAAATTTGCAAAAATAAAAGAAGCAAAACAGAAATATACGGCAAAAAGAAGGGAATGAGAAACGGCAGAAACATGTGTTCATCAAGCAGGTAGAGAGTTAGGAGAATTAAGAACAATTTAAGACATTTTAAAGATTAGCACAAAAGAAAAAACACGCTCCACGCACACATAACAAGGACCCGTAGTGCAAGTCGGACGGCGTTTGATGTGGAATCTGAAGCGAAATTCATACATTCGCGAATTCCAACACAATCTGATGGCGGGCACTCTCAATGATGTCGGCTTATAAAACTGTACTTATTGGGGTAGAGGGAAGACATGTAATTTAAAATAAATAAATCTCAAATTTTTGTATTTATAAAAGTTCGTCAAATATCTCCCTTCCGCTTTTTTGCTCTTCATTCAATGCTTCATAAAAAGTGTTGGATTGATAGTGATAGGATTTGGTTAAAATATGCGCCGCTTTGTTCGATAATCTGTTTCCATCTAGACGGCAACTTCATAATAGCCCCCTCGCAGAAGCCCTCCTACTTATTTGCGAAGAACTCGGAAAGCGACATTTCCAAAGCATCTTTTGAGTTCAACTTCACACCACCAAGGGCATTCGCCATGGACAGGAACAGGTGGTAATCTGTCTGGGCTATATGGTGGATGCGATAAAACCTTCCATCTGAGCTCTCGTAGCTTCTGACAAGTCATCAACGAAGTGTGTGGTCTGGCGTTGTCCTGGTGGAACAGTACATCCTTCCTGTTGGCCAATTCTGGAAGCTTCTGGTCAATCGCCTGCTTCAAGCGGCTCAGCTGTTCCCAGTAGACGGTAGCCGTAAGCGTCTGTCCATAAGGGAGCAGCTCTTAGCGGATGATTCCCTTCCAATCCCACTAAACACACAACAAAAGCTTGCTGGCCGTCAATCCCAGCTGGGCCACTGTTTGGGAAGATTCACCGGCCTTCAACCACGATCGTTTTCGCTTGATATTGTTGAGCAAAACCTTCCTGACCGTCAATCCCGGCTTGGCCACTGTTTGGGAAGATTCACCGGCCTTCAACCACAATCGTTTTCGCTTGATATTGTCGTATGTGATCCATTTTTCGTCGCCAGTCACCATCCGCTTCAAAAATAGGTCGAGTTCGTTCCGTTCCAGCAACATATCGCAGGCGTAGATTCGGTCCAGAACGTTTTTTTGGGTCAAATCATGCGGCACCCAAACATCAAGCTTTTATTTTGTATCCAGCCTGCAGATGGTTTAAAATGGTTTTGTGACTAACTCCCATCTCCTGGGCGATGTCACGAGATGCCACATGCCGGTCTAACTCGATGATTTGCATGATTCGATCGGTATTCGTTGTCACAGGCCTTCCGCCGGTTGGCTTATCCATGGTGTCGATTTCACCGGCTCTGAATCGTCGAAATCATTCCTCTGCGGTTCGAAGTGATAGAGTACCATCCCCTAAAACACCATTAATCCCACGGAAAGTTTCTCTAGCGGATTTGCTTTTAACGAAGGAAAACTTCAAAATAGGGCGAATTTCGTCGGCAGTGAACTAAATGTTTTCATGTCTTTAACTGTTGAACGCAATATTCAAAATAATCATGCGTGGCGTCGTTTTGTTGGTTATGTCAAGACCTTTCAAATGATGTACAGTATTACCATATACGAGCTCTGTAGCGCTTTGTACATAGCCGGAAAATTCAAAACACAAAAATGTGGAAGGAAGATATTTGATGTTGTCAAATATCTCCCTTTCGCTTTTTTACTCTTCATTCAATGCTTTATTTTGGACAGAGTCATTAAAAAGCTTACTTTCCTCGGGAAAACCTACGAAAGTGGCAAAATGTATATTATATTTTCGTAGGATCAAAAACGAACAAATTTAACGTAAATTAAAAATTCAAAGACACTTATTTCTTGTTAACTGATAGCAAAATAATTTAACAACAAATATAACATACCATACATATAACAAAACAAAATAATTTAATAAAGTCTTGTACGTTTAGACTAGACAATTCGATTAAAGTAAACAAAAAAGACTTGTAATGCAATTGAGTATAAATAATAATCAAAACTTAAAGTTGAGTGTAAAATAGCTGTTGAGAAATATTATTTTGTCTAAATTCTTATCTAGCAAGCGGTTTCGACGATCATTCGTAAGTTGATCAGCTTCAGAAAAAATGCTTTCTGCTGGTACGGACGTAGCTGAATATTTTAAGTGCAGCTTATAATCCCGGAAGTGTACTCTTTTGTAAAATTTTTTTAAGCCAAAAACGGAAAATTTGAAAATTTAGTTTCCACACTTAAAATAAAAAAAAAAGAACAATCTTTCTATAAACCACAGGTCCAACAAGGAACCTTTTGAGATTTTCAATTTATTTCTCAATAATTGTGGGCAAGCGGAATACCCATAGTCCAACTTCTTTTTTGCACGAGCCTAAGATTCAAAAAGCTGGTATCCGCTTTAACGACAACATTTAATTTAATTTTTGAATCGAGGGACTGTTTGAAAAAAAAAAACAGCTCAACTGCTAGTTATGCGAATAACATTGAGGTGATTGGACGAAAATAGCCAGCCGTCAATGAGGCGTTAGCTTGCATGAAAGCGGACGAGGCTTAAATGAGTCTGCCGGTCAATGAAGGCAAATCGAAAAACATGCTGTCACCAAGGACTGATACACAAGGCAAATCGAAATACATGCTGTCACCAAGGACTGATACACAAAATTGACGTCTCGGACAGAATGTCACGTTAGACAGCAGAAACTTTGAGGTAGGCAAAGACTTTGTCTGCCTCGGCCCCGCGGTAAACAGGGACAACAACATCAACAGTATCCCAGCTTAACACCTCCAACTTTTTACGGCACCACCTCTTTCGAGCTGCTGACAACACTCAAAGAGTAATTACTGTCAAAGAAAGAGCTTCTCAAAACTTCGCCGTTCGGAGTCAGCAAAAAGTTGTAGGCCCCTGCTACTCGTGAGAGAACAGTAGTGTGCACAACATGAGCAGTCGATGAGCAAGCTAGGCCCTGGTCCCCCTTTGGACTGTCGCGCCAACAATTATTATTATTAACCCATGCATGCATGCAATCCACGTGTGTGCGCACAGCACGAGTTATCGATGAGCAGTCAGTCTCCGGACCTGAATCCCATTGAAAACCTTTGGACAGATGTTTAGAAAGCTGTATATGAAGCAAAACCCAAAAATACAAAACTGCTATGGGATGTGGTGCAGGTTGCGTGGAGGAATATCCCTGTTTAGCAATGTCAGGCCTTAATCGACTCCATGTCATGATGTTTTTACGCTGTACTTCAAAATAAATATTATCCGACCAAATACTAATCCAATAAAAAAATGAAAACAAAAAACTTAACCATTCCATTGGCTTTTACTTCATATTCATGAATTTTTGATCTTGGTGCGTTTATTTTGCACACACCGAAATTCGGTGTTGTTACGGATGATGGGTCTAAGTTTAGAATGCATTTTTTTCTTATCTTTTTTTACAGGGGAATAAGGATGTTGTGCCATAAATGTGATGTGTTCACATGACGGTAGGAAAAAGTCATTAGCAAAATAGTGACAAAATTGTAACAAGTTTCAGCACAGTGCTATTATTTTGCAAAGTACCTTAGGTCCGGGAACTATATCGGTCCTGGAACTATATCTACTGCCGTAGTTTTGAATGTTGTATCAGCTAACATGTTGTCCACTTTGTTTTGTTGACATTTCATGAAACATTTCAGATGTTTTTGACTAATTTTGTTGCTAGATAAATGCTTAAATCTTGTTCGGGTATATCAACGTTCTTTGAAATTTAAAACACATTGTTTCAATTGTAACAGTAAATTGGTAAACACGAAATTAACATTTATGTAGTAGTAGAAGTAGTTTATGGAGATTTAATTTTTAAACATTTACAAAGTGTTCATTTTCTTATGAGGTACAGTTGTGTTCATAAAAATGACACTGCTCCTCAAGAAAGACAAATAATTTTCTATTAATGCAAATGGTTTTATTATTTTTTTAAAAAAAACGTATACAAAAGGAAAGTATTTCAGTCTTAGCAGGTATATCATAAAATAAACGTTCTCCATTACTTTTAACTATTTTTTTTTTTTATCGTAGTAATATTTCGCAGTTGTTCATAAAAATAGCAGTCTTTAGAATTATGCTGTGCCCAGACAACAGAAATCAATGAAACAATATGAAATCATTATTATTAATAGCTTAACATTAGTACTTTGTAGCAAAGCCTTTGTTTTTTATCACTGCGCTGCATCTTCGTGGCATTGTGTCCCCCAGACTCCAACATCTCTCAACTGGTATAGCTTCCCATGCGTCTCGCACTACCTCCCACAATTCCTTGATGTTTTTTGGTTTGTCCTCATGGACAGAGTTTTTAACATAGCCCCACAAGTTCTCAATGGGGTTGAGGTCAGGGGATTGTGGTGGCCACCCCATAACGGTTATTCTTTTTTCATCAAACCAAGATTTTGCCCGTTTTGACGTATGTTTTTGGTCATTATCTCATTGATATACCCAAACTAGTTGCATTTCCTCCTCGGCACATGGCATCATAACCTCTTCTAAAATTTTAACGTACTCAGCACCGTCCATTATACCCTTGATTGGATATATAGGCCCAACCCCATCATATGAGAAACAGACCCTAATCATTAGTTTTGCTTCTCCGTGTTTAATAGTTTAAACTGTATAACGGGGGTTATTTTCTTCATTCTTTTGTCTTCTTACATATTCCCGACGACCCTTGGACCCAATTAGGCCTTTCGCTCCACAGAATATTCCTGCATTTCTCCTTAGGCCAATCTTTGTGAAACTTTGCGAATGCCAATCTTTCATGCACATGCTTTTTTGTCAAAAACGGTACTTTTAGCGAGCTTCGATCTGGTAGTTTAGCCTCTAGAAGACGTCTTCTAACCGTCACAGCACTCACCGGAAGTTGCAGTTCATCCCTTATCTGTCTGGAGCTTATTGAAGGGTTCTCCTTTGCCATGTTGATAATTTTTCGGTCAGTTCGCTTAGGTCGGTCAGTTCGCTTTTTGGACTGCGTGTTTCGGGCCTAGCTTTCCAGGGTATCGCATTGCTGACCATTTTCGCTGAACATCCTATGATTTCCTGGATTGAAGCATATGTTCATCCCTCCGAACGCAACTTTTTCATCAAATTCCGCATATTTTCGGCACAATATTTTGGTCGACCCATATTTCTAACTTTAAAGTCTGTTAATAAAAGACAACATATGCTGTGGTATGTTTGTGTTTCAATAATTTGTTGACGACTCGTATGTGGCGGCATGAGTATAGGCAGTCCCGTCCCTGCGCTAGTTTTATAAGTACTCGTCCAAGGAAACCTATCATCGTCATAAATTATCCAGAAAATTCTCGAGTAAAAGCAAAACGATGAACTTAATTGAGAGAACAGTCAACGAACGAGACGGCCAAACAAAAAACAAACACCAACATCAAGGCGTAACACCACTTAGACTCGAAAATCCATTACACCCATCAACCACTCCGCACGAACAGCAAACAGCGGCAGTAATCACCAAAACGATGCAATTTCAGGAGCGCCCAGAAGGAGACACAAGAAGCCAACAGAGGAGGAAAAAAGCAGCGCTAAAAAAACTTCTCGTAATTACTTGAATCCATTCCCGTCCATTACTGCAGACAATCTGTGTCCACTTTCGTCGGATTTAATCCCATCAGTTGCCCAGCTGCACGTGTGCCAAGCCGCAGTTGACCTTGCCCGTGTAACAAACAAAATTCAAGCTGATGCGTCGCTACTCCACTGTGCACAACAGCAATTGTATCAGAATTAGCACGCGCTCGTTCTCGAAATAAAAAAAAGTTGGTCCCTCGTGGAACAGAGGTGACACCAAGACGTCGACGGCAAGAGGCAGAATCCGATTTCGAACCCGAATTCGATTTAAAGGAAGACTGGGCGTAACCAATTTGAATGTGGCAACAACAAAAGAGAAGTTCATTACACGCGACAGCGGCTCTGGACGCAGAGGAGAGTACAAATCCTTGTCATCTGTCGGTTTTGATGTATTACACCGACGAACGGGACGCGCAGGGTGTTCAAGTGCTAACCAACATCCCCGACCGTGCCAGAAATTCGGATTCATTTACCCGAGAGCTTCCGCGCCTTGACTCCGCCGGTCAGTGCGCCTTTGTTCGGTTCGGATGCAGTTGTAATCCATCCCGGCCCGGCATGTGCCAACAGATGAGGAGGAATCAACAAAGAGCCGAACAGACACAGCAGACGGGGCGAGAAAACAAAGGAAGATCAAAAAACAAAACAAAAAACGAGAATTCGTTGCTCCCCTTGTCTGTTCCCTTTTTGATGGGGGGCAACAGCTCTTGGGGCCTTCTGTCTTATGCCGACCGGCGTCTGCTCACCATGCTGCGTGCATGCACCTCCTTCCTTCTTGGGATAGGTTGAGCTCATCGACGACGACGATGCTGATGAGTACGGCGATAAGCCTCCATGTTGTGGCAAGACATCTGCCAATTTTTCAGTGCGTAAATTCTTCATGCGAAATTGGTTCAATTCTGAATCGGAAGACGGGCATTAAATACTCACACCTGCAGCTTTTTTTGTCGCGCACACTCGATGTAAAAGCCAAAGAGTTCGTCCGCTCGAATCGAATCCCAAGAGGAAAGTCAATTAATTTTTCAAAACTCGACTCGACTAAAAGCCGCGCGATGCAATATCGTGCGGATGGTTGAAACAAAGAAAAATCGATCAGATGACACCCGACCAACCCACTGCAGCCCGATGGCGACCGACAACAGTGCTCTCCTCAAACACAGGTCAGTGCAAATCAATAGCGCCTTGTCATTCAATTAAAATTGTTCAAACAATTGGACATCCATCCCCCAGTCATCCCTAGCGTCGGTTCGATGATGATGTTCGCAGTGTGTGCTGTCGGTTTGCATCATCTCTTTGTCGACAACTCATTTCGAATGACGGCTGTGTCCTGCTGATGATGTTATGAAATGTATGTTTGATCCCGGACGGGAACACGGTACAAACCGCGGACGAGGGATTCCTGTCGAGTTTCGTGCCACATACAGTGTTTTACATCATTTTGCTGGAAGCTAGTGGTAACCGTGCTTAAGGTAAGCGAAATGTCAAAATTGACGAAGAATGTCACGGAGTTAGAAGATGACACAACCAGAGCCGCCATTCGATCGTTTTAATACAATGAAAGAGAACCGAAGGACAATCCAAAACGGCGGATACCGTAGTCTATTAATGACGGGAAGGTGAGTATTTGGTGTAGAAAAGTAATGAGCTACTGAGATCAAAGAAAACAATGACAGCTTATGTACGACAGTTGATTGAAGACCAAAATTGATCGCCAGACACAATAAGCCATTTTGATGTGCCAAGCTACATGTTGCGCGATAAACAACATCGCTTCTTCGAATCCTTGCCATTGGGACAACGCAACAGGACGGCCTAGGCTGAGATGACGCACACAAGTGGAGAATGACCTCAACTCACTTGGAGTGCGCATTTGAAGGCAGCTGGCGAGAGGTCATGCTGGCTGGGGAGTCAAGGTCCACCCTGAACTGTAGCACCACACAATGAAGAAGAAGCTACATGTTGCAGGGCTGGATGATCACCACTTTCCCAATGTCAGACAGCCCCGAGGACGTCTCGATAGAATGTGTCAAGACAAATTTTCAATCAATGCCTTAAGCCACAATTATTGACATTCTCAACGCCAGCTTCTGACTGTGTGTTTACGTGACAAGGTCTGACAAGGTCTCGTTTCCAGCTGAATCAAGCACAACGCTGTTACTTTTCCCCGAATCTGTAAACATCAATTGCACTTTAAAGCCCAAGTCCTGCACAGGGGTTCTGTGTTCCCCTGCAGCGCAGTTGAAAATACTTTAAAGAAAAAATACGGAGAAAAACGGACATTGTCGACATCATCATTGCCGTCATCGCCAGCAGTAGTATCAGGGTCGGTTCTTCCTTTTTTGCTCTCACCACCATACAGTCGAGGTCCACCCCTTTGTGAGGATTCGAGGGCTTCCTTATTGTTTGACTAGACCAAAAAAGAAGCACACATACACACACGTGTAGATTTCCGTCTGCATACTGCACACATTCACGTTCTTCGTGTACAAAATTAAAAACAAAAAAAAAGAACTCGTGGAAACAGTTGGTTCTGGGTTTGCCATCGGGGATTGTTCAGAAAAGGGAACAAGAAGAAAAAAATCCCAGCCGACAAAATATCAGTGAACGGCAATAACACCCCCCGTGTGTTTGTTTTTCCTTTGCCAGAGTGAAAGACAGAGAGGAAGCGGGAACTGGGACGAGATGGAAAAAGATAGAAAAAAAAAAGACAAAACGTAACTATGTGCCAGGCTTGCGTAGTCCTCAGTTGCGGAGTTTATTGACGTTCACTTAAGTCAGTCACGGGCTGTTCGAGAGGGGGCAAGAGGACAGCTTTCCGATTCATTCACGAGAATCCACTGCTTCACTCAGCGTGGAATAAAAATAGAAAATCGACCAAAAAAAAAGAATGTAACAAAAAACACACCATTTTGGAGTTTACATTCCCATCTCTTGCTCGTCCTCCCTTCCAGCGGCAACTGATGGAGTGTGTACATTCATCCATCCTGTTTCTGAGGAGAAGGATGAAGGAAAAAAAAATACATGGAGTCAGATTTTTTAACCAACCGGCCGCGTCGAAGAGGAGAAACGAAGATCGATGACCTTTAAATAAATTTCATCATCGTCATCGATAGAGAGAGAAAAAATAATGTAAAAAAATTTCTGCAAGAGCTGAAAAGGATTGAAGCCTTTAGTTTGCAGGGGAGGGCAATCAATTTTCACCGGAAACAGGATGCAGAGCAAGCAAAGGATGAAACGAGCGTTGAACGGGGAACTGAGAAAAAGAAAGAAGACCCAAGAAAGTCTGGGATATTTATCAATGTCGATCAGAAATCGAGTCTCCCAAATCCGTGGTGAAATATGAGACACTCTGGAACACACACGTGCACAAAAACAAACGACACGGAAATCGAGTGTGAACAGACGCTCGGCGGGTGTGTGTGAGGTGAGATAAGAACAAGTTTCAACGTCGAGCTAATTGTGATTTGAGAAAGGTCGCAGACCTAATGAATAATTCGGTGAAATGTGAATCTGATGGGAGTTTCGATAGGCAATTGAAGGTGTCCATTTGTGACTGGTAAATGATGACAAATATCGTCTTTCAAGAATTCAATTCTCAGGGAACATTTCTGAAGTCGACTAGGATTTATGTTCGTTTGGTAGCCCTTTTGGTTATGTGTACCATTCTGTTCATACGAGCAGCGGAGCCTACAGTTTAGTGTTGATTGCTAGCAGCGGTGACTTTTCAATGGGAATATGTGCACTTTGGGTACTGCCAGCAGTTCGGGAAAGTGTGTTGAATCAACTAAAGGTCCTAGTCGTGTGTGACTAAATGCTCATACACACTACGCCAGGTTGGCAACACATAATGTTCTTTCAACGAATTGCTTTTTCTGGAGCAATTTAAACCACTTCATGTGCAAAATCAAACAAATCTCAAAGAAGGCTAATACATTAACCATTATGAGCGTGGCGGACCATTTCTGTGACATGCCTTCGACTGCCTAAGTGAACCTTTGTTTCCGTTCTTGCATTCTGATGGGACTTCTAATAATAATAATAATAATTGTTGGCGCTACAGTCCAAAGGGGGACCAGGGCCTAGCTTGCTCATCAGCTGCTCGTGTTGTGCGCGCTACTGTTCTCTCACGAGTAAAAGAGACCTACAGTTTTTTGCCGACTCCGAACGGCGAAGTTTGAGAAGCTTTCTTAGACAGTTATTACTCTTTGAGTGTTGTCAGCAGCTCGAAAGAGGTGGTGCCGTGAAATATTAGAAAAATTGGTGTTGAACTGGAAGTCGAACCTAGACCCTTCGGCGTGTGAGCGTCGCACTCTACCCACTACGCCACGGCGCCCACATGGGACTTCTAACATGAAGCAATTGGCAACTGTGAGTGATGGCTATTGATGGGGTTTTAAAAAAAATGTCGGATTTCCATAAGAAAAAAACGAACATTCTTAATCTACAAACCACAGCAATGCATCAACGACTGCAAATTACAGGGTTATAGTGACAAATATAACATCCTTAAAGAATTTCAAGCTGGATTTAGAAAAACTTATTCTACAATCGACCAGATATTCTGCTTAACAAACATTGCCGAAGCATATAAGAGAAAGAAAAAAAAGTTGTACGCCTTTTTCGTAGATTTTCAAGCAGCGTTTGATTCAATACCACGTGAAGCACTCTTTTTCAAGCTCTTTACTCGAAAATCGGCGTATCAAGCAAAGTTATAAGAATTCTAAGAGCCTTGTATGAGAACAATACTGCACATGTATGGGATGGAGACTTAATTTCCGACGAGTTTGAAACTTCAATGGGGGTTAAACAAGGCTGTACTCTAAGTGCACTACTCTTTATACTATACATCAATGATATAACAGATGATGTCAAAGGTGGAATAAGATTCAACGAAGTATCCATTCCCGCGCTGATGTATGCTGATGATATCGTCTTTCTGTGTGACACTATCCAAGGTATGCAATTAATGATAGACAGGATTAACGATTTCTGTAAAAATTGGAATCTGACTATAAACCTTGGTAAATCGAAAATGATGATATTCAGAAACGCAGGGAGACGCGTCTCATCTTTGGAAAAGTGGAAGTTGGACGGGGAAGAGGTTGAGGTAGTATCCAGATACAAATACCTAGGTATCCTAATATCTTCCTCTTTAAATTTGAAACCACACTTTGAGGAAAAATTAGCTGTTGCTAAAAGAGCAATATGTTCGATTTGGGAACGTTGCTTCAAAAATAAATATGTATCGAAAAGTGCAAAACAAACTTTATTCCACTCAACCGCAGCTTCTATAATGCTCTACGGAGTTCAGGTATGGGGTTACAAAGGCTATGATGGTGTGGAAAAATTCCTTCGCTACTTTTTGAAAAAGATCTTTCGGTTACCAAAAAATACCCCCAACTATATGATACATATTGAAACGGGAACTCCTCCGTTGCTCTTGTATACCATCAAAATGCACTTCAACTATATTTTAAAAATACTACAGATGAGCGAATGCAGATTACCAAAAGTAGTTTTAAGTAGTATAATTAGAACAAACGGATACATTTGCGAGGAATGGAAAAAAACAGCTTCTGAATGCGGTCTAAATCTGTCTATTGAGGTGGACGAGCCTCCTCATCTTTTAAGAAAAAAATTTAACTCAGTTTTGGAGAATTTTGGTAGACACACATATGACAAATATGTCGAAGAAGCTGAATCTTCACCGTTTAGGAACTACTACAGCAAACTTAACCATTTTTCAAATGAAAAAACATACTTCCTTGACAGTCACTCAATCGACAAAATAAGCACAATTTTGAAACTGAGAGGAAAACTCGTTCAGGTAAACTTTATCTCCCACAGACCAGATTTACCAATTCTTTGTAACCTATGTAACATGAAGAGAGAAGACATCTTACATTTTATTGGTGTTTGTCCGATTCTAAAAGAATTTCGACTAGCAATTTTCGAAAAATATTTTTTAGACAAATATGAAGTAATGTGCATTTTAAATGGAGAACAGGGATGGAAGGCCTTATACGATTATTCAGTAGCAGCACTTTGTTATAGAAAACGTATCATAGATAGAGATTTTTGATGTAAAACGTATGTATGTATTTTGTCAACATGGAAGACGGCCATAGGCCAAACCATAAATGACTTAGGTTAAACTTTACATTGTAAAACATTTATTGAAAATAAAATTCTAACTAACTAACTAACTAACTAGTGACAAATATCAGTGATATCAGGTTGCGAATGACAGAGAATGAATCAAACCATCAAAATCTAAGAATAGCGCAGATCCATGGAGTTCCCTCAACCTTGCTTTGCACTTTCAAAGAAAGGACCAAACCTGTTTCAAATTCTACTCAAACTCCCCTGTTCATGTTAAACAGATTTCAAAGTGATGCACTTCCTTCCTTCTTAGCAACTGATTCAGTGGCAGGAAAAATAAAAGCAACATGATACAGTCCAGCATCACCACGAAATGCCCATTTTTCTACCTAACCATTTTTTTTCAATTACTGAATGACTAAGGTCAACAGAGATCAACAAAGGGAAACAAGTTCAACGCATCCCATCGATGTATGCGTAGCAGTACCTTCAGGTTTGAGAGAAGATTGTTTGAACTTCCTAGGAATTTGAGCCATGATCAAATTTCCGTAAAACCATAAAATGTCGTAAAACGTATTCACTACACACCAAGAACTGAAAGAAAGACCATTGGACTCGTTCTCTCTCTCTCTCTCTGTCTCGCCTTTGAGGTGTTTAAGTCCACGGGAAAGGAAAACTGGTTCGTCAGGTTGTTCAGATAAATACATACCCTCAAAATCAATTAAAATGAAAAAAGACTATGTATCAACACAAAAAATCAAATTCTTAGAGCATCTGAGGGACAGGTACAATTAAATTATGCTGCTGAGAGACGCATGAGAGGATTTACCAGCACAAACGTCTGAACGTCGATGTGACAAAGAACAAAGAGCACGGCGGGGCACCTGATTTTTGGGCATGTTTGTTGACTGTTTCTTTCAAAATAGATCACCCTTCGTATTTGCAAACTATCATTTGACAATATTTCAGATGACAGCTGAATATTCTGTCGCGCAGAGTTAAGAAGTGTTTGTGAGGTTCACAATTTTTGAAGAATCAACTGAAAGTGTTGAAAAAAAAATCTCATTACAATGAAATACGACTTCAATGTGCGCCGTCATTTGTGTAAAGCTACAGAACTGACGTGCTAGTCTTCAAATTCCAAACTATATAAAAATTGGATGGCGCAACAGTCCACAAGGGGACCAGTGCGGCATTTTTTATTGATATTTGTATCAACTTAATACTTAAAGGCGGTTCTTCGCTTACGAAATCCAAAAGTTAGCAATAAATTCTTTTTGAGACAATAAAAGTGACGTAATATATCGTCTTTGTCACTCTTTGTATCCATATTGCAAGACGGTCAAACGAATTGACCACCTTTTTCCCAAACTTTAAGAATTCAACAGCGGCAGGCGCTCTGTTCTTCCTCTTGACCTACGAATTGCTCAGTGACCTACCTTATAGCACTTGAGAGCATTTGAAATCCATTTACACGCACAAGTCTAGAATTTAAAGGTCATATTGTACAGAAACGTACACCTCTAGCGAAAAATACGCCTCAAACAAAACTTCTGCTCCAACATGCACAGAGTGATATGAATCGATATAGTCCTTTATTCACCCATTCATTCAGAAATCATTCAGTTTCCATTGTCCGCAGGTAAATGGATAAGTGTTGTCAAACATATGATTCACCGAATTAAAATTCTGATACTCCTATACCGAGCTCCAAATGGTTTAGGCTCTACGCTCGTAGCTCATCGCTCGACATACTGGTAACTGCAGCAGTGGAGTCAAATTTATTCACATCTACGCCTATGGTCACGCAAATAAATGAAACACACTGAATGTGATCCAAAAAAACACCAAATGTGATAGAACCAAACACATGAAAGCCATTTTAAAACGTATAACTGCAAAAATATGCCCATATTCAAATGCTGTGTTACCGTCCTTGGTGTGGGGAGCAAGCAGATGGAAATCAAAGTCTGCATACAAGTTCCTCAACAACACGAAAAGCTTCTTAAATGTTGCTTCAGGCTTAGCAATAGAATATGAACCTCCTCAGCTCTTGATAGAGCAATATCATGCAAACTTGAGTAGTTGATGAAGAAGCAAGGCGCTAGTCCTATTATCCATTAGGGATGATGTGTTCGTTTACTGTCAACTGTATCTGGGGTTTAGGAGAGAGCGATAGCTTATTGATCACCCCAACATGATAAGTGAATAAATGCTGCGTTTAAGTTGACAGATGGTCACGTCTATGAAGCATTCACAATTCAATGATTTCCCTATTTAACAACTCTAGACCCGACTTATTTAATTTTTCTTTAAATAAAAATGTAAACATGTTAAAACAAATGTTTATTCTTGCGTTTATTGTCACGTGGTCACCTGTCGTGCTAAAGAATAGGCACAACTCATGCACACATTCCTGCAGAAAAAACACCACGCATACGTTCAGTTCCAATAACGAGTCAGACTCGTCATCTGCAAATTCTGTTATTCATATCCATGACGAATTTTCTTCATCAAACGATATAAGCGTGGGTTATAACCTGCATGAAATATTTGGCATGAAAAGGCATAGTCGATGGATATAGCGTTTACTCCACATAAGGGAGTAATTTCTAACGATTTTGATGCGCACTTTGAAGGAGCTTCTGCATTTTTTCGTAACCGTCGACTAAGCATGTACCCACTGGTGCCCAGCAGGGACCAAAGAACATTTAAAACCATGAGCTGCCCTCGACTATATTGCTCCGAAGACGAACTCATGGCCAACTCCTGGGATTTACAAGCAACGACGATGACCTGCAAGCGATTTAAGCCAAATTTCGAGACAATTTTGCGAAGTTAAAGTGCTCATCCACCATAACGCCCCAGCCGGTCACTTTTTTACCGAGGCGTCGATCCTATTGGTCGATTGGTTCATCTACGAACTGCTAATCCATTCATTAAAAGATGGGGCATCACTAACGGAAGTGTATCGCACTTAAAGAGAACCTTGCCAGTTCGTCAGATTGT